>CM053026.1:685039466-686419466 GCA_028564925.1 Lithobates sylvaticus | reverse complement strand
GCTGTGATGTTTTTGCCCTACATATTTTTGTGTTGTCAGCAAACACTGAGATCGAGCTATTTATCCTATCCTCTATATCATTTATAAGTAAAATAAACCAAATTGGTCCCAGAACAGACCCTTTCTTTCCAAGAACAAACCTTATGGTCTATACCCACCAACCTCAGTTTGTAGATTAAGTGTTGCATAGTTACATAGTCGGTGAGGTTGAAAAAAGTCCATCAAGTCCAACCTATGTGTGTGATTATAAGTCAGTATTACCTTCTATATACCTGTATGTTTTGGTCGTTCAGGTGCTTATCTAATAGTTTTTTTAACTATCAAATCCCCCCACTGAGACCACCGCCTATGGAAGGCAATTCCACATTGGCCGCTCTTACAGAAAAGAACCCTCTATGTGGTTTATGGTTAAACCTCTTTTCTTCTAATGTTAATGAGTGGCCACGTGTCTTGTTAAACTCCCTTCTGCGAAAAAGTTTTATCCCTATTGTGGGGTTACCAGTACGGTATTTGTAAATTGAAATCATATCCCCTCTCAAGTGTCTCTTCTCCAGAGAGAATAAGTTCAGTGCTTGCAACCTTTCCTCATAACTAATATCCTCCAGACCCTTTTATTAGCTGTGTTACCCTTCTTTGTACTCCATTTCCAGTACATCCTTCTGGTGCCCAGAACTGGACAGCATACTCTAGGTGCGGCCGTACCAGAGTCTTGTAGAGTAAGATAATTATAGCTTTATCCCTGGAGTTAATCCCTTTTTTAATGCATGCCAATATTCTGTTTGCTTTGTTAGCAGCAGCTTGGCATTGCATGCCATTGCTGAGCAGTGGCGGCTGGTGCTCAAAATTTTTGGGGGGGCGCAAATAATTCTGAAAAAAAAGCCCATCAAAACGCAGCCACTGTGCCCATTAAAACGCAGCCACTGTGCCCATCAAAACGCAGCCACTTTGCCCATCAAAACGCAGCCACTTTGCCCATCAAAACGCAGCCACTTTGCCCATCAAAACGCAGCCACTTTGCCCATCAAAACGCAGCCACTGTGCCCATCAAAACGCAGCCACTGTGCCCATCAAAACGCAGCCACTTTGCCCATCAAAACGCAGCCACTTTGCCCATCAAAACGCAGCCACTTTGCCCATCAAAACGCAGGAGCGCCATGTTGGCACCTCTTAAGGCTTAGTTTGCACCTATGTAGGTGTGACAGCATGAATGGGCCATTCATTTCAATAGGCTGCCCTACACATGACAAATTGCAGAAAAGAATTGCAAACAGTTTTTTTTTTTTTCTTTTAAATTTGCACCACACTGAAACAAGTGGCACTTTTGTTAACATGATGATGGAGGACTGCCCTACCCACCTAATCCAGTATTCCAACTGCCACAGGGCAGTTGGGCAGTGCAAAGGATGCACCCTTTTGCATCCTTTGCTGCGGATCTCCTCCAGCCTCTTTGCATCCACTTCTTGTTTACATGTGCCCATCAAAACGCAGCATTATTGACCACACCATCTGTGTGCTGGCACAACTGTCCAATGGTGACACGATTGATAGATCGGTGGAATTGTCAGTTTGTATTAAAAAAAAAAAAAAAAAAAACCTGTTATACTATCTCCTCCCCTCCCCCTCCCCCCCCCCCCCCTTCCCCTCCTCTGCTCTTCCCAGCAACCACAGGAAATACACCTGTTACTGTTACCTGCAAGATCACCAGCCGGTGACATGTCCCCCCCCCCCCCTCGCCCTGCACTTACCTTGTCTCAGGTGACGGCGGCATCGTGTCCTCCATTTCCTCTTCTGCCCGCTCCTCCTCTCATCCTCTGCTATGATTGGACGCCTGATAGGCGCCCAATCACAGCGCCTGTCGTTTCAGCCAATCAGGGCACAGGTCACACGGACCTGTGCTCCTGATTGGCTAAGGGGCAGTACAATGTTAGCAAACCGAATTCCTTCGGTTTGCTAACATCAGTGCTGAGTGACAAGGAACGCACAGCGTTGCGCCCGCTTGTCACCTTTTTGGACGCCTATTAGCGCCTACAGCGCTAATCAGGTGTTTCCAAAAAACACCCCCACCACTGTAATTCAGGCGCCCGGTGACCGAAAAGGGGCCGGACACCTGAATAGGGGGTGTCAGCAGAGACCATAGATAGATTCATGCAATGCATGAATCTATCTATGGTATATAGAAAGTGACAGGAGAGGGGGGGCGGCGCTCCTGCGCCCTTTATGGACGCACCGCCCCTGTTGCTGAGCCTATCATCAACTAGGACCCTCAGGTCCTTTTCCATTCTGGATTCCCCCAGAGGTCCCCCCCCCCCCCCCCCCCCCCAGTGTATAGATTGCGTTCATATTTTTGCCACCCAAATTCATTATTTTACATTTTTCTACATTAAACTTAATTTGCCATGTAGTTGCCCACCCCATTAATTTGTTCAGATCTTCTTGCAATGTTTCCATATCCTGCAGATAATTTATTGCCTGCTTAGCTTAGTATCGTCCGCAAATACAGAGATTGAACTGTTTAACCCCATCCTTCAGGTCATTTATGAATAAATTAAATAGGATTGGTCCTAGCACAGAACCCTGTGGGACCCCACTGCCCACCCCTGACCATTCAGAGTATTCCCAATTTATCCCCACCCTCTGAACTCACCCTTGTAGCCAGGTTTCAATCCATGTACTCACCTTATGGTCCATGCTAATGGACCTTATTTTGTACAGTAAATCTTTATGGGGAACTGTGTCAAATGCTTTTGCAAAATCCAGATACACCATGTCTATGGGCCTTCCTTTATCTAGATGGCAACTACTTTCTCATAGAAGGTTAATAGATTGGTTTGGCAAGAACGATTCTTCATAAATCCATGCTGATTACTGCTAATGATACTGTTTTCATCACTAACATCTTGCATATAGTCCCTTATCATCCCCTCCAAGAGCTTGCATACTATTGATGCTAGGTTAACTGGTCTGTAATTCAAAGGGATGTATTTTGGGCCCTTTTTAAATATTGGTATTGGCTTTTCTCCAATCCGATGGTACCATTCCAGTCAGTAGACTGTCAGTAAAAATTAGGAACAATGGTCTGGCAATTACTTGACTGAGTTCCCTAAGTACCCTCAGGTGCAAGCCATCCAGTCCCGGTGATTTTTTTAATGTTAAGTTTCCCAAGTCTAAAGCCTTGTACACACGATCAGATTGTTGGCCAACAGAGCATCAGACTTTTGTCCGAAGGGCGTGTGCCAGGAACTTGTCTTGCATTCAAACGGTACACAATTGTCAGCCAACAAACACAAACGTAGTGATGTACTACGTGAAATTTCAGCTCTTGAGTGCCATCCTTTGGGCACCTTCTGCTAATGTTGTGTTTGAGCATTGATTCCGAGCATGCGTGTTTGTACTTTGGACTTTTGTGTGACGGACTTGTGTACACACGATACGAAAAATTGACAACAGACCGTTGTCCGCTGAAAATTTACTAGCCTGCCATCCAAAATTTGTTGGCGGAAAGTTGAACAACCAATTGTCTGATGGAGCGTACTAATGGTCGGATTTTAGGCAAACAGTCTGTCATCACACAATTCCCTGCCGAAAATCTGATCGTGTGTACAAGGCTTAATTCTAATTCTGTCCTCTGTTAGCCATGAGGGTGCTTCCTGTGCTGTGCCATGAGGATAAGCACTGCAGTTTTGGTTACTAAAGCCCCCCGATTCCCTCGTGAAGGCTGAGGGAAGAATAAATTCAATACCTTCGCCATCTCCCCATCCTTTGTAAGCAGATGTCCTTCCTCATTCTTTATGGGGCCAATATGGTCTGTCCTCCCTTTTTTACTGTTTACATACTTAAAGAATTTCTTGGGATTTTTTTTGCTCTCCTCCGCTATGGTGTCTTTCGTGTTCTATCTTAGCCGCCCTAAATGCACCCTTACATTTCTTGTTGAATTTTTATAAAGTCTGAATGATGATGATGATCCCTCAACCTTGTATTTTTTGAAGGCCTTCTCCTTTGCTTTAGTTGGTCAACTGTTTTTATTTATTATGCTCTTAAAGTGTAAGTGTCTTAACCGTATTTCCACATCTGCAATCAGATCTGTATCATTTGTAATTAATAGATCTAGCAATGCATCATTTCTATTCAGGGAATCCACCAATTGGCACACAAAGTTGTCCTGTAAGACATGGCGGGCATTTAATGAGTGGGCTGTCCCTTCTGCTCAGTCAATGTCGGGTTAGTTTAAGTCCCCCATCACAACGACATTTCCCTGCCTTACTGCCAATTTTAACTGTGATCCAACTCCACCTCTTCCTTCAGGTTAGGGGGCCTGTAACATACCCCCACTAGTAATTTCTGCTTGCTTCTACCCTTTAGAGTTCCAACCATATGGACTCCACCTTCCCCCCTTGCCCCATCACTGATTCCTCTCTTCTACCTGTAAATCATTCCTGATATATTGACACAACCCTCCCCCTCTTCTACCCTCCCTGTCCCTCCGATACAAGGAAATGCAGTTCACAACAAACCCGGGCACACTCACAGTTTCCAATAATGTGAAGAAGTAGGTCCCATCTGAATCGACAGAATCTGTAAAGAGGGGAAAGAATGCAGTCTGTGCATCCCCCTGCTCAATCAGGAAGGTACCCAGAGAGATGTGACCCTATGCTTTGCCTATCGCTAGTACTGTCCCTAACAGATGGTTTACCTTTCCCTACTCTACCCACTCACATAAAGCACACCAAACCCAGGGGCCAGGGTCTTAAATAGATTCTGCCACACCTAGGATGGCCACCAGAGTCACATGGGTGGCCAGCATCCAGGCAGATCACTGCCCCAGTGACTCAGGAAACCGTAGAGGAACCCTGTTCCCCATGACTTCCTCTCCTTCTGCATTGCTACTGCTGTTGAGTGCCGCCTACAGTGAAAACAGCAGACTGCACCTGCCTACATGTATGACCCAAACTCTATTGAATTATATATCATAAACCTCTGAAATTCTGTTTAGCTGTGCAATTTGTACAGCTTTTGTCACATCGCCTACCTGTAATGAAAGATGTCTCACATTCTAAAAGTAGATCCTGGAGGAATCCTGTTTACAGGAATACCTGTCCTCATCCTGGATCTCAGTTTCTGGCATTGCAATGGTTAACAACTTTTGGGTCTTTGGGCAGAACGGCGGTACAGAAGGTCTGACAGAGGTACACCCCCTCCTTCCTCTTCCTCCGTTGAGGAAAATTCTTTCACTGATTATACTGCTTGTAGCATGATCTGTGAATTGAGGGGGGGAGCCTGATCAGTTGACTGGAATCTTTCCCCATTTACAGATCATGTTATGTGTTGCCTGAAGATTCAAAGCTGTTACCCATTACAGTGCCAAAGGTGCAGAGACAGGAAGAGGATATGCTTCCCTGCACAGAAGATTTCTCCAGGATCTAGCTGCTTGTACAAGTTAAAGTGGTTCTAAAGGTTAAAGGTTTTTACCCTAATGCATTATATGCATTAAGGTAAAAAACCTTCTGCATGCAACCCACCCCCCCCTTCTCTCTCTAAATACTTACCTGAGCCTGATCTCGATCCAGCAATGTGCACAAGAGCAACGGCCTTCTCTATACTCATTTTACAGAGAGGCAGCAGCAGGAGCCATGCTGTCGATCACAGGCAGTAAGGAGAGAGGGTGGGGCGGGGCTTAGCCACACTCTGTGTGTCCATGGAGACACAGAGCCGACTTGGGAGCGAGCACACACAAGTGCCTCCAGAGCAAACAGCTTGCTCTGGGTTCACTCAGCAGAAGGGAGGAGCCAGGATCACCAGCAGAGGACCCGAGAAGAGGAAGATCGGGACTGCTCTGTATAAAAGCATTGCACGGAGCAGGTAACTATGACATGTTTGTTATTAAAAAAAATAAAATGTTTACCTTTTAGAATCACTTTAAACTTTTGAGCTTTTTATATTTTTCTCAATAATGTCACTAGGCACCCCATACATCCTTTATCATGCTTCAAGGAATTACATTTTGGTGTTGGTCAACTGTTTTTGTTTCCTCCAAGTAAAATGCTATAACAAAAGGGTCAGCTTTCCGCTTTAAGATTTATTTTCTTTGAGAGTTGTTCTAGGGGGTTGTAGAAAATTCAGTTTTTTTGGAGAACAGTGTTAACTTCGCAATAGCAAAAATCACAGGTAGACTTATGCATACATATGTTTTTCTGTTTAGGATTGCATGGTGTTCCCTTGCACTGGTTTTTATAGGACACTGTAGTAACAGTGCTAATTTTCTTTTCATGTTTAAACAGTGTCGGATTACAAAAAAGGCAGAGTAGGCACTGTTCTATGGGACCCATGACAACGGATCCAAATAATAGTGATTTAACCTTGAAAGAAAATGACAATGAAGCTTACAATGAAAATGTTTACAAAAAATAGAAAAAAAAGAAACAACTTAAGTAAATGAAAACGTAAAGTGTTACTAAACCAACAACAGTAAAATCAATCTGTATATGCAGTAAAGCATACTTGTTATACTCACAGTGGAACCTAAGGGGTTAATCCTCTGCATTGTCTTCTCTGATCATCCCCTTCTTCCACAGTACCCAATTTATTTGCTGATAGTACAGAGCCTTGGGGGCAAGCTGCATATGCTCAGTTTGGTGTGTATTTGGTGTAATTGCTATTGCTTTTTTTTTTTTCTTAGGAGGGTGCATGTGATCAGCACAAGGCCAATCAGCCAGACAGAGGGTCAGGGGTCCTGCAGCCTCATAGGACATTCAGGGGAAAATTAAAACTCATCCTATAAGCTTTAACCAGACACTGATAGAAGTCACAAGACTTCTCTAACTGCTGAGGAGAAAAGGTATTTAGCAGTTTATATTTACTTAAATAATTGCATTTCCATGTTCTGTGTACTGTGGGAGATCAGATATAGTGAATGCAGGGTCCTGCGTTTAGTAACACTTTAGCATTAAAGACTCTATAGAAAAATACTGTATTATTGCAATGTACCCAATAACAACTTAAAGCAGAATTCCACCCATTTTGTTTACTTTGTTTGTATGAGCTAAGGACATGCAGCACTTTTCACAATAGGCATTTGTTTTTGATCGTAGATACCTTATTTTATTCTTTCTCCATTACTTCCTCCTTTCGTTCGCCCAGGCGATTCGCAAGGGTTCCTGGGATCGAAGCCTCCCAGAAGTCCTTGCAAATCGCCTACAGCCGAAATCTCGCAATATTTGGAAGAAGGAAATGACGTGAACAGGAGTTAGCCCAGCTGAGTGCATGCTGAGAGTTGTAGGCAATGGGGAGGGAGAACCTAATGAGAGAGCCACGCTCTCTTCTCTGCTGATATGAGAATGGGAGGAGGAGGAGGGGGCGATCGGGGCAAACATTCTAACAGACCGCCTCCCCTGTTACACCGCTGCTGCTGTTCAGCAAAGCGCTGCTGTCACCACTTCAAAGCAACGCCATGGTACACAGTACACCCGGCAGCAGCTGGAGAGACTTGTAAACTTCCTCTCCTCTCCTGTCCTTTGATTGACAGGTTGCTATAGCAATGGGGCGGGAACTTGTGCTGACGCTGCCAGTGCTATAGCAACCTATCAGGAAGAAGGACAGCCTCACTAAGGCATTAATGTGTGGGATTTAGAGGTGCATGCTGGGTAGTCAGCTGAACAGAAATCCAGGAAGTTAACACAGGAGGGCTTCAGATGCCCACAGCTAAAATGGAACCTGCCTGCTTCCGAGATCAGTGAGTAATTTAACTATTTAAAAAAAAAGTAAAAGTGCAAAAAATATGACATGTTAGAAATGTTCATCTACATGTTATGACAATTCCAATGCTCTCCTTTAAAAAAAAAATGTTTGGGGGACTGGAACTTAAAGTACATAAACGATAGACATCAGGTTCACATTACAATTTGTCTCTTAAAGTGTTACTAAATCCACAACAGTAAAATCATGCTGTTTATATTTACTAAAACTATTGCATTTCTATGTTCTGTGTACTGTGGGAGACCAGATATAGTGAATGCAGGGACCTGAGTTTAGTAACACTTTAAAAAGCTCATCTTCTTTCAGCTGTCGGTGTTCTGTCTCAAGGACATTCAGCTAAACCATTCTTATCCCATAAACATGATACCATATTTCTTCGATCGCAGTTTATTGGAACAAGCTAGGTGAAACTACAAATAACAAGAATAAACCTTGATAAGTACAATATCCCATAAATTTAGCATACATTTCAAAGACAAATATACACAGTACAATATGAGACAGTAAAAACTTACTTTTTTAAGTTCAATAAGGGATTGATGGTAAGAGATTGAAACAAGACCTCTTGCAGTCTGAAAAGCATGATGAATGTGTCTCTTCCTGTGAGACTTTACCCAGAATACTTTGCTTTCCAAGTACTTCCTAGGTTATAAACTTTATTAATAAAATATACACACAGAAGCAATACCAAAAAAGGACGCTAGATGGCGCCTAAGCTCTGCAAATGATTCCTATAAAAGGTAACAACATTAAATGTCATTTACAACAACACAAATGCAGATAATCAGAATATATCCATCTGATGGACAGAACACTCCCCGCCTGACGTCAAGTGACGTCACTAACAGAGTCCTCCGTAGAAAGTAACAGAACAAGTTCGGTCACTGGTCTCAAGAACACTTTGGCCTCATTCTGTTGAAAGGTCTTGACCTCGACCTTACGGACAAGATTATCTTTGCTTGGCAGTACTTTGGTGACTAGACCTAAAGGCCACATGTTCCTTAGTGTCTGGCAATCTCTCATGAGCACAACATCACCAAGTTTAAGGTTAGGTTTTTCTGAGTGCCACTTCCTCCTTAGTTGAAGAGTAGATGTGTATTGCTCCCTCCACCGACTCCAGAAGGTATTGGCAAGAGTTTGAACTTGTCTCCATTGACGTTTGTAAAGGTCCTTCTCACAAAACTCTCCAGCTGGAGTACCTACAAGACCAGTCTTTTGCGTGAGCAACATGGTAGGTGTAAGAACCATTGGATCTTCAGAGTCACTTGAAATTGAAGTTAAGGGTCTGGCGTTAATGATGGCTGTAACCTCTGCCATAAATGTCACTAAACACTCGTGAGTAAGCCTTGCAGTTCCTACTTGTAGGAAGATAGAGTCAAGAATTCTGCGGGCTATGCCTATCATCCTCTCCCACACACCTCCCATGTGAGAAGAGTGAGGTGGATTGAAGATCCACGTGCAGTCTTGCTTACTCAAATACCTTTTTACACTGGGGATGTCCAAGTTGGAAGGAATTTGCAGTTCTTTCACTGCTCCTACAAAGTTAGATCCTCTGTCAGAGCGAATGAGTTTCACTGGGCCTCGGATTGCAATGAAACGTCTAAGAGCATTAATGAAACTTGAAGTGTCCATTGACTCAATCACTTCAATGTGAACAGCTCGTATGGACATGCAAACGAATATGACTGCCCAGCGTTTACTGTTTGAGTGTCCCCCTTTTGTGTACCGGGTGGCAACAGACCAGGGACCAAAGACATCAAGTCCAACATTAGTGAAAGGCGGATCCATGCTAAGCCTGTCAGAAGGTAGATTGGCCATCTTTTGTGTCTGTAACATTCCTCGAAGCTTTCGGCAGATAACACACTTGAAGAGGAACTTACTCACACATCTTTTGGCTCCGACTATCCAAAGTCCAGCAGCTCTTAGAGCTCCTTCAGTAAACAGTCGGCCCTGGTGTTTAGTTTGGTCATGGTAGTGTTGAATGAGTAAATAGGCAATATGATGGTGACCAGGGATCACTAAAGGATGTTTCTCTAAGAACTCCAACTTGCCTTCTTTTAAACGGCCTCCTACTCTCAACATGCCATTTTCATCAAGGATTGGATCAAGTTTCTTTAAAACACTGTCTTTAGGAACAGGTTTGTGATTGACAATACAATCGATCTCTTTGGCAAAGACTTCTCTCTGTACAACAGATATTAACCAGTTTTTAGACTGTTCTAGGTCAGTTGCTGAGTAGACTTTCCTACAGTGGTGCCAACTCCTGCAATCGTCATGAGTTGGTGGTTGTTTTTTGTAAGACTGAGCTATGTGGATTAAGCAAGTGATAGCTCTAACTAGTGACCTCCAGGTAGAGAACCTGCTGAAACGGTGGGTTTTAAACTGGTTGAGAGATGTTGTTGTGACTGCAGTAGAAACCTGAGGGCGGATTTCCTGATCTTTGTCTGCATCTATCAGGTCAAACGTGGTGAGGTCATTATTGTTACAGTCAGGACTGCGTAGAAAGGTGGGACCTGTGAACCACGAAGTACTTTCAAGGCGACTGGCCGCTACAGATCTGGTCGCTAGGTCTGCGGGATTATAGTCTGTAGGCACAAAATGCCATTGCTCTGGGCGGGTGGATCTCCTTATTCTCAACACTCTGTTATTGACATAGACGTAGAAACGCCTAGTTTCATTATGGATGTAACCCAGAACTACTTTACTGTCTGTGTAGAACTCGGCTTCCTGGATTTCTAAGTTTGTCTCTGTTGCTATTAGTTCAGCTAGCTCTGTAGCCAATACTGCAGCACAAAGTTCCAGCCTGGGTATGGTGTGTTCAGGCAGTGGTGCAAGTTTTGCTTTTCCCATTACAAATCCTATGTGGCTTTGTCCTTTAGTGTCTATGGTTTTCAGGTAAGCTACAGCAGCAATTGCTTTAACAGAAGCATCCGCAAACACACAAAGTCTTTGCATCTGAACATCTGCAGATGACAGAGGAGCATATGGGCGTGGAATTTTAAGATTAGATAGCGCTGTAAGTGAGTCCTTCCACTCTAGCCATAAGTTCTTCCTGTCGGTGGGAAGAGGGTGGTCCCAATCTAGCGACTCACAGGTTAAGTCTCTGAGTAGTGCCTTACCCTGGATGGTGACAGGTGCTGCAAAGCCTAAAGGATCGTATAGGCTGTTTATGGTAGACAGGACACCTCTACGGGTAAAGGGTTTTTCCTCTGTGTTTACTTGGAAAGTGAAGGTGTCAGATCTTAAGTCCCAAAGCAAACCAAGGCTGCGTTGCATGGGGAGTGAGTCTGTGCCTAGATCTAAGTCCTTCAACTCGTTGGAATGGTCTTGGACAGGAAAGGCTTCTAAAACTTCTCTACTGTTGGAAGCAATCTTGTGGAGCCTTAAGTTGGAACACGCAAGCATTGCCTGAGTTCTTTTGAGGAGACTGATTGCGGCTTCATTTGTGGGTAGTGATTTCAAGCAATCATCTACATAGAAATCCTTGTCCACAAATTGTCTGACATCTGACCCATACTCTGACTCTCCCACTCTAGCAGAGTGTCTGAGGCCATATATAGCAACTGCAGGGGAAGGGCTGTTGCCAAATATGTGCACCTTCATGCGGTATTCTGTGATGTCTCCAGAGGGGTTGTTGTCCCTGAACCAGAGAAACCTCAAAAAGTTTCGGTGTTCTTCCTTAACAAGAAAGCAATAGAACATTTGTTGTATGTCTGCCATGAATGCGACTGAATCCTTGCGGAAGCGGAGAAGTACTCCCAATAGTCTGTTGTTGAGGTCAGGGCCAGAAAGAAGGACATCATTTAGAGAGACACCTTCATGCTTGGCGCTGGAATCAAACACCACTCTAATCTGCCCTGGCTTCTTAGGGTGATAGACCCCAAATATGGGTAAGTACCAACATTCTTCTGAGTCTTTGAGGTCTGGAGCTACCTCAGCATGGCCATTTTGGAATATTTTGCCCATGAAGGAAAAGAAATGTTCTCTCATCTCTGGTTTCCTTTGCAGATTGTGTCTTAAGGAAGTGAGGCGTTTATATGCTAGTTCCCTGTTGTTAGGCAAACGTTGTCTCTGTGGCCTAAAGGGAAGAGGTGCTACCCAGTTATTACTCACGTCTTTCTCCATACTGCTTTCCATAACCTCTAGGAAGATCCTATCCTCAATGGACATTGCTACCTGGTTGTCTTCCTTTGTTCTCCTGAACACTGAGTGTCCTAAGTCGCTTTGGTCATCGTCATAGGCATTGCTGTCACAGAGGGAACTTAGGAAAGGAAGAGGTACAGGGTTGTTGTGCGGTAGCTCCTTTATGAGGATGCGATTTTGACAGGGTTGGAACAGAGAAGGACGACCATTCTCGAGGGTACTAGTGAGCAGATTATTAACAGATGCCGGTTTGTGTGCACCTCCCAGGCAAACATCACCTATAATGACCCACCCAAGATCCAGCTTTTGGGCATATGGCGCACTTTTAGGACTGTTGATCAGTTTCCTTACTTTGTGGACTTGCAAGATATCCCTCCCTAGGAGTAAGATTATCTGAGCCTGATCATCAAGTTCTGGTATGAGATGTGCTATGTGCTTCAAGTGAGTCTGGTGAGCTGCTGCGTCTGGTGTGGGAATCTCCGATCTGTTGTCTGGCATCTGGTTGCACTCTATTATGGTCGGCAAGGGTAGGCATGTCTTACCATCCATAGATTCAATTTGTAGGCCGTCAGCTCTTCTCCCCGCCGTTTCCACTGTACCTGCACAAGTCCTAAGGGAGTAGGGGCTGCTGGGGCCTTTAAGGTTTAGAATGTCAAAAAACACAGGTCTGGCTAGTGACTTATTACTCTGATCATCCAAAATGACGTAGAGCTTGACTGCTTTGTCTCTGCGTCCCTTTGGGTAAACTTTCACTAGACAGATTTTAGAGCAAGATCTGCCACCTGTACTTCCTTTGCAGACTTCAGTGCACTGTGAAGTGATTGCTGTGGTATCTGTACTAGAGTCTTTGGTCTCCCTGCCTTGCTCCTTGCCACCATGGACAGGTGGGAAGGTTCTTGGAGTAGGCTTTGGGTGTAAAGCTGTGTGGTGCTCTGTGCTGTCACACTCTGTGCATTTGACACTGACCTTACAGTCCTTGGCGAAGTGTGTAGACGAAGAGCAGCACTTGTAACAGATGTTGTTATCTTTGAGGAAAGCGTTGCGTTCCTGGATGGTCTTTGTCCTGAAGGCTCTGCATTTCAGAAGAGGATGTGGCATCTTATGTAGAGGGCAGAACTTCGTTGGGTCATTGTCTTGATCCTCTGGCTGAGACTCTGCAAATCTGTGGGAAGAAATGTTAGTTTTGTGCACTGCTACTGGAGCTCTGAGTTGCTTAGGGCCAGCAGAAGTGATGTAAGACACTGGAAAAATGAAGCTGGGGTCATCTTTCGTTCCTGCTTGTCTGTCTACAAAGTCCACAAACTCACTAAATGGTGGAAAGGGCACATTGTGTTTCCGTTTGTAGTTACAGCCATGAGCAATCCATCTTTCGTGTAACTCATAAGGAAGTTTTTGAGCTAAGGAGTTAATACCTCTAGCAGAGTCAAGATAAGAAAGGCCAGGTAAGTCACCTTCTGCTTTAGCAACTTGTAACTCCATACATAGGTCACTGAATTCTCTGAGTCTTTGATAACCTCTGCTAGGTATTTTTGGAAAGTCTTCTATCCTTTTAAACAGTGTACTCTCTATAGCCTCTGGTGAACCATAACATCTATCCAGTCTGTTCCAGATGTTTGTAAGGCCTATCTCAGGGTGGTTTATATTAATGTCTCTGATCCTTTTGGCGTGTTCCGCAGAATCATTGCCAAGCCACTTTACAAGGAGTTCTATTTGTTGTCTGCAAGATAGATCTAGACCTTGGATAACACTTTGGAAAGAGGATCGCCACGCCCTGTAGTGTTGAGGGCGATCACTAAATTTGGCAAGTCCTTGGGTAACTAACTCGCGTTTGGCCAGGAACTTGGCAAAGTCTACAGTAGCCTGATTGGCATTGGGGTAGGCTGCTGGTGTATTGTGGTGCGGTGTAAAGGCATACCTGATAGAAGTCTCTTCTTTAGGCTCTCTGGGCTCAAACTTGCATACGGTTGGCAGTTCGTACCGGCTCGTTGCATACACCTTTGGAGTGAAGACAGGTGTTTGATGGTTGTATGAAGGTTGAGTACCTTGTGGAGTAGAGGGTTTGGTTGGAACTGGAACGTCTGGAACACTGTCAGATTTTTCTTGCCTGTGGCACTGGGGTCCAAGGTCGTCTTGTTGCTGCTTGACTTGGAGTGACTCCCTGACGTCATGTTTAATTTCTTGTTGTGGGATGCTGCTTGGGTCACAGTGCTGGTAGACATAATCCGACGTGCGTTGCGAGGAATCTTGGTGGTCTTCCTCTAGGCCTGGTATGCTACTACCTGCTCTTGGCTCCTCGTAGATGGCTGCTTCTAGAGCTTCTGCTTCTGCAATGGCGGCGGCAGCATCTCGTTCCACTGCCAGCTTCTCCATGTTGGCGTCCAAGATAGCTTGCTGCAGTTTCAGAGATGCCTCCTGCTGAGCTCTTTCGTCTTCAAGGTGGGCCTTTTCTTTTTTCATCTGCAGTTCTTGGTTTGCGAATGCGGCCCTGGCTCTTGCTGCTTCAGCTTTCGAACGGGCGATAGCTGCTGCATTTGCGACAGATGACCTAGATGAGCTTGCTTGTGATCGTGTTTTGTAAGAAGATGTTCTACTGTGAGACATGGCTGCGGGGAAGAAGCTGTCTTGCTGTATAGAGACCGTTCTAGTGTCGGTACTGCTTGACAGAGCGCGTCTCTGTGTAGCGTGGCTGCTTGCTTTGCCTCCCACAGGCCTGCTTCTTAAAGGCTTCTGACTGTATGGTACTGTGTAGCCCCAGGCTGTACAGACTTCCGAAGTCAGCTTATCTTCCCTTCAGAGGTCAGCTTAAAAATTTCACTGTTCTGTCTCAAGGACATTCAGCTAAACCATTCTTATCCCATAAACATGATACCATATTTCTTCGATCGCAGTTTATTGGAACAAGCTAGGTGAAACTACAAATAACAAGAATAAACCTTGATAAGTACAATATCCCATAAATTTAGCATACATTTCAAAGACAAATATACACAGTACAATATGAGACAGTAAAACTTACTTTTTTAAGTTCAATAAGGGATTGATGGTAAGAGATTGAAACAAGACCTCTTGCAGTCTGAAAAGCATGATGAATGTGTCTCTTCCTGTGAGACTTTACCCAGAATACTTTGCTTTCCAAGTACTTCCTAGGTTATAAACTTTATTAATAAAATATACACACAGAAGCAATACCAAAAAAGGACGCTAGATGGCGCCTAAGCTCTGCAAATGATTCCTATAAAAGGTAACAACATTAAATGTCATTTACAACAACACAAATGCAGATAATCAGAATATATCCATCTGATGGACAGAACAGTCGGTTTGTAAAAAATGTTGGTGCAACCTATACGTGTAATAGAGTAGTGGTGATCCTCTCCATTCAGCAGCCGACATGCACACTACTTAGTTCAATGTTATACCACGCCTAGGGCAGTCTCAACTCCGGTCCTCAAGGCGCCCCAACGCCCTCAGATGAAACGGCTGTGGTAATTACTAAGGCAGTGAAACTGATCAAATCACCTGTGCAAAATAATGGAGAGCCTGAAAACATGACCTGTTGGGGCACCTTGAGGACTGGAGTTGAGAAATACTGGCTCAGGGGCCTCCACAGAATTTATTCACCAGCTATACTGTGGACTGATGGGTGACCTGAGTCTTATAAATCCTTTTGTAACTTTTTTGTCTGCAGCAAAATCTTTTGATCAGCCTATATTACACAGTATTCTTTTGTGAAGTACAGGTAATCCAGTAGCTAGAATACCTAAATGAAATAGAATACTTGAGTCCAAATAATTTCATTATCCTTTTTTTTTTCCTGTTGCTGACCTTCCTGAAAAGATTCACGCCCAGCTGGAGTCCAAACTTTTTTTTGATTTGGCTAGACTGATAAAAAACCTGGTATGTTATTATTTGTGGTCTGCATTACCATTTGGGAGATTTCCCCTGACTTCCTGTTGAGACAGAAAATGATAAGAAATCTGTCCAATGGAGACAAAGACTGCACTAAGTATAATGGGGGAAAAGTTTAGAATCTTTTTGTCAGTTTATTATTAAAACTTCATGTCTCACTGATAAACTGTCTGATCATTTTTCTTCTGCTGTCCCAGGTACCACTTCACATCATTTACAGACATGCTTGAGGCTTGCTTGATAAGGCTGTATTATCTATGATGTAGATGAAGACCAAATCACATTTCAGGAGCCATTCATGAGGAAATGCAAGAAATGCCCAAGGGTTCACAAATGTTGTCTCATAACATCAATGGGAAATTATAACAGTATTTGGCTAGATCTATTTTATTTTTGCGCGGTTAAAAATTTTATAAATCTTTATACATCTGTAGTCATTATCAATGTTGGTCATCCTACTTTAAAAAAGTAATTAGTTAAGTTACAAATTACTTCTCCCAAAAAGTAATTGCGTTAGTAACTCAGTTACTACATTGGAAAAGTAATTAGTTACGCAGCAGTAACTGACTTTTTTTTTAAATATTCTATACGTGTAACTAAGGGGCGGGTCTAGTATTACTGTAAGCAAGGGGCTCATTTATTATTATTGTTATATATCGTGTAACCAAGGGGCTTCTCTATTATTACTCTAAACAAGGGGCAGATCTGTTGTAGCGTGTAAGCAAGGGGCGGGTCTATTATTATTATATTGTGTAAGGGGCGGATGGCTACAGAAGAGGGCGAATGTTAAATTAATGGGCAGAGCTCGATATATAACAATAATAATAAATGCGCCCCTTGGTTACAGTAATACTAGACCCGCCCCTTACTTACACGATAGACGACCCTTACAGAGTAGCACGAGCAACAGGAGCGTGCGGCATCGCCTCGTACAATTACATGTTAACTGCACCTGCGCGGTGTAGAGTTCACTCAGAGCTGTTTAGGTTCGGCAATTTTCGGAAGCTCCGTAGTCCTTCGTACTGCGCAAGCCCTGCGCCTGCACAGTACAGGGGGTCCTTATCCGGCGGGGGGAACTTTTTCGGCAGGACACCGGAATTGCACTACTGCCATCTAGTAGCGGTAAATGTAATTGGGGTAACTAAGCCAAAGTAATGGGAACTGAGTATCAGGAACTAAAGTACTCACCGAGGCCAAGATGCCGAGAGTGGTTGCCCTTGCGACTCAGCGCCCACTGCCCCTGAAGGTGGTACAGGGGGCAGTTGGCACCAAGAGGCACAAGCCACCTGTAGGGTAGTGGCTATGCGTGGATCCAGGTATCACGGAGTAGAAGCTGGAAGACTGGCGGAGACTCCAACACTGATAGGTGGACAGGCAGCAGGCTGAGGATCAAACACAAGGTAAGTTAGGTACAGGTTTAGAGGATCAAACACTGATGGGCAAGTCCAGGTAGAATGGTCAGGCGTAAGCAGAGGGGTCAAGGCAGGCTGAGGGTCAAACACTGAAGAGGCAGAAGCGGAAGTCCAGTAAACAGGCCGAGGGTCAAACACAGGAGAAGGGAGATACGGAAATCCGGGTACACAAGCCAAGGGTCAAATCTGGAGAAGGCAGAGAGGTCCAATACAGTCCGGGTCGGCAACGGGTAGGCGGGTAGATACAGCAGGCACGGGTACAGGTACAAGGGAACAGCTGAGAGACGAACCAGCGTCTGTTTGGGTCCAGGGGCCTCTCTTTTATAGGCCGGCTGGAGGTCACATGGGACGTGCACTAGTGCGCATGCGCGCGCGCCGTTCAGCTGGGCCGCGAACGTTCGTGCGCCGCCACATCGTCCCTCTGACTCTTACTGTGCGCTGCAGCGCCGGACCTATGCGCCTGCGCACTGGGGCGCGCGGCGGACCAGGTCCCTGATACTGAGTTACCATGAGGGGAAAAGTAATCAGTTAGATTACTTGTTACCCTCTAAAGTAACTGTGTTAGGTAACTCCGTTTATTTTAACTCAGTTACTTACATCACTGGTCATTATTTGTATGAACTTGCACCTGAGCAGAGCCTATTCCCAGTGAATTTTAAGCATTTTTTGGGGGGCATTTTACAGGCATTTTGCAAGCTATAAGGCCCCTTTCACACTGGGGCGGGAGCGGCGGCGACGGTAAAGCAGCGCTATATTTAGCGTTGCTTTACCGTTGTTTTAGCCGCGGTATTCGGCCACTAGCGGTGCGGTTTTAACCCCCGCTAGTGGCCGAAAAAGGCTTAAAATCCACCACAAAGCGCCGCCGTAGCGGCGCCTTGCGGCGGTATTGCTGCGGTATTACCGCGGTGTCCCATTGAAATCAATGGGTAGGAGCGGTATAGGAGCGGTGAATACACCGCTCCTACACCGCTCCTATACCGCTCCAAAGATGGTGCTAGCAGGATTTTTTGACCGTCCTGCTAGCGCACCGCTCCAGTGTGAAAGCCCGCCTGCTTTCACACTGGAGTGAATGGGGCCGGATTTTGAAAAACGCCCCAGTGTGAAAGGGGCCTAATGCCGCGTACACACGATCGGAATTCTCGTCGGAAAAAACTCTGACGGTTTTTCCAACGGAATTCCGGTGGAATTCCACTCAAGCTGTATTGCCTACACACGATCACACCAAATTCTGACGGTCAATAACACAGCGGCATAAAACACGTTCGACAGCACTATAAAAGGGAAGTTTAATGCTTCTGAGCATGCGTCAAATTGTTTCCGAGCATGCGTCGGAATTTTGCGTGTCGGAATTGCATACACACGATCGGAAAATCCGATAGAAAGGTTTTCCGTCGGAAAAATTGAGAACAGGTTCTCAATTCAAAGTCCGTCGGAAATTCCGACAGAAAAAGACCGTTGGGCATACACACGGTCGGAAAATCCGATGAAAAGCTCCCATCGGACTGTTTCCATCGGAAATTCCGACCGTGTGTATGCCGCATAAGTGTTTTTCCATGTGTATTAGTCTTCATGCTTTTTTTTTTTGTAATCTTTATTTTCAAGTTTCAAGCAATAAAATGATAATACAGACTTCCCCAAAGTGTTACAAAAATTGTCTATAAGAAGACATCAGCAGGGTTCAATGAGATGAGTAAATAGCACCATCAAACTAATAATATAATGGGATGCGAGGGGGAATGTAGGGGGGGGGGGGACAACAACAAAATAAGGGAAATATAACAAAAAGCCACCATGAGTGTGGCTATAGAGTGGAACTCTGTCCAGTAAAAAAAATATAGCTGGTGACTTCCAGAGAAAAAAGGAAAAACCATAAACAAATTCATCATGCATACAGTATACAACCTTTCCTGGACAGCCAGCCTCAATATGAAGCTGTAAGAGTCCAGGGCTTACTACGCATGCACCAATGGCGCATTGCTGCAAGAGGAAATCCGTGCCAACTGAGAACGCGCCAAAGACGCCTCAGTGCGCTAACCCACACCTGCGCAGAAGACTTGATGGAAAAAGGCAGGAAAATGCCCACGACGTGCACAGGAAGTGACTTCAACCTGATGGAAAAAGGCGGGAAAATGCCCAGGTGGCGCACAGGAAGTGACATCAACCTGATGGCAAAAGGTGGGAAAATGCCCAGGAGGTGCACAGGAAGTGACCTTAACCTGATGGAAAAAGGTGGGAAAATGCCCAGGAGGCGTACAGGATGTGACCTCAAACTTCCCTATATAAAGCCCAGACACTGCCAAATTGCTGGATTATCCTCAGTCCCCCTTGTTCCTGTGCTAGTGTGTGATCTGTCTGAACTTGTGACCTGGAAACCTATTTGACTACTCTTGATTGCTGCTTGCCATTGACCTCGGATTTCTACTTTAACCATTCTACTTCTTTGCCCCTTTTGTATTCAGCTGCCAGATTGGAACCGACCCTGGCTTGGATCTCGACCAGTCTTCTTCTGATTAACCCTTTTATACTTCTTTGCCCAACTGGACTTGACCTCGGCTTGGATCTCGGATTAAGGCTAGCACAGTGCTCCGCACCCCTGGCACCCATGCCACTCGGTGTCCACCAAGTCTCTGTCTCCATCTCCAGAGGCTTCAAGGACCCAAGGTGCAAGGGAGGTCTCCCCACTACTTCGGTCTCACATCAGGTACGTGGCTCTCGTGACAGAAGTGAAAATGACAAAACATAACTAAACCATCCATCAAAATTACAGAGTTAGTGGTTTATACAAGTCAGAGGCCCCAACGTTTATAGAATTTTGGGTAGGTGTTATTGCAACAACCCCTACATAATATCCTGTACTCTCAAAAGCCATTCTTTGACTTCATCCTTTTATTGCTTGGGCTGGGCAAGGCGAGGAGAGCAGTTGTATTGGAGGAGAGGAGTTTCAAGTGTAAAAACATGAGCAACATTTTTTACAAAAACGCATGTGTCGTGTGTTCATCCATTGACCTCTATAGGGGCCAAAATTCCTGAATACCCTCAAAACAGATAATGTACTTTTTTTTGTGTTAGGGCATGGAGCATAAGGCAACTGAGTGCAAACAGGGACAATTGGAAAGAATGGGATCATGCATGTTGAACGTAGTTGGGAGTTGGGAAACCAGCTGAAAGGGGGTTTAAATTTGTTATTTGATAAATAAACATGTAGTATAGAGGGGTTTATTTTAGACATTTATTTTGCAGAACATACCAAGAACATCCTTTTTCACTGGTCAACTGTCTATTACTATCTAAAAATGCATGTAGGTCTGTATCTATTTTAACATAAAATGTATGAGCTTTGTGTGTGTTTGTTATTATTAGACCTCAGTAGCAGGATATCAAAATACAGAGGCTATTCACAGCATAACTGTAAATCCCTGTGCAGAAAACCTCCAGGTAGAGACTCATGTGCACCACCTTTCTAGTTGCAGTTAGCAATTATTAAATATTTGTTAACATTTCATATTAATAAACTATATACCTTTATGACACCCTTTTAAAGATAATAGGTATACAAACATTATACATTCCATTCATTTGCTGGGTTCAACAGATTAACACCCAGCTGTTTAGCAGTAAAATGTATCTATGGGAACTTGTAAAGGAACTACGAAATATATACATCCACTTCTTAAAGTAGAACTGTGGCCAAGCTATGAACATTCAAATATTTACATATTACCAAGTAGTAAGGGCTCATTCACACCATACAGCATGCAGTAACATGCGGTAATGCACATCATGTATACTGCGGTGATATTCACTGTAAATGGCAACCCAACGCACCTTCAACACACCTGAAGGCAGGTGGAGTTTATGCTGCTCCAGCCGATAGTGTTAATTATAGAGAGTGTGAATTAAAGGACGATTGGCGCTCCCCTTTTGCTTAATAAAATAGGTCTGTCTAAAATAAAAATTCCATGTGTTAACTTAATTAAAGCAAGTAAGCTGTAAGGTAAATACTCCTATCTACCCGCAGACACGTGATAATAATATTAGCAGTGACAAGGGATGGTTAAAGGCTAAGTGATCCAGTACCCAGTGCTAAGTAGGAGGGACGGGATAAAGATCCAGGTCCTCTGCTCCCATGCAGGTTCAGAACGTGATCCAATATTTATCCCGCCTTAAAAACTGGTATTTAATTAAAAAATAAATAAATAAAGCAAATAAATCCTGTGTATTGCCACCTATATGTACCCGTACTATAAGTGAACCAATACAGCCTATTATATATAGCAGTGAAACAAAGTGACAAATACCACAACAATAATAAATTAAATGTGGCCCATATAAGGGCTTGTATATATGTGTGTAAAGTGAAAATAAAGCAAAAACAAAAAAGACCAAAAAGACCCCAAAAAAACACAAAGTTAATATGAAAGTCCAGTCCAAAATAAATTCCTACAATAAAGTAAACTTCCACAGTAAAATGGCAAAAATTGTAACTGGTGGCTCTATATCGAAATAGCTTCGTAGCAACACTTTGAGTGGTGATTCAAAAAAGGTGATTCAAAAAAGGTGACTTTTGTGCTTCAGGAAATGGCAGTGACTTTGTGCTGTCCCCTCTTGCTCCCTCACTCACCAGATTTAGATACCCCTGCAGGGGTGAACAGCTTGCAATTTATCGGTGTCAGGTGCTCCTCAGGTTCCCCACTGGAAGATGTCCTAGCCGGTCAGTGCTTTCCAGTCAATCCACCCAGATCTCCTTGGTACGATGGATTGGGAAATCCAGCAGCAATCCCCAGAGGGGATGTTCCTCACAAGAAAGCAAGAAAAAACGGAGGTCCCATGTGTATTACCAGATGCAAAAGAAGTTGGTGTTTATTAAAATTTTTTAAAAACAAAACAAAATAAAAAAACAGGGTATCATGCAAGATACCACCGTAGCATTGCAGATTGGTAAGACAACACGTAAAAACGGAGGGGTATAGGGCTGGTTTGCGGCTTGCGCTCCAGCTGCGCTCCAAGCCTCTAAGTCCCGCACAGGAAGTGACGTCAGCAGCTGGAGCGCAAGCCGCAAACCAGCCCTATACCCCTCCGTTTTTACGTGTTGTCTTACCAATCTGCAATGCTACGGTGGAAACAAGAGTATCTTGCATGATACCCTGTTTTTTTATTTTGTTTTGTTTTTAAAATTTTTTAATAAACACCAACTTCTTTTGCATCTGGTAATACACATGGGACCTCCGTTTTTTCTTGCTTTCTTGTGAGCAAGATTGGGATTGCTGGGGGGGGATTGCTGGGGATTGCTGCTGGATTTCCCAATCCATCGTACCAAGGAGATCTGGGTGGATTGACTGGAAAGCACTGACCGGCTAGGACATCTTCCAGTGGGGAACCTGAGGAGCACCTGACACCGATAAATTGCAAGCTGTTCACCCCTGCAGGGGTATCTACATCTGGTGAGTGAGGGAGCAAGAGGGGACAGCACAAAGTCACCGCCATTTCCTGAAGCACAAAAGTCACCTTTTTTGAATCACCTTTTTTGAATCACCACTCAAAGTGTTGCTACGAAGCTATTTCGATATAGAGCCACCAGTTACAATTTTTGCCATTTTACTGTGGAAGTTTACTTTATTGTAGGAATTTATTTTGGACTGGACTTTCATATTAACTTTGTGTTTTTTTTGGGTCTTTTTGGTCTTTTTTGTTTTTGCTTTATTTTCACTTTACACACATATATACAAGCCCTTATATGGGCCACATTTAATTTATTATTGTTGTGGTATTTGTCACTTTGTTTCACTGCTATATATAATAGGCTGTATTGGTTCACTTATAGTACGGGTACATATAGGTGGCAATACACAGGATTTATTTGCTTTATTTATTTATTTTTTAATTAAATACCAGTTTTTAAGGCGGGATAAATATTGGATCACGTTCTGAACCTGCATGGGAGCAGAGGACCTGGATCTTTATCCCGTCCCTCCTACTTAGCACTGGGTACTGGATCACTTAGCCTTTAACCATCCCTTGTCACTGCTAATATTATTATCACGTGTCTGCGGGTAGATAGGAGTATTTACCTTACAGCTTACTTGCTTTAATTAAGTTAACACATGGAATTTTTATTTTAAACAGACCTATTTTATTAAGCAAAAGGGGAGCGCCAATCGTCCTTTAATTCACACTCTCTATACTAAATTTACCCTCTAGGGGGCTAAATTTCTCTGGACGGGCTGCATACCTTATATTGGTTATCCTAAGCGTGGAGTTGTCTTCTAGTTTTATTTTGATAGTGTTAATTATGTTTCCCGGTTCTTTATTGGTGGTCTTTCCTGGGTCTGACCTCTTGGTTCCATGTGTTATAAAAGAGCACAGGAGAGAGCTCAAAAAAAGAGAGCAAGAGCAAACATGCCGAGCCTGGAGTGACCATGAGTGTACATCTGCCCTCATGACCTTGCTACAGCCTGGAGAAACTGTTGGGACTTGCAGTCCGCTCCAAAGATGCCAATACTGCATACCACCACTATGGACTCTGCCAAAGATGAACTCTTTCCTGAGCAGGTATGCTGGGGCAGCCACAAGCCTGAAGTTAGGGACTGCACTTTATGTTGAACTTTTGTGTTAACTTATTCTTCAGTAAAACTTTGGAAACTTTGCCTTAGCCTGGTCTGAAGTTACTCAAGGGGTGTAATGCAAGTAACTGGCACATATAGTTACAGCTTGGGTCCCTAATCATATTTGGGTATGAAGACAACGGTACAAGAGTTAATACAGTGTGAACATTCACTGGTTACTAGGGATGGGCCGAATGACCCCCAGTTCGGTTCGCATCAGAACTTTCGAACATCGCAAAATAACGAACCCCGTTGAAGTCTATGGGACCCGAACGTGAAAAATCAAAAGTGCCCATTTTGAAGGCTTACATGCAAGTAATTGGGTATACAATGGTTATGGAGGTCCGGGTACTGCCCTGGAGGACATGTATCAATGATAACAAAGTTAGTAAAAAAAAACATTTTTTAAATGAGCAGTGATTTCTTGATGCTTAAAGTGAAAGCATAACAATGACAAATTCCTTTCAAATTAGTCCCCCAGTCTAACTGTAAAGCAGCACATCTGTACTGTGTATAGAAGCTGCTGCATAAATAATTTCATTTCTAAAAAAAATAAAAATAAATTCCCTGCAAGCAAGATTTCTTTATTTTGCACGCAACGGCTTGCAGAGTCAGTCTGTATGATGAGGCTACAATGTAGTGCGCTGGGGACAAGATTAGAAATTTGGATAAATACTGGTGTCTCTTCCACAGACTTTGGATAGAAGTAACAGGTGTGGAAAAATTGGTCTTTGGGTGTCGGTGGTGCCTTTATACCGTAACCTTAGAGGTACACTTGATGAAAGAAAGAATTGGCCTTGCTGTCAAATTGGTCTTTCTTTGGGTGTTACTTGTGCCCGTGAAACCTACACCAAAATAGCTGCTGGTAATCCAGGACTGATTCATTTTGATAAATGTCAGAGGGTCCACCAAGTCTCTGGACAGACGTGTTCTATTATCAGTAAAAAAAACCTCCAGCAGCACTGAATGTCCGTTTGGAAAGCATGCTGGATGCAGGGCAGCCCAGCAGCTCAATTGCATACTGGACAAGTTATGGCCAGTGGTCTATTCTCATGAATCGGTAAGCCAATGGATCGTCGACTGGAAAGCTCTCCATCTCTGTTTTCGCCCCCTAGATAATCATCCACCGTGTGATGCAGATGCTGTCGATGGGATGTGGAAGCTGACAGCCCTGGGCGGCGAGGACTAAAAAAATTGTAAAATGCATCACTTAGGCAGCCGCCTTCTCCACCGCTCCTCTCTTGACCAACAGAAGCCTCAAAATTACGTTTTCCACGACACTGTAACCTACCAGAGTCGGGAAAAGCATTAGATAAACTCCTCTTTAAGGTGTCCTCAAGAGATTTCATCTTCTGCACTCTCTGTGGGGATGGGATGAGTGCTGAGACTTTCCCCTTGTATTGGTGGTCAAGGAGGGTTCCCAACCAATAGTGATACTTCTCTATTACGGCACATATTCTTGGGTCCTTTCGCAGGCTTTGAAACATGAGGGAGCCCATGCACCGCAAATTTGCAGAGGCATGAGAAGCAGACTCCTCGGGGTCACTGAGGATTGTAGTATCTGGAACTGCCTTCTCCCAGCCACGTACTACTCCCAAGGGTTCTGCGGATGGAAAACCAACTCTTACTGTTTGACATATGTCTTCCTCTGCTTCAATGCCTCCAAAACTGCCATAATCCTCCTCCTCCTCCTTCTTCTCTTCTTGTGTGTTCTGTGGCATAGGAACAATGGTGTCTGCATAAAGTGGGCCTTGAAAGGAAAGGAAGTCCTCCTCTTCCTCCTGCTGCTGTGCCTCAAGTGCTCTGTCCATAATGCCACGCAGAGTCTGCTCCAGCATGAACACAACAGCGATTGTGTCACTGATGCAGGCATTGTCACGGCTCACCGTCCTTGTGGCCTCCTCAAATGGTGACAGTATAGTGCATGCATCCTTTATGAGCAGCCATTGGCAAGGGGAAAAAAAGCTAAGCCGGCCTGAGCCTGCCGTTGTGCTATACTCACACAGGTACTCATTGACGCCCCTCTGCTGCATGTGCAGCTGCTGCAGCATTGTCAAATTCCCCCTGGTGGGCATGTCATAAATCAGGCGGTTTAAGGGCAGGTGGAATTCCCACAGAATTTCAGCCAACCAAGCACTGGCTGTGTATGCTAGACTCTTCTGGCCTGCTTTAGCAGATCTTCCAACCCTGGGTACCTATTTAGGAAATGCTGCACCACCAAATTGAGGACATGTGCCAGGCATGGCACGTGTCAACTTTCCTTGTCTGTGGGTGGACAGGAGGTTTGTGCCTTTATCGCACACCACCATTCCTGGCTCCAGCTGGCATGGTGTAAATCAGCTTTGTGCCTGTCCCTGCAGAGCTTCAAGAATCTATGCTCCAGTGTGGTTCCTGTCTCCTAGACACACCAGCTGAAGCACTGCATGGCACCTTTTAGCCCGAATCATTGAATAGCCCCTTGAATGCTTAGTGGGTACTTGTGGTTCATAGGACAATTCAGCAGAAGAGGACATGGAGGCGGCGTAGGGGGGGTAGAGCTGCCAAATCTGGCATCATCACCACTAGCTGGATACATGGGGGCACAACAAGCTGCAGCACTGAGCTCTTTCCTGCATCCATTCAAGTTGCAAGCAGAGTTACCCAGTGTGCTGTGAACAAACTATATTGTCCCTGAACATGCTTGCTGGACCACGTGTCAGCAGTAACATGGACTTTGCGGCTGACTGCCTTGCCCAACGATGCCACAACAAGGGGTTAACACTAGGGGGCAATCAAGGGGTTAACTGTGTTCCCTGGGAGGTGATTCTAACTGAAGGGGGGTGGGACTGACTAGAGGAAGTGATGGATCGTGTTTCCTAGCTAATAGGAACACACAATCTGTCACTCCTCTCAGAACAGGACAGGGAAGTGTGTGTTTATACACACTCGTCCCTGTTCTGTCTCTCGTGCTCACGATTGCGGCCGACGGTCATCACGCGCGCCTGCAATCCTGATCCCGCAAGCCAACTTATAGCTACGACTCTTCGTGCTGACCTGCCACCGTAAAGTGACGGCAGCTGGTCGGCAAGAGGTTAACACAATGTAATATAGATGTGGAAATGTGTACGTGGATGCACTTTAATCAGTGGAAAGTGGTGTTTGCTGCACTTTAACTTGAGTACTCACTACTACACAGACACACTCCACTGATACGCTATATTATACTGCAGTAAAACTGCACTGATGCACTGCAATATACTGCATCAAACGTGCACTAACACACAGAAATGTACTGCAATATATGGCATTAAACTTGCAGCAACGCACTGAAATATTTGGCATAAAAACAGAAGATAACGCACTGAAATATACGATGTTAAACTTGCAGTAACGTACTGAACTGTACATCTTTAAACTTGCAGTAAAGCACTGTTATATACTGCGTTAAGTGTGCACTAACGCACAGAAATGTACTGAGTTAAATGGCACATAACGCACTGAAATATACAGCGTTAAACTTGCAGTAGCGTACTGTACTGCGTTAAATGACACATAAAGCAATGAAATGTATGGCGTTAAACTTGCAGTAATGCACTGAATTATGCTGCGTTAAACTGAATATATTGCACTGAAATATACAGCGTTAAACTTGCAGTAACGCACTGAAATATACTGCGTTAAGCATGCACTAATGCACAGAAATGTACTGCGTTAAACAGCACATAATGTGCACTGAACTGTACTGCGTTAAATGGCATGTAATTCAATGAAATATACGGTGTTAAACTTGCATTAATGCACTGAATTATACTGCGTTAAACGGAAGATAACGCACTGAAATATATGGTGTTAAACTTGCAGTCTCAAAATAGAGAGAGGAAAGAAGAATGGACTTTATAGGCACTTGTTTATGAAAAATATTTTTAGTACAAAATTTATTGAATAACATATATAATTAAACAAGAAACAACATACAGTACATACATAACACCAGTATTGACAAAAAACAATATTGGAATAAAAGGCTGAGAACTCGGAAAGACTACCCCTATGGGTATTACAGTACCACACGAAGATTCGCTAGACGTGGGGTCGGTGTGCATAGAGTATTAACACCATGAATTCTTCCCACTGGAATGTGGACTTGCCCAAGGAGGGGGTTGGTCGTCGGTTCCACCAATTAAAAAAAGAAGAACTTTTTGCTCGACATGTTTCGCGACTCCTAGGTCGCTTCCTCAGGAGCTTATGTTCTGGTTTAGAGGAGACACTGTGTTACTTTATGTCACTTTTACATAACTGTATCATACAAACATCATACAATCAATATAAGCATTAACATAGATAGAGGTGAGGCTCACCTACTGATGCAGAGCCCTGACCCAGAGTCTATCTACTCGCTAGCGCCGGTGGGCCCACCAGATGGTTTCACGTGAACCCCCCTAAAGAACAAGAGGGGGGAAGGAGGAAAAATGGACACCGTAGGCCACCGAAAAGCAGCGTTACCACCTCTACCGGGTGTACTCACGACCGGTGAGATCCTCGAGGTTCGGCACTGCTGTGCAGGGACAGAGTTATGGGGACATAAATGGTAACTAGTGATACAAAGAAGGGATGAAAAAGGGGCAAGGCAGAAAAGTAATGATAGACAAATAATTAGTCAATTAGAACATCGTGTATTAAATGTTCACTGAAAAAGTAACCTCTCTACATATACTCCACAATACTTACTGGAGTAGGTATTTGTAAGAGGTATGGTAGGTTGCTTAATGCTTCACTCTGCTGGAGACCCGGAACTTGATACCCAAAAGGAAAAGTCCGTTCTAAGGGGATATATAGATACAAAGGTGCTTATAAGTACTCTGCTATGCATGTATAGTTAGTATTATCGTATTGCCTAAAGCCAAAATAAAGAAGAGAGGCCTAGTAGTATGACCATTAGGGAGAGGAGATATCTCCCAAAGGCCACATCTTGGTATAAATAACATAGTGGGCAAGGTACTTGGAACTTACTATAGCAGTATTGAGAAGTACAGACTAATGTTTGCCCCCTTAAGGTAATGGACCCCATAGAGCATAAAAGGGCATAAAAAGGGTGAAGGGCACTATACCTTGCAGGGAAGGTGGAGTAAGATAGTGTCTGTCCAGCAGGAAGGTAGTGCGGCTGTCTGGCAGGTGTATGGCCGCCGCTCTCACAGGGCATCTGTGAGAAGTGGCAGCCAAGGCGCCGCTTCTTATGTCCCGATCGGATGACGTCAGAGCACGTCCGACGTCAATCCGAACCAGCCGGAACGTCATCGACAACAGCGTGGGTGCGCGCGCAACACATACTGCGTTGCGTTCCACACGGCGTAGATGGCGTAGCGGAGGACGTTGCATAGCAACGTCGTCCTAGCCGCACAGCATCGCAGGCCTGCACCCATGTGGTCCCCGATGGCAACGGGGGATCAGGGCAGCACGGAACAGCGGTGCTTGCGGCTTGGGCGGCTGCATAACCCTGCCCGCACTGGTGGCTGCAGGGTGTCTGTCCTCAACGCGGTGTATGGAACATGGGGTCCATCGCGCTAAGTTAAAATGGAAAAACAATACTGGCGAGGGAAGGGAGAGGGCGGGGAGGGGACAGTGCATCAGGAGGTTGCCTCATATTTGGAAAGAAAAAAAGACATAAAATACAAAATACAATACAGCAACAAGCAATGAAAAGACATCACATGTATTCGTAAATATGGTTTACAATAAGTCTACAAGACTAAACTTGGTGCAGAGACTAATGCTATCCTATAAGTTGAATCACATTATTCGGGAGAAGGGAAAAGGGAAGAGGAGGGGAGAGGTATGGGAAAAAAAAGGGGGGGAAAAAGGAAAAGGGGGATGGGGATTAGGGGATAGGGAATGAAAATTTTTTTGGTTATAGCATCTCTAAAGGTTCACCCCACCGGGCACCAAAGAGGGGACACCCCCCGTCCATATATCAAAGAAAGGGGCGGTAAGATATCACCTCGTTGATGCCGGGCGGGGTGGTGGCCTCCAAGCGCTCAATCCAATATGTTTCACTTTGTAAGATTTTTTTGTCCCAATTTCCGCCTCTGGGATCTTGTTTAACCACTTCTAAAACCAAGAAAGTAATCATAGTGATGTCGAATTTATGATATAATCCCAGATGTCGGCTCACGGGAGTTAACATTTTGGCCCATTGGGAATAGAAGAGATGATCATAGATTCTCTTTTTGAGGGGACGTATGGTTTTCCCCACATAGAAGGCTCCGCACCTGCAATTCATAAGGTATATTACCCCTGGGGTGTCACATGTGGCATTGAACCGGGGGGTAAATTTCTTTTTGTTGGGTAGAATGAAAGTGGTACCCAACAAAAAGAAATTTACCCCCCGGTTCAATGCCACATGTGACACCCCAGGGGTAATATACCTTATGAATTGCAGGTGCGGAGCCTTCTATGTGGGGAAAACCATACGTCCCCTCAAAAAGAGAATCTATGATCATCTCTTCTATTCCCAATGGGCCAAAATGTTAACTCCCGTGAGCCGACATCTGGGATTATATCATAAATTCGACATCACTATGATTACTTTCTTGGTTTTAGAAGTGGTTAAACAAGATCCCAGAGGCGGAAATTGGGACAAAAAAATCTTACAAAGTGAAACATATTGGATTGAGCGCTTGGAGGCCACCACCCCGCCCGGCATCAACGAGGTGATATCTTACCGCCCCTTTCTTTGATATATGGACGGGGGGTGTCCCCTCTTTGGTGCCCGGTGGGGTGAACCTTTAGAGATGCTATAACCAAAAAAATTTTCATTCCCTATCCCCTAATCCCCATCCCCCTTTTCCTTTTCCCCCCCTTTTTTTTCCCATACCTCTCCCCTCCTCTTCCCTTTTCCCTTCTCCCGAATAATGTGATTCAACTTATAGGATAGCATTAGTCTCTGCACCAAGTTTAGTCTTGTAGACTTATTGTAAACCATATTTACGAATACATGTGATGTCTTTTCATTGCTTGTTGCTGTATTGTATTTTGTATTTTATGTCTTTTTTTCTTTCCAAATATGAGGCAACCTCCTGATGCACTGTCCCCTCCCCGCCCTCTCCCTTCCCTCGCCAGTATTGTTTTTCCATTTTAACTTAGCGCGATGGACCCCATGTTCCATACACCGCGTTGAGGACAGACACCCTGCAGCCACCAGTGCGGGCAGGGTTATGCAGCCGCCCAAGCCGCAAGCACCGCTGTTCCGTGCTGCCCTGATCCCCCGTTGCCATCGGGGACCACATGGGTGCAGGCCTGCGATGCTGTGCGGCTAGGACGACGTTGCTATGCAACGTCCTCCGCTACGCCATCTACGCCGTGTGGAACGCAACGCAGTATGTGTTGCGCGCGCACCCACGCTGTTGTCGATGACGTTCCGGCTGGTTCGGATTGACGTCGGACGTGCTCTGACGTCATCCGATCGGGACATAAGAAGCGGCGCCTTGGCTGCCACTTCTCACAGATGCCCTGTGAGAGCGGCGGCCATACACCTGCCAGACAGCCGCACTACCTTCCTGCTGGACAGACACTATCTTACTCCACCTTCCCTGCAAGGTATAGTGCCCTTCACCCTTTTTATGCCCTTTTATGCTCTATGGGGTCCATTACCTTAAGGGGGCAAACATTAGTCTGTACTTCTCAATACTGCTATAGTAAGTTCCAAGTACCTTGCCCACTATGTTATTTATACCAAGATGTGGCCTTTGGGAGATATCTCCTCTCCCTAATGGTCATACTACTAGGCCTCTCTTCTTTATTTTGGCTTTAGGCAATACGATAATACTAACTATACATGCATAGCAGAGTACTTATAAGCACCTTTGTATCTATATATCCCCTTAGAACGGACTTTTCCTTTTGGGTATCAAGTTCCGGGTCTCCAGCAGAGTGAAGCATTAAGCAACCTACCATACCTCTTACAAATACCTACTCCAGTAAGTATTGTGGAGTATATGTAGAGAGGTTACTTTTTCAGTGAACATTTAATACACGATGTTCTAATTGACTAATTATTTGTCTATCATTACTTTTCTGCCTTGCCCCTTTTTCATCCCTTCTTTGTATCACTAGTTACCATTTATGTCCCCATAACTCTGTCCCTGCACAGCAGTGCCGAACCTCGAGGGTCTCACCGGTCGTGAGTACACCCGGTAGAGGTGGTAACGCTGCTTTTCGGTGGCCTACGGTGTCCATTTTTCCTCCTTCCCCCCTCTTGTTCTTTAGGGGGGTTCACGTGAAACCATCTGGTGGGCCCACCGGCGCTAGCGAGTAGAGAGACTCTGGGTCAGGGCTCTGCATCAGTAGGTGAGCCTCACCTCTATCTATGTTAATGCTTATATTGATTGTATGATGTTTGTATGATACAGTTATGTAAAAGTGACATAAAGTAACACAGTGTCTCCTCTAAACCAGAACATAAGCTCCTGAGGAAGCGACCTAGGAGTCGCGAAACATGTCGAGCAAAAAGTTCTTCTTTTTTTAATTGGTGGAACCGACGACCAACCCCCTCCTTGGGCAAGTCCACATTCCAGTGGGAAGAATTCATGGTGTTAATACTCTATGCACACCGACCCCACGTCTAGCGAATCTTCGTGTGGTACTGTAATACCCATAGGGGTAGTCTTTCCGAGTTCTCAGCCTTTTATTCCAATATTGTTTTTTGTCAATACTGGTGTTATGTATGTACTGTATGTTGTTTCTTGTTTAATTATATATGTTATTCAATAAATTTTGTACTAAAAATATTTTTCATAAACAAGTGCCTATAAAGTCCATTCTTCTTTCCTCTCTCTATTTTGGGAAAAGGAAAACAATTCTTGATACTACGTAGGATGTGGCACTCACATATATGACAGGTGTTTTGTAGGTTGCCACCTTGGGACGCAGCAATCCTTTTTCTTGATCGTTAAACTTGCAGTAACGCACTGAAATATGCTGCGTTAAACATGCACTAATGCACAGAAATGTACTACAAGAAAAAACGGCATGTGGCGCACTGAAATAAATGGCGCTAGACTTGCAGTAACGCAATGAAATATACTATGTTAAATGGTCACTACACTCACACTGACTGAACTATCTCTACATTCACACTAATGTAAAGATAAATGGTAGTCGCACTACACTCACACTGACTGAACTATCCCTACATTCACACTAATGGAAAGATGAATGGTCGCACTACACTCAGTGAACTATCCCTAGATTCACACTAAACTAATATTCTACACTGACAATAGAATCAGAATAGCCCACTATAGCACACTAACTGTCTAATAGCACTGAACAGAGCCCTGTTCTATCTCTCTCTACGCCGATATCACACTGAAAATGTCCGCTATTGAAAGAATACTTTTATAGTGTGGGGCGGGACTAACAGCAATGAGCCATGATTGGATAGAGTCATCATGACAGCGTCCAATCATGGCTCTGATAGGGCTCTGTGCCCTGATTGGGCAGAGCTTTCATTGCTTCAGCCAATCAGGGCTTTCAATGCACTGTGCGGCAGCGCAGTGCATTGTGGTCGCTCGGAGAGCCAACCAAACGGTCAAACGCCCTGATAAATCGGTTGTTCAGCAAATGTGCGAACAGCAATTGTTCGGCCCAAACTCAATCTCGGGCCGAACTGTTCTCCCATCCCTACGTGTACATATATACATGTATACATGTATTAAGCGTGTACATTTGATAGGTGGGACAGCTTCTTGCAGTGAGGAGCAAGGGAGATATTGTCGGTACTCCTTCTTCATCGATTCATCTCGCATAGCAATGGAAGCAGATCAGCTAGGCCGGAGTCCAAAACCAGTGCACAGGTATGGAATAATTAAGTGAAGTGCATGAATCGAGTCAGTGCTAGGTGCTCCATACCGTTACCGGGAGTGAGGTAGTGGTGATACACTGGATAGATGGAGAGGACAAGGGCTCTGCCTGTCCATCCTAAATGCACAAGTGACCGTGTGGTTTATATGACATCAAGAGTTTATTAAGGGTTCAATTGTTGCCTAGCATAGCCTAGAACAGTGTTTCTCAACTCCAGTCCTCAAGGCGCCCCAACAGGTCATGTTTTCAGGATTTCCCTCAGATGAAACGGCTGTGGTAATTACTAAGGCAGTGAAACTGATCAAATCACCTGTGAAAAATAATGGAAAGCCTGAAAACATGACCTGTTGGGGCGCCTTGAGGACTGGAGTTGAGAAACACTGGCCTAGAAGAACCCAACCTGAGGTAGGCCTCTCATGTGCCCAATGAGGATCGGAACATGGACGTGATGATTGACCACCCCATCACCCTATCTTTGCACACATGTAACTAGCCAACCACCCCTTGCCCCCTATCCACATGTCTCCCATCCACTTGTTTCATATGTTCAAACCCAGCATCCCTCCACCCCCTTTCTTTGGCTTTATATACTTGAAAACCTAAATAAAGAATTTATGAAAAAAAATGCATGTAAACTTCAGTGCCCTGCAGCTCAGCACAACTTTTATGTCGTCCTGAGTGCTGCAAAAAAATGCAACTCTTTGTAGACTTTTGTGCATTGAGGTGCATTTCAGCCTGCTCATTTTGAATGTGCTGCTTGATGCACTGCATTTTAGACATAGCTTTGTACAAATCGTAAATTCGTACGAATTTCCGGATATTCGTACATTTGGGAGGATCCACAATACGAATTTTTATGCATACGAATTTTGTACAAAATACGAAATTTCAAACTTCGGATCCAAATTCCGTTACAACAGAATCGGACAGAATGTTCATTAATTACGATTATTCGTTATGATGAAGTTAAAAACCCCAGGAAGTCAGCACAGCACAGGGATGGTGGGATCGCATAATGATAAATTCATCATAGCGAACATTCGTAATTGTTACGAAAAATTTACGATCCTAATGAAAATTCGTATTTCGTACAAATTCGAATTGAATTTTGGACATTAATTACGAATTCATTTTAATACGAAACGGAACCAAACAAAACTAATTTATTGACGGTGCACATGTCTACTGCATTTGTTGTAGTGCATTACCTTCTAATGTGAGTTGGCCCAAAATAAGCCCTTAATGGCCTCTGTAATTCCAGCCACTATGGAGTAATTCAGCCTCACAGTTCAAAGCAGTGAAATGGTGTAAGCTCTGCACCCTACTCTCCTCCTCTTCCTGTGCATCTGCTCGGTGCTTACATTACAGATTAGATGGCTGGCAGGCTGCCAACTCACTGCTGGGAGGAGGAGCTTGAATACCAAGAGAAAGTGAAAGTAAAACTGAGAAGTTTTCCCTACAGGGATGAATTGCACTAGCATGGCTGCAGCTACAGAGGTCAGTGGGGGCTTGTTTTAAAGTGTATTTACTGCTTGCTAGGAATCTGTAAATATTTCTAATTTACGTACAATTAACTACCTGGCTTCAGGAATCTTCCCAACCCTGACTTTAAGCCCAAATTATTGTTAGGCTGCACTGGAGACTCTGTCAACATTGTTGAGATTGCTCATCACTTTCTGTCTCTATTGACCCCCTAGTGCAGTGTTTCTCAACCTTTTTACCTTGGAGGAACCCCTGGCAAAAAGTTTGAGATCTCGAGGAACCCCTGAAATAATTTTCACATCTACAGCTCATGGAACATTGGTATGATGAGCGAGCTGTTGATAACAAAAAATATTTGTAGAAATAGCATTAAATAAAAGAATAAATATTAAAATGTGAAACTCATGCTTTCTTTTCCTGCAGAGCTGATCCATTCAGAGCACATTAAAGGGGGCATTACATGGGGCAGGGCACATGACAAGGGACATTACATGGGGCAGAGCACATTACATGGGACAGGAGACATGACAGAGGACCTTACATGGGACAGGGCACATTACATGGGGCAGAGCACATTACATGGGGCAGGGCACATTACATGGGGCAGGGCACATAGTTTCATAGTTAGTAAGGTTGAATAAAGACACCAGTCCATCCAGTTCAACCTGAGCGAGTGTCTATAACTGTCCCTATCCCTGTACATTGCACACTCACATCAGTCCCTACCCTCAAGGAGCCCACAATCCAAGGTCAACATTCATATACTAGGGACAATTTTTTTTATTTTTTGGACAGAAGCCAATTAACCTACCTGCATGTCTTTTGGCAGGGCACATTACATGGGACAGGGCACATTACATGGGGCAGGGCACATTACATTGGGCAGAGCACATTACATGGGGCAGGGCACATTACATGGGACATTACATGGGGCAGGGCACATGACATGGGACATGGGACAGGACACATTACATGGGGTGGGGGACATTACATGGGGCAGACTGTTGGGAACTTTGTTGGGGGTGGGGACACAGCTGGGCACAGTACCGGTGGCTTTCTTCTTCTGGCTTCAGAGCACATTTCATATCCTCCAGTGGCACGCTGTTCCCCCTCAGCCCCTCCTCCTCCTATTCTGTCCACCCCAGATTATGTCACGTACTCTGGAAAGACAAGAGGGGAGGAGGAGCCTACAGGGAACAGCGCACTACAGCCAATAGAATGCCAGCCGCTTCCCTGCCTATCTCTGCCTGTGTCTGTGAGATCCTCCTGTCAGCTGCCTGACTGACAGTCAGATCGCCGCGGAACCCCTGGGGACCTCTGGCGGAACCCTAGGGTTCCGCAGAACCCCGGTTGAGAACCACTGCCCTAGTGTAATAATGAATGTGTAGCCATTATTACTTAAAGTGGTATTAAACCCAAAAACACTTTAATACAATATATCTTACTAAATCTTGGATGTAGTGTAGTATTTTTCTTCCAACAGTATATGCTGTCTTGCAGATGTAACAGTTAGAGGGTTGAGACAAACCATTTACCACTGACAGGGGTATTTCTGCTAGTACATCGAACACTCCCCACCCCAACCGGCAATGCTGCTGTCCAAAGGTGCCCCCTGTGATCCTTCATTCAGAGTGTAGGCACTTTAATACATGAGGTGTGCTAGTGGCTGGATCACCAGGTGAAAACAGAGGAGTGAAAAGCCTGAAAAAATAAAACTGATTCAGCCACCACATCTAATGACTGGTAAGCTGCAATATAATATAATATATTTTTGTTTTTGAGTTAAATGCAGCTTTGAGGTTCCATTCACACCTGGGCGTTCCGGAATCACAGCGATTCTGCCTGCGATTCCAGAATTGTGGCAAAATGCAGGATGTGTTTGCAATGTCATTACTTCTAATTTCACCCTAATCGCGGTGCAATTGTGCTGCAGTCGTCACGCGATAAATCGCAGTGCGTGACACTGACGTCCAAAAGAAGCTTCTAAGAAGTCGATTTGCCGCGATTGCAGTGTAAGTTATCACGCGACAATGCAGCAAAATTGCACCGCGATTGGGGTGCCATTAGAAGTAAACATGTTTCACGATTCTGGAATAGCTCTGTGCCCAGCCTCTGTAGCTCACCTTGGGGTTACCATTCACGTTGCAATCTGACCATGCAATCTTTATGCAATCAAATGTCTCAAAACTATGCAATACGAGGACCTGCCTATTCGATCACATCGATTTGTATCTAATCTGGCATGTCATTGCACTACATAGTTGTTGGTACAGTAGATCTAGGAGATTGTACAATCAGATTGTAATGTGTGTTGTGAGCTTTAGAGGTTTTTATTGTATGAAAAGTGGTCTACCAATGGTCAATTCTGCTTTCCAAGTTTGAAGGTTAAGGCAGTGTTCTTTTTTTATCTTTTTTTTTTATTTTTTTGCATTTGAAAAAGAGGGCAAAGTCCCTGGAAATGCGTCATGCACACCCCCTCTCCCGATATCCACCAGGCATTTTGACAGCTTTCATCCTCGTGTGTAGCTGAGAATACCGCCAGTCCGCCACTAATATCCATACCTTGAGCTGGCTGGCTCCCTGTCATCCTTGGCTTCTGTTTGCTCAGTGATGTCCACAGCCTCACACTGATCACAGCTGCCTGGTCTCAGGTGTTCCCTATCCATGCTGTTTCATTCTAACCTCAATGTAAGTGTGCTGCTTATTTTAATAAAGTGATTTTTATTTGATACTGACCTCAGCACCCTGATCTTCTGCGGGAGCTGCAGAGGTTCCAGTCTCGGCCTCTTCTCCTGCTCAGCCATCCATCCATGGATTACTCTTTCTTCCAGCTATCCATCCAGTTGCCTCATCCCTTCCTCTACCCTGTTGATGGTCTACAGATACAGAAAGTTCCAATGGACTAAGTGACTCCACACTTCTAGTACTTGTACACATTTGGAGTTCCTTTTTTTCCTCACTTTTCAAACAGCTTCCCCCCAGTAATAAGATAACAACTGAGATACAAATTTTTAATAAAAAGTGTAATAAATTATTATTTTTAATAAAGTGTCTTTGCACCCTGGCGATCCTTTAACCCTTTTAACCTAAGAGCCAGTTCTTCCAAATTACACCTATACTGTCATAACCCATCCATTCCAGAGGAGCATATTGAGCAGGGCTGGTGCTAGACTATTTTGCGCCCTAGGAAAATCCAGCTACTTGCACCCCCCCCCACAAAAAAAATATATATATATATAAAGAGATATTCATTTTTTTTATTACCATGATGATACCATTATATTAAAAAAGCATATGATTTGCAATTTATTAACATAACGGTAAATGCAGCCTGTCTCTCCTCCTTGCCAACGTTCGTTCAGTGGGGAGCTTGGTGGAAGTGATTTTGCGCACAGCACGGCTTGTTGTGGACTGTGTGGGGAAGCCAACAGATTGTTAGTAAGCTGGCGGAGAGTAGGGAAACCAGCGTCCGTGGCTGTGCCCTAAGTGGCAGTGCGCACTAGGCAGCTGCCCAGTTTGCCCAACGGTAGCTCTGGCCCTGATATCAAGAGGTCAAATCTCAGTGTAATCAGCCACTTGGGGAAGGACCGACCCTTTCCCAGACATTTATCTAAGCTGACTAAAGGAGTCATCCTTTCTCTTAGGATAAATATACATGTTAGGATTCTATACATGATTGATTGTATTTTGTTCAACCAGTGGGGTGAACGAAAACAAATGAACAGATTCCCCCATCCACACATTCAATGTGCATGGGGTAATCACTTCCGTTGAGCTGTTGTATTCTGCCAGCGGGGAAGGTTCAATTCAGTGCTATTGCTGATGCCACTGGGGGAAAACTTGACAGGTTGGTTGTACATAAGTCAATCGATAGATCGATATGTGGACAATCAGCTAGCCCATACATGGATTGTAATTTGGCTGGTTCTAGCTGAACTGTGCTGCTGGCTGTCCTAGTTAAACTGCTGTCCTAGTTGAAATCCAAAGCCCCCCCACCCCTTCCACCCCATACCTAAACAGTCATAAACGTTGAGGTACTGTTGGGTTTAATACAAGTGCTGGACCTGTTGCAGGCACTTAGCTATGCCTGTCCTTTCCACTCTCTCCTCCATTCATAGAAGCTGTACTATAGCTTCCACGAATGAAAGGCATTCTATAGATCTTTTTCATTTATCCACCTGTCCTCCATCCATATATATGTTTTCATTCATGGTCGTTATAATACAGTTTCTATGAATGGAAGAGGAGGCTGGAAAGGGTGGGCACAGTCAGCACTTTTGACAAATGCCAGTGACAGGTCCAGTGCTTGTATTAACCCCCACAGCACCAAAAGAGTACGGCTGTGGGGGTATGAGGAGGGACAGAGGACTTCATATTTCAGCTACTACAGCTGGCACCAGCACAAGGGACACTTCTCATTAAATGTAAGTACTGTCCCTTCTGCTAATGTTTTTTAACATTTTTACCTAAATTAGGCTTTAAAGTATAACTAAAGGAAAACCTTTTTTTTCGTTTTGGATAGAGTGAAGAGTGATTAGAAAACATGTCAGGTTTTTATTGCTGTCTGTGCTCCCATTAGGGAGATTCACCCTCTCTATTTGTCCTGTTTTCCATTATCACAGAGAGTAAACATTAAAAGAAAATTGCAAATTTTGGGTTGTTACCAGAACAGGAATGGAGGGGACCTTCTCTCACTTCCTGTCTTGGCTATGGAGCAGGAAGTGAAGGAAAATCTCCCCAGAACACAGAAAAAAAGAAAACAAACAGGGGTTATAACTCGCAGGCTAAGTGTCGGGAGACATCGGCCGGTAAAAAAAACATTCGACCCGTGTGTGTCTGTGTGTCCGACAGAAGCCGGCCAGCTTCTTTTGGATGAGCATGCTGAAAAACCAGCAGCTGACCGTCTCCTGATCAGCGCTCTCAACCAATGGAGGAGAGCACTGTTCGGAGTGTTTTGGTGGGGGGCTTCCCCCTGTTAGAACAAAACAGCTCAGAGGGGGAGAGCGCAATACTTACTTCGCATAGTTAGTACAGCGGCTCCGACAGTTTTTTTTCCATTCAACCCAAAAAAATGAATAGTGTGTACTAGGCTTTACTCTATCCAAAATGGGTGTAACATTTTTGCCTTTTTAGTTCTACTTTAATTTGAATACAGATTAACCAAACCTATTTTGTAGTGAATCTAGACAGGGCCAATGATAGCTCTGCCTGTCCTTTATTCTGCTGGGACCAGTGGCTATGGTCTTTACAACTTGGTTGATGTTGTGTATCGGTACATACATGGTTACACTTTCTTCCCTTTTCTGTATTGACAGGATGAAAATCAGCGTTCACCTAGTCTAGATTTGGAAAATCTTTGTGTGTGATGGCAAACGCCCTCTTGGGAAGCACAATTCATGCCTGATCATTACAGGTAATGTTTGTATTGGGTTGTGTATAGCCACCCTTGTTCAAAGCTCTAACATATGCTAATATGTTTTGGCAAAGAAAGCTTGCCTGAGTGAGCCCTGGCTGCTGTCGATGCATGGAAGCAGGATATCCAAACATTCCACCTCCAGACAGGATTGTAACTGGGCGCAGTGGCTGAATGGCAGTAAGACGCCAAATGCACTGATGCTTTTGCCCACAAACAGCTGCTGTTAAGTTACAACTCCTGCAGTCTGTAGGAAGCTATAAAACAGGCATATTTTCTTTACAGCACTGTAAATCAGATAGGATGTGCTTGGAAATTTAGCTTCTCTTTTTATTTATGGGATTTATTTTTTCCTTTTTTTTTTTTTGTTAAGATATAGTGAATGGCAAAAGACATGGGGGAAAAAAAAAAAAACATTGGGGGCTAGCATATAAATACATATGTAGGCCTGTGTCTACATCAGTTTCTTTTTTCATTTTTATTTGTTCTTTTAGCTTAAAGCAGGGCCTCCGACAAAACGTTTTCCTCCAGTTTTCTCCCCCTCCGGCTGCTGTCTTAAACTGTGAAGGGGAGATCCCCCCCTCCCCACCTCTGGCATGCCTGTGACAGGCCAAGCCCGGCTGTGAGATGAACTTCCTGGTTCCCCCATCTGGAGTACATTCTGCATATACTCCTATGGTGAGCAACACCAGGGGGGTGGTGACACAGAAATGCTCAAACATTCTTGCAGCAATTATATGTCATTGGCCGCCTGGTAGATTGCTCTGTAGATGAGATGGTCTGGTTCCCCTGTCACAGACATTCTGGAAATGGGGGGGGGTGGGTCACCCCACCAGTGCCATGGACATCAATAGAGATCTAGACTGGGATTCAATTTTGGCCCTCTTTATACCTAAAACTATAACAAATAAGGATTCACAAGATTTATTCAGCGCCACTCTGGTTTGCGTCAAATCTCCGTTCATTAGATGCAGTTAGTTCTTATATCGCCGATGAATGAAGGATTAAACATACATATCAGACTGTGTCACTTAGATCCCAAACTTTTCAAGAAGTCTGTCCTATCCTAAACATGATGTGATTCTGCTGTGATTGTCACGTGACAGGATCGCGTGGCAATTGCGTCAAACCACGCATTTAAAAAATACTTCGGGCTTGTCATGGGTGACAAATGCGCATAGGGCAGCCCTTTCATATGCCCAAGAGCTGGTTCTATGCGACACGCATAACTGCTTGAGAATTGCTCTTTGAAAATTCTGTACTGGGAACACTCCTATATGAGAATCGGGCCTAAACTGGCTATAGATAAAAGCAAAGCGAAGTACCGCACTCAAAAAAATGGAAAGAAGCTTTTTTGTATCAAAAACATCCAACATGAAAAACTATTAAAGAAACAGCATCATGGTACGCACAAAGGGGAGCATGGTTAAAAGCTAAACTGGCTATACACTGATTAAAATATGGCTGGTGAAGTGTGTGGGCTCTGTAGAAGGAGCAAGTTAGAAAATTATCTGTCAATCAATGGCTGTAACCAATCAGCTGCAGCAGCTGATCAGTGCCCTGGGGGGGGGGGGGTTCCACACAAACTAGGTAGATTGAGAAATCTGTTAGGCCCCTTTCATACGGGACGGATCCGTATTGATCCGCCCCGTGAAGATCCGCTGCTCAGCGGGGATCGCTCAGCTGAGCCCCGCTAAGCCGGCGGATGACAGGGCGGTCCCTGCACAGTGTGCAGGGACCGCCCTGTCAGTTCTCCGCTCTCCTCTATGGGGGATCGGATGAACACGGACCGTCTGTCCGTGTTCATCCAATCCGCTCTGCAGACGGATGGAAAAATAGGGTTTTCCTCCGTCTGCAGAATCGGACAATAGCAGGTGTCAGCGGATGCTCATCCGCTGACACCCGCTATCCCATAGGCATGCATGTATGTCCGTTTTTCATCCAAAAACGGATGGATGAAAAACGGACATACGGTCTTGTCTTTGTCTCCTTTTGAGAGATTTTCTATCATTTGTCATCATTGCAGGGACACGATTTCAAATAAAACCAGACAGGGGGCTATTATTGGTAATGGCACCCCCACACATCTACGAACGCACACACCAAACCAATATTCATGGTGCCACAGTTTGATGCATTTTTTTTTAATAAGTGAGGGATGTCTTTTTCTTGCACATTGGGCAGCCCATCGAAATTTTTGGGCTGCTCTACACTTGACGTGCAGGAATGTACCCGTGTTTGGTTGCACCTTTAGGTGTGAACCAAGTCTAAGCAGCAGGGACTGGGTGTTCTCATTTCATAATAGGAATTGTCTGAACCAGAGTCTTCATAAAGGGATCAGTGGGTATTGTTTTAGGTCCCAATTACACCAGATGCATTAGGACTGTGAAGTCACGATGCAAGACAAGGCAAAAAGCTTGGTTCAGTCTCTGGTGCACACATCCGGTGCGCTCTGTGATCACTGTGTCCTTTGGACAGCCAATAACAGATCCTAGTAAAGGGCCAATCACAGCGGCCCTTTACCACGTGATCAGCTGTATCCAATCACAGTGTAAACAGACTTCCCGGTTGTTGGCATACCTTTCCTCACGTGCTGTCACAGCATGAGGCGAGGAGAGCCGGTAACTGACAATCCTGACAGGGGACATGTACACAGATAATTAGGGCACTGATCATCAGTATCCTGATGACTAGTGCTGGCTATAAGTGCCCATTAGTGCTGGCTATTAGTGCCCATTAGTGCCACTTATCAGTGCCCATTAGTCCTGCTTTTCAGTGCCTCCTCATTAGTGCTGCCTCATTAGTGCCGCCTATCAGTACCCATCAGTGCAGCCTCATAAGTGAAGGAGAAAAATTACTTATTTGCAAAACTTTATAACATAAACTAAAAGTTTTCAAAATGTTCTGTCTTTTTTTCGTTCGTTTAGCAAAAAAAAAAAAAAAAACCAGTGGTGATTAAATACCACCAAAGGAAAGCTCTATTTGTTTTTCTCTATCAAAAAAATGCTAACAATTTTATTAGGGTACAGTGTTGCATGACCGCCCAATTGTCATTCAAAGTGCGACAGAACTGACAGCTGAAAATAAGCCTGATCAGGAAGGGGGTATAAGTGCCTGGTAAGCAAGTGGTTAACTTATTATTGACACCTTCTGCAGATCACAACTTCAGTGGGCTTTGAACACGATATGCTAAACACTCATGGAACGCAGGTTTCCTGCGCCATGTTCTGGTGGGAACCAGCCCTCAATGAAAGCTGTAGCTTGACAAAGATTTAAAATTCATTTTGAAATTACATTAACCACTTCAGCCCTGGAAGGATTTACCCCCTTCCTGACCAAGCTCTTTTTTGCGATGCCGCACTGCGTCGCTTTAACTGACAATTGCGCTGTCGTGCGACATTGTACCCAAACAAATTTGTCCTTTTTTTCCCCACAAATAGAGCTTTCTTTTGGTATTTGTGGTTTTTTTTTGCGATATAAACAAAAATGGCGACAATTTTGAAAGAAAAGCAATATTTTTTACTTTTTGCTATAATAAATATCTCCCAAAAATATATAAAAAAAATTCTTCCTCAGTTTAAGCCAATATGTATTCTTCTTCATATTTTTGTTAAAAAAAAATCGCAATAAGCGTATATTGATTGGTTTACGCAAAAGTTATTGCGTCTACAAAATAGGGGATAGATTTATGGCATTTTTCTTATAATTTTTTTTTATTAGCAATGGTGGCGATCTGCGATTTTTATCATGACTGCGACATTGCGGCGGACAGATCGAACACTGACACTATTTTGGGACCATTGACGCGAACAGTGCTGTAAAAATGAACTGTGTAAATGTCCCTGGCAGGGAAGGGGTTAAACACTAGGGGGCGATCAAGTGGTTAAGTGTGTAAGGGGGATGGGCTCACTAGAACATGACAGAGATCACTGCTCCGATCACTGGGAGCAGTAGATCCCTGTCATGTTGCTAGGCAGAACAGGGAACTGCCTTGCTTACATAGGCATCTCTCCGTTCTGCCTCTCCGTGCCACGATTGTGGGCCACCAACGCACATCGAGTCCGTGGGACCGACAGGCATGCTCCCGCGGAGCGCAGTGGGCGTGCGTTGCCGGCGGCGTACACGCGCTCACTATCCGCTGATGACAGAGTACGTCATTTTCCGCACCCGTGCCATTCTGCCGACCATATATCGGCGTGAGCGGTATTTCACTCTCCTAATCAACCATGACAATTTTTAATCCTTATGATGATAGCATTAGTAAATTGATAGGAAAGTATATCATATTTATTGTTATGAACTCCTTTTTTTTTTTCATTTCAGATAACTATCGAACACTGACACTATTTTGGGACCATTGATAGCGAACAGTGCTGTAAAAATGCACTGATTTACTGTGTAAATGTCACTGGCAGGGAAGGGGTTAAACACTAGGGGGCGATCAAGTGGTTACGTGTGTAGGGGGATGGGCTCACTAGAACATGACAGAGATCACTGCTTCGATCACTGGGAGCAGTAGATCCCTGTCATGTTGCTAGGCAGAACAGGGAAATGCCTTGCTTACATAGGCATCTCTCCGTTCTGCCTCTCCGTGCCACGATCGCGGGCCACCAACGCACATCGAGTCCGCGGGACCCACAGGCACGCTCCCGCGGAGAGCAGTGGGCGTGCGTCGCCGGCAGCGTACGCACGCTCGCTATCCGCTGATGACAGAGTACGTCGCTTTGCGCACCCGTGCCATTCTGCCGACCATATATCGGCGTGAGCGGTATTTCACTCTCCTAATCATCATTGACTATTTTTAATCCTTATGATGATAGCATTAGTAAATTGATAGGAAAGTATATCATATTTACTTGTTATGAACTCCTTTTTTTTTTAATTTCAGATAACTACTGGTTTCCAGATCTAAGCAAATGATGAGATACATTCCAGGAGTCTTCAGGAAGGGTTTTCTCAGCTAAGCACACCCTCTAACATGCATGCCTGGGCTTAGGGCAGCTAGATTCCAGGACGTTAAGGCTACATGAATCATCTGCCCTTATTCAAGATAGCCATGGCCAGCAATCCTAAGGGGTCTTCATTCAGTGATTTCTCAGAAAAATCAAGCATAGAGACATGGATGGATGGGTGAGTTTGCTTTGAATATTAAAACAGAAATAAATAGGTTTGGTTTGTAGTGCTCAAATGCAGTGCAGTTCTGCTTTCACATGTTAAAGATTATATAAGATTATAATGATTGAGTTTACATCTACTTTAAAGATGGAGAGATACTTGCAGACCACAGAGCTGGCCCCAGCAGTTCAAAAGGACACTTTTTTTTTTTTTTTTTTATCAGCGCTGACCCTAGCATATCTTTTGTGGAATAGATAGACGTCTGATGATCAGCAGACATCTACAGATTGTTTCATTGATCAGCCTGCGAGAGGGAGACCACAGCACTGCAGAGCTGGCGATTGTTGACTTTGGAGTGGCAGATGGATAATGTGCTATAGAGCCAGGCATAATAAAAATGACTATGTACTGAGACAAGTCTGCTCCCTATCAGAATTCCCCCCTCTTGTGCCTTCAATAGACAGGATCTTCTTATGGTGGTGGAGGATTGCATTGCAGCCCTGTAGGAGGCATTCAGCTCTAAAGAACTGTGGTTTTGTGTGTTTTAAGTGGGACTGTGCTATTGGATTTGGAAGCGACGGGAGTAAGGTGCTGTGCCTTTAAGGGCAGTATGTTTGTTTAGAACCTCCTCCTCCTCCTCTCTCAGGCTACAATGTGCAGTTAGTTAGCAGACAGGCTCTGCAAAGCAGCATGCACAGGCTATTCTCTGTGTATACAACAAGGCTGGAGTGACAAGCTTTTGCAGGGAATAAAACTTACTGTGCAGATACCTGTCTGCTTTCAACTGCATACACTGAGCTGAAGGGATATCACAGCAATACAGAGGCGGCACAGACGGAGATGCAGAAATTCATTCACTGCCTGGAGGATTGCTCTGGACGCTGAAGGCAGGAATCACAATCAACTCACTTGGTCTCTGACGGGAATATAAAAGCTTGGTGCTCAGAAAATAAAAGAGAGAAGTTGCTTTGGGTCCTCGGATTGGTGCAGCCACCATGCATTTTGGATAAACGACTAGCGCTCCATGTCCGCCAGATTTCAAACTTGAGAATTTTAACAAGTTCTTCGAAATCGGCGAGCCCCAGATTGTCCGGCTGGTATCTCCAGCTTGGTGAAAACTAAATATTTCTTTTTTGTTTTATTGTTTTCTTTCTTGGCTTCTGTTCTCCTTGGCATTGTCTGGTTGGTTTTACGAATGTTTGTGGGATTTGTGAAGAAGAAAATGTGTGGCGTTGGTTTCTGGAAGCTTTCCATCTCGGTGGGGTTAGTGTTGGTGATCTTGAGCGAGGTGGCACCTCAACCGTGCCCGACTCAGTGCACTTGTAGTGGGACCACGGTGGACTGCCATGGGTTATCTTTGCGTACCGTGCCACGCAACATCCCCCGGAACACGGAAAGGCTGTGAGTATATCTCTAAGTAAATGCTGATTGTTACAGTATATATTTCATGTTCACGTTGATACATATACACCATGTTCCTCTTAACACACAAGTCATAAGGTGACATCTAAAATTTCTGCTAACATGTATCTAGTATTCAACTACACCTACAAAGCAGTATAGGACACCTGAAAGCTTATGGTCAAAGTCGTAGCTTATGGTCAAAGCCTTGCATGTACACAGTTTACTAAGAAGATGCCAGAATTTCCCTATATTGAAATGCCAGTTCCTCTGTTCGGTAGACCATGCTGTCCTTTCTACACAGCCCAGATTCTCAAGCGCAATGTTCATCAATATTTATGCATGATGTGACATAATCAGTGGCGCAATTGCCTTCATCAGCGCCTGCTAGGTTCAGGATTTCATCACCACTTTTCTCTGGCCATGGAAAGCATGCTCATCCATCCTGAAACTATTTCCTACTGTGCCTGGATGTAACATTTCCAAGCCTTGGCTGGAGCTGAACGACCACACTGTAACAGCACTTTAAACCTCAGCAGAGCACACAGTCCATTACACAGCGTAGATGACGTCAAGAGTGCAGCGAGAAAGTGGCTGTGTTATTAGCATCACTTTGCTTGGCCATATTGGTTTCACAAATGATGATGATTTTTATTTATTAAGGAACAACTGCTACAGTACACATAACGTAGATGAAAGAAAGGAGACAATGCAGGATATAGTAGGCTGAGAGAGAGGGAGAACTTCTCCTGGATCTTATCTCAATCTGTCAGTTTCACTTGTAGTGCAGGCTGGTTTACTGCATTCAAGACTTCGAACCATCACCTTTTTAAATTTAAACAAAGCAATCCTGTAATAAATGTTGCCGGTATTTCCGATCAGTTGTATGTTTTAACTTTTGTAATACAAGGTCTTCAGAATATTTAAGATTTTGAATCCTCACCTTTTCAAATTTAAACAAAGCAGTCCTGTAATAAATGTTACTGGTATCTTCAATCAGTTGTACATTTTAACTTTTGTACTACAAGGTCTTCAGATTATTTAAGACTTCGAACCACCACCTTTTCAAATTTAAACAAAGCAGTCCTACAATATATGTTAGCAATATCTTCAATTCGTTTTAACCTTTGTACCGATATACATACAAAGTCTTCAGATTACTATAGTGTTTTTCTATCTATTGTCCGGATCAAGATAAAAAGGTGTTTTTTTAATTATTTTTTTTACATCTGGTGTTATCACTGATCAGAACCAGAGAAGTGGTTCAAACTACAATCAACCTAGCAGACTGTTGAGAGATCCCATTCCATCTCCAAGTGTTGACAAGCCAAAGTTTAGGCAAACATTACACTGAACACACTGCCATCTAGACAGAAGCCCTAAGCAATATTGTGCTAAAAATATGTCACTACCTGTCCTTGTCTGCTTTAGTTTTTATTCAGATGACATAACTTTTTCTATGTTTAAAACCTCAGTTTTGTTCTGGCATTTCTAATCAAAGAAAGGTTGCACATCAACAATTTTATTTTTGTAGGACATTATAATTGTATATTCTTATTAGGTGGTGCCAATTATTTTAAGAGTAGGTAATGGCAAGTAGGAACAGATGTGAAAACAACATTTTTGTTTTGTTTTCCAAAGTTTTTAAAAGTTTGTTGTGACTTTTTTTGGTCACCAGCAGCAATTTTAACTCAAATCCCTGCTTAGCTGAACTGGCCCTCATGAGGGCAAGGTTAATTTCAGATGCTGAACTCAGATAGCAGCTAAATTATAACAATCCAAGGAGATATATTAATGTTCAAATGATAACAAAAATAATCAACTGTGGGCAGCATCCCACATGTTTCCATAAAAAAAAAAAAAGTGAAGGTTTAATATTCTGGCATCTAAATTTTTTAAATTGCGCCATAACGTGGATCTTTTGAAGTTCAAAGTCTTAATATTGACATTTTTTTAACCTAGTTATGTTTGCATTAGGAAATTGGTCAATTATACTCTATCTAAAGTCTTCATGCATGATTGAATTTCATTAATAAGTGCAGAAGTTTTTTTTTTTGTGTTTTTTTTACTAGTTCCCAAGTTGTATAATAAATGATTTATTGCTATATCTATGCTAGGAGTTTTCTGTGCACATAGTGTTTGAAATTTTTTTGTAAATATTGTCAGGTTGTAAAAATGATGCAAACATATGTAATTTATGGTGATACCATTAGCCTAGGCTTTGATTTAAAAAAAAAAGAAAAAAAAAACTTTAATGGTTGTACTATGATGTTTACATTTGCGTAATGTCTAACTAAAAAATAGTTTATGATGTTCTTTTCCAAAGTCAACATAAGACACTTTTGAAGGCTCATTTGAGATAAGACTCATGAATTTGTTACTTTATCAAATGAAGTTTGGAACAGTGTTATCTTTTCAGATAATGATGATCTGTTGCAAATAGTTTATTGGACTTTTTACCTTTTTTTTAAATAAATGTACTATATAGGTAAAGAAAATCTTTTTTGGTTCTAAATATTTTTCATTAACCTTTTTTTTTTTTTTCAATTTCCAGAGATTTGAATGGTAACAATCTCACAAGAATAACCAAGACAGACTTTGCGGGTCTGCGACATCTTCGTGTTTTGTAAGTATTTTTTATTATTGTGCAATGATTTTCAGCGGTTATTTATTTATTGCTGCACATATGCCAAAATAAATTTTAAACAAGGGACTCAAGTGTCTAAAATGGTCAAATATATAATATTACAAATTAATTTCCAGTGTGTTTTATATTATTCCACAAACATAAAAAATGTGTCAAAATGAAGATCTGCGAGCAGTTTGTTAAAAATGTGGTACTGGTAATCTTTTTCCAGCTCTAGAAGCAGCTTGAAAGACTTAAAAACGTAGTTATGCGAGTTATGCATTGTATTAAAGTAAAAACTGTCATCTGCAAGTAATTAGTTATAATTGTCAATGTTTTCACACACATTTGTGAAATTGGAGGGTACTTCTGTTTTGTCTCAGCTCAGTCAACTATTGTCCTATTAGAAAACAATACTTCAGTTGGAAAGAATAAAGTTACTTATTCTGGACTGTAGCTGTGTTTTCTCGTGTGTTATGCAGGGTATGATCCACTGGATTTTCACAAGTGTTAACACTTCCTTTAATTAATCAGGATGTTTATTACCCATTACTATATACATGTGTTGGAATTGGCCCTTGGCACACAACTCCACTTTAATACAAACAGTGTAGTTTAAGAAAAGAAAAAACTAAAAAAAAATCTTTTTACTCAATAAACAAAGTTAGTGATAACTTCAGACAGACCTTCTTTTTACACATGTATGTCTTATGTAGTGTATGAATTAAGAACATAACTTTTAAAAATAAAGTTTTCATAGCCTATCATTTTAAAATTGTGTAATATAAGAAGACAACTAAAGGGGTTTCTTTATCCACTTCTTATTTCTTCGTGTTGAGTACCATGATCAGAAAGGTCAGAGTTTTCATTATTTTAGCTGAACTTTAATCATGGAAGTGGACTTAAACTTTTGAAAGTAAGTTGTTCCCTACTTTGTCATTGAATAAAGACAGTTATCGGTGCCTGCATAATCAGTTGTATGAAAAAGCGTCTTTGCTTTCTAAATTTCAGGCAGCTTATGGAGAACAAGATTAGCACCATTGAAAGGGGAGCGTTTCAAGATCTGAAAGAGCTGGATAGATTGTAAGTATTTTTAATGGTGGCTTAAATAGAAATGTTATTTTGTGTGTGCCATAGCGCATTTGGAAACAGAATAGTCTAAGTTTGTAGATTGGAATTTCATTTTTTTTTTTTTTATTGCATTATGTTTTTTTGCCAAAAACTTAATTAGTTCATATATAATGGGCGAACAAAAACAGGAGGAGAAATTCAGCTACTTTTATTTACTGTAACCCTATTTTTTGACCTGTGGCAAGAAACTGCTTCTCAGTGAAAGTTGAGGTTTCACAGAAACCAAGTCACACGTTCTTATGTAAAATAGCTGCCTCAGGCAAGAAAACAGTTTGCATAATTCTACTCATTGTCTATTGGCGATTAGCAGGTTTGCTAATAATCTTTGCTGTTGTGCTGTTTGTGGAGTCATTATGAAGCTATCATTAGTCATTATGTAAAGATAAATAACTAGTTTAGTTAAAGGCACCCTTCCAATGAATTGTCATTCTTTAGAGATACTATGTAGCCTATATGGATTAGGTAGTTTATTTGTTGATTCCTTTTTTACAATTTGATTTCTTCAGCCTGATTGAGGCACATTATCAATAGGCATTGTACCTTAAAGTAACTTAGTATGGGGCTAGTTATATGGTATTGGTGCTGCCATAAATTGGTCATGCAAGTGCATCATGATCTTACTGTGTATGTTAATTATGACCTCAAATAGCCAGCACTGCAAGGGATTTGACAGGTTGGGTTTTTTCCTGATTTTGTTTTCATTGCTGGTGGAGAAAACTCATGAGAAATCACACACGAGTCATTAAGCGGCATTGATCGATACTGCCTCATATGTTGATGATCTCCTGGAGTGAATATTTAGATCCATGTTTGTATGGTTAGGTTGAAAAATTTGTTTCTAGAATTGGAGCTATGTCATGCAAAAAGGCCAAGAGGTTATAGCGGGCATTCCGTAACTTTTTCCAACTAGGCCTATTGCTGATAACTTGAGTGAAGTGACCAACACTTTATTATCAGCAATCAAAGTGGATAATTCCTTCAAATTCTATACCATATACTGCCCACAATATGTAGATTTGTCTGCTAGACACAATAAAGCAAAAAAATGTGTGAGGCTGGTATCTCATTAATCAAACTGCAATGGTTTAAGCAACAGTCACGCACATTCATCAAGCACAGTTTTGCTGAAGTTTTTGGCTTTACTGAATTGAATAACATTGTTGAAGGTTGTATGGGCCTGTTTGTGGCAGTTGTTCTGGGGGCAGTGTCGTCATGTATATGTTTGTTTTCCTTGGTGTTTGTTTCCGTCTTCTTTTATTTAGAGTAGTTACATCATTCTAGACTGTTTAAATTTAGATATAGCTGTGGTATCCCAGATAAGAGTCATAAATGACTGTACATGGTGATTCCCAAAATGATAATGTCTGTATGAAAGATTACCAGTGCCTGCAGTTCAGTGGGTGTTCTACCAGCTGTATTTTTTTTCATGGGGGTGTTTTTTCTTTATTAACGCCCATTTTGTTTTGCAGTCCAAGTGTTTTGACTTGCAAGTGAGAAGTCTACTTACTTTTTAAAAACAATTTGAAGCTCCTCTGCCATTACAACAAAGTATAATGACTAATTGTATTGTAAACAAAGGTAGTTATAGGCCACTCATGGACTTAAAACAACCATTGTTTAATCTAGATAATAACAGTTGGGTTGGAGAAGAATCATACCTCTGTTGGCATTCTGTACTCTGAGGTAAAAATGATCACCCAAAGTGCATTTCCCTTATGGTCACTATTCTTCTTCCAGGATAAGGCTGGTCTTCACCAGTGATGGCGAACCTTGGCACCCCAGATGTTTTGGAACTACATTTTCCATGATGCTCATGCACTCTACAGTGTAGTTGAGCATCATGGGAAATGTAGTTCCAAAACATCTGGGGTGCCAAGATTCACCATCACTGGTCTACACAGTGCATAAAAATGCATGCCTGGCTGAAGAAATAATGCATTATTTATTACAGGCTTATAGAGCAGTTGGTTATTTTAATCATCATGTTGAGTCTAGAATTTTTTTAAACCTAAAAGTGTTGTTCTCTTTTATGAACATTTTCTAATGTAGAAAATCTGGGGTTGTTTAGGGCTGTCTATGTCTATGAAACTGTAATTCCTAAATGGAGTCTATTTTGAGGCCACGGAATCATTAGCAGTGTGTACTAGAGATTATCTTTGTTAAAACACGCTTTTTTGGGGTTCTGTTACCTGTAAATAATTTTTTGCAATGGATTTTTTATTATTTTTTTTACATTTTTGATGGCTTCCTAGTGCCAAAAAATACCACTCATTAGTTAGAAGCTATTATTGCACTACCTGCCGATGTGTGCGGGTTAGGGGATTAGCGAATTCTACCAATTCTTGATGTCTTTGGCCAGGAAACTGGGGGGAAAAAAAAACTTTTTTAACCTGATTGTTGGTCATGCAGGAGGCAAGTTTTTACAGCCAAGAAAGATTCAGCCATTATAATGGGAAGGATGTTTGCTTGGTTAGATACTGTTTCTGCACATTTTTTTTTTTCCTCAGCTAAACTTTTAGTGTGGTGTTTTATTTTCAACTACTACTAAAAATACAGCACAGTGAGCATTTTTTGTTCCTGAGGAATATAATCTGTATTAGACTTGAATCTGAATTTGCAAAAACAGTATATAACCAAGTGGATAGCCTATGACGGGGTATTGAAAAACAAGCAGAAAAAATTACTTATGGCATATATATGGAAACCGGCATGAATGCATTGCAGCTGCTATGGGGTACTCAGCTAAAATTGCACAGAACAGCTGTTTTAAGCTTACTAAATAAATAATGTACCTGTATAAGACTAGCATACATGTTGGGCTACTTATATACCCAATTGCCAAATCAAAAATCCCTGAAAAGCATTGTGTTGTTTATCAGCAATGTTTGTTTTACGCGCTTGGATGCAGATCCTCTCCGCAGAGTCCAGCACTGAATATTGAATGTTATTAATAATATTGTATTTCTTGGATTATTTATATATATATAGTAATATATAGTATATATAGTAAAACGGCACTCAAATATGGCTTATTTGAAACCTTGTGAATCAAAGATAAAACTATTAAGTAAGAGATTGCTTATTTTCTGATGCTCACCAAGCTTTCTGTGTGGTTATCTCTGAGCAAATTCCTGAAGCCTTTTGTTTTCAAAATATATATCCTTCTATAGGGGTATTTTTATGCTGGAGGGGAGATTTCTCGTGCCGTCCATAAAATAACCAGGTGCATAATTCCTTTTCACTTTGTGGGCCATGACATGTAAGCCCACATGTAGCTCCTACAGTAAGTATAGATGGGCCTGAGCTGTACTGTCAATCATTAACAACTTTTTTCACAAATTATGGGTTCTAAGAGTTTTATGTAATTAGAAATAGAGAGTAAACCTTTCTAAGCCTACTAAAAAAAAGTAAAAAAATTTAATTAATAAAAAATTATATATATATATATATATATATATATATACCATATATATATGTATATATTTATATATATGTGTGTGTGTATGTATATATATATATATATATGTATGTATATATATATATATATGTGTGTGTATGTATGTATATATATATATATATATATATATATATATATATATATATATATATTCACTGTTTTTATATCTGTCTTTCTGCCCAATCCCCTTCCTTTGTTTTCCTTCTTTCTCCGAGATTATTTTCTCGTGGGCCAAAGGAGAATATTTTAAACTGATTAAAGCACTCCTGTAAACATGTACTGTATATGAGCTAAGGCCATACTACAAGAATGAGTCAGCATGAGCAGCAGAATCATCCAGGTGAAGGAACCACTTACCCTAATGGAGTTGCTTCCTTGATGGTCTGCATTACAGCAGAATCTCACTCACTAAAGAGGGTACAAATACATAGGACAAGGTAATTTGTCTATTAGATCCTGGTAAGCTGGATTTCTCAATAGACGACACCTTTATAGCCTTCTGCCTGTGTGTACAAAATTTAGGATCTGACACCAGCATATGTATTGTATTTAAAGCTTTAAAAATGTAAACTCTTTTGCCAAAGTGTAGAATTTACCAGTCATTTTAGCATCAGAAGGCAATGAAAAGACTTGTCATGACCTGGAGGAACATGGACATTTCCTTCCAGTCATGTGACAATGCTCGGGCCTAGTGATTGGCTGTGAACCATAAGCAATATCATGGGGAGGAGATAACATGCACCTCCAGAAGTAATGCTATCATGGTTGGCTGTGAAGGAACAGCAAAGGGAGCACAGGCAAGGTAAGTATTAGGGCCTGTGTGGAGTTTGTGTCGATGGCAATTTGAGATGCTTCTGAGACCATTCAGAATTCATTGACAGGTGCATTTGATTTGCAGTTAACCTCCCTCTAATCTACATTTTACCTGCTTCAAGCAAGATTTGGTATTGATTTGCCATGACACTGTCACGTTGTCCTGCATGAGCAAGGTGACAACATCTCTTTAAAGCTCTGATCCAACGAGAGCTCCCTCTAGTGGCAAATGGCTATAATATTGCCTGTTACATTTCACATGAGCAACATACATGTACATTGAAATGAAAACTAATATCTTATTGGTTGCTGAGGGTACCACTGACAAAGATCTGTTCTTTCAGTGTTTATAAGGTCCAATGTAAAATGTAGAATTATATGTTATGTGTGAACTACAAGCTACAGCATATCCTGAAAGCCTCAGACTGTAAACTGACCTCTGATATACTAAGATTTTAGTTAGTACTTTAAGCCATTGCATCTTTGCTGAAATAGTATATCTTTATTGGCAGTTCTCTGGTAGTCAACTTCTTTTTATTTTTTTCTTCTTTTTTTCTTCATACTTCACAGTTCATAAGGCAGGCCTGTTGTCAGGAAATTAGAGTTTCTGAGCGTGCACTGTCCTGGTTGATACACAGCCTATCTCCCGCTGTTCGTTATTGTGCAGTTCAGCGTTAAGCTCCCAGAGCTTTTTCATGTGTTTCGCACATAGGCAGGTCAGTCAAATGAAGTGGCCTGGACAATGTCTGCCAGCTAGTCCTACTTGTAGGCTTCCCTCATAAGTGTCTTTATTACTTGATAGGCCCAAGTGTTTGGCCCATCTGTTTTTTTCCACAGCAACCTGTGGAGTTCCAGCTGTTTGTGAGGTAAAATGATTTGACGTTAGCTGATTTATGTGCAGTCCTACATTCCATATCATTTTCTTCTGAATTTGCAATGCTTTATTTTTTCTTTTTTTAATTAGTTGTTCTTAAAACTTAAACATCCTACTATAAAGTTCAGTGCAACCTTTAATTTATACATCGGTTACAACCATTTTGTCTACTGTCAAAATGGCTGCCAAGATAGTTATCAATTTAACTTGTATTCTATTAATAGGCATTTTGTAAGGTGCAGTAGCTTATAGTAGCCAATCGGAATGTTTGTTTTTACTGATATGACTGTTGTAACTGGGAATCTGGTTGCTATTGGTTGCTATTGGTCCATATACTTTGGCACCTCTTTTGATGGATATAACATGCATTGCTGCAGTCTGCTTGAAGTCTTCTAATATATAGTCTTATAAAATCAGTATGTCCCAGCCTCTTTCAACTGACTGTAGCCTCAGTCCACAAAGCTACCACACTAGTATAAGTATCCTTTTTTTTTGAAAAGTGACAGTTGTTTGAAATTGGACTTAGGAAAATAAAAAGTCCTCTCTTGTAGTGGAAGATGGCTTGAGTTTTAACCCTATGTTGAAATAAAGCCTTTATATGTTTGTAAGATGCTACCACGTGCCAACCTTGTTGGACTCTCCCCTGCAGTGAAGTTTTGTTCACACTGCAATGGTTAACTTCTCATTTATGTCTAGGGGGACCAAGTACAGCAGTTGTACTTGCTTGATTCTCCCTGTAGCATCTTCTCCCCTATGCTCTTACATTCTAAGGTCTTCTGGAATCATCCAGACTGATGTAGGGACTATAGATGTGAATTGGACATGAGGACTCACTAGAACAATCCTCTGTCGAAGTGTAGGAAGGCGCAATTTGCTGGGGGACAAAGAGTCAAATAAGCAAAAGTGCTTTTTTCGTTCCCTATACAGAAGCAAGCAGCTAACTCTTGCAGTGAGCATGAAGCCCTACTGTGGAGTGAGGAGTTTTCGTTTAGCTGGAGTTGGGCTTTAAGCTGAATCCAGTGAAATTTGAAAATTACAGGCACATGCCTAAATTAGAGAGCCTTGTCTTTATGTTTGAGCCTTATGTGTAGAAATGTTTAACGAAGTTTGAGTCATGTGATAACTAACTGCCACTACTAGTGGGGTTCTAAAAGGTGATGCTGTTGAAAAGAAAATGAAAGTTCAGACCACAAAGCATATATCTAATTTTAAGAACAGTTTTTAAAAAGATTGTTTAGACTCCAGTCTAGAATTGGACCAAATCCATATGAATCTTCCTATCTGTTTTATTTTAGAAGCTCTATGTCTTTTTAACTTTGATCGCTTTTTGTCTCTGGAAATCTCATAATATTCATGCTTTGATTGCCCAAGTGTTCATGTGGAGCGAGTGGAGGAGGAAAGAGTGGGTACAAGTGTCTGGCATGGATCCACCTTCAAGGGGAGAAATGGGAAAATATGTTTTTAATGTTTGTTTACTATTTTCCCTGATGGGGATGTTTTTTGTTGTATATGGACATTAAATCAACTAGACTGGAAAACAATCATGTTGCTTCTATGGCCAGTGATTTAAAAATGTGCACAGATTTGCATTTGATTCAGTCTGAAGCAGACTGTCTGCTCATTTTTGATTCACTTTCATGCAGGCTTCATTTTACAAGCTGGATTATATCGCTTTCTAGTAGCATGTAGCATAGTGGGGTCGCCATTCTTTTGTTGAGATGTCTGCTCAGATCTGTTTAAGAAGTCTCTGTCTGAGAATTGTGGAGTAGGAGGACAGAAGATTTTGGTCTTTTTGAACAGGGACCAAGTTCTATATGAACAGTTCTTTTATAATCATCCCCAGCTGTTGGCCAAGAGTAAATATTTCATATTTGTGAGGAAAAGTCGAAAGAATCCCTTTTGTTTACAACTGCCAAGTCCATCTGATGGAGGTACATTGTTATCTGACAACCAATTCATCGCCTTGGACCCTGGAATTTCGAAGCATTTCTAAGGCAACCTGCAGATACATTGCAAATATAGTTTCTTTCATGAGCTGACCAAACAAGGGGCATCGAGAAGAGACCTAGTTGTTGTTCCCTAGTGAAAAGACAAGACTCTCAACTTTTTCCATGAGCAAATTGTGACCGAATGTAGTGAACAATAGCCCATGGTAGGATCTTTCTCACTACAAATCATTTTGTAACTCTAATAAAGTTCATATGTATGTATGGAGAGTCTAAGGGGCCTGTTTATTAAAAATGGATAAAGGAAAACCAAAACAAATGAGTTGTTGCCAGTGGTAACCAATCTGATGCATTGAATAATGACGATGTCTGGTTGGTCACTATAGGCTGCATTTACAATTTTATTCTCACTCGTGTAACATTTTGGCATAGAGTTAAGGATAATTAGAAATCAGTGCTTTGTTAAGATAAATAGGGGCATTTGTACACAGCCAGTCTAGTTTAACAAAAACAGTCTTCTTAACGTTATTTTCAAGATATCAAAATTGTAGAAATAACCATGTTTTTACCATAATATAAAAGAATAAAACCTATATAAATGCTGTAAAACATTCTGGCACCCAATTCAGCTATGTTCTTTAAACTTCATATGCTAGAAATCCATTTAAACTACCATACTAGTTATAATAATTTGCACAGGTATCTCTGTCTACTGCACAAACAATTGACCCACACTCGTGGATACAAATGCCCCTTCTGGTGGGCCCTTTACACATGGAAACCAGGTAATGGGTAAACTTGGTTGCTATGCATTGGTGTAGTATTCAAACAATCATCTGAACATCATGCTCCCATTACCACCGACAGTTTCCGTGTCCAAGTTTGTCACTTTGAGTTTTGGTGAGTGCTGGTACAAGTCTGAAGAAATAAAATGTGGCCAGCAGTATACCTCCCATACATCTCTCCATGTACACTGGAGAGTCCCACAGTTCAAGTTATTTCCAGCCTGCTGGGGTTCTTATTCTTATTGTTTCACTTCTGACTATCTCCAGGTCTACATTGGCTAGACTCTTCTACAGCTTCTGTGGGTTGTTGCTTTCAATATATTGCCGGAATGCCTCACTAGCTAAATAAATGTTTAAACCATTAACATCAATCAGAGCAGCTCTTTAAAATTTGCAGCATATAGGACAATATGCCATGGAGACTAGTAAAACTCTCCTTGTGTGGACATTAATTTGAAATGATGGTGAGAAAGTCGTTGCAGACCTTTTCACAAATTCCCAGCCAGTAGGGCTGTTTATTTTTCCCATGTCTATTTTTGTACGCATCCTTTCCTGACGGCACTTACTTGTTGCTCCTTAAAGTCTATAATGAATTGCGATAAAACACTTTTTTACGGTGCAACTTAAATTTTCCTATTTCTACATTTTGCTTCTTTTTTCCCTCTCTGCTCCATAGTTTACCTCTGAGTTTAGCTGGAGGCTGGATTCCACTCTCACATTCCTCACATTTTTTAGGATGCATTGTTCTCTGACTGTATAGTTGACTAATAATTCATATATCTGCTATAAAGCCTTTTCACGATGGGGTGCATCTTAAATAGGAAGTGGATTAGCTGATTACACAGAAATATCCACAACGGTCTTTTGTTTTGCTTCGACTTTTTCACACTTCTTCTGTCTTTGTCCCTCCATGGCCTTGATACTTTTGTACTTGAATAACCAAAAGCTCTTGTATATGAGTTGTCGCTATTTAGTTCATCTACTTGTATGTGAAAGTCAGAAGATCCAACTGTACAATCTTTCTATGGAATGATCATGGCATAAACGTCAAAATCAGCTGACCATATATTTTTATGATCTGTATGTATGTAGACCCTCCCAACACTGATCTTACAGGGAATAACAATATTTGGCTGGGAAATGGGTGAATAATTATTCTCCAAGATCAGTTGACTTAAGGTTTCTATACAGACAGGGGTAGGCCAAAATCAAACAGCTGTTGCCTTTAATTGACCACCACTGTTTTCTGGTTTAGGCAAAAATGCAAGGACTGTAGACCTTAGTGATATTAGTGATATTAAATTACTTTGTATTGCAAACGTATTTATTTTTTGTCACAATATGAACTTTATCTTTGAATATTATTTTTGGACTTTTGACCCACTTTTGTTTTCCATTTCTTTTCTACGCTTTTAAGGAGTCAGTTGGATCAGCTTCTAATAATTGGTTATATTTGTTTTGTTTCAGACGTTTGAATCGAAATAATCTTCAGGTGTTTCCGGAATTGCTTTTCCTGACGACTCCGAAGCTCTACAGACTGTAAGTACAAGAGGACATTGCATTTTGTGGCTTGTCACTGAACTAAGCATAGTAAGACTAGTTGGTGTAATCGCTTGTTTTTTTTACTTCAAGAATGAGTGATGCTAATGTTATGCACATCGAATTGTAAAGAAAGGCAATGCTTTTTGAGATATAAGTATTATTTATCCTTTTAATGCTAAAAAAGGGTTTATCCTTATTGAAGGTGTTGTAGGCAAAATTGTCTTTGCTAAATAGTTTTACTTGCATCATTCAAAAATAAATGCATTCACAAAATCTATATCAGTATTTGATCTCGGCCTCTCTGTTTTTGGTCATTGCTAACAATTTGAAATATTGGAGGCCATTTTGAATCTCACCAATTTGTTGACTAAATTAAAACTTTGCGAATGCAGACTCCAAAAGTGCTGCTAAGAGGATAGAAAATAGTGCTTTAAAAACCTATGCATATGCATGAATATAAGGAAATTTGCATTTTCATGTCTCAATTCCATGATTTTAATGTTCAAGAATTGTATTATTTATTTATTAAGATAATGTGCTCAAACCCACAGCAACCAGAACCAATTTTCCTCTGGCCTGACTACTGTTAAGGAAAAGCCAGCAGTTGCTGTTGGTTACAGCACCCTTCAATTTGCACTTACTTTGTCTTGTTTTGTTTATTAGTCCTTTAGGTTATGTGCTAGTTTCTATAAAAAAAATAAAATAAAACTATCTGAAAAATGAATTTGCCACTAAATGTTTGCATGTTGCATTTTGAACATGAATTATTATATATGGTATAGAGTTGCACCTTGCAATTAATAAGTGCATTTTTAGACTAGAATGGCCTCTACTTCCCATGCTGTGTATTTTTTCAATAGATTATATTTACCTGATCTTAGCTTCATTGAGATCTATCCTATATTGCCTTACTTTAAATCCATACCATTCCTGCATTATGCCTGTATGGCCCAAACCTGGCTCATCTGCAGCCTGCCAACAAGTTGGCAAGGTGGTAGGTCTTCCTCTGAAGTCAAGAGAACTTAGACACATTTTAGGTGATGAAAGCCAGAAGTTAAATACAGAAGTGATATTGTTTATAGATTAACTAAATATACTTTAGTTACAAGCTTTGAAGAATATTTTTAGCATCAATGCTATAATGCAATACACACAGTACCTGTTGGAGACACTTATCCTTGAGGCATATTCATCAGACATGGTGTAGTATAAGAACTAATAAGGTGAATATCAACTACTGAACCATGTGCTACACAAGATTGAGGTATTACGTTGGTCATAAAAAACGGAGGAAAAAAAAAATTGTATTAGTTGCTCGTAGTAAACATCTAGTTGTTTGATATGGTCAACATGTCTGGAGTTTTTTTTACATTATTGATTTGCAGCCTTATTCAGTACAGAGCAGTCAGGTTACCACTGACTGTTGTGGATCACAGCTTTAACAAATAACAGCTCTTTATTAAATAAGGCCCATTTTGTCTCTTACCATTACTGGTAGACCAAAAAGTCTCCCAGATGTCTGATGCCATACATATATTTATACGGCTATTCTGATGATGCTATAGAAACAAATCATTACATAATTTATTATTTTTTGTTACTCTGAGAGGTAAAATACTTATGTTAGTTACTGCAGTTTTTTTTTTCTTTTGACTGATTATACTTTGCAGGATATCCCTTTCCATTTTTGAATTAGTATATTTTTTTCATGTACATCTGAAACCAATTTGAAAAGATGTGACTAAGGGGAACAGACCTGTCAGTTTTATAGGGGTCTTGTATAAGGTTTTTGCTTGTAGTTTTATAGCTGTGTGTAGTTATTAATTAATTAATTAAGAATATTTTTTCCTTTTTTTTTAATTTTCTCCACATTTGCATGCAGGCTGAGCTGTCTAGTTACAGGGCCAGTATAAACTATAGCTCCACAAGGGGTGCTTACAGTGGTCACCTTTTATTCACATCATTTATATCTTCAAAACATGGAGGCACAAGGACAAGAATAGACTTTAACTTCTTTTTTTTGTTGTTGTTTAGTTTTGGATAGAGTGGAGAGGGATTAGAACACCTTTCAGTTTTTATTGCTGTCTGTGTCCCCATTTAGAGAGATTCACCACCTCCATTTTTCCTGTTTACCATCTTCATCGAAAGTGAAAGTAAAAGAAAACCCCACATTTTTTAGTTGACACCAGAAAAGTAATAGAGGGAACATCTTCAATGGGGAAACAAGTTCTGGTTACCCTGCTGTTGTTTTTTCTTGAATCATACTTATCTAGCTGGATGCAGCATCGGTCCGATGCTGCATCTGTCCCCCGGCACCTCTAAGACTGAGAACCGAGCGATCGAACACCGCAGATCGATCAGTTCTCACAACTCCCCGAGCAGAGAGCTGGTGACTGTCAGTCAGCAGGTCTCTGCTCTGCCCCCTCCCATGCTCACTGGAGCTCTGTGCAATGGAGGCGAGTGGGAATGGCTGGCTCCGGCTCTCGGCGGCTGGCTGAGAGGCTGAGCCGGGTGCTGGTCCAGGCTTGTGGGCAGATCCCGACTCCATTGTCTCGATCTTGCCTGAGCCTGGACAGGCTCTGTGACATCAACAGACAGCGGATTTCAGCTTGCTCTCTGCTGAAAATGGGCCACAGGAGTGCAGAACAAACTGCACTCTTGTGATCCACAGGAAAAGTACAGCCAAATGAGCTTCTCCTTTAATATCCACCATATACTGGTTGGTTGCTGGATGACTTAGTCTATGGCGATTTCTTTGACAGATGGGTAGCTGCAGAGTGACATTGGTGGGCATACAACCACCCAAGGCTAGAACTTTGCATTGGTTTCATGAATGTAGGTATTATTTATATAAACTCATCTGCCACAATGCAAAAGTTGGGAATTTAAGAAGTTGCACTTTAACCAGATCTTTTAGAAATTATACTAAATTATACTAAAAATGTCATCATTCGCTTGGTGTTAATAACAGGTGTGCCTCCATTTAAACGTCATCCTAAATCTCTGTAAATGTTCTTTATAGTGTTTTGTCAGCTCTTATTTTAAGATGATTGGCCTTTTAAGTAAAACTCCTCCCAATAAAAAATGAACTGAATTCTTTGCTAGCATTGTAATAATATCTGAGTGATGAGCTCATATTAGATAAATTCATTTTTTAATCCCCCACGTCTTTTTCCTCGATTCTTATCTGCATTCCTCGCCGGGACAATTGAAGATCTAGGACAAAGGTTAGCATTCAGCAATGCTGTTAGAACAGGTATATTGGAACAAAGCGTGGATGCAGTTTTAAGCAAGTCCAGTGATGTTAAGCCTAGGAACAAGGCAATACATGTAGAACTTTTAACCAAAGGATGAATGTATGGTAAATGTCAAGCAGACAGTATTGCTGTGTCAAAAGTTTATGAGAACTGGGCCATTTTTAGGCTCACTCTCAAAGGCCTCTGTCCCTGTCACGTTTTCAGCATTACTGTGTTCTCTTGTTCTGGTTCAAGAGTCTAGATCAGTTCATTAATAAAACATTTGTTCCTCATATAAGAGATGACAGTTCTAAGGCTAGCCATAGACATGCAATGGTGGTCCAGAATTGTATCATCTGTAGGCAAGCCACATTTGACACCTGAAGCAACAGCATAGGATCATCTTTTGCAAAGACCATTTTGTTATTTTTCTGGTTTTAACCTTGCTTAGGATATTGTGAAAATGTGAAATACATTTTTTTGTGACATGTATTATTACTAGTGAATAAGAATAAGCTAACTATACAAGTAATATGTTGTCCATTTGCCTCTGCAGCTTATAGACCCAGGCCTATGGTCCTTAATGTTAGATCCAGCTCCACAGCTGTTCCCTAGACACGTGAATCAGAAAATGACAGGGACAGTGTACCCTGTATGAGCGGCAGTAGTCCAATTGATATTGTTTACATGTAGCACAGGTTCTTTTATATTATGTTGTTCCCTAATCGCTCAGCTAACAAATTAAATCCAAAACACTAACAATAACTTGCAAAGCCACCCGCAACTCAGCCCCTAGCTACATCACTAGCCTAGTTTTCAAATACCAACCTAATCATTCTCTTCATTCCTTTTAAGACCTCCTGCTCTCTAGCTCCCTCTTCACCTCCTCCTTTGCTCGCCTCCAGGACTTTTCCAGAGCCTCTCCCATCCTATGGAACTCCTTACCCCAATCTGTCCAATTGTTTCCTACTCTGTTAGCTTTTAGACGATCCCTACAAAACCCTCCTCTTCAGAGAAGCCTATCCTGCCCCTACCTAACAACTATATTTTCCTTTTCTCCATCAGTTCATCCCCCACAGTTATTACCTTTTGTATTACTTGACTCTCCCTTCTAGATTGAAATTCCTAAAGAGCTGGGCGCCTCTGATCCCTCCTGTATTGAATTGTATTGTAACTGTACTGTCTGCCCTCATGTTGTAAAGTGCTGCTCAAACTGATGGCGCTATATATATCCTGTATAATAATAATAAACATGTTGCATTACGGCACCCCTATGTGCTGATATTTTCTCACTGGGATAAAAGCATCGTCTGGGAAAATGTATTCTTAAAAAAAATAAAAAAATAAATTCTCCCGACAACAGCATGGCTGGACGGGTCATTGTGCGTCTGTAGGCACGCAGTTGTTTTTAGATATCATAGTTACTGGAAGGATTGCATGATCACCTTTTCTTCTTCTTTTTTTTTTTAATTCTTTTTCAAAGTGTTAGAAAAAATGTGCCTCCATAACGTTAAAACCTGTTGTAAAAAAAAAATTAAAAATTAGGAGGGAGATCATTTAATCTACTATAGTTATGTCAGATCGTCTGATGTGGGGCTAGCTTGGAAGGAAATCCAAAATCTAAAAAAAAACCACAATGTTGGTATGAAATACTCGCTGAATAATTGGCTTCCAATGTGCTGACATCAGGTGTGGCTAGAAGCTCATATTGTGTTTCATAATGCTTTTCAGTGCTGCATGCGAGAGCACATTAAAGGGGATTTGGTGTGTAAAGAGGGTACAGCGCCATGGCATCTGCAGTGTTAGATTTCACCTGCCCAGGGCTTATTGCTGATCAGACCATAAAATGAATATCTACTAAAAGCACATCCATGCTTTTAGAAATGCATTAACTCTTTTGAAAAGATAGCAGAATCAATGACTTATTACCTACACCACACAAAACCACTCTTAAGAGAGAAACTGTAGCTATCACAAGAGTCCATGTAAAGTGCACTCTTTGCCGAAAGACCGCATGGACCCGGGCTGACGTTGATGGATTTGTATGATGTGCTCGGTCTGATGGGCATTTTACACATGTCAGACAAGTGTACAGTTTACATTTCAATTGAGAATACATAATCACTCTGTCCAGATCTTTAAATCAATCTACATTTCCGGATGCACACTGTCTGGCAGAAAACCCTCCTTGGATTAAGCAGATAACGTCTAAATAAAGTGAACAAGGCTGTATTTAAAGCTGAAATCCAGGCAGATAGAAAAGATACAATTTATGCAGCTTTGTGTTCATTAATACACCCTTAAAGTGGTTGCAAACCCAAAAATCCAATTAAAATGAACACACTACCTTATTCAGCAGAAGTCACCTGTCCCCAGTCTGGCCACAAAAGGAGCAGGCAGTCATCTGAAATCCCCCTCGGATTCCTTCTGTGAAAAAATCTGACACCGTAAAAAAAAAAGAAAGTGTCGCCCCCCCTCCTGTGACTGCGAGAATTAGTAAACTCTTGCACGAGAAGGGGGTGTGTCTCACGCAGCCGCATCCACAAGTATCCATCCCCCTAACTACACCCGCCGTGCTGCTATGCCGAGCCAGGGAGATTTTTGTGGGCGTGTACAGCTGGGAGAGTAGTCCAGTGATGTCACGACTCCGCCTCCCAAACTCCTGGCTGTCGACACGCCCATGGATCGGAGATGTTCGGCTGCCGGGAATGGGAAGACAGAATGACAATACTGTAGCTGCTGACTTTTAATATAAGGTCACTTACCTGCCCAGGGATCAGCCGATGTTGGCACCTGAGCTGATTCGTTAATCAGCTTCAGGCGCAGGCGCCAGCATTGTTAGTAACGGAAACCTACTGTGCATGCGCAAGTTGCGCTGCGCTTTCTAAATGGTCCCGCCATCTTCTGGGACCTGTGTGTGTCCCAGAAGACAGCGGGGAGAAGGAGGGGCCAGAAATGTATATTGCTGATCTGCGATCTTACCTGGAAGTGGGAGCGGGTACCTTTCAAAACCAGGTACCCGTCCCCCCCCCCCAAAAAAAAAGTGCCATAGTGGCAGTGGAAGGTGAGAACAAGCGGAGCTTCCCCTTTTGGGTGGATCTCCACTTTTAAGTGTATTATTTTAGCAGGGTAAGTACCTGTATTTGACTTGGTATCTATTTCTTGCAATCTCTGTACAGTGGAGATCAGTTGTGCTGCAGTGCAAAGAGCATGCTGATGAGAGGAAAGAGCAGAGTGACAGAGAGCTGAGTTTAACAGTCTGCTGCTCCTCGTTTCACTGTTTAGTTAAAGGCTGGGGGTAGAGAGGAAACCTGTAAGCGTTACTAAACTGCAGCAGAGAGAAATTTGTAGTTTAGTAGAGCTGTGTAAATCTCAAAACTGATTGAATCCAAATTCTTTGGCAGGTAAAATAGCTTGCTTATATACATTTAGACATTTTCCTGGTGTTTAGCGTTAATGTTATGCTGTCACAAGCAAATGTGAACAGAGATGCCCTTTGTAATGTTCCACCTGTTTGCAATAAGATAAATAATAAAGAATGCAAAAAAAGCAGCAAGATGCCAGATTTCTGTAAAAAGCAGCCAATGAACTGTATTGTCACCATTTAAGAGTCTGCAGAGCAAAATAAGGTACATATAGGTTTAGCTGTGGAAAGTCTTGTGACCCTTCCTTGTAGCTTCCCCCTCCTGTTTCCTTTATTCCCCCTTTTTACGCAGGGAAGGGGGCAAAGGGTCAGTACAAACAGGAAGTTGTTCTGTGTTTTTTACTGACTGCCCACCTAAAGCATACCATGGCAGCCAAGGGGTGGTACACATTCCATGGCCACAGCACATTTACCTTGGCTTGTTGAGTTTTAAGTCAATGGGAATGTGCCATAGGCATGCACAGGGTGTGTGCCTGGGCACACTGTAATCACTACATGCAGTGCCGATCCCTGTGTTGGCTGCCCTGCAGGAATGTTTCAGGATGGAGAGCAGGGGAGGGGGCTAGTAAATATGTCATTTATCAGTGCCTTCCTTTTTTTTAATGATAACCATAAACCCACTCACTCACTGTGTTCAGTCATAACTGAAGCATAGTAAACGGTTTACAATGCTCCAGTTTATGAATGAATAGGAAGCCACTCAGCACAGAGCACTTGCCATTTATTCACTTTCCTGTGTATCTGAGGCTGCAGAGAAAGGCATGTGTGTTTGAGCTTTGGGGTGCACACCCTAATGCAATAAGCTATGCACACCTATGGCCTCAACCATAAGCCAAACGCTTGCTTTGTGGTTACAAAGCTGTATTTCAGTACACCATCTCCTTTAGGATTGAAAATAAGCTAAAAAAAAACACACATCCATTCAGGATCACCTTCAGAATGCCTGGAGGCTGCTGCTTTATCACCCTCTGCTGGGGCAAGAGAAACTGCAGCCCGTGTAAAAGAGGGCTTAGAGTTAGTTCTGCATTTCTATACATCCAGAACTTGCCAGGAACGGCAACAATTAAAGTACACATCTATTGGAGATATTGTAGTTTAGTAGGACCTCTCGTCTCCCTGCTGCCCTAGGCAATGGACCACAAGGGCCTTTTGCCAAATAAAGTCCAGAGAGGCAGCCAAGTATGGATTTATTGTGCAGCATATCAGTAGTTCTGGATGTACGGTTGACAGCAAAGGCATAAAATAATGTCCTCGCCCACAGTTCCTTAGGAGAAGAATAAATCCCTGTACTTTAGAGTTTGTGAGGAAGTGAGGATTTGTGCCTGCCTTCTGTTATAAGAAGGCTACTGCTGTGAAAGACACACAGACCTTCACTGGCAGTAAAAAGAGCCTGTCTGTTTCCAGCATTATGTCTGACGGACAGATTTGCATTTCTGACAAATCTAGATATGAAAAGGAGATCTGTACTGAAAGCAATATATAGGCTGACCTCCTTCTGAAAATACTAGTTGACTGGCCAGCATGCTGATAAGATAGCTAAGATTTTAGAAGAATGGGTCAGTATTGGCTGCCTATGTTCTTCTCTCTGTATAGGTGAGAGTAACTTCCCCTGCTCATGTATATAGTTGACATAGAGGTAAGGACATTAGAAAAAAAAAAGTATTTTTCAAAGAAAGGTTTCTTACATATTTTAATGTGATAGCTGCATTAGTTTTATTTTTTAGGCTTTTTTTTTATTTTTATCTGGTGATTCAGCCAGTAAGTCTGTTGCTTTTCAAAGAACGAGCTCTGCTGCAAATGTATTTGTTTACAGGGACAAAACAAACCATTTAAGCCTGACAGGAGTGCTTACAATCATCCTTTTATCTATGAATGTAAAACTTTTATCCTGTGGTGTATTTTGGTTTATGCTGCCCTAGGCAAGACTTAAATTGGGTGCCCCCCCCATCTAAATTTGTCCCACCCCTTCCTTCTCAAGTGGAGGGTGAGAGAGAGGGGAGGGGGTTGGGAGAGAGGGGAGTGGGTTGAGAGAGAGAGGAGGAGGTTGGGAAAGAGAGGGGTTAAGAGAGATGAGAGGGGTTGAGAGAGAGCGGAGGGGGTTGAGAGAGAAAGAAGGGGGTTGGGGAGAGAGAGGGATTGAGAGAGAGGGTAGGGGGTTGAGAGAGAGAGAGAGAGAGAGAGAGAGAGAGAGAGAGAGGGGGGGGGTTGAGAGAGAGGGGGTTGAGAGAGAGAGGGGAGGGGGTTCAGAGAGAGAGAGGGGTTGAGAGAGAGAGGAGAGGGGTTGGGAGAGAGAGTGGTTAAGAGAGAGGGTAGGGGATTGGCAGAGAGAGGGGTTAAGAGAAAGGGGAGGGGGTTGAGAGAAAGGGGAGGGGGTTGAGAGAGACGGGAGGGGGTTGGGGAGAGAGAGGGCTGAGAGAGAGGGAGGGTGTTAGAGAGAGAGAGAGATGGGGTAGAGAGGGTGATTTCCCCATCCCCCCATACTACACCATACTAGAGAGAGGGTAGGGGGTTGAGATAGAGGGTAGGGGGTTGAGAGAGAGGGAAGGGGGTTGGGAGACAGAGGGGTTGAGAGAAAGAGGGGAGGGGGTTGAGAGAGAGAGAGAGAGAGAGGGGTTGAGAGAGAGAGGAGAGGGGTTGGGAGAGAGAGGGTAGGGGATTGGCAGAGAGAGGGGTTAAGAGAAAGGGGAGGGGGTTGAGAGAAAGGGGAGGGGGTTGAGAGAGAGGGAGGGGGTTGGGGAGAGAGAGGGTTGAGAGAGAGGGGAGGGTGTTAGAGAGAGAGAGATGGGTGAGAGAGGGTGATTTCCCCATCCCCCATACTACACCATACTAGAGAGAGAGAGAGGTGTTAAGAGAGAGGGTAGGGGGTTGAAATAGAGGGTAGGGGGTTGAGAGAGAGGGGAGGGGGTTGAGATAGAGGGTAGGGGGTTGAGAGAGAGGGGAGGGGGTTGGGAGACAGATGGGTTGAGAGAGAGAGGAGGGGGTTGAGAGTGAGGGGTTGAGAGAGAGGGGAGGGGATTGGCAGAGAGAGGGGGTAAGAGAAAGGGGAGGGGGTTGAGAGAAAGGGGAGGGGGTTGGGGAGAGAGAGGGTTGAGAGAGAGGGGAGGGTGTTGAGAGAGAGAGAGAGGGGTGATAGAGGGTGATTTCCCCATCCCCCATACTACACCAGGGGACTCTCCCACCCCCTCTCACCTTCCCAAAGCCCACCGACTCATTTTTACTAGCTGTGTGTAGTGAGGCTGCCGAGGCACGATCACAGCCCAGGACTCCAATCTGCTCTGCCAATTGAGCTACCATCACCACCTTCTGCTTCCACTTTGCGCCCCTGTCACCGAACTGTCAGTCCACAGCCGCCCCTGGTGTCCCCCTCTGGCGGGTGTCACCCGGGTGTGGTCCACACCCCTGTAGCGACGTCTCTGCAATCCTGGTAGTGTCCCTTCTGCCTAGGGGCAGCGCAGCCCCCTTGAAAAATGCCACCCAAGACAAAAGTCATGTTTGCCTCGCAGTAGATGCGCCCCCCACCTTTATCCCAAAAGGAGCAAAACTGTTGCTGTAACTGCTTTTAACCCCCCCCCCCCCACAGCCTGACAATGCCATTGTCCAAAGGAGCCCCTGTGGGGGAACTCTAATAGAGGAGGTGTGTTACTGGCCATATCACAATGTGAAAACATAGGGAAAAAACCTAAGAAAAGAAAATAATGCAGCCACCATTTCTAATGATTGGTAAGCTGCACTATATTACATTTTTGGTTTTGGGTTTATTGCAGCTTTAAAGTAGAATGGAATCATGAGGGCATTTAGATACAAATTAGTACTTAGTTGTGCTCTATAGTATTATTTTAAATGATAGTGGACTAGCTAGGACATGCTGTATAGTAATCATTGTTAGATCGACACAAGACCCAGCTTGGAAAAGCGAGGAACCATTTTTTTTTTTTTTTTTTATAGGCCAGAGACATACCTTTTGTACAGTCTTGGTTTTCATCTTTAAAAGAAGAAAGTTAATAAAAAAGGCAGAAAAAAATAATGATGCCCAAACCATATATTTTCATGCATTTGCAGACACATAAAATGGAAACAACAGAACACAAAACAGATCATTTATATTAAAGCAGTCATTTTTCTAAGCAGGTTAAGTAGACTTAGGAACGTAAAGGTGCACACCCAAAGGCACCTTCACTTGCAAGGCCGGGGTGTTCAATATAAAGATAATGACTTCCGGAGCCAGTGCTCTGCCAGTTGGGCTCTGCTGCCTACACAGGTCCTCACAAGGAACATGTTGGCAAAGGGTAAGGAAGGAGAAATGACCACATCACTTTGGTGCTGCTTCTCCATTGTCCAGTCACAGGCTAGGGGCAAGGAGATGACAAAACCTAAAGGTCAGGTCATGAAGGGTTGACAGGACAAAATGGCTGGGCAAAATTTTAAATAATTTGGCAGGTAAAATAACTCCCATATGTCTTTAACTGTACCAGTAGCAGTCTACCTGGAGTTAGGGAATATGTAAACCCAACATTTCACATTCCTAATACGTGCCTGCTGTACCATGTACTTGTATGAATAATGATCCTGTTCTCTTTGTATTGCTTATTTTCTGTGAACCCCCTGGTGTTCCTGCCAGCCCCTCTGTTTTCTCATTAAAAAGTGACCACAATAGGCATGAGAGCACAGTGTGGTCATTTCCCTAGCTATGCTGGGAACTCAGCCAGCTCTCCTCCAATGTTCAGACTAGTGTTGACATGCCCCCCGCACCCCCCCCTCCCTTTTACAGCCATTTACTGGAAAGACCAGCATACTGCTGTTTCTCCTCCCCCAGCTCTTTGAGCTCCTTATGCAGCTTAGAACAGAGGGAATGTGATCACTTATAATAAAGGGAAAAAAAAAGGTATTTAGAATAATTTTATAAACAAATGGTATGCCTTTCATTTCGATTCTATACTGAATGGGTTGTTTTACAAGGTAAAGGATTACATATACTTTAAAGTGTATCTAAACCCAAAACAAAAATGTAATATGTTCCAGCTTACAATTCTTTAGATGAGGCGCTGACATTGCTTTTAGGCTTTTATTCCTTTATTTTTACCTGTTAATCCTGTAAATAACACACTTCCTGCCTTAGGGTGGTTGTGTAGAGAGCCTTGGTTGACACTCGGGCTGGACTTTAAACATGTCTTCCCTTCATTTCCACGACATGGTTGCGATAAGAGGGTTTAGCAGTTTACAGCAGATGGGATTGTGCTTTCAATTCGGATCACCGGATGTACCAAGGACACTGTGGTTGTGTAGAGAGCCTTGGTTGACACTCGGAATGGGCTTTAAACATGTCTTCCCTTCTTTATGTCGTGGAAATGGTTGGGAGAAGTGGGGTTAGCAGTTTACAGCAGATGGGATTGTGCTTTCAATTCGGCTCACCGGATGTACCAAGGACACTGTGGCTCTGGAAAGACCAACGAGTATTTTCTGTACTTGCCAAAATGTTCTAAGCCTGAAAACAAAGGCAGTTACCACATCTGAGGATGGTAAGCTGCAATATATAGACTTTTTGTACTTGGGTTTAGATATCCCTTAAGTGCATACAACACAGATCTATTCAGAACTCCTAGAAGTCTCAAAGTGGGACAGTTACAAGCAATGCATAAGTGTATGCCAGAACACCTCAGAAAGTAACGGCGAGACTGCCTCTCTAACTGTCTAACTGTGACCTGCTCTAATGGATGCCGAGTGCAGCTCCGCTCCCCCAGCTTCTGTGCATACTAATTATTATTTGACCTCTAGTTGTAAATGAGATGCCAGGTGAAAGGGGCTGCATGCTTGTTTCCTAGCCTAAGAGCAATATGAAAGCAAAAGAGGCTTCAGTGTATATGAATTATGATTAGGCACGGTCGGTTGCCGCCAGCGGTCTACTATACTTTCCCTTTGCTGCCTGCTCCGGTTTCTCTTTGGACTGGCTCACAGAGCACCGCATGGTCAGGTCAAGACGCTCGCATAGAAATAGAAGTACGGTTGCAGCTGTGTTTGTTGGATCTGGAGACCAGTTTAAATAGCATTTCCATTTATCCAGTCCATTAACAGAACTCTGTAAAATAATACCAACTCTGCATAAACTACAGGACAGTGTAATAAAATCACAAGCACTTGTTGACAGATAGGAGGGCGTAAGTAACAGAGAAGCAAAATGGTTTCAGTTTAAATGGGACAGTGGATTTTTTTTTTTTTTAAATAAAAGTCACTCAGAAGTATTTTTATACCTAATTACACAGACAGCTTTGTCCAAATAAATGTATATATGTAAGTATAGCCCTCTCAAGGCAATGTACTTGTGAGCACTCTATCTAAGATTGATTTGATGTTTTGAAATGGAGACTATTGTAATGAAACGTACAAGCGGCCCTAATGTTTGTGCTTAATGTTACATGTGAAGGAATGACAAGTTGAGGACTTGGAGACAACAGCCTAAACTGTTAGTAACATTGGCAAGAGATGTTAAAGTGTATCAAAGCCAAAAACTAAAAATGTAATAGATTGCAGATTACTAGTTTTGGTGTGGTAGCGGCATTTTTTTAGGGTCTTTTGCTTTATTTTTACCTGGTCATCCGTCACATAGCACACTTTCTGTCCTTGAGTGGCTACGTCAATCCTCTACTGTATCTATGGAGAGAGCCATGGTTGTCACCCATGGCTGCTCTTCTGATATGGACTCCTAACATATCCGTATACCTTCATCTGCATTACATGGGGGACAGGGAAGTTGGTAGATTACAGAAGATGGCTAGGAAGGAAGTAATTCTTAATTGCAGCCCACAGGAAGTGACAAGGACACTGCATTTCTGGCAAGATCAACAGCTATTTGCATAAAATGTCCTTAAAGCGATTGTAAGGCTTTGCTTATTGTTTTTTTAAATAACAAATGTCATACACATGTCATACTTGCCTCCACTGTGCAGTTCATTTTGCACACAATGGCCCTGATCCTGGTCTTCTGGGGTCCCTCGGCAGCTGTCTCGGCGCCTCCCCGCATCGTATAACCCCTAGGAGAAGCGCTCTTCCGGGGGGTTACCTTGCCAGCGCGCTCCCGAGTGCAGCATTTGCGTCCATAGACACAGAATGCTGGACTCAGTCCCGCTCCCGGCGCCCGCGTCATTGGATTTGATTGACAGCAGCGGGAGCCAATGGCTGCGCTGCTATTAATCTATCCAATCAAGAGCTGAGACAATGGGCAGAGGGGAAGAGTACATCTCCGGCGTGTGAATTGCAGGACTAGCTGCTTGCTAGGGGGCACCTGAGCAGGCTCTCTCCCGAGCCGCTGCTCTAATATTATTATTATTATTATACGGGATTTATATGGCACAAACAGTTTACACAGCGCTTTACAATATAAAAGGGAGACGGTACAGTTACAATACAATAAAGTACAAGAGGGTCCTGCTCATAAGAGATCACAATCTAAGAGGGGTTGAGTGTTTTCTCCTCTGTGTGCTGGATCTTCTGTATAGTGAACTTTTGGGGTCCATCATGTGAACAGAGTTTGATTTTGTGTTAGCCATACACATATAGACATCTATATGCGGGCTGAACAAGAGAGATCTAATGGAGTCCTCCATTCACAATAAACAGTGTGGATGCCGAAGCTTCAAATTGAAGGCTTGTTTAGGGTTCACAGAAGTCTGTGCCCAGGTAAATGACTTCCAAAAAGAAAAGTGTTTGTTAACTTTTTACAGGTCTACCCTAAAGTTGACCTGTCCCCCTCCAAGAATGGTGAAAGCTGCATAAAGGTAGTTAGCGACACGAGTGCACTTATTTAAGTTCCTTATTCTTCATAGTTTGACACATTGCTACTGAATGTGTCATCAATAGTCATTAGCCAGCTTCTTCTTCCTGTTTCCCTGTTTCGGCCCATCAATGACATCTGCCCCAGATCTGTGTAGAAAAAAAAAGGATAGAATGGAATTTCATGGATCTCACGTAGTTTCCCAAGAAGAATTGAAGAGAACATGGCATCCCTTGTGCACATATAGAATTATATAGCTTGCGATTATATACTGTATGTGCACAAGGGGTACCTTATTTGCTTGCTATACATATAGCCCCAATTTTTTTTCTTTAGATTCAGATAAAGTAGGCGAAGGGTTTAAGCCCCTATCAGGTTATTGCATGCTTGTGGCCTGTCGGAGAGCTTTTTCCTGAGATCTCATATGGTTTACCTGCAAGACCTCTAGAGAAAGTACTGTGATTCATCTCTGAGATTCTATATTCAAAGGGATGAACAGCACTGATCAGCAGGCATAAATAGGACCCTCAGAGGCAAAGTAAAAACTTTTTTATTTTTGTTAAAAAATAATAAAATATCCACCAAGAGACTTGGATTAAAAAACTGACAGTACCTGGAGGCTGGAGCCACTTGGATGACACAGGGGCTTAAGGAAACACAGCAAAACCCGGAGAACCTGAAGAAGGGGCATGTCCCCGAAACATGTAGTGTCTCCAGTCAGCAATGTGTGACTCCCTTTGTTCCCTTGGCATCTGCAGTTCCTAATTGCCTCCAGCAGCAGGGTTTGCCCATACTTTTTGGATTCCTTTGGCTGACTTCCGCCAGGTTGTGAAATTACTTCCGGGCTTCGTACACAGTGCGAGCAGCCGCTGTATACTAGCCCCAACAGTTCCCGTGCCTGCAGTCTGGTTCCCCCTTCATCGGACCCCTGGCCTTACGGTCCTGGACAGGCCCCCCACCAGTGGTGCTCCTGTGTTCTTTGTCCAACGGCTTTGTGCTGGATTTCCTTAGGCCCCTGTGTCATCCATGCGGCTCCAGCCTCCAGGTACAGTCAGTTTTTTAATCCAAGTCTCTGCATGACCATCAATTGACTGCTGTATGCCTTGGTTAACATTTTTTTTTTTTTTTTTACCAATAATAAGTTTTTACTTTGCCTCTGAGGGTCCTATTTATGTCTGCTGATGAGCGCTGTTCAGCCCTTTTGATTATATCTTCTGTCCTCATTTGTCTGAGTTTTGGACTGCAGCGGCCACAGCTACATTTCTTTTTTCTTTTTGACTTTTCTGTGCGCCTGGATTTTTGTTTTTAATCTCTGAGATCCTGACTACGTCACCAGTGCCTCTAAAGGCCAGGAAGTGCAATCTAATTTTCTATTAGTAGCCGCCAGTCATTTTTAAAGATGCACTCCTGCATTCACCTCTGATTTTGACTGTGGTGGGGAGGTAGGTCCATTTTAACAGATAAAAAAAAGCCACAAATTTTGATTCTCCCAGTGGGATGTACCTATTCAGCTTGGTTTGCAGCGAATCCCAAATTAATTTGTTCTATCTCTACTGATGTGAGTGATCCTAAGTAGTCTGGCAAATGAAGCAGAGTATGTTAGTGCTATCTAAATGCCTCTAATCTCATTGCTATGATCTGTATATTTTACCAAACCTTGGGAAAATAAATGTAAGCAGTGAAGATTGTTGGATTCTTGATTAACGACTCGCCATCTATACATATTTTGACTTTTTCCCATTCTTCCTTGTATAAATAAAGGACACATTGATTTTGGTAATATACGCAGATCTTTATACGGTGCACAGCATGTGATATGAACCAGAACAAGGCTTTATGATGACTGTATCAACTTATTTTAACTTTCAGAGTGGCCTTTGCTGCTTGCAGTCTATTTCTATGATATTGTATTACTTTTTTTTTCACTCTTTGACATTTGTTTGCTTTTAAATGCATTTGATCATCTGCGAGTGAGAACGAAATTTCTTTTCCTCTTGTTATGTTGATGTATACGTTTAAACAATTTAAAATACAAACATTCCTGAATTCACTGTGCCAGCTCCGATTACAGCACGGGGAAGTGAATGTGTCACATATTATAGTGCTCGGCTTCATTATTCCACAGGCCCGCTTGGCCCCTGCCACAATAAATTCAACAACAGTACCACTGGAATTGCAGGTTACTGTTGCTACGGTTACCGTTGTCCGACAGATTGACATCATTAGTCATACAGTGATCTGCCATGATAGCTACCGCTGATTCTGCTCTCTGAAGAGGACACTAAAGACCTTTTTTCAAACAGCAACATGGCAATCTATTATTTTTATGTAATTAAAGAGAATTGTCTACTTGCTACTTTGCAAATGCCAGCATGTTGTGTAGTGGTCTATACATTTTCAAAGTAAAATCTTTTCTTGCAAGGAAATATATTGGCTTTGAGGGATCCGACACAGCAGTCCACTAGATAAAGTAACATGTTTTTCCTGAGTCTGCCGGTGTCTGGATTAGTGTTCTATGCAGTCTTCTGCTAGAAGGTCAGGGACTTACATGAAAGGTGCTAGAACCTCCAGTTTGGAACTACTCTGTGATGATTTTAACAATTTCTGTATCATGATCTTGCTTAGTATGTGACTGTTTCACTTAAATACTATAGTGCACGGGGTAGTGATCTATAGAAACTTATAAAAAAACGAAAACCACTTTTCCACTTTTTTGCATTCAGTGACAACCCTTCATGTCCTTGTAGTTGAAACACAATTGTGCACCAAGCATCCCAAAGTGCTTTTGGCTGGGAAGGTGCCTCTTTGCCTTCGTTATAAAACTAGTTCTTTACATGCGAAGTTCAGAAGGTTTGTAGGGAGCTCTGGTGGGCTGGTGTGAAGACCTTTAGGCATGTCTTGGCACCTTTTAATGCATGAAGTTAAGGGCTTACGTGTTTTTACACATTTTTTTCTGATGACACTTTTACTATAAAGAAAAAGTCTGCACAACCTGGTGTGTTGGACTAGCCAATGATTTTCATATGTTTTGGCAACACCAGCTGGGAGTTCTCCCCAGAGGTGTTCCTAAATAATGGTTCCTACAAGGTTCTTCCCTCAGACACATGGGGAAAGTCTCAGCTAACATTTTAAAATGCTTGAAAACTCAACCCCAAGAGTCCCTGTGTACAGCATATAAGAGTTGTTGGAGACATGGGTGCAGAGAGCTTGCACTAAATGCTGACCTTCAGGCAGTCTGCTAAATATACAGTTAATCTACATTTGTACACACGTTGTGTTGTTTTCAGTTTCAATAAAAATCTTTATTGTTAAAAAGAAATACATACATATATACGTATATAAGAACTGTTTTACTTTACAAAGTGTTTGTAATTGTGTTCATTAAGCCTTGACATGCACAGCCAGGTTGGTGGCCTCACTCTTCTGCAGTAAGTAAAACAGGTTGGTCACCTCTCAGCCCCCTGCCTGTGACTGGGCAGTGAAGGATCAGCAGAAGAATTATGAGTCCTCTCTCTGTTCTACATCTGCTTCTTCCAGTCTGAGTACTGCTGTATACGCAAGACTGATTGAAAGACAGACAAAAGAGGATCAGAGTTTAGGAAAAAGTACTGTCTAGCCAGAGTATGACTCCCTCATTCCCCTTCAGCTCAAGTCATGTGAGCAAGGTTCCAGAATTTAGTCATTTAACGGGAACTGAAAGAGAGAATTCAGTTCCAAGGCAAAGGTGAGCATTTTTGACCTCTCTGTGCGTTTTCTATTTATTACTTTCCCAAGGGAAACCGAAATTTACTGTATATGTCCACTTTAAGAGGTTGAAGTAGTTTTTTATTTTTTGGGTTTTCAACCTACTAGTATTAGTAGAAACAAACAGCAGTGAGTTAGTGCTTCAGCTTTCTAGCATATACCCAACATGGCAGATCCTTTTTTTTTTTTATACTAAATACTAAATATTTTGATTGGCTAAATGGAAACATTTTTATTAATGTGTGTTTCATGTATTTTGTACATAGTTTGTAATTCCATATGTGCACAAGGGGTGCCATATTGACTCACTATACACATAAACCCAAGCTTTTTTCTTTAGCTTTAGATGGTGATTCCCTTACTCAAAGCTCCCAACTGTCCCTAATTTTGAGAGATTGTCCCTGATTTGAAACAAAGTCCCCCTGTCCCTCTTTCCTTCTCAGTTGTCTCTCGTTCTGGTCTGAGCTATGTAAAAAAAAAAAAAATGCACTTGTGGGTTTAACTAATAATTTTTTGGTATAATTCTCCTTTAAGGGGGAGTGACAGGGGGTGTGTCCTATGCCTATATACTTTTTTTTTTGCATTCTTTATTCAGGAAAACTTTTACCATTGTTTAACAGCAAATCCTAACAATCATGGAAAAGAAAAGAAAAAACAGAAACAATATAGCATGCCTTTATACTTTTGCTAATAGGTGTCCCTCTTTCCCATCTCAGAAAGTTGGGAGGTATGCTTACTTTGTTGACATAGGAATAGGTGTCCCTATTGGATGATTTTTCACTGCTTCTTGCTTTAGTGACAACATTTTGGATTTCTCCTCACTTTCTATCTTGGTGAAAAGAGTCAAAAACTTGTAAAAGGGTCTAACTCCTCTATCCAAAGCACATTATGGGGTTGATTTACTACCGGAGAGTGCAAAATCTGGTGCAGCTCTTCATAAAAACCAATCCACTTTCAGATATTTTATTTTTATTTTTTTCAAAAGCTTAATTGAACAAACTGAAGTTCGAAGCTGATTGGCTACCATCGGGGCTGCTCTGGGTTTTGCACGCTCCAGTTTTAGTAAACCAACCCCTATTCTTTCTTTTTTATTTTATTTTTCTATTTGTAGCTAAATATTAGGTGCAATGTGACTGGTTTCAGCAGTCCCCTACCTACAGTCTTAGTAAATCAGGTCCAGTGCGTAGCTTTACTGACACTGTCAAGTCAAATTCTCTTATTAAATGCAAAGCCATGGCAAGGTTCTCATCTATCAGTTTATTTGCTGTAGCTTTCTACCATATGACAACCTTCCAGGAAAACCTTTATTTTATATAAAATACATGACTCATCCATTTGCCTTCGTTGTGAATCTTTTCTACTGTTTTGAAGAAAAAAAAAAAATGATATAATTGGATTTATTTTTCTTTCGTATATATTCTTCCAAAAACAATGAAACAGTAAGCCCAAAAGCTTCATGGTTGAGCGGCCACCATTTATTGCAGATGAAATGTATATTGTTAGTGGGAGCGAAGCATAAATCCTCTATCTGATTTCTTACTGGGTAGAGAGGAGCATTACTTTTTATTTAAAGAGCTGCTAAACATAAAGCACAGAATGAGGCACGGTATAACGAGCCCGAACATTCTTAGATGTAACTGTTTAAGCCACCTGGTGAAGCTATCCAAAGAGAGTCTTGCATATCACATAATAACCGTCTGAAAATATTAGTTAGCTTCAACTTATTGCTAATATAATGTAATATTATAAATTATTGTTTTAGCTTTGGATTGAGTGTGGGAGTGTTTAAAACCCCCGACAGATTTTTACTGCTTTCCCTTTTCGTGTGACTAAGGCAGGCCATACACTGCATGGGGTTGCAGGAAAGAAATTTGCACGATTCTTCTCCCATCAACACAGACAGTGCTAACAGGGGAATCCATCCTACCAAGCCATTTACTGCTCCCGGCTTGGGGGGTTGGCAGGGGTTGGGTGTTGTCGGGCAGTGATTATTGCTAGCGGCTATAGCAGCCACTAGCGATAATCCCAAGTGAATACGGCAGGCTGGTTGTACCCAAGTTGATTGATTGGTCAACTTGGTACATTCAGCCTGCCCATTAACGGTTCAAATAGTTTTGAACCGTTCAGATTCGAATCGTGATTGGCTGGCCTAAGGTCTCATGAACACTGGGCATTCAGGTGTTTGTGTGCCCGGGAGGCACAAGTGCAGCATCCAGCCCTACTGCCTGTCGCCCATCAAAGTCTATGACAGGCTGAAATACACTGCAGCTAGACATTGCTAGAGTCTGTGCCAAATTTTACTTGTGTATAGGACCAAGTGTCGGCCGCTCCATTAGGGGCACAGGGGCGCCGCCCCCCCCCTCCCCAATCCATGCGCCCGACCCCAAATCTCCATGCATTTTTTTATTAAAGCACAGCCTGAGGCTCTAATTGGCTTAAAAAAAGGTGGGCTCTTTGCTCTGTGCCCCGTTTCCATCCAGTGGTGTGACATTAGCGAATTAATATTCACTAATGTCTTCCTGCTTCTCCTCCCGGCCAATCAGGAAGTGGGTCCTGAAACCCGATTGGCCAGGGAGTCTTCCCTCGGCAAGCTGCGGGCCATTTGCTGCGAGGAGCAGCAGGTGGAGGGGCAGCAACAGCATCTTCCAGCTTCCAGGAGCCCTACCCTGGATCCAGCCCCAACATCACCAACTCATCATCATCCTCCTAAGGTAAGGCCATGGATCGCCGCCTTTCCATCTGACCCATCTGAGGGTAGTGTGAGTGAGGGGGCCCGGTTTGTTTGACCTCTCCCCCCAAAATATTGAGCACCAGCCGCCACTAATAGGGCCACATGTGCTCAGTAACGTGTGCCCTGACTGAGCCCTGTGGAAAATGTATCTGCTTAACATTGCATCCTATGAGATGTATTTTTATTATTATTATTTTTATATATTATTATTTATTATATAGTTTTTTTTTTTTTCTACAGCCAACAGTTTGTGCAGTACTTTACTATATAATTGAAGACAGTACAGTTACAATACAATTCAATACAAGAGGGTTAGGAGGACCCTGCTCAATAAAGCTTACACTCTTAAGCCCCATACACACGGTCGGATTTTTGCATGGATTCTGTCCGATCGGACAATGTTGTTGAAAAATCAGACCGTGTGTATGCACCATCGGACAATGTACGTCGGATTGTCCGACGGACAAAGTCCTATCTCCTGCTGGATAGATTTTGCGACAACACGGTCCGATCACACCAAATCCGATCGTGTGTACGGTTGTCCGACCGGACAAAGTGCTACGCATGCTCAGATCACATTACAAGACCAAAGCTATTGGCTACTAGCCTCTACGTAGTCCCGTCGTAGGCAACAAACGTCACCACGTTCAGAATGATCGGATTTTCCGACAACTTTGTCCGACCGTGTGTACGCAAAACCAACATCAGACAAAGTATGACGGACATGGTCTGATGGACCTGGTCCTCGGATAATCCGACCGTGTGTATGGGGCTTAATAGGGATGTAGTTACTGTTCAGGTATTCAGACAGCCGCAGCTGTGCGTATTTCTTAATGTGGATGGAGGATTCATTAAACAAGGGCTAAACAAGATAAATCTATGCTTGTATAGCTAGCCTTAGGGCTCTTGGTAAAAGCTGATTTTTAGATTGGTTACTATACCATGTAAGAAAAAAGCCCCAGTGAATGTATACTGTCACACATGAGGATAGGATAAAATCTCCCATATGTTTTCCCTTGCAGTGTGGTTGAGAGTCAGCAGAAGGTTCCCCCATGCTGAGTTGTAAAAGTCCTCTATAAAGCAGAACTTTGTTGTTTTATTTTTCCTACTGAGTTTCTCTGTGGCAATCAATACTTTATCTCTTTGCAAAGTTATTGTTCCTGAAAGTTACGAGAGGAGACTAAACAAGCATGCTGCACTTGGGCCAACAAGGGCATTGGATGGCTTATTGAGGCTTACGTGCCTTGTGTTGTCTGTTTATTTCTGAAGACATATTAATCCTCCTCTATAGAAATACGTTATTTCTCTACCAACTGCAAGTCGTGATGAAAAAATAGTCTCTTTCCAGCATGGATCTACATTGCTGACGAAGGAATAAAGAGATTCCCTTGACTAATATACATATGCAGCTGCACTCTAGGAAGTCTATGAAGAATCATTGTACTATTATCTCCCTGTTCATTTCTTTAGCTGATAAATTAAAGATGTGCTATAGCCAAAATTGATGTCTTATTTTCAAGCTAGTCCTTGAATCTCATTTAAATATGGGCACTTTGCCCTGTACTAAGCCTGTATTAATTCTCTAGAGTAGTCTTTATCATGGTCCTGTGGAACCGTAGGGGTCCTCCAGAGGTTGCTAGGGATTCCTTGAACATTAAGCATTTTTTGCCAAGGTAAGGTACTACTGACTTCAATGATCCTCCCCCCCCCCCATACATCACAGTGCACCCCCTTACCTTGTGCTGCCATCAGGGGGAGGTGGGGTAGAGCTGGGAAACAGAAAGTGCAGTGTCTGGAGGATGATCAGAGGAGGGCTGGAGTCTGCTAGAGGCTGAGACCACGGAAGGTGGACAAGAGGGCACATAGAGGTGCAGGATCTATAGGAGCATTTCGGTCCAACTCCCTGCTGCTGACTGCTGAGACGGGGCAGGGTAGCAGAGACAAGCCTCTATGCGGCTGCACGAAGAACCGCAGGATCTGGGGGAGGAGTTCTGTCCTCTTCTCTGCTGCCAACTGCTAAGAGAAGGTGGAGGCAGAGAAGAGGGGGTGTCGCAGCTGCATAAGAGGTGCGAGGGCCACATGAAATGGCCTGACGGGCCATATTCAGCCGGGGGACCTTGTGTTTGACACATGTGCTCTAGAGGATTCTCAGCCATTCTTCCTGGAACATACTGACCTGTGTCAGACCTCTGAGTTACCTGTCCTCATTGTTGGCACAGAGCAAGTCATTGCTCTTGCCATGTTCTTATTATTATGTATTGGGTAAACAGTTGTACTAAATGCTAGATGCTGGTGGGGAATGGCAAACATGAGCATAGTCTGTTGCCATAGGATCGAATTAGGGGGGACTTTAAACAGATCATGGTGGAGCTGAAAGGACAGGCAGCATAAAACATGTCTTGTTTTTCATTATTTTGTGTCCCATTCCTTCATGGTGCCCTAGTATTCCCCAAATCCACCAAATGATTACCAACCTGAATGTTGGAGCCAACTGCTTCATCCCAAGATGCAGACCTTTTCATTGGATTACTAAGGTCCCAGAACTGCAATATGGAATGCTGGGGGAATCGTGATTGTACTCTTACAGCAGGAAATCCATATTTGCATTGGGTGATTTGGAGGCCATTGGGCTCTTAGGAGGTCCACAATGATTAAAAGGAAAGTATGTATGGGCAACATATAGTGATGGCATTTTTTACCCATGATGTTTTACACTGTTTTTTTCAAATGAAAAGTATGCTCCAATGTGCCCAACTTTCATCTCAAGTTTTTGATGCACTTTGATAGAGGAAGTTTAAATTCTTATAGCTTGTTAATATCTTATGTGTACGATTTTTTTTTTACAGAGTCTTCTGGTTCATTGGCAATAGAATAGCTCTTTAGGTGATCCCACAAAATGAGTACACCCATGGTACTGAATAAAGGGGACCTGTCACCAGTGAGATCAAGGTTGCCATTCACAGATAACCTAAGTACTAGTTCTGGAGTAGGGTGCACCTATTCAGATTCAATACAGGCAGCATAACTGGCTGTTCAGGCAATGGAATCTTTCATCTGCAGCTTCTCCTGCCATTTTACTTTCTAAAAGTACCATGGTCCAGAGCCAGATGGCTGTAGTGCTAAACCAACCCGCTCTTTTATTTTCAATATTAAAAAATAAATAGGGCAATGGTTTTCTGGTTGGTTTAGTGTTGCTCATTTTTATTCCATGCTACGTTTTTATTGGTATTTGACATTTTTTTTGGCATATTTGAAACCAGTGGACTGTCTCTAACAGGCATTAATCTACAGGCCTTCTTCATTTCTGGGCATGTGTTTTGTGCTTCCTGATTGCCAAAAACCAACATACTGTAGTTAATTTGTTTTCCTGTGTCTCGGTTGGTGAGGAGATGCTCAGTACACATTTTATTCCTAACGGCGTATTTGCATGATCCTTACTTAATTCTTTAGTGACAGGTTGTTTACCATTTGCTCAACAACATTGTTTGTTTCATTGGTAAATTTCACAAGGTAATTTGCCATCATATGTCGGCTAGGTCACATCCAGATCTAAGGTCACATTTTATGTGGAGCCTAATTTATTTAACCTTTTATTCTGCTTTTGAAGGTGATGATAGTTTGTCTTCCCCTCTGCCTCCTCCTGTTCCTTGTTAGAGCACCTTGTCATAGACAGCAAGTGTTAAAATTGCTGTCTAACTTTAAATAACAGATATACAAAAAAAAAAAAAAAAAAGGCTGATATGCATAATAGTGTATCTATAGCAACCTCTTGGATTTGCCTTTATGCTGAAGTCAGATCAAGGATAAATATATTCTGATTGGTTGCTATGGTTCATATATTTAAACTTTCTTAGTTGCTGTTCCCCAAATGTGCTTTGTTTGACTTCATCCATGTAACCTTGTTTCAGACTTAACCACTTCAGTTGCGGAAAAAAATTATGTCCAGGGTCATGAACACTTAAAAAGGATCTTCACGCTGTATGAAAAACATTAAAAGCCAGCCACTACAAATACTATAGTGGCTGACTTTTAATAAAAGGACACTTACCTGTCCAGGGATCCAGCACCGTCCTCATCCAAGCTTGTTCATCACTGACCTTCGGATCCCCGGTGCCAGCCTGTTTACTAAGAGAAGCCGGCTGGGACACCTTGCAGCCTCACAACTGTTTTTTTTTTTTTTAACATAAACTTTATTTATTTTTCAACAGACCAACAGAGTATTATGCACGGTACACTTCATACATTAGTAGGGAAACAAAAACATTTGTACATGTACGTGGGTGGTTTAGAGTAAGATTACACTTCATCACTTAACTTTCCCAATTCGTAGCGAATAGTAGGATGACTAGTGGATCAAGGCATATTACCCAACTAAGGGGGGGAGAGTACCCCATGGCAAAGCTATGATACCTGCTGTAGCGCTCCAGTCATGTATGAGTCAGATGGGATGGACCATTTTTTTTTAGTCAAGGGTCAGGTCTCGTGCTGATACCCAAGGGGCCCAGATTTTGTCGAATTTGTTCGGGCAATTCCTACCCAGGTACGTCAGCTTGTAGAGGGGTAATGCATCATTAATTAGTTTCATCCATAACTGTCTAGTGGGGGGTTGGGTTTGGTTCCAGAACAAAAGGATGGCTTTCCTGGCGTAGTAAGATGCGTAAAAGACAAAGAGCTTCCTCTTCTGGGGGGCTTCAAGGAAGTCGCAGACCCCCAACAGGAGGGGAATGGGGCTATAGGGGACTCTAATTTTCCCTATGGAGTTAATATCTGCCAGCACTTCTCTCCAGAATACCTCTATTCGAGGACAAGACCAGACAACATGGAAGAAGCCCGCGCCATCCTGTCCACACCTCGGGCACACCGCTGAGCGACCAGGATAGATCCTTGCCAGGCGAGCGGGTGAGTATTGAGTACGGTGTAGGAATTTCAGCTGTGCGAACCTATCCCTAGCGGAAATCATTAGTGGCAGGAATTGCTGAATGCCCTCCTCCCAGTCATCGTCAGCCAGTTCAGGGATATCCGCCTGCCAGCTATTATACAACTGTGTTACTTTAGAGGTGTCCAGAGCTGCCAGCATGTTGTATAGCGTAGAGAGCATGCCCCCTTTTTCAGCGGATCTCAGATTAGACTCTAAAGTCGACATCCGCAGCGCTATCGCCCTAGGAAATTGAGTTTGGTATGCATGACGCAGCTGGATAAATCTAAAGAACATATGGTTTGGTAGGCCCCTATCTCTCTTTAGGTCGTCAAAGGAGGTCAAACGTCCCCCAGTGACCACATCCCCCAGGTGTGTAATTCCATGCCTGATCCATATAATCGGATCAGGAATAGACTGGAAGTGGGGCAGTCGGGGGTTACCCCACAGTGGGGTGTGAGGGGACCACACATCTGGTTCCTGCAGCAGCGCATATACCTTGTCCCACACTTTGAGGGTAGCCTTCATGGGGGTGGACACCTCCGGGTTGGATGTGGGACCCTTAAATACCAGGTCCCTGAGTTCCACCTGAGAGCCCAGCAGTGCGGCTTCCAGTGCGGACGCAGGGTTGGGCAGTTGTTCAGATAGCCACCACTGAACAGTGACTAAAACCGCCGCCCAATAATATTTCATGAGATTCGGCAGGGCCAGCCCTCCCAGCGCCAGTGGAAGTTGAAGGGTTGTCTTTGCTATTCTAGGTGTGGCCCCTTTCCATATGAAATTGGTTAGGATACTATCTACCTTTTTGAAAAAGGAGACGGGCACCGCTACAGGTGTCTGCCTGAAGAGGTACGTAAATTTTGGAAGTATTGTCATCTTAAGAAGATTGACGCGCCCCACCGGTGTGAGCGGGAGGGACTTCCAAACCGCACATCTTTGTGACAAGTGGGATACTATCGGGGTCAGGTTTAGTTTGATGAATTGGCCTAGATCGCGGTGTATTTCAACCCCTAGGTACCTGAACTGAGGGACCCTCTGCAGCTGTGCATCCGATAGCCGTGGAGCATTATCAGGATGTAGGGGGAATAGTATAGATTTGCCCCAGTTAATGCACAACCCCGAGTATTCCCCGAAGGTGTTGATGACTGTTAGAGCCTTTTGGAGAGAGACACCGTCATCTTTGAGGTACAGAAGGGTGTCATCAGCATAAAGCGAAACTTTTTCATGTATTGGGCCTATCGTGACACCCTGTATGTCTTGGCTGGACCTCAGGAGTATTGCCATCGGTTCTATGGCCAGTGCGAACAACCCTGGTGACAGGGGGCACCCCTGTCTCGTACCTCTACCCAGGGCGAAAGGTGGTGATAACGCCGAACCTGTGCAGACTCTAGCTGTGGGGTTCTTATAGACTGCCTCTACCCAGGAAATAACACAACTGGTTTTACACTGCACATGCGCAAGCCAGTGTCCCAGAGGGCTGCCGGCAAAGAGTGTATTGAGGCAAACTTCTGCTCAGATTGCCAAAACCAGATACCCTCTCTCAAAAAAAATGTATCCCAAAGTGATTGGGGTGGGGAGGCAGAAAAGTGAAATGTCCCCTTTTGGGTGAAGTTTTGCTTTAAATTGTAGTAAATGCACACAGATGAAGTGCCCATGGACTAAACCCACTAAAAGACATGACTGAAGTTGGACTTCTGTTCAAATACAGGACAATGGCAGAAAAATGGCAACTGGGATATTTCCCACAGTGGTTTACTTCTGGTATCTCACTGTCTGATCCTGGCACAATCACAGAGATTAAAATTACAATCTGCTAATGTATGTGAGTACATGTAGGATGGTGGTTTCTAGTTACCAAGAACAATCGGTATAGCCGTGTAAGATAAATCAGCAATTGTAACTGATAATCTTCCATTACTGTCAGTGGTTTATGTTACCCGAGGAAAGCCCAAGGGGGGCCTACTGACACTTCAAAGCTTGCTCAGTACATAGGCTGGGAACAAGCTACTCTGCCACAATTGTTCCTTTACATTATGAGGAATTACATTGTACAAACACGTCAGGAAAATACCTTGCTTTCCACATTGAAGGTATTCTAGTGACGGTGCAAAAAAGACAATTTGGCCTAAGAATGAATGTGATTGTTGACCTCAGAAGATCTACCCACAATTTATGTGTACAATCCATTTCTATCTAAATCAGAAAGCCTGTTTCTAATGTGTTTTTTGGCCAATGCACCTGTGTTTAATATAAAGTGATTCTAAAGGAACAATTTTTTTTTCTTTAAATAACAAACATGTTATACTTACCTGTTCTGTGTAATGGCTTTGCACAGAGCAGCCCCAATTCTCTTCTTCTTTTTGGGTCCCCTGCTGGCGGTCTTGGCTTCTCCCTCCTGCTGAGTGCCCCCAATAGCAAGCCTCTTGCAATGGAGGCACTTAAGCAGGCTTGCTCCTGCACTGTGCTCTGTGTGTCCATTCACACACAGACCGTGACTTGGCCCCATTCCCCCACTTTCTCCTCATTGGCTCACTGGCTGTGATTGACAGCAGCAGGAGCCAATGGCTCCCATTGCTGTGTGAGCCAGTAAGGAGCGAGAGACCTGGGAGAGCACCAAAGAAGAGCTCCAGGCTCCTTCAGAAAAGTAACTTCCTTCAGAAACACATACTGTAGCTGCTAACTTTTAATATTAGGGCACTTGCTTATCCAGGAATCCAGCGATGTCCTCACCCAATCTGATTTTAATCGTCTGTCAGGTGCCGCCATCTTGCCTAAGGGAAACCAGCTTTGAAGCCTTGTGGCTTCACACTAGGTTCCCTACTGCGCATGAGTGAAGCTCGCTGCGCTTTGTGAATGGGCCAGCTGTGGGGGAAGGAGGGGGGTCCGAACTTCCAGCTCAGTTCACTGCAGCAAACTGATGGGGGCACCGGCACCTGTCTGCCGATTGAAATTGGTTCGGATAAGGACACCATTCAATTCCTGGATAGGCAATTGCCCTAATATTAAAAGTCAGCAGCTACAGTATTTGTTGCTGAACGAAGTTACTTTTTTGAAGGAGCTTGGAGCTCCTCTTCAAGGTAAAAAAACCTTATGGGGCTCTCCCAGGTCTCTCGCTCATTAATGTCTCACACGGCAACGGGAGCCATTGGCTCCTGCTGCTGTCAATCACAGCCAGTGAGCAAATTAGGAGAAAGTGGTTGGTGGGGTCAAGTCACGCTCTCCGTGTGAGCGTTGATTCATTCCAATGGCCAGAATAAATTGGTATTCTGGCCAATCGAATCCCTAAATGTTCAAACGCTTGACGTGCCTATACAAGGCTTTAGGCACTTTTTTAAGCTGAATTTTGTGCACAAGACCCTAAGCTTCAGGCTTTTGTTTCTTGGGCTGGACAAGGGGAGGAAAGCAGTTCTAGAAGAGGAGAGGAGTTTTTCCAGACACAAAAACGTGTGCAAACACATGTATCACTTGTGTCTAGGTGCACCTGTTAAATTCCACATGGTCAAAAATGGCTGAATACGCTTAATAAGAAGCTCATGTAGTCCTCTGATCATAGGGCAACTGACCATATAAGTGTGAACAAGGATAACAAGAAAGAATAGGATTCAGCATGTTGAGCATAGTCTGAGGTATTCAAGTGCAGAGAAGACAGCTGCCTCTTTATATTGTAAAGCGCTGCGCAAACTGTTGGTAGTAAGTATATATATATATATATATATATATATATATATATATATATATATATATATATATATATATATATATTACTGTAATGTCTGCAGTCTCTGAACCTCTCTTGTAGCATGCCCATAGTCATTGACCATCTTCTGTTGCATGTCTGCAGTCTCGGATCCTCTCTTGCATCATGCCCATAGTCATTCACCAACTTCTGTTGCACGTCTGCAGTCTCGGACCCTCTCTCGCATCATGCCCATAGTCATTGACCATCTCCTGTTGCATGTCTGCAGTTTCAGATCCTCTCTTGCATCATGTCCATAATCACTGACTATCTCCTGTTACATGTCTGCAGTCTCTGACCCTCTCTAGTAGCATGCTCATAGTCACTGACCATCTCCTGTTGCACGTCTGCAGTCTCTGGCCAGTTTCTGTAGCATTACATTCACTGAATATAATGTGTGCCAACTTTGTAATGTCAGGGGCTGTACTTGAGGCCCCTTGTTTTAAGTAAGTTGACTACAGCTGACTTACGTTCTTTCTTTTTACGTATACTGTTATTATGAGCAGCATTGATATAGAAATCCAGAGGGGAGGGTTAATCGCTGTCATGCATTGCTGAACAAACCTCTTTTTGTTTAACACGTTGAAGAAAACTTTTTCCTGTAGTTTAATACAAGCAGGAAAGCACCTGGTTTAGTGCACAAGTTAATTGTGCTGATTTTATTTTCCTTGTTGACCTTGTGCAGTCTCTGAAGTTTGTAGCATCCATATTTTACTACACAGCCCGGACATGTAAGTCCAACAATCTACAGAGGGCTCCAGGCATTTTAAGGTTTTCTCTTTCCTGTGATATCGGAAACCACGGACTTTCAGTTAAGTAGGAAACAGAATCCTGATGATGGAAGTGGTGGAAAAGCGAGGGCCATGTCAAATGTAATCAGCTGGCATTATTAGGCTTAGTAAAAAAGGTATTTAATACCGCTGAAAATCTCTCACTGTCTCAATTTGATGATTATATGGACTCGCTTTTACCTGCAGAGGTCGAGTTGTAAAACTAAATTAAAGGGCCACTAAACCTGAACACACAACCTGCCTACTACAAAAATGTTCGGAAGTACTTCATTATCTAATTTATTTTGAAATATCACTTTTTTTCTGCAACACTTCATAGAAAATAGTTTGGAGCATGTTCACATCAGGTGCCTTGAGACAGAGCTGGGTAAAATGCCTTATCTTATATAAGTCCAGTTCTCACCAACCTACGGTAATGTGCAATGAAAAGAAAAGCTTGGCATGCATGAAGTTTGTTAAAAACAAAATGTAAACATTGCTTTTCCTTGGGGGTAGCATATTGGCATTGCTGTCATCATACTGAATGAATCCATGACCATTCCCTTTCGTTTCTGGCATACGGTCGTGTCCGAATCAGTTAGAGCTAACACTCATCGGTTAAAGGTCCAATCCACTTAAAAGTGGCATATTAATTTATAGATCAAGTCTGGTGGACCCATCAACCCCTGGCCTTCTATCTTGCTTGAATACTCCAACAATGAGATCTCCCTACAATCATTTCTGTCTCCCCAGAGTTTTGGGTATTTCAGCAAATATTTGTATCCTCCAGTACCTCCTGTTGCTTTGTCCCCAATACTATTTAAATACAAAATCCAGCAGGGTAAGTGAAAACTCCTAATGTCCATGGATGGTTTGTAGACCCATGCTCCCAAGGGGTATAATTGTTAGGTGGTTAATAGCAGTCACACATTGTTGAAAAAATCTTACTTTCTTGAACTTGTCCTTTAATATCTATAATATCTGTAAAGGAGACACTGCAATAAAAAGTGGATTTAGCCTTCCTCCATCCTAAAATAAAAAAAACTTTTTTTATAATCATGTCCCTGTTATGCCGTGTACACACGGTCGGAATTCTTGTCGGAAAAATCTCTGATGGTTTTCCCGTCAGAATTCCGAAGGAATTTCACTCAAACTGTCTTGCCTACACACGGTCACACCAAATTCCGACGGTCAATAACACCGCGGCATACAACACGTTCGACAGCACTATAAAAGGGAAGATTAATGCTTCCGAGCATGCGTCAAATTATTTCCGAGCATGCGTCGGAATTTTGCGTGTCGGAATTGCATACACACGATCGTAAAATCCGATAGAAAGGTTTTCCGTCTGAAAAATTAAGAACAGGTTCTCAACCCAAACTCCTTCGGAAATTCCGACAGAAAAAGACCGATGGGCATACACACAGTCGGAAAATCCGATGAAAAGCTCCCATCGGACTGTTTCTATCGGAAATTCCGACCGTGTGTACGTGGCATTAGAGAGCTTTTCCCTCACCTGCTGTCCTAAGTAAAACTCTGTCAATGGAACAGGAAGTGAGAGAATATTTTCCCAAGTGGTGCCATAGATGAAAAAAAAAAGACAAGGGTTTCATACTCTCTAGTATATAAAAAAACAAATACAACAAAAAAAACGCTTCCTGAGCAGATCTCTGTATAAAGATCTTGATTATGTAGCTCAAGGAAATTTCTATTCTATTCTATTCTATTCTATTGCCCTTTTAGGCTGATTGTGGGGTCCTTTAGTGTCATCCTGGTATTCATATCTTTTCTGCAATAGATTAGGTTTATAGATCTGATGTGGCAAGAACCAGACCTTTCTTGGGCTGCAGCCATCTCTCGCAGTCAACTTATAGAACGGAAGTCCATTATCTCAAAGATTAATTCTGCACATGTATACAAAGTTTTTTGTGACCATTTCTACCATTTTTTTTTTCTTGGGGTGAGAGAAAAAAAGAGATTTAAGAGCTTCCCTGAATAGCTGTGAAAATCCCAAAAGAGAGGTTGATTGCTTTGCCGCAGATAATTGAAAGTCCTCTATTTGAAAGTCCTGTTTGTTCTACCCCTTAAACCAACAGAATTTTCTCTTAGAACTTGGGGAATGTGGCATCCAAAGGAGAAAGAGTGAGGGTAAAAAGTCATTGTGGGCCAACAATTGTTCCTAATCCTTACAAAATGCTGCAGAAATTAAATTTGTTCTTTCTCCCTCCAAGTGTTACCTAGGTCACTGAGCGATGGGAAAACCAAACTGGAAGTTGAGTAGGGCCTTATCTTTGTTTTGTGTTGAGATGCTTAACCTTAGACACGATAAGGCATCCTAAAGTGTGGTGGGAACTTAATGCAGAGAATTAGCACGCTGTCCTTTATTGCACTGGATGTATAATAGGCATCGCTGTCACTAAAAAGAAATGGCACTGTTTACATTTTGGTGTTAAATGATCATTTAATTAACACCAGGAAAAACTCGTGAAATCCTCAGAAGCTTTTATTGTCAGTATCCTGGGAGTTTTAATATCCTCATTGTCGGAAATTTCCTTTAGAGGACTCACAAAAGGAATTTATGTACTCTCTGAAAACAGCAAAGAGACAAAGCGTTTGGAGCTGGCTGATCTGTAATGTCAGGCCTCAATGAATTTTACATGTGGTGAGATTTGGGGATCTGGGAGCGTTAAGAGTCAGCTTTTTCTTTCCTTTACGCTCTATCCTGTGATTGTCATGTCTCTTGCAGTCTCACTAATGCTCGTATTTGTCAAAATATCTCCATGTGTTTGTAACCGTGACATGATCTGCTTTGGCATTAAAAACACAGTATGTTTCCTGTGTGAATGAAGTGATGTAAGACTCTTTCTTTCTCCGAGGAACATCAAACAATCACACTTTAAAGAGTTACCATAGTAAAACCTTTATGTTCTGTTTGTAAGCAAAGGCACAGGAGATAACTGTCGGGCCTTAAGGCTGGGACACAACAGGGCCGAAAGGGGGTGCTCAGCACGTGTTGTGTGAAAAGCGTGTGTAGCCACATGCCTCATTAGATACTAGGCTTCAGCTGAGCATATGTTTGGAAAGGCATCACCATAGATCATCTATTCTCAATCAGGGTATTGTGGAACTCTAGGGTTCCTCAAGAGGTTGCTAGGGGTTCCTTGATCTTTGGCTGACTGACCTCCTATCTGATGGGTGTCTGCAAAGTTCTGGAGCCAATGCCTCTTGGCAAAGCCAGCAGCATGATATCTGTTCCCTTTTTATCGGTCTGTAAGGGTGGCATTCTGACCACCACTATAAGAATTGCTTTGTTCCTACTCACCACTAGTGTAAGGGGCATTTTTCCCATTGACCCCCAAAAGAAGTGATTAGAATGTGTTCCTCGATACCTGAAAATTATTTTAGGGGTTCCTCTGTGATAAAAAGGTTCAAAAAGGAAGCCCTAGAATAAATGCAGGCTGCAATGTTGGTTTGCACTGATGCCTCGGAGGATCTCCACATAGGACTTCCCATCCGGAAGTGCAGCACACCATTATCCAATTGCCAGGTCTTTCAAAAAGTACTGTTAGCATCCACATTCATTCACTTATAGATTTAATTGAACTCAGTTGTGTATTAATTATAAAAAGGACATGCCATTGTTTTTTTTATGCTCTCTGAATGAGCTTAGTAAGATTGTGACACAAGGCTGCCTTTGTTTGTTGTGCACATCCCTAAACATAATATACTGCAAATCCCAAGACTATACCATAAATCTTATGACCTGTGCAACAGTTTTATCATTGGGCACCTCCAGGGTAAGTCAAACAAATGTCCAACAGAAACCAGTACAAGAGACTTCAAGTTCAGAATTTGCCAGAATGCCTGGAACATACCCTATGAACATTATTACTCCCCAATTGAACCTTCAGTTTAATCAGCAAAACACATTTCAGGTGCATCAAAAGGTGTTCAGTGTCTTCCAATTTGTTCTTCTTCTAAAGCAACTATGGGCAGAGTGGAAAAGCCTATCCCAGCAGCTGCAGAGTGGGATCTTGCTGTGTGTGTGTAAGCAGTGGTCTCATTGCAGAGGTCCAACACTCCTCCTACTGAATCAGAGCCAGAGCTTTGCAAAAGCGCCACTCATTTTAGCGGAGATGTACCGCTGTTTATGCTTTTCGCCCGTTAGTGGGGCGCTTTTAAGCCCAAAAAAGGGGTTAAACTCCCACTTTGCGGTGCTTCCAAAGCACTTTTAAGGCGCTTTGCAAGCGCTGCCCATTCATTCCAATGGGCAGGGGTGCTTTGGGAGCACTGTATACAGCGCTCCCAACCCGCCCCAAAGATGCTGCTTACAGGACTTTTTTTCCCATCCCTCAAGCGCACCGCCCTAGTGTAAAAAGGCACACTGGAATGAATGAGAGGCGGTTTTCAGGTGCTTAGCAGAGGCTCTTTCTAGCGATAAAGCTCCTGAAAACCACCCCAGTGTGAAAGGGGTCTTAGGACCCTTCGATTCTAAGCTCCTTGAGGGCAGGGCATGTGAATGTACAATATATATGTAAAGCACTGCGTAAATGAATGCAAGTGCATGTAATAAATATATAAAATAAAAAATCTCTGTGATAAAGTGATCGTTAAACCAGGATGCACTCTTTTGTGGACTAAAATCTTCTTAATTGAAGTGCTACGCGCAGTATTAAGAGGACAAGAAAATGGGATCTGAATTCCTTCTTTTTTTTTTTGAAAGTGGAGAAATCTCTCTAAATAACTATTACCAGACTATACAACTTCACTGTAAAGTGCCTATAGCAGTTCCTGTAAATTAAATTTGTATATTTAACAGAACTTTAAAGCGGAACTCCAGTTTTATCTCAACTGTTGCACAGTTGTACAGACTCTTCTTCTGTACTGAAATGTGTTACTCTATTGATTGCAGACATTATGAGAAGCTCACAGTGTGCATTAGAAGCTTCAGCATGTAAAATACAATGCCTGGCTGATTTCTTGCCTTGAGGACATCCAGCACAATCTAGCTATTCCTCCCCAGCCCTCCTGGCCTGCCCCTTTGGGTTCAATAGATTTAACTACTTTTAACCCTGGTTCACACCAGTGAGACTTGTAATGCGACTTGACACTTCAAATATTTATGGCAATAGAACTGACAAAAGTTTAAATGTGGCTCCTTGTACCATCACAGTAGGCAGTGCCCAGCCAAGGTCATCTAGAGCCCAGGGCGCCAAACTGCCCCCCCCCCAAGATGTATAAGCATATGTGTCAGCAAAAATCCCGTCCCCCAAAATATCTAGCGCTAATCTTCATGCTTCCTCTCCCTCATTTCTCTATTTCTCTATCCTAACACAACCCCCCCCCCCCCCCATTTCCCCTGTTAGCACAAATGCCTCCCCGATTATCCATCCTAGCACAAATCTTCCTCCCCTCATCTCCCTTCTTAACACAAATCACCACTCCTAGCACACCTCTCCAAATTTCCCCTCTTAGAACAATTCTTACCTCCTGCTGCCCCCTCCAAACACAAATCGCCTTCCCCCAATTTCCATGTGGTGCCCCCAAACCTCACATGATACCACAGTGCCCAGGGCAACCGCCCCTCCTGCCCACCCTTGGTCCTGGCCCTGACAGTAGGATCTGCCTGCTGTCACGATATTCATGGGTGGTTGTAGTATTCAAACTCTTCTCCTTTTTGAGAAACCCTTTGCCCTAAAATGAGTGAAGATTTCTACAATGTCAGCATAGCTTTTATCCCACTGACCGATCCTCCACTTCCCTATGTCCTAGAATGTCTGACACACTTTGTCCAGGATTTCAGGTTTTATACATTTATAACAAGTAGTTCACTTTCTGCAATAAATGAAGGATATCGGGATCTGGAGCAGAGTTCGTGAGGTCTGTACAGCAATACATTTATTGAATTTACTGAATGCTAATAATATCCTTCTAAAAATAATGTGCATTTAATATGTTGCCTTCAATTAAATTTTGTCCCCAGAAGTGATTGTCTTCATTCAATCAAATTCCTGAATGAATAGCGTGCAGCCTTGTATGAAGAATGATTTTTAATCTAGCATCGGCTTTTTTTTTTTTTTTTTATTTGCTATGGATATTTTTGTTGCACAGATTGATAAACAGTTTTGTTCCAACAGGAATGTGTATGAAAATTCTGGCACACTGACAACCATGCAAATTCATGCAGGCTGTGCCTTCCCTATTGAGGTTCTCATTGTAGATCATATAACTACGGGGTCATGAGAAAACTTTAATCCTCTACTGCCCTTCCAATAATAATGTCTGTGATAATACAGATATATTTTATATGGCTTCAGTAGTCGAGTCGCAGAGCCAAGTTTAATATGCATCACTTGGCAAGGCAAAGCAGCAGGCTTGCAGCGCTCCTATTCAGTGCAGTGTGTGTGTGTGTAATGTTAATTACAGAGCCGGACTGGCAAGGTATAGCCGCTGATTATTCTCAGGTGTAGAAACATTTGGGCTTATTGGGTGCTAATCCAGTGTAAAATGATATGAACCTGAAAGCTTTATTTCATGACAGATACAAAGTGTTAGGTCTAAAAAATAAATTTTATAGGGAAAATTGAGCTGTCGTCCGCTAAAGTTAAAGGAAGAAGTAATGTCATCGGAATTCTCTTCTCTCTTGCCCATTGGCCACTTAGCAGCCCAATGCAGCTGCTAAGGCCCATGGCCAAGAGGGAACACAGTTCACCCCCCCAATCCAAAGGGATCATTCTTTGCTCAGCCTCACACTTGTGCGATGCGGGAACCGGCGCGATTCCATATCTCTCCCGCAGGCAGCTCACACTGCCTTCTGTGAACCGCTGCGGGTGTCAGTACAATGTTAATGACACCCCCAGATTGGTTCACAGATCGCAGTGCGAACTGTGAATTCGGTCAGGGATCGGATTGCATGGGTGAGAACACTCATGCGATCCGATTTTCAGTGTGGGAGGTAATAAAGTCACTGCACCTATTTTTTCTGTGTGAATCCAATGCGAGTTCAGCCATACAACTGTATGGCTGAACTCGCATTGCTCAGACATTGCAAGTGATCAGCACCGCAGTGCGGGTGCGAATGGCATGCGATGCCTGAGATCGCACTAGTGTGAGGCTTGGTTCACACTAGTGCAAGACATCGCATGTGATTCGCACCACATTGCTGTGAAGATCACATGTGATGTCTGTGCGATGCAATTTCAGCCATACAAACTGTATGGCTAAAATTGCATCGCAAATGCATCACAATGGTATAGAACCATTTTTTTAGTCCGCACTAAAATCGGATTGCATGGGTGTTTACTCCAAGTCCATCTGATTCCTGCACCATTTCACAATTCGCACTGCGATGTGCGAAACCGATTTGGAGGTGTCGACACCCCCAGCGGTTCGCAGATCTCAGTGTGAACCACTGTGCGATTCAGGTGCTATGCGGGAACCCGCATTGGATTTGCAGGGTTCTTGCATCGCACCAATGTGAACCGAGACTGAACCTGAGCTCAAGGTTAGTTACCAGTAGCTGGAGAGTAAATCTGCATCATTACCATGTAGTAACAGTGTTGCATTTGCACAAATCTGCCATATTGCAGAGCCAGGCAGGTTGCACACATTTTTTCCTTAATTTTCAGTTGTATATTAATATGACACTGACATTTTACGCAGAATATATATATATATATATATATATAATATATATATATATATACACACACACAGTTGTGTGAAATAGTATTTGCCCCCTTCCTGATTTTTTTTTTTTTTGCATATTTCTCACACTTAAATGATTCATATCATCAAACAAATGTTATTATTACACAGAGATAACCCAAGTAAATCCAAGATGCAGTTTTAAAATTATTATTTCATTTATTAAGGGAAAAAAGCTGTTCAAACTTGCCTGGCCCTATGTGAAAAAGTAATTGCCCCCTCTCATGCTGAATCATGAATGAACTGTGATTAACCAACATTTTTTTGGAAAGCTGAGTTAAATTTCACGTGCCACACCCAGGCCTGATTACTGCCAGACCTGTTGAATCAAGAAATCACATAAATAGCAGCTGTCTGACAAAGTGTATCACGCTAACAAGATCACAAAAGTCACATCATGCCACAATTTAAAAGAATTCAAGAACAGATTAGAAACAAAGTAATGTACATGTATCGGTCTAGGAAGGGTATCAAAGCCATTTCTAAGCTTTGGAACTCCAGTGAACCACGGGGAGAGCCATTATCCACAAATGGAGATAACTTAAAACAGTGGTGAACCTTCCCAGGAGTGGCCGGCCTACAAAAAAACATCTTGATTATGTTATATAGATAGATATATTATATTTACATCCTCTGCCCTCAAGGAGCTTACAATCTAAAGTCCCTTCCTCACATGCATATATACACATACTAGGGACAATTTAAACCAGAACCATGTAACCTACCTTTGGAGGGTGGGAGGAAACCAGAGTACCCAGATGAGACCCACACAAGCACAGGGATAACATTCAAACTCTATGCATATAGTATGGTACAAAAAATACTGTTCCACTACAGGCACGCCTTTCTCCCTTAATCCTCCAACTCAGGGTACTGGCTCCCAGTGGTTGCTGGCGGCTTCGATTCGGGGTACTGGCTCCCATTGGTTTCTGGCGGATCTGCCTCAGGGTACTGGCACCCAGTGGTTGCTGGCAGCTCTGACTCATAGTCCAATTTAGTTATACTTTTAATATATGCATTATAAATCTTTAAGCGGGCTACATATATGTATTTAAAAATGTCTATCCTTTAGATTGTAAGCACCATGAGCAGGGCCCTCCTATTCCTTCTGTATTCGTACTATCCCCTTTATATTGTAAAGCGCTGCATAAACTGCTGCCGCTATATAAATCCTGTATTATGATATTAATATAGCGGTTTGGCTGCAATATCAGCTTTTGGCTACACCTTTAGTTTCATTCTATGTTTATATAGACACCTGTATGTTTCTTTCTGGTTAGCCATTATGGCTGTATGTTGCCACAGTTGTTGAAGTATGGACAACATATAGCCATTAACACTAAACTGACTTTATGACCCAAGGTGCTGCCTCAGCTGTCAAGTGTCAGATGCTGGGCCAGCACTTCTACAGCAAGTGTCACTGTTAAGTGTATTAGCTGTAGCCATCAATTCCACGATGGCCATTATGCCGCTAATGTTCTATTGATGAGCTGAAAAGTAGGGTGATGCTCAATGCACAGCCAGCTGCCTTCTCTCTCCAGGGTCATCGTGGCAGCCAGTGATTTGTACTACATGACTAATTAAATCAGCTCACACATATAATGGCTTTCCCTATGCATTCAGTGGTAAGTGAATGTTCCACTGGAGGTAGACAGTGATCTTCTCACTTGGGAAATGATTCATCCTCAGACATAATGGAGAGTGTGCGCGCAAGGAGGCTTCATTTGTTGCATAGTGTGAGCCACGTGCGCACCGGTTTATAAAAACAATGTATTATTTATGAAGAGCTGTCTAAAGATATACAGTCTTCTTCCAGTTGGCAAAAGCCATCATAACTCAGCCATACGTTTAGAAAACCCTCCCGAGGTTGGCTATGACTTGCTTATGAGAAATTGCAAATAGCTAAATAATGAATTTTAAATACTGGCAGTTCTTTTTATAAGATGTCGGAGATGATTAAGGGTGCAGTTTTAGCTGTTCTGTTCAATATACAATAGAAATTAATTTTAGTCTTTTCAGTCTATCTGTGATACATTCAGTATTGTAATGAGCAGGATTCGTCATTCTTTGGCTTTGCTGATAATCGTAAACGAATCTGTTATTTTCTTGGCTCAGTTTTTGGGGTAGGATCAAAAGCTTTCAGAAATTCTTGGATTGATATCTCCAGTACAGGAAAAAGGAAGTATGGGTCGGCCAGGGTTAAATTACCGTTGAGGGTTAGGAGTTAGGGGTTAGTAGACAGGTGCAATTAACTTAAAATGGAAAAATATTAGTGTGTTCCCCGCCCTCTTCTTCCTGGCCCTCTTCATCACAAGAATAAGAATTAATATTAAGGTTTTTAGAGTTAGATTAAGGACAAAGCCCAATCCCAACTTTTAACCTTTCTAAAAAAAAATTTGTCATCCATCTCCAGTAATACCACTGCATGTGGCATACTCACTTGGTCTCTTGTCCCCTGCAGACTCAGCATTGTCCATCTCAGGTTCTTCTTCCAGGGTTAACTGAGCCCAGCATCATTCAACCCACTTACTGTGGTTGCAGGACAACTGGGTTAGATTTTGCCAGGAAGACCTTTGCACTTTGTTTTTCAGATCTGCCTACTTGTCATAGCCAATGCAAATAGGCTTGTTTTTTTTCTAGATTCTTAATTATTTTTACAAAGTTTTAAATAGGTGTACTGAGCCTTTAAGACATGCTTCAGTCCACCAGCATCTTCTTACAACTGCGATAGCACTTTTGGGTGGGCTGAGCCTTTAAAACTCCTTTTCCATCTAGATCCCTGGATATCCTCATAAACCCATCTCCATATGCCATCCTATTGGATATTAGATTTGCATAATGGCTTTTTATTATTTTTATTATAATTTAAAGTAAACTGGTTGCTTTGCTCTGCATGGGTCACCTGATCATTTTTATATTTAGTCCTTTTTTTTACAGCTACTGCTTCTTAAACAATATGCTTATAGTATTTTTAAATTAGAGTTCTCAGTCTTTGCTATCTGCAGCTACTGTAGCTGTCCCTATAACCTTAACTTCAGTGCCATAGTTTACACTTTATAATCCTGGAATTCAGACTGGTCATAAAAAGTGTGGGGCCTGCAGGCGTACATTGTGCATTAAACACCATTCCCTAAATTAAAAATTCAGGGAAGTGTTAACTTTGTGACCTTACTGATGGCTGAGTTGGGAATGACATTAGAGATATTATCATAGAAATTCCACAGATTCCTGTGCACTGTGTAACTGGATCCACAGCTAGAAGTGTGAACTCAGTATTGGACCCTGGCTGTGATGATGGCCAACATGAATACCTGCTCTTTTCCTGCTTGCCTTGTCTCACAAAATCTAGAGTTGCACTAGAACAATAGGCTGTGCATGTCTGTCTGTAAAGTCTATTGCTGCGATGAAAGACACTGGGCGAAATCCTTCCGAGTCGATGTTGACTAAGCAGCAGTATTTCATGAGATGCCGTCTTCCTGTGTGTGTTGTGTAACAAATGGGCACTGATCATTTCTGGTAAATGCAGCAAAGTGTCTGTAAAAAAATAAATAAAATACCCTTTCTTTAAAGACATATTTACTGTCTAATAGTCATGCACATATGGAATGAAAGCCATACGTCACCCATATAAAATTCAAAATAAAGCTCTTGCACAAAAAGAAGAGTGTGAATACTTACCTATGCTGCTGTCCACATTACCGTATGCCACTCAGTTGCTAAGTATCCGTCCCTTGAGGTCTGCTGGGAAACTGGCACTTACAGGAGTGTCAATCCCCAGTGTTCCCATTATGCTCACTGTTTCCTCCTGCCGACCTCCACGTCACTGCTGTGTCCTATAGTAACATGGAGGTAGGCAGGTGGAACTACTGAGCTTTTGATACTTCTGAAACTGTTGTTTTTCAAGCAGATGTGGGCCGCATTTGGCAGTCCAAAAAGCAGAAGAGGTAGGTATTTACAGTCCCATTTTTTTAGTTACCTGCTTTATTTTTAATGTTTTATTTTTTGATGGAATTACTTTAAATCATAACTTTCAACCAGTTTAAACATTTACAAGTGAAAGCCCCATCCAAGAGCAGGTATTACAAGGTTTCTGCTGTTAATATTTATGAGCGAACAAAAAACGATCTCTATGTGCCTCTCTGATGTAGTTAATGGGGATGATGACTTAGACCTATCAACCCACCAACATTCCAGTAAGTGTACTTTTTAAGAAAACCTGTATTGATAAAAAATGAAGGCTGATCTCCTTCCAAGAACGAGGTAAGTTGAAAATGCCAGTTACCTAGTTGACTTGGTAATTTCTAATTTACTGACCCAGAACAAGCATGCAACCATTGACATAAGAAATCCTGATCTGCATGCTTATTTTAAGCTGCTGACCTTTTTCGGCCTACTTTTGTCATGAAAGAAAAAAACACTAAGATTTTCTTCCCAGTTGGATCTCTTTGTTGGCTGCAATGTTGGTCCCAGTGTACAGTTGTTTGCTTTCCATAGACAATAGATTGTCTTTTGTGATGTTGTAAATCAGTCTCTTTCTAGGTATGGCCAACTTGGTGGCCTTCATTGAATAAGCAAGTCAAAAGCCCAACTGTTGCAGTGTTGGTTTAGTGTCACTGTGCCTGTTTGTTTTCTGCTACCTTAAGAAATCAGGTGTCAAGCTTCACACCTGCTTAAATGGGCTCCAAAGGCTCTAGAAGGAATACAGAAAAGGGACAAACCAATGTTGGTTCATGCTGTTCAAATGTAATCCTTTTTTCTGTAGCATGATGGTTTTCCAAACACATATGGATGAGATAAAGAGTGTAGTTTATGGTCAGATTCATTCACAAAGGTAAGCTCGGTTTTACTGTTGTACACTAATAAAGTTGGACTGTAAAGAAGCACTGAGTGTTTTTTTTACATAAATACCCCCCATGGAGCACCCCTTAGCCTAGTGCTGGGAAAGATGCCCAAGAGCCGCTACCAAGATTGCCCACCCCCTAATTGATATTAGTGTACACAGTCTGATAATTTAATGTGATCAGGTTTTATCATCAATTAGGGGTATTTTTTGGTAGTTAATCTATACAATTTCACAGTAGACATATGTCCAGTTTGATTGGTCGGGGCCCATTAATATAGAGATAAAGGGCATCTCAGAACTGATCATTAATTTGTGGGGTCTTTAATGACCCTTTCCAAATGCCATATTTAGGAATTAATAGAGTCGCCCCCCCCCCCCCCCCACTAAGAAGATATAACACTCTGCCAGAGCCAATATGTTTGCTGCCCCTTTCTTTCTGTAGCTTCTCTCTGGCCTTTTGACTATGAAACATGCTGAAAATTGGGTCAACGGTATAAAAACAAACTCCACTGAGTAAAGCCCAAATTTCTGGACACCATGTTAACCATACGGGTGCCAATGGATATCTGAAGGTGGTCAAACATGTATGTGCTTCCCAACTTTAAGCACCACTGCATAATGTTAGAAAGTTAAGAGTTCCACTGGAATGACCAGATTATTATCATTTGTCTGTGGTTCATTTTGGCAGTCTCTTGAGATCGTTTAATATTTACCTTTTAAGTAAACTTACTGCTTATATGACATTCTTCTCAAATACTGCATCTAGCCAGGTAATACAATGCAACCCTAGAGTCATAAAAGGCACAACATCTATTTCTGTGCAAAAAAAAGCACTTCTTGTTTACAGGGTCCTTATACCTTCAACAACCACACACATGTGAAAGAATATAAAAAACTAAAAAAAAACTAAGAGTGGTGTGTGGAGATGACTTCTTCCCTTTTATATCACAGATGCCTGTGGCAATGCCAGCCACAGAATGTGGCTTAGCTTCCATTGACACCCAATGATCTTGCATGAAGATGGGCATAGAGGGCACAGACAACAAGCTATAATGAGGGTCTGATAAAAATCAGCTAATTTACATACGAGCAGCCTTCCAAATTTAGGAACAAAATTGTTCATCTGATCTCCCAGAAAAACACTGTAGAAGATACCTTGCTTTGAGAGGGTGGGGTGGGTGTATGTGTTAACAAAGCAAAAAAACTGTGTGAAAGTGCATTAACCTCTTTTAGCTAATTAAAAATCATTTGCCTGTTACTTATTTTGGGAGCTGAAGTTGGATCGGTTGCTATGGATTACTGCACTGTGCCCATTATTTTTCCACTTTGCACGCCCTTCAAACCCTATAAGAAATGTTTGGCTGTTTCTTTAATGTATACATTTTCTTTTTTGCAAGCAGTATAGCCAACGACTCTCTGCTACTGATATGCAATAAATATGCTATACATAATTAATGAAATGGAAGGCAGTGAAGGCGGCGGCAGGACACTGGGGACTTTCCTTAAGAGACTTTGCCACAAAACACACACCAAAAAAAGAAAAAGAAAAAAAAAACTGCTAATGACTTCATGATGATGCTTGTCTGCTCTTACGGGTCCACTGAGATGGGAGTGCCATCATCACCCTAGTGTCCACTGTCAGAACAAAGTAAGCAGGAAGAATTTGTCAGCTCCGAGATTTTCATGTGGACCTATTGCAATGTCAGACACCTAGATAGCTGCTTCCTCCGTGGAAACATCAACAAATAGCCAGCGGTTCCAGATCAGATTAAAAATGAATAGGAGACGCGTTACAATAATAAGATAAAAAGGGAAGGGAAACACAAAGTGTGATTAGAAGGGGGCTCGGATCTGGCACCGAGATGCCAGCTAATCCTTGGCTATTGTTGACAAGGAAGATGTCTAGCCTAATGTTTTGTAGACAGTCAGATATGGACAGCTATATTATTATACCTTGCATTGTTGCAGCCATGTCCAATAAGATTTTTTTATTTGTAATGTGGATTATAGCTGTTATCTTGCCGTTTCCTGAATAAGTGTGATATTACGCGCTCAAAGAAATCCGCTTTATGTTTGTTTGTAGCCACTCTTTGATATGTACACTGGCTTTGATCTCTGCCGTGTTACTGTAAACTGATAGAGGCTGCCTAATGGTTAAGGCTTTATAATAAATTTCCACATCACACCGCCACTGTAGAGTCCCATCATGCAGGGAAAGTCAAATTATACTGAGTGCCCTGTGGGGCTTTCTGTTGATTGAACCACTTTTTAATGTTGAAGGAGAGTGCATTGTGCCTCTTATGCCTTCAAAGTCGCCAGCATAACATTTTTGTCGTGTAAGGTGGAACAAATGTTACCATGGTACTTCCTTTTATTTTTTGTCTTTTTGTTCGTTTTTTTATTTTTTTTGTTTAGCATTATTGCTGCATTAAAGTTTTTTTTTTTGTTCACTGGAATTTAAAAACATGCATTAAAACCACTATCTTGGTCAAGGTAAAGAAGAAGTAATTTTCAGGGCTAAATGGCTTTATGTAGGGTGCACCCCACATAAAGCCATTTAGCCCTAAAAATCACTTCTATCAATTTATTGTCTATTTCAGATCTTTAAAAATGATATATACATTCTGTGGTCAGCATTGTTTCTTTGGGAAGTGAAGATGTGCCTGCCATACATTGGTTTTGTAAAAGAACAATTGTGAATGGTCCAATTTGGCAAAGAAGGTTAAAGTGTTATTAAATCAAATTAATAAAAAGTAACTTATCTAGAAAAATCTACACCTACGTGGATGCTTTTATTCTAATGCTTTTCAGCCAGTTGCATTCAGTACGGCATCATTATTTTATTTTGCTGAACTTTTGGCTCCTATCACTAAAGGTGGCTCCTCTCACTGGTGGTGTCTCTATAGAGCCACTGCAGAGTGCGCACTCCCCTCCAAGGACTACAGAGCTATGTGCAACCATGGTGTGACGCACACAGCGGCTAGAAATGATAAGGCCATATGACCAGCCCACCACTCTGCCCAGCTCATTGATTGGCATGCCAAAACTTCATTGAGTTTTAGCATTGAATCAAACTACGTATTATTATTATTCATTATTTAATGAAACTGCGTAAAATACGTATCGTGTTCGTATTTTATCATGGGAGAGAGAGTTTGTGTGTGTGCTTCCCGACCAAATGTTGCAGGGTGTGCTGAACTACAGTGAAGGAATTTGGACAAGGTAACACAAACATTTTAAAGTGATTCAATAAAATAGAAGGCTGATTTATGAACATAGGATTTAAATGTAATGGTCATTTTGGTATCTAGGGTTTAGTATTACTTTAATATTACTGTATGGATTTCAAGTACAACAAGCTTCAAAAGGAATGACACGTAATGTTACTGCAGCGCACTGTATCGCAAAATGTTGTTTCTCCCCCTATTTTGACTGGTTGCTCTGGGAAAATGCACTTAATACATCCTGTACTTTGCCTGAACTAGATAAAGTAAAAGATTTGCTTGATAGGGAGTAGTGCAATGAATTTACTTTAATCAGCCTACTATGCTCGCCTGCCACCTGGATCCTCTGCTGCAGCTTGTCAAAGCCAGTTTAGGTTCCAGATATGGGGGAACACGCAGGGGAATTTTCTGAATCATAAGTTGGGTCCACTTCCTAGAGAAAAAGAAAACTGGGGTGTGCATTGCAGAAAAGAGTAGCCATTGTTTGCAGGGCGCATCACATTGGGTGTAGTATAATAATGACCCCCCCCCCCCCCCGCATTGATGTCAGTACCAGTGACTGCAATAACCCCCAACATTCATGTCAGTGACTGATGTAACCCCCATAACTGGTGCCAGTGGCTGCAAATCATTCCAACAACTGCTGCCATCTTGTATCTAGGAACTGTGATGTTTTGTGTATTGATTTTTCTGACCATTGGAGTGCGGTCAACCTCTACCTGCCTATGTCTTGACTGCAAAAACCCCCAGCATTGGTACCAGTGACTGCAAAAAACCCCAGCATTGGTACCAGTGACTGCAACCCCCCCCCCAGCATTGGTACCAGTGACTGCAACCCCCCCCCCCCCCCCCCCCCCCCCCCCAGCATTGGTACCAGTGACTGCAATAACCAGCAATGCTGTCAGTGACTGCAATAACCACCAGCGTTGGTGTCAATGACTGCAATAAACCCTAGAATTTGCCCCAGTGACCGCAATAAACCCAAGCACTTGTGCTAGTGACCGCAATAACTCCCAGAATTGGTGTCAGTGACTACAATAGTAACACCAATGTTGGTGGTCAGTATTCTGTTATTTAACCCCCCCCCCCCCTTTCAATGGTAGTCAATGGTAATGCTGTTAACCTCTTGCATTGATGTCAATGACCACAAAAATCCCCAACACTTGTGCCAATGACTGCAAAAAACCCCAGCATTGGTGTCAGTGGCCCACTAACCTCCCACATTGGTGCAAGTGACCGCAATAACTCCCAGCATTGGTGTCCGTGGCTGCAGTAACCCCTAGAATTGGTGTCAGTGATTGTAGTAACCCCCATAATTGGTTTCCGTGACTGCAATAATAACACCCACTTTGGTGGTCAGTATTATGTTATTTAACCCCCCCCCCCTCCCACGCACACACACACTTCAATGGTAATCAGTGGCAATGCTGTTGTTGCAAAGGCTTGAAAATGACAGTCACATTGCTAAATTACAGAGCCTTACCTTTTGTCTTAAGGTGATATTAAAGTCATTTTTTTGTTATACTTACCTGCCCCGATCCTCCTCTTCCCAGGCCCCCCGCCGGTGCTCCTGGCTCCACCCTCCTGCCAAGTGCCCCCACAGAAAACCACTTGCTGTGGGGTTGCCCGAGTAGGCTCGCTCCCAAGCAGCTGCTCTGCATGCCAATTCAGACACGGAGGCGCGGCTTGGCCCTGCCCCTTCTCTCTTCTCATTGGCTCACTGTATCAGCCAATGAGGAGGGAGAGTCCCCAGAGAGCCAAAACTTTCATGCGCATTGCTGGATGGCGATGGGGCTCAGGTAAGCATTTGGGGGGCTGGTGAGGCTGCTGCACACAGAAGTTTTCTTTTACCTTCATACATAGAATGGATGAAAGTAAAAAACCTTGAGCCTTTAGAACCACTTTAAAGCTTTGACAATTAAGCCTCTTGTGTTCTGTCTTCTCAGAATTCAGACAACTGCCACAAGCCACAGGATCCTACAGGAAATGTACACTAGTCTAAAGCAAATCTGCCATTTTGTTATATGATCTAGTGTCGAGGGAGAAAACCTCAGCGTCAGACAGCACTGACAGATGGCCCGCTCAGGATGTTTTGAGTCCCTCTTCAAAATAAAGCTCAGTCCTATTGTTTCATTGAACTCTATGGGCTAAATGTCTTAAATGCAATTTACATGTCCTATAAACACTCTCAAAAACTCTACTAATTAAAGTGTGCCTAAACCCGAGAACCTAAACATACAGAGTAACTTCCTGTGTCTCCAAAACAAAAAGCAGCAAAAAGCTTCAAGTACTGAAGTTGCTGACTTTTAAGAAACATACTTACCAGCCCATGATGTGCACACATACTTACCAGCCCACTCATCTTAAGTCTTTGCAGCTTTTTTATCCATCTTAGATTTAAGAGTCGCATCGCTCCCAGTCATCTGATGCACTGCTGCGCATGCGTGAGATGGACAGACTGCAGGGAGACTTTGCCAAAGCCTCCTGGGATGTGACATGGTATCCAAGGCAGCTGTGGGTGGCCAAGGGCTACATAATTCTCATAAAAAAAAAAAAAAAGGCATATGATTGTGTACCAGGGAATTGGGAGTACTAGTATGATGCTGAGTTTTTGTGTGAAGACCATTCTTCCAGAAGCGCATTTGTGAGGTCAGGCACTGATGTGTACGAGAAGGCCTGGCTCGCAGGCTCCACTCTGATTCATCCCAAAGGTGTTCTATAGGGTTGAGATCAGGACTGTCAAGTTCCTCCACGCCAAACTCGCTCATCCATGTCTTTATGGACCTTGCTTTGTGCACTGGTGCGCAGTCATGTTGGAACAGGAAGGGGCCATCCCCAAACTGTTCCCACAAAGTTGGGAGCATGAAATTGTCCAAAATGTCTTGCCGACACCTTAAGTGTTCCCTTCACTGGAACTAAGAGGCCAAACCTAACCCCTGAAAAACTAACCCACACCATAATCCCCCCTCCACCAAATGATTTGGACCAGTGCACAAAGCAAGGTCCACAAAGACATGGATAAGTGAGTTTGGGGTGGAGGAACTTGACTGGCCTCAACCCGATAGAACACCTTTGGGATGAATTAGAGTGGAGACTCTGAGCCAGGCCCTCTCGTCCAACATCAGTGCCTGACCTCACAAATGTGCTTCTGGAAGAATGGTCAAACATTCCCATCGACACATTCCTAAACCTTGTGGACAGCCTTCCCAGAAGAGTTGAAGCTGTTATAGCTGCAAAGGGTGGGCCAACTCAATATTGAACCCTACGGACTAAGACTGGGATGCCATTAAAGTTCATGTGCGTGTAAAGGCAGGGGTCCAAATACCTTTGGTAATATAATGTATATGTCAGCCTACCAGACTTTAGATGCGGTGGCGCCATTGGTTTGGTTTTCATTTTTTTTTTTTACCTGGTGATGTTGCCAGTAATACAAATCCTGTCCTAGAGTGACAACGCTCACTTACTGTACGCTTTGGAGGAACAGATTTGTCACATTAGTACGCGACTACAAAGCACTTCCCTTTCTTGAAAAAAAAAAATGCCCATATAAGTCTATGGATCTGCCCCAAACAAGTTCTGTTGACCTTCAGGAATGGCATTACCAAACACTCAGGTGTGAAGAGGGTTCTGGTAGTTGAACACCACCTTCCTGACAAATTTTATATTGAAAGGCTTAGCAGCAAAACAACGGCGTAAACAGTGTTTGTGACCTACCTTTGCGACCTTGTGCTCATAAAGCTCTGGAGTCTTGACGTATCCATTTTGCTTAGTGGGAAATGATTAAATATTGCTTGTATTTTATAAGAGAGGTGGAGGAATTACTGCTTGTCAGAATGACCCCCAAGCTTTGTTAAGCCTCATAGAGTAATAATAATTTGTCACCAATACCATCTCTGTGTTGAGGTTCAGTGTAAAGCATAGGATGCCGTAAATCTTCTACATCAATAGAGACACAGCCGGTGGCTGGAATATTTATGTTTTGCTGTATTGTTTACTGCCTGTGGTGTCCTTAACGCCTCATTTTGAAAAAAAAAAAAAAAAAAAAGATTTTCAGTACAAAGGTCTAAATAAGCCCTTTCCTAGAGCTGAAAACTGCAGTCATTAGCTCTATTGCCAGATTTAAATCTAAATGGTATCAAAATCCAAAAACAAAAACTTCATATATTGCAGTCTGCCAGTCTTAGATGTGGTGACTGCAATAGCTTTCATTTTTCAGGCTAAGGACATTTCCAGCAAGTACAGGAAATCCCTGCTGATCCTGCCAGAAATGCAGTTTCCTTGTCATTTCCAACAATGTTATCTTTATATTGTAAACTACTAATCGCATTAATCCACCATTTATTGGAGATGAACAACTTAGACGTGTTTAAAGCCAGTGAGACGAGCATGGCTCCCTCTTTAAACTAAGCATAGCCACCTCGGGACAGGAAGTGTGTTAGAAGGAAGAAAAGCCTGAAAAAGAAAACTAACACAGTCACTTCATCTAAGAACTGGTCAACTGCAATACTAATATATTCCATTTTTGTTTTACACAAGTATAATTCCACTTTTGTTGAGAAAAAAACAATCCCCTGAGGGCGATCAAGGATTTTCAAAAATATTATTGCAGACTCCCACCTGTTTTTTGCGCTGAAGAAAAAGCTGTATGTTTGATTATGTCAATGTGCCAAAAGACTGTTACTGTAATGCCCCGTAGAGGCGATCAGACATTCCGACAACAAAATTCATGTTTTTTTTCTGCCGGATGTTGGCTCAAACTTGTCTTGCATACACACGGTCACACAAAGTTGGTCGGAAATTTCGGACGTCAAGAACGCAGTGATGTACAACACGTACGACGAGCCGAGAAAAATGAAGTTCAATAGCCAGTGCTGCTCTTCTGCTTGATTCCGAGCATGCGTGGACTCTTTTGCATTGGAATTGTGTACACACGATCGGAATTTACGACAACTGATTTTTTTGTGGGGAAATTTGAGATCCATATCTCAAATTTTGTTTGTCGGAAATTCCGACGGAAAATGTCCGATGGAGCCTACACACGGTTGGAATTTCCGACAACAAGCTCTCATCATACATTTCCCGTCGTAAAATCTGACCGTGTGTACGTGGCATGACTGCCTAAAAGTGTTAGCTTTAATCTGTGCAATTAAGTTGCAGAGTCTGTGTTTCTTGTAAAATAATAAACCCTTTGGGAGTATCTCGCCAAAAATAAAATTTTTGTTTCAGAGGATACTCAAAGTCTGACTTGTATCTTAGTTCAGACTTCTGGGACAATCAGTGAGCCATTCATGCAATCAGAAAATTATATTTATATATACACTATATTTTCAAAAGTATTGGGACACCTGCCTTTAATGGCTACCAGTCTTTGCCCGTAGGGTTTAATATTGAGTTGGCCCACCCTTTGCTTACTATATTTTTTCCAATGACGTTACCCTTTAACCTCAACTTGTAAAGAGAACCTGTCAGGCCAGTCCTTATGTGTCTCAGCAGAGGCTCCCCTTCCAGTCCAGCTGCATTGGAGTTTTGACTGTGATAGGAAACGGCTGCCTTGACAGGTTCCCTTTAAAGCAGATAGAAGCAGACATTCCATATATCAGTGTCATTGTCACTAGTGAGATCTCTGAGCTCTTTTCTTGGGGGAAATAGCAATCACTGCAGCTTTAAAGACAATTACTGGAAACAAGTCTGGAGTCAGCATAGGGCCGCTGTACTCTTTACTGTTTATGGTTCCGGAGCTTTACAATTGGTAATCGATTTTTCTCCCCCGCCCGAGGTACAGGAGGATAAAGTAACTTGCCCACAGTCAGATTAAACAAACACTAGAGTCTAGATTGGGCTCACCTCGCCGAAGAGGCTCTGACGTTACCGCAAAGCTGTCGGCTTCATTGAAGAGGGAGATTGGCAATACAGTATTACCAGGCGCAATCATTATACAAGTACCAGCCTGCCGTGCCAAGCAGATGTGTATATTTGTGCTGGGAGTTCTGTGCCATCTTGGTGATAAGAAGAAACAGTTGTATTTTGTGATTAATGCACAGATCTGTAATGTGTGTCGTCTGTGGTCAGCCACTACTTATTACACCATCAGTCTCTCATTCTGGCAGCTTGCCTTTTGCACTGAGGGTGCCGTAATATATTGATTAATGGCTCGTCTGATTTTAATTCCTTTACCCTTTGCAGTTATGGAGTAGACACCAGGGTCAGATCACACCGGTGGACTTTGATATTCATGGGGAATTTACACTTCTTACTTATTATTATTATTTAAGGTACTTGTATAGCGCCGTCAATTTTACGCAGCGCTTTACATATACATTGTACATTTACACCAGTCCCTACCCTCAAGGAGCTTACAATCTAAGGTCCCTAACTCACTTTCATATACTAGGGCCAATTTAGACAGAAGCCAATTAACCTACCAGCATGTCTTTTGGAGTGTGAGAGGAAACCGGAGTACCCGGAGGAAACCCACACAGGCACAGGGAGAACATGCAATCTCCAGGCAGGTAGTGTCGTGGTTGGGATTTGAACCAGCCACTTAAACCTGATACATCTTTTAAAGTGGAACTCCAGGCAGATATTTAAATAACAACATTATTTAAATTAAAATACTTATTTAAATATTAATAATTTATTAGTATATAATAATAGTTTTTTATTATTATTAAATGTATTTTTACATACGTCTAACCCCATCTGTTTTAATAGCAGAAGATTTGTCAGTGTGTTGCTGCTCCTTCGTTGTCCAATCAGCAAGAACTACTATATTTCTTTAGGTATATTTTATGACTGGTATTTATACAGTTATCTTGATACAAAACACTTAGGCCCCTTTCACACTGGGGCGGTGCTGGCGGCGGCGGTAAAGCAGCGCTATATTTAGCGCTGCTTTACTGTCGTTTTAGCCGTGGTATTCGGCCGCTAGCGGGGGGGTTTTAACCCCCGCTAGCGGCCGAAAAGGGTTAAAACCCCCCTCTTTGCTGGCGGTATTGCCGCAGTGTCCCATTGATTTCAATGGGTAGGAGCGGTATAGGAGTGGTGAATACACCGCTCCTTCACCGCTCCAAACATGCTGGTAGCAGGACTTTTTTTTATCGTCCTGCTAGTGCACCGCTCCAGTGTGAAAGCCCTCCGGCTTTCACACTGGAGTTAAAGGAACCTCTTTTTTCAGGCGCTATACAGGCGCTATTTAACGCTTCAGTGTGTAAGGGGCCTTACACTTACCTGTCCCACGGTCCAGCGATGCGGGCGTATGAAGCCCCACTCCTCTCCACGGCGCCAGCATTTTTACTGTGTGAGGCCACAGCCGGGCAGGTACTGCACAAGTGCGAGCTGCGTGCTGTGAATGGCCGGGCAATCTTCTGGGACCTGTGACGTGTCCCAGAAGATTGCAGGGAGGGAGGGGGAAGAGGTGAACTTCCTTCCGGTGCCGCAGAGCCCCGGTAGGAAGTGGGAGCTGGATGCCTTTTAAAAAGAGGGTATATGCTCCCCCCCCAAAAAAAAATTGCATGCCAAATGTGGCATGGCAGGGGGTCAACATCACTTAAAGCGGAAGTTCCATTTTTGGGTGGAACTCCGCTTTAAGATAAAAAAACCTTCTGCCCTTGACAACCCCTTTAAGCCTAGTACACACAGGCTGAATGTCGGGCGACATTGGCCAATTCAAAAAATACCGGCCCATGTGTAGGGCAGCCGGTCCGACAGAAGCTGGCCATTTAACCAGCTTCTGTTGGATAAGCATGCTGGAAAACCAGCAGCCGACCAGCTCCCGAAGAGCGCTGACTGGAAAGTTCTGGCATTCTGGCGGGGGGGGGGGCATTCCCCCTTCAGAACACAGTAGCTCAGCGGGGGAGATTGCTGTACTAACATTGGATTGTTAGTACAGCAGCTCTGACCTGAGCTGTCAAAGCTGAACCCCAAAAAAAACTGATAGTGTGCACTAGGCTTTACACAACGATAACAGCGAAGGGGTTACAATGGCCCTGCTCAAGAGTTTATAATCTCAAACTCTAAATGGGTGCCCTGGTCTGGCAGAGGTGTATGAATCTTAAATATGACTGGACAGAATTACATATCCATATGTCTTTTTACCTGTTGGAGTTCAGATTTCAAAGTATTTTAGAATTTATTTTAATCGGTATACCATATTAGATTAAAGCTTGATAGTCAGCTTATTGGCAGGTTTTGGTGGAATTTGCAATTCTTTTACCACTGTGTCCTCCCAGGTTGCCTAATTATAGCCTATTTCATGAAGATGATTAGATGAATGTTCACATAGGTGAAATGCCGGAGTGTTTAGAATGTCTTGTATTTTGGTGACGGGAGACGAGCTGTCAGAAGGGGTTTTCTGCCTGTCCCAGTACTGTAGATGTTTGTTTTATTCTCTCGGCACATTCTGCCCCATTAATACGGCAGAGCCCTCCAGGTGGGAGTATGAAAATTCTAATCTCCTCAGTGGCTGAGCAAGTTCCAACAAGCTCAGCCTAAGTGGGATCACCCAGGCACAAAAGTCTTTTGACAAGTTGCAAAGACGTATTTTAGAGGTCATTCCATTACTTTATGTGAGCACAAAGATCATTCATTTTACATAAAGTCTATAATCTATGTGCAACTCCGATTTACCTCTCTGGGATAAAGGATTTCTGTATAGTTTATCGAGCAGAAAATTTCCTTTGGTGTCATAACTTAATAAAGGGAGCAGACATTTTTTTTTTTTTTTAAATCAAGGTTTTACAAAGTGACTTTGGAAGCAAAAGTCTCAGCTTATTGTAGATAACTCTTAAAGGATAAGTTCACCTTTTCATAAAAAATAATAAATGCACAAGTTTTTTACAGGTAAAATAATGTGCATTTATTATTTTTTTCTAGGGAGCCTGCAGACCATTTCACCCATGGGTGCTATGCAGAGCTCCTGCAGACTCTCAAAATAGCTATCTGCCCGTACCTTGTATGGGCAGGCAGTTACTTGAGAGCGGGAAGAATTAACTACGACACCCTTGTAGTTCATTGAGAACTACAAGCCGTCAGTCGCTATGGATGACAGTAGTTGTAGTTAATTTATTCACAGGAAACTGTGACTGAATGACATGGCCGTGTGGGCGGAGCCCCGCATGAAAACGTTCTTGTCAAAAAGTGACAGTGGGTAGGGGGAGAAGATACCCCGTCTGCTGTCACAGAGTGGGGGAAATCATCATAATTGGCTGCAGAAGCTGGAACTTGTTACATGTTCCACCCTAACTACGGGTGGAACATTTAACATGTTTCAAAAAGTGAACTTATCTTTTAGGGACCCATGCACACAGGGATTGAAAAACGCCTCTTTTACAGACATTTGATTTTTTTTTCTCGCAGCCTGTAAATCACCTCTGTGTTAGTCTATGTGTCAATGCCCACAGTGGCATTTACAGGCATATTAGAATAGGAGCGTTTACAGACTTAGGCCCCTTTCACACGGGCAGTCCGTTCAGATCTGCCTGTCAGTTTTCTTGGCGGACCTGAACGGACCCTCCATAGACCCCTATGGAGGGACGGATGTCAGCACTGACATGTCCGTTGACATCCAACCCGCTCCGATCCGAAAAAGTGTGACGGAGAAAAAAGCAATTTTTCCATCCGTCTGCGCCGCTCTGACAGGTCCATCCCTGCACAGAGTGCAGAGACAGACCTGTCATCTTCCTGCACAGCGGGGGATCGATGGAGCGATCCCCCGCTGTGCAGAGCGGGCTCCGTACACGGACACGTCCGTGTGAAAGAGCCCTTAAAAAAAGAACCCCATCACCAGCGCATTCAGGATAGGAGCTTTTGAACAAAAAAGGCTTGATGTGCCTGAACTCTATCATGGGCTGATCTCTATGATTAAGTTCTGAGGAGCGGATCCATTTTCACACACAGCTAAACTCTAGACACATTTATCTCTTTAACGGTCCTTCATTCCAATTGCCAGAATAAATTAATATTCTGGCCAATGAATCCAGAAACTCTTAACAAGCCTAAACGCATGTGCAATATGCATCTTCAGGTGCATTTTTTAAGCAGTTTTTTTCTCCTGCCAGGAGTAAAAATGCGTTCAGAGGAGAAACTTGAATGCCCAGTGTGCATGACCCCTAACACTTAACTCTAGACAGATATGAAAAAAGCACTAAATATTGCCATTACATTATGAAAATGAAATGTATTTTCAAGGGCTCCTTCACACCACATTCATTGAGCTGCCTTGATTTACAAACAACAAAGTGGGCTCAATGCCATTTTCGAAACACACCACCCTTCACTTCATGTTACCCCAGGTCATCAAGCATAGCATGGCCCCTACACAATGGACCCCAGCCCAAACCCGATTTAGCTTGGGGGCAGGAGTGTATATCTGAAGGAAAAACATATTTTTTAAGTTTTGGATAGAGTGCAGGTGGATTAGAACACCTGACAGGTGGATTAGATGACCTGGCTGTCTTTTAGGGAGAGGTGGGGTGTGGTGTAGGTATATATGGACTCCAATACCTTATGAGTCCAACTACATCATCTGCACCCCCGTGTACATCTTTCATGTTCATATTTTTCTAAAACTGATTCATATTTGAAGATCCCTGAGGTGGAATATTAAAATTATCTGCTGTTTTTATGTTTCTCATATGGATCCATTTGGTTGATGTAAGGAACCAGCAGACTGTGCCTTGACCATCTTGGGAAGAATGGTGTCGTTTGGATGCACCATATGTGCACTTGCTGAGCTTAGTGTAGCATGACCGATAACACGTGCTTTACTTCAAAGGGGATCTCCTGCCGGGCTCAGCTTCAGGAGGAGCTTCCCTTTGATTGAAAGGTCATTGCGTGGTCATTGTGTAAACTATGTGCTCCTCACACATCGTACATGCTGCTTCATGCCGCACTGGCGCATGTTACATGACCACATCCATCAGCAAGGTGGAAATCTGCTGACAGATATATACTCTCTGAAGAAAGTTTCTTCAACTTTTCTTTTTTTTTTTTGATCGTCCTGTGAAAAAAAATTTTTTTTCCCCAGGTGGACATGGAAAAACATTTAAGGCTGGGTTGACACTATTGCGAATTGGATGGGGGATCACCCCATCCAATTCGCAATAGCAGGATATTGTGACTGGCTCTCTATGGAGCTGGTTCACATATCCCCTGTGCGTCTTTTGGTCTGTTTCAGGTCTGAATTCAGCCCAGAAAAATGTTTTTCTATAAGTGATTCTATTACTTTTTTTTCTGAAATGTACCCAATAAAAAATCTAAATTTTGCTCATCCCTCCAGGAATGAAAAGTTTGCCCAGCACATTTTTGGCAAAATGCATTAGAGTCATATAGTCAAGTCAATAAAGTAGTCCAAGCCCGTTGCATTGTTTGAAAACAGAATATGAAAGCAGAGTTTCCTCTTTAGGAATTGAGCTACATGGTAAATGTAAATTTTGATGATTGGAATACTTATGAATGAGTGGACTGTATACAACTATTTACTGACTCTGGTGAAATTCCATGGATTAAAGTAGACCAATAATTACAATTCAGAAGAATCATTAGAGCCTTCATCAGTTTTACAGAATACATTGTTTTTTTTCAGTGAAGCGGACCTCTTCCATGTTGCTTCCAATTTCCCTCATGTGACCTAACGTCTATGCAGAAGATCACATGGACCCTGGCTATCAGGAGCATAGTGCAAGTTTTCAATTCATTAATGACTACAGAAAGTCTATAATTTTTAATGAAATAGACCAGTTCTTGTATATTTAAATCAAACTAAGAGCACTGTGGCTTGCTGGTTGGCACCTCTGCCTGCAGCACTGGGGGCTTTGGTTCCTGTCCTGGTCAGGACACTATCTGCATGAAGGTTGCATGTTCTCCTTGTGTTTACTTGAGTTTCCTCCCACACTCTTAGACCCCATTCACACCTGAGTGTTTTGTAGCTTGAAGCTACAAAACGCTGGAGGGGAAAAAATCTATTATTCTCTGTGGAGATGGTTCACATGTCCACTCCAAAACGCCTAAAGCCAGAAGCTACAAAATGCTTGAAGCTCAAACAAGTTCTGGAACTTTTTTTTCTGGCAGATTTGGGTGTTTTTCTGCTTTTTACATTGGTGACCTTCTGACCTGTACAAAATTGCGGTTAAAATCGCGTGACTTTCTGCCTGAAGACGCTACCCTCAGGTGTGAATGGGGCCTAAGGCCAGCCATAGACGGTGCAAATTTCTTTCCTGCAACCTATGGCCTCCTGCCGAGAGAAGACAGTGACTATTGCTAGTGACTATAGCACAGTGTTTCTCAACTCCAGTCCTCAAGGCGCCCCAACAGGTCATGTTTTTTAGGATTTCCCTCAGATGAAACTGTGGTAATTACTAAGGCAGTGAAATTGTTTAAATCCCCTGTGCAAAATAATGGAAAGCCTGAAAACATGACATTTTGGTGCGCCTTGAAGACTGGAGTTGAGAAAAACTGCTATAGCAGCCACTAGCGATAATTTAAAGTAAAATCTGGCAGGCTGGTTGTACCCAAGTTGCTCAATCAACTTGTTGGTACATTCAGTCTGCCCATACACAATTCGAATCTCAGATGGTTCGAACCGTCTATGGCCGGCCTAAAGACACGCTGATAGGTTAATTGGCTGCGATCTAAAACTGGTCATGGTATGATATGCTACTCAGCCCAAGATGGCAGCCTCAAGCCCCATACATACTATTAGATTTTCTGCTTATTTTTGTCTTCAGATTTGCCAAAACCATATAATATGAGGTCAAACCTTAATGCCCTGTACACACGATCGGACACTCCGACAACAAAATCCCATGTTTTTTTTCCCGACGGATGTTGGCTCAAACTTGTCTTGCATACACACGGTCGCACAAAGTTGGTCGGAAATTCCGAACGTCAAGAACGCAATGACGTACAACACGTACGACAAGCCGAGAAAAATGAAGTTTAATAGCCAGTGCTGCTCTTCTGCTTAATTCTGAGCATGCGTGGCACTTTGTGCGTCGGAATTGAGTACACACGATCGGAATTTGCGCAAACTGATTTTGTTGTCGGAAAATTTGAGAACCAGATCTCAAATTTTGTGCGACGGAAATTCCGATGGAAACTGTCCGATGGAGCCGGTCGGAATTTCCGACAACAAGCTCCGATCGCACATTTTCCATTGGAAAGTCCGACCGTGTGTCAATTTGAGTTTCAATTTGTATGCAATCAGGCAGGCCCCTGCATGGTTTTGTAAATCTGAAGACAAAAATCTGCAGAAAATCTAATAGTGTGTATGGGGCCTCACCATCTGCCCCAAACAGCAGATAAAAGCACTTTGATGTCTAAAAGAAATTTAAATTAAAATAAAATTTGAAAATGCATCAGCAGGGCAGAAACACTGAGCAACAGCGGGAATCAATGTCTGCATACATTTATATATACATTACATAAACAAATTTAAGGTTAATACACAAAATTTATATAAAACTTCTCTCTTTCAGGTGTATATCTTAGATAAAGAAATAAATAATTAAATGAATGAAAAGATTGCAGTTGCAAAGCAGACTGGTGCAGACAAAACGGAAAACATTTCCTAGAAATCGTAAATACATAATTGATTATTTAGGCAATTTACAGTGCATCTCTGCAGGCTATTAAATAAACTTTACTACTGCATGGTTTTATAGGCTGGGTGGTCGTAGTAATACATGGACTAAAACTTACTAAACACATAGGAGTAATAAATGCTTATCGTCTGGCACCACATTTGTCCGTTCCGGAGACCCAAGTGTGGAATCTTTTTATAGGCTGTAATGAACATTGAGACAGCCCTAGAGACTTCACACCCACCTCTGGAGCTCTCAGGCTCATTGACCCTTCTGGCAAATGCCATACCTGACAGTCAAGCCTTGCTTTGGATGGATTTCTCAAGAACTTAAAATGTTTGTACATTGTTTAACCCAACAAAAGAAGTAATGATGGAACAGTGTTAGTGAATTATTGCAAGAGCTGGTCATAGAATCTGCATCTTGCTTCCCTGTGTGTTTCTTTTTTTTCCCCTTTATTGTTATTTTTAATGTGAGAACGCAATTGACATCAAGAGGGGCCACAAACCTCCCCATGTTTTTAAGCTTGTTGGAAGCATGTTCCAAAGTGTGGGGTGGCCTCCTTATAATATTTCACTCTGGACTTCAATGGAAATTGCCCTTTCCAGGCCATTGGACTGCAAATGCTGGCTTCTGATTGGCCACAACCACAGACTGATCGGAAGTCAGCTTATGACACATACCCTGAAGCTTGAAGCCTGAAAGGGTTGGCCATACAAATTTTGTCCGATTTGGCTATATTCAATCCCATGCATCTGCTGTTCAGGTTTTTTAAAAACCGCCGGTGATCACCCAAGCATGCGCAGCATATTATTGCCACATTATGGGAGATTATGGTGCTTCCCTCCAGTGTCGTGATGTCAGCACTCTTCTCTGTCATTGACATCTTCTCCTGGTCTTCTTCTGGGTTAGGAGTCTTTGTCCTTCTCTTGGTGGCATAACTCCTGCACATGGAAGTTACGTCATCCTGGCACAGAGTCATACCGAGACTGTACACTTAGCTGACTATGCGTGGCTCAGTAAAACACTTAGACAAACGTTCTGACAGGCAGGTAGAAGCATCTATAACAAAAGTAATGTACACCACTTCTATCATAAAAAAGGCCTGCCTGTCAGAAGGTAAATAAATTCAGTTAAATCCAGTAAATAAATTCACTGCCTTCCATTCCACTCTAACTGATCACTGGAGTAGTCACATGGCACTTGAACCCTGAGCTTTCTGTTCCCTTCTGTTTACTTCTTGCTTCCTCTATGATGTGGACACTTTCTATTGGCTGTCAATTGGCAGGATTCTCTTGTGATCCAGAAGAGGAGTGACACCATTGGAGGAAGTGTAGGGGACCAGCAGTTTGCAGCACTATATTAGGAGTCCTCCACACGTGGGGTTTAGGCTGGTGCCATGACTTCTGCCCCAGGTTTCCTTTCTCTTATAGTATCCTATAGAACCACTGTTGCATGCATGGTCTAGAGTTGTCTCCCTACACTCTGCGCACAGAACACACAGCCCCATAGTCTAGGATGGCAAGGCTCCCCCTACTTCTCCCCACTCCCTTCTCCAAGGTAACGCACAAACTTGGGACTACACTGTACACTGAATACTCTTTTCAATGAAGAAGTTCACTTTTAGTAATATGTATAATCTGTAATTGGGGTGTAACATGTTACTAAGGCAACACCCCTGTTCACCCCCAACCTCATGAGAGCGGACGGGGGGTTCTTCACCCCACAACCACTGTCACAGAGAGCCTGTTTGGGGCTCCCCTCACACAGCCACGTCATTAACTTACAGAGATCTGTGAATGAATAAAACTACAAGTTCCATCTCCCACTGCAGCAGACAGCTTATAGTTCTCAGTGAAGTACCAGGGCACTCATCAGCGCCCCTGTTGTTCACTGACACTTCCTGCAGCTAAATTACTGTCTATAACTGTCTGCACATACGGACGGAGGTATGGTCAGGAGTGTCTGCAGGTGGCTGTCATTGCATCTGCGATCCACTGATCATGGGTGCAATGCTTTGCAGGCTCCAAAATAAAAAAAATTTAAATACACTTTTTTGTACCTGCACAATCATGTACATTTATTATTTTATTACTAAAGGTGAACTTGGCCTTTGAGCTGGTTAAAAAAGAAGGAAAGTTTGTGGCATGGGTTAGAGAGGAGTGGGGGGAGTGAATAAAGGGGGGTCATAGTTTGCCCAGGGAGGGACTTTAAAGTTCACACTGGAACACAGAGCGGGAAAGACGCATTCCGTGGGAGTTTCCCACACCACACATGGACACGCTGCTCCTGCGAGACACGTGCAGGTGCCATTAATTGTTATTGCCATCCGGAACTTTACAAGTGCAGCAAGTTTGCAGCCACCAAACATCATGGTACCACAGTACCAATGTGGTTTGGTGCAATCAGAAAAAGTAGTGCTTGCACTACTTTTTCCCGCGTTGTTTGGCAGCCCATTGAAATAAATAGAGGTTGTCCACAACGGACCGCATGGGAACAAGCGTATTCTAGTGTGAACAGACCCTCAAAGCAATTAAAATTTGTAGCGACTCTCACAAAAATGTTCCAGGATGATGGAAATTCTTGCTGCCCAAGCATAAAATTATTTTGCAAAGTACCATTTGAGAATTTGTGGTGTGCTCTTAGAATTTCTATTGATACCTGCAAGCATATTGGAAATAAAACATCTGTGGAATGAATTCTTTCTCCATCTTCTATAAAATTGCATTAGCACGTTCCAGGCCATATTGCAGGTGCTGGCTGCTTTATTTATGTTGCTATGAAAAAAAAAAAAAAAACAGTGACGGGTTTGCTGCAGCATTTGGGCTCCTGCCCAGTCTGCTAGTTTATGACCTTGCTTGACATGTGTCTCTATTTCTTGTGCAGTAGTCGGTCTTCCGTGCCGAAGATGTAAACAGTTCCTTGTTGTTGTTTTTCATTGTGATGGCATAGAAGTGATAGGAGGAAATGTTTTAGAAACCATATTATGGTTCTGCCAGTTTCCAGTAAACCGGCATGTATTAGAGGCATCTGAGATTTCCCACATGCTGTTCATGCTGTAAACTGGAGGCAGTGACTCCCTTCTTCTTATTTATATTTCATGCCCTCATCCTAGATTTGTCTTTTTCATTATTTATGTTCACTGATATATACCCAGAGGGAAGGATCTATGTTGTTTAGAGCAACCAATCAGATGCTCCTTTTATTTTCTAACCTGAACTGAAAAAACAATATCTCGAACCCTATTGGCTGCTAAGAGTAAAACTTTTCCTAATGTTTCTTCCTCTTGTTAAAAGAGAATTATAGATTGAGCTATGTTCCGTGATATGCAGATTTGCTGAGCACTGTATTACACCCAAAGCAGCATTATGGGGTAACAAGGAGCCTAGAAAACAATTGTTTTCTATGTGCCCTTGCAGTCTGTATTAATTCATGCAGATCAATGCAGCTCAATGAACATGGAGTGAATGAGCATTCCCTGCCTGGTGACATCACTTCAACCATTTCATGCCCTCTCCTCCAGGCCATTCAGAGCAGAATGTGCTGTCAAACTAAGAATATGGTCAACCTAGACTTGCCCTGCTTGACCAACAGTACCCTCTGTTCTGCTCTGCTTGGCTTTGAAGGGATGGTGTGAAAAAGCTGAAGCGATGTCACCAGGACATGTGATGCGTTGTGGATGAGCCCAGCTCCCAACCCGCGTTGTTGTAGTATTTAAATGACCTAAGTAGTCAATCATGTCTTGTAAGTAATGTGTGCTTATTACTTTAATGTCATGATTGCGCATCTTGTATGAATAGGGCACACCAGCCCCGATTAAAATTTTATAGAGCAAATGCTACGTAAATTGTGATGATATTACCTTATCTTAATTTCTTGCATCACAAGACCATGTTTCTTCTTTACAGTCAAAAACTGCCTAGGTCAGGGGCTGGGCTAGGCTGCTGCACACCACATGTACTAGTGACATCACTGATCCATCCCACCCTGCTTGGCTGACTGTTCACTCTGCTTTGCGTGGCCAGGAAGAGAGGACATAAAAAAAATGTAGTGACATCGCCAGGACAGGTGGCCCCCCTGCAGCAAAGACTAGCCCCCAACCCAGGCATTGTTGAACTGTAGAGAAAAAAAAAATCATGGTCACGTGACCCAAGAGGTAAACCATGTCTAGTAAATATTGAGCCATCAAGTAGGAGGAAGTCCTAATAAATGTCAGGATCGACAGTTCCTTTTTAGAGGAAAACTAAGGGTATTAAGAGCAATCATTTGACCTAAGAAGTAAGCAATGTCAAATAACTAAGCTTACTTACCAGCAGGGGGGCATGCACTATTTGGTGGCAACGCTGCAGAGACTCTATGAACCTGTAGATCATTTCCACCTAGAAGGAGGAAATCCTAATAAATATCTGTATCAACAGTTCCTTTTAGAGGAAAACTAATGCCCCATACACACAGTCGGATTTTCCAACAACAAATGTTGGATGTGAGCTTGTTGGCTGAAAGCCCGACCGTGTGTATGCTCCATTGAACATTTGTTGTCGGACTTTCCGCTAACAAATGTTGGCTAGCAGGTTCTCAAATTTTCCGCCAACAAAACGTTGTTGTCGGATTTTCCGATCGTGTGTACACAAGTCGGACGCACAAAAGTTCATGCATGCTTGGAATCAAGCAGAAGGAGCCGCACTGGCTATTGCACTTCCTTTTTCTCGGCTCGTCGTGCGTCTTGTACGTCACCATGTTCTCACTTTCGTAATTGTTGGCCAACATGTGTGTGACCGTGTGAATGCAAGACAAGTTTGAACCAACAATCTTCGAACAAAAATCCACGGTTTTGTTGTCGGAAAGTCCGATCGTGTGTACGGGGTATAAGGGTATGGAGATATGGTACATTTATTAGGATAGTTTTAATGTTTTTTTGGGGGGGGTGGTGTTGGTGGGGGAGGTTCCAACCACTTTAAATTCCACCCTTTCCAGCCTCCTTGCTGTCTTTTGAGAGAAGGAGGTTGGATCACAGAATCATGAGACAAGAGCCTGCAGACCACTCACCAACACAGTGATTAATTTTTAGCACTGGTAGTTCATTGACTGATTTAATATATTGACTGGAGCTGCTTATTACTCAGGCTGCTGCTCTGTGATTGGTCCCTATGGGTAACTATTCCAGTTTGCATTGTGTCAGTGAGTCACGTATACGTAGAAGATGGAAAGCGGCTTGCATATTGGAATGTTTGTGTACTTTGAGTGATTTGTTTGTATAGCGGTTGTCATCATAGTTTCTGTGAAGACACCGTATGTTGGCAGTGCGTCTGCCATAGACCGTTTCTAGTGGCAGGAAATTACTGTACAAAGAAAGCACATCTATAACACAAAGCAAACATTCAAACCATTTACGGATGTTTGTCACCACATGCTCATGTTATAGTTAAATTAGTTTGAGGTATGTAGCTATCACCAGCATGGCCTAAGACAATGAAGACAAAGTTCTTTCTTTCATTCATTCATTCCTCCACCCCTGTGCAGTATAGTGCTGTGCATTCTTACAAAGGTCTCTATGCTGCTGTTTATGGTTAATTGATAGGTACAAGTGTGTTGGAGCTCATTCACACCAGCCCCAATCGGCCGTGTTGCCCAGAACAATTCTAGCACTAGACAAGGCAAGTTAGCTTTAGGTCCTGTTGTTTTGAGTTTACACCAATGCGCTAAAAAAAATAGGACCAGTTGCATTTTCATGTAGCCCATTGAGATGCACGGCTACATACTGTGGTGCGTAGAGTTTAATGAACTGCCATTTTGTGACAATTTAGGTTAAAAAAGTAAACTTGTAAACCAATATGTGCGCATAATACCAAGCCCAAATATGTTTGTGTTGAATGCCTGCAGCTGGATACACAGTATGTGTAGGAAGAACCCCCCCCCCCCCACTGTAAAATGCTGGAAAAACCAGTGCCTTTAGAGAAAAGTATTTTATAAAAAAAATTAGGACTTCCACTGCTGATTTGCATTTGAAAATGCTAGTCGCCTGGCCTTGCTGTTATGCCTACACCCTACCATTAGTACATTTTAAATGATTCAACTAGAACAACTAGCCCTTATTCGCATACTAGACTAGTCGTTATTTGCAAACTTGTCCTGAGCTAATGATTTAGAGCATCAAAGCTAGATTTTCAGCACCACAGCCAGGCAAAAAGCATTTTCCAAATGAGACCCCAGCAGTAGAAGCCTACGCATTTCTCTAAAATCAGGATTATTTTAAAGCTGGGCTTCAGTTGGATGGTCGTAATGCCATACCTCCCAACTGTCCCTGATTTCGAGGGACTGTCCCTAATTAAGGGGGACTGTCCCTGATTTGGAGCAATGTCCCTCTGTCTCTCTTCCCCCCTCATTTGTTCCTCATTTTGGTCTGCTCTATATAGTTGTATATAAAATGCACTATTTATCTATCAAAAAGTGTTTCCCAGTGTAAACCTTTCATCCAATTTCTAAATGGCTGTATTTATAAATTCCAAAAGCCAAAATAAAGGAATAGTAGTGGTAAAAAGAGCACTTGTGAGTTTCACTAAAAATTTTTTGTACAATTCTCCTTTGGGGGGGGCGTGGCAGGGGGTGTGTCCTATGCCTACATACTTTTGCTAATAGGTGTCCCTCATTCCCATTTTAGAAGGTTGGGAGATATGGTTATGCCATAATGTGCTAGTATGTGGTGCATTAAGACTGACTTACCCTCTAACTTACCTTTCTTCCTTCCAGGTTTGCGCTCTCTGCCCATTTTTCAGCCCATACTTAGTGTGCCCGGAATGCAGAGTGTCACTGCACATGTGCAGTGATGTCATCAGCTAGAACTAATGTGAATATCTCCTAAACTGAGACTACCGCTATAATGCCATATTCATAAAAAAATAATAATAACTAAATGTATTAGAACAGCCAATGAGTCGACAGTTTGTTACTGCAGCTTCACTGTCCAAGCTGGGCACATGTCCTTGACCAGGCAAAATTCCTGGTAGCACGTAAGCAGCAAGGTTTCCATAACCTCAGTCAATCAGCACAGCAACTATCCTGAGGCAATTTGCAAGATAACCCCAATCTATGGCAATCAGCAAGGTTTCCTTCTGTAGCAATCGGAAAGCTAGCCCTATTCTTTGACAATCACCAAGGAATTCCCAACCTATTGCAACCAGCAAGGTTTCATCTTTTCATCATTTGTCTAGAGTAATCTGAAATCTGGTTGCTACAGGTAACTGTAACAACTGCACATTTTCTTCAGTATTTGCAGAGAGCAATTATGTGGTGTTACCCTTAATTATTTAATTAACGTATTATTTTATTTTATTGAGTTTACATTAAATATATTAAAATATTGAATTGTCTGTTGTCAACCAGTGATATATATATTTTTAATCGAATTAGGGCTCAGAAAAAAATAAAAAAAAAATAAACATGATATCTCACTGGATGGCAGCAGTCACTGCACTTCCTTCCATGGCTTGCCAAATTTTTTTTATCGATAATTTTTTCCCATGATGTGAATATTCTAGATAGATTTTTTTTTTTCACTACTGTAAATTTTCATATAAAATGTTCCTTTCTTTATGCTTCCTTATCACAAAAGTGAATTTGATAATTGGCCTATCAGGACGAGACATCTTGGGGAAAACAACATATTTTTGTATGTAGCAATTTTCAGCTGCGTGGGAATCAATCCCACCAGATGGAAAGACAATGGATGTGTCTTACACTAATCAGATTCTTGGACTGTGTCTTTCCTGGCGCTACTGAGAATGAAACATGTCCGTATGAAGAAAAAGGGCAATCTGCTCTATCCAGTTCTAAGATGGTGTTATCATTTCTCAGATTGCTTACTGAAGCATCTGATGAATGCAAAATTTAAAACGTGACCAGTAAGATGCCTGAAGTTCCAGGTGATGGCATTGGGTACAGTAGAAGCATATATGTAATTGCATAAATCTGCTGATCTAGCCATACAAGAATTTTTTTTTCCATCCAAAGCATTCAATGTCAGGGTATTTTGGTTAGTCGTGGACTCTGGGTCATCTGTACAACTAATAACATTAGAATATTGAAAAAAAAAAAAAGTATCGTTTTGGGATGTTAACTGTACTTCTAAAATTAGGGTAGTTAAGTCAACCTATCACAGACTCGTATCGTATGGGACTGCGCACATGACTTTGTCCTCTGTAAGATTACATGCACTGGATATCACCACACTTGTGTGCATTATCTGTATTTTTTATGAATGTTATCATTTTTATTTTCTTCTTTCTTTTTAATTTATAGAATTGATAGTGATGTTTTCTTTATAATAAAGCATATCAAAGCTCCTGAAGAAGCGGTGGTTTACCCGTGAAATATGTTGAGCGTCCATACTCAGATGGTATACACTAACTGACTATGGTTATTTCCTAGTGTCATCCCATCTGTTGTTTTATAGAGCTTAATGTTAAAGATACCTTTTGTTGTGTCTTTTTTAGATGTATGTATGTTTTTGGAATAAAAATGTATTTTATAATTACCCGGTGTATGCCAAACCTTTGTACGGTACCATGAAAGTCAACAGCCTCAGCCCACATTCTTTTCTTCTACTATCACAAACTTGGCAATTAAAATTCAGCTTAAAATAAACAAATGCATGTCGACCTGTAAAAGTGGCAGTTGGCCCCATGCTCCCACTTTCTGAGCCTTCTTATTTGTATTTAGGGCACTTTCACACTGGGGCGCTGAGGGCGTTGGGGGCATCAGCGGTAAATTGCCACTATTTTCGGCTGCTTTTAACCCCGCTATCGACCGAAAAGGGTTAAAAGCGCCCACAAAGCGCCGCTGCAGCTGCGCTTTGCCGGCGCTGTCCATTGATTTCAATAGGCAGGGATGCTTTGGGAGTGGTGTATACACCACTCCTAAAGTGCCTCAAAGATGCGGCTTGCAGAACTTTTTTTAGCGTCTTGCCAACACACCGATACAGTGTGAAAGCAATCGGGATTTCACACTGGAGTGACAGGAGAGGTGATTTACAGGCGCTTTGCAGGCGCTATTTTTAGTGAAATATCGCCTGTAAAGTGCCGCAGTGTGAAAGTAGCCTTAATAAGATGAGAGGTCTGATTGATAAATAGGTAGGCTGAAGAGGGGGCAGGGCAAAGCTTGACAGCTGCAATTGATTTTTGCATATCACTTAAAGTCGTTGCATACCTATTCTTTTAATTTTTACCTACAGGTAAGCCTATAATAAGGCTTACCTGTAGGTAAAATGAATATCTCCTAAACATGTATGGTTTAGGAGATATTCACTTTGCATGACGTCAGCGGCGCATGTGCTGTGAATGTCAGCTCCCTCGGCGGATTAGATACCAACACCTCGTTCTAAGGTAAATATTTCATAATGAGCTCATTATGCCTTTGCCTTACATGTTTTTTTTTTTTTACATTTGACATGCCTTGTGTTGATTTTGGTAAATAGCCTTTTTTTTTTTTTTTAATGAATGGGCTGTTTTTGGCCAACTGAGATAGAGGTTGGATTGGTGGTGGTGGGGGCACTGGTAAGGTGGTGGTTAGGAGGTCAGAGAATCATCTTTGCAAAGACATGAGAATACTAAAAAAACAGCTCTGTTGAGTGTGAGCCAGTGGTTGAATGTCAAGAAGTCATCCAGCCGATATACAAACAATATTTCAGAAGGTCTGGAGGACAGGCATGCACATCTACATGTACATCAGACACCCAGGTGACCCAAGAAATTGACTTTTCACATGGTGATTCATCAGATGTCAACTAATGTCTGATGTGATCCATGCACATACGCTGGATCCTGTTTATGGATATTTTAAAACAAGCTGTGCATAAGTAGTGATAATCAAATTGATTTTCAATTCTGGCACTTTTATTGAATATCTTTTTTAGACTTTAAAAGGGTTGTAAAGGCCCAAAATGTTGTATAAAGATGTAGGTGGTCATTTATTAGTTGTACATATAACCTGCTATTGATTGGGAAAGATAAAAATATAGCTAGATTACATTTTTTTAGCAGGTTCTCTTTGCTGACCTTTTTGGACTGAAATGGAATGTGCCCTGGAGATGTCCGGGGGGCTTGTTTGAGACATAAGACTAAACTAGACAAGCCGTGCAGTCTTTTGACTGTTCATGAACTGGCAGATTCATGAAATAATGTGGTCCTTGCTTTGCATCTAATCAGGCAAATAACGAAAAAATTGACCAATTTTCGATATGCAGAATTCACTGTATTCTTGAAATGATTTAATAGATAGAATAGGTAGACCAGTCCGATCTTGTTATCTGCTGTCAACCTTCTGTGATTATGCTGCAGGTTCAATAACTTTAATAACTTCAATAGCAGAACATGACTAAATCTACTTTATTTCAGCTCAACAAGAAGTCATGAGTACCCTCATGCCTGCCAGCTTAGGTTTATTTCATTTAAGGGCAGGAAAAAAGGAAAACAAATGAGATTTTAATCTTGTTTTGTCCCAGTCCTTTCTCTTCGGATGACTGCAGTGTGTACAGCCAGTGTCTTGTCTTGCTTGGAACATTGACCTGTTTCTCTTCATTCTCTTCATCGTAACCTTGCCTGAGGGGTTTCAATTTTATCATAAGGGATGAACAAAAGAATGCATTCTTACATCATGAGGCATTCATTTACTCAGCTCCAAGCAAAAAAAAATATTTAAAATAAAACCAAATTACAAACCCAGCATATAGTGAAAAGGTTTGCCTCATGCACTTTAATAACCCGCAGTGATGTTTTTTGATATTGACCATCCTTTTCATCTTGCTGATTCTACAGAACTCTAAGTGGGGGCTGTTTGGCGGAGACAGTTTGTCGATAGCCCGTGCATGTTGCGCGACTTTGGAAAACGAGCCTGTATGAAAAGCATGTAGTGTTTGCCTTGTTCTTACTTCAGAAGAATTTTTTCTTTTGTCCATTTTATGCTTGTTATCAAAGGCTTAAAATGAAAGCTTTGTTTCTGCAATAATGGTCCAGTGTAGGCTTACATTGTTGATCCCCTCAGTAGATGCAATGTAATCCGCTTTGGTAATGCAAATTTTTTTTTTTTAAACAATCATCAACCTTTGCCATTAACCCATTTGTACCAATGGCGTAACCTGGGGGGCGCAGAGGAGCGTCCGGCGCCCCAGGAAGTCTCTTTTCATTGTCGTAATTTTTTTTTTGAATATTCTGATGTACATACAAGCCTCACTGGAGTAAAGGTCATTGTAAAGCGATTGACGATATTATTTCTTGCACAAATAATATAACCTTGTCAGAGAAAAGCTGCTTATAGGATTCTCTGCATTTCAGGAACCTTGGTGGTTTGTTCTGTGTTCTTCACAGAAAATCTAGATATAAAGGCTGCAAACGTGAAGAATGTAGGATTATTATGTTCTACATAGAACAAATAAGCTGTTATTCATACTCTTGACTACATGCTCTAAAAATGATATGTTTATTATTAAAGGGAAATTATTGTCTTTTTTTTTTGGGGGGGGGGGGGGGGGATTTGTTGAATGTATAAGTGACTAGGATGCACTCTCTGTTCAGTCAACCATTTTCCATCCAGTTCTTCGATTTGTCAGCCAACAGGGCCACCTACAGCTTGAAACTTGGCTGATTTAGTAGGAATAGGACAAAATTTGATCTGTGAATGGCCAGCTTCAGGCTAAGATTGGCCGTAGATGCCTTGCTTCTTTTTTTTTTTTTTCTAACAGCCATAAGTCTGATAAAAAAAAAAAACAACCGGTTCCCCCATCCACGAAATTGTGGTGGATGAAGGAATCCTTCTCATTGTGCCATTGTATTCTGACAGCAGGGCTCCTCCACTGTCATAATACACTGATCAGCCACTGCAAGGTTTTCAACAAAAGTTTTGCAGCAGTCCCATTTGACAGAAGTCGATTATTAGATTGGTTTCTGTTGAGCAGAAATGGTCATAGTCGGATCGAAATTCAGACAGTGCCGTCTGGACCAGACAAATTTTGATCCATATATGGGCAGCTAAAGTAAATGTATCTCAGCAGGCATTGGACAGGAATGCAAATTTAATTCTTTGATATCCAAATGCCCTACGAAGGGAGCATTGCCAAACCTTTAAATGAAATACAATAATGAAAATATTATACAGCAAGCAAGCAAGCACATGAAATGTTACCATTTTAACTCAAAATGTGTACTGCCTGAAAACCTGCAATTGAATTTTTCGCTTTTTCTGCTCATTGTGATCTCAGCATGGTGCCATTAAGAGAATTTGCACAGCCACAATATTTCTCAGGGTGTCAGGTCCAGACAGCCTATCCACTTGCCTCTCTCCTTCAGGGTTGTGTGCTGCCTGCACTTTCTCTCTTCCTGCAGTTTTCTTCCCTCTGACCGGGTCTGGACAGGAGAGGGGTTCCCACTATGCAAGCACCAGGTTCACCTGGCTGGGCGTATAATGTACAGCGGGGCAAAATCCTTGGGGACCACTTGTGGAACTCTAAGTTTCACTGAACCCCAGTTGAGAAATCCTGCATTAGAAGTTTTCCTTTTTTGCTCATTGTAATCTCAGCATGATATAGTTAAGACAATTGTCATAGAACAACATTTTTCAGGGTGCCAGGTCCAGGACTACATATTAGCTACTCTCCCAGTGGTCTTTAGCAGATCCTTTTTTAAAAAGAATGCTAAACATGGCTTAAAAGCACAACATGTGGTCTTATTTAGCTCCATTAATAGAAAAATAAGCAGAATATTTGTTAGTCACACTTGGACTTTAAACGCTATAGTCTAGGCACATTTCCTGTGGTAGTGAAGCCGATAACGTCTGCCTACTCTATGGTCCTGTGGAGAAACCCCGTGCAGCTCCACACAGTAGTGAGAGAAGATTGCAGGCCTCTATTTATTGAACGCACACTGCAGTTATCCGCGGGGTGCCTTGTTGGCTAAATAATGGCACTCAGCTGGAGGGAGAAAGCAATTACCTTGTAAAAAGAAAAAAAAGAGAAAACTAGATAAATGTTTGCTTGTTTTTCATTTAACATGTCAGCTAACCTAATATTGATATGTGAAGGGATTCGTATACACGCCCCAGAAGATGTGTGACCTATTCAGGCCTATCTGTCTGCTCATTAGTAGGCCGCGGATGATGAATGCTGTAGTACAGTAATAAGGATGTAACACGCTCCATCACGTGAAAACCTGAAGAATGTGTTTCCTATTTGTTTATACATTCCAGGCCGGGCTTTTTGGCCTGTTTGTTGGTGTCAGGACTAAATAATCTGGCGGCAGCAGCTTCAGGGAAATAGCTGGAAGCATTTAAAAGCTCTGTTAATAATGTGTTTTATTACCAAAGCAGACATTTTATTCTCTCACGTTTCTATTTTCCTTTTTATAACTGGAAAGCTTTAAAAGCAAACTATAGACTACTTTCAGCGAGTGTACATTTTTTTTTTTACTTTTTATTATGACTTTCACATGTTTATATGCTTGCTGTTTCATATTTTAGATTCACATTCCTTATAAAAGTTTGTAGAGTCTCCCTCTAGTGGCTCCATGTATATTCTGTGGTATAGTCGCAGTCCTTGCAGAACAACTACTGAGTTTATAGAATAAGGCCCCTTTCACACGGGCGTTTCGTCTGGTCATTTTTCATCCATATGATGATGGATGAAAAACGGACAGCAATGCATTTCTTTGGGCAAACTGAGGTAAATGGATATCTTCTGTTTTACATCGATTTCTTGTCAGCTTCTGTTCAGGTCCATTTTTTTTAAAAGGGAACAAGTCTGCAGTTTTGTTCCACTTCAAAAAAACGTAAGCAGACGAAAAACCGCTGTAAAGAGAAGAAAACTGATTTAAATGCATCAGTTTTTTTTTTTTTACTTTCAATACATTTGTATTTCAAATAACCAGATATAATTACAGATATGGACAGCATGTCAAAATTTAGCGTCATGGAATTGTGAACAGATTAAACCAACCAAGAGGTTAAAAAGTGCATATATCACATAAATAATAGCAAAAAATTCTGTCTTGGATGCTCACTTGATGGATAAAGCAATCAAAAAAGCAATAGGAACATGGGAATACTGGTTCAATTATTAAGGAATAGAATATCCCCCCCTATCGGGAGTCAATGCCATTATCCCAGTGAGCTCATCACAGCTATAGGAGAACCTGCCCAAGATACCCAAAGACATGTCCCAAAATAAAACTCAAAACTCAAAGATCAAAGATACAAAGAAAAAGTAATCCAACAATAAAAACTTGAAGAGGAGACAAAGAGACCTCAAAAAATAAAGAGAAAAGAGAAGGAATATATAGATTAGAATATAGGCATCAGGGTTTCTCACTGAGAAAATATTAGCTTGGTGGGTTACAGGGGCTGACGTGTATATATACTCCCCTCACTGTTCCCACACTGCCTCAAATGTATTAGAAGTGTTCAGGAGGATGCTAACTATCTTCTCCTGGATCATTATCCATGCAATTTTTCATTTGACTGCAGCAAATGACACCGTTAGTTGCTTCCATGCTCGTGCCAAGGTCATCTTGACACCTAGCAGTATAAAGTGAGTATGTTTTAGAAGGGGTTTCGAGCATCCAAATGGATTGCTATTCAACAAAGCAATTTCGGGAGTTTTGGGGATTGCAAGGCCGGTTGACCTTGCTCAGCAAATGAAAAATTATATTCCAGAAGCCCCTAATACGTGGGCATTCTCACCAAGTGTGTAATAGAGAACCCACATGGCCACAGACATATTCCCTGAAACAAAGAGGGGACGAGCCCAGGAAAATTATTGCCAGCCGGGAGGGAACCCGGTACCAGCGAGAGAATAATTTGACACTCGCTTCCATAAGAGTGACATTCACTATTGCCTTAAAGGACCTACGGAATAAACTATACCATGTGTCAACCTCCCAGCTGGATTCCAAGTACCTTTCCCAACTCAGTGCATACAAGGGTTTTTCAGAGGTCTTTGTCAAAGCTGCGTAAATCAAAGAGATACCACCCTTCTGGACCTGAACTCCAGCACACCACTGCTCATAAGCTGTGATACGTGGGAGATCCAGGGGTTAGAGCTCCAAAGTGAGAGGATAAAGTGTCTAATTTGGTGCAGTCTAAATCTTTCAGATAGAGATTTCTCCAATTTGCTAGTGCAATGGGACACTATCAAAGGGACCACAGAGGAGAGGAAATGTCAGATTCTGAATAGCCCCTTGTTTGTCCACCATTGAAAAGCCCAAATATCCTGTCCGGGGGGGAAGAGAGGATTATGAAACCAATGCGTCATTGGCCTAAAGTCAGAGGTTAGAGTCTTGGATTTATAGAGAGAGTCACATAGGGCCATAGAGTGACACAGCGTAGGTGCTAATATAAAGGGTCTCTGCTTAGGAGGGATCCAAGTCAGATAGTCTATAGTATGCCTTTGGGAGTAAATGATTGAGAACAAAGCCAATTGGGCTGCTTGATAATATTTCCAGAGGTGAGGAACTCCTAACCCCCTTGAGTACAGCTTCTAAAGAGGACACTTTTAGGGCAGCGGAATCCTTTAGAGCCCCAAATAAAGCTAATTACCTTGGATGGAAATTTCTGAAGGTGGGGTTTCAGTATGGGAAGAGAGCGAAATAGATATAATATCCTGGGTAGTAGGGTAATCAACTCTGGATACCTGAGGTCTACATCCAAAAGAAAAAAACTTAAGACAATTCATATTTTATTTTAGCATGGCCACTGACAGGTTAACCCACATGGTGGATTCTTGCTTGTTTTTGGGCAAGACATCCTTGCAAGAAGTCTCCAACTGCTGCAGCCAATGCAAAGCCCAAAAAATAGGTAATCTAGCCACAGGATCACTACACCCTATTGTCTTGTGATATATGGGTGGGGAAATAAATTACTTCAATGTAAGGATGAACATTGAAATCTGTGGGATACAGTATATAATAAGCTGGGAGGTAATATAAACCACTGGCGCCCAACCAAAACCAAATATTCAGTGTTCCCTAGCATTAGGAGACAGTAGCTGGAAATTCTGTATATCACTTGCTGTTTACAATAAGACAGGTCCATTATTTTTCAGCAGTGCCCATTGAAATGATGAATTCTGCTGAACTAGCGTGTTCAGGCTGGTGAAGTGAGCCATGAATGCTCTGTCCTTTTCTGCCCATTGCTGTTATTCAGAATCACACAGCTTGAAAAAAGGACAGGGTTCTCCTTTTTATTTGCTTGACATTCTAAAAGGAATCGTTGAAATCATTTCTGCCGGGTTCAGCAAGTTCCTGAACAAGAGAACATATATTCTGCTGAAATGGCCGCAGGTCTCAATGTATGTGTGCTCCACCGCTCGCAGTTTTATTGACCGATTAAGTGTGATTACTTAGAGGTGAATGTTCTTTTCCTTACTTTGCTTGATATATGGAAGAATGGTAGACTACAAACATCCACACAAACTGAAATCATATTTTAATTACTGTAGTTAAAAAAGCTTTTGTTCAGAGAGCACATTAAGAGACCATTACTGGAAATATTTTAAGTAAACCTTTCCTGAGAGAAGAATGGGGGCTGCCATTTCTCACCTCCTGAAAATGCTAATTGCTTGGCTATTACTTTAGTACTTTCTGAGTCAAGTATACATAACGAAAAAAAACAGAAGATCCCACCTGAACTCTTGTTCTGGGTTAGTGACTCAAAGTTTTGAAGTAATAGGGTTAGCGTGTCACTCAGGCAGCTGGAATTTTCAGAATAAAAAGTCAGCAATGGCAACATCTATGTTTCTCTACTGAAAGGGAAGGAAATGCAATAGTACCCATAGATTTATCCAAAACCCTTATAAACCTTTAGGGAATAAGGTTTATGCTTAATTCAGGTTGTGGTGCTATCACTCACCATGAAAAGTACTCCCTTTGTATATCTTTTTCCTGAATAATGATGGGCAGTTTGAGCTTTGCATCTTGTAGAGCATGGCCATTCAGAGAACTGGCCTCCCCTTGTTATCCAGGAAAGTGGTGACCTGCAAAAACAAAAATGTTATGATTACTGGTCTGTGAACACCTAAAATGAGAACGGCAATTATAGCTTTGGAACATTTCATGGTGATGGACCAGAGAAGCCAGGTTAGGCACAACAGACTTCTGTTCCAAAGTGCAGACAACAAAAACAAAGGGGTCCTTGGTGAAGAATTTTTCTTGTATCTTCTGATCTAGACAGCAACATCTTTATTACTTAAGGTAACTCTAACTCTCTTACGTTATTTGAAAATAAAGGTATGGATCTTGGGAACTAAGTTCCCAATACCCTTGTATCTGGGAGAAATGTGGTAGGAGGACCAGTTATGGCTGTCTATGACGAACGTCTATTACAAGTCCTAAGAGTGTCCCATAACTGGCCCCTGTTTCACCCTTCTTTCTTCCTGTGATTTTAAGGGCCGGTTAATCCCCTCCTACACCCATTCTCCTTGAGTGGGTGCTTGGCCTGCAATTTCTCTTTTTATTATTTATTTATTACAGGTACTTTTATAGAGTCATCAATTTACGCATTGCTTTACATATATATATTGTACATTCACATCAGTCCCTGCTTTCAAAGAGGTTACAATCTAAGGATCCCTAACTCACATTCATACATTAACATACTAGTGCCAATTTAGAAAGGAGCCAATTAACCTGCCAGCATGTCTTTGGAGTGTGGGAGGAAAGCGGAGTAACCAGAGTCTTATTGGTGAATACTGTCTATAATACTTTTGGTGAATACTGTTTATAATTACTAAATTATCAGGACAAGCATTTTATCAGGACAAGCATTTTATCAGGACAAGCATTCAAGGGTCTAACCCATTCTTTCAAGGCCCAAGCACTGCTTGAACCTTAGACTAAGGTGGTAGGCTCCTGAAAGCTTGTCCTTTAAAACTATTATCCAAAGCTAGAGTTTAAAGCAGTCAAAACAGTGAATCATTAGTGGTTGATTCCTATGAGTTGCTGCGGTTTTAAAACTCTGCTTTATCTTTATTAAACCTGATTGACTTTTATTTGATAAGGAAAATAGGGATATAACATACAGATGGCCCAGGATTAATTCTGTTTTGGGAAGAGTTTGTTCTCTTATCACATTTGTCTTTCCGGGAAGACTGTTTGTAGCACGTCACTGCAGGCTGTGCAGGATCTCTGGAGTATGTGGATTTTGGACAGCTTGGGCAAAACATGACTTTAAAGAGGTGTCTTTGTATGCCTTTATAGATCCACCAAAGCACTTGGAGCCCTAAAACCTACATGCTATATTATACAATCTCTACTACAATTCCTGAGGTCATTGTATCCACCAGCAACTATATCTAACATAAGCTCAACTGCTTTGGTTCAGTTCGCAAACACTTTTGCATATTTTGCGCGAAGGTCGTAAACTTTTTTATGAACCCCACTGAAATCCATGGGGGGTTGAAACTCGTTTTTAAATTTCGGTCATTTGTATGCTATTATCAAATAAATGGCATGAGAAGCTGCGCACTGACATTGCAAACATGTACCAATACCAAAATATATATATATATATATATATATATATATATATATATATATATATATATATACAATATTGTCATCCTTCCCTAACCGCTCCAACACACACTAAAGATATGGTGCTTTGAGCCAACCCACGTGCATCTATTTTTGTACATTATTGGCTCGTGCGATTGACCAGGGACAAAGGCTATGTATCTCTGGTGAAAAACCTGACAATTTTTTGGTTTAAATTTCATCCCTACTCACTATTGGTCCATACATACTACAGCTAGCCACACTGACCACTGTGCTTGCCACTGCCTCCTGGAATGGCTGGACTTTCTTGTAATAGGCCTCACAAAAGCATAAAAGGCCTAGGGTAAGACATTTATTTATTTTTTCTCCAGGCAATCTGTTTTTTTACAGATGGCTTTTTAATGCTATTTGTGTGGGAGGTGCATGGGGCTTGCAAAAAAACAGACCTTCCACATGGCATGTACCGTAAGTTACACTTTAATCTACCTACTTTGTATCAACCTGCCGTCTGTGCAGATTTAATGAACAGCCTTTATTGTATCACTGGGCAAAAAAATAAAAAATAAATAAAAACTACCAAGTTGTGTATTCTTTATCAGAACTGACCTTTTCGTAGGAGAGTCTTGGGGAATGTCGTAATGTAAATCTGCCATATGCTATAGTGTTACAGAATGACTTTGTCTATTGTGTGGTTTGATACATTAGCCGCTGGCTGGCATTTGTGTACATTAGAGAATATTCAGCCGTGATGCATCGCTGCCCCTGTGGCAATGCGCTGTTTGTTTTGTAACTGGGCATCCCCATTGTCAGATGATACATGTAACCGCAGTTAGGTCTCCTTTCATACTCCACTAGAGATGTCAGTAAAGCAGAACAGGTATTTGCCAAATATGATTAAATGATTGGAGTTCAGTGGCCCATTCTTATTTATTTACATAAACTCTAGGATTGATGCTATTTGGATAGATAATACAGGGAGACAGCCTACCCTTCTTGACACTGCACAGAGCTATGGGGTGGATGAATCTGTGGATGCGATAATCGAATAAAGCCAGGAGCAAATCTAATCTGATAAAATATAATTATAGAGTCTAAATATAATGTAACTATGAAGGATCATGTTCAATGTTCTAGATATTCTAAAATTCAGAGGTCATGGGGGTTTGTAAGAAGTAGATAATTTGTTGTAATGTTGTTTTCTAATCCATGAAACATCTCTGATAACAGACTAAACATCCTCAGTAGAAGAATGGGCTTCTCCCTATTGCATTGATAAAATGTGAACAGAATCACAATTTGGTCATCTGGTGTACATTTTGTATAGAAGTTTGAAGCTTCAAGGCAAAAGTGATCACATAGTGTGGCCAGTAGGGTTAATAATGGACAATTCCATGAAATTAATAGTTTAATCTTCATTATTTTCAATGGATTTTCCGACCGTGTGTATGCCAATCGGTCTTTTTCTGCCGGAATTTCCGACGGACTTTGGATTGAGAACCTGTTCTCATTTTTTTCCGACGGAAAACCTTTCTATCGGATTTTCCGATCGTGTGTATGCAATTCCGACACGCAAAATTCCGACGCATGTTTGGAAACAATTCGATGCATGCTCGGAAGCATTAAAATTCCCTTTTATAGTGCTGTCGAACGTGTTTTATGCCGCTGTGTTACAGACCGTCGGAATTTGGTGTGACCGTGTGTAGGCAAGACAGTTTGAGCGAAATTCCGTCGGAATTCCGACGGGAAAACCATCAGAGCTTTTTCCGACGAGAATTCCGACCGTGTGTACGTGGCATTAGTAACCTCTGGAGGAACCATACATTTCCATAGAGCCCTGGTTGAGAATGACTGGGTCTGTCCTTGGACCATAGAAGGCACAGATTTACTAAGACGTGGGTGTGGCTGTGAGGTTCTAATAGGGGTTTAGTCAAACCTGGGTAGGGCTTTAGCTTCTTCCACAGGAAGTGTTTACAGTTGAACACACCAAAAATAATACATACAGTGTATGGGAGTTGTTTTACCCACTAAAGGATTTGTATTTCTGTCCATACATACCTGTGATTTACACAGTTCCACCACATATACTGTCATTTACAGGTCTTGTCTCTCTCCCAGCTTGTGATTGGACAGGGAAAGTAGCACAAGACTGAGGAGTACATCGCTCTGCCACTCTCTACCCATCAGCATTGCTCTTAATAGCACTTTAGAGCTACAGTGCACCTGATTGGTTCCTTGTGCTGTTACTCCCACCTCCAGTCTCAGTTGTGCTGTATGGGGATTGCTGATATCAAGCCAAATTTGGGTAACAACACTGCCTGTATTTAAAAATAAAAATAAATGCACTGCTGTATTACTGAATATAGAGCAGCAATAATTTGTGTCATGTATATCTGCCTGGAGTTCAGAGGAAACATGGAGGATGTCATTGCTAAGCTCTCTTTCTTAAAATGCTATTTGCTTGGCTGTCATGTTGGCACTCTTGGTTCAATTCTTTGATTCAGTGCAGACTTTTGACTATTCTGTGACCTTCTTCTAATGGCACCTTCTAGTAGCATTTTTACAACCAAGTATTAAACAACCCTATTAAGTCATAATGCATATCTGCTGTAAGCATAACCTCAGTTACCCCCAATACAATTATAGGGGGGGAAATATAGGTGTCTATAAAGTAAAACGATCTTTAAATGGTGTTGCCATGGCTCTCACTGTCAGAAACCAGGGCAAACATTTCCTTCAATAGTTTTTTATTTTTTTATTAAAGAGTAGAATTTAACAAAATACTGAAGGACACTTGACAATATCCGATCATATATGACAGTAAGACGGTTGCCAAGCATGGCTCAAAGGCTCAGAGTCCTTATGAGTGAGTATATTTACACAGTACTAATCTGCTATGGAATGAGACAAATAAAGGTAACAATAAGGTAGGGGCATATATGACTAGGAAAAGTCGTACTAAGAAGAAAAATCTAAAGAAATGAAACAAAAGAAATACAGAACAAAAAAAGGGAAATTTTAATTTAGCACCATTTGTTTGATATTAAACATCATGAAATTTAGCACCATTAGTTTGATTATTAAACATCAAGGGCAAACATTTCAATGTTTTTAACCATATAAATGACCACCTATGAACAGATTTTTAAGCCAAACTTCAGGCAGGTAACTAAATAGCCAGTTAAAATACGTATATGATAATTCAGTTTTAGGCGGTCTTTACAGACCTCTGTTGCATTACACAGCCAGAGTATTTCCTAGTTCAGCTATGCAACTTCCAGTGTCACTTCTCCAGCTCCCACCTGCTCATTGGACAATGAACCGGCAATATCGCCTCCTGCTAGTCAACAAACAAGTGAAACGGGAAGCTGTAACATTAACCCAAGGAAAAAGTTGAGGTGAAACAGACCGGTCTGACAAAAAAGCAGGTTACATATATCTGTCAACCGTGTAGTGGTTTGCCTGAAGTTCCACTCAACAACATAAAAAAAAGCCCTGTCCCCATTTTTCAGTGGGAGCTTTCCTTGCCTTAATCATGTGCAGGCTGATATGTAGGAGGTGCAAGGACACATATGGGGGGATTAACAAAGATCGGCCTGCGGAAGAATATGCACCAGCTTCTATAAGCAAATAAATAAAAGTGTTGCATGGCAATTTTAATTCATTGCATGGTAATGGCGTGCTGTCACCCAACTCTCCTCTCCCTCCTGCATTGCTGCTCCTCGTTGACCACCCCTCCTCAATGCAGTATTTATACCAATGTGGTAATGGTGGACATTTTAGAACAATGTTTAAAGCGGAAGTAAACCCATCAATTTAACAGTTTAAAAAAAAAAAAAGGCATGCCGGGAATGCTAACTGCACATTGGCTGTGCTCTCAACCAAACAGTCAAACCATCCAATGGCTGGTGTCATAACGGATCATATGTGCAGCACCGTGGCAGTTGAAGATTAAACAGAGGCAAAGATGGTAGCTTCCTTGGCTGAAAACGATAGGGGGGTTTACTTCCACTTTAACATAGAACATTGATGCAAGTGCTTGATAATTTTCACGCAATGCCATCAGAAAGTAATAGAAACTGTTGCATATCATTTTGAATGTGGTTTGGTGCCGGAGGTACAACAACACATAGATCTTGTTGTTTTGAAGCACACAAAAAAAGCGCAATTATTTACACAAAAAAAGTATGTATTTCCCTTTGTTTATCCCCTGAACAAAGACCTACTATTTTGCTCATTGGATTCTGTCTATTTGTAGTCCCATAGAGTCAGCAGCTTCCCCCTGATACAGTGTTTACTAATCTATATTTCTACACCATCATATGTGTAATCACTATGCATGTATACTGGACAGCAGAGTAAGGAGAGTTTTCGCACAAGGCCTCTGAGAGCAGAAAGTTAATGACTAACTTACATAGACATTTATTATTTGTGGCATGAAAGCTCTCCGGAATTACGCTGTCCATGGCTCCAACTGTAATGGATCAGCATGTTGGTAATAGAGTTATAGCTAAAAGCGTAATTTAATCCAGTTATGTATTCATTAAATAGTACATGTATTTTTACATAGAATGTGAACAAGTATCTGAATCTGTCATCTTATTAGTCCTCCGTGATCCCCTGAGCAGCCGTACTCAGACTAGTACAGAGAGATGGTGAACATTGATATGCTGTCTTCTTTGTCCAATCACAGGTTAGGGGTCCTAGCCCAGTCTTGATGATGATGAATGAATTTCTCTTTTTTACTCCTTTTTAGTCTGTTAAATATACCATTGGAAGTGTTTAAGTGTTCGATAAGTGCAAAAAAATAAATAAAATATCTTGTCAGAATTTCAGAGCCTTTCACATGTCCTCTGCACACTTCTTGTGTTATCTCAAGGGTGGGTATTGAGCACCTAGTACATACATTCATATCAATCAGAGGCCTTTTTGAAGGTTCAATTAAAAACATTAAATAAAGCCAATGCATTTTGGGGGAAAAGCATCCCCCTTCCACAGAAATTGAGCAGTGGACATTACTAGAAGCACAATGAGATGCAATAGGGGACCTATGTCAGTAAAGGTTGCCAGTTCTTAACAGTGCTATGAACTGTCAGCAGTGTTTTTTCAACGAGCCCTTCTAGTTCTTTTCTTGGACTATAGAATGATTAACCTTTATTTTTTAGAGATATGAGAGTAGGTGTGTTTGAGTGTCTTGATAAGTGACAACTAGGCAGGGCTGACGCCACTTATCATGTATGCTGTGTGGTATAAGCCCACACCAGGATCTAGGTAATAAGTGCATTTCTGGCAGATCAATAGGTATTCTTCTGTACTTGCAGGGTCTTTAAACTGGTAAAATATGGGCAATTGTGCATATATTGCAGAAATGTGCTTAGGGCTGTGGCACCCATAAGGCCAAATGAAGCAACTGCCTTGGGTGAGACTCATGGAGGCATATTGGGAGGGTGGCACTGAGGCTGGAGTGTTCATACCAGTCACTCCATTTTCAGTGTATGTCAGCTCCCTGCATGCACAGCGTCATTAGTTGTCATGGTGTGGACAACAATATGCACCATAACCAATGATGCTGCATTGCAGCCACCATCATCCTAGCAACCACTGATGGAGGGGTGTGGCAACAATGCTAGTCTCTGGCAGCTTTTGCATATGTACTGCATACATTGTTTTTTTTCTTTTTAAAATGTTGCCTTGACCCACACTTTGATTGAAGTATCGTCTGCAGGGAGGTCTAGGATCTGATTGTGCCACCTGGCAGGGTTGTCTGGATTACAGGACTAGCTAAACAGAATTACAAATACTTTGGCAGGGAAAACCAGTCGCATATACTGGATGTATTTCAGTTGTGTATTTTGCTGTTTGCCTGGAGTCTGCGCTACTTAACGTGTATCCCATTACAACAAACACAGATATCAAACACAGTTCTATGCACGCTGACCAATAAAAAGTCGCTCATTGTATGCACAAGGTGAACGTGACTTCTTTTTGCCATGGAAAGCGTTAAATGTTTAATTACAAAGCCTTTAGAGGAAGACCCATGTAAGTGCAAACATAAATTTGGCATGTGGCTTCGGTAACATAAATCCTTTCACAACTATGTCGTAGATTACAGGAAGCCAAGTGACTCAGTGTGTGATAATCCACAAAATGATTCTTTTGGGTGGAGATCAAACCTGGTTGGAATGCAGTATCCCACTGACTACACTTGGAAATGCCCTGAAATCAATTAACAGGTTAAACAGCACATTTTTCTAACAGGCACGCATAACCTTACGGCAATATTGCAGTGATCTCTTTATAAAGAGAAGCAGACAGGGAAGGTCATGATGAATCTGCGTAGTCCCATAAAGTTAACCGGAGAACAGCTTTTTGTAATGCTCTGTAACCTAATCTGCTTTCAGAGAGAATCTTGACAGCCACCCAGTTTACTTGCGATGTAAAGTGCTGTAAAAATGTCTAGGACTAAAACGTCTCCATCTTTTCTATCAATAATATGCTCATTTAGGGCATACTCATGCAGTTACTCATTTATATGGCGCTAACTTATTACATGATGCTTTAAAGCTAGCAGTCAACTATTTACATCATTCTCATCTCTTGGAGTAGTTTGAAGTCTGATGTTCCTGCCACATACAGTTCGGGGGATTTTGATTTAAGTAGAGAAGGGTTGGAAACTCTGTTGAGTTTTTACTGTCTTTACACCACTTGCAAAGAACTTAAAGAAAGACTGGAAGCTGTGCCCTGAAGTCAAGAAGAGGGCAAAGAATTAGTCATCAGAATTGCCTGGACTCTTCCTGCAATGGATCTTTTCCCCATTACCGACTTACTATGGCACTATGTCTCTGTGTTGAAGCATACATCAAAGGCAGGGTTTTGCTTCCTCAAGGGCCGTACACACGGGCCGAATGTCAGATGGCATCAAACAACTTTTCAGCTCATGTGTACGGCAGCCAATCTAAAGGGGCATGATCAAAAAAGATCCCCATGATCGGCCTCCAATCAGCGCTCTCAGCCAATGGCTGAGAGCACTGAATGATGTGTTCTAATGGGGGGTCATCCCCCAGTCAGAACACAATAGCTCAGTGGGGGAGATTGTTGTACTAACATCAAATTGTTAGTACAGCAGCTCCTCCTGAGCTCTTCAGTATTTTTTTTTTGTTCAGCCCACTGGGTTGAATGAACAAAAACTCAGTGTGTACCAGGCTTGGTCTGAGCCTCCAACAAAGGGAACATTGAGAAGCACAGTAGTTTTAGTGAGGGAAAAAAGTATTTGATCCCCTACTGATTTTGCACGTTTGCCCACTGAAAAAGAAATGATCAATCTATCAATTTAATGGTATTTATTTTAACAGTCCGAGACAGAATAACAACAAAAATATCCAGAAAAACACATTTCAAAAAAGTTAAAAAATTGATTTGCATTTTAATGAGTGAAATAATTATTTGACCCCTTCGCAAAACATGACCCTCGTTGGCAATCACAGAGGTCAGATGTTTCTTGTAGTTGGCAACCAGGTTTGCACACATCTCAGGAGGGATTTTGTCCCACTCCTCTTTGCAAATCCTCTCCAAGTCATTAAGGTGTTGAGGCTGACGTTTGGTAACTCAAACTTCAGCTCCCTCCACATATTTTTTATGGGATTAAGGTCTGGAGACTGTCTAGGCCACTCCAGGACCTTAATGTGCTTCTTTTTGAACCTTGGCCTTGGCTGTGTGTTTTGGGTCATTGTCATGGTGGAATACCCATCCACGATCCATTTTCAATGCCCTGGCTGGAGGGAAGGAGGTTCTCACCCAAGATTTGATGGTACATGGCCCCGTCCATCCTCCCTTTGATGCAGTGAAATTGTCCCATCCCCTTAGCAGAAAAACACCCCCAAAGCATAATGTTTCCACCTCCATGTTTAACGGTGGTTATGGCGTTCTTGGTGTCATAAGCAGCATTCCTCCTCTTCCAAATCAGCAGCAGATCAAATACTTTTTCCCTCACTGTACATAGTCAAATCTAACTTCAATCTCCCCTGACACTAGCAGTCCGAGGCAGTCGTGCCTTAGATTTTACATTGCATATATACAGCTATGAGGCTATAGATACAGGAGTCCCTAGGCACCCTCACACTTTTTTTTTTCTAAGGAAGAAATCTAAACAAAAAGGTACTTTTTCAGGGCACTGCTTAGGCAAAATTATAATTATTTTGATAGGTTCCTGGAAATATCTTCACTTTTATTTAGTTCAGATCCACTTTCACTTAATTCCCATGAATACCCTTAAATATGAGGAACACCAAAACAACATTGTTTTCCAATGATGACATCAATTGCAATAATTTAATTTTGCTGCTTTCCAAGAACAGTGTTCACCACGGCAAGTAAAGCTAGCCATACATGAAGCGCATTGTGGCCAGTTCCTGATGAACTATCATGGGTGTCCCTGTCGGTGTCCTTTTGCCTGACAAATCGAAGGAGCCAGAGGGAAAATATTTGGCCAATCAGTGGCTGCATCTAATTAGATTAGAGCCACTGTTGGGGTATTCTAATAGTCGCGGTGGCCGGCTTCAGAATGCAAGAGGCAGCAGGGGAGACACTTCTCCGTCCATGCTGTTTACCCTGGATGGGGTAATTGATAGATTTCTGTCACTCAGAATATTTGAATGAGAACCTCATGTGGATCACTGGATGAATGGAAGTGGCAAATGACAATGGATTCAGGTTTTGGACATGCTACTTGTGATCAGTTATGAGTAAGGCCGGCAATACATGGATCAAAAATTCAGCATGTATGGGCAGGGAGGCTGTACAGAAGTGTATCTGCCAATCAACTTTTGTACAACCGTCCTGTTGAATTTTCTATGCCCAGTTTATTCTGATGACTGGGAAGTCATTGACAGAATACAATAGCTCAGCGGGGAGGAATCCCCCATCCACATTGAATGTGTGGATGGGGAAATTGGGGACATTTTTTTTTTGAGCTTAGGACAAAAAAACAACAAAAAAAAAAGATCATGCTTTTTGTTTTGCATTTGCCTATTAGTTTCCGATGGACCCCTAATCTTTAATGCATCATAAAATGAGCCGGTGCAGGTCACCACCATGCAGCTCCAATGTGACTTTAATGGGATGCCTCCCAAAATGCATTTGCAAATTATGTTACCAATGCGCATTAAAAAGCGAATGAAGCCTTAAAGCCAAACTCCAGATTGGTCAAAATAAAAAAGGCTTAAACAGTACCGATTTAAGGTATGTATAGATGTATTAAAAATAAATAAATATATATGATATATATATTTTATATTTATATTATTTAATATAATAGCACATGATGGTGCTACTAGTGCACATACTGTATATAGATATATGTGTGTGTGTGTATATACTGGGCAGGGGCTTCAGATAGGGAGAGCAGGTTATGGACTCACAAACCTGAAGCTCTTCTTTAAAGGGCCATCATCCCAATGCCGACTTCCCTAGTGGGTCACTAACTTGACTCAAGCATACAAACAGTGAAGCACAGCTTGAGATATTCAACAAAGAAAGTACAGCTAGAAAATATTAACTATGGAAGCAAGGATCAGTTTTATTGAACTGACAGTTGAATGGTGCGAGCTCTAAGCCTTGTTACAGTTCTGTTTCAGAAGCTGTCATACATAATAACGGGAACATCTGGAACGCATAAGAAATTGTGCAAGGTAAAGCTCGAAGGTGAGAAAAAGCTAAAAAACTCAGACCGGATGACCCCAAACACATATGTCAGAGATAAATCTCAGTAGAGATGTAAATTAGTGAGCAGTGTGCACACAGTAGCTGGCACATCTGACTTAACCATTAATGCATTTTAGAGGGACTTACAGTCAATTGCTTCCCAGGGAGTCGTGGTACAAGGATTAATGGAACTGTGTAAAGCGGAGGGAATTGGGCTAGTGCTAGGGGGAGTAAGATGTTACTCACTGCAGTTACAGTTTTGTAAGGCATCTGTATTTGTAGGACTGGATTTACTGATGTTCTTTGCAGCATTTAGACCCTCCTGACTTTGTATGCCTATAGACTTACACTGCTGTGAATTCAAAGCATATGCATTTTTTTGGACCTCATTCAGACAAACAAATGAGGGCAGATAGGATAATTGCCACCTCTGGATGCGGCAGCACTGTGCATCCTGAAAGTATTCACAGTGCTTCACTTTTTCCACATTTTGTTATGTTACAGCCTCATTTCAAAATGGATTAAATCATTTTTTTTCCTCAAAATTCTGCAAACAATACCCCATAATGCCAAGATGAAAGACGTTTGTTTGAAATCTATTAAAATTTATTAAAAATAAAAAACAAAAAAAAATCACATGTGCAAAAGTATTCACAGCCTTTGCCATGGAACTCAAAATTGAGTTCAAGCGCATCCTCTTTCCATTGATCATCCTTTAGATGTTTCTACAACTTCATTGGAGTCCACCTGTGTTAAAAAAACTCAGTTGATTGGACATGATTTGGAAATGCACACACCTGTCTATATAAGGTCCCACAATTAACAGTTACCCCCCCCCCCCGGAGTTTGCCAAAAGGCACCTGAAGGACTCTCAGACCGTGGGAAACAAAATTCTCTGGTCTGATGAAACAGAGATTGAACTCTTTGGCCTGAATAGCAAGCATCATGTCTGGAGGAAACCAAGTACCGCTCATCACCTAGCCAATACCATCCCATGGTGGTGGCAGCATCATGCTGTGGGGATGTTTTTCAGTGGCAGGAACTAGGAGACTAGTCAGGATCAAGGGAAAGATGAATGTAGCAATGTACAGGAACATCCTTGATGAAAACTGGGCTGAAGGTTCATCTTCCAACAGGACAACAACCCTAAGCACACAGTGAAGATATCAAATGAGTGGCTACGTGGACAACTCTGTGCATGTTCTTGAGTGGCCCAGCTAGAGCCCAAACTTGAACCCGATTGAACAAATCTGGAAAGATCTGAAAATGGCTGTGCACTGACTCTCCTCATCCAACCTGATGGAGCTTGAGAGGTCCTGCAAGAAAAATGGGAGAAACTGCCCAAAAATAGGTATGCCAAGCTTGTAGCATCATACTTAAAACGATTTGAGGATGTAATTGGTGCCAAAGGTGCTTCAACAAAGTATTGAGCAAAGGCTGTGAATACTTAAGTACATGTGATTTTTTTTATGAATTTGCAAGATTTTAAGCAAACTTCTTTCACGTTGTCATTATGATGGGGTATTGTTTGTAGAATTTTGAAGAAAATAATGAATTTAATCAATTTTGGATTAAGACTGTAACATAACAAAATGTTGAAAAAGTGAAGCACTGTGAATACTTTCCAGACGCACTGTACATACTGGTCGATTAACTGCGACCAGTTTGTATGTGGACAGAAGCACGTCCCATTGCAAACTATCTGTCCAGGGCAGGTGAAGGGCTCTATTCACACATAAACACTTTGAAGAGCAGTTACATGCAAAGCTCAGTGGTACGAGCCATTTATTTGTACAGGTGATCGTGCTATTACATGTGCAGTGAGCTGTTTCTGTTCCAGCAACAATTCACCTACAACCATGGCCACCTGCCTGTGTGGATGAGGCCTTAAAAGTGGGTATTTCTGATCATTAAAATGATCTCTTAATGTGTTTTCTGTTATTTCAATCTGCAGCGATCAATGAAATAATTCTTGTTGATCCAGCAATGAAGGTCCTTGTAACAGACTTCCTTTCAAACACACATTTTGAAATCTATTGACCATTTAAATGCTATTCCATACTGTATTCAAAACTTCCAACAATGTATTATACTGCTGCAATATAAATACAGGAAATATTTAAACAATCTGCTCTTTACCACCCAGTAAATCAGAATAGACAAGAGGTCATTCTGAGCTACTGTTTAAAAGGCTGAACAATTTATTGAAGGTGTTACTTGTTGTGTTTCATGATTACTCTGTAATAACAGCCCTGTCCTTTAAATCACAATTCTGCTCGGACACCCTAATTTAGGCTTAAGCATCTTCCTTAGATACGCCACTAAATTGTTTGCCTAAAGCATTTTTTGGGTCCGTAAGCACATTTTGTAAAAAGTTTAGAAAGTAGCAGAGCACACAGATTTGTCTTTTTGTTGTTTACACATTTTGCAGCTGCCTTTACACAGTCCTAATAATAAGGGGTTGTTTTACATAATTGCCCTTAATAGCTAGTGTTTTCTAAGAAATTGGGTATCTGATTCAATGAATATGTGTCCAAAATTAGACGATTGCGACACCTAATTGTTTTAAACAAACACAAACCCTTGTGCAAATCATAGGTTATTTTGTGTCGATTACGCCCTTGTGGTGAGGAATTTACGCAGTGGGACTCGTATACCAAGTCTTTGGCATGGGCGACATGACAAAAAAAAAAAAAGAAGTGGAACTTTAGTAAATGTCGAAAGTAAACTGAGATGAAATTAGAAGGGACTTTTGCTTGCTGAGTAATAAAACAAGATATCAAACACAATAAGGGACTGCCACAAACAGGCCTAAATAGCCGTCGTTAAATTGCTAACACCTGTGGACGCGAATGTTGAAAGGCGAGCGGCTGAGAGCTGTGCAGGTGTTAATGTGAAGGCTGACTGCCGATCAAGATAGATGTAGTGAAAAATGCCACTAAAATTGCCAAACATTCAGACATGTCAGCTCCAGTATCTGTGAAATTATGACTTTGAAGATTTTCTACTTTTCTGCAACTTTCCTGTCATTTTTGTCCTGTGATTGGCCACACAGGAACACTGCTTCTAGCTACAAGCAGGCAGCAGTCTTTGTTATAGTACCTGCCATGATGACAGTTGCATGATTGCAAAAAGCCTGCAGTCAGGATGGATTTTGGTCTTGTAAAATACATTATTTAAATGCTGTATGAGTTTTTTGGTGCTTGAAGCTGTCCTTCTACTTAGTGCACCAAATCAGGCAAGGACCTTCCTGCAAAAGAAGATAAATACTTGTATTTCTTGAAGGTGGTGACCTAAAGCCTAGTACACATGGGCTGGATGTCAGACGACATCGGCCGGTTTAATAGAAACCGGTCAGCTTCTGTCGACGGGGCATGACTGAAAAAAGTCTGGTATGGCAGTCCCGCTATAAGCCCCCGTACACACGGTCAGAAATTCCGACCACAAAATCCGTCAGATTTTTTCTGACGGATTTTGTCCAAAACTGGTGATGCATACACACGGTCGGACAAGGTTGTCAGAAAATCTGATCATTCTGAACGTGGTGACGTTCGTTGCGTATGACGGAACTACGTAGAGGCTAGTAGTCAATAGCTTTGGTCTCGTAATTTGATCTGAGCATGCGTGGCACTTTGTCCGTCTGAATTCTCTACACACGATCGGAAAAAGTCTGAGATTTTGTTGTCGGAAAATTTGAGAGCAGGATCTCCGACGGAAAAAGTCAGATGGAGCGCACACACGGGCGGATTTTCCGACAACATGGTCCGATCGGACATTTTCCGTCAGAATTTCCGACCGTGTGTACGGGGCATAAGTCAGTAATTGCCGCCATTACTAGTAAAATTCTGAAAATCTCTATCAGGGTTTTTTCTGGTCCATTGGAGAGAATTCCCTTTACTTCCTGCCTCAGAACTATGAACAGAAGTGAGGGCAAAACTCTCCAAATGAATCCCCTCTTACGATTGTTACTGTAACAGGTGTCCCCATGGAAAGTTTTCCTCTCACCTACTCTTGCTTGCAAAGTTAAAATTTAGAATTTCCCATCCCTTTCTGTCCCAGGGATAACGGTCACCAGGAGTGACAGAGTGAATCTTCCCAGCTGGGACACAGGCAGCAAAAAAACTGACAGGAGTTGTAATCCTTCTATTCTCCAAAACTAAAAAAATACCTTTAGACTCACCATAAAGCAGTGGATTTTTCTTCATTAGTCCACATTTTTGTCAAAAGAGAAACTTGTGATTTTGACCAGAAGAATGTCCGGTTTACTATTCTAAATTTACTTGTGTTCATTGTGTATTGATCTCTTTTTCCACATATCAATCTTTTTTATCTTTCTTTTTATCAGAAACAAAGTTTCCATTTGCAAATAATGTTCCCAAATGCAAACTTTGAGTGGTAGTATTTTTCAATGTAATAAAGACGTTAAACTGGTTTGGAGAGACCATGGGAATTCTTTTGATGTTTTTGTGGAATATATTTGTCTTCTTCTCCCACCCAGCACGTCCATCAATCTGCTAACTTCACTTCTTGTTGGATTTTATTTTGTCACCGGAAAACGCCAACATCAGGATTTCCAGGTTGATTGCTTTTCAGCCAATTAGTATTGATTAAATGCTTTTACACAGATGTAAACAAAATGTATGTGAGTTTATTTGGAGCTTACCCCCTCTGAAATAGATTTTGTCTAGTTCTGAACCATGTTGACATTTTTTTTAATAGCTTCTGGCAACCCTGGCCCGCATTATGGGGATACAGAGATTGTTGGCTGTTGCTGTTAATTATTGACAGGTGCTTTTTAAGTCTAACCAGGTCTGCTGGAGAAATTTAAATACCCTTTGTGACAGTACCTCTCACAAACCGAGACTGGAAACATATTAACATCCAGGAATGAAAACTGTATGGTTTGTTGATTGTAATGCCGCGTACACACGGTCGGACTTTCTGGGAAAAAAAGTCAGACGGAATCTTTTCATCAGATATTCCGATCGTATGTGGGTCTCATCTGACTTTTTTTTTTGAAAATTCTGACGGACCTAGAAATAGAACATGTTTTAAATATTTCCGACGGAATCAATTCCTATCGGGAAAACCGCTTGTCTGTATGCTGTTCCGACGGACCAAAAACTACGCATGCTCTGAAGTACGAGACGGCAGCTATTGGTAACTCGCTATTGAACTTCCTTTTTCTAGTCCCGTCATACATGTTGCTTCATCGCGTTCTAGACGGTCGGACTTTGGTGTGATCATGTGTAGGCAAGACCGCTTGAGCGGTATTCCATCGGAACTCCATCTGAGTTTATTCCGACGGAAAAAACGGTCATGTGTACATGGCATAACAGCCTACCAGCTACCATATTTTATTGTGTAACCTGCTTTTTTTTTTTGGTCTGCTTTTCCCATTGGGGCATTTCCTCTATCTTTAGTTACCCTGTTGACCATTGTCATCTTAAGAGAAAATCCTATATTTTAAGTTGTCACCAGAACGTCAGTAGAGGGGGAATCTTTTGCACGGTTGAGTTACAATCTGTAAGCCACATGTCCATGTTCCCCATATTAAAAATAGTGGCCGTTCCCATCCCAGTGCTGCAGTGCAAAAATACAACATGTCCATTTTCACCTGCGTTTTGGATCATTGGAAGGCCCATAGAAGGCAAAGGCAATGCATCCAAACACGTTATGTGCATTTGGATGCTTTGGCAAGAGGTTTTAACAAGACTTGCTCACTGGCTGTTAACCCTATCTACTCCAAATCTTCAAAAATGCATTTAAAATGTGTGTCAACGAGCATCAATAATGCATGTTCATGTACAATGGAAATGTACCATGACTCATAACAATACACCAGTCTAACGCATTAAAAAAATGTTTATGCAAATGCATAGATGAAAATAGGCCCTCAATGGGGACACATGTTCAAGTGATAGGGGTGTTCAACCTGTGGCCCGCAGAGCCCTCTGATGTTGCTCTCGACCTCAAACTGAATGCAGGAGTTTTGGTGCACTTTCAGAAAGTGCACCACAGCCACAAGATATAATAGAAGTCTATGGAAAAGCGCAGCTAACACACAGGTGCACTGAGCTGCACCTGCGGTGCCAGTAAACAGCAGTGCATCAGTGTGAAAACAGCCTTATATGGGGCTTAGGAAAGTAAAAGCTCATTTGCATTTGCATTTTGTGGTGCGGTGACCCTGTCCCATGGTCCAGGGGGCCCGTGTGGCTTCCCTGTCATATTCTGTTTTACACTTGGACAAGAGAGGCAGCGGGGCGGCCTCTACAGGAACAGATCCTCTAATTTTTCCCCCTGAACCGCTGAAAACTGCTGAAAGCCAGCTATTCCTCCTCTCCTCCGGCATTCAGCGGCTGCAGGAGGAAAATGTTTATTATGCTATTTTAAATAAAAAATTCAAAAATTCATAATCATTTAATTTCATTGTGGCCTGTGACCGGTTACCAAATCACTTAAGTGGCCCTCAAAAGGTTGAGCAACCCTGATCTAAAACGTGATTTCTTCTCACTTTGGAGAGATTTCCTCTCCCTGATCGAATATCATGTATATATATAATATCAGCAAATGTTAAAAAAAAAGACCTGATGGGGCGTTAACCATTCTCTACATTATACAAGAATAAAACAATTGTTTTTAATATCATTTTAAGAGGTATAATTCTTCTTATTTAAAAATGTTGCTTTTACTAGGGTGAATGATGGCATCTAAAAAAAAAAGATCCTTATTTTCAGGGTGGTGAATGTGTGCAGCAAGAAGCTGTAGAGTGGGCATTCCACAGAAACCCATTATTGGTCATTCCAAAGTGGCAACTGTGTACAAGGGATTGCGGTCAGAGAATGTAACATTGTTAAATTAGAATAATGAGACCTAAAGTATGGGAAATCAGAGGTTGGACCAACAGTGGTGAAAAAGTCTGTTGGCGAACAGGTGGGCAGATGTTCTTTAGAAATGCTGTAAATTCTCTGATGGGCAGCAATGACCAGCACATTAAACAAATACAGCTCTATAAAGACCTCTAATTTTCCTTTAAAATGTTTACTTTGTTTTTCTTTTACAGTAGATAGTAATGTTCTTGGGCAGCAATGTTCCTAATTCTTTACCTATGAGTCAGTAATGTATGGTACATGTATGTAAAATACATTTTGTCCCATGGCATCTGATAAATGCTCCCTTGTTCCTATACTGTACAGCTGGTTTCGAACACACGCTGAAATATCCGCATGCATGAAATGGCACAGATTTTGTTTTTGTCAGACTGAATTAACTTTCCCACACTGTTATCCTTAAAACAAGTGCTAATAGAAGAATTAGGCAATCCAGATTGATCTTTTCGAGTCAACTGTTAAGAAAACCAAAATATTTTCCATGTAATTGACAGTCATTAAGCAGAATGGCTTTTCTATTCTTCCTTCGTTTCCCAAACTTCAGGGAGCCTGAGACTTGAAGAGCAGGTGTTATCTTTATAAGTTTCCTTATGACATCACTGCCCATGTGAATATCTGAGCCTGTGTGTACATTTTTCCACGGTCCCTACAGAGCATTTTAGAATGTTACTGATTTTGCAGAAGGTTTTAGCTGTAAACAGTTTAACATAACCAAACTATTTAACAAATTGTATTTGAAGAAGAATATTATTAAGAACTATATTTCTCTATACTGGATACAAGAACAGTTACCAATTTACCACGAAACTGCATATGGAAATGAAAACTCCAGCTAGCAAAAGAAAAATACCTCCCAACATTATCATCGGTACCTCTGGGGTGGGGATAATCAAACATAGGAGTGGTCTCTCCACATTTGGTGAATCGGAGCAGGGTGTGTTCTGGGTTTAAAACTTTTAGTTTCCATTTACACTTCGCGATTTGGAATCGTGGGCAGAATCGGCGCCACTCTGCCCATGATTCCAAATCATATGGCAATTATTATCACTTAATGGCACCCCAAACGTGATGTGATTTTTGTGCAATAGGATACCAGGGCAGTCAGGGCAAAAAGCGCCTTTTAAAATCGCGTGAAACTTGTCGTGCCAAAAAGGAACAGGAGCTTCTTTTCGTCCAACAAAGGCACATAGGGCAGCTCATTTAAGTGAATAGGCTGGCCCTATGCAACTTGCTAAATCATGTGGAAATTGCTCAACAAAATTGCATAGCGGGAACATTCATGGGCCTTAAAAGTTTAAATGCATACTTTTATTAATCAGCAAAAGCAATCCTTACTTAAATGCCTTACTTACCTATACATTTAATTGAAATATCATGCAAGCAGATACAGCTCAGCCTAAAATGACTGATTGCAAGGAACAACACATTGGGGTTGATTTACTAAAGGAGTAGAGAGTGTTCACTTGCAAAGCAAATGTAGGTTGAAGCTGTGTAAACTTCAAACATCCAATAATCAAATATATATATTTTTTTTTAAATTTTCTTGCACTTGATTGGAGGCTAAGTGAACACATATTCACTTTATTCAATATATTTTATGCTATGCTACTACTACTAGTCAGTATTGGCTTTGAGATAATGACTGTTTTGGGTTAACTGTCCTGCATTATGTGTGGTTCACGATAGTGTCAACTCAATAAGTTGTACTGGATATTCTATGTTTGTTATTTTACCTAATAATTTTCTTATCAACTATTAAATTCAACTACCTATCACATAAATGTGCAATCTTTACTGCTTGGCCGGCTTCTGTCGAACAAGCATGCTTAAAAAACAGCAGCCGACCGACTCCCAATCATCGCTCTTAGCCAATGGCTGAGAGCACTGATCAGAGTGTTCTCAGCGGGGGAGATCGCTGTACTAATGTTGGATCATTTGTACAGCGCCTCCGACCGGAGTTGTCAGGTTTTTTTTTTTTTTTTTTTTTTTTTTCCGTTCAACCCTCTGGGTTAAACGATAAAAGAATAGAAGTGTGTACCAAGCATTACTGTATGTAGGGTTTACAAGCCTTTACCATGAAATGGTATCTAATCTCATGAAAGCTCATCAACCAGGGAAAAAGAAAAAAAACCTTCCCACCCCTACCCCTTATTAAATTAATGTTTTTATTTAAAAAAATATATATTTAAAAGCCCCAATTATTTACGGGACGTTGTTAAACCTCTTCTGAACGATTTAACTTGACAGCTAAAAAACAGTGTCTAAAAATGGCCGTTTAGCCGCGTTTACATGCCGTGTTTAGACGCGTCTAGAAGCTTTTGAAAACATATTTTTTTCATTTATTTTTTATTTTTAAATAGCCTTTGAAATGCCTCTAAACACAGCTTATGAGCGCATTTTTTTGGGTTCCAAAAAAAGCCTCTAAACGCTACTGTCTAGAAACGACTATAAACGACCCCCTGTACATGTACTGATAAGATAACATAGATGAGAGTTCAGGAGCAGTTGAAAAAAATGCCCAACTGCTTCTAAACATCCGTTTACCAGCACCAGTTTACAAGAGGCCCCAGGTCTTCGTTGTCCTGACTGTAGTGTGGCATGGCCTGGTCCGCAACACCTACATCACATCTGCAAAGCCCATCAGAGGGTTCTTACAGGGACCTGAAGCCTTCAATAATGATGTACCAACCAGTGAAGAGAACAGAGTTGTAATGGCTCAATTTTTTCTAATTGCTTTCCCTGATAACCCTAAGCAAATAACGCACGGTAATGGAAATACTGCATGCGTTATGCTGTTGTGAACTGATGCTTGCATATATTAATATTTTCCACATAAAAAATTATATATGTCATCTTATTTCCATCCAGGAAAAGCAGCCACAGAATGAGTCATTTGATATTTTCAAAAACACATATATTCTGTCTTTTCTCATAACCCAGCTTTCAAAGTTGCCAGCAGTATGAAACAATTTCCAGAAACACTTTACGGCTAGAGTACCTTCTCTTGTTACTCATGATACTGTCTTTGAGTAGTGCAGAATATCTTTTTCATTAAATACTGAACGATGCAGTAAAATACTTTACTAGCGTTTTACATTGCTATCTCAATATATCTTTAAATATTAATTAACACACAAGTTAATATGAACCAACTGTGTCTGGTTTTAGTATTTCTGAGTCACTGATCTGGAACAAACATGCAGCAAATGAAAGGCAGAGAAAATCAGAGTTCCTTATTTCTATAACTGTTCTAGGTAAGTGATTCACAAAGTATTGAAGTCAACGTATCAACATGAGAGCCATGCAACCAGCATTTTCAGGAGAGGTCAGAAATGTCAATGATAAATTCCTGCTACTTATATTCCTGCCTCAGTCCAAGGCAAAAAGCATATCAAATGCAACCCCTGCACTTGGGTGAAATGCTAAAAATCAGGTAGTACTGTACACTTGCCTAGACGTGTTAAATTAGCTCAGTGTTCAGAAAGTCTATTGACACAAGCTCTATTGCTGGCCATAGACGATGGAAAGCAGTTGGACATGTATGAGTGATCTGACCATCTTGCAATCCATATTGGTCCAGTGTCTTCCTACACAGGAATGACTTTGTGGGCATGAGCTTCTCTGTTTTATGCCGCGTACACACGAGCGGATTTTCCATCAGAAAAATCTTGGATGGTTTTTCCGACGGAATTCCGCTCAAGCTTGGCTTGCATACACGCGGTCACCCAAGTTCGCTGAACTTTCGACCGTCAAGAAGACGATGATATACAACACTACGACGAGCTGACAAAATGAAGTTCAATGCTTCCGAGCATGCGCCAAATTGTTTCCGAGCGTGCATATGAATTTTGCATGTCGGAATTGTTACAGACAATCTGAATTTCTGATCGGAACTTTTTCCGACTGAAAAATTGAGAACATGCGCTCAATCTTTTGCTTCCTGGAATTCGGCCAGCAAAAGTCCGATGGAGCATACACAGGGTCGGAATTTCCAACCGAAAGCTCTCATCGGTCTTTTGCTGGCCGCATTTCCGATCGTGTGTACACAGCATTAGGCAGTGCATGGGGAAAGGAAAACAGGAAGAGCAGACAGCCCCAATGCTGGTTTAATTGGGTGGGAGACAATAGAAATCAGACAAGAATTTGTAACCTCTCCAAATCATGTTGTCACCGAGAGCAACCATTTGGGACTGATGGGGTCCACCATGTGGACATTACATCACCATGTTAAATCTGATTGTAAGACTATCATTTACTGTATCAACACTGGTCTAACTGAACATATAATATGTTTATTGCTAGCCCTGAAGAAAGGGGTACAGATTCCGACACATGTTGGCTTCCTCTAATGGTATTCGATCATTTACAAAAACATGGAAAAATAGTACCTACATTGTGTTTTTGTTGAATGCAGTCAATGTCCCTCATAGTAGAGTGGAGTGCTCCTAGTACTTCCCTTTACTGAGCAATCTGTGACATTTGGCTTGTTGGGAAGTATATCAGCCTTCAATTGATCATCCAGTGTCTGTATCTATTGTATATGGATAGCTTTAGTTTTAAATGCATAATTTTCCTATCTGTTGTTATGTAGAACATATCTATGCCGAGATTTCTTTTGTATCTATCCCTTCTTTTAGATTGCAAGCTCCTTTGGGCATGCTTACACTCTTGGAGGATAAATAACACTGGCTAGCATATCGTTGTGAACTTTATGTTGCAGTACTGTAAAAGTTATTGGAATACATTAATTATAACAAGGGGAATTTCATTACAAAGCTGTTCTACATCAGGGACATTTCCAGTAACAAATCTAAAAATACGTTTTTGCTTTGTCTCTAAAAATCAGGGCCAGTTAACAGCTATGGACTTTTGCCTGATTTGCAGACAGCCCATATGAAAAGACCCAGCAAAGTAAATTGGAAACTCTACATTGTAATCAAATTTCTAGTGTGCAAACATCTGACATTGATCGAGTGTACAAATGTAATGTGACAGCCATATCCCTTCATTCTTGTGCTTATCTGATGGCAGTGCTTAAATCAGCCTGGATTATGATCCGTAAGAGATCTAGACACCATCAAACTATTAGTTTTTCTAAACAAGCCCAAATGAAGCATATCCATTTCAGCAAGTGAACGGAAATCTGCTTTAAAATTTAATTGGAGCAAAAGTATATAGATTATAGAGGTGTTCAGTCCAAGAAAAGTAAATATTCCTAAAAAATTCCTGCGAAATTCTTGTGTTATTTCGTTTTTATCCTGTTGCAGTTGCTGTTTTTTTTTTTAAAAAAAAGGTTATCAAAATGTTATAGCTAATTCAATGTTTTAGAGTAAAGTCAGTAAAACTGGTGCTAAACTCTTCTTGAGATAAACCCATATAGAAAGAAAACCTAACTCAAATTTTCCCTATATTTTTTTTTTTCCAATAAAGTTTTTATTGAGAAAGATAAAACAGCAACAGATACAATAAATCCTTATGAAATGCATATAAGTAAATACATACATTATACATCTTTTAAGGGCGTTCACTTGAAATATAACAGGTAAGAGAGGGAATAGATGGTAAGGTTGCATATCTTATACAGTACAACGCAAACAAGCGATAAAAGTTGTAAACGAAACATAACAGTAACCTAAAGCAAGTATATGTGAAAATTCAGTTTATCATATTATCAAGTCGGATTGTGGACAGAATCATATTAGAGCATAAGCTATGGCGACTCAACCATATACAGAGTCATCAAGGGGCTAAGACGCGTGTATGGGTGTGTGGGTCATGGAGTAGGTCCAGTGCAGATCCCTCTCAACCCCAGCACCCCAAATGGGAACATGCTGTGCTGGGGGAGAGGGAGACGGAGGAGTGAAAAGTATGAGAGGAGTGGCGGACTAAAAGGTGTACGAAGGGTTTAGGAAATTCAGACCGTGCTGGGGTAGAGACACGATCATCATCGAGGGTCAGAAGCCTGATGTGATATGAAGTATGATAAAGTGGGATGGAAGGCGGAGGACAGATACTAATCTATTCGAGGACCATTAGTGGATCTACAGGGTATAAGGGAATGAAGTCCCATAGTATGGGGACCGCTTTTGTAAGGAAGGTCATTAGCAGGAGGTCAGCATAGCATAACGGATTCAGGTCAGGACGGGGTCACTGTAGGAAGGTCAGAACAGCCAACCGCAGAAGCACCCTTAAGGGGAAGCAATAAGTTCCTGATAGGATTGTGAGGTCTTGAATTGCAGCCAACAGGACCATATATTACTATATGTGGTTGGAGTGTCTCTGGCTTGATGAATGATATTCTCCATCTCAGAGATCCTGTCAATACGTCGAAACCAGTCTGTGACAGTTGGAGGAGTCGTAGATCTCCAACGAGATGGTATGCACTGTCTAGCTGCATTGAGTAAATGTGGAAGGATAGATTTTTTATATACCGAGTGGGGTAGTGAGAGATGTTGCAAGAGAAATTGGGCGGGTGTATATTCTACATCATATGTGGAAATGTGTGTTATAGTAGTATGGACTTTCTTCCAGTAAGGTTGGATTAGAGTACAGTCCCACCAAATATGGAGCGGGGTGCCCGTTACTAGATTACATCTCCAGCATAGTGGTGGAATTTCGGGGTGGTATTTGTGTATGATGTCTGGTGTTCGGTACCATCTGGCATAAATTTTGTACGAGTTTTCTTGTGCTGAGACATTGATAGTGTTTTTGTGAATACAGTGGTAGATACGTTCCCAGTCCATACTAGAGAGATCAATGTCGAGATCCCTTTCCCAGGCCTGTATTATGGTGTTCTGCTTGGGATCCACACCTTCAAACAGGAGTGCATATGTTTGTGATATGAGATGTCGTTGGGGGGAGTCAGCGGTACATAGAGTTTCAAAATGATTGAGATCCCTGGACCAGAGGGCTGTGGTAGGAACCACTGTAAGAAAATGTCGGATTTGGAGAAAATTGAAAAACTGAATGTGATGATCAGGGAAATGCGATAGAATGTCCTGAAAGGAGAGTATGGTGCCGTTATGAAAAAAATTAGAGGCTCTAAGTATAAGGGGTTCTAAATTATTGGACAAATTTCGAGAGGGAATCCCCGGGGGGAAGTCTGGATTTCCTTGCAATGGGGTCAGAGGGCCTGGGGATGGGGTCCACTTAAGTGATCGAGATATATTTTTGAAGGCTTGTAGGGTAGCGCCTGTGAGGGGGTGAGAGGAGTATATATTGGGAATATTAGAACCCGAAATCCATGGCAAGTGGGCGAGAGGGGTAGTGTCGAAAGAGTTTTCTATTTTAATCCAATCTTTGGAGATTGAGTGGATGTGCCAGTCAATTATTCTCGTGAGATGGCAAGCATAATAATATTTTTGGATGTCGGGGAGGCCCAAACCTCCTTTAGATTTTGGGAGTGTGAGCGTAGTCCAGCTAATCCGAGGTGATTTTGCTGCCCATATGAAGTTACGGCATAGTCGCTTGTAAGTCGTGAAAAAAGAGTTGGGTAAGTTAATTGGTATGGCTTGTAGAATATATAGTATGCGGGGTAGAATGTTCATTTTTTTGTAGAATATATAGTATGCGGGGTAGAATGTTCATTTTTAGTATGGCGGCACGCCCAAACCATGAGAAATGCCCCGAGGTCCATTTGAGGAGGTCATGTTGGAGACAGAGAAGGCGCTCGACAGGCTCAAATTTTCCCTATATATAGTAGACACTCTCCAGTGCCTTAAAGTGTATGTAAAGAAATTTTTTTATTTTTTCAGAATTCGCAAGAATAGGGATGGTGTAGGACCTAGGTCAGGTTTTTAATGCTGTCTTTTTCCCCAGTGGGAAGACTCACCGGGGGTTGATTTACTAAAACTGGAGTGTGCCAAATCTGGTGCAGCTGTGCATTTTAGCCAATCAGCTTCTAATTTTAGCTTGTTCAATTAGGCTTTGGCAAAAAAAAAAATGGAAGCTGATTGGCTTCTATGCAGAGCTGCACCAGATTTTGCACTCTCCAGTTTTAGTATATCTACCCCCACCCTCGATATTTTCTGTTTACTATTGTCACAGAGACAGAAAGTAACAAGAAATGCACATTTTTGAGTTGTCACCAGATGTAAGAGTAAATCTTCACTTGTTTCAGTGACAACTGTCTAAGAAAGGAATTTCCTTCAGTTTGTAGACATTTTTTACTTCCTGTAGCCTTTCTATGACAAAAAAAAAGTTTTGCCTTTCCACATTTTTCTGTGGTTCCTTCAGTTTGCTGTTACGTCACTACAGGACACAGTAGTTATGTAGGGGCCAGCTGAAGGAATCACGCATGCAACACAGGTCCGAGCATTCAACACAGCCAAAAATATGTTGGAAGTTGAAAATCCCTAGCTCTTCAAAATAACAAATATCAGGTAGCCGTACAAGCAAGTAGTAGTGCTTTTGTTTGCAGAGGAGGCTTTCAAAAAGTTTTTTATTCTAAGCACCAAGTCACTTAAACTTGAGTGCAATGATGGTGCTATTAATGCACATATGTCAAACACAAGACCCGTAGGGTGAATCCAGCCCTCTAGGCCTTGTCATGTGGCCCTCACACTCCAGTTTTAGCCAGAATATGGCAGAAAACATTCCACCACTTCCAGCTCTCACCTTCCGCTCCCACTCCCTGATGTCACTTGTAAACACAAAAGCCTTCTGTGTTTACAAGGGACAGGTTTGCTCAGCGGCTCCCAGTGGCTAACAGATCATGCGCACATGGTGGGGCTTGGCGGGAACAGATCTCCAGAATCTGAGAGAGAGAATGATCTCCCTGCAAGGCGAGGCAGAGCCGTCTACATAGGGAGGTACTAGAACTGGGCCAGGTAGGAGAGAGAGATGCGAGGGAGCTTTGGGAAGTTGCACACCATGCACTCTGTGCACAGCATACCCATGAACTCTACACTCTGTACGTAGCGCACCAGCTGTGCCTTGGTGCTGCCATGTCTTCAACCAGAACAATGAACAAACCAAAATGCACACACATTGGCAGTGCTCTTGCAGAACCATGATATGTTCCATACTTGACAGTGCTTAGTCATCAGGAGATGTGTGGGGCTATCTAACCTTATGCAAATACTGACTTTCAGACAGTCCATAACACATCTCTACTTGATATTTTTAGACTTCCCCTGGACATACACAACGCAGTGAATTCCTGCTTTAGGACATAGGTATACTAAAAAAACAATGATGATTTTCATAGCATGACTAAAATGCTTGTTCAGTCCACTGCCGTTACCATTTAATTTTTAACAAGATTTTCCAGGGATTTTCCTGTATTCTTGTCTTGCGTTTAATGATTTATGAGTACCTGTTGCTGTTTTTGCTCTGGCTACGCTCTACCCATCCAAGCTGTTTTAATTTTAGCCTAGAGTAATGTAACATTTGGCCTACCTTTTTGTGGCGTCTGTCTTCATTTTCTGAAATCAAAATCCATGAATGATCTGCCACTGTGAAAGTGCTTTAGAAAGAGCTGTCAACGGCATATGTCCGCGCATGTTTTCATAGTAAGTACAAGAGTGACTTTAGTTTCTGAAAATTCTTACAGACTTTGTACTCGGGGATCATTCATCCTAGTGCACTCTGATGCCCTGTATATGTGCCATCTAGTTTATATAAATCTCATTCAATGACCTATGTCTGTCTCAGTAATGGAGTAGTGTTTGCCCTATACGGCTTTAGAAAAGTTGCATAAATGTCCTTTTTTTTTCCTCTAAAGGTACTTTTCCTGACTAGGATTTCCAGTTTTATGAATGATGGTTTTATTGTTACCCCAAAGGCTGCACTGAGTCAAAGGGTGTTAATAATTGAGATAATTGTCACTCAGTGCCTTCAGCAGTCTAATAACATAATGGTAGAGTCATTATTACTGAATTGTATCTATGACTCTAATAGGGATATTAGATTGTCCACTTCACTAAGCCAGGGGCTGATGTGAAAGGCTCTATGCAACTTGTTAGGTAGTATGGAATTTGACGGCATTGTATGAATATTAGAAGTAGGCTGAAGTGTATGGAATCTCCATCGATGAGCTTCTCTCATTTGGTCAGTTAAATATGCCATTATGCTATGGCATATGTCCAATGGGTGCAAAAAAAAAATCTGTTGATCCTTCCAGAAGTTCAGTGAGCTCCTAACTCCCTCTGAACTCCGTCTGCTCAGCACTGAAATCTCAAGTAGTGTTATCAGCCCTGCCCAGGTTACCTCTGTGAACCATAACCCCCCCCCCCCCCCCCCCTCATACTATGGAGACAAGGAGATGAGGTGTTCTTTACTCCTAACAAGCCTTCTGTCCTAGGGTGGCCTAGGGTGACAGCTCTCCTTTGTAGATACAGTACATTGAGTGAGTGTTGCCCCCCCTAGTACAGAAAGGGTGTTACTGGCAGGATCACTAGGTTAAAATAAAAACAAGCAATGAAAAAGAAAACAAATGCAGCCAGCACGTTTAGGGACTTGTAAGGTCCATTATATAAAGTTTCTGTTCCTGAGTTTAGATGCACTTTAATACTGATATCCAGGCAGATAATGTAAACCTCCATTATTCATTATAGGGGAAAGTTTTGTGTATTTTTAGCACATATTTTTACATTTTTGTGTTAAATAGCTTCTTAATGTGAATTAGAAAAAAAAAATTGTACGTGTTCTCTTTGTTAATGTGTTAAAGTGATCGTAAAAGGTTCATTTTTTTTTTTTTAAAAATAACGAACATGTTATACTTACCTGCTCTGTGCAAGGGTTTTGCACAGAGCGGCCCCGATCATTCTTTTCTGGGGCCCCATGGTGGTGCTCCTGGCCCCTCCTCTTCGGCGAGTGCCCCCATGGAGAGCCGCATTCCATGGGGGCACCCGTGCAGACGCGCTCCCGAATCCTGCTGCTCCGTCCGTTGACACAGACAGCAGGACTAGGCCCCGCCTCTGGCTCCCGTGTCACTGGATTTGATTGACAGCAGCAGAGTCAATGTCTCCTGCTGCTATCAATCTATCGATTGATGAGGACCCGAGACAGCATCTGGAGATGCTGGGCTTGTGCTCATCGCTGGAATGATCAGGTTCAGGTAAGAAAAAGGGGGGCTCTTGCATTAAGGTAAAAAACCCTGAGACTTGCAACTTTAAATGTAACAGTTCGAGATCAGTTACCAAATACTTTGAAAGGTAAAACGGATCATGTACATGTATTTTTCAATAAGTCTAATTTAAATAATCTATAAAAAGGTACAAGGATCTTCATTGAATAATAACCGTGCACATGCAATACAGCAGTAGTTGTCGTAGGTGTGTTGGCTACCTAACTCTTTTGCCGCGTACACACGATGGGAATTTCAGACAGAAAAAGACAGATGAGAGCTTTTCATCGAAAAATGCGACCGTGTGTAGGCTCCATCGGAATTTTGCTGGCCAAATTCCCGCCAGCAAAAATTTTAGAGCATGTTCTCAATTTTTCAGACTGAAAAGGTTTCTATCGGAAATTATGATCGTCTGTAGCAATTCCGACGCACAAAATTCATACGCATGCTCGGAAACAATTTGACGCATGCTCGGAAGCATTAAACTTCATTTTTTCTCGGCTCGTCGTAGTGTTGTACGTCACTGTGTTCTTGGCGGTCAGAATTTGGTGAGACCGTGTGTAGGCAAGACAGTTTGAGTGGAATTCCGTTGGGAAAACCATCAGAGCTTTTTCCGACAAGAATTCCGATCATGTGTACGCGGCATTAGGATTTGTTGGATTTTGCTAATGCATCTAATGTAACCTGTTTTTTTTTATTCCTATTGACAGCAGTCAAAGGGTTTTGTTTCTTTTTTTTTTTTTATCAGATCCTTTTTTATTAAGTTTTTCATACAAAAAAAAAGGAAAATAATACAAAAATGGGGGCCTATACGGGGCCTATACATGTGTTCAATGTTGTACATATTATATGTTATAAGTACAATATAACAACAAGAAATAAGTATTATTCAGTGTTATAGTTAGACCAGTGATCATTATATCCAGTTCCTTGCTTGTGAACAGTTTTCTAATTTCACATAAAAAAAAAACAAAGAATAGAATAGGTAAGTGTGACACGTATATAGGCCACAACCTTTTCGCTGTTCCCCGCCTTTAGGGAGATAAAATAAAAGGGGTAAGGGAATAAATAATAAATAAAAAAATAAAAACGCTAACCTTGTAAATAAGTAGAAACAAATGCATTGTGTCTACAGTGCAATAAATAAGTAAATTTTTTTTTTCTGTATGTCAAGGTATAGTAAATACACAATTGTAATGTAGTATTTATTAATAAATTGGGAAGTCTATATAGTAGTAGCGTCCCGAACCATATGATACTATTTTACTTGCAACTGATTTACATCAGACCGGAGGACACTCCTCCACTTAGAATTCTATCTTTGACTAGTTGCAGCCAAAGGTTTACATCTAATGTCTCATATACATGTGTTTCTAGATACAGGAGCCCATACAGCAAGAATGGCCGCTATTGGTCTGACTTTTTGGGTAGAGAAAAGAAAAGAGATTTAGCCTAGAGAAACGTACAGAGCCAATTGTTGCAGAAGTCATGGATTTTAATGCGCTGCAAATTACTAGTGTGTATTGCACTGTTCCGGATAATACACTGTTTTGGACCCAATTTCTGAAGGCCACCCCCTTTTGCTGACAGTGGGGTTGATTAGAAAATAAGGAATTTGTTGCCTTTTAAAAAGTAAAAATGAAAGTAACACTAAACTCTGGTTAAAAAAAAAATTCTTAACTCAGAAAAGTTATTTCTATTCTATCTCAGCCTCCTCCAAATCTCTATCTTTGTTTTTTTGCTGCTGTGATCTGACTTCCTGGTAGAGGGTGGCTACATTTGTTCTCCATGGCCCCATTGTATGTAGTTACGTAGCTTACAAAAAAAGTAGTTTACTTTTTTTTTACTTTATTGAAATGTCACTAAATGACACTTCATTTAACTCTATGCATCAGAGCATGTGGCAATGAGTTGCAATGATCGGCTGTACTGTAGGATGTGCAATGTACTGTAAAAATGCAGCAATTTTTACCCAATGCACCACAACACACCTCAGCGCAGCGTTATGATCGGAACATGGCACACCAAAAGCAGTTGTTTTCTATGTGCCCTTGTGCTGATTCTGCATAGATCTTTGCAGACCAACTCAGAAAAACTGCTGCAGTGGGAATGAGCCCTAAATTAACCCCAATGTATACTAATGCCACGTACACACGGTCGGAAAATCCGACCACAAAATCCATCTGATTTTTTCCGACGGATTTTGTCCGACACTGGTGTTGCATACACACGGTCGGAAAATCCGGTTGTCGGAAAATCCGATCATTCTGAACGTGGTGACGTTTGTTGCCTACGACGGGACTACGTAGAGGCTAGTAGCCAATAGCTTTGGTCTTGTAATGTGATCTGAGCATGCGTGGCACTTTGTCCGTCGGAATTCGCTACACACGATCGGAAAAAGTCAGATAGGACTTTGTTGTCGGAAAATTTGAGAGTAGGAGATAAAACTTTGTCCGTCGGAAAATCCGACGGAAAAAGTCCGATGGAGCCTACACACGGTCGGAATTTCCGACAACATTGTCCGATAGGACATTTTCGGTCGGAAAATCCGACCGTGTGTACGGGGCATAAGCCTAAGCTCTTCTGTTTAAAAATGCATACCTCCCAACTTTTTGAGATGGGAATGAGGGACACCTATCAGCAAAAGTATGCAGGCATAGAACACACCCCTTGTCACACCCCCTTAAAGGAGAATTGTATAAAAAAAACAAGATTGGTTAAACCCACAAGTGCTTTTTTTACCACTACTATTCCTTTATATTGGCTTTTGGGATTTACAAATGCAGCAATTTAAAAATCAGATGACAGGTTCAGCACTGGGAAACACTTTATGATAGATAAAAAGTGCATTTTATATACATGTATATGGATCAGATCAAAATGAGGGACAAATGAGGAGCAATGAGGGACAGAGGGACATTGTTCCAAATCAGGGACAGTCCCTCCAAATCAGGGACAGTTGGGAGCTATGAGAATGTATAAGCTACTTTTTCATTTCAGATGCTGTTGCTGGGCAATCAGCATTGCTAAAATGATTAATTTTGGTCTCCTGTATTTCTATGTCTAATTCAATAGCAGAGCACTCTGCGGAGTCAGGTACAAGACACTCTGCTCCTCTCCTGGACACTGCAAATAATTAATTAACCATCACATTATAAAATGAAGCTGGGCACTGCTGCATGTCAGGATTTTTACTGAGAACACATTTAATTATTTGCTTGATTTAAAATCTAGTCTACGCTAGTGCTGAGGCAGCAGTGACCATTCAAATCTTGCCCCCCCCCCCCCCGTTTTGGTGCCGTGCGGGTTAATCAATAAACTGCTTTCTTTAATAATGTTCCTTTTTAACTTTTATATTCGTTGACATTTGTAAAATATGGAATGCTGGAGCCTCTGCTAGAAGCAAAGCGCTATTGTTTTATTAATTGTTTACTGCATATTTTAAGCTATCTGTAATCTAAATTAATTAGCCCAGCTGCCGATCCTTTTCCTCCAGACAGAATGGATTTGAAATCATCTTTTGTATGATGTTGACATGTTTTGGAGCTTTATTTTAATGACTTAGATGACTGTTGTTGTATTTTGCATGTTGTCCCTTTTCTCTGTTCTTTCTATAAATGTTTTTTAAAGGATTAGGATTCATTTTTAAACACGTCTCATGTCTACTTCTTGTTCTGTATTTTTATATTGCATTTCGTATGGAGATCTGTGCATGCGTCCTGTAAGACTCATCTTTATACCCAGTAATGTAATTAGCAGGGGTCAAGTCCTGGGGAAAAAAGTGTGGGAACTCCCACCCAAGATCCACTCCGCCACCAAAAAAAAAATGATACACTCATATGCACAAACGCTTCAAAAGTGGTATTTTTCGTGGCCGGCGGGGAGGAGCGCATCACGAGAGGTCTGACTAAATACAATCTCTTAGAAGCAGGGACCTGATCTACCTGTCAGATAGCTGTGATTGACAGGTAGATCGAAGCGGAAGCTGTCATGGGGCCCCCTACTGGCAATGCCTGAATGGTCAGGTGTGCGGCACTTACTATTGCGAGCTGTGTCGGCAGCTGCTGGTGTAGCACCTGCCACACAGATTGTATACTTCAAAGTCTTGCAGGACATGGTGGCTAGTGGGAACTGAGTTCCTGTTGTGGAAAAAGTACAGGAACTCCGTTCCCATGCGTTCCCGCAGGACTTGAGCCCTGGTAATTAGTATTTTCCTATGGTGATAGAACACTATTTTTCACTTCTGCCATCACTAAAATATTGTTAGTGCAGACTCCAGGGTGGTCTTGGCTTCACTACCTAATGAGTCACTAATGTAACTGCACTGATGTGCAACTATTATGTGGGGTGGGAGTTCAGACATCACTGGCTGCATGCTTATTATAGTGACTCACTAGGGAGTGAAACCGGTATCAGGATGACCACCCTGAATCCTGCAGCATTAAAAACCCACATTTCCCACAGGTTCACTTTGAGGGCTGCAGAGATCAGCTTAATTAGACTAATAGATCATCCACGGTTATCATTTAGTCAGACCAAACCCATAGACTGAGTACAGTAAAGCACAATTATTGTGTGTGGAGCTGATAAGTAGGAAGCAGCATCTGCACACGTAATGTAATGATGAAACCAAATGGGTGTGTATATGTGTGTGTGTGTAGTATACATAAAGTAATTTAGACAGTATATACACTGTGTATGTGTGTGTGTGTATGTGTATATGTATATATATATATATATATATATATATATATATATATATATATATATATATATACTGTATATATTGTCCTCGTGCTACTCGGTAGAATGGTGGTTTACGTCAGATTTTGGGAGAAGCAACGCACTAATAGTTACATAGTTGGTGAGGTTGAAAAAAGTCCGTCCAGTTCAACCTGTGTGTGTAAGTGTGTATTTATGTCAATAGTACATTGTATATCCCTGTATGTTGTGGTCGTTAGGGTGCCCTTCTAATAGTTTTTTTTAAATTACCCTGCTGATACCACTGCTTGTGGAAGTGAATTCCACATCCTTACAGCTCTGACAGTAAAGAACCCTCTATGCAGTTTAAGGTTAAGGTGTGTCTTTTTAAATTCCCTTTCACTGAAAAGTCCTTTCCGTATGCTAGGGTCACCAGTATTGTATTTGTACATTGATATCATATCCCCTCTCCAGAGAGAATAAGTTCAATGTTTGTAGCCTTCCCCCATAGCTGAGGTCCTCCAGACCCTTTATTAGCTTTGTTGCTCTTCTCTGGACTCCTTCGAGCTCCAGCACATCCCTCCTAAGAACTGGTGCCCAGAACTGGACGGCAGAGTCTTGTAGAGTGGGAGAATTATTGTTTTATGTCTGGAGTGAGCCCCCTTTTTAATGTATGCCAATATGCTGTTGGCTTTTCTTGCAGCAGCCTGGCATTGCATGTCATTGCTGAGTCTGTCATCTACTAGGACCCCCAGGTCCTTTTCCATCCTAGATTCCCCCAGAGGTTTTCCCCCTAGCGAGTAACTTGCATTCATACTTTTGGCACCCAAAATGCATTACCTTACATTTTTCAACATTAAACCTCATTGGCCATGTAGTTGCCCACCCCATTAACTTGTTTAGGTCTTCTTGCAAGGTTTTCACATTCTACATAAATGTTGTTGCCCTGCTTAGCTTTGTATCGTCCGCAAATATTGAGATTGAGCTGTTTATTCCATCCTCTAGATCGTTTATGATTAAATTAAACAGGATTGGTCCCCTTGACAGATCCTTGGGGGACCCCACTTTCTACACCAGACCATTCCGAGTACTCGCCATTTATCACCACCCTTTGGTTCACCCCTGTAGCCAGTTTTCAATCCAGGTACTCACCCTATGGTCCATGCCTACATACCTTAGTTTGTACAGTAAGACCCCTTTCACACTGGGGCTGCATTAGCGCTAAAGTGACGCTCGTTTTAGCTGCGCTTTAGCGCTGTTTAAGCGGTTCTTTTCAGCCGCTAGCAGGAAGCTTTTAAACCCAAAGAAGGGGTTAAAAACTCCTGTGTTGCAGCATTTACAAAACGCTTTTCAGGTGCTTCAGAAGCGCTGCCCATTCATTCCAATAGGCAGGGTGTTTTGGGAGAGCTAAATGCAGCGCTCCCAAACCGCCCCAAAGATGCTGCTTGCAGGACTTTTTGGAACGTCCCGCAAGCGCAATGCCCCAGTGTGAAAAGTCACACTTGAATAAATGGGAGGTGGTTTTCAGGCGTTAAGCAGAGGCTATTTGCAGCACTAAAGCACCTGAAAACTGCCTTAGTGTGAAAGGGGTCTAAACGTTTGTGAGGAACTGTATTGAATGCCCTTGTAAAATCCAGATACACCACATCCACAGGCCTTCCTCTATCGAGATGGCAGCTCAATTCTTCATAGAAGGTTAAAATATTGGTCTGGCAAGAATGATTCTTCATGAATCCCTGCTGATTACTGCTAATGATACAATTTTCATTACTGGAATCTTGGATATAATCCCTTATCATCCCCTCCCATAGCTTGCAGACTATTGATGTTAGGCTAACTGGCCTGTATTTTCCAGGGATATATCTCAGCCCTTTTTAAAATATCGGTGCCACGTTGGCTTTTCTCCAATCAGCTGGTAACATTCCAGTCAGTAAACTGTCCACAAAAATTAGGAACAATGGTCTGGCTATCACCTGACTGAGTTCCTTAAGGACCCTCGGGTGTAAACTATCTGGTCCCGGTGACTTATTTATGTTATGTTTTTCATGTCTATTTCCAATTCTGTCCTCTGTTAGCCATGAGGGTGCTTTCTGTGACGTGATATGACAATTAACATTACATGCTTGGTTACTGTATTCCCCCCCCCCCCCCGTTTCTTTTGTGAAGACTGAGGAGAGGAATATAGTCAAAACCTTTGCTATGACTCTGTCTTTCGTAACCAAATTCCCTTCATTATCCTTTATGGGGCCAAAATGTTCTGGTCTCCCTTTCTTAATATTTATATACTGGTTCAGGTGGTCAGGTGTGTGCTAGATTCATAATAGGGCCAGAGTTAGAGCTCAGGGTCCCACCCTCCTGAGGGAGGTCAGTGTGTCTGAGGGGAGCCATGTTAGATGCTGCCATGCATCAAGGTCAGGTTGAGACAGAGGAAGACCCAAGTGTGAGAGGAAGTCCAGGAGAGACAAATGCAGCTAGGGAGCTGCAAGGAAAGTTCAGCGTCTGCACACCACTGGGATGTGTTTGATGGTCAGGAAGACCCTGCAGAGGTACTCGGAGCAGTAAAGCTGCCACAAGAGAGCCAGGGGGCTGAATTATATGTCTTTGCAGTGATAGTGAGAACCCCCTGCATGGGAAGAGCTATTTGTATGAACTTTGACTTGCTTTTAAATAAAAGTTTTGGACTGGCACAACTCATTGTAAATGCACCTGAGTTTAATCACCCCAATCTTACAATATATATATTGTAAGAGAGAGAGAGAGAGAGAGAGAGAGAGAGAGAGAGAGAGAGAGAATGAGGAGGAAGCTTCACTGCTAAAGCTGCCAAATTGTAAAAAAAACAAAGCTATGTTTCATTTAAAAAAAATTACTCACGCCCCATAGAAAAGCCCATTTGTATTAGCGGTCTTGGAGATAAGATGTTATCACATTGTATATTTTGTTTCACAATTGATTTCATCTAGATCCCAAAAGTCCCGCAAGACCATCTGAAAATAAGTGTCAGCAAAATGTTCTATAAATCAGTTTCAGAACATTAATTCTGATGGTGTGCAAATAGCCGTGTCATATTCAGTATCAAAAATACAAGTGTAGTAAACAAAACAGTCATTTTAAAGTAGTTTAGGTTTTAAATCAGATCGCTGATATTAAGACGGGCTGTATATACTTCAATACAATTAAGGCCCCACTCCAGGCACAACAACAAAAAAATACCCTTGCCCCCCCCTCCAACCACACACACATGCTGCAAGGGTTAAGTGCTTGTTATGTCTACGGGGGGCATGAATAGGGTATATTACTTACTTTATTCTTCCCCCGTCAGCAGGACCCATCCAGCGGTGCAACCAACCCCACAAAGCCTGCTCTCTAAGGTTCCCCCTGGCCAAGGTGGCACTCCTGCATACAATGTATGGTTAATAGCCCTGCATTATATGTGATGACAAAGAAGGACTGTTCACAGACCAGATGGGAGATCTAATCTAATAGGGGAATTCCCTGCCCTTTAGGAGATTTCCTCTAACTTCCTGTTTAGTTGAGTTAGTCTTAACAGGAAGTTAGGGGAACTTTCCCTAATAGTACACACAGCAAAAAAGAAAAAGATATAAACATAACAATGCAGGGCTTTAACCCTAGTTTTAGTTCTACATTAACTTTACCTACATTACATACATTTGGCTATACATTAACTTTAAGTACATACTGTAAAGCGATTGTAAAAAAAATTTAAATCACAAACATGTTTATACATACCTGCTCTGTGCAATGGAAGTGTACAGAGCAGCCCGCACCTTCTCTTCTCAGGGCTCTCTCCAGAGCTCATGGCTCCTCCTCCAAGGCGAGTGCCCCCTTAAGAAGCTGCTTTGGGGGCACTCATGCGGACTCGCTCCTGAGCCTCACTGTCTGTGTCTATGGCTCTGCTGCCTCAGCAAAGCCAGTGAAACCAGTGAGTGAGGGCAAAGAAGAGCTGCAGACAGGCACAGTGCTGGATCGAATGAGGGATCAGGTAAGTAAAAAAGGGGTGGAGTGAGAGGGGGATACGTATACCTAAACATTTTTTTTACCTTAATGCAAGAAATGCATTAAGGTAAAAAAATGTTTAGGCTTTAGAACCACTTTAAAGCAAAGTCAAATCAAGTTGATGACTAGGCCTTGGTTCAGGCTGTTGGGTTTGAATCTCTTGCTAGTTTATATTCAGGAGTGAAATTTGTGCCATTGGGTTCCAAGTTTTGCCTACCTGCAGTGGGATGAGGTCGTACAGAGGGAGTAAGCTTGCCGTTGGAAAATACTTATCTTAAGGCACCTCTGTAATGTTGTAGATGCAGTTTTATATTAAACAATAAAGGCTTCAGAACTGGATTAAGGGTATGCCAATATGCATTTTAAAGATGACAAATGCAATTCCTATGATTAATCTTGAGTAATGTTCTTGTAGCTTCATAAAATATTTGCTTACAGTCAATTTAACTGAAGTGAAGAAAATAACTGAACCCTTGACATCTCACTTAGAGTAGCTGCTTTCTACCATCGATAATGGACTCTTCAAGTGTATACTTCTTTACAAATCTTGAATTTATATTTTAGCTGTGACTGCCTAATATTACTTTTTCTGTATGTCTTTTAATCGTAAGGCTCATCCCTATTTCCAAGAAAATTGCTGCTTTCTTAGAAATAACAAAGGTTTTTTTGGGACTTTAATTGAGGCACAAGACACGTGGTAGGAGAAATTATATAATTGTTTAATTGACATATGAACATAGCATACCTCATAAACATATGATACATGGTTGAACATGAGTATTTGTATCTATATACAAGGCAATGGCATACAGAAAAGAAGGATTCATATATATGTATATACACATGCACGCATCTGAAATCGCATAGTATCTCATGGAATTAATTATTTTTTACTATCCGGGCAAAATATTAGATCCTATTTGGTACCCTTTTTTCATTTTTTTTCAGATATGCTATGTGTTCTCTCCTGATGAGTGGCACCTGGCCACGAAACACGTAGAACCTATCAATGTCATCATGTTCCCAACACATAGCTTGACCTTAACTGTGATTCATTTGTATCCTATAACCCATTTGTATCTATTACTCAATAAGCATTTGGCTTTTTACATTAATTACTTCCATGGGATACTCTGCGATTTCAGATGCGTGCATGTGTATATACATATATATGAATCCTTCTTTTCTGTATGCCATTGCCTTGTATATAGATACAAATACTCATGTTCAACCATGTATCATATGTTTCTGAGGTATGCTTTGTTCATATGTCAATTAAACAATTTTATAATTTCTCCTAACACGTGTCTTGTGCCTAACTTAGTCCCAAAAACCCCTTCCATATTTCTTATTTCTGAATTAGGGATGGAGGTGCTGGGTATCATGCACCTCATTTAAAGTCCCAAAAAAAAAACCTTTTGCTTTCTTATAAATAGTTCAGTGCACCAAATGGATGCCTTGGCTGCATATAACAGGTGCACTTTAAACAACCAGATCATCTTCATCATTTGCTCATGGTGATAGGTTTTAGGCAACTGCCAGACATAGAAAAAAAAATAGGAGGCATTTTTATAATAGTAAATTAAGAATAAACGTAGCATTAAACATAGTCAGGCTGGGCCCAACTGAATTGATGTGTCAGATGATCTACAAATGATTGCAATACTAAACTTAATTCCAAATTAAATAATAAAAGTGTCAAAATAAAGATGTAACTAATCCATATCCTTGACATAACACGATGCTTTACATTTACAGAGATTTATAGCTCATATACAGTAGATGCACAAAAAACCTGTTAGAGTTCTTAACTGTAGTTAATTCAGCAGGTTCAAGATGTCTTCTATTATGTTTGCTTCCTATAAGCAGAACCAGAAAAGCAGTGTCTGGAAAGGTGCTAGATGACATTGTTTAAGGCAGACTGCGTGGCTCAGCGAAGCCAGAAGATGCACCTCTGAGGCAATAGTGTTCCAGATGGTTGTGAGCCTCAGCAATCATTATTGTTCTAGAGGTTGGACTACAGGTCTAATAATGGTGTATATATTTTTTTTATTGTTCCAAAACAAACTTTACTACTGTAATAATATATTGGTATGCAGTCATTCAAAATCAGCCAACTGCCTGGAGTTTGTTTTTAGCTTATTTTTTTAATGATACAGACTTTGCAGATGAATGATGAGCAATTACAGTCTGCAAGAATGATATGGTCTATTCGCCACTAATCCTATGCAGGAAAAAAGAATGTGTGTAAACTCCCACAATACACTGAATTTACTTGTCCAGTCGCAACCCAGTCAAGGGCAGGAGAAGCTACCTGGAAGTGGTGGGAGCTGTCAGAAGAACTAAAGGAGGATGGGAAAAAGTACTCAGAAAAGGGTTGTTATTATTATAATGTAGGATTTGTAGGATTTACATAGCGCCAACAGTTTGCGCAGTGCTTTAAAACATGAATATGAGTGATGAATGGGATAAATGTTGATGGGGGGGGGGGGGGCTGAGATTAACTGGGCAGGCCAGGAAAAGAGAGCTAAGGATGCTAGGGTTGATGTCATCACACTCAATGAGCAGAAGAGGTAAATGTAAGACTTCACAATCTGTTCTTGTCACATTCCTTCAACACAAATTATGGAGGTACAGTATCCATTATATAAGGACACTTATGGAGTATACCTATGAACCTGCAAGTATGTTTTTGGATTGCGAGAGGAAAGGAAGTACTCAGAGGAAGCCTACACAAACATAGACAGAACCTAGAAACTCCATGTCGATAATGTCTTTTGAAACTTCTTTTTAATGGTTCATGTTGTCATCTTCATCCTTTCTCCACTACACTATTCCTCTACTAATGTATCGCTAATAAATAAGCTTAGGCATATTGTAAAGCCCAACATCTGATATGTACCCGGTGCAAAGTAGTTAGAGAAGGGTAGATATGACAGTCACAAAGAATGGACTTTCAAAAAGAAGTCGGAAATGGATGCTGTAGGAAATTGTAAATTGGGGACCGCCACCAACTATTGTTTCTAAAGTATACCAACTGTAGGTTACTTTATAAAGAACGTCTGTAGAAAAGCTGTTCCCTAATGCTCGGAGTTACAGTACCCGGTGTTCACTGGACAAACATAATAAGGCTTAAGATGTTGTTTACATTTGTTTTTCAGATTTACATTCTTGCTTGTTGTACAACAAATATTTGTGTGATCCGGTTTAAAGCAATGCAGTCATTCTGTATCAATGCATAGCTTTCAGCATTAGCATAAAACCATGTTGTATGGAGTTATCTTAATCTCATTGCTCTTAAGAAATCCAGCCCCATCAAACACTTTTCACACTCTCCATTGATTCTTCAAGCATGAAATGTTGCATTGACATCAATGGGAAGGAGAAATGAATGGAATGCAAGACATTTTAACAAGTGTTGCAAACAATGTGCTGATGAATCTGCTCTAGTGCTTTGCTCCTTGCCTAATTCTTCACATTATACAGTCTCCGGGACCAGCTCTGGACATACTAATGAGAACAAATTAGGCAAAGCAAAATAATGTCATTTAGCTCATTTAATTATATTGCAAAAATAAACCACAAAGGAAAAAGTTCAAGGCTAAATATTTCATCTCTTCTAATGTTGAAATAGCATATAGTGTGTACAGTCATATTTTCCTTGAATATTATTGCCGTTATTATTGCTGTTATGGGCTTTTTCAAATTATACTGCAATCCTATATCATAAAGACCATTTGTAATTACCCAAAACCACATTTACAAGGATGTCAGCTAAAGGAATTTATTTTTTTAAATACAAAGACCTCAACTTTAGACCTTTTAGTGTTATACTTACTCTCTATTCAGGTGTTACTTTTAGCTTCAAGCGGAAAAGCCTTTCAAAGGAAAGTGGATTTGTACATATTTTCTTATGGTCAGGAGTAAAACTAAAATACAGACTATTTATTTATTCCTTTATTTTTTAGTCAGGTAAGTATAAAATATTTAATAGTAAAAAAAATTTTTTAGCTAGCAGGTGCAGATCTTGGCTACATTTCATATGTTGAGATATTGGGGTTGATTTACTAAAGCCAACTAGGCTGTTCATTTTGGAAGGGAAGTAGCATCTTGCAAGGAAATTACCCCCAGAGCTTGGTGAAGCTATGCTGACTTCCATGTTCCATTCCATTCTCCTTGCACGTGATTGGGTATTCTTTTGCAAAGTGAAATTTCACTGCATTCACTGAAGTCTAGCGCAAATTCCCTTGCAAAGTGAACATCCTGTTTGCCATTAGTAAATCAACCCTATTATCTCCATACAACCTTTTTACATAGATCAAGCGCTCAAGCTTCTATCTACACAGAGAAGCAAATTTTCTGCTCCTCTACTGTTAGAAATGCACAATTCTTTTCAAATGCCAAGCCTGGTATGTTGCTTTTGGGATGTCTGGGCTTTACACAGCTTAAAAAAATGCTTGGACAGTGTTCTTTGGCTCAGGAGCATGGTCTCTACTGTTTCTCAAATGCCATTTCTTCCCAAGTATCCAGTCCTAGTACCACCTCACCTATTCCTAGGTCATACTAAACTTCTCAGATACTGCCATAGAGTTTCTCTCTGTAGACCAGGCATTGGGCCTAAAGTAAGAAGTAAAAGTGCAATTATCCTTTAGGGAAATTATAAATGAGGCCAAATAAAATAGAAAAGTACGAGTGCATGGCTTGTACAAACTGTAATATAAGTATTTTACATTTATAATTTCACATTTCTGAATTTCTCAATTTTCCTTCCTGCAATTGTTCGTATTTAAGAAGTGTGTATAATTGTGAGTGTGCATTTTGCCTTCCGATGGCCAAAGTCACATTGTCTAGGGGCAGTAAGTATCTGGCCTTTCTGAAATAAAATCCACGTGTTTATAAAGGACTTTCATTCTCTTCCCCATTCCTTTTGATGGCATTTTGCAGTCCAAGGCTCCCAGTAGGAAGTCTGCTTTCCCTGGAGATGTATGTGACATTTGAGTATGGCTCACAGGATAAAAGGTAGTCTAGTGAACACTCATAGAGGAACTACTGACACAACCTGACAGCCTTAATCTTGGTCCAGAGACTGATTAGACGGCCAAGGGCAAAAACAAAATTGCTACCAACAGCAGCATAGAGAAACTGCTAATTCCCACCAACAACATCACTAGTGAAGAGCGGGATGATTATTTCCCTTTAGTCTCAGGCATTATCAACATGGTTACTCAGAGCTGACATCCCAGTGGAAGGATTAACTACAATTTATGGCTCCCTAACCAGAGGGAAAGTTTCACACCCATTTACAAAGTGCATTCCAAAAAATGTTTTACGTATTTCTACAAACCCATATGGGGTATAAAAAGGAAATTCATGTATTGCCATGCAGTGCAGGGGTTTACTCGCCAACAGGGATGATGATTGCAAGGAATTTTGTATGTTCTTTCTATATTCAAACTAAAAACAAAGTGATAGGTATCATGGCTTCTGCCTAGAATTGGCTCTGATAATGAATTTATGACTTTAGTGAAGGCTTTAAGTTTTAAGCACCTTTGGCAACAGGGACTAATGTTGAAGGTCCATGCAGAGTATATACATTTCCTCGAAATTCGTCTATGCCATATTAATGGAAAAAATAAATTACCATTTAGTAAAATCGATAAACGGAATCCCTAACTCCATAAAGCATTGACGTTTCATTAGAGATAAGACTTGTGCATTCATCAGTATTAAATCACTCTCGCATATTTTTATATACTTATTTTTTTTTTAATCATAAAATAAATATATTTACTGATGTAAGAATATTTTTGACTTAAGACGCTGAAAATGACCCTGGAGCCAAAAAAGAGCCATTACTAGCAGCAACCAATTAGCATCATTGTTTCATGGTCCCAGTCAAAGAAGAATGCTGATTGGTTACTTTGAGGAAAAGCTTCATCTTTGTTCTGCTTTTTATTTACATGTTTTTTTAGGGTCGGGTTACACCACAATTTCTGCATTCCAGGTGCGTTCCAGTGTATTTTTTATGTGTTTTTAATGCATTTATTTCCCCTTTATTATTTTCTTCATCTCAGTTCAGGATATGGGTATTTTTGATGCATTCCGGTGATTTTTTTATGGGTTTTGCTGCATAGTTGGTAGTTTTAATAACTCTGCTTAGAGCAGGGGTCTCAAACTGGTGGCCCTCCAGCTGTTGCAAAACTACCCATGAGGTATTGCAAGGCTGACAGTTAACAAGCATGACTCCCACAGGCAGAAGCATGATGGGACTTAGTAGTTTCACAACAGTTGGAGGGCCGCCAGTTTGAGACCCCTGGCTTAAAGTTATGTTTGCAGACAGATGTATACCTTTATCCCTGTCCCTGGGTCATAGTCATGTCTGCCCTTGGTCCACACTTGATATGCCCACCTTCTAGGTGGTCCTGCCCAGATCACAACCACTTTCTGGGTAATTCTGTCCAGATCAAGCCCACAATCTGGAAGGTCCTATTATTAATTAGGCAGGAACTGCCCACTTGTAACCCCAAACATTCTCAGCTAATACCCTTTTTTGAGTTACAGCATATGCTTAGTAACTCTCATAAGGATGATGCTGTGATCTTGGGACACAACCCGGCACACAGCGTCATTGGGACAGAAATGCGGGAATATCTCCGCAAATTCAGGAAAGTTGGTATCTTTGTTAGGGCTGTCTGGTTGCTACAAATAATACTGGCTTATTCATTAAAAGGTAACATGTCAACAACCTAAACAATTAAAACTGAGCCTATACTAAAAATGTATAAGCAGAGTTTGCCTTCTATAAAAACATGTCAAAATGCTCAGAAATATGAAAAGTACTGTAGAAGTTGTGTGCAAATGCTTACTTTTGAAAGTTGATCTTGGCCCCCCTTGTTGGTCATGGTGGCTGTCCATCACTCAAAAGAGCCAATAGGGAATCTCTGGAGGTGGGATATAAAAAAAAAACAAAGCTTGCTTTTTACAGGAAAAGATAAATTTGCATATCATTTTAGCTTCTGATATCTCTGTACTGAATCTTTGTTTTAATAAAACTAAAATTAACTTCAACATATGGCCAGTTTGAGTTCAGAAGCTTTATGATAGGTTTTATGTTAGTCATATTGAAGGGAATGTCAATCGCCCCATTACGTAGCGAATCCTTTTCACACATGTGAGCAGCTAAACTACCCTTGTGAGTTTGTGGCTAAAAAATACTCATAAAGTGATGGTTTCCTTATTTCAGACATTGAGGCTCTGATTTATTAAATACTGTATGCAGACTCATTTCATTTCAAGGTATTACCATGGCAACAAATGTATTATTAGGGGTACATGTGGCAGCAAGTGATTGTAATGTTTTCAGAATAATCATGATGCTTAACATCTTTTTCATTAGTGAATGTCCATGTTCAGGCCTGACTTTGAAAAATGCCTTTTTATACATATTTTTTTTTAATTATTTAATGTTTAATCTGTTCATACAAGCATGTCTTTTTTAATGTTCTAATATACCAAATAAAAGATTTATTTTTTTAGGTTGTTGATCGAGTTGTCTCTTAACTTAAGGGAGGCTGTTTTTTTTTTTTTTTTTTGTCTGATTTCAGTAATAGGTTTGAACACTTTTTACATGAGTTTTTGTTTCAATATAAAAAAGATGGAATGCAGCTTGGGTTCAGCCAGTCCCCATTCTCCCCACACCTAAAACAATGTACTAGAATTTCTTAAGTTATTGTTCAGAAGACCTCTAAAGAATTTGATAACTTTGTGGTGGTGGAGGTTTTGGTAACTCTTTGGTAATCATGGATCTCTGTCTGTTACAGATATACTATATATAGTCTAAAAAGTTTGTGACTATCTGATTGTCACACCTATCTGAGCTATTTGGACATCTTCCAAAGCCGTTGGCATTAATATGAAGTTGTCCCCACATTATGGCTGTAACAGCCTCCACACCAAACTCATCAAACAATGTCTTTATGGACCTGGCTTGCAGATATGAACTCAGTAATATGGAGGGGTTTTCACATACTTTTGTCTGTATATTTTATAAGGTATCAGGTTTAGGGTTGGTGTAGGTGAGCTCTTTGATAGCATTATTTGCCCTTTTGCACTAAGTGCAGCTAGATTGGTGCTCCCAGTCTCAATAACTTCCTGTTGGGCCTTTTTAACCCTAAAAGCAGAGCAGCAAACAGTTACAAAACATTTATTAAGCAAAACTCAATGTGAGCTGGTAGGACCTGGTCCTGTCCACTTTCTTAGTGATGCATTTAAGTAATTTAAATGGCCATGTGAATTGTGTACATTTCCAGTGTGTTATTCAAAGAGGTTGTTGAACTCTTTTGGTGGTTTTGGGGGCATCTATCTCAATTCTAACTGGTGCGGTTTGAGGTCTTGTATAAAGGTACCCTTAAACTTGTCTAAAGGTACTCTTAAGCTGATTGCTTAAGTTGGTAGACAATTAAATGCTGGTTGTCTTAGAGTACATTCCAACATGTTAGCACAGCAAGCTGGAAGGACTGACAGTGGTCCTGGCTAGTCCATACCCCAACTTAGGTCACGGTATGTCATCTTCTGAGGGGAGAGGCCAAACTCTGGAATGCAATCCAATTACGAGCAATTAAAGGTAGAATCTCATCAGTCACTATGATACTGACCAATGACTTTTTTCTTATAAGTGATTGTCACTACACTCCACAAGATGAGTATTTAAAAAGTTAACACATCCTATTTTAAATTACAATCTTAATTTCTGGAACTTAATGCTTGCCATACATGTACCCTATATGATGGTTAGATATTGTGATCATTTTAATGAGACGATTGTATCAGAAATTGATTCAACAATAGTAGACAATTGTTTTCATGGAAAAACATCAGTCAAAATTTCCCTTTTTTGGGTGTTTTTGTTTTGTTTTGCTTTATTGTGCTTAACGGTTGTTTTCCAGTGAAGGATTATTTGAACCAATTGCGTTTGGTATTGGTTGCGTCTCTGTATTTTAGGACTTATTCACACCATCTACAATGAGCTGCATTCTCAATGCAAAAGCACATGGAAAACAAATGTTACATTTATTACATTAGTGTGTTTTCTGTGCATATTAGACAGCCATTTAGGCTGGGTTCATATCTAATACCGATACGGCTGACAGCAGGGGTCTGGTGTGTGCTTGTTCTCCATTTCAGGGATGAATCAGGCCTGAATTTTTGCCTAAATTCGACCTGAAACTGAGCCAAAAATGCACAGGACCCCTGTCCAATTCGCTCCCCAGCTGCCTCCAGAGATGTGTGAACCGGCTCCATTGCGAGACAGTCACAATCTCCTGTCATGCGAATTGGACGCATCTAATTCTCACTAGCGTGAACCCAGCCTTAAAGTGAATGCACTATCCCAAGGCAACACGTGATAATGCTTACAAAAACTCCCATCAACTCCCATCTAACCTTAGTGCAGCAAGAATAAAAAAAAAAACTCTTGTATTATCTACAATATTTGAGTGTGGCAGCACTGCACTATATATACACATCAGATAAGTGTAACTTGCATTTTTAATGCATCTTTGCAAAAAAAACAATAGTTGAGCTAAAGAAAAAAAAAAACAGCTTGTTGCATTTTGGTGCAGTTTCCAGAAATTGCATGTTTTTTTTTTTTTTAGTGAAGAATGTTATTTCATGTAAAATGTACATAACTGAATCAAAAATATGCAAAAATTAACAATTCGGCCATATGAATGTTCCTTATCCTGCAGTAACCCATAAAAAGTTTGTCTATATTCGTGTGGAATTTTGGTTGAACAGGATTGGGTAATTTGCAGAGTGAAATCTGTGGTTAAAAATGCAGATATTTATTATGTCATAGCTTGAATCTAGATAGTGCAAATGTGTGTTATTTTTCTTCACATTCTAAGGATTTTTACTCAACCACATGCATTATCTGCTAAGTGGCGTGTGACTGGGAAATTGGATGAATAGGAAGTTGTCTAGTGTTTCTATCTGTAAAGCTCAGGCTGTACTTCTGAATTCACTTTGGAGAGTAAATAGAGTTTGAAAGCATTAAAAATTGTGTTCATAATGCAGAAGCCTTGTTATGTTTCACACATGTCGTGCATTGGTATTGCAGCTCTGGGTGGATGAAGGCCACCGGCTGACGCATCCTTATTTGTTCAAATGGCTTGTAAGGATACTGCTTATGTCTGTTGCTTATTGAAATACTGTAGGTGGTCTTCTTTCCTATTATAACTGCTACAATTGTTGCACTCAATGTTTTGTTTTTTTATTCCCTATGAAAGGGGAGCTACCTAAGAATAAAGATTCAGATTCTTACAGTAGTGACTGGTCTTCTGTAATTCCAAGTTTTTACCAAAAGCAGATTTGTTTTGTATTCTTCAATGTCAGCATATGTAATTGTCCGGGTTTAATATTAAAGCTGGCCATAAATAGTGCAGTTATTTTTCGTTCAGCCGGCCGGCTGAATGAAAAAAACTGAACTGATTCCCCCATCCATATACTTGAGGTGGATGAAGGATTCCTCCCCGCTGTGTTATTGCAGTCTGACAGCAGGACCTCCCTAACATTAGCGCTGTATGTGCTGATCGGAGCAAATTTTTCCAACAAGCTGGTTCATGATAAGTCGATAGACAAATCAACTTCTCATGAATGGGAAGAGCCATACATGGATCATAATTTGTCTGATTCCCACTGAACTGGCCTCTTTCACATGGACGTGCCGATCGGGTCCGCTTGTCCGTTTTTCAGGCAGACCAGTTTAGCAGCTCCATTCTTCTCTATGGAGCGGCAAGTTACACCTGCCTACATCTAATCCAATTCGATCTGCCAAAAAGAGACGGATGGGGATCCCCTTCCGTCCAGTGGATCTGATCAGATCGCAGTCTGGTGTAAACGGACAAGCGGTCTATTTACATCCGACCGCCTATAGAGGAGAGCGGGCTGTGTCTGCTCTGCATAAGTGGAGCGGACATGGACCTGTCATCTGCCTGCTCAGTGGGGATCAGAAATCCCACGCTGAGCAAGCGAATGGCAGCCACAGTTCGCCCCGTGTGAAAGGGGCCTAAAGTACATTAAGAGCTATTTTTTTTAATCAGTGGAAGGTTAAAACCATTATTGTTTTTTTTTGCCATCTGTGTCTACTAAGGAGATTTCTATTAATTTCCTGTCCTGTTGACTAAACAGGAAGAGAAAGGATATGTTTCCAAAGGAAAAATCCCCATGTATACTAAATCAGAGGATTTCTTCATACAACAATGTGCCAACAGCCTAAAAACATTTGACAACCATATATGTAGCTGGAACTTTTATGGCCACAATATAAATGTGGTAAAAAAAATCAATATCAATAATAGTTAAAAGCACAGTTATATAATAATAACACCATACAGCATGGCTATTCCAACACCCAACATATGATACAGTATACCACTATTGTCTCCACATGTTACATAAATTATAGGTATCCCTTGCTTTGAAGTAGTGAAATTCATTATGGAGCAACCCTCTTATTAGACAGTTGTCGTGGTAACAAGTGTTCCTATTGGAAGATTTCCCCTCTATTCCTTTGTATTTATCCTCACTTTCATTCTCAGTGACATTAGTAAAATTAGAGAGAATCTCCCTAACAAGGACACAGGCAGCAATGAAAACATGCAGAGATTCTAACCCCTCACTACTCCATTCAATAAAAAAAAAAAAAAAATGTGCCTTTAGTTATACTTTGCTTTTTAACCACGTAACACAATAAAAAATAAAATAAAAAATTACAAAATAAAATGGTAGTCTGAGTTCATTTTAAAATAGAGTATACAGCTAAATACAATTGATGAGTAGTTCAATAATATTACTCTCTACTGATCACATTAAAGGGGACAATCTCCACAAGAAACATTAATGGCAACTAAAAGCAGCTGCATATTTTGTGTAGGCTGGAAAGGTGGGGTCCGAATTGAGTTGTAGTGTGTTTAGCAATATGTCAGGAAAGTGCAAATTTTTGGGGACAGCTGACAAAAATGTCATGGCTGTGTTACTTGTTTTGATGTAAGCTGTGTAAAATGTATTCAATAAAGAAAAATACCAGTATTTCTTGAAGAGTAAATGACAACTTTTTTAAAGATGCTTAAATTGACCCTAAAAGTGTTCTTTCATCTACAAAACAAATGTGTTTTTCTCTAAGCAGTAATAGCTTGCTATTAACAACCAGTTGGGGAAATATTGTATGTTTGAGCTATGGATCAGTATGAAATAATCCTTGCAGTAAAATGTCTAAGTTCGTATGTGGGATATTTTTTATGTGTGTCTTTCTGGTGTGCTCCATGGTAGGCCAAGTGCACCTACATTGGTCCAAAAGACTAAACAAAGGAATCCAGAGGGTCCTGCGTTGAAAGAAATAGATAACTGTATCTGTTTAGCTGACCAAGTATGTTGAAGACTACATTCAGTCACTCCCTCCACCAAAAAGACATGTTGGGGAAGAACTTTGAGCTTTAAAAAATGTAATACTAGTATATAATTGATGTCTGAATACCTCCTATTAGCCTATTTGAAGCGTGAAGAAAAAAAACCTCTTCTTTAGCCTTTGCTTTCAAGCTGCTTTATTGCTCCCCTGATTGAAGTTCAATTTTTGGGCTTCACTAACATTGAGTTCCTGCCCTGTTCAGTGAATGCACCTGATGGATGTGTCAGCTAGAGGGATCCAACCCAGTTCCCCTGTTTCACTTCCTCTCTTTTCTTTAGTTGCTAGGGTGCAGATGTCTGGATCTCAGCGTGTAATTGGTTGCTAGTACGCAAGCGTCAGGCCACACCGCATCAGTGGTTGTCATGGTATAGGTGGCTGGGCTGCCCTCACCATGAAAATGCATTACACTGTGAGCTCTGGCCTGCGTTCTCGCAGCCAATGCCACTATATGGTCTGACCACCTGCATCCTAGTGACCAACGAAAAGAAAGAGCAGTTTGAACAGTAACATGGGAACTGACATACCTCCTCCCCCTGCATACCTAGTGATGGCCAAGGTTCACAAGACAAGTGTTGTCAATAAGCTGTGGGGGAAAGGGCGTGCGCTGTCCACCATTTCAGCAATAGTACAACCTATGTTAACGGGATGTTATGTTATGTTACCCATGTTATGTTAAGTCTTACATGTATTTTGTTGCATAGGGGACAGGAGCAACAAATAAACAGTTTGGTGACAATCAGTGGTGGCTGGTGCTCAATCGGTCGGGGGGAAGAATTGGCTAACAAACCCCCCTGTTGCTCTAGTCTGCCACCCCACACCAACCCCCCCCCGGTCGCTGGCTCGCTCGCCGATCGATCCTCTGTGTCCTGGCGGTCGCTGCATCTCCTCCCGGCCAACTGGGTCTTCGGTCTAAGCCAATTGGGTCTTCAGACTCTCGGCCAATGGGGTCTTAGGAAGACATTAGCGAATATTGATTTGCTAATGTCACACAACTGGGTGGGCCCAGAGCCCAGTGCTCTGCACCCCAAGCCCACTCTTTTTTCAAGCTAATTAGAGCCTCAGGCTCTATTTATGTGCTTCAAAAAAAAAAAAAAACATTGAAATCCATGCGTCCAGCACCCGGCATGTAGATTCAAGGCTGGGCGCATGGATTAGGGTGCGGCACCACTGGTGGGAATTCTTCTTTAAACAGTATGTAATTTGAAGGCTTTGCCATGGTTCATGTTAGATGCTTGTCATTCTTCTTCTTCTGCTAGCAGTTTTGCTCTTCCACACATAAATTTTGTCTGGCAGTATGGTACTCTCAGTGTTTTTTAGATAACATCTGGGTACCTCAATTACAGGGACTCTGGGAATGTCTGCCACGTTAACCACAGTCCCTTTTTCAGTACAAGGATTAGTGAGGCATTGTACATAACAGTACATGCAGATATGATATACAAATGTGCATGTGTGCTGTATTGGCTGGGTGGTTTCCTAGTCCTACCATAGTCAAGACTGTGGGCTGGGTGGTTTCCTAGTCCTACCATAGTCAAGACTGTGGGCTGGGTGGTTTCCTAGTCCTACCATAGTCAAGACTGTGGGCTAGGTGGTTTCCTAGTCCTACTATAGTCAAGACTGTGGGCTGGTGGATTCCTAGTCCTACCATAGTCAAGACTGTGGGTGTTCTAGAGAGATTCCCAGTAACACGAAAAAAAAAACTCTCCAGTAACAAAAATTTTACTTGCTTTACCTCAATCTAACAGTTATCTAGTCCAAAGCCCTTTTTACTTACCTAAAGTCATGATCACGTGATGCTGCAGTCCCAAGAGTGGACTTTTCCGTCTGTCTGTCCAGTGGCGTGGGCCTCTCAGGATCTAGAAGAGGAGTGATGTCAGCAAGAGGGGATGGTGGGGGACCAGTTGGGGAAGAACTACCTGCATCGTTGGGTTAGAGGTCTCCCTGGCCTGGCAAGGGACCTTGACAGGGTGCTTAGGTGAGTATAACTTGCTTCACCAGGCAAAGACAATCGAAAGGGTGGGAGGAGGGTTAGAAGGAAGGGTTGGAAGGGGTTAATATTTTGTCTGGAATGGTGCTTTGAAGTGCGTGTTCCCAAATAAAAGGTAACATTATTGTATATTGGTTCTGCTCACAAATGGCAAGTGTAAGTGGCAGACAGCATTTAACCGGCACTTCAGATAAGCAGTATTATAGCAGCAGAGGTTATTATTTAATACTGTTTGCAAATGGAAAGTAATAGGTATGACTTTAATTATAAAGAGACTAAAATGAATGGTTAGCGGTGTCTGGGGTCAGAGAAGCATACTTCTCTCATTAAATTACTTGTGGTATCATAATACATACCCAGAAATGAATATGTTGTAGACTTTGAAATGCTTTAAACTTGAGCGAATAAATATCCCGTAGCTATGTCTAAATGCAGCTGGTTTTTCGAGATTAAAACAATCATAAAATAGGGTCTGTAATGTAATTCTTTGGAATGGGAAGGAACAGCGTTCTTAATGGACATAGTTAAACTAGCAATTAGGGGTGACCTTTCAAATGCAGCATACTTATTTCTGGAGGGGTAGGGGTGGCGATCAAATAGAAATGCTTTTCTCTGGGTAAAAGTACTTGACTGCATTGTTAACATTTTGAATGCCAACCTTGTTTTCTGTTACTGGCATTCCACTTTGTTAAAATATAAATATGTTAAACTATTTTCCAGAGTCATAGATCGTACAGATGTAAATTTACTTTTCCATTCATAGTTGTATCTCTAAAGTGTATTTCCATTTTTGCAGCCAAACGGAGATGACACTTACTTTATATTTGTTACATGTTCCCATTTGTATATCATCACTAACAAAACATTTTAAAAATTGTTGCTTACTTTTTACATGCTTAAAAATCCTACTAAGCTTTCCTGTTCTAAGTAATGGTTAGGAGGGCTCTGGGGAGTTATGTTTACCATAATTATCCATGTCTGTACTGTGCTGGCAAATCTCATTATCGGTTGAAAATTAGATTTGCACACTGTTTTTTCTAGCAAAAGGTCACCAGACCCAAATTCTGTTTTAGATGCTAGACTTTGTAAAACCTTAATTTAGGTTCTGTAGTGCATTTTATAGTGATTCTACAAACATCCATTGCTCAAGCCCTGAAGAAGGGAAGGCTCTTTCCTCCCAATCGCATTGACTGTATCTGATGTCCTTCACCAATAAACATTGCCAAAAACTTTTTAGGTGATACAATCCTTTGTATTCGATACAAATCCAAGAGTGTATTGTCTGATGAACGATGTGTTTCTAGTGATTAGAAAGGTAGCAGCCAAGGAACAAGACTAGGTCCACACAAGACTTTCTGTGTGGATCTGCTTCCTTAGAGGAAAATGAACTCCATTACAGTATGTACATCAGAACATATTCCACTTTAATTGGTCTAGCATTATCCCACAAACACCAGACTGTCCTAACAAAGGGTTAAGGTTCTCAAGACTGGGGTGAAAAATTATGGGATTGATTTGCTAAAGCAATAGAGTACAAAATCTGGTGCAGCTCTGCATAGAAACCAATCAGCTTTCAAGTTTTTTTTGTCAAAGCTTAAAGCGGAAGTCCCGCAATTTTTTTTTTTTTAAAGTCAGCAGCTACAAATACTGGCTTTTAAAATATAGACACTTACCTGTCCAGGGCGCCCGTGATGTTGGCACCTGAGGCCGAACCGTCCCTCGGATGCTGTCGCCGCCATCTTCGGTAAGGGAATCAGGAAATGAAGCCTTGCGGCTTCACTTCCCGGTTCCCTACTGCGCATGTGCGAGTCGCGCTGCGCAATCCGAATGGTCCCTGCTGTCTCTGGGACCCATGTGTGTCCCAGCAGCTTAGCCAGGTATCTGCACCCCCTCCCCCTGAAAGGTGCCAAATGTGAAACCGGAAGGGGGGAAGGATCTGAAAAGCGGAGGTTAAATTTTTGTGTCAACCTCCGCTTTAATTGAACAAGCTGAAGTTAGAAGCTGATTGGCTGCAATGCACAGTTGCACCAAAGTTTGCACTGTTCAGTTTTAGTAAATCAACACCACATGTTTATGTCCCTACGTAATTGTACATTTATTTATCTAAAGCACAATAGAACCTTCTTTTAGAGTCCCGAGTCCTGCTTCAAAAATACAACTAAAAAGGTAGGAAATATATGTTTTTTTTTATACTTTTTGGTATGGTGTGCAAATGGGAACACAAAACATATAATACAGTAGTTGGGGTTCTCAAATTCGACAGCAGAAGTAGACATACACATGAAGCTGGGATAAAAACTGCCAGTAAATGTGCACAATCCACAATTTAAAGAAGAAGGAATACATCTTTAACTTTACCCAGGTTTGCATTGATATATGGATTAGTTGCTAAAGTCCTAATTCATTCCTAGTTACATAGGGATTCACCTGCCCACCAGCAAAGTGTGTCAGGAAATTGTTTTCAAGTGTCGGCAAGCATACCTCTAGATCAAAGCTTGTTGACCTTTGGGTCAGGACCAGAAACATGGGTCATCTCTCTGTTTATTGTGGGTCACTCTGGTCATAATTAAGAGAAAAGTATTTAAAAGGTCACCATTATTCATTTCTGACTGATCAGGCGGCTATGTTCACAGATATTTTGTCGGTGTACACTGAAGGTTAAGAGTGGTTGCTCTACTTAGTGACCTCTAGTGAACAAACCTTCTGACTTACTATAGTGAAAAATATTCTATTCTGGTAACTGTATGGGGTTCATACCTGTAAGGATAGTATCCAATATATAAATTCCTTTTTTATTAATACATTTTTTATTCATGAGTTCAAACTCTTGCAAACAGAATACAAAATGAAGAGGGTACAGCCCCCTGTGTACAAAAATGCTGTCGTTAAATTGTTTCCTTCGCTATTTTTGCATTGCCGTAGGAGCAGACGCTACGTGAGGAATAAAACACTAATGCAAAACCCAAAGAGCAATAATAAATTCCTTTATTTCACATGCCTTTTATTTAAAGTGGAAGTAAACCCTCCTATTGTTTTCAGGCAAGGAAGTTGCCATCTTGGCCTCTGTTTGATCTTTATTTGCCATGATGTTGCACATGTGATCAGTTATGACAGTTGCATTCCCAGCATATGCCGGAAATGTAACTGTTTTTTTAAATTGTTAAATCTATGGGTTTACTTCCACTTTAAGTTTTTCTCAAAAAAGCTATCCAGCAAACATGACCATTACAGAGGTTGGGGCAAACGATGACACTGCTGGGAGTGTTACAGCTTCCATTCCTTCTGCTTTAATTCCAAAAGAAAAAAACGGTTATGTAACAGGTTAAAAGGGGGATAACATAAGCCAAGAAGTTTGTAGCTATCAACTGTTTTGTATTTAATTTTCAGGGGCCTCTGGGAGATTGGGGTGGCAGGGATGAGTTCAGTTTTAAGGTGCGCTAATCATTTTCCCCTAACCCTCCCTCCCCATCCCTAGAGTTGTACTTGCATGACAATCATGCCTGCTGCCTCCTGTGTATGTTAACATATAATCACAACAAACACAGATGATGGCACCACAATGTCAGATGCAATCCTCTTTATTTAATTAAATGGGGTGCAGTAGGCAGATGAGATCATTTACGTGTTTCATGCTAAGTAGACTTATGAATAAGTATTGGTTAACATGAATTGCATGTGGGAGGTAATATTAGTTTTGTATATGTGTTAAAATTCTGGCCTTAGTGAGCTGGCTGTATTGCAGTACCCCACAGGGTCCTATAGAACCGTTTTGTTTGAAAGTACAGTTTTCCTGTAAGGTAGGGTGGACATCTTGGTACACCTGCTATCCACCAATGGTGTCTGTATTTTCCAACATCAGCACAGATGTGTTTCAGCCTTGTATTTAGCTGTCTTGCTGGCTCTATAAGAGAAGTAAATATTGTCTAGACCTATAGATGTTCCAGTAATAGGGCCGATGAAAGTGATAGCGGCAGGAGACCTATTTAATTTTGGCCACTTGTGGTAATTTGTCCTCATGTACAATGTCTGCGGTCTCAGATGGGGCTTCTTTGTCACTGTCTGTTATTGCTGCTATTGCAGAAATTTTATTGGAAAAGGGGCTTCGGCCTTGAAAATTATATGATTATTTTGTTAGGTTAACACACAATTCAGAGCTGTGAGCAAGACTAGCAGAGCACAGCAAAATGCCTATTGATTTTACTTCAAGGTACATGCGTACATTCTGCTGAAGGAGCTGCTGCCTTTGAGCTTCATTTATAACATTACATTGTGTTCTGTAACCGGGAGAACTGAAAAAAAAAAAAAAAGATGTAAGCGATTTCTTATGGCACAAGCACATCCCAAACTGATTTCTCTATGTTGGGTGGAGTGGGGTGGAATTTACAGTATATTCCAGGCGTTTGTGGCCCTCTATGTTTGTGGCCCTCCAGTGGGGAAGTCTCACGCTTGCAGTGCAACACTTTACTATGTGCACAGCTGTGATGAAAAGATCTCTGCTCTTTCACTAAGCTACGGTTGTCACCAGCCTGCTCTCTAGTGTGCAGCGACTTTACTACAGAACTGCTGTCTTATAAGTGGCTAGATGATATCTAAAGGAGGTTCCTCACCCCACTATAGGTTAACAGACTGATCCAAAACAGTAAGCTGTTTATTTGGCTAAAGGAAGCCATACGGTTTATTAATAAGCTCAATACTGAAAGACAATAAAAAAATGCATGTGTGTCTTTACTGGATGCAGGTCAGTATCTTTGGAGGGAAAATGGAGGGAATTCCAGGCATGTCCAGTACCAGTGCTGAGGCTGGGGGGCTTTTTTTCAGTTATAGGGTCACTAGTTTTACCTCAGCCATTGCTGAGAAGTCAAGGAGAATGTAACATTTATATTTACACATTTGAAAATGGCTATAAAGTAAAATGATTACCAGCTCACTTAATTCTTCATTAAAGAGAAGTATGGCTAAAGCTTTTTTGGCCATACTTCTCTTCTGGGTGACAGGAGTGCAAGAATGTCGGGATCCACCCAGATGCCTGAATGGCAGCTGTCTCATCCTCTCAGAGCACTGCTAAGAGCCCTGAGGCAGCCACTCACCATCCTCTATAGCCCAGCACCCACGTGAGCACTGGAGGGGCAGAGCAGAGAGCCAGTGACTAAGAGTCACCAACTATCTGCTCAGCAAAGTCCGAGAACTGAGCGATGAGTAGTCTTAAGATCACTCAGTTTTGGGGGACAGCTGCAGCATCGGACCAATGCTGCAACTATAAAGGTATGTATGTTTATTTTTCTGCTATCCCACTTTTTCTGCTATCTCACACTTCCCCTTTAATGTGTTCTGTGCCTTAGGGGACAAAGTGCATGTAGTACTATGTTCCATCTTCCTAAGTGCTGTCTAAGGCTAGCCATTGGCCCATCCTCTCTCCATGGCCATCCAACGCAGCTAGCAAGGAGATGACTACTTTGACAAATGGCACTTTTCTTCATCTCCAAGACAAGGGTCTCACTAGGAGGGGAGGAGGACTTATCAACTAAATGTTCCAGGCTAGCAGGCAAGTACATACATACACATTCTTGCCAATATCTTCGAGCCAGTCCTCCGAATGCTATTACCCACGTCTCACACATATCATGTGCCCCTCTTCTGGGTGGAACCAACTTTCTGGTTCCCCCTTATTCTGTAAGAACTACCCACTCATGGCTGTTCAATAACACACTTTTCTGCATTACCATGCATGTTGAGTAACTCAAACAGGTTCCTTGATTTCGGGACATAACCTAGGAGACAGCATCAACAAGACAGAGGCATCTAGATGCAGGACTGTCCCAGTAAATCCAGGATAATTAGCATCTATGCATACATATGGAGCAAGTGTTTGTGTTTGGGCAGTAGTTGAATTGGGGGCCCCAAAAAATAGTCATCGCCCAAAGGGCCCTTTGGTGAATGCATCCTCAACTTAGGAGTTACGCCCCCCTTGCCTGAGTTTACCGTTCACGTGAATGTTTTAAAAATCTCAGTTTTCCTCATAAACATGACTGGGTGTTTGAAATAATAAGAGGTTAGCATGAAATTGGGTAAATCAGTGTCATTATTATTGTGCTTATAGGTTCAGAGAATGGCTTTTTTTTCCAGTAGCATACAATACCCGTTATATTGGCGTTATTGTGGAGGCTGCGTGGCATGCAGTAGAATGTGCCTCGGTGTCAAGGTGAAAATTCAATTCAGAGCGGTACGCACAAAGAGAACACTGAAGCGTTTCAGTGAGAATGGATTTGCAGAGTCCTTGTTAGAAGGCTAAGCACTGCTGCCTACAGGATATTAACGACACGTTTTACATTTCTCAATTCAGCGCTCTGTAAATGAGCTGTAGCCGGCTGTATAGGGTGCAGTGCAGGTATATCTGCATAGAGGAAAGGCTTGCAAAGCTTATGCGATGCTGCTTAGGTGAAAGTATTTCTTACTGTTAGAGGTTACTGCACAGTATTCATATATATTGCAGTGCTGTCATTTACTAGCAAACCTATTTAGTTTGCTAAAGCACTGTGTATCATAAACAATTGTTATAGGTTTTGGTTCATACAATGCTATTTTCACATTTCATCTGTTTTTGAATCTCAGAGCTACTAATCTTTTTAAAGTGGTGTTCCGTCCCCAAAAAAAAATTAAAACCCAGTAGCTACACATACTGCAGCTGCTGGCTTTTAACAATAGGACACTTACCTGTACTTGAGTCCAGCGATGTTGGCACCGCAGCTGATGTTTTCATCAGCTGTCAGGTGCTGCCGCCACCATTGCGGGTAAGTGAACCCGGCAGTCTAGCCTTAAGGCTTAACCCTACTTACTGTGCATGCGCGAGGATCCGCTCCTCTCTCCTACTGGCCCGGCAACTGGAAGAGGAGGAGGGAGCCTTGCAGTGATGTCACAGGCCACAGCCCGGACTCCTGGAAGTGGGAACAGGATACCTGTCAAAGACAGGTATCCTGTCCCCCCTCCCCCCGAAAGGTGCCAATTGTGGCACCGGAGGGGGAGAGGAGACAAATGAGCGGAAGTTCCACTTTTGGGTGGAACTCCCCTTTAAGCTTCTTTCAGCCACTTCCTGTTCACATGCACATGCTTCAGTATCTGCTACACATCATTGCTCTGTACCAGCTTCCTGACATTGACAGCAGTGGACCATGCCCGCTCCATGTGTGTTGGCACACTGTAATCTTCACCAGGTGCATGTGACAGGGTGACCGTGGATGGGAACACAGTTGGGAGACAGTGATCATCCCATAAGTGCCTGAACACTTTTGGAACAGCTTCACCAGATATTTTGCTCAGATTTACAAACATTTAAAGTGACTATAAAGGAAAAACATTAAAAACAACCAAACATCTCTATACTTACCTGTTCTGTGCAATAGAATTGCACAGAGTGGCCCTGAACCTCCTCTTTTCGGGTTCCCTCGCTGGCATTCCTGCCCCTCCTCTCTGTCTAATGCCCCCAATGGGAAGCCGCTCCCGAGCCCCGCTGTCTGTGTCAATGGACACAGGAGAATCTGCCCTGCACCAGGAACCCTCGTCACTGACTTTGATTGACAGCAGTGGGAGCCAATGGCCCCCGGAGCCCCAGCAAAGTCAGCAAGACATGGAATTGAGGGGAGAGAAGAGCTGCAGATGTACACAGCGCTCAGATAAGTAAAAAAGGTAAAAATACATTTTTAAATGGAAGTAACATATTAAAGTGGAACTATACTGCATCTGAGCACCACAAACCACAGATGCAAAGATCATCTATGTAGCTAGCAGCAAAAATTGGGAGTCAGAATGACCAATCAATAGGATACATTTAGGCTGGGTTCCCACAGGACAGTGCAAATGGTATGTCCATTTTCAAAAATATAAAAAGTATTTGTTCAGCAGTTTGGGGGCATTTTTAAATGTGGTTTCTGATGCGAATTTGCAAGGCAAAAGGGACAGATTTAGCGCAAAAAATCAAAAACGCAGAGGCGATCAAATACCACCAAAAGAAAGCTCTATTTGTGGGAAAAAAGGGACATACATTTTGCTTGAGTACAACATTGCACGATAGTGCAATTTTCAGTTAAAGCAATGCAGTGCCTTATTGCAAAAAATGGCCCAGACAGGAATGGGGTAAATTCTTCCGGGGCTGAAGTGGTTAATGCATAGAATGCATTAAGATAAAAAGCCTTTACAACCACTTTAACCGCTTGCTGCCCACCCACCGTAAAATGAGGGACGGTGGGGCTCTTGTTCTGGGAGGACGTCATATGATGGCACCCCAGAACAGCCTGCTATCGCACAGACACGGTGGTGCGCAGTGCGCCGATCGTGGCAGCGCTGTGTTGCTAGCACACGGCACAACCCGATCTCTGTAAAGAGCTACGGCCGTGGTTCTAACATGTGTCCAATAACAGCCGGTAACATGTAAATAAAGTGCGTGAATTAGCTCTGTCAGTGTGGGGCGAGGAGTGCTAATCAGCGGCATCTCCTCACAAAGGAGGCCTGGGCAGGTAATCAGTACCCTGATTACAGGAAAACCCCAGCAGTGCCCATCAGTGCCACCAATCAGTGGTCATCAGTGCCCATAAGTGCCACCAATCAGTGCCCAAAAGTGATGCCAGTCAGTGCCTTCCATCAATGCTCATCAGTGCCTCCCATCAGTGCCCATCAGCACCGCCCATCAGTGCTGCCTATCTGTGCTGCCCATCAGTGCCCACCAGTGCCGCCTATCAGTGCCCACCAGTGCCACCTATCAGTGCCCACCAGGACCACCTATCAGTGCTCACTAGTGCCGCTTATCAGTGTTACCTATCAGTGCCCATGAGTGTGGCATATAAGTGCCTCCTCATCAGTGCCCATCAGTGCAGCCTATCAGTGCAGCCGTGAAGCCTCATCAGCGCACATCAGTGAAGAAGAAAAATGTACTCATTTACAAAATTTACTGACAGAAAATAGGAAAAACTTATCCATATTTTTGGTCTTTTTTTCTTTTTTTTTGTAAAAAATAAAAATCCCAGCAGTTATTAAATACCACCAAAAGAAAGCTCTATTTGTGTGAAGAAAAAAATTAATTTGGGTACAGTCCTGCATGACCGCGCAATTGTCATTCAAAGTACGACAGCTCTGAAAGCTAAAAAAATGGCCTGGGCAGGAAGGGCATGAAATTGCCCTGTATTGAGGCGATAAAACTTTTAATAAACTTTACACTTTTAATATTAAATTTAGTAGCTGGCCTGTGCCCTTATACCTAGTCTACTGATTCTTCTTTAAAAGCTTTCCTTTCTTCTTGATTGAGCCGGTCCAAATTTCTTCTTCTCGGGTGGCTCTGTTCCCGTGCAGGGTCCTATGGAGCCTATGTTATGACGCTGCCCAAAATGTACAGGCGGCCAAAGAGACCTAAAAGGTTTGCACATGTACTATGGAACTTAGAATCATGGAATATGTAGATCCAGAATGGGGATTCGGTGGAATGTGTATGACTTTATAATCGTGCAGTTCCCAACCGAAAGTTCAGGGGAGGAGCACAGAACAACACGGAGGCTGTGCTTGTACACACAGAAAATTGTGTTCCTTCCCTTTTGTTGAATTAAACAGTTATTGTCTGGTTTCCTTGTACCGTATAGCTCTAATACTGTGAAAAAATGTGAGGCTTTAGTTCTACTTCAAGTTGTAGAAAGGGTAAACTTTGGTTTTAAAGAGGGACCCCAGCCAAATTTTATTTTTTTATTGTGGATACAGTTGGGAGGAGTTTCTGTGTGTTACCTGAAGAAGGATCCCACTTGCATGTCACCGGATATAGAATGTAAGAGGAAATCTACCAAACTGGGACACAGACAGCAGTAAACACACAATAGAAATTCTAAACTTTTACCTACTTTATTAAAAACTAACAAAATAAAATAAACTTTTCTGCTCTGTTGGAGAGATCTTGAGAAGAAGGTGGTGGTAGCATTACATCTATAGTGCTAAATTTGGAAGAGGACTTATTGGAAATCCTTCTGACTTATTTTCCTACCTAGCCGGTTCAGTAATGACATTCTTAACTAATATAGGCCCAATATTAGTCTACTTTTCTACAATTTGTTATCTCTGCGTAGCTCTGCTCCACATAGTTTTAATCCCCAAGTCTCAGTGAAGCGGAGACAAGTAGGCCGGGTCTCCTTATACCTGGGCTCACAAGATACACAGCTCTGACAATCCCCAGCCCATTGTTAGAATATTGATAGATGGCTGTTTTTAGTGCTGTCTCATTGGCATTCAGATATTTCATGAATTTCTTGCTTACTTTTAAAATTCTTTGTATGTGTTTGTAGCTTGACAGTATTGATAAATAATGCTGGCAGAAGGGTGACATTTTCTGTTTGACAGATTTAGGAAGACATTTATTTTTTCAGATGACTGGCTGTCTGTCACATCTTCACCTAGTAATTATCTCTGCAGAACGTGGATGATAATTTCATTGTGGAGCCATCAGAGGCTTCCAGTGTGTTTTTTAGCTATTCCGACACTGTAACGGAGCCAACACCGGCTTTCACAGAGTCTGCCACAGTCTCATCTGCTCTCCTGCGTTCCTCTTTTCTAAGATGATGGGTTGACAGAGTTTTTTTCTGCACACACAATTCGTTTGCCTTGAACACAGATGTAGACTTTATTCATTGCAGTGCTCCAGATTCAGGCCAGATGCCAGGTTGGATATTATTCTCAATGTAGGAAAAGACTTATCCACAGTCATTAGTCTACTTTTTATATTGTTTTTTTTTATTTTTATGTAACTCTTACTTTTAATGATCACCCGGTTTATCAGACCTTGGCTTCCTATATTGCGTTATCTTTTGCCAGTAGAAAGTTTTATGCTACAGATTCTTATAGACAGATCTTTACCGAAGCCTTAAAGAGACTTGGTCATTCTGACCTGAATAGGGTAAAGCAATAGTGTCTACTGCTAGACCACTCCCTTCCACAAACCACTCCATTCTTCCCTCAGAGCCGTTGCTTCTAAGTATGAAGTGTGACCTTTTCCCAAACTGCAGTTCCAAGCCCAGAGCGACCAATACCAGTCCCAAAAACTTCAATGTAGGCAAGACTGCATAAGCTCCAACACACGCTTACACAGGTTTGGGATTACTTGCTATGGCAGATGATTGGAGCGAGGAGGTAGTTCAAAAATGGTAAGTATAAATAGGGTATAGACCAGCAAGAGACTGTCAATGGCCACAGTGACAGAGGCTAAGTCAAAGTTAAAAGTCCGTTCAGTTGATCTTAATGTGACTTTTATGTAATACATTGCTGCCATTATTTAACACATAATATGCAAAATGGAGGGGCTACAGCTTTTGGTAAATGAATGTGAGATGCCTCACTCTTAGTAAGAAACTAAAGCTGGCCATACACCTTGCAATCTTAACATGCGGTATCTTTTGAATATCCTTGAGATCTACCAAAACTATGTAGTAGAAGCCCTACATAAACAAGCCACTGAGTTTGGACCCAGCCAAGTAGCCTTTTGTACTACTTAATTGTTGGTAGGTCTGAAGAAGATTGTTCAGTCTCCTGGAGATCAACCAAAATGATGTAGTAGAAACCCTACCTAAACAAGCTACTCGATTTGATCTAGTCAAACAGGCTCTTTTACTACTTAATTGTTGGTGGAGCTGAAGAAGATTTTCAGTCTCCTTGAGATATACCAAAACTACTGTATGTAGTAGAAGCCCTACCCTAAATAAGCCACTCAGATTGTATCTAGTCAAGAAGCTTCCCCTATCACTCAGCTGCTGGTAGATTTAAAGAAGACTGTTCATTTGGACTGCAGTGTGATTGGTCAGCTTTACAGTGAGCAGAGTTAGAAATACTTAGACTATTATCAAGAAGTAATTTTAAAATAGATTGCTCGGTGTACTACAGCTATGCCTACATAGCAATTATAGAAAAGCAGACTATTCCTTGTAGTCTTTTCAACTTTAGTGGAGAGTGCCTTCAAATGTGCTGTGTTCAGGATTCTTGTGATGTCCAGTTTGCTGTTATCTTTGCTTAAATTCTTTCAGGCAGAAGCAGGACAAGCTCCAATGATCACAATGCATTTCTTCCTATATTATGTAATATTAAAAAATACCAGGATGTTACTGTATGGACTTAGTGTGTGTCTTGTAAAGTGTAAAGAAAAGAACCATTGTAGCCATTCATTGGTGTGCAGTGATATGAAACGTGAGCTGGATTTAAAAAGGTAGAAGTGTCATGAGGAATTTGGGAAAGGAATGATGAGCACGCCTGGAACATGGAGGAGACAACGTACCATCATTTCCTTTCCTGCCTTGTCGGAGGAAGAAAGAGTAAAATCTGTTTTGCATTACCCAGCAAAGAAAAATGGGAGTCAATATGTGATTGTTTGAGCTAAAATGGACATAGCATGCCAATGAACATGTAAAAAATAATGACTAGCAACAACGTAGTGACTCCATCCCTGTTTTTTTCTTGCTGTGAGGATGTTGTTGAAGGCCCCTGCCTAGAGAGCCTTTCATTTTGCCAGAGTGATCACTTGAGGGTAAGCAGCTCAGGCCCAAGTGATCTGCTGGGATGGGACTTGTTGGCATAAGTCATGTGAGCAGAGCAGGGAGTGAAATACTGTTAAATATTAACATTACCTTTAAAAAAAATCTTGAAATGCTTTTCTAGGCTATATTTTAGTTTACAGCTTTTGTATTTTATATTGGCCAAACTTTATATTTGTTAATGGGTCTGCTGTAAAGATATATTTATCAGATTTATGTTTAGCTGGGTGAAAGACTTGGGGTTTTTAGAAATTTGTGCTCCAGCAACAAAGGGTCTGTTTGTTGGACTGAAATTTGTCGAAGGGATAGCTTGTAACTTGAGAATTTAATTTACTTTATTGTACACAGCTCACAACATTAACAGCTAAAAAAAAATCAGGGCATTTAATCAAATCTTCAATTTCATCTCTCTTTCCTAGATATTTGGACAAATCATATCCATTTCACTAAGCCCAGACGCTTTCACGGAACTCAGCACACAGAGTTGGGTGCTGGATTTCTGCTTTTTTTATCCCTCTTTCTTCCTGTTTATCTAAAACTTAGTTTTTCCAAAACTAATCTTTCTATATAAACCTTAGAATTCCACTTTAAAGTCTCAGGTCTTTTATGCAAACTAAACATATTTTTAGTGGGATATGTATAAGCATACCTCTCATTTACCAAAAGTGACTAAATATGTTTCAGTTTTAGCACAGCCCAAATTCTGATGGTATCAGGAATAAGTTGTAGTGCCCCCATTGCTAGAAACTGTCAGGAAGAGTTGGAATATCCTTTTCTCTTTAGAAACCTCAATCCTTTTGTATTTATTATCTGGAAAATTAATACAAATCTTTTGAAAAAGAAATCTCAATCTGATTTTACTTATCATTAGTTTTAAAAATACAAAACCAAAAAAGGGGTAGGTTACAGGTAAGGAAGATGTGGAGGAGCGGGGTCTGGGGGAATCAGGGAAATAAAAAAAATAATGAATAATTTTGTTCAAAAAATGTCCGCTTCCCAAAGTACTAGTGGCTTTAATGCTGACTTAAAGCTGCTATCATTAGACTCCGCATATGGTCTGATTAGGACAATCTGTTTGTGTGTATAGCACCCTTTACAGTTGTATAAAGATCTGACCATGTGGACTGTGGTTGCAATGTGTAATACCATCAAAGTATATTTTCATATTGACTGTTGGAAATTTTATATCATAAATTCTAAAAACCAAATATATAAATGATCACACTTTTTGACTCTTCTTCCCTGTTATATTGCTAATCAACTGTCTGGCCTTAATTGCTGACTTTTTGTTGCTTGCTATTTGTTGAGGCAGTGCACACATATTCAAAATGTCCTGTCTAATCCATCAGCTCAATAGCAAGATATTGAGCAATGTGAGAACAAGCTGGTTTGCAGACTGGAGAAGAAATTATGTCCGGACTTAAAGAAAATGCTCTGATGACTTTGTAAGTGTAGTCTGAGGTCATGGAGGGTGTGAGTCCTACTGTCAGTCATGGCTGCATTATTGACTCCTCCAAATAATCTTTGCTTTGGGTGTAGTGCAGTAGGGTTCAGATCCCATCAAGCAGCCCTGCTATGACAACCAACATCCTGGCTCTCCACGCAAAAATTTATTTTCCAGATATTTCAATGAAGAATTCAGTAGGGTCTGGTGACGCTGATGCTGAAGCATGGGTGCGGAAATTCCATGTCACCTATCTGCCAATATATGATAGAAGTGTGAATCCTTCCCTTTTTTTTTTACAGAATACAGTAGCTTTGTTGATGGGGAACTAGAAGCTTGTTTATAGCTTTTGCTGTAAAAAGGAACAGTGCAAAACAAGTCTTTTACTTCATGGTGGGAACAACCTTTAGACTGGAACTACTATTACTTAGAATAACACAATCCTGTGCATCTAAATGTGATCCTTACCAGTTTGCCAAACTAAATGCTTCAGTGATTTGCGAGTTTGTGCTTTGCCTTGTGTGAAATGAAGACATATGAAAGTGTATGAAAATGTATGAAAAATACAAATAAATTTAATGAAGCCCATCTGAAATTGTCTCACAGTTTTGCCCGTCACATCCCAAACAACCGACCATGTGCTGTCAATTTTGATGCCATATGGGATTTAAATATACGCTAGCAAGGTATGTAAACAGAATACCACAGCCAAGGAACCAAAGGCTTTTCCAGATGCCAGGACAACAGTGAGGTCACTAAAATGGAAGTTTGTGTAGCAAATGTTCTCAACACAGCAGGTGATGTGTCAAACAAAGCTGAAGACAAGTGGAATTAGCTCCACTGCTTAGGAATCTAGTTCATTTTCTTTGATGTTGTCATACAGGTGATGACCCTTACCTCTCCGGTCCTGCAGTGTTTATAACATGGGTTTCGACACTGTAGGTGTCTTTTATAACACAACTTTTACTGCAAATTTTGTTTTCTAATACAAAACAATTTTGACAGCAGGGGAAAAGTTCTCTGGTCTTGCAAGCAAATTTTTATTTTGCAGGGGAGTAGGGGCATATCAGTTGAACTCCAAGCAACAATTAAAGTGAACCTATCCTGTCCAAATACATTTCATGATTAGGATTACACTTTACAAATTGGTATCATAATACCTCCAGTTAGTTTTTTTTACTCTTCTTTTGCTTTTCTGGCCCACTCTAAATTGAGGCCTTGACTTCAGCTCTGATTTGAAGCTTTTTTACCTCCCATGAATCAAAGAAAGTGACTCAGCTTTTGATGGCACCCTCCCTGGTTGAGGAAATGGTAGAGGGCACGGTAGACCTCCAAGTCACAAGACAGGTCAAAGCCTTGGTTCGTCATGTACCTGGAATCAAGGGGCTCCCAGTAGCACAGAAGAGGACCCAACTTAGATTGTAAGAAAAGCTTGCACAAATCAATCAGTATTAGAAAGAGGGAGGGGCCTCATGCCCCATGCTCTGTTATAAAGCGTATTAGCAAGAGGGAGGGGCCAGGAATTATGGGGGGGGGCAAGAAGAGGATGATCGGGGCTGCTCTGTGCAAAACCATTGCACAGAGCAGGTAAGTATAACATGTTTGTTACTTTAAAAAAAAAAAGAGCCTTTGGCATCACTTTATTAGGAGTAGGCTACTAGAAATAACTGAAATACAATGTGGAAGTGAATATACATTTTTTTAATATTTTTGACCATTGATATATTTTAGGCAATCTAAACACAACTTATACCTTTTTCATTTTTAATTTGTGTCTGTTCCTATGCAGCATGGCTAGGTGATCAATTGTGCAGAAAATGCAATATCAATCCTTCCTTTTGTGGGCTGCTGACTGCACTGAATCCCATTAAAAGTCTGCAAGATTTACTACAGAATAAATGCAATGGGGGATCCCATATGTATGTAACCTTAAAAAGTCTTCAAAGGGCATTATCACGTTTTCTTATTTTTTGCCCCAGGATGCTGAATGGTGTTCTTCTGTAAGAGATTGGGTTTAAAATGCATATGTTAAAACTTTGGCCGCTTTGTTGTTACATAAAGTTTTGACAGTTGCAACATAGATTTCCGCCAGTGCACTGTTTAATCTTGATGCTTTTCTTTATTCTGTATGGCTCAGCAACTGCTGGATCACATTTGCAGTTTTTAGACAAATAATAGAAGAATGTGCATAAAAGGAGGGCAGGAGGGCGGTCGGGTTATGTATTGACATTGCAGTTGGTGGTCTATTTCTAGGCTGTCTTGTTACATCTCCATCTCGCACACACTAGCTTTTGTTAAAGCCATTCCCATTTCACGCATCAGGAGTACAATGCAGTAACTTGGACGTGGCAGAGCTTTGTCCCTTCCTGGCATGACATGTCAGCAGAAAATGTTTCAATATTCAACACAAAAGATATGAATGTACATTTAAAGGGAACCTGTATAGTCCTTTCATTCATTGAAGCTTCTTAGGGACTACCATGATAAAAATTAGGTCTGTTTTGATATTTTAAATTATTTGACATCTGTAATATATGTGAACAATACTCTAAAGCCACTCATACACACACTTAGATTTTCGGACCACCGAACATCCGTTTTTTGTGGCATGCTGGTCTCATGTCGAAAGTGAAGAGGTTACTTACAATACGAACATTTTCGTACGACAGAATACAACATCAGAAGTGACGTAATGTGTTGAATAGTTTTGAATGTATTCTTTCGTTTCTGAGCATGTGTAGTCTTGCTCTTACGATTCTTTTCATACGGAAACCATACTAATGAAAGGAAAATCGGATGTTAAGTTCACATCCAACAACAATTTTATAGTCTTCACATCCAGCTTTTGTCTGACGAAAAAGTGAAACCGGCTGTCGAAAGCACCGTACTAACAATCGGGAAAACGCAGACAGCTCGTCGTACAAATTTTTCCATCCAATTTTCGTATCGTGTGTACAGGCCTTAAAGGATTTTATTTGTTAAATATATTTAAAATATATATTTTTTAAATCAGATAAACAGTTAAGGTTGTGTGATGATTTTTCAGTGTTACCAATTTCAGCCATGGAGCTCCATTTTATACGTGACAAAATTACAAAGAAAAACTTGTATGCTGCGTACACACGATCGGAATTCTTGTCGGAAAAAACTCTGATGGGTTTTCCGTCGGAATTCCGACGGAATTCCGCTCAAGCTGTGTTGCCTACACACGATCACACCAAATTCCGACGGTCAATAACACAGCGGCATAAAACACGTTCGACAGCACTATAAAAGGGAAGTTTAATGCTTCCGAGCATGCGTCGAATTGTTTCCGAGCATGCGTCGGAATTTTGCGTGTCAGAATTGCATACACACAATCGGAAAACAGGTTCTCAATTCAAAGTCCATCGGGAATTCCGACAGAAAAAGATCGTTGGGCATACATACACGGTCGGAAAATCCGATGAAAAGCTCCCATCGGACTGTTTCCATCGCATTCATTTTCAAGCAGTAAGGGGTTGGATATTTCCTTGGTATTTTTCGCACGCTGTCTGTATTGCCATAGAGAATGTTTCTCTCCTCCTATTCCTCATTGAGGCACCACAATAAAAAGCAGTTATTTTATTGTTCGTGTCTAATCCTTCCTTACTTTACTCAAAAATGATGTCTTTGCTACCTGTGTCCCCATTAGGGAGATTCTCCCTCGTTTCCTTTTATTCCTAACACCCATTAGGGCCATTCACACCCGCAGGTAGGTGTTATGATATTTATTATGCACGTATTAGTTCACATTGTGCACCCACGCTGTGATGCGTTAAAACATTATTTTCTTCTTTTTTAACTTAACAAAACCACTTACTGCAACTCTATGCACAACAGTGTGCTATGATTTGCTGCCATGTGTTGTGTTGCATATTAATGCAGACATGCAACAGACATGCAACATTTATTTACAATGCACACCAACCTAGTTTTAAGGTGTGAGCAAGGCACATAGAAAATTATCGTTTTCTCTCTATCCTTGTGTTATGCAGGTGCAGCATTGTCACCCTAGGACAGTGGTCTCCAAACTGCGGCCCGGGGGTCAGATGCAGCCTTTTGCTTGCTTTTATCCAGCCCTTGGGGCACTATTTCACTTTTCACATTTTTACTGACCAACAATGCAGCATTCCTCCAATAACACCAACAATGGGACCCACTGACACCAGTGAGGGGGGCACAATTCCTCCCACTGACACTAACGATGAGGCACAATTTTTCCTAATGACACCAACAATGGGCCACAATTCCTCCCACTGACACCAATAGTGAGGCATTGTTTTTTTTCCCACTGACGTCAGCAACTTTTCTATTCCCAGTGGTCACAGTCTGGCCCTCCTAAAGTTTGTAGGACAGTAAACTGGCCCTTTGTTTAGAAAGTTTGGAGACCTTTGCCCTAGGAGATGACTATAGAACACTTTACCATCTTCTTATCTCCATAACATTGATGGGGGGGGGGGGGTGTTGTGTTGTGTGTTGTGTAGTCCACAGAGTGATAAACTGGGGGATGTTGTATTGTGTAGTCCGCAGAGAGAACTGGGCAGGGCTGATAACTGCTAACTGATAGTAGTTCTAACTGATAGTATTAGTAGCACAGGCTTAGAGCACTGGATTTCGGGCAAGCAAGACCAACAGGTATTGATCTCACCAAATTTACAAAAAGCTTTCAATGGTATATTGAACAGACCAAAAGGGATCAAATAACTAAAGTTTAAAGTTAAGGTTTACATAAACTTTAAATACTGTAGAAAGTAAGTCTCTACTTTTCCATAAAAAAATGAATTAGTTAGACTTTAAAATGATTAAATAAGGGGCGAGCTGCATTCCCCTAAATTTAGGACCCTAGGCTGATGCTCCTATGGCCTTTCTACCAATCCCATCCTGTTCTTAATAAGAACCTGCCCAAAAAAAAGAAATTGGATATAGGTCTCTAGTATGAAAAACCTTTATATACGTTCAAGAAGATAATAGTTTTTTACAAGGAAATCAAATTTAGAATAAAAAAAGTTTCTAGGCTTTTCTAAAGTTGCAGCGCAGAATTACCCACGTCAAGTGATACATTGAATATGTAGAGATTGCAGATAAGCTGAATAAATTGCCACAGGACATTGGAGGCCTGCTTCATTGTAAAATCTTATATGGCTCTTCTGGTTATTTCCGCTTTTTAAATCAGTATCCATTAGGAAACAAACAAAGCACATCTGTTTCCCCGTCCCCACTGACTGTCAGTGTACATAGGAATATTGCAGCCAGAAGGCATCTTGTATAATAGCGATTTTAAGATGTGCTCTTGAAAATGCATTTGTGCACTCATTATGCAGAGCTGTCCTTTTGTCAGGAGCGAGCTCTTTAAATAAAGCACCCAAGGTCTGATTTTGCAGTTGCTGCCGGCCACAAGGTACTTTGTTCCAGTTTAATCCACTTCTGTGTGCACCTTGCTATAGGGAACAGCTGCCACTCGGGAAGGCATTCTGGCTTCATTATTGTCCATTAAAAACGTATTTATTAGCTTATTTAGTTTTTTAGCTACTATGTAAGTATCAGATGAATAAAAATTTTCATTTTTATTCATCTGATACTTACATAGCAGCTAAAAAATTTTATAAGCTAATAAATACGTTTTTAATGGACAATAATGAAGCCAGAATTGAGTGTTACATATAATAATTTTACCAAAATATATCCAGGTATTCAGTTTTATTATATCCTTAATATGGATCTTTACCCATAAGAAGAACTTGCTCTTATCCACATTCTCCCCCCTCCTTCTTAGGCCTCATGCACACGGGTGCGTCAGGTTATACAACGTAAATTGCAGCGCACAGCCACCCATGGTGATAAATGGCTGTACGCTAGCTGTTACTTGCGTAAACATGTATGCAACATAAATCTCTGGGCGCACACAACCTAGCGTACAGCCATTCATTACTGTGCACGGAAATATGCTGCAGGTGGGCCTCAGGCACAGAAATAAGCATGCAATTTATGCTGTACAGCCTTGTGTACCTGTATACATGAGACCTTAAGCAAGATTTTTTTTACCTAAAGTGGTTTTAAATCCTCACATATACCCAGTGAAGTGACTTGCCTCAGGTGATACATAGAAATGAAACAAATCCTCCTACATAAGTTTTACCTGTTTATCTGCAGCCATCTCTTGTCTACAAAGTCTAGAATTTAAAGCTTATCTGAGCTTTTAGAAAGCAGGGGTCTGGGAGCTGAAGTTACACTCTGCAGAGCTCAGTGAAGAGAGTTCTGAGAGCTGCTTGGAGGGAGGGGACACACACTCCATTCACAAAGGGCATAGGAACAGAGCTGAGGCTGTCAATCACAGGCCGTGTGCTGGAGCTCCCTCCCCCTGTCACCTTTTTATCTCTCGGTATCAGGAAAACTTGTCAGAAGTGATTCATGCAGATAACAGGGGAAGGCAGCAGAGATAAATTACACTTACTGCTCTGGATTGAAACAAGTACATACCATAGAGGAGTATGCTTTGTTCATATTTCACATCCGAGGTTTATAATCACTTAAAAAAAAAAGTAAACAAAAAAGTAAATACTTTTTTTTTTTTTTTCTTAAATACTGGCACTTTTTTATCCCTCGCTAAGTGTAGATGACATAGACCAGGCTATGTCAGTGGTTCTCAACCCTGTCTTCACGTACCCCCAACAGGCCATGTTTTGGGAATTTCACTTAGATAAAATAGCTGTCCAAAATACCAAGCCACTGACTTAAAATACCTATGCAAGATTAAGGAAAACCTGCAAACATGGCCTGTTGGGGGTACTTGAGGACAAGTTTGAGAACCACTGGTGTACATCACATTCCAGGAGGCAGTGTTTCAAGGTTTCAAGCCACGTGTCTTTCAGTTCCCATACATGGCATGGGTGTGTATGTGCTTGCTTTGCACACATACACAGACATGTCACATTTGTCTGCCAGGTAAAGGGGACCATTACCTGGCAGGAACTTATGGTGTTTCTGTACATCCATGGGATCTCATTTGAAGATAGCATTGTGGAAACAGAGAAATGCTAGGAGAACTTTGGCAGAAAGGAAGACAGCTCTGGACTCCCAAGGAGGAGGAATTTGTTTTATTTTCATAGTTATTATAGTACTGAAAATGTAGTTTTAGTTAGATAGGGTAAAGTTATTCTTTAGAGTAGAAGGAAAGGCTATAGAAAGGAAATAACCCACCCTTTAAATATCACTGCCCCACTGCACTTATGTTTACTGCATATAATTTCTAATAAATCTCAGTATAAATACTTTTATTAAAATGTTTTCCAAGTGATCACATGGCCACAAAGTTTCAGTGAGTGTGTCTGTCCATGAAGGGCTGACGATGCCACTGAATCCTTCAAGCAGTGATGTCATCCCGCCGATGTCTATAGCTCTAATGCCATGTACACACGATCGGACTTTACAGCGGACTTAGTCGGGCGGACAATCCGATGGACTTTGCAGCTGAGGTTTGCCTGACTTTCAAGCGAACAGACTTGGCCACACACGATCACTCCAAAAGTCTGACGGATTCGAACGTGATGACCTAGAATAAGGAAGTTCATAGCCAGTAGCAAATAGCTGCCCTAGCGATGGTTTTAGTCCCTCTGACTAGCACACAGACGACCAGACTTTTCGACCAGGCTCGAGTCCGACGGACAATTTTGAAGCCAGTCTTATTTCTAGGTCCGCTGGACTTTTGGGAAGAAAAAGTCCGCTAGAGCCCACACACGATCGAATTGTCCGTTGGACTCTGGTCCGCCGGAAAGTGCATAAGGCATTGTTGGCTGTAGGAGAGTACTGCCCTTCAGCTGCTCAGTCACACACTGTTGCATACCTCCCAACTTTTTGAGATGGGAACGAGAGACACCTATTAGCAAATGTATGTAGGCATAGGACACACCCCCTGCCACACCCCCATAAAGGAGAATTATATAAAAAAAAATATTAGTTCAATTCACAAGTGCTTTTTTTTACCATTACTATTCCTTTATATTGGCTTTTGAAGTTTACAAATGCAACAATTTAGAAACTGGATGAAAGGTTTAGCACTGGGAAACATTTTTTGAAAGATAAATATTGCATTTTATTTAAAATTATATAGATCAGACCAAAATGAGGGACAAATGAGGAGGAAAGAGTGACTTTGTTCCAAGTCAGGGACAGTCCCTCCAATTTAGTGTCAGTTGGGAGCTATGCAATTGGCGGAGATTGGCATTCACATGCTTGGAAAAAGTTGCATAAAAAAGTATTTTACGTTGATATTTATTAGATACTGTGCATAGCATATATGAGCAGTAGGCAGCGTTTAAAAGATGGTTTATTTTAAAGTCTTTCATTCTACTTTGAGTGTCAACATACAATGAATTCTTTTCTGGCGTTCCTGGAAGAGGATCCATAACCTTTCTTTTGTTTATTTTTATTTTCTCATTGGAATGTCAGCATACTGCAGTCTAAATAAAATCATGGTATTTGCGAAAATTCACGTACTTTCATGGAACGCTTCTAGGATACATTGGTTTTCAGCACTGGGGGCCTAGTGGTGGTAGTTTGCGGCACTGGCCTTATGGCGCCCATAACAGAAAATTTTACGAGTGTTTACCTAATCTGTAAAGAGTCCCCAATATTGAAACACTACCCTATCTCCGCAGTTTTCCCAACCCTAAAGCTGTATACACACACATTAATGTAAGCTTTAAAGTGATACTAAACCCACACGATTTAATTTACATTTAATTTACAAAGTGTAGTTGCTCCAAAGCTTAATAAATGAGCAGAAGCTCTGCTGACTTCCATCATCCAATCATGTGAAAGCAAAAATGCATTTTTTTTTATTTTCCTTGCACGTGATTGGGTACCCTTTGCAAAGTGAAGCCTTACCTCATTTATTAAGCTTTGGAGCAAGTGTTCTTGAAATCTATTTGCCTTTAGTAAATCAACCTCAATGAGCATAAATAAAATCAAAAAAATGCATCTGCCCTCTCAGCAACCTCAACGTAGGAAATATTGAACACATTGCAGGCACTGGAAAAGATAGGGAAAAGGGGGTGATCCCTGTAGCCGCACACCCGTTTTCCTATGGTCAGTATGAGAGTGGCAACCTCAGCCTGGACTTCAACTTGGCCACGTCTCCAACACGTTTTGCACCATCCCCGGAGTTTATTAATGGGGTCCTCATAATTAAGCAACGGGAGGAGGAGCAAAACAAGTTGGGGGCGTGGCCTGGCTGGAGTCCAGGCTAAGGTTGCCACTCTCATACTGACCATAGGAAAACGGGTGTGCGGCTACAGGGATCATCCCGTTTTCCTTGTTTGAGTCATAGCAGGAGCTGGGATGAGCTCCATCCCATGCCGGCACTCCTAACAGCAGATGCAAAGGATCCCCACACACCGTAAAGCGAAAGAGCCTGAGGCACACCAAGATGTGATAGGTTGCACTGGGAAAAAAAAGGCATCTATGTTTTTAGCCTATGGATCATTTGAGGGCCCACTTAAAATGAACAAGGAACATGTCAATTGTGTGTCAAACATACACACATAAATAGTGTGCTTGAGTATGAAGGGGCCATGTGCTGAATAATATACAGCCCCAATCTATCACAAACAATTGATCGGACGGTTCAGCCCTCAGAGTTGTGCAGAAGTCACAAAAGGAGATTACACAAAATTGTTAAGTGTAAAAAAGACTGCCATCTTCTGTGATCTCTGCACCTTGTGATGACGATATCTGTCTATGTGACGCCATTGTATCATTTATTGTGTCTATGTGAGACCATATTATAGCATTTGTTGTGATTGTGCCATTCTACAGTTTGTTTCCACATGAGTGTCCATGAATCTGGTAGTCACCACTTTGTGGACTTGACTTATGTATCCAATAGTAGCCTGGAAATTACTGACCTCATAAGCAAAATGGCTGCCCTCATTGTCTGCGGGTGACCACTATGGCTTAAACATCCTTACCTACCAGTCAAAGGAAAACTCTGCCCTGGCAAGGCAAACTTATTGTCATCCATCTGCGTTTGAAACAACACGAACACTTTATTAAGGCATCAGACTGACACACTCTGCATTCACACACTTCAATGAATGAATGCTCTTTGCTCTTAACCTAGAACTACACACTAGACAATAGACACAGGACTGTGTCAAATAGACTTAACTGGGCTGTTGTCTTCTAGCTGGCTACGAAAGGATAATCCTGTGGTGTGTGATTAGTAGAGGCGGTAACGGCTAGGCTGGAACTCTAGCAGCTGACATAAGCACTGCTCAATCAGTAAGTGGCATCCCGAGTCATAATCAACCAACAATGGCTCCTAACAAAAGGAGACCAGAGGAAAAAGAAGGAAATTGCTTTAGCCAGTCTATGTGACTATTGAGCAATATTGCCATCTTGTTGCCATTTTTGTTAATAAGTATTCATTATTGTCATTATTATTTAAACAAAGATAATTTTTTGTAACTTTTAAATTTTGTTCTCAATTTTTCTTCTTCCTCTAAAGGGACAAAGATATATAAAATAAGTGTAAAAATTAAATAAGCCCCCTAAAAAAATGATGTGGCACAAAATACATAAATCTCAAAACATATTGAAATCAACCATAAGTCCAAAAAATGTGATACAAAATATAAGGAAAAAAAGGTTCATGAAAAGGTCCAATAGGAAGTGCTCTTGAAAGTAAAAAGTGATTCACAAGACTCTTATGCCGCATACACACGAGCGGAAATTTCGCCAGCAAATGTCCAATGAGAGCTTTTGGTCCAAAAATGCAACCGTGTGTATGCTCCACTGGACTTTTGCTGGCGGAATTCCAGCCAGCAAAAGATCGAGAGCAGGTTCTCAATTTTTCAGTCGGAAAAAGTTCCAATCGCAAATTCCGATCGTCTGTACCAATTCCGACGAGCAAAATTCCTACACATGCTCGGAAACAATTAGACGCATGCTCGGAAGCATTGAACTTCATTTTCTCGGCTCGTCGTAGTGTTGTACGTCACAGCGTTCTTGACAGTCAAAGATTTTTTCGACGGAAATTTTTATGCAGACATCCCTCTCTGGATTCTCTTACGCATAAGTGGTGATAGAAGGAAGAGATTTCATGGTGTAGTACCTTTAATGCAGCATTTATTAAAAAGTATCCATTGTACTTACATGTGAAAAAAACGTTAGATGGCAAACAAAAACACACAGCCGTGGACTTCGCCTGCAGGCTGGTATGTGGTGACGTCACACAATGCGGCTCCCCCCGACGCGTTTCCCCGTAAGAGGCATCGACTGCGAACGGAGGCTCTTAAAATAAATAAATAAAAAAGTGTGCTAAATACTGACTCGCTGTTTTACAAACCTTTTTTCAGTTTTTTGTAAATATAAATGTACATGGGGCAGCCATGCTTGCTTGTTACATATACAGGCTCTGCTTCCTTTTTAGTAGTATTAAACACTGAATGTGCTATATTATGCATTAATCTGATTTGAAACTGACAAAACCCTATATCAGCCATTCTGAATTAGGGTTCCTCCAGAGGTTGCTAGGAGTTCCTTGAGCTGCTTGATTGAACTCTCCTTTAATGGTTATTGACCTCCCATTTGACGTACCTGCATAGTTTTGTGGTCAATGCTACTTGGCAGAGCCATTTTCAGGACATCCATGCTCTTTTTAGCTGCCTGCAAGGGTGACATTCTGACCGCCACTCTTTCCACTGATCACAAATATAGGTGGCCTTTCTCCAACTGACTGGCCTAGGTAACATCCACATATGATGCTAAGTCTCCATTATTAAAAGAACTAAGATCCAAGGATTGCTCGGAGACGCTCGGCAACACTGGGGAACGGAGTGTCTCTGAGCATTTCTGAGTTTCTCCAAGCGTCACCGGCACCCCACACCTCTGGCCAAATGCGGTACTGTACACCCATGAGGCTTGAATCCTGCTTGTCTTGCGAGACAATGCTCACAAAGCGAGTCAGAATATTTTTAAAAAAATAGGTTGTATTGCGAAACGCTTGTAAACCGGATCACGTGATGTAAACAGAAGCTCAATAATCAGTATTTGTTTTTCCTCACGCTATCAGCGTGAGGGGAAAAAAAAAAAAGCCGATCACCGGCTTCTGTCAGAGGGACATTGGTCCCTCACTCAGAAAGCCGTGGCTGTGCCCACCAATGTCACCTGCCTGTGCCCACTGTGCCACCTACCAGTACCCACCAGTGCCACCTACCATTGCCCACAGTGCCACCTACCAGTGCCCACATTGCCATCAATGCCCACTAGTACTGCAAATCAATGCCCATTGGTGTCTAATAATCAGTGCCACAGATCAGTGCTGCCTATCAGTGTCACCTTACAGTGCCCATCACTGCCCCCCACAGTGCCAACAATCAGTGCCGCCTATCAGTGCCTATTAGTGCCGTGTTATCAGTGCCTATCAGTGCCTATCAGTGCTGCCTATCAGTGCCCATCAGTGCAGCCTCATCAGCACATCAGTGAAGGAGAAAAATTACCTGTTTTCAACATTTTATAACAAACTATAGAGAAAATTGAGTACTGTCCGTGATACTTTTTTTATTTGCACTAACATATCATTTTTCATTGACGAGCTTTCGGGGTGTGTCCCCTTCTTCAAGGTCTAAGCAGTACTGATTCACAAAAGTTTTAGCAGAAGGTAAAATGGTAAAATAAAATAAAAAAAGTATCACGGACAGTACTCAATTTTCTCTGTCACAATTGCACTAATACGGCTACAATCACTTCAAGTATAACAAACTATAAAACAGTTTTGCTTTTTTTTCAAAATGTCGGTCCTTTTTTGTTTTGTTTTTAGCAAAAAATAAAAAACCCAGCAGCAATTAAATATCACCAAAAGAAAGCTCTATCTGTGTGAAAAAAAATAATAAAAATTTAATTTAGGTAAACTGTAGCATGACCGCGCAATTGTCATTCAAAGAGTGCCGGCGCTGACAGATGAAAATTGGTCTGGGCAGGAAAGGGGGTTTAAGTGCCCAGTAAGCAAGTGGTTAAAAGTAATGGGAGCACATAGCTAGTTTGCTGGCAATGCACTTGGTTATTCCACCAGTGTGTTTTGCAGCCTAAATATTGAAGAGGCTCCCTATTGTTAGCATTATGTGCTTATCTCTTGCTGGATTTTTTTTTTTTTGGGTGGTTTCTTAATTAACTGGAAAAGGGAAGAGTGCTGTGAAAGAGGGTGCTGTGAGACAGACGCAGATGACTAGTTCCAGTCACAGAAACACTTGATCTACAGGGCTCCTCAAAGATAATGTGCAGGTGCAACATTTGCACAAAAGCAAAACACAGGCCTGCAACAGAGCGGCACCTTGGATTGATTTCCACGTGCTCAGTAGACCATGAAGGCTGGCAGTCTGGACTGAGCCGCGCTCTTCTCAAATGTGGTACCGGCTTTACCAGATGAAAATTCAGGTCTCATGTGGAAAATTCTTTCATTTAATTGAAAGCAACATTTTATATTTACCAAATAAACTGTGCGTAAGATGAAGACTTCATTTTCCACACCAGTCCCCTAATACATCTTAATTAAGTAAATATAGTTATCAGTAACAGGCTTTGTCTTTGTCTTCCAACTGTTCATTTTTCAGCCTCGAAAAGGAGAATATGTTTGGTTGTTGTGGTGTATAAGACCATAAATAGTAATTCTTAACATAATATTATATGATAGAATCCAGTGTTTGATGAAACGGTTACCCTATGATGATGGTGTCGCTTTGCCCATGTAGGGCCCATTCACACCAATGATGTATAATATGCGCCCACCGGTGTGCATTGTGTAGGGGTGGTGTCATGTGTTTTTAGAATAAATTGCGCTGTTTTGCTTTTTTTTTTTTATGTTTTTTTTTTTTTTTTTACGGTTTTGAAATGTCATTGGGGTTGACTTACTAAAGGCAAATAGACTCTGCACTTTGCAAGGCAGTTGCTCCAGAGCTTAGTAAATGAGGAAGCTTCACTTTACAAAGAATATCCAATCACAAGCAAGGAACCCCCCCCCCCCCCAAAAAAAAAAAAAAAAAAAAACTGCATTTTTGCTTGCATATGATTGGATGATGGAAGTCAGCAGAGCTTGCCCTCATTTACTAAGCTCCGGAGCAACTGCACTTGCGGATTGCACAGTCTATTTGCCTTTTGTAAATCAACCCCAGGATGTTTGTGTAAACTGAAACAATAGAAAATAAGGCAAATTCCCTTGTGTATGCATTGGGGTTGCAATGCTGATCAATGCATATGAATTAAATGGGCCCTTAAGTATCGTATATACTGGAGTATAAGCCGAGTTTTTCAGCACATTTTTTTGTGCTGAAAATGCCCCCCTCGGCTTATACTGGAGTCAAGCACTTTTCTGCAACAGAACCCCAAATTTGGTGTGCAAACCAAGTGGAACTATCACTACAACATATCCAATGTTGATGGGGTTCCTAGCATCAAGTGGCCCCGAGTACGGGGCCCCAAAGTTGGTTCGGAAAATGTCATTCTCTGCTGCAGAAAAGTGCTTGACATTTTCCGAACCGACTTTGGGGCCCCGTATCTCGGGGCCACTTGGTGATAGGAACCCCATCTTTGGATATGTTGTAGTGATAGTTACACTGGGTTTGCACCAAGTGGCCCCCGAGATACGGGCCCCAAAGTCAGTCAACTGTGTCCATCTGCAGCAATGTCATTTCGGGACCCTTTGGGGCAGCTAGGGGGCATCTAGGAACCCTTCACTACCAAGTTTGAAGTTCGGAGGAACGATGGCTGCAAATGGGCACATTGAGGCATGCAAATGGCCACAGTGAGGCTGCAAATGAACATTGTTGACCCTCTTTTCCACTTACAGTAGCTGCGCATATCTCACCCTAGGCTTATACTCGAGTCAATAAGTTTTCCCATTTTTTTGTGGTAAAATTAGGTGCCTCGGCTTATATTCGGGTCAGCTTATACTCGAGTATATACTGTATTTATAAAAATCTCACCCATCCATTCCCCCCAGTGATGCTCACTGTTTCTCCCCCACTAAACACTGTCATTGAGGGGCACGAGAGTGGGTCATTAAAGTCATTGTAAACGAGCACCTTGTAAACAACCAATTCGGTTTAAAAATAGAAATGAAAGGCAAAACATTTTTGTATAGATATAAAAAAAATTATAAATACTGTACCTTGTTTCCCTTTTTATACGTGATCACATTCCCTCTGTTCTCAGCTGCATAAGAGCTGGGGAGAGGTGAAACAGCAGCACACTGAGCTTCCCAGTGAATGGCTGTACAGCGGCTTGGGCTGTGCAGCGGCAGGGACACTTGTGGAATGGCACCAAACTTCAGTACTTAAAAATCTCCATAGGCAACGCTTTAAATTTTTTGTTTAGAGTTAGAGGAGGTCTAGTGATAGAATTATTGCTCTCGTTCTAACGTTTGCGGCATATATAACATGTGTGTATCTGGCTCTGATACTAGCCAGTGCCTCACCAGCCACTGACCTCACCGGATGTCCCTGTGCCACGGGGTGTGTCAGGACAAGTCTGATCAATGGAGGAGAGCACATTGAGTTTCCGGCACAGCTAGAGTAGTGACCACTGTGTGCTATCCTGCTTAGTGTGGTCAGTTTTTAATAGGAAAACAAGGGGACTAGCAGGAACACCAGGGATTTCACACAAAGGAAGATATACAAAGAGAACAGGATACCTTCTCATACAAGTACATAGTACAGCAGGCACATATCAAGAATATGATGTGTTGGGGTAACCACCCTTAAGCCTATAATAAGGCTTACCTGTAGCTACCCAGGATATCTCCTAAACCTGCACGGTTTAGGAGATATCCCCTGTATTTGCATGTGTCAACATCATCGGCACATGCGCACTGAAGCAAACTGAAGCAATGGCACGTACGTGCCGTTGCTTCAGTTAGACTGTGACGCTACTGGCGGCTCCCGCACGCATACGCAGGAGTGATGTCATCGCGGCTACGGCCAATCACAGTGCCGGAGCCATGATACCAGTTAGTGATCCCGGGTGTGATGTCGCTGGCCGGTGATGTGTACGGGCACCGCAGCGAGGGCTTCGATATCAGGTGAGTATTACATAATGAGCTAGTATGCTATGCATATTAGCTCACTATGCCTTTGTCTTGCAGGTGTTGTTTTTTTTTTTTCAAAAGTGGGTTTACAACCACTTTAAGTCTGTGAAAGCTCTGTCACTAACAAAGTGCTTAGATAGGTCCCTTTTACACCTTTTCATTCTGGTATGTGACATTAATGCATGTTGTGCTTAGGCAGCTGATTGATTTAAATGAGCCATTTCAATGGAACGGTCCAAAAAATTAACCACAACACACAGTAGTGCGCTATCTTGCCGTTTTCTTCAATGCAGGTGCTTTGCATTAGTGCGTCGGGGTTCCATGAATGCCACCACAATGCACTAGCGTGTGTAATGAGGCTTGCTGTGCATTCACACTGTATAGGTGGGAAGGGGCCTTGAGGCTTCTAGAGATTTTTGGCTTTGTGGAGGGAAGGAAGACTTTAAATACTTTTTCCGAATTTTCCTTTAAAGTGTTAAAGCCTTGAAAGGTGCCCAGCTTACATTTTACTTTGGCACACAGAAGGCTTTATCTACGCTACTGCTTTAGCTTGGTAAGTTCCAATGCATCCAAGGAAATTGGGGGGTGGGGGGGAGGGGTTTATAAACGTTTCCATATGCCTTTCATAGTGCATCAACCTGTTTTTTAGGTTTAATGGTCCTTGTGTATCAAAATGCTAGCGGGCTTGGGCACTTCTCCAAATCTCAGGGCTCATTATATTAATCATAGAAAAGAAATATTGGTATAAAGCACAGTAACTGTTCTGAGGTGCAGCGAGGGGTCCGCAGTCAGACCTGCGAGGCTTTATAGGAGCTCTGTTTGATAGCTAAATACTTTGGTTAATTATAGCTAACCTCCAACCATACAATGTAGCAGACAGCAATTGATAAAGTATTGCTTTAAATGTGTTTTGCATGCCCCTATTCACAGTAATTTCTATTGTTCCACCATCTTATGTGAAGAAAGTCTAAGATGGTGGCCGCTAACAAAGGAAATCCTGTTCTCATTCAGCTGTTGAGATGGGATCAGTCATTGTGTAATTAAAATAGGACATTCCTAATGTCCATATATGATTAGTGCCGACATGTGCAGTTGTATAAACCTTTCGGCATATCACATGTGCTTATGTAATGCATCATGTTTATTGCCAAAGGAAGGCCTATTCTGCAAAGCAAGTCTGTGTGGGAAAGCTTGTACGTTCCGTTGGTTATTAATCATTTTTTGGCAAAAGTTTGGAGGTTTCTCATTCATTTCCATGACCGGGGTCAAATAATGGTTTGCAGATAAATTAATTTTATACGCCATTTTGAATTATAGCGTTGCACCGGTTTTAAAACTTTCCATCTCATCTTTCATAGACTTTTCATTCAGTGTTCTGCAGATAGAATGTATAGCTCTTGTTTATTTTTTTTTATGTAATACATTTTATAAATTATGAAAAGCTATGAAGTAAAAGGTTCACCAGGGAGTTCAAAGGAGGAGCTCAGCATATGTTTCAGTCTCCCGCCAAGCACTCTCTTGCCCGATCCCTCGAATGAAAGGTGTATAGAGCCAAATGACTTGGTACATTCATTTATATTTGCTGATCCAAATGTTGCAAGCAATATGCACGCCACAGCAGAATGCACCGCCTATTACCCACTGCTGTCACTGATGGTTTGATAAACTACGGATTGTAGCTCCCCATCAGGTCCTCTCTCAAGTTGGCCAGTAATTTGCTATATACTCCACACTCTTTGGCTCCCTATTGGTTACTTGGTGTAGGGTTGGGATGTGGGATGAGCTTTTGAAAAAAAAAAAGGATTTTCTACTTCTGAACTGTGAAGGAAGTCCTTGGTGCCAATCATTTAATTTGCTTGAGAGCTTGTATAGCAGAATGAGGCATGTTATTCCTATAAAGAGTGCAATTGTCTTATCTTTCTCTTGAGGCAGAAGTGTAAACACGACCGGACTTTCCGGCAAACTAGGTCAGACGGTCTTCCCGATGGACTTTCGGCGGAGTTCCGACGGACTTTCCGAACGAACAAACTTGGCCACATACGAACGGAATAAGTCCGGTCGAAAGTCCGTTTGTTTGAACGTGATGACGTAAACAGGACAAAAAAATAGCCAGTAGCCAATAGCTGCCCTTGCGTCGTATTTGGTCCGTCGGACCAGCACACAGACGAACATTTTTCCCGATTTGAGTCCGTTGGAATTGAGTCCATTGGATAGATTTGAAACATCCTCTATTTCTAGGTCTGCCGGAATTTTTTCCCTAAAAACAAAGGATTAGCCCACACACGATTGGATTGTCCGACGGAAAAATCCTGTCGGACCTAGTTTGCCTAAAAGTCCAGTCGTGTGTATGCGGCATTAGAGGTGAAGGTGGAAAGCAACAGCAAAGTTAAAAAACATATTTGTGAACTGTTTTACTTTTTATACTACTTGTAATTCTGTGTAGTCAAGTCTTGTCAGTCTTGTACCACATCCATTCAGGGCAAACATCTGTACAGCTTCCTAGGTGGCCACCAGTATTCTCTTCATTGGACTATGGATGAGCATCACCAGACTGATTAAGTTCCTCTTCTGCTCTTTTCTCTGCTAAAACTATCAAACATCACCTTCAGCTCCCAGTGCTTGAAACATGGCAGGATGAGAACACAATGCAATGCAGTAGAGCATACTTGACTAATATTGCATAACCCTGTACTCTGGGCCTGATATTTTTTTTTTTTAATTTCTTTTTTATTAATTTTACATACCATAACCTAATTAAAACATTTTTAAAAATTAACATCTCATTTACATCATGTGAATTTTACTTCCTCCATATCAACTTCTGAGCAGATCTAAGCCAGCAAAATATGAGCTTCCACTGGTGTGTTCCTTGCCAACTGACACAGACATATTGTAAAATGGTTAAGACTAACCCCATCCAAGGCTTTTTTTAGGTTTGGATATATTTGGATGTTAAGTGGTTCCTTTGGGGGAGATGTTTTATCCTTGGGATACCAGGATCAAGAATGAGGGCGTGTAGAACAGAAACACAAAAATGGAGGTTCTAACCCTTGACAAGACCAAATTATCCCCACTCCCCAAACTATAAATAAAGACACACTGATGTTTTAAATACCAAACGCTTTATATAAAATATTAGAATGAATGGCCACAGTCATGTACAATTTATTGCAATCAAACAGAACATACTCAGTAAAAATAACATTACCAATACCATTCAAATAATCATTCAACAACAATACTGCAACAATATATAACTGATAAAATTGGTGACACTTAACTCCTTAATAACTGGGATAGGAAGGGGAGGGGGGGTTGTTGTACCGTGAGCCCAAACAACTGTTCCAAACGCCAGTTACCCGTTGTGTAGCCTGAGTGGATACACCCATTTCCTGTTCCAGTGCTCTTACTGACTACTACTCTTACTACAAAAGCTACTTAGCCCCAGTGGCACCAGCAGCTTCATTTCAATACACTACACCCCTTTCCTTTTGTGGAGAGCGAGATCTTCATTATAGATATATGGCACTGTCAGGGACCCACCTTCCTGGAAAGGCTACTTAAGAGAAAAATGTTAGCCATGTAATTTGCTACCAAATCCACTAAGCCTCCTAAAATTATGTTTAAACTCATTCCTAAATAGAACACAAGTATCCTTCATCCCCAATGCTACAAATGTAGCAACAAACTAATAAAAAAAACATTCCCAACCTAGTAATGGAAAAGGTATGACGGACTATCTCCCTTTGCTTCCCCACCTAAAACAACTCTGCCTTACTAATTGCTAGGAACTGGCTCCCTGTAAGCTTTAGCATGCCAATTTCATTTAAAAAGTAATGGCACTTCAGTTATTGGATGACAACTGTCTCCCAATTGTACTCTTGCACTGCCAACTTTCACAAGCTCCCTTGATTATGACCTCATTTAGACCCTTTTCACACTGAAGGCAGTTTTCAGGCATTTTAGTGCTAAAAATAGCGCCTGTAAAGTGCCTCTCAAGCTTCCCCAGTGTGAAAGCCCGAAAAAAAAGGCCTGCAAGCACCATCTTTGGGGCGGTGCAGGAGCCGCTCCTATGCCACCCCTGCCAATGAAATCAATGGGCAGCGCTGCCGAAGCGCCTGCGGCGCTTTGCAGGCACTTTTAACCCCTTGATAACCCCTTCTTTGGGGTTGAAATCACCCCACTCCCACCCGCACAGTGCCAGTAAAGTGCCACTAAAACTATCGTCTCTTTACCGCTAACGCAGCTGCGCTAGCAGTGTGAAAGGGCTATCAGTGGTGACACGCATTGCAAAGGAATGGTCCACTGTCACTATCAGTAAACTGGTACAAAGGGATGATATGCAGCCAACAATGGAGCCATGTCCACAGGAAGTGGTTGAATAAGGCTGAAGCAGATCAGCAGCACTGGGATAAAAAAATGGTGAAAACTGTATTTTATATAAAAAAATAAAAACTGATGTTAATGTTAGACAGTGCTTTAGCAAAATGAGATTTTGCATGCTCCAGTTTTAGTAAATCAACCCTTAAATGTCATCTTGTTGGGTTACTACATGTACTTTAAGGCTAGGAGATTCAGGAGACATAGGCTCAAAAGTCAGAAATATATGACAGATTTATAAAGTTTATGAAGAAGTTCTAACCCTTCCTCCTTTATCAAAAATAGTTTCAACTCCCTTTTATAAAGTGGTTTTCATTTATCATTTTCATGTGGACAGTCTATTTGTCATGCAAGAAATGTTCCGTCAGTTACGTGTCAATTAAACTGTCCCGGAATGAAGTCACTTATGCTTATTCTTGTCTATGAAGCTTGAGACAGGCACTTAAGGCAGTCACTTTGCTTGTGTCATTTTGAGACCTTTACAAAGAATCAAACTCCTACGAACAGATTTACTGCTGAAAACATTCTCTCACTCAGGAAGTGTCAATCCATCCCGGGACTATTGACAGCTTCAGCACAATGTCACTGTGTCATTATATTAACTGCATCATCGTGCCATGGCTGCATACTATAGATCAACCTACATTCAGTACAGCTTTATTATGATTCAATTTTACGGATCATGGAGCTGCCTGTCATAAGTAAATCTATTAATTAATTCCGGTGCAGTAGGGGATTTCATTATTCGTTATCAAGGTGCTTGCTGTACTCTGCAGAGCTGCCCATTAAGATTTATTTTGTTAATAGGCATAATAAAAACATGTTTTATTTCTTAGAGGTCACATAAAGTGAATCTGTCACCTATACGCCACGCAAACTCCGGCAACTCATAGCAGCCAATCAAAATTAGTCTTTTCCTTTGATCCTGTTGGATACTGCCTCACAATATAAAAATAATGTGTTTTGCTGGTTTTGTGTTACATGTATGTTGTTCTTTCTATAGTTACCTGTTTACGCTCCATCAGGAAGTTGTCACTACAGAATCAGATTTAAATATTCCTAAGGGTGTGAACAACCCATTTACTGGCATGGAGAATGATGATGTTATTCGCCTAGTCGTGTCCGACTCTACGTGATTCTACGGGCCAGGTCTCTACACATTTTCTCATCTTGTACTGCTTCTTTTGGTCGTTTCATGTTCTGACTGGTTTTGGCTTTTATGGTATCTGTCATACTCTCCTTTTGCCACTAACTCGTCCAAACATAATTGCCTTCTCCAGCTAATTTAATTGCATGACATGTTTGAAATGGGAAAGTCTTAAGCAGCCCATAGATTAATCCATTTTGTGTCCTTCCACCATGGGTAGAAGGAAAGAAAATCACTTAATTCCCCCATCAACACAGTCAGTGTCGATGGTAAAATGTATCCAGCAGCACTATTGTGTTCTGCTGGCAGGGGGCTCAAGAAGCCTTCCCGGCTGGCAGAATAAATCTGACAGGCTTATTGTACCCAAGTTGATTGATGGATCGACTTGGGTACAATCAGCCTGCCCATACATTGATCGAATCTCGGCCTGTCCCCACTGAACCAGCTGAATTTCGATCCATGTATGGCCAGCTTTAAATTTGTAATTTTGCTACTTGGGAAACAAAGTCTTATGTGTTCCAGTATTGTCTCATTCATTTGCTTTGCTGTCCCTGGAACACACAGAAACACATCTCAAACATGTTGGTTTTCCTCCTGTTTGCTTTTTTTCGTGGTCCAACTTTCACAATCATACGTAGCTATCAGGAACACAAAATCGAGGACTAATCTGCATTTGGTTGCCAACATCCTTGCTTTTCCATAATCGTTTTATGGCATAGGAAACACTATCATTAATGTTCTCTGCATAAACATATGAGGATTTGGGTGTGTGATGTATTACTTCTGAATTTAATAATTGTACTATTGCACTTCCTGCTGGGGAGATTCACCTTCTCTATTTTTCCTGATAGCCTTTGTTACAGAAATAATGGGAAATCCAGCATGTTACAGCTCCTATGAGAACATAAGTTGGAGAATTTTCCAATGGGACACCTCTTCCGTTAAAGCGTTTGTTAACCCAAAAACAAAAAAAAAATATACAGATCCTGGCCCCTAAAGCAGATTACACAGCACAGTGTTTGCGCTGTGTAATCTGTGCCCTCTAAACTGTAAAGAAAAAACCCTGAATCTGCCACTTCCTGTATGCCCTCTCTAAACAGACCACGATAACCAGGGCTACTCGGCCCTGATCACCGTGGTCAAAGTGCGTCCCTTCCGTCAAATGCTGACTGCTCTCCTCTCTCCCCCCTCACCCCTTCCTATTATCTCCTTCTGTCTGTCTCTGGCCCGGCCCTGCCCACCCCCTTCCCGCCACTTTTATTGTAAAAATAAAAACTTAACTTTTTCACTTCCAGAACCTTTATTATTGTTGTTTTTAACAGTGTTCTAAGTGTTCTAAGTGTGTTTTTCAGCTGTTGAGCGTTTTTCAGCTGTCTTCAGGCCGATCACATGACTTGTGGCCGCTTTACAGCTCCGATGAATGGCTTCTGCGGAGGAGACGAGCGGCCACGTGATCTCCCTGGCTGACGTCAGAGGGAGATCGCGGCTCCTCCCACAGAAGCAATCCATCGCAGCTGAAAAGCATCTGCGAGTCATGTGATCAGCCTGAAGACAGCTGAAATTCGGTATTTAGAACACTTGTTTTTAAAAACAACGTACACAGTGTGCTATGCCAGCCTCTGATAGAGCGGCTGGCATAGTCTTATACAAATGCCTTACCAAACACTTTAATTGTACGTATTTCCCCTCAATTTGTAGAGACTTCCTGTTGTGTCTGCACAATAAAAAAAAAAAAGTCAGATTTCCTCAATGGGTCACAAATAAATAAATAAATAAAAAAACATATAGGAGTTTTTACACTCCCTACCCAAAAATATATCCAAAGCAAAAAAGTTTTGAGCACATGCATACTTTTGTGGGAACTCTTTGCAAAAACATTAGTACATTCCATTGACATGGAAATATGTGAATGTGGCATACCATTTACAGTGATCAAATACATAAGCATGCCTGCTTGCGAAATATAGTATAATCCATCTTACAAAGAAACACAATGCATCATCCAGAGACGATTTCTTCTTGCGAAATACATTCAGTATTTCTTATACCCACCAAATTCATGTCATGTCTACATTATGTTTTGTGCTAGATGTCTAAGTGCATCTCGAGTATATTTTTTTCCCCACTTACTCCTAATATAAATCAATATGGATTCTCAAACCGGAGACAATAAAGGGACGCGGCGAGTGGCAGTGTGACTGCAGCAGGCCAGATTGAGCCACCAGGTGGCAGAAATAAACCTGATTATTTCTGTTATGTATTTCCTTGTAATCTTTGCCATGGAAGATTAAAATGATCGATGTGAGATATGTGAACAGTGGTAGGAAGTGTATGTTTTACAGGACAGAGTTGTTCTCAGCTGCCTGATTGCACCGCATTGCCTAGAGGTGTGCATTCCGACAGCCAGGCTACAAGACTTGTTAAATGTTTACAGTTTAACACCGCGGGAGACACACCTGTCCTCCTGGAACAAAGCTGCCTGCTTATGTCTTGCACTTCCTCCTGACATTGTTCCTCAGCACTGACACTTTTTTTTTCTTTTGGCCTCCTTGAAGTCATACAAGTGGAAATCTTCATGTTGGCATCAGCACAGTCAGCGGCGTGCAGGCACATGTCGTAGTGAAAGGCCCTCATTGGTTATGACAGGTCATTCTCTCACCATTAAAATGACTTGGCAGCTATTTGCACCTGGAAGGTGTACATTGTTGTGTTTTTCTAGGTGTTCAGTCAGCCGGCCAGCTCGAGACTTGCTGTTCTGTTACACTTTATGTGTTCTGTGTATTTTATTTTTACAAGGCCTTTGAGTCAGCATGAAAAAAATCCATTAAACAGCTCTCAGATATGGAAGTGCGGGGCTAGTAGTTTATTGCATTGGGCTGTATTTAGACATCATGCTGCCCCAGACATGTATGAATGATGAAGCCCTCGAGTATTGGCTACACCATTTTTTTCACATAATTATTTTTGCAAAGACTAAAAACAGGAATAAACTATTGGAGACTGTGTGCTGTCAGGTTTATATGCTGAGATATTATTTTACTGCCAAATGGTTGGATGTTGGCTTAAAGGCATAGTTTGCCTTTTTCAAAAATTTACATGGATAAAAGTGTATGTGTTACATTTTTTCATTGAAGCCTCCAGAGAATTACAACTGCGATCATGGGTACAATGTGCATGCTTCTGCACTGCTTACATAGCACCACCAGGTCCATACAGTGGTATGGATCCTTCTGTTATGGGGCTGGAGGAAGTAATCAATGGACTGCAAGTGAAGTGACATCACTTAATTTGTGCGTTATTGAGATCCTGTTAGTCCCTCTTTTGTGATGGGCTCTGTGAATGGATGATGTGGATGTGCGTGGCTTCATCCACAGAATTTAAATGCAAATAGAAGGCTGAGGAGAGAAGCACCCTGCAATTCAGGTAAGTAAAGAGGATGAGGGGTTAGGGAATGTGACCATGTTTCATGTTGCAACCTGTAAAATGAAACATTATCACAATAGGTGGACTAAGCCTTTAACTACAGAGTCTGACCCTACTTCAGTCTTGGTGTCCTTTGTTTTCCTTGATGTGATTCATCATGAAAAACTCCTGTATTTTGCCTCCGTGTAGGAGCTTCTTGTAACTTTGTGCAAAATGACTGAGCTTGTATCCGTTCCCTCCTGTAGTTTACTGTAGGCAGCCTGTAGGGGGCAGATCTGCTGAGTCCCTCTCACAGTTCTGCTCTCTGCACAGACATATTCAGCACAGCTATGATGTCACTGTTATGCCCCGTACACACGATTGGATTTTCCGGCAATAAATGTTGGATGTGAGCTTGTTGACGGAAAGTCCGACCGTGTGTATGCTCCATCGAACATTTGTTGTCGGACTTTCCGCCAACAAATGTTGGCTAGCAGGTTCTCAAATTTTCCACCAACAAATGTTTGTTGTTGGACTTTCCGATCATGTGTACACAAGTCTGTTGGACAAAAGTCCATGCATGCTCGGAATCAAGTACAAACCGGAAGCGCTCGGTCTTGTAAAACTAGCGTTCGTAATGGAGATATCACGTACGTCTTGTACGTCATTACGTTTGTAATTGTTGGCCAACATTTGTGTGACCGTGTGTATGCAAGACAAGTTGGAGCCAACATCCTTCGAACAAAAATCTGCGGTTTTGTTGTCGGAAAGTCCGATCGTGTGTACGGGGCATTACTTTTACAAGGTAATATTTGGGTTTGCATGGGAAATCAGTGAAAACAAAATGTATGTGTTTTCTTCTGCGGCTATGTTGAAGGCCAGCTCCAGCCAAAACGTTTCTTATACTTTTGGCTAGTGCTAGAAAGGGTTAGAACATCATTCAGGTTTAAATGCTGTTGTTCCTTTGACTTCCTCTTCTGTCTATACATTATTCTGTCGCTCATAACAAATGTAAGGACATCTCCCAGATTTGGGACACTAAGAGCAATAAAAAAAAGTTGATAAAGGTTCTAAACCTGTACAACCATAATGCTTTAATCACTAAAATCCTAATCAACATTAAAATAAAACTAGGTTGCTGCTTGCCTTTTCCTTCTTTTATTCAGCCCCAAGTTCCTCATTAAACCAAATGCAAAACTGAGGGGGCCAGCCTTTCTGAAGACCTCAGAGGCTCGCAGAGACGCCCTATAACAAAAATTAGAAATATTTTGTATTAGGGAAAATATTTATCCTGCTGGAGTCCATGCCAGGCCAGAGCTGCCAACTCACTTTGGTTTCAACATTCCTTTCATCATTGGCTGGTGTGAGGAGTGGGTGGCCTAGTCTTTACATGAAAAATGAATTAAGTTTTTAAATTCATAAAGGTTACCAAGCATTACTTCAAAGTTGCTAAAATCACATAAAAGGATTCAATAAGTGAAATAAAAAATAACTATACTTATTATTAAGCACATAATGTCTTTACAGATTTACATTTTGATCCCCCAGTGCGATGTATAATTACCATAGGTGGGGTCCCAATATTTTCTAAGTCCCCCACAGCTCAGCCAGGGAAGTATATTTTCTGACATGTTTAAAGTTCTTCTATTGAATAAAAGGCTGTACTGGACTTCCAGGGCTAGGTAAAGCTGAGTGCGTTCATATTTTCCTCCTGAATGTCACATATTAACATCCCTGAGTCCATTTCATTAAATCCGTAAACTATGCTGCATTGGATTGTCTCTATCCTGAGCAGAGATTGGACTTGAGGAACTGGGATGCTCTGTCAGATTGCTAGGCAATGGGGTTGATTTACTTAAAGTGGAGAGTGCAAAAACTGGTTCAGCTCTGCATAGAAACAATCAGCTTTTAGTTTTTTTTTTTTTGTCAAAGCTTAAAAGAGCAATATAAAAACGAAAAAAAACATTTATACTCACCTAGGTGGATGCTGCATCTGTCCCCCGCCAGGCCTACAGTGAGAACCGAGCGATGAAACGTCATTGATCCTTTAGTTCTCCCCCTCCACTCTGAGTAGAGTGCTCACTGGAACACTGGGCTGTGGAGCGGCCGGGAGGGGTTGGCTCAGGCTCTTAACGGATCACTACAAGGCTGAGCCAGGTGCCAGTCCAGGCTGCTGGGTGGCTCCCCACCATATGTTTGGGATCTTTTCAGAGCCTGGACTGGCTCAGTGATGTCAGCTGACAGTGGAATTCAGCCTGCTGTCAGCTGAAAACGTGTCACAGGAGTGCAGAACAAACTGCACTCCTGTGATCCATAGGGGAAGTATGGCCAGAAAATCTTTGGCTGTACTTCTCCTTTAATTGAACAAGCTGAAGTTAGAAGCTGATTGGCTACCATGCACAGCTACACCAGATTTTGCACTTTCCATTTTTAGTAAATCAACCCCATGTGTGATTGGCATGTAAAATATTAGTGACAGGAGCATTTTATATGCCTCTATGTGGTGATACAATCATGAGATTACCTTCTACATGAGGTACCAGACCTTTTTTTGCTCTTGCGAGGCACAATAAAAATCAATACATTTAGTTAAAGTGTGATCTCCAGTCAAAACTTTCTTTTTGAATTCTTAACACTCTCTGTGGTCCCAATTGGGAGATCTTTCCTCACTTCTTGTTCAAGTGTCATCTGGAGAGGAGGCAATAACGTACAATACAGACAGCAGTAAATACACTTTTTTTTTGAGTTTTAGAGTTTTAGAGTTAGCCAAGACCACAGCACTCAATGCCATTTTTTGCTGTCTGTGTCCCTGTTGGAGACTCTCCATCACTTCCTGTCCAGGTGTGATGTCAGAACAGGAAGTAACAGGAGATCTCCCCAATGAGTCCCTTGACTACAATAAAAGTTCTTAACCTCCCCCATTTTATCCCAAAGGATGACAAAAAAAGTTCTGACTTCAGTTACACATTAAGGATAACTCCACAATCGTAGAACAAAATATAGCAAATACAAAAACAAATATATTATAGTATAATCGCTAACTAAACAATGTTGTCATTTAATGTTATTAAAAAAAAAAAAAATACCTTTCCTTTTAAATCTGCAGCAGCTGTAATTTTCTGTTAAAATTCAATAAAATATAGCAGCTCAGAGGCATTCTGTACACTAGAACACCCCCAGATATGTAATTTCCTGCTTCCTGTGATTGGCTCACTGGTTTTCCCAGACGTCTGAACTAAAGATAGTAGTAGGGGTTGCAGGCACCCCCTGCAATAGGAATGACATTTTTGCTGAGATACTCACTAAGGGTTAAATACTTCTAAAGGGATGCCGACATTGCAGCTTTTTCCCATTAGAACACTGAGAGTTCAACAGGTGATTTTAATGACCCAGGCTCTACCATGCAGTTTTATGCCCCTTACACACGGTCGGATTTTCCGACGGAAAATGTCCTATCGGACAATGTTGTCGGAAATTCCGACCTTGTGTAGGCTCCATCGGACTTTTTCCGTCTGATTTTCCGACGGACAAAGTTTTATCTCCTGCTCTCAAATTTTCCGACAACAAAGTCCTATCGGACTTTTTCCCATCGTGTGTAGCGAATTCCGACGGACAAAGTGCCACGCATGCTCAGATCACATTACAAGACCAAAGCTATTGGCTACTAGCCTCTACGTAGTTCCATCGTACGCAACGAACGTCACCACGTTCAGAATGATCGGATTTTCCAACAACTTTGTCCGACCGTGTGTGTGCAACACCAGTGTCGGACAAAATCCGTCGGATAAAATCCGATGGATTTTGTGGTCGGATTTTCGGACCGTGTGTACGGGGCATTAGTCTACAAAGGACATGGTGAAAAAGCAGCTATTTATTCAGAGCAGAAAAAGGTAGGACTTTACAACAAAGTTTTTGGAATCCGCATAGATCACCCAGAGGGGAGTGTAAACAAATGAGCCAGAGTTAAACATAAAAAACACTTTAATATTTAAATGTTTGGCCAGTATTGCAAAAAAACAAGCACAGTAAAAAATCTTTATCTGTCAATTGAACTGTCAGTCAGTTGTTCTGTCTGTCTTCGTTAGGCCCTACTACAAAACACGCTGGTGCTGAATAGTAATTGCTTATTGAGAAAGGAAACATAATCTGCCTGAATTTTGTTTCTCTGTTTAGTCAATGTCCCCATGTTTGCACAGGTGACATTAAAAAGTACTTTGGTTCTCAATTCATCCCTTCGGTTTACAGCACACCATGTGATTACACAGCAGACAGCCAGCGTGGTGTCTACCTGTTAGGCTAGGAGGACCCAGGAGCGCTTGGAGGTTCCTGTTGAGCTATTATGTCTGATTAATGCTTAGGTCAGGAAATGCTGTGTTCCTCTAATCCCTCCGCTAAAACTCTGGAGTAAAGTTTATTTTTTCTCATGTTATTTAAACAGCCCCAGCTTAGATTCCTGTTTGTTCTTGGATTATCGTGGGGAGAAGGCATTAGTTATTTTTTAGTTTGCAAACCCTGCATGTGTAAATTGATTAAGAAGTCATCCAAACAAACACCAATCATTTGCATACATTGAATGGTTGAAACCAGATAGTGTTAAACCTACTTCTAGACAATCAGCCCGAAGGGATTGTGATTGAAGCTGTTCATCATTGTTCAACTGCTGTAGAGTTTTTTTTTTTAGCCAGCTGGACAGGAAAACCGCTTAAAGCCCAACTCCAGACAAATTTTTTTTTTTTTTTTAGGTTTTGTTTTGGATAGAATTAATATACCCTCACTTCCTGTTTTGTTTGACACCCTTCACGAGGACCAGGGCAGGAAATGAAAGGACTTTACAGTAAACCCCCCTCCATCGCTGGGGTTACGTTCCGGACCCACCCGCGAAAAGTGAAAAAACGCGAAATAGAAAGACCCTATTTAAATACACCCTAGGCATGTTTTGTTAATTTTTTAATAGCATTTAAAGGTCTTTAAACACACTTTTACGCAATAGAAACACATAAAAGATAGAGAGAGAGGATTTTTAAAACATAAAAATATTGTCTTAACAGTACAGTATACTGTACAGTACAGTAAGAAATAGAGTACATAACTACAAAATGGCGAAATATTAGTGCAATATCAGAATAACAGGTCCTAATTAAAATAGCGCTATATACCGGGACCGCAAAAACTGAACCGCGATAGAGCGGGGGTTTACTGTACCAGATTTGCGGGGGGGCACAGGCAGTAAGAAAACATTGACAGAGGTTCAAATCTTTGCCAGCTATGCCAATTGTATCCTAATCTGAAAAATCATATCGTTTTTTTATAGCCCAAATTCCGTTAAAACACTTTCTTTTGGATTGAGAAAGGTATAAACTTTTTATTTTTATTTTACTGCCTACCTGGCCTGAAAACACAATGCCATGGAAAAGGAAGTGAGTAGTCCCCAGTAGGTGCACAGACTGAAATAATACACTTAGTGCAGGTATATGCAATTAGGGGACCTCCAGCTGTTGCAAAACTACAAGTCCCATCATGCCTCTGGGTGTCATGCTTGTGGCTGTCAGAGTCTTGCTAGGCCTCATGGGGCTTGTAGTTCTGCAACAGCTGGAGGTCCGCTAATTGCATATCCCTGCCTTAGAGGCTTAAACTCTTCCCCCTGCTACTTAAAGCATAGCAAAAACAAAAAACAACTTTTTAATCATATTGCAGCTGTCTTATCACCCAGACCTTATATATAGTGGCTGCATTTGTCTTCATTATTCAGGGTTAGAAAATTTTCAGCAAGTAGAGAAAATACCGTTTGCTTTTGCCAGAAAAGCAGTGTCCTTGTCACTTCCTGTGAACTGAGCTGGAAGTGAAAGGAACCTTAAATTTATTGTGTAAACCACTAGTAACATGCAATAAAGGGATTATTATAGATCCAACTTATGTGTGACAGATATGCCCCCCTCATAGATACAATGGAGAAATGAGTGTAGACATGAAGGGACAAGAAGTGTATTATTTGCAGGATCACCAGACCAAACGAAATAAAGAGAGAGCCTGAAAAAAAGAAAACAAATGTAGCTACTGCATCTAAGGGCTGGTAAGCTTCAATATGTTACAGTTTTGTTTTTGGGTTTAGGTTACCGCTCACTTTCTGTCTCATTGGTGAAGTAAGGGTTCAGCTTTCCTTTAGAGACACAAATAGTAATAGAAACCTAACAAACTGTAACATTTTCCCATGTTCTACACAACTACAAAAAGACTGGATCAGGGCTCAATACTGCAATAGATGCCTATGCCTTATAAAATCTCTGTGTAGCCAACACTTTTTTTTGTTTCAGTTTTGGCTATAGTAGCAACAGGTTAAAATCTATTAATTTATCAATTTATTTTTGTTATCTGTGTCTTTTTGGGGAGATTTTCCTTCACTTCCTGTCAAAGAGATGAACAGGAAGTGAGAGTAAATCTCTACAGAGTGAAAGTTGTCCTCAAAACATTGAAAACGTCAACCTCTATTCCTGTTCTGAGTACAACTTTAAAATGTTCTACTTTCCATCATTTTCTATTTCAGTGAAAATAATTAAAAGGACAGTTAGAGAGGTTAAATGTCCCCAGTGGGGACACAAACAGAAATAACATTTTGATAAAGGTTCTAGCCCTTCCCCACTCCACCGAAAACTTCAGAAATTTTTTTGAGGGAAGCTGGTCAAATTCAAGTACAGTGGAACCTTGGATTACAAGCATAATCCGTTCCAGGAGAATGCTTGTAATCCAAAGCACTCGCATATCAAAGCGAGTTTCCCCATAGAAGTCAATGGAAACGAAGATATTTGTTCTGCTTTGACTTCTATTACATGCAATACCGCATGTGGCCAGAGGTGGGGGGGCGCCGGAGAGCCTTGGAAATACTCAGGGACAGCTTGGCTGAACTCGGAAAGGCTCGGGAATGGAGAATTTCCAAGTGATTCCCAGTATTTCCGAATGGCTCCAATCCGTTCCGAGTGTCCCCGGTGCCCCCGCACCTCTGGCCAAATATGGTACTGCACATGCCATTAGCTTGAATTCTGCTTGTTTTGCGAGACAACACTCGCAAACCAAATCAGAATAAAAAAAAAAAAAAAAGTTGCTCGTCTTTCAAAACGCTCGTTAAGCCCGTTACTCGTAAACCAAGGTTCCACTGTATAGCATTTCCAAGTTTGGTCAGATTGAGGCTAGAGTCTGTTGTGAGGGCCTTGCAGAATAGGATGTGGAGGCTCATGTGTTTTTGGGCTCTTTGTACCCAAGGTTATACTTAATAGTATTGCACACTGTGAATGTTCTTTTGATATTTTGCTGTACAAGGATTTAACTGTGATAAAGTGAGAGTCCGCTAGTAGTAAGTAAGGACCCCTGCCTTTACTCTGACTTTAGTTTTTCGCATACTTGTTCCAGAAAATAATAAACCTAATAAGTTAGCGTAACAGCCAGTCAGCTAGGATTTTTAGAAAAAGTTAAACAGTTGCAGCCCTCTAACTTCTTTTGTGACTGACTTACTCGAACTACCAGTAGAGGAAGCCTCAGGTGCACTTTAGTACAATTTGACTTACACAGTTACTATAATCCTCAGCATGGACATAGGAAGACCAAATTTCATGATGTATTTTCCACTATGTACCATGACAATCTAGTAGCTGTAGTCTGCTTAACTATTGCAGTTTCCTGCTAAGCAGCATTGCTTGGAAAAAATGTATCAAGCATATGTTCCCAATTTACCTATTTCCCAACATGAGGTATAAGTCAGAGGAGGTCCACAAGTCCAGGTCTAGTTAATAACAGCTGCAGGGTAAGGTTCCTTCAAAAGTCAAAGCGTTACGATGTTTCAAGCTTCTCAGAGACATTTAACAAGTTAAGCTGGCCACAGGGGAGAGTAGTGGCTCAGCGGTATGCTTGTTAAATGAACCTTGGTTGATATTTGTTGTTTGGTGGGAGAAAGCTGGACTTTCAGTGGTTTGATAAAATGGCATCAATGAATATAGATACATTCCTCGTTCTGCACTTCTGTTCACTTCCATAAAATCAAAATATAAAATACTATGAAATGCCACATCAACATTGAAATGTATCTGGGGCAATGTAAAAATTTGGGGGGAGCATGGGAAACAATAAAGGCCTACATGCGTTAGAAGAAACAAATGTTCAGGTTTATGAAAATATATTGCTGTTTGTTAATCAGCAGGAATATGAAATCAAGTACCGTATATACTTGAGTATAAGCCAACCCGAATATAAGCTGAGGCACCTAATTTTACCACAAAAAATGGGAAAACTTATTGACTCGAGTATAAGCCTAGGGTGAGAAATGTGCAGCTACAGCTACTGTAAGTGGAAAAGAGGGTCAACAATGCCCATTTGCAGCCTCACTGTGCCCATTTGCAGACATAGGTCCCCTGAACTTCAAACTTGGTAGTTAAGGGTTCCTAGATGCCCCTTGCTGCAGCCAAAATTTGGGGTCTCTGGACCCAAAGGGTCCCGAAATTACATTGCTGCAGATGGACTCTGTTGACCAACTTTGGGGCCCCGTATCTCGGGAACACTTGGTGCTAGGAGCCCCAATTGTGCTGTGCAAACCCAGTGGAACTAGCACTGCAACATATCGAAAGATGGGGTTCCTAGCACCAAGTGGCCCTGAGATACGGGGGCCCCAAAGTCGGGACGGAAAATATCATTCTCTGCTGCTGAAAAGTGCTTGACTCGAGTATAAGCCGAGGGGGGCATTTTCAGCACAAAAAGATGTGCTGAAAAACTCGGCTTATACTTGAGTATATACGGTAGTTTAAACTAGAACTTAACCCAGTGTATTTATCTTATTTGGATTGCTTGAGGCATGGTTTAAAGACTGATAGATCAATTTTTCAGAGGGATCTGACGGAAGCTCTGTTATTCTGTGTGCAATTGTTGGTCTGTTAAGCCCGGAAGGGCAAAACTATCTGTACCATTCGGCTATCAGCAGAGAGTCTGTTCAAGAGAGGAACTGTTCACATATCCCCTGCTGATTGGAACAGACACACCTTGTGTGAAAGCGCCCTTATGCTGCGTACACGCGATCGCACATTCCGACAACAAAATCCATGTGATTTTTTCCGAGGGATGTTGGCTCAAACGTGTCTTGCATACACAAGGTCACACAAAATTGTTCGGAAATTCCGAACGTCAAGAACGCGGTGACGTACAACACGTACGACGAGCCGAGAAAAATGAAGTTCAATAGCCAGTGCTGCTCTTCTGCTTGATTCCGAGCATGCGTGGCACTTTGTGCATCGGAATTGTCTACACGCGATCGGAATTTACGCAAACTGATTTTGTTGTCGGAAAATTTGAGAACCAGATCTCAAATTTTGTGCGGCGGTAATTCCAATGGAAACTGTCCGATGGAGCCAACACATGGTCGGAATTTCCGGCAACAAGCTCCGATCGCACATTTGCCGTCGGAAAGTCCGACTGTGTGTATGCGGCATAAGTCTTTTGCTCAGTCTCCTCTCAGTTACCATTAGAGTATTCCCACACACTTCTACCAAGAAACAGCTATGGAAGACCAAGCCTGGCTTTTCAGCCATGCCTTTAAATAATCCTGGCGAGTGCATTCTTCAACTATTAAAATTCCATTAGAGGGAGCAGGATAAAGAAATGCCATACCTTCTGCTAGGATTCAATTGTAAACCAATCCACAAGCATTTTGGTGGAGCTCTTCTTTAAAGGATAAGGTGACGTTGGTTGCCGAGATCTTTACACTTACTAAAAAATGTCTTTCATTCAAGAGTGTATCACTTGTATGGCCAATAGACATGTGCACACTGAAATATTTCGTTTCGGAATTTAGTTTTCGTCCGAAAAATAAATTTATTTAGTTACTCCCGAAATTCGTTTTTATTTATTTCATTTTTCGTTAAGAATTGCATTCGTCCGAAAATTCGAATGAATTAAAGCGGTGTTCCAGCCGAAATTATACTTTTTAAATAAAAATACCCCTATAATACACAAGCCTAATGTATTCTAGTAAAGTTAGTCTGTAAACTAAGGTCCGTTTTGTTAGTTTATAGCAGTAGTTTGTTATTTTATAAACTTGCAGCAGGCCGTGGCCATCTTAAGTGTGGGCATCTGAAGCCAGACTGTATTTCTTCCTGGATCTCATCCTTGCAGATCTTGCACATGCTCAGTGCAGCACAAGCAGTGTAATAGGTTTCAGGTCAGGTTTCCATAGCAACGGCAGTGTCAGAGGAAGTTGCTGCCCATTCCCAGGAGGCATTGCAAACAGGATATGATGCGATGGGCCGCGACCAGGGAGGAGGAAGTGAAAAATGAATACAGCAGATATACAGTAGGTGCTGAGAAAAAAAATAAAAAAATATCCAATTTGTTTACAGTGCACACTTTGGTGAGGAATGCTGAAGAGTTGTAAAAGTGGGTGGAACTCCACTTTAAGGTCGAATCTGTCATTGAAGGCTTATGGTGTCTGTCGAATGTTCAAAGAAGATTCGACGGAGCAGCTAAACTGTATGACTCTGTATACTTTAGCTGCTATTCCACCCAATTCCAGCAGCAATCTTTCCTCTCTACGTCGAATCGTTCCTTTCTGCGTCAAATCTTTCCTTTTTACGTCGAATCTTTCCTTTCTACGTCAAATCTTTTCTCTCTATGTAGAATAATCTTGGACTAATAGAGTTAAGTTTAGGCACATTCGACCACAGGTTCAATGGACACAGATTGTTATTGTCAGCGTTGAATCTCCTATCTATATCGAACTGTTGTCACAACGAAAATAAAGCATTTGTTTATGTCGGATCTTTCGTTTTTCGGATTCTGCACTTTCGTTATTGTTTGTTAAAACAATAACGAAAATACCTGAAATTCGGACGAAAATGCATTCGGACGAAAACGAATGCACATGTCTAATGGCCAAACAAGATATTGTAATACATAAATCTATTTAAGAAACCTTACAGTGCAGTAGGAGGAGTTTATTAAGTTACAATATTCGATTTGATCATACAAATGATATACTGTACCGTTATATATTTTCTATAGGACTATGCTAAAGCACATAAAGAAAACGTTTAAAACAAGAATAAAAGTCCACAGATTAATTCTTGTATGTACCGTATCATATAAAACATCACGTAGACTAAACTTCAACACATCTCTCATGCTTCTATCACAATCACCATCATCCACACGTGGACAGTCACTCACCAAATCGTCACACCTGATTTTTATATATATCTGTAATTGATGGAGATACAGTCGTAACTGTATTTGGCATCCAGATCTCCAAGTTCCAGATACCTAAGACTTCTGACCTCCATCTCTGTACCAATCCTGCTATGCTTTATTCAGACTAGGCAGGTTGTTGTCCTGTTCATCGTCAAGGCTCGCATGGAATCCGGGAAGTGCCAAGAGCAACCAAGCATAAACAAAAAATATTGTATATAGTGTACTTTAAAAAAAAAAAATAACTTTATTAAAAACAAGCCCACAAATTAAAAAACTCTGATGCATTTTACATTAGCTGACACTCCACAGGAAGCTGCATGAGGTGAAATTCACTGATGTGATCAACAGGTATTTGTGAGACTTTTCAGGGAGACTAAAGCCTGGTACAAACGATTATTATTTTTTTGTTCAATCCAGTGGGTTGAATGAAAAAAAACTGTTAGCTCCAGTCGGAGTTGCTGTACTAACGATCTGACGTTAATACGGCGATCTCCCCCCGCTGAGCTGTTGTGTTCTGATCAGCGCTCTCAGCCATTGGCGGGTTTCTGTCGGACCGGCTGGCATACACATAGGCCGAATGTCGGATTTTTGTTTTTTTTTTTTTAACCGTCTGATGTCTCTTGGCATTCAGCCCGTGTGTATGGGGCTTAAGGGAAAGCTAAGTGCATATGACCTTACAATTAAGGGCTGTAGTGCATATACTGTATGTTTAAGAGGAGGCCATAGCTACTTTAAGAAGAAGGAAGCCATAATGATGTTTCCATTTGCTGAGTATCACATGAGCCTCTGTAATAATAAGAAGAATATAGTTGGCAAAATTGCCAATTAATGGTGGAAGGAGGTAGCAGGCCAGGGCCAAGTTAGCCCCTAGGAGCTCACTGCATCTGTTATAAACTGGAGGGTGTGCATAAAAGAGTCTGAAAGTGGTACATTAAATTGCTGATTTCCAGCATTAATTGCTATATTAGGGCTTTAAAACCTGACAGGCGTCTGTGTAGCGTGCCGCTTTCATTCCCCCTCTGTGTAGAAATATGCGGCGGATACATTAAAAGGTATCACATGTTCCTATAAATCTGTCCTACCCTACCAGGGACTGGTGACAAGAACATTGCAGCTTAAGCCTGTGAACATTTAACATGAGCTTGTATTACAGTGGTCGTGATTTCCAGCCATTTGTGGCTGCAGCATAGATCTTTGCCCCGATAAGATGGGAGAATGGAGGTAAATTCGGATCAAGCTGGTTGTAGAGGCAGTGACCCGTGTATCTGTTATCAGAGCTGGCGGCAGACTGGTCGCTCTCTGATCGACATGCCAAGATATCTAATACCAAACAGGTACACCCTGACCAGAAATAAAAATTTTTGCCATTTAAAGATTTTCATGGAGGCTTGGGATGTCTAGCTTTGAAGCCCTGCTGTTTTGTTGATTTGACCAGCAGCTTTTTGGCTGCCTTGAAAATGTATTATTTTAGGATTTATTAGGACAGGCTGCACTGGTATGACGCAGTCCACTGTAGTACCCACTGGGGTTCCAATTGGATGGTTTGTGGCACTTGCTCTAGGACTTCTAAAGTGGCTAACTGGTTCACTTTAATATTATTTACTGAAGGCACTTAAGTTAGAAGTAAAGTCCCAACACTTTTTTTTTTTTTTCATTTTGAGTAGGTGAGGGTTCATCTACACTACCTGTTTAATAGCAACAACAGTACGTTGTCTTCAAGGTGAGGGGGAATTAGGGTTTTATGAATCTGTGCTCCGGGCCGTGTACCCACACAGATAGATAGTACATTGGGAGCACCAGCTGTGTCTGTGCAGCCACTGTATCCTAATTGACAGCAATGGGACTGCCCGCACGGGGATGCGCGGAAAACACCTGTGCATCCCCGGCCATCACATGGGTCACAGATTCATACACCCCGTGTGAGCATGGCTTTAGACTGTTGTCACCAGGAGTAGTGTCCCCTTTGAAAGATGTCCCCTCTATATCTGTTTTTTGCTGATAACTCAATATTTGGATTTTTTTTTCAGATTCACTTTCGGTCATAACGGCCACCAGGACAAATACAAGGGGGGAAACTCTGTAACTGGGACAGCAACAAAAACCTGACCAATGTTCTTATCTCTTTCCACTCTGTCTAAGGCTACATACATTCACACTTGGGCTGAGCGTTTTTCAAGCATTTTTTTCAGGCAATTGTGAGCCTTTTTTTGAGCAGATTTTGCAATCATAGGCTTTTTTACAGGCGTTTTTCATTTAGGTGTTTTTGCTGTGGCCAATAGAGCTGATGTTTGAGCTGAAAACGCTTGAAAAAAACGCCAATTTCTTGCTGTTCAGGCATTTTACATTGACTCGCTCATGTGCAGTAGGAAAAAGGCTGTGAAGCCGCAAGGCTTCACTTTCTGTTTCCCTTAGTAAGGATGTTGGCGCCTGCACCCGGAGCCCGGGTAACGGGACGGCTTCAGGTGAGGACAGGGCAGGTAAGTGTCCTTATATTAAAAGTCAGCAGCTGCAGTATTTGTAGCTGCTGACTTAAAAAAAAAAAAAAATTCCCAGGCAGAACTCCGCTTTAAGCTTTGACAATAAAACCTGGAAGCTGATTACTGTCAGTTGCATCAGATTCGGTGTGCACCAGTTTTAGTAAATCTTCTCGAGTGTGTCTCATATCTCTTATGGCAGAAGTCTGGTAAGGTAATAAAACTATAGTTTTTAGGCATTAGTAGTATTTTAAAACGCATTTTTAATAGCGAATACCTAACTAGGCCAAAAGTATGTTTATTCCACCCTCTTTCCTGTGTTTTTCTGTCCATCTTTACAAGTCAGATTCTTCCCATTAAAAATGATGAAGGCAGGGATCACTAGAGTAAAGGGGTTGTAAACCCTCGTGTTTTTTCACCTTAATGCATCCAGACCCCCCCCATTTTACTTACCTGAGCCCCGTTTTTCCCTCGGCAGAGACGCGCTGTCCCTTCTCCACGGGGTCTCGGCTCTCGATTGGATAGATTGATAGCAATGCAGCCATTGGCTCCCGCTGCTGTCAATCAAATCCAATGACATGGGGGCGGGGCCGAGTCCGGCATCCGTGTCTATGGACGCAAATGCTGGACTCGGGAGCCCCCCTGCAAGGTAACTCCCCTGGGAGAGCGCTTCACCTAGGGGCTATTTGATGCGGGGAGGCGCCACAAGAGCCACCGAGGGACCCCAGAAGAGGATGTTCGGGGGTGCACTGTGCAAAATGAGCTGCACAGTGGAGGTAAGTATGACATGTTTGTTATTAAAAAAAAAACAAAAAACGAGCCTTTACAATCACTTTAAGATAAATTACATATGGGAGCACTGCGAGTAATTTTAGCAAGTTAGCTTTAATGTCTCAACTCTAAATCTGCTGCAAGCAATTATTCTGTATTTAATCTTCAGCAGAATTTACCTGCATTAACTGTAATTAATTATATGAATAATTAAAAACACTGACCTATTAAAAATCATATTACATGCAACATTGTTCTGCCTTTTTTCCCCATAGTTATTAAATTGTGTCATTTGGGATCCTTGTTGACTTTTAATTTCATATTGAAGGCAGTATCTCTTGGTTAATCTTATTACAATAAATGAGTGTGATTAGAAAGCCTTGGAGTGCCTCTAAGTGGCCAGAAGTAGAATGACAGGCAAATTGCAGCATTATATTGTATATAATGATCTGGCTGTTTTCAACTGAGGAAGCAAGAATAGATGCAAGGCAGTTAATTACATTAGAGTACATTAATTAATAATGAAGGCAAATCCCGAAGCAAAGATGTTTGTGCATGAACAGTTCTGACCACTCTTTCATATATATAATATTCAGGCCTGTCCAATCAGAATTAACCAGTGTCTTACATGATGGAGTATCAGTGATGTCATCGACACTCAGCAAATTGATTGATGTCATTATGATTAAATCCAGTAATGGCTTTCTGCTCTCTCATGGGGTTTGTGTGTCTGAATGGTCTGTATTGTCCATGCAAACACAGATATGATTGAAGCATGAATACCGCCTCCTTTATATACAACATAGGCTATATATTGGTATATTATTCATATATATGACACTAAATGCTTGCTTCTGCGGAAACTGCAAATGGTACTTCTTATGGCTTTCTTTCAACAATTGCTTTCTTCTTGCCACTCTTCCATAAAGGTCAAATTTGTGGAGTGCACGACTAATAGTTGTCCTGTGGACAGATTCTCCCACCTGAGCTGTGGATCTCTGCTCTCCTCCAGAGTTACCATGGGCCTCTTGGCTGCTTCTCTGATTAATACTCTCCTTGCCCGGCCTGTCAGTTTAGGTGGACGGCCATGTCTTGGTAGGTATGCAGTTGTGCCATACTCTTTCCAGTTGCAGATGATAAATTGAACAGTTCAAAGTTTGGTATTTTTTTAACCTAACCCCGCCTTAACCCCTTCCCGACCAGCCGCGGCAGGTTGGCACTGCTGTGCAGGCCGTTGTAGCTGTATGTTGGCTCTTTAAGACGCTGTAGCAGGCACGCAACCGCAGCGTGCCCCCAGAGCCAATGTGCGTGCCCGGCTTGTGACCGAGCAAGAACAGGAATCTGTGTGTGTAAACACACAAATCCCAGTTCTGTCAGGGGAGAGGAGACAGATCGTGTGTTCCTACAAAGTAGGAACAACAATCTCTCACCTCCTCTAGTCAGCCACATTCCCCCCACAGTTAGAAACACACATAGGGAACACAGTTAACACCTTGATCGCCCCCTAGTGTTGACCCCTTTCTTGCCAGTGAGATTTATACAGTAATCAGTGGCTATTTTTAGCTCTGATCGCTGTATAAATGTCACTGGTCTCAAAAAAGTGTCAGAAGTGTCCCATGTCAATGTTGCAGCCCCGATAAAAATTGCAGATCACCGCCATTACTATTAAAAAAAAAAAATAATAACAAAAATGCCATAAATCTATCCCCTATTTTGTAGACACTATAACTTTTGCGCAAGCCAATCAATATACGCTTATTGCGATTTTTTTTTCCACCAAAAATATGTAGAAAAATACATATCGGCCTAAACTGATGAAGACATTTAAATTTTTTGGGGATATTATAGCAAAAAGTACTAAATATTGTGTTTTTTTTTTAAAGTTGTCACTATTTTTTGTTTATAGCGCAAAAAATAAAAAACACAGAGGTGATCAAATACCACCAAAGGAAAGCTCTATTTGTGGGGAAAAAAGGACATAAATTTTGTTTGAGTACAACGTCGCATGACTGCACAGTTGTCAGTTAAAGCGACGCAGTGCCGTATCGCCAAAAATGGCCTGGTCACGAAGGGGGCAAATTGGTTGAACTTCTCTACAACTTTATCCCTGACCTGTCTCGTGTCTTCCTTGGCCTTCATGATGCGGTTTGTTCACTAAGGTTGTCTAACAAACCTCCGAAGATATCACAGAACAGCTGCATTTATACCTTAGATTGTAAGCTCCTTGAGGGTAGGGACCGATGTGAATGTACAATGTATATGTAAAGCGCTGCGTAAATTAACGGTGCTATATAAGTACCTTAAATAATAATAATAATATTTTATACTGAGCTTAAATTACACACAGGTGGACTCTTTTTACTAATTAGGTGACTTCTGAAGGCAGTTGGTTCCACTAGATTTTAGTTAGGAGTATCAGAGTAAAGGGGCTAAATACAAATGCACGTCACACTTTTCATATATTTATTTGTAAAAAAATTGAAAATCATTTATCATTTTTCTTCCACTTCACAATTATGTGTCACTTTGTGTTGATCTTTCACATAAAATCCCAATAAAATACATTTACATTTTTGGTTGTAACATGACAAAATGTGGAAAATTTCAAGGGGTATGAATACTTTTTAAAGGCACTGTACAATTTGATGGTAGACTTCTGCACATTACCAAGAGCTCAGTGGCCACCACCCCACAATGCCAATCTTTCCACTGGCTTCCTATAGGCCAAAGTATAATATTCAAACTACTAAAAACAAGATACACAGCCATGCATATCTCACCCTGAGCCCCCAGCCCCAAGCTACATCGCCAACCTTATCTCAAAATATTACCCAAATCATGCTCTCCGCTGCTGCTCTCTCGTCACCTCCTCACATTCTCACTTTCAAAACTTCTCCAGAGCCTCTCCTGTCCTTTGGAACTTTCTACCACAGCCTGTCCTGCTACCTCCAACTCTGCATTTGGAGATCCCTGAGGATGCATCATTTTAGGAGAGCCTATCCCACCAATACCTAAAGTGTACTACTTCTCCATCAATCCATAGGTCACAGTTTATTACCTTTTGTAATACTTGCCCCTGCTTTTTAGATTGTAAGCTCTCATGAGCAAGGCCCTCCTAACCCTCCTGTCATGAAGTGTATTGTAGCTGTACTGTCTGACTGAGTAAACTGCTGTACAAACTGTTGACACTATATAAATCTGTAGAATAGAAAGCTGCCTCGATGTCCGCCGGGCACCCGCGATTGCCCAGTAACAGAGCAGGACCGTGGATCTGTGTGTGTAAACATGCAAATCCACATTCTTTCAGGTGAGAGGAGACCGATGGTGTGTTCCTTGTACAGAGGAACACTGATCGGTCTCCTCCCCTTGTGAGTCCCCTCCCCCTACAGTTAGAATCACTCCTTAGGTAACATAATTAACCCCTTGATCGCCCCCTAGTGTTAACCCCTTCATTACCGGTCACATTTATACAGTAATCAATGCACTTTTATAGCACTGATCGCTGTATAAATGTGAATGGTCCCAAAAATGTGTCAAAAGTTTCCGATGTGTCCGCCGCAATATCGCAGTCATGATCAAAATCGCAGATTGCCGCCATTACTAGTAAAAAAAAGAAGACGCTATAAATTTTGCGCAAGCCAATCAATATAGGCTTATTGCGATATTTTTTAACAAAAATATTTAGAAGAATACATATCGGCCTAAACTGAGGAAAACATGTGTTTTAAGGAAAAAAATGTGGATATTTATTATAGCAAAAAGTAAAAAATATTGTCTTTTTTTTAAACTTGTCACTCTTCTTTTGTTTATAGCGCAAAAAAAAAAAAACTACAGAGGTGATCAAATACCACTTAAAGAAAGCTCTATTTCTGGGGAAAAAATGATAAAAATGTAATTTGGGTACAGTGTTGCATGACTGTGCAATTGTCATTCAAAGTGCGACAGCGCTGAAAGCTGAAAATTGGCTTGGGCAGGAAGGGGGTGAAAGTGCCCAGTATTGAAGTGGTTAATTAAAATTTTATAACATTTTCAGTTTCCCAGCTATAATTTACCATGTCATTAGCTTGGCTTGCTTGGACTTGTAGTTCTTTCTTGCTGGTTGGGCATATTTTCAGCCAAGTTCAGTAAGTAAATTTCCATTTCCTAATGTTAAGGGATCGAGTAAATTTATTTCTCCCTTTTTCAGAATTCCAATGGGCATCAAAAGCAGCCAAATTATATCATCCATGTAGGAAGGGTGAAATGCCTTCTTTGCTAAACAAGGTGTCCAATTGATTAAAGTGGTGTCTGCTGAGAAACAATAAGGGCTCTGTGGGTGTAAACAACAAGCGTATACAACCCAGAAGAAGAGAAAAGAGGGAAAATAAGGAAACTGTATAATGATGCTGACAATTAAAGCAAATATTTGTTTTGGCCGCAAAGAATAGGGATTCCCCAGAGCAGCTAGCTGAGCAAAAGCAAGAATGGTGGGGCAGGGCACCTCTTTTTTCTGGAAGTCAGATAAATTTCACGCTCTTTAACATTTAATGTGACTTCAGGCATTTTAACTGAGCCTGGCTCCTTCCTCTGGCTTTCCCCCCAAATGTGAGGAGAATGACAAGAGCTATAGAAGTGCACCAGGCAGCGGGAGGCTGCAATCCCAGGCTCCCCTTCAAGACATGAGAGACACGCCACAAAGCCAAACTTCTCAGAGGTCTTTGATGGAGGGAGTGAAGGGAAAAAAAAAAAAGATCTTAAAAGACTTTAAGAGATATAGACTAACATTTATTCATTTCCTGCACTTCATGTGGCTCCCTTTGACCACGTATTATATTGTCTTTGCTTTAATTAAAATCTTCCTTGGTAAAGGTGAAAAGCAAAAGTGTTAAAGAGGGTCAAAGTTCAACAGAGCCATTTGGAAAATTAAAGTGAGGGGTTAGTCTGTCATTATTCCGAATACCAGGCTCAGGCTAACTCTTCAGACTTGAGCATGGAAGGGGAAAAAGAACAAAAAACTTCAAGTCCATTCAATGGCCAAATGAGTCACTTTATAGCAGCCTTTCTCAACCTTTTCAACACAGAGGATCCCTTAAAATAACTTTATGGTCTTTGGGAACCCTGCTAAAAATTACTCTTTCTACAATCCATAGTTACATAGTAGTGAAGGTTGAAAAAAGACCATCCTATGTGTGTGATTATATGTCAGTATTACATTGTATATCCCTGTATGTTGCGGTCGTTCAGGTGCTTATCTAATAGTTTCTTGAAACTATCGATGCCGCCCGCTGAGACCGCCGCCTGTGGAAGGGAATTACACACCCTTGCCGCTCTTACCGTAAAGAACCCTCTATGTAGTTTAAGGTTAAACCTCTTTTCTTCTAATTTTAATGAGTGGCCACTAGTCTTGTTAAACTCCCTTCTGCAAAAAAGTCACCAGTACGGTATTTGTATATTGAAATCTTATCCCCTCTCAAGCGTCTCTTCTCCAATGAGAATAAGTTCAGTGCTCGCAACCTTTCCTCATAACTAATATCCTCCAGACCCTTTATTAGCTTTGTTGCCCTTCTTTGTACTCACTCCATTTCCAGGACATCCCTCCTGAGGACTGGTGCCCAGAACTGGACAGCATACTCAAGGTGCGGCCGGACCAGAGTCTTGTACAGCGGGAGAACATTAGTGTTATATTCAGTAGGAAGAACGCTCCTTATGCCCCGTACACACGGTCGTAAATTCTGACGGAAAATGTCCGATCGGACCATGTTGTCGGAAAGTCCGCCCGTGTGTGGGCTCCATCTGACTTTTTCCGTCGGAATTTACGACCGTGTGTACGGGGCATAAGGAGCGTTCTTCCTACTGAATATAACACTAATGTTCTCCCGCTCTACAAGACTCTGGTCCGGCCACACCTTGAGCATGCTGTCCACTTCTGGGCACCAGTCCTCAGGAGGGATGTCCTGGAAATGGAGTGAGTGAGCAGGATCTCAAATTTTCCGACAACAAAATCCTATCAGACTTTTTCCGATCGTGTGTCGAGAATTCCAACGGACAAAGTGCCATGCATGCTCAGATCAAATTACGAGACCAAAGCTATTGGCTACTAGACCCTACGTACTTCCGTCGTACGCAATGAACGTCACAGCTTTCGGAACGATCGGATTTTCGAACAACTTTCAACACCAGTTTCGGACAAAATCAGTTGGAAAAAAATGGACGGATTTTGTGTTCGGAATTTCCAACCGTGTGTACGGGGGCTTACACTTGTGGACATTGGGAAGAACTACCCCCTTACAGAAAGCTAAAAAGATCAATGGTGTCAATAAAAACTTATCTGGGGGGCAGAAATTGCTCATTGCTGAAGGAACTCCTAGCAACCTCGGGGGAATCCTAGGGTTCCATGAAAACATGGTTTAGAAACCCTGCTTTATAGTCATGGCTCTGCTCACTTGGTACTTTTCTTTATAGACAGATAGCTATATATTTGTTTAAATGCTGAAATTTTGCTGAATAATGACTCTCCCATGTAGATTATCGAGTTGCATGTTACTGCAGAAAAAAAAGTCACTTAGGCTAAATTCACATGGGCAGCCAAGAATGGCCACCAGCAAGAATCTGTAGTAGTAGTGGTTCTAAACGCTACATGTACTCTGTACAAATCAATGGCCGCACCACTTCTGTTAGCATGCAACTACTAAATTGAGTGGTTGTATGCGACTAGAGCCTCTGATCAACCATAGACACAGACAGTTGAGTTGATTTGCTAAAGGCAAATAAACTGTGCGCTTTGCAAGTACAGTTGCACCCTGCAAGGGAATTTGCTTCAGAGCTTAGTAAATGAGATAAAGCTTCACTTTGCAAATCGCATGCAAGGAAAATAAAATAAAACAGCATTTTAGCCTGCACATGATTGGACAATAGAAGTCAGCAGAGCTTCCCCTCATTTACTAAGCTCTGGAGAAAATGTCCTTGCAGTGTACATCTGCACTTGCAAAGTGCACAGTCTATTTGCCTTTAGTAAATCAACCTCAGTGTGCATCCAGAGACAGCATTTCTATGGAGTTCCTGGCCGCACACAAATTGGCCACAGCTAATCGGCCAGTTTGTATGCAGCTATAGCAATGCAACTGTATCCAGGGCAGCATTTAGCCGCCTGTATATTCAGCAAACTATCTGCACCCCATCACCTGTGTGAATATAGCCTTAAGGGCTGGTTCACACCTATGCCAGTTGCATATTCCAGGTGCATTTTGCGTTTTTCAAAACACATTTTTGATGCATTAAAGTCTATGGAACCAAAAACCAGAAAAAAGTCTCTGGCCCTTTCCATAAAATGCACAGATGTGAACTACACCCATAGGAAACCATGTTAAATGGGCTGTAGTGTGTTTCTTCAAAACTGAAAATGCACTAAAAAATGCATAGGTGTGAACCTTCTCCCTGTTCTTTGGTGCTGCATAGTGACTGTACTTTATTGCCCTCAATAGTGGTTAAAGTGTACAGTATGTATAGCCAAAACTTTTTTTTTGTCTTGGCTACATTAGAGAAGGATTAGTAGCCTGTGAAGTTTTTATTGTGGTGCCCCACTAGACAGATTTCACCCTTACTCTGTCTTGTGGACCACTATTACTGAGAGAAAAAAAAATTGATAGAAAATAAAAAATGTATAGTTTAACCTGTTAAGGACCACTCCATGCAGATATACAGTACTGTGGTAGCGTAGCCATCCTGTGCCAAATCACGTACCTGTACGTGATTTCGTGCACTCAGTCTGGGGCGCGCACGCGTATGTGCGTGCATGCCGCCGGCGACATGGTCCCGCTGTGAATGGACACAGAGCCAATTAGTTTGTCTGGTGGACGCGATGTCTGCCGAGACACGCCAATCATTCTCGGGAGAAGCAGAATGGCGATCTGGCATAAACAAGGCAGACCGCTGTTCTGTGAGAGGGGAAGATGGGGATCTTGTGTTAGCACTGATCACAGTATTAGTGTCCCTGGTCCCCAAAAAGTGTCACTTAGTGTCAGATCTGTCCACCCCATTGTCACAGTCCTGCTAAAAATCGCTGATCACCACCATTACTAGTAAAAAAAAAAAAAAATTCAACAAATATATCCCATAGTTTGTAGACACTATAACTTTTATGCAAACCAATCAATATATGCTTACTGGGATTTTTTTACCAAAAATATGTAGCAGAATACATATTGGCCTAAACTGATGAAGAAATTAGATTTTTTATTGGGTATGTTTTATAGCAGAAAGTAAAAAATATTGTTTGTTTTTTTTTTCAAAATTGTCTTTTTTTTGTTTCTAGCGCAAAAAAAATAAAAACTGCAGAGGTGATCAAATACCAACAAAAGAAAGCACTATTTGTAGGAAAACTATTACATTATTTTTTTTTTTTTGGGTACATCGTCGCACGACCGCACAATTGTCAGTTAAATAACGTAGTGCCGTGTCACAAAATACCTTGCGGGCCTGAAGTAGATGCCTATAAAAATGTGATTTGTCTTTCCTGTCCATAGTGCATGCTGTTCTGGGGGTATCACAGTGCACATATGTGAGTAAAAACATGGTGTGTACACAGCCAGTGGACATACACAACTCTCATATGCTGAGCGTTTTGTAGGTCGAAGCTCAAATCTCCAAAATGCTCTACAACCAAAATCCCATCATATTGAATAGTCTATGTTCACATTGGAGCATTTAAGTGCCTGCAAAGGCACCATACAATGCCCGAAGCTCAAAAAAAGATGTGCTAATATTGAAGCAGAATGAGGCCTTATTGACTTCAATTAGAGTTTGCAAAAAAACTTGCAAAATACATGTTACAAACCTTTTTCAGGAGCACCCATAATAAGTCTATAGGCCAAAAATGTGTAATCCTACCTCACAGAAGCTTCTGTATGGTACTTCACATAAAAAACTAAATTAAAAAAACAAACAAAAGAAAAAATACCTACTTACACATTTTACTCAAGTGTGAATGGATGCTGTTATTTACAACCATTTTCATATAGTTGCCAGAATGCCAGTAAGGCTGGTGGAATGCTGAAGGGAATGTTAAATGGATAGAATGGAATTTCTAGTGTCAATTAGCCTTGGTTATTAATTACCCCCTATACTGTACTTAGAGCAGTCACAATGTGCATGGGGAAGGTATTTAAGGACAGACCTGGGGTGCACCACTCTAGAGCTTGAGGTGCATTTTTCCAAGTGAATGGTTATTATGTACCTATGCTTGACAATGGAGTTGGGGAGGTGATCCCTGCTCTCCAACTAAAGCAGGAAATACCTTGCCATTCCTAACTGCATTTTAGCATCACAGCGTTACACATACCACCAGCCAGATCAAAGTGTTCCTTCTGACCTGACCTGCGTACCGTGCTAGTTAAAATTCCATCATCTTACAGAGAAAAAGCAGCAGGGGCTTATTTAATGAACTGCCCGCCAGCTTACTAGAAGAGGACACTTGAGCATGCATGCAATCAGAGCTGAGGACACGTTCATCGATGGGGTGTTGCATGAAGAAGCTTATTTGAATCATGTGCAGCCAAAACTGTTTTGTTTTTTTCTCTGTGGGTGTTTTTACCATCAGACATTGGTTGTGGAGAAACAGAAAATCGAGTTTTCTCGCTTTTATCATGTATTTAATGTTATAAATAATACAAAAATTTAAAATATCTCTTTTTTACTTGGAAAAAATGCTGTAAGCTCATTGCTTTGACCATGTATGGTTCACTTTAATGCCCCCTACCCAGCCATACATCTCCTTTGCTCGACACTGCTCTGTTTGGCCACTGAAGAAAGACTTGTATCCTACATAGGCATCATCTTCTCACCCCTGGCTCAAAACAGTGTAGCCAGGGAGTAAAGGGAAGGTGAGCATAAGATGCCAAATGGCTTTTAAAGTGAACCTGTTGTTCTGTCCTGCATAGGTAAAGCACAGCTTCACCTTAAGGTAACATTTGAATGAATAGAGGACCACTTTAATTACCCATTTTCAGATTTTTTTTTTCACAAGCAACTTTCTTTAATGAATAAAGCTCACTCACAGCTAGAGCCCCATGGGGGTGAGTGGAGGTAGGAGGAAATGGAGCATTATACTATTTGGCTGTTTTAGTATTGGTGTCACCTACCTAACTCAGGTGATCCAAGATGTACATCAGTCCACTGGCTACACACTACCCACCATTGCTACTTCCTCCACTATGTAAAACATGGATTGTTATTCTAACACTGAAGTCTTTAGGCCCCCTCCCCTTGTCCACGTTTAGACTCCTGTCTACATTTATGAGAATTTTCTTGACACTCTGTTAATGTAAAATAATTTCTGTTGTGTAACTTGTTATCCGTTCTCTATTGTACATCATTTACGGTTTGCCTTTCTTCTACAACTGTGTAACTTCAATAAAGCTTTTTGAAAAAAAAAAAAAGCTGCCCACTGATTCCACTGTGATTTTTCTGTAGGATCTAGATTTACATATCCCTGATTGCTGACCATTTGATTATGACCACCCTGTATATGGATTTAGCAAACAAAATATCCTGTTCTATTTTCTGCATGCCTAGAGTACACAAATAATGATGGATGGGCACCCATGTTTTAATGGTCTTAAATTAAGACATTTTCTTGGTTGAGTTTTGTCGTTTAAGTGGTTTGAAAATCCTCTTTTACATTTTGACCGGCTTACAAAGGGAAAAAAAACATTTGTTTTAAGTTCTCTATAATGGAAATAATTCAAAGAATTCATGGTGTAAAGCTTTTGTGCATGAGGTTATTGATTTGATTTAAAGTCACCCAGAAAGCTGCACACCTGTCACTTTTAATTGACTTTTACTTTTATTCAGTCATACAATTATAATAGGGGGGGGGGGGGGAGTTCCAGTAATTTAATTTTCAATGGTCTTGCCAGAACAGCAATTCATTTTTGTTAAGATCAAGCATTACATTCTTCTCTGCAAAGCAGCTTGTCCTTGTGCGTGTTCCAGAAAATTCCATCATATGTCTGTCACCCGCTCAGAACATCTTGATATCCTTGAGGGGAAGTGGCAGTGCATGGTAAAATATTGTGAATGGAACATGGGGTAGGTCCTCTGAGAGGTGGTCTAGTATTTTCTGTAGCTCCCTCCATCAACCGTGATAGAAGTGTTCATCTACCAGGGATCAAAAAACCTGTGCTGGGCTTCAGGTATAAACAGCAGACATTTATTCTTGCCAATATCAGTGATTTATAAAGCACAGCTGAGGGCTACTGTATGATGGAGTAAACCAGTACCAAATCCAGTTACTTTGTGATGTACAAGTCTTATAAAGTAAACAACTAACTTCCTTTACTATCCCTGACTGAGCCAAATGTTCCTTTGTTTGTCTTACCAGTGGCGGGCCCGTCCATTAGGGGCCCCCCTATCCATACATCCGCATCCTCATCTAGATTCGGGGTGCCGGATGCATGGATTCCAGTAGGGGGGATGATTTGAGCCAGAGGCTCTAATAGGCTTCAAAAAAGGGTGGGCTTGGGGCGCAGAGCACTGTGCTCCGAGCCCACCCAGTTGTATGACAATAGTGAAGGAACATTCGCTATTCTCCCACTGATGCTCCTCCCAGCCAATCAGGAAGCTGGTCATGAGAAAGGACAGGCGATCTTGTTGGATGCCTAGGAGGAGGAGGCTGACAGGGGGGGATGGTGGTTTGCAGCCCCCCCCAAAAAAAAACATCAGCCGCCACTGTGTCTAACATGCTCCTCTTTCAAGAGACTGCAGCTCACAAGGGGAGGGTTTCCACAACAGAGGCAGTGCTGCCAATCCAAAAGGCTGTAGGTACAACTATTAGTGGCCAGGTGCTGATTGAGCCACCGATGACAATGCTAATAGCCATGCCCCTGCAACTTTTTTTATCCCACTGTAGAGCAAGCAAGCAAAACCTACATAAGAGTGGCAACTGTACTCTAAATTCAAGAGCAGTGCTGCATTGTTGCCACCACATTACAGGAAGCTGCATCAGGTGGACTTCACTGGCCGAATTGACAGGTATTTGTGGGACTTTGCAGGAGGAAACTGTAAGGCTCCTTTCACACTTGTACTTGTACAACTTTGACGTGACTTTGGCGCAATGCCTGTGTTATCTTGAGGTCTATGGACCTCAAGCCGCATCAAAGTCAGACCAAAGTAGTGCAGGGACTACTTTGAAGTCACTGTGACTTGAAGTCGCACAGATATGAATGGTACGCTTTGGAAATCATGGGGTACAACTTGTCATGCCACTTTGCAGTCCCAAGTCGCAGGACAAGTCGCACAAGTGTGGAAGGGGCCCAAGTGCAGATGCAGTATATATAGTGTGTGTGTGTATATATATATGTGTATATATATATATATATATATATATATATATATATATATATATATATATATATATATACCAGTGATGGCACCCCAGATGTTTTGGAACTACATTTCCCATGATGCTCAACTAATCTGCATGAGCATCATGGCAAATGTAGTTCCAAAACATCTGGGGTGCCAAGGTTTGCCATCACTGGTATATACACACACACACACACACAGTGTTTATATATTTATTTGTATTTATTACAGGTACTTCTATAGCACTGTCAATTTACGCAGCGCCTTACATATATATTGTACATTCACATCTGTCTGTATAAATTCATTTTTAATGGGAATCCATGGTTCTACTTTAAAGTGGTTCTAAAGACTCAAAGTTTTTTCCCTTCATGCATCCCCCCCCCCCCCCAATACTTACCTGAGCACTATTGCGATCCTGCAATGTGCACGAGAGCTACAGCTCTCCTGGGACTCTCCCTTCTTATTGGCTGAGATAGCAGCATGAACCATTTTTATCTTGCTGCTGCCAATCACAGCCAATGAGGAGAAAGAGGGGGCGAGGCCAAGCCACTGCTCTGTGTGTGAATGGACATGCAGAGCAGCGGACCTGTTATGAACACGGCCAAGGAAAAAATCCAAGCTTACTTACCGACCAGCCTGCAGACAACCGAATCAACCTGTCTGACAGGATGCGTTAAAAACAGGGGTTTAGTCTGCACACATTTGCAAATGCATGCATAAGCTACAGAGCCCCGCCAAGGCACCCTGGTTCCTATCATTAACTGATGAGTTAATGAGTCCACAATGTAAGCACATGCATTCTGATAGATAGATAGAGGGCAGATGGACTGAATGGACCCACCCCTTCTTAAAGGTACAGGAGCACACTGAGCACCCAGCACAATGGCTATTCTTCTGTACCTGGAATGGGCACACTTTTGCTCGTTCATTAAGCAGTTGTTGATTGCCAAACAAGTCACTGCACATAGGCCTAGTTTATGAAACTCTGCGTGGAAAGAACATCCTATAAAAATATAATTATCAGTGTTCTCAGTTGTGTTCTTGCAATTCAAAGGACAACAGGCATGGACAGGGGCTGAATTGTTTTAGATATTTACACTGGTAAGTCATGAGATGAGAATTAACAGAGAAATTGGGTTTTCGCATTATACATTTTTTCATTGACCAATCACAGATTTAGGGATAGAGTGTAGGGTTGTAGTAGGGCATGCGATAAGCGGAAAAAGAGGGCTTGGGTTGTTGAGTGAACTTGTTGGATATTAATTTTTACATTGACTAGTCATGGATTGAGAGGTAGCAGCAAGGATCTGTGATAAACCATTATACTAGTATATCAGTGGATGAGAGAAAGCAGAGATATTAAATGTAGTGTGTAAAATGTTTAGATTGTGTGGTCAAAGATGGAGAGGCAGCAGTAGGGCCGTGTGAGATCTGCACACCTGACCAACTGGGAAAAAAGGCTAATGCTCAAGACATGCTTTCTAAGCCAACATCTTAGTTCAGGAATAAGATTGTGAGCTTTTGTGATGACTAACAAAGATTGTGAGGATAAAAGAGGATAAAGGTTATTGTCAGGGAGAGGATGGAGATCTCTTTGAGAGGTAATACATACATGTAAGCATTACATTTACACAAATGTAGTATGTATATACTTAACATGAAAGATATATCGAATTTTAGGTCAGCTTCAAATTCCAAATATAGTTGAATATAATAACATATAAAAAGTAATAAAATGTAGAGTGCACCTCTAATAATGGACTTTTTCTAGCTCAGCGACAGATGGCCCTGGAAATGAATGTATACATTTTTGCAAGTGTAGACATGCTAGTCTTTTCTTGTGCTAGGGTCTTCATGTTTTCATCACATAGACTACAAGGGTTTTTTACAGTACAGGACAAGCTGCAACTAGGAAGGACTAGTGGCACTGGTCACGGGCCAGACAAACTTCAGATTTATGGGTTATTCAAAGAGATCTGACTGTAGACAACCATGAATGATCTGGATGCATCCCCATTCATCTACTCACTTTGCTCATCCTCTCCCGGGTAGATTATGTTATCTTGAGTCCATGTGCAGACCATGTGTCACTCGTCCAATAAAGATATATAGCTTTTTGCAGGAGGAGGACTTGAAATGCTTAAGTTGCAGGTTTTAAATCAATTTGAAGGACCTTCCCTACAGATGTTGCCTCATATAACAGAGCAACTCAAGAAAATGTAATGAGAACTGCTGCTGATATTCAATATTGAGAATGAAGGTAGCATCTGGCATTACAAAGGAATACACGGCGTGAATAAAGATTGCTCAAAGATTATGATCATGAGTGAGACCTCTCAGATCTTCTCAAATCAAGTTCAGGCAAACTAAGGAACTTTGCAGTACCTAGGTAGTTGAAAGGTCATTTCCCAGAGGCTAATACCTAATAAATAAATTGAAGCATAGGAACATAAAGTTAAAGGTAATCATTGTCCATAATAACCCCTATATTTTTCATTTAATTTTGCCGCTGAATGGAAGATGACTGGTTGCTATGAGCAGCAGCTTAGCTTTAGGCTACTTGCGTCTTGACTGTGGATAGAGTACCATCTTGACGTCTTGGATAGTAAGGGAGGGTCATAAAATGTAAGGTTTTTTTTGTCATCTGTGTCCCATTGTGGAGATTTCTCTTAACTTCCTTTCCCATAATCTGGATGGACTTTTTTCAACCTGACTAACTATGTAACTATGTAACTATAGCCAAACGAAAAGTGAAAGAAAATCCCTCCACTGCCACCAGGGTCACCAGAACTAGTGTCCCCATTGGAAGATTCCCCCTCAGTATTCTGATGTCAACCCAAAATGTAGGATTTTCTTTTACCTTCACTTTCAATGATAATGGTAAACAAGACAAATATCCATAACTCCCCCAAATTTTTTTTACCTTTAGTTCCACTTTAAAACACCCAACATGTTATATATTGTCTGAAAGCTGAGAACCTGTACGGTGATGGTGGCTCATTTTTATATTGCATGATGTTTGCACAACAAATGCACTAAAATGTATTATACTGCACACAACTACAATCAAATGACCAGTTTTTTGGTAAAATTTAAAAGAGGACAATGCACAAAGTAAAAAAATAGCCAAATATGTTGAGTCTTAAAATTGTGTACAGTCATGAAACAGGGAAAGTTTGTACAAAGTCCGATCGTGTGTATGAGGCTTAAGATGTGCATTTGGAAAATGGACATCTCTGCTGCATTGCTGTCTTAAGCCTCATACACACGATCAGACTTTGTACAAACTTTCCCGTGGATTTTTGTACAAAGGGTGTCGGCCGTGAACTTGTATTGCATACACACGGCAGAACTTTTTCAGCCAACTTTCACCAAATCACGTGTTTTTTTCTGCTCTTTACCGCCACCTTTGGTCAACTTCTGTTTTGTTGTCTGATCTTTTGCATTGGTTCTGAGTATGCGTGTTTGTACTTTGTAAAAAAGTCCTATGGTTTTCTGTACACACGATCAGACTTTGCTCCATCAGACTTTTGTTGCCGGAAAGTTTGTCCGTTCGCACAGCCAACAAAAGTCAGATGAAAACCGAAAAAGTTTGTCAGATGGATCGTACACATGGTTGCATGTTGCCTTAAAACAGCTAATTTGCATGTTTGTTGTCAAAAAGTCAGATCGCGTGTATGGGCCTTTAGATGGTTGACAAATGAAACCATTTGTTTATTTTGTTGAAAGCTTTGACAACAAGCAGATGGAATGGGAGTTTTTCTAATTTGGAATTAATACACCAGCGGAATGATGGGTGGGGTTGGCTGCGTAACGCAAACACTTTTCCTTATTGCAGGAAAAAACAGCTCAAAGTTCCAGGTTTGTTATAACAACATCAGAACAAAGCATATTTTGTTTGCATCTAATTTTATGCGGTGCACTTGTAACAAATTGATTTAAGTGCACTTTTGGAGAGTGAGAGAGCAAGACAGAATTGATTTTGTGGTCAATGAATTGACTTCCATGACGAGACTGAGGTTTGAGAGTTTTTTTTTTTTTCTTTTTTATGCTAACAAGCAACATAATCTTATTCAGATGGGGAATGATTGATGTTGCTTTACTTTAATGTACTACATATATTACACTGGGTGCAGACCTGCTCTTTGATTTTGACTCTTGATACAAAATATGGACCTTTTATGATGATTGCCTTTAACATTCCTGGGAGAAAAAGCTAATTACAGTCTCAAAAATAAATACAGTCAGACCCAAATTATGTATACACATTTTATGTACCATTACAACATCAAATAAATAAGCATTTTAAATAGTTTCATATTATATATGGTAAACAGAGTTGTAGAAAAATAATATGAATTATTACAGTCCTGTCGTGAAGCATAATTTGTTTAGCGTGTACTCAAGTGTTTGTATCTGTTATGTAAAATCTGATCTTCATACAGTTCCATCACGTGCACCCCATGTTCCTAAAGCTTCACACACACGATCGCATTTTCCACAGACAAAACCTCAGACTTTTGTCCAAAGGGCGTTGGCCAGGAACTTGTCTTGCATACAAACGGCAAGAAATTGTTGGCTAACAAACACAAACGTAGTGACGTACTAGACGTACTACAAGCCGATAAAGAGGAAGTTCAATTGTCATACGCCACCCTTTGGGCTCCTTCTGCTAATTTCGTGTTAGTAGAAGTTTGTTGATTATGGCTTTTCATTTTGTGCTTTTCATTGCACGCTTTTCATTTTGCACTTTTCAGTTTGCGCTTTTCATTTTGCGTTTTTAATTTCGCACTTTTCAGTTTGTTTCTGAATGGCCGTTCGTCAACCAGCCATATTGCGGAATCGGAGGAGATAACGTGTTATTTATTATTGGCCTTGGAGTTATTTCTTTGACCCAAGTCCAGTCTAGGAACAGAAGGAGGAGGAATTCTTGGACCAAAAATTGGTTGCTTTATTAATCGTGACCAATTATGTAATATGCCTTTGCTACGGGAGCTCCAGGAGAATAATCCGGATGATTTTCGGAATTATCTCTGGATGACAGACCCCCTATATTAAGAAGCAGGACACATGCATAAGGCTTTTATTACATTTTTTGGTTGAATAATGATTTGATTTGGTATATTTTCTATATTTTTGGATGCATAGAATGCACTTTTTGGTTAAGTTCTATTGGCAGATAGCATGTCTAATTTTATTTGTTTTCTTTTTAAGTAGTACATGAACTACTTGGAAGTCGCTGAACTTTAAGTCACACATATATGAATGGTTATCATTGGAAAACATAGTGTATGTCTTGTCATGTGACTTTGATGCCCGAAGTTGCATGAGAAGTCGCACAAGTGTGAATGGAGCCTTAACTCCATAAAGGAAAAAATTCAACATTTGGGTTTTACTTTTTAAAGAATTTATCCCACAAAGACCTTTTTAAAAAAAAAAAAAAACATCCCATCATTGTTGGTAGTCAGTGGCCTATTTCACTGCTAATCATCCTTCCTGCTGTGTTTACAAACAATCAGCCCATTCACCATGGACGAATGGGAGCTTCCTCCAATGTGTATCGGCTGATGTTTGTTCATACTACTAGTGTTTACACTTGTGATAACTGTGATTGGCTCACATTGATCACAAGGTATTTAGCCACTCTGTACATTGTGATTGTGATCTGAGCTGTCCAATGACAGCTCAAATCACAGTAATTCATGTGTGCACTGACCAGCTGAGTGTGTTCTTGGAAGTGCCCTTTAGAAATGATACTCCAATAATACATATCCCCCTTCTCGACTTTTTTTTTTTTTTTTTTAAATAGCGGTATGGAGGTGGTTAAGACAGAACTAAACCCTCCTCCTTTAATGTGGCAGCTTCCTTGACTCTAATGCCGCGAACACACGACCGGACTTTTCGACGGACTAGGTCCAACGGTTTTCCCGATGGACTGTCGGCAGAGTTCGGACGGACTTTCCGAATGAACGGCCACACACAATCACACCAAAGTCTGACAGATTCGAAGGTGATGACGTACGACCGGACTAGAATATGGAAGTTCATAGCCAGTAGCCAAAAGCTGCCCTAGCGTCGGTTTTTGTCCGTCGGACTAGCATACACACAAACGGATTTCTGGATAGGAAATGGGTCCGGCGGAGTTCCGGCGGAAAAATTCTAAAGTCCGTCAGATTTTTGGACAGCAAAGGTCCGATGGAGCCCACACACGATCGAATTGTCCGACAGATTCGTTCTGACGGACCTTTGCTGTCGAAAAGTCCGGTCGTGTGTACGCGGCATAAAGTATAGAAGTGTGGGAATACAAAAAAATAAACATACACATTCACCTCCCTGCTGCAGCATTGGTATGATGTTTTTTTCAGCTGTCCCCCGCTAGCTCTAAGCCTGAGACTTGAACAATCACATGACTGCTGATTGCTCAGTTCTCAGTTTACTCTAAACAGAGAGCGGTGACTTTCAGTGGCCACTCTCTGCTCTGCCAAGCAGCAGAGGATATGGGAGTTGCTGGCTCTGGCTCTCAGAGGAGCGCTGAAAGACTGAGCCAGCTGCCAATCGGGCATTATTGTCGGGATCCTTCCTGAGCCTGGAGTAACTCTGACCTCAGCCGGTGGGCTTTATCCCACTGTTGGCTGATTCTGGGTCACAGGTAAGCACAAGTAAGTGCACTCCTGTGATACACAAGAGGAATATGGCCAAAAAAAACTTACTTATATCTTAAAGCGGAGTTCCACCCTAAAGTGGAACTTCCGCTTATCGGATTCCTCCCCCCTCCGGTGCCACAATTGGCACCTTTCAGGGGGAGGGGGGTGCAGATACCTGTATACAGGTATCTGCACCCACTTCCATGACGAATTATCCGGGGCTGCCCCACCCCTATCCGGAGATGCCCCATTGTGTCTTGGGAAACACAGTTTCCAGGACACAGCGGGGACCAATAGAGGTGCGCAGCGCATCTTGTGCATGCGCAGTAGGGAACCGGGCAGTGAAGACGTTGCGTCTTCACTTCCTGATTCCCTGACAGAGGATGGCGGCGGGGCAGCAAGAGACGATCGGTCTCTCGTCACATTTTGCCTACACTGCTGGAACCAGGAACAGGTAAGTGTCCATTTATTAAAAGTCAGCAGCTGCAGTATTTGTAGCTGCTGACTTTTAATATTTTTTGTGCGGGTGCAGCTCCGCTTTAACCTCTGTTTGATCCGTAGTTTCCATGTAACTCCAGACTTGTAATGACACCAGCCATTTATTGAGTTGACAGCTCAGTTGAGCGCTAACTGTGACAGTTATCATTCAAGGCATGCCTTGAATGTAATGGTTTTGGGAAACTGTTAAATTGGCGGGTTTAGTTCTGCTCTAAAGTAGCTGTAAACCCAAATGCATAATATATGTGTTGACATGTTAAGTAGAAAGTCATTTTCAACATTTATAAATTTGCACATTCATTAAAATAATACCTGGTGGTCTAACAACAATGTCCTTGTTCTGTCCCTGTTTTCCAATCTTGTTCCTGTGCTCTTACATGCCTCTCATAGAGATTATACACTGGTCCTGAGAAATGCCATGCAGTATGGAGTACATGCATGTAGACAGGATTAGGCTGCAGGAGATCTGTAGCACTAAAGTACAACAGAGGATTTAAAAACAAAAAAGTGAAAGCTATTTTTTTTTAACAAAATGGAAATTGATTATAACATTTTTTTATTTAACATTAAAATATTATTCAGTAATTGTTTACATATATACTGTACATATCCTTTTATGTTCACTTTCCAAAAAAAAAAGAAAGAAAAAATATCCACTTTCCCTAAGTGGAGTCCAGGTAGTTCCCACCTGAGCAGGGCCAATGAAAATGAATATATGAGATAAAAGGTTACGTTAGCCCACTTATGTGGCATATCTTCTCTAGGAAATGTGTTTTTTTTTATTCCGTGACATGTTTCTTGTATTTTCACTTGCAAAGGTATTGCTCAGATGTTGACTGCATGGACCTTACTTAGGATAGTGGATATTTATATAACCTTAATAAATCGTATTTATCTTTACAGTTAAGAATTTTTGCTTTTTATTTTAAATATTTTCATGGGTTAGTGTTTTTTTAATGATGTACATTTGAAGAAAGTGTGTGTGTATGTGTATATATATATATATATATATATATATATATATATATATATATATATATATATATATATATATATATATATATATATATATATATATATATATATATATATATATGTATATATTGTTTTTTTTTTTTTTCATTTCGTGGGTTCACTATATTGCAGCCCAGCATCTTTGTTGACAGTGCACAACCCCTTTCTTTAAATATAGCGTACGATTATATGACACAATTTGTAAAGTGCCAATAAATATCCAAGCAATGTGTAGATAAATGCAACATTTCATATGACCACTGGGTGGCAGGAGTCTTAAATTGAAATCCTACATTCCAGACTGTGCTTGATTTGGATAACGATGTGCTATACTACGTGTGTATCAAAATGTTGTGTTATATCTGATAAAGAGAGCAAGATAAAGGCATTTTAAAGATCAGGATGACCATAAGATCAAATTTGTACTATTTTAATAATAATATACTTTAAATAACTCTGTCAGGTTAGGAACCCACCAAATTCTGAAACTGCATACTTTCCATGGTTATCTATGGATTTATGTCTGATAAAGGTTCCTGGGCACTATTATATTGGTGTAGTCATATACAGCTTTCTGATTCTAGGTTTTAGCAGCTGCCATTTTTATTTTTTTTAAACAAATTGGGTTGGTCCATGTGACATGGGCATATATAAATACAAGGTGCAGATTTGGGGTTAAAAATCATCACTATACTTTCTACTTTTTCAATACCTAGAGCCATATTTCTAAATGTTGTCCTATGCAGATAATGATTATTGAGCAAGAGATTTTGTTTACTTTTTATTTTTTAATGTAAAAACTCCAAAGTACACATACAGCAACAAGGGAAAAAGAAGGGATCCAAGGGAATCAACTAATATTTAATCAGCACATGCTGAAATGCAATATATTCTTTTGTCTGTGACATTGTGGGTTTCACGTTGCTCATACATGTCAAATAATGAAACAAAGGATTTTTGTGAAGTCTGATTCAATTAGTTTTGATCACAGAAAAGAACACAATTATGTACATACTAATTCTGTGGAGGAATCTCTGTAATCTTCAATGCAAAAGAACTTTAATGAAAACGACTAAAAATAACAGTCAAACTAATCTAAAGTTGAATTAAAGCTGAAGATTAATTATGCAAAGTGCCGTATGTGCACTTAAAATTGGCAAGCTGGTTCAATAATATCAATCCTTGATTTAACTCCATAATCAATGCTATGCAGAGACCTGCAGTATATACACAATACATCGGCATGGAATGTTCCCTGTTCTTGCAGAGTGCAGCGTGACAACAGCTGGCCTTACACGTGCCCTTTGGTCCATCCGACACATCTTCATCCCTATTGCACATGGCCTGACTTGCCACAGGATTGCCCATCTGTCGTAATGTGTGATTCCCAGATATGGACATTTTGAACAGTTCAAAATGCCCATATGCTGGGGATAGTAGAACTTAGTGTATGAAAGCCAAATCGATATGTGTTGGCAGCTGTCTTCTATTGCTAATGTCCATGCAGGATATGGTCAGTTGGCATCTACAATCTTAGCTATCTGATACGAAATCCAAGGTTGCCCAAAGACAAGCCAGTTAAATTAAACATTTACAGAGAGAAATACACTATATGGCCAAAACGATGTGGACAACCCACCAGGTAATTGATTTCAGGTGTTTCCAGTGAAAGGTACTATTAATGCTACAGCATACAAAGACATTTTACAAAAATGTGCACTTCCAACTTTGTGGAAACAGTTGGGGGAAATTATTTTTCTATTCCAGCATGAATGTGCTCCTGTGCACAAAGCCAGCTCCATAACGATACTGTATGATGAGCTGGGTCTAGAGCAGTGGTCATCAACCCTGTCCTCAGGGCCCACTAACAGGCCAGGTTTGCAAGATAACTGAAATACATCACAGGTGATATCATTTGCTGCTCAGTGATTGCAGTATTCTAGTCTGCATCTCCCCAAGGTAATACATAAAACCTGGCCTGTTAGTGGGCCCTGAGGACAGGGTTGATGACCACTGGTCTAGAGGAACTTGACTAGCCTGCACAAAGCCCTGACCTCAACCTTTGGGATTATTGGAATGCCAATTGAAAACAAAAACGATCGCTTAGCGGTGCCCGAGTCTTCTATGGAATCCTGACTGACCTCTGCTAACGAGACGTTGGCGGCCGATCGTCTTAAAGAATTTGCTCGAACGGATAAGCAAGACGGCGGGCGTAGCCCCCCACAGACACGGAGTGGTGGACCATCAGCGCTGGATATCCAGAAGCTCAACACGCCCATGCCGCAGTCCGGAAAAGCTGCAGAAAAACAGGAGAAACACTCCAAACTGACCCTGGAGCAGATGAACTCCCAGATAATGGAGGCCATCCAATCGAGTAATGCAGCCCTAACAGGTAAAATGGATGAGATTATAAATGATATGCAGAGTATAAGAGAGAGAATGATGGAAATGGAAAATAGGACTGCTCTATTGGAAGATACTGTCACTCCTATGCCTAAAAAGATAGCTTCAATAGAAAAGCAGATTACTCTGTGGCATCAAAAATCTGATGATTTTGAGAACCGTATGCGCCGCAATAACTTAAGAATAATCGGTTTACCAGAAAAGGCAGAAGGGTTTAATCCTGGTGACTTTATAGAAAAATGGCTGAAAAATGTATTCCCAGATATGGAGGTATCAGCAGCATATGCAGTGGCACGATTATTAAACTGCAGGGACAGAGACACAATTCTGCGGAAAGCAAGACAAAAAGGAGAGATTCGCTATGAAAACAGCAAAATATCAATATTTCCAGATTTTTCTCTGGAGCTGCAAAAACAACGGGCAACATTTTATGAAATAAAACAAAAAATGAGAGAGGCAGGAGTTGAATATTCTATGGCATATCCAGCACGATTGAGAGTGGAGGAAGGGGGAAAGACTTTGTTTTTCAGTACACCTGAACAAGCTAAAGACTGGCTGGGAACAACCAGGCCTATGCCTCGATAGGAGAAACAGAGAAGCCCCTTTTGGGTGGGGGGGGGGCGGGGGGGGGGGTGAAGGGCTTTTATATTTGCTTTACTTTTTTTTTTTTTTTTTTTTTTTTTTTTTTTTCCCCTTAAGTTTTAATAATTTGTTGGTTTGGTTTTTGTTTTTTTTTTGTTTTTTTTTTCTCTGTCGTGCTTGCTTTTTTTCTTTTTTTTTTTTATTATTTTCATTTTTTTTTCTTTTCCTTTTTCTCTCCTTCCCATTTTTTTTTTTTTTTTTTTTTTGAGGGGAGAAATGGGAAAAGGTAAAACGTAAAAATATATTTGTGTGTCCATTTGATAGGGGAAAGGGAGGGATGGGGGGGAGGGGGGGGTAAACGGTGGGTGATGACGTGTGTATAAATAGTAAAACGGCACTAGATGCACAGTGAACCACATTAATATAGGCACTAGTTATAAGGGAGGAGAAGGAAGAGGGAGAGGAATTTTTCCTCCTCACCTTTTCCCTTCCCTCTGATTGTTTTTTTTTTTCTTTTTTCCCAAGACACAATATTAAGGAAGGCCTAAATAAGGCCAAGAGTCACATTATAAACACTACAAATGTAGATAAACAGGGGAAGGGGGGAGGGATGGGGAGTGAAAGATGTGCACAAGAAGGGAGGTGAAGGGAGGGAGGTGGGGGCAAACAGGCTGAAATCGAAATTAATTACCTATATAATAGCAAAAATGCAATATGTCGGTAATGCCCTAAAAAAAATGGTATGGGTGAATGGAATGGAAGGAATGAATGAGAGGAGAGTGGTAGAAAAGAGAACGGTCACAGAAAGGAAAAAGAGACACACGATTTATTTTTCCTCTTCTTTTGTTTTTTTGGGGGAATAATGGCTAAAATAAAATATACCAGACATGAGTAGTCAACACACGTTTTTGTCATGGAATGTGAGAGGTATGGGAACGCAATTGAAACGAACACAGGTTTTTTCAGAAATTAACAAAGTGCAGGCAAAGATCATTTGTATCCAAGAAACACATATGACTAAAGAAAGATTGAAATACCTAGAAAAACCTTGGATACAATGGTCAAGCCACTCATGTCTTTGTCTTTGCACTGGTGCATGCAATGCCTGTTGTAATTATACAATGCGAGTACTGAAAGAATGTCAGAGTATCCAGAGGCATATGTCATATGTATGGGAGATTTCAATATGTGCCTAGACCCAAAACTAGATAGGTTCGGAAGAAGTAAGCATAAAGGAGGGGAAGGGCCGAAGGTGTTGGAGAAATTTATGAATGAAGTAGGATGGGCTGACCTGTGGAGGATAAGAAATCCTGGGACCCGGGCCTACTCATGGCATGCACCAGGGAGAGGACTCATGTCTAGGATAGATATGGCAATGGGGAACGAAAAGATTCTGCCATTGGTTCAGTCAGTGGCATACATGACCATTCTGGATTAACCTTTGAGCTAAAAATAGGCCCAAAAAGAATAAAACGGTTTTGGAGAGGGGTGTGGATGGAGCGGGGGTGTGAGGCCCAAAAAGAATAAAACCGGGTTATAGGATACAGGCTCAATGGTTAACCCAGATAGGACTAAATGATAGAATTCCAGAGCAAATGGGAATGTTCCTGGAAGCACATGGCAACAGGAAAATAGATGGAGTACTCTGGGATACATTTAAGGCATACTTGAGGGGGATAACAAGATCAACAATATCATATATTAAACGCACTAATAGACAGGAAGAGGAGGAATTGGAACAACTCTGTGCACAGGCAGAAAATAGGTTTATTGGGGACCCCTCAAATGTAAACCAAATAAGATGGGCAGCCTCATCAAGGCAATATAAGAACCAACTAATAATTAACGCAAAGCGTAAGAAACTCCAACACGCACAAAAAAACTTTGAACAAGGACAACAATTTAACAAGATGCTGAATTTTATGATAAAACGACAAACTCCATCACTAGCAATATCAGAGGTAAAAAACGAAAAAGGAGAGACGGTAAACACACTAGATGAGATACTTGAGACATTCCAAAAATACTATATTAATATGTATACATCAACATTGACATGTACACGAGAAGAGATAGAGGAATACCTGAAGGACTTGAACTTCCTTAAATTAACAGAGGAACAAAAAGAGGAGCTAGAGAGGGATATAGAGGAAGAGGAAGTACGAGAAGCTATCTTCTCTCTGGGAAAGGGTAAGTCCCCAGGACCAGATGGCATACCACTGGAGATGTACCAGCGATATGCAGAAATTATGGTACCAGTTATGACTAAAATGTATGGAGAGGCGTTCCAAAGGGGAGAAATGCCTGTTTCCATGTATGATGCTACAGTTATATTGATACCAAAACCAGAAAAAGATAGAACTGAGTGCGGGTCGTATAGGCCAATATCGCTATTAAATATAGATTATAAAGTACTGGCAAAAGTGCTTGCCAACAGGCTTAACCAGGTAATACTGTCTATAATAGCGGAGGACCAAACTGGCTTTATGCCAGGGAAATCCACATCAATTAATATCAGAAGGACGCAATATATGACACAAATGAGAGAGTTTATCCCAGAAACAAGTGCCTTGGCATCGCTGGATACAGCCAAGGCATTTGACTCTATAGAATGGGAATTTCTGCAGACAGTCCTGGAAAGGAATGGATTTGGGGAAAAATTTAGAAAATGGGTGAAGATAATCTACAAACAACCATGCTCCAATTTACTAATAAACGGTATATTATCCCCCACAATAAAACTATATAGAGGAACAAGACAGGGCTGCCCAATGTCACCGCAATTATTCGCTCTGGCAATTGAGGCACTGGCAAACAGATTCAGACAATCAGACAAATACAAAGGGATTAAAGTAGGAGAAAAAACCGAACACATAGGCTTATATGCGGACGATATTATATTGTATATGGGAGATGCGCAAGCATCTCTGATAGAAGCAATGAGAATAATAGAAACATACGGGAGGTTCTCAGGGTTAAAAATAAATTGGCAAAAATCCGCATTAATGCCTCTGGGAACAGGTAATGAAAGGAGAGCTCAGACCCCATTAAAAATAGTGGAAATCTTTAAATATTTAGGAGTAAACATAACGTTGAAACATGAAGATGAGATGGAAGCTAATATACTCCCACTAGTGGAATATGTAAAGAGAAAATTGGAAATATGGATAAACCTACCAATATCAATGGCAGGCAGAATTCACTTGATAAAATCTATTATACTACCCAAGTGTCTATATGTATTTGCACATTCCCCAGTAAAAATACCAAAACAGATATTTAAAAAATTAAACTCGCAGATGACCCGGTTTATTTGGGCATATGGAAGATGTAAATTAAAATTCAATAAATTACAAAGACCAAAGACAGAAGCTGGACTGGCCCTCCCGGATTTATATCTATACTATTTGGCAGGACAACTGAAACATCTAAGATCATGGGTAGGACAGGAACAAATAACAAGGATAGAGGAATATCTCCTTAGTAAAATGCAAATAGATGACTTAATGACGGGATTAGAACTAAAAGACCTGAGGAGAGTGGGAGTAAAAATTCCCCTATTGAAATTGGCAAGGACAGTATGGAGAGAGGCTAAGAAACTGACGGGATTTGTTGGAATCCCAACAGAAACTGCGCTTTGGAACAACCCAAAAATTTGAACAACTGGAAGCCTTTGAGGACAGTAAATTTTGGAAGCAGAATAAGATAACAACTTTTGGTCAGCTATATGACAAAAATGTAATACTAACCTATGAAAACCTGTGCAAACAATATAATTTACTGAGTAAACAGTTTTACAGATACCTCCAGCTGAGACAGGTGCTACAGACACAGTTTAGAAGAGAGGAAATAAAAATACCGTGCTGCAACGTTTTTCTTTTGGCTGAATGGCAACAGGTTCCCAGAGACACACAACATTTTGTGGAAAGCTTTGCTAGAGGAGTGAAGGCGGTTATAGTTGCAAGGGAAAGGCCAACACTATAATAATGCCCATGGTTTTGGAATGGAATGTCCAACAAGCTCTTATAGGTGCGATAGTCCGGAGTCCACCAGCTTTTGATAGTGCTTATAAGTTGTATAGTGTTAAACGGCGCTTAGTGTTCAGAAATATAAAGCAGCCAGCACTACAAGAGACAACTTGTGCAAAAAAAAGTGTATAAAGAGTGCAGCGCTAAAAACATAAATCATACAAATATGAATTAATATGAATCATAAAGTGAAAAAAATGATACAAGTGAATATATAGAAAAACTCATAAGCTCATAAACAGTTCATGTTTCGAAGGAGAGTCCATATATTCGTGATTCAAATATTAATTTTCAATCACCCAAGTGAAAAGAAATCATCGCTGTTAAAGCCTTCTTCCACCAAATATAGTGTAAGGAGGCTTACTGGAACAGTGGGACCCTATTTAGCATATACCAAATGGGTCAAACGGGCTTTGGTGTCAACATAGGGAATCTTCACTGGAATCATCGCCAAATGCAGACAACCACCGTAGCCAATGGAATGGTATGTAAACTTATAGAACCTTTAGAGTGTGGAGTCCTCTCATCAATACTCCGTTAGGACATGAATCCAAGGTGAAAGATAGGAGACTCGATATAGTATAAAACCGTACATAAAATGTATTTAAAAAAAAGGTAAATCACTCACATTTCAGTAAAAATGCGTTTCGTCTCAGTCAGACATCCTCATCCCACACCAGACGATGTCTAACTGAGACGAAACGCATTGGGTCGACTGTCCTGTCTACGCCACTACAACTTGACTTTCTATGCTTTTGATGTTTTACTGAAATGTAAGTGATTTACCTTTTTTTAAAAAGTAAAGATAGCCAGCAGAGGACCCCAGAAGAAGAGGTTTGGGGCTGCTCTGTGTAATGCCATTGTACAGAGCAGGTGAGTATAACATGTTTGTTATTTTAATAAAAAAAAAAAAAAACTTTTAGTAACCCAGTACGTTGCCATGGGTTTGGTGCACATATGTGTTGGGGTGTTATTAGGAATAGCTGAATTTAGAAGAAACGCATTTTCCTGCACTGGGTGTTACCACAGTGCATAGTCTAATCCAAAACAAGTGTGCAGGTTAGGAGGTCAGAGTGAAGTAAAGATTCCTGATCTACCTGCTCTAAACGTGTGCCTCAGAAAGTATCAAAGACATTGGATTGGCACAATAGCCAGGCACTGGTATAAGAAAGAGACGTCACAATCACACTCTCCAAATTTTCACGGTATGGGGTTATCTTTTTATTTTATTTTTTGCATTATACTAAATTTATAAGTCTTTTCGCTTTTTTGCTCTTTCATGTATCAAAGAGATTTTATTGGCTATAGTGTCTTCGCTTTTCGTTCTTTTAAAGTTTTATTGCATCAATATTTTTTTTCAAGCACCTTTTTTAATCTTTTACTGCATCCTTATGCTTGTTTTTTACAGGCTAAGTGAAATCATAGTTTGACCCTTGTCATTTCTGCGTTATCACATGTAGGAAATGACTCAGTTTTCCATCACAGAGCATTATTTTATCATGCCATCTTATGAAAGGCGATCAAGTCTTTTGGAAAAGAAAACTACATCAGCTTTCTATATCTATTCCCAGCAGTGTTTCAGCAATTTTGCCCCCCCTCCCTAAACGATATGGGGACACATAAGTCATTAACCATTAGTCTGGGCTTTGAAACAAGTGGATGGAACTGGAAATTTATGATTGTACTGGCAGACTTTTAGGAAGGTTAAACCGTAGAGGGGGGAATAAAATTACTGGTAATTAAATTTGCAAGCAGGTTGCCATCTCACAAAGATTTATTGTTCCTGCATGGTAGATGGTACATCCCTTTGAAACACAAACTGGAATACAATGAGGAATTGGCTGGCTTTCTTTTTCTTTATTCTTTTACATAATTAAGCTCTCATTCTTTTTTAGAATGCTGAAGCAGCATTTAAAGGAAAGTCATAAATGAATCTATAAATAAGATGGCTGTACCGCAAGGACATTATTGTAATGACTCGAAGCAATAGCTTAGAATAATAGCTAGTGGCCTTTATTGTCTGACAGGCCTACTGAGATGAGCTGCAAGACATTATCTCTCTGTTATGTCTGTACAGTGCAGAGGAGCAGAACATCTCACAACATATGCTCCTTCTTCTATTCTACAACATACTGTAATGTATGTCTTGACTTCTATTAGTTTCCATATGCTGCAGAATAATAATTACACGTAATAGATCCAATGCCTCTCAGCAGAAAAATTAGAATCTCGTAACTGTCTCATTGATGAACACTAGTCCCTGTATTTAAAAGCTTGAGAAAGGGAAAAAAAGTTTAGGTGTTGCTCTAAGCAACCAAGCTAATCCTTTTTCCCTTAGGTAAGTGTGTGATTAGCTCTGTTACTTTTCTACAGCCATTCTGTCAGCACACTGGTGCATGTCTGCATCCTTATGGTAGTCATATATATATATATATATATATATATATATATATATATATATATATATATCCTTGCCTTTTATTAAATGATCATTCTAGCATTCTTATTAACTCATGCAACTACCAGTTGTTTAAACAGCATATAGATCATTCTTGAAGGATTTTTTAGGTTTACATTCATTTAAAAAAAGGAGAGGCGATTGACATGGTGACACGAGACTAAGTCCTTAGAGTACCATCATCCCAAACCAGCAATTAATTACAACAGAAAAAAAGAAATAAGGACTTTCTAGGACGGCACCCAAGGATAAAAAAATTCTGAAAATAAAATATAATACAGTATATAATAATATGTATACTATAAAATATATAAATTAATAAAAAAAATATATAATTTCAGAAATTTGTGAATATTAAAATATATATACAGTATATATATATATATATATATATATATATATATATATATATATATATATATAAAAGAAAAAAAAAAAATATATATATATATAAATTAAAATGTATATTTACATTATACTGAGTGTCCGAGGTTCAAAGTTTAACAGATTACAGTCAATGCGTTTTGTAGATCCACTTCAGCAGTGAAAGGTTTATAAGACATCCATGCAATGATCTCTGTCTAGTGGTCACAATTGCTTTGTAGAATTCTATGGTTACAGCAATCTAAAGATATTCTAATTTCCATAAGGAATTGGATTACTCCTAAAAAGGACTAAAGGATAGAGAGAAACAGATGACAACATTGTCCTGTCACAGGACCATAATGTTGGAGTAAAACTTCCTCCCTTCCACAGAATTGAAATGAGCCCAAAGAGCTGCATTCGTTTGGTTTGCATTAATAAAGGGGAAAAATTACAAACGTTTTTAAGCTGATTATAAAGGAGGAGATTTACTAAAATGGGAGCACTCAGAATCTAGTGCCACTGTTCATGGTAGCCAATTAGCTTCTAACTTCAGCTTGTTCAATTAAGCTTTGACGGTAAAACCTGAGAGCTGATTGGTTTCTGTGCAGGGCTGCAGCAGATTTAGAATTTTCCAGTTTTAGTAAATCCCTACCACAGTGTATAAAGCAAACAACTTATTCTGAAATGATTACTTTTTTTTCAAATAAATCCCTACACATGTGTATAAAGCAAACAACTTATTGGCATTAGGCAGTACAGGCATACCCCATTTTAAATACACAATGGGGTTTATTTACTAAAGTGGGAAGGTGCAAAATCAGGCTCACTTTGCATAGAAACCAATGAGCTTCCAGGGTTTAGTACAAAGCTTAATTGAACAGTCAGGTTAGAAGATTGGTTGCTATGCAGAAAGTGAGCCTGATTTTGCACTTCCAGCTTTAGAAATAAACCCATGAGTAAAGGTGGGGATGCGCCAGTGGAAGGGTAGCAGGAGAGAGGAAAAACAAAATTTAGGGATTGAGACAGGGAAAAAGGGGATAGAAAATGGTAACCCGAGAGAAAATGGAGGGGGGAATGAAAAAGGGGTAAGGAGGAGGCAAGAAGGGGGAAGATGGGGGGAAGCAGGGGAAAAGGGGAGCAGGGAAAAGGAAAGGAATAAAAAGAAATTGGAAAAGAGAAAGGGGGGATGGAAAGAGGAGGGGGGGGAGGGGGGGGGGATTTGTATGTGGGAGGGAAATAGGAAAAGGAAGGCGGAAATGGGAGGGTCTGAAAATTTGTAGGGATTGGGGTTTGGGGGGGAATGGGGAGAGGGTAAGGGGGAAAAAAAAAGGGGGTTGTTGGAAGAAAAATTAAGAAAAGGTAGAACCCGGAAGTAGGGGGGGGGGGGGGAGAAAGGGGAAAAATTTAGAGGGGGGTGGGCGAAGGTATGAAGGGGAGGAAAGATAGGTATGGAAGAGGAAAAAAACGAAAGGGTGAACAGAGGGTGGGAGGGGGAAGGAAGGAAGGAAGAGTAAGAAAAGGGGATTAAGGGTAAAGTAAAAATGAAAGTAGGAAAGGAATGAAAAGGAAAGAGTTGGAAAAAATGGGGGGGGATGGAACAGGAGAGAAAAAGGGAAGGAGAGGAGTGAAGGTGGGGTGAAAGGGGAAAAGGAATAAAGAGGTTGGGAATGGAGTAAGAGGGGCGTAGGGAGTAAGGAGGGGGGAAAAGGAGTGAAAAAAAGGAAAAGGGGGAGGGGGAGGGGGAAGGGAGGGCGAGAGGGGGGGGAGGGGTTTTGGGTGGGGGGATGGAAGGGGGGTGCCGGGAGGGGAGGGGAGGCGGTAAGGGATGGGGGGGACGGGGTGAAAGAGGGAGGTAAGAGGAAGGGGGGTGTGGGGAGAGAGGGGGGGGGGGAGAGGGAGGAGGGGGGGGACGGTGGGGGTGGGGGGGGGGATCGTAGTGGGGTGCAGACAAGGAAGAGACCCCAATGAATAACAGAAGCCGGGTTGGGGAGGGGAAGGGGGGATGGTGAGCTGGTGGATGGATTTGTTTTTTTGGGCCCCCGGTCTTGCCCCCGGGGGCCTGCCTTCTGGTACGATTGGAAGCATCCGGATTAAAGCATTGCGAATCTTGCATACCCTGAATATGTTTTTGGGCTGATTAGGTGGAGGGTCTGGAATCCGGAGGGGGGCCGGGGGGCCCGGGGGTTGGGAATAGGGGAAAAAACCGGATATCACCTTTGGGGGGTGGGGGGTTGGGGGAGGACCCCGGTTTATTTGGGAAAAATTGAAAAATATGAAACCTTGAGGGGGGACCGCCCAAACGGGCAGACATGTGGGGCCCCTACCGGTCTGCCTGTGGGCGGGGGTAGGGGGTGAAAGGGGAATTTGGATTCTGGGATGGGTTTAACTTGATGGGGTTTGCCCCCGCCATGCGGCCAGGCCGTATATTGCAAGGGGGGGGGGATGGGGGTGGGACAACTTACCCAGAGGGATTAGCTTAAGGGCGGCCAAGTTTGGGAAAAATGGCCAATATGCTATTGTGAATCTGTTGGGCATACCTTGGAAAGGGGAAAAACCTCTTTATTTCTGCCAAAAAAACTGCAGTCCTGGCAACCTCCTAATGAAATTCGCAATGCCCTAAGTAAAAAGGCCCTGTTTACCTAGCAATGTAGTAAGGGAAAGCCCCGAAATTCCCAAATACTGGTAATTTGGCAATTTGCAAGATAACTTCAATTAAACTGTAACGAAAGTCAAAGGGGTCAAGGGGAAAATTTTGAAATAAAAAATTTAAAAAAAAAGGGCTTACAGGGAAAATAAAAAAAAAATTGTGGAGATACCCATTACAGAAAAAAGGGAAAAATTCATCCAATTTTATTAAAAAAAAAAAATGAGAATTGTTGATATGCAAAATTATTGAAAAATTTTAAGGGGAAGATTTTAATTTTGGGGGGAAAAAAACCTTTTTAAAGGTGGTGAAGACTAAAAGGATAAAGGGAAGAATTAAAAAATTGGCCCTTGTTAAAAAGCGAAAACGTAAGCGGCCAATTGGAAAAAGGGGGTTAAACACAATGGAGTTGGGTGCAAGTGGGCAGAACAAATTTGGCCCCCCTCCTCTGTACTCAAAATGTACATAAAAATTTTTAAAGAGCCTATTGGGGTTTTAAGGAGTTGGTCATTCGGAAATTTTAAGGGGAATGTTAATTTTACCGGGTTTAAAATTTCATCTTCCAAATTTTGAAAAAAAGGGAAATTTCCCGTTTGTTTTGTAGCAACAATTTCAAAAACCGTCGAAAATTTCCAAGACCTAGAAAAAATTTGCAACACCGCATTGATTCTAGGGTTTTCTAAAAACATTTAAGTTTTGGGTTATGGATTTTTTTCAAATTAATTATTTTACTGTGGGAAAAAAGGTTTTCTGGTTCCAAAAACCTATGGCGCTGCAGTTGGGCCCCCCCTCTGATTGCACCTTTGGAACAGTCCCAAATTTGCATAGGGATAATAATAGGTTTTGGGGTTAAATTTTGGTGCAAAGTTTGGAATAACCGGAATATGAACCCAAGTAAAATAAAATTAGAAAAAATCTGATTTGCAAAATTGGGGAACAATTAACTTCAAAAACTCACATGCCATTCCAAAACCTTTGGGAAAGTCTTCCTTTCAAAAAGGGCATTGGGGGTTTGTTTTTCTGCATTTGGACTCAGAAGATTGGCCGTCAACTCCCTTGCAATTTTTAGATATTGGAAAACCAGTGGGACTCTAAATTTCCCAAACCCCCTTAAATCCCCAAATTTTATATTTTACCGGGTAGCCGGTTTAAATTTGGCCAAAATTTTAAGAAAATGCAAAATTTTTTATAATTACAAACAAAAAAATTCTTCCGAATTTTCTGTTTTTTTCATAGCGCCAAAAAATAAACCAGAGGAAATACCACAAAAAGTTTTTTGAAAAAGGCAAAATTTTTTTTATACGTGTTTAGACTTAATTGTCTTAAAAAGTGAGAACCAATTTAAATTGCTGGTATTAGGGTGTTATGCCAATGGATTAAACGGCCTTGTTTAGAATAAAAGGCCCCACTAAAGGGGAAAATTTTGAAAAAAAATGTATAAAATGGCGCCTTTAAAAAAAATCAAATATAAATTAAAATTTAATCATGTGAAAAAGATAAGGAATATTAAGAAAACTCAAAGGTATAACAGCCCTGTTGAAAGGGGAGCCAAAATTTGATCCCAAAAATTTTTTAACCCAAGGAAAAAAATCGTGTAAAAGCCTTTTCCCTTAAGTGAAGGGTGACTGAACAGTGGGCCATTTGCAAAATACCAAATGGTCAAAGGTTTGGTGTACTAGGGATCTTCATGGAAAATCGCCAAAATAGAAAACAGTTCCATAATGATATGTAAAATTTAGATTTTAAAAAGGGTGGAATCCTTTCAAATCCGTTAGGATGAATCCAAGGTTGAATGGGACTTGGGTATGTATAAAACGCAAAAAGTATTAAAAAAAGGTAATCCTAATTTTAAAAAATGGTTACGTTTGTAGAATTAAACCCCGGACACCAAAAACCAGCTTGAGGGAACGATTGGTCCGGCGAAACTAACATTTTCTTCCGCTTATGTTTTTTTGAAAGTAGGATTACCTTTTTAAAAATTAAGATGCAAAGGGCCCGAGAAGAGGTTGCCCCTTTGTGAAATTTTAAAAGGAGTATAACTGTTGTTATTTATAAAAAAAAAAAAAAATTTTAACCAAAGTTGCCTGGGTTTTGTCCATTTTTGGGTGTTATTGAATAGTGAATTTGAAGAAATTTTTGAGGTTTAAGGTTTATAAAAATTTTTTGGGGGATTAAGGTGAGTATAAATTTGTCTACTGCTTAAGTGTGGTAAGTTCAAGGAATTGGGGGCACAATGGGGATGGTTAGGAAGAGAGTCAATCACTCCAAATTTTCGGTTGGGTTTCTTTTTTTTTTTTGCTTTATAATTTTAAGCTTTTGCTTTTGCTCTTTCAGTATAAGGTTTAGGCTTGGTTTCGGCTTTGGGCTTTTAAATTTTGTATTTTTTTTCGCCTTTTTATCTTTAGACTGTGTTTTTTACAGGGCGGAATCATGTTGGACCTGTATTTCTGCGTTTCACATGTGAAAGATCGTTTATCACAGAGCATTTTTATTGCCTTTTAAAGGCGTCGTTTTGGTAAGAAAAATCAGTTTAATTATTAGGGTGGTTCAGCATTTGTCTAAAGTTGGGGCAATATAACCTTGTCTGGCTTTCAAATGGGGAAGGAATTTGATGTATTGGCGTTTTGGAGGGTTTAATTGGGGGGTGGAATATTTGGGTATAAATTTTCAAGGTTCCTTCAAAGTTTTTTCCGCGGTAGATGGACTTCCCTTTTAAAAATTTGGATTTGGGAATTGGCTTTTTGGGTTACTTCGCTTTTTATTTGGGTTTTTTAAATTTTATTTAAAATGTTCGAAGGATAGTATTGGAAAGGTATGGTAGTGGCTTTTTTGGCTAGGCCATTACTGGATGAGTGCAACTTCTGTTTGTCTGCGTGGGGGAACATCTTCCAAAATGCTCCTTCTTATTTTTATATGTATGGATGTCTTGTTTAATTTTCCTATCTGCGATTATTTTTGTAATGATCCTGCTCTCGCGAAATTGGATCTCGTCTTTCCTTTTGCATAGCCTGTTTTAAAACTTGGAAGGGGAAAAAATTAGGTGTTCTCTAAAACCAAGCTAATCCTTCCTTGGGTGTGGTACTTGTACTTTTCTACGCTTTGGCAAATGTATTAAATATTTTAATATTTTATTTTTATTACCTTTCTTTATTTTTTTCTAAATAATTTTTGTGGAATTTTTTTTTTTTCAAATAAGATTTTTCCATTGAAAGTTGCCAGAATGTTGAGGGCACTATACTGTTTAGGCTTCTCTAGACCTGCCTTTTTCAACCAGGATGCCTTAAGGTTTCTTCGGGGGTGCCTTGGCAAAATGTCTAAAAGTTGATCAAAAATTGTATACACACCAGCAGGTGGATCAAACCTCCCTTTTATTTACACAAAGACACGGGTTTTAATTGTGCACCATTATGACTTTCTAGACACTGGCATCCTGTCAACCAATGATGTCATTAGTTGATAAGGAGGATGTGTGTTACCTCCACAGCGTCCTTGTTTGACCCTCCTGTGTCCCTCTCCCTCAGCACTGGGGTGAAATTGGCTGACTGATCGAGCGAAATTGAGGGAGAAGAGAAACATTGGAATACTAGTCAGTACAGGCATACCCCACTTTTAAATACACAATGGGGTTTATTTACTAAAGCTGGAAAGTGCAAAATCAGGCTCACTTCTGCATAGAAACCAATGAGCTTCCAGGTTTTATTACCAAAGCTTAATTGAACACGTCAAGGTTAGAAGCTCATTGGTTTCTATGCAGAAGTGAGCCTGATTTTGCACTTTCCAGCTTTAGTAAATAAACCCCATTGTGTACTTAAAAGTGGGGCATGCCTGTACCAGTGTGCAAAAGTGTATTTGCTTTGGAAGAATAAATCACTTCCAACATTGGGTGTCCTACGTGTGGATATTGCTGCATTATGTAAATCTATTAGAAACGTTTTTTACATTTTAGAAAGGAGTGCATCAAGGCTGTCCATAATTTTAAAGGGTGCCTTGACTGAAAAAAGATTGAGAGACTTTAGACGTCCAAAAATTAAATGACCGCATGGAAAATTATTTTTACCAGTCCACACCTCATCTTGGTCCCTCTCTCTTGTCTTCACTCTTCAGGACAATGTACATGGACAACTCAGAGCTATTGAATCTCATGCAATGCAGGACAACATATCACAAAGCATGTATTTGCCCCATGCTTAGAGCTCATTGGTCAGACTTCTAGACCTGTTTGTATTTCGATCATACAAGCCCTTGTTCTTTCTCTGTCTCACTCTCTCTTTATGTTCTATGTAGATAACACACACATGCTGGACAGAGACCTAAAGCTTTAGAGAGGGGAAATCTAATTTATAAGAAATGGTTTCATGCATCTGCTGGCCAGCTTGTAGCTTTTATTGTAATTATATGTATTACTGTGTAGATAAAATATTGCATTATTAGCAGAGCTGCTGACAGGCTATCACAATGTGGCTGATTTACTAAAGGAGTAAACCCCGTCTGTGTTGGAAAGTGAACTTTCACTTTGCAAGGAATTTTGCTTTAAGCTTAGTGAATGAGTCGAAGTTGTGCTGACTTAAATCATCCAATCATGTTCAACCAAGAATCTTGTTTTTTATTTTAGATTTTTTTGCGCAGGATCTGGTACTTTTTGCATAGTGAATTTTCACCACAATTACTAAGTGAAAATGCATTTGGAAAATTAACAGGCTTTACTCCTTTCAGCTGCAATAAATCAAAATGTCTTAGAGCTGTTTTTTTTTTTTTTTTTAACATTTGTAATTCAGGATATAGTAGCATGTGGGATCCATACATAGGGCATTTTAACTGCTGAGAAGCTACAAGTGCTAGAATTGCCATAAGGTTTCATACTGCTGCTATTTATCAGAAAAAACAAGTTTAGCCTTATTATTAGGCACAATTTTGTGAAGAACAAGGGGAGATGAGTTGTGTGATTGGTTCTTTTGTTGTTGACGGTTTTATTGTACAAGAAACTGTGTTCTTGTCCTGAACAAAAGGTCCCGGGGGTCTTGTAATGTTCCTGTGAAGGATATTAGAGAATTAGCTGTGATTGGGACTTGGGTTATTCTGTGACTTGATTGAAGAGGCGTAGTAATAGGACTGGTCTACTTGTTTAGTGCTGCATTCTCCCACTAGTATTTTTATTTTTCATTAGATATGACACTTTTGCACAGCAAAACTTCATAGTAACATGCACACATAGGAAGGGGTACAGGACACATAAATCAGGTCAGTGACCCCGCAATTTTTCCTCTATGGAACAAGGTCACTAGCCTTCCTTTGAATGCATGTCAGAGCAATATATATATATATATATATATATATATATATATGTATGTATGTATGTATTCAGTATATCTCCCCAATAAATGCACATTTCCTCATGTTTTTACTTTAAATATGCTATTAATTATAGACAAATACCTATTGAACCTACCATAAATCCTGTGTACTTCTAACTTGTTTGCACTGACAACACAATTGGGTTGATTTACTAAAGGCAAATAGACTGTGCAGTTGCTCCAGAATTTAGTAAATGAGGTAAAGCTTCACTTTACATAGAGTACCCAATAAAAAAAAAATTGCATTTTTACTTGCACATGATTGGATAATGGAAGTCAGCAGAGTTTCTGCTAATTTACTAAGCTCTGGAGAAAATGCCTTTGCAGAGTTCTTCTGCACTTGCAAAGTGCACAGTCTATTTGCCTTTAGTAAATCCACTAATCTCTGGAGCAACAGCTCTTCCAGAGTGCAACTGCACTTTTCATAGTGCACAGTGTATTTGTCTCTAGTAAATCAACCCCAATACCTCTACTGCACTGAAATCCCAGATGTGTTAAGGCGTGCCCACGTCTCCTTGTTGCTGGAATCACACACCCCCTCCATTCTGAAGCTTCCCTCTTTGCATATTATTTTTTATAATACTATGATTCTGTACTTGCCAAATATGCTGCAGAAATCTCCCTCCACTAAGTCTGTCTGCAGCCATTTTAACTGTGGGCAGCTGAAGCTGCTGCCTGTTCGCTTCCTGGATTCAAACAGAGGCACACCTCCAGCTTTGCAGCCTTGCAGCTTTCATTGGCCCTCTTATGACTCACCCCCCCCTCGTCAAACTCTCACGAGAGTGAGAGAAAGAGAGCTGTGCATGATGTCTTAAGCCTAGGCTAATGACCAGAAACAGGAAGTGGGCTGTATAAGGTATTTATTGGCAGAAAAAACAAATTTTTACTCTCCAACGTTAAAACAACAATGGCAGAAGATTTAATAGATGGAAAGTTGAAAAAATGACTGATGGTCCGCTTTAATAACAGAAGGGGTATGTGTTTTGTAGTCCAGCAGGGAAGAGCTCAGACAGGGCTGACAACACTAACTGGGATTTCAGTGCAGTCAAGTCAGATATTGCTCACTGCCAGGAGGTAGGGCGTTCAGTCTTCTTGAAGATGGTAGTTTAATGCTAAGATGTAATAGTATGCATATTTTGGGTGTAGACATAGGAATATTTATCTGCACAGTCCAGGCACAGAGTATAGAGTCTGTAAAGCCTCTGAGTTAGCTTGGAGACTCAAAAAAGCAAATTTTCAATTATTTAGAAGACACAGCAGGAACCTTAAAATGTAATCTACATTGTTATACTTATAAATATAAGTCAATATATATATATATTCAAATATACTCGTCCCACTTGTATATAAAAGGGGTCAGAGTATCCGGTGAGTTCTCTCGAAGTTGGGGAAGTGCGCACAGCAGATGGAAAGCACTTTATTAGGTGGCACAGATGGCGTGATATAAAGTTTACAGCATGAGAAGTGGAGTGATTTGTTTTACACATTGGCACTGAGGCAGTGGATACATTGGAGCAGGGAGCACTGTTTTGTTTGCATCATGGGACATTTTGCAATATTAAAGGATAGTTTTTACGCTCTTAAGGTAAAAGGATAGTTTTTACGCTCTTAAGGTAAATTGTTTATTTATGTGATGTGACATTGCACTTCACAAAGGTTGGAACTTGCACTTTATAATTTTGTGAGCACTGTTTTAGTATTGCATATGAGGGTATATAGTTTCAAGCGCTGTATAATTTAGATGGTTTACTCTGCAATTACAGTTGCTCCAGAGCTTAGTAAATGAAATAAAGCTTTGCAAAGAATATCCAATCACATGCAAGGAAAAAAAAAAAAGCATTTTTGCTTGCACATGATTGGATGGTGGAATTCAGCAGAGCTTCCCCTCATTTACTAAGCTTTGAAGCAACTGCCCTTGCAGACTGCAAAGTTCAGTCTATTTGTCTTTAGTAAATCCACCCCAATGCGTCCCTTTAATCTGCCCCGTTATCACGAGTGGTCATGGGCTCTATTTATGGCTGGTTCCATTGGCTCCGCAGTGTCACATAAGCTGACATAGGACTGCATTCGGTGTTTATTGAGACCATTTTTCGTGTTGCCAAAAACAACCAATTAGATGCATTCTTTCATTTTTCGTCCTGTGCTGGCAGATGTATCTCTGAACAGGAAGCTCACTGGAAATGTCTACATTGCGTAATACAGTACATAACTTTAATGTTTTATACATCTGCTCACCAGCGTGACATGTAACAATTAACATATGTTCACCCAGGCTGGCTATCAGGAATGGAGACCGCTCACAGTCCTATGTTCCTGTGTTTCTGATTAGCATTTGCATTGTGTTATGATTTGGTCGTAAATTCATCAGGCTGTACTAAGTGTATACTACAGGCTTTTGGCCCTCATGGATTTTTTTTAAAGGAGCCTATAAATCAAATTGACATTTGAACGGCTGAAGGTCATTATTTCCTTCAGTTATGGGATTGACTGTCAGCCCAGCACAGTCAGAGTGCATTTGCTAAATGACTCAATGTACACGTGAAATAGAAAGTTTGCTGTTTTCTATTAGACATGCTTCCTACGGTAAATAGGCAGAGTAAACTAACGTCCATCTACTAATTACGCCGTGATTTCTGACCGTTTATATTTTTCTTGTATGGGTTCTTCATAGTTGGCAGCATTTTTCCATAATTTCCAGGGACACTTTGTTGGTAAGCCCGGTAATAACGTTTGCCGACGAGCGCAGAACAATGCATTCTCCGTTTTATTACCTCCTGCTGAACTGCTTTATATAATACTTTTTTTATTTAATTTAAAATACAGGACTTCTATAAATATCATTTAAAAAGCCCACTGAAAATTGAAATGTGATAAGAGCAGAATCGAATTCAGCAAAAGAAGAGATTTTATCATGCACTTAGACAAAACTGAAAACGTGGCCATTTCTGGGGCAAAATATTGACACAAATTTAAAAGAAATCCTGGGACATTCCAGGCAATCAGAGATAGTCAATAACTTAGTTACTTATGTCCTGACATAGCACGGTGAACGTCCGCTTTGTAATGCATCAGAAATCACATTATATCATGTCTGCAATGCTTCTTAAAAAAGATCCCCAGCTGCTGTGTTTTTTTATATTAATATTTTCCCATGTTCTTTAGTAACAAACTAAGCAAATTTAAAAAACATTACTATTAATTTGATGTACATGTACACTATGTAAATAAATAAATCAATAATAACACAGTACTATTTACCATTGAAAAATCTGCTACATACATACATATATATAGTATATATAAATATAAATACAACCCCAATTCCAAAAAAGTTGGGATGCTGTGTAAAATCTACATAAGAGCAGAATGCAATGATTTGGAAATCTCGTAAACCCAGAATTTATTCACGATAAAAAAATTGAAAACGTATCAAATGTTTAAACTGAGAAAATTTAAAATCTTAAGAAAAAAAGGTAATTTTTGAAATTGGTTGCAGCAACACATCTCAAAAAAGTTGGGACAGGGCAACAAAAAGCAGGAAAAAGTAAGTGGTAATAACAAGGAAGATATAAAAAAAATAAAAAAATTTTATTTTATATATATATATATATATATATATATATATATATATGTTTTTTTTTTGTATGGCGTTGGCACAGGCACAGCAGACCAAACATTTGAATGAGCTGCTGTACCCGTGGAACACAAAGTCCCTGCACCTTTCAAATTGCAGCTGCAAGGAAAAGCACCATGTGATTTTACGCACCTGAAAATGAGCAGCACCCCTGCGTGCCTGCACCGTGTTTTGCCTGCAGGGGTGGGAATGCATGCTTTTTACATGCATTTCTGCACCCGCATATATGTGAACCTAGGCTAAGTGTGTTAACACAGTGATCCACCATTGGCAACATTGCTTAAAGTGTATATAAACAATAGCAATTAACTTCTCTTACTTGCGCACTTTTGGTCTGTTAAAGTATAACTAAAGACAATACTTTTTTTTTTTTCAAGTGCAGAGGGGTTAGAATGCTTGTCAGTTTTTATTCCTGTCTGCTCCCCAGTTAATGAGACCCCCCCCCCCCTTTTTTTTGTCTTGTGGACCATTATCATTGAAAGTCAAAGTCAAAGAAAATCATTTATTTTGGGTTGTCCCCAGAAAAGTAGTTGAGGGGAAATATTCCAAATAGGGACACTATTTCTGGTGACCTGGGGGCCCCAAGGAATTACCTTAATTTGCAGGGATTTCCTCTCTTTTTCTGTTTGGCTATGGGACAGGAAGTGAAGGAAAATCTCCACAATGGGACACAGATGGCGAAAAAAAATCTGACAGGGGTTATAACCCTCCCTTACTCTATCAAAAAAAAAAAAAATTTTTTTTGCCTATATTTGTACTTTAAATCTACCATTGGAAGCATTTTGTTATATCTGTTGATGGCGAAAAAAATCTGACAGGGGTTTTAACCCTCCCTTACTCTATCCAAAATGAAAAAAAAAAAATTTTTGCCTATATTGCTACTTTAAATATACCATTGGAAGCATTTTGTTATATCTGTTGATCCTGCCTGGGATCTTGTGTGCTTCCTCTGCCTGCAATGCATTGTTACCAGCTCTTTCTCTGTGCACTACACAACACCCCTCCCTGTGTTACGGTGACCAGGAGAGAAAGAGGTGTTCTGTAGTCCTAAAACACTTCCTGTCCAAGGTGACAATGCTTCTCCTTCTCCCTACAGTATACTAAGTGAAGGGTTGTCACCCTAAGATAGGAAGTATGTTACTGGCAGAATAATTACAAGAAAATAAAGAAAAAAGAACACTTGTAAAATATACTGCACACATCTAAGGACTGATACTCTGCAATATATTATGTTTTTTAATCTTGGGTTAAGATACACTTTTTAAGTCGAACTCCTGACAAGCAGAAGTCAATCGTAGCAGATCCTGCTGGAATTATTACCATGGCAGCTGGACACAGCGGTCATTCAGTGTAATAGTGTAGAAAGCTACTTCGGCCTTATTAGTGCAAATCACAGCCGCCATATGTGATCTGATAACATCAAGGACTGTAGGAAACACGTAATGTGAAATTAAATAAAGGGTTTTTATAAAGATTCTTTCTTAATTAACCATAATTAGCCCCTCATTAATCTCATTGTTTCTCTTCACTCCAGTCTTTTTACAGTTTTTTGGGAACATTTGCCTAATTTTTATTTTTGTAGTGTTTGTAAAAAAATAAAAAAAAGTTAAAATGTTAAGCCCTTTATGATTTGGCCAAGTGTTGTAGAAGCAACAAAATTTAGTAGCACGATAAACAGGATACACAGAATACATTTTAAAAGAAAGCAGAAAAGTATGTAATTTTTAATCTTTTACTTTTTTGCTTTTAAAATATGTAGAAATTAAAATATTTGATGGACAATGTCACCCCATTTGTCCCAAAGATAAAATGAGGCAAATTTGCTAAAGGAGTTAAAAATCCGCACAAACCAAACTGTTAATATTCACCTAATTTTATCCAGTCATGTGAGAAGGAAATTCCTTTTTACTTATTGCATTTGCACATGATTTGGGTATTCAAAGTCTAAATAAATTTACTTTTCACATGGTTGGAAAACTGAAGTGAATAGTCACACACTTTTGTGTGAAGAGCCCAAACTCCTTTGGTAAATCGGGCCAACTTTTAAGAAATGAAATCGTTATCACCAATTGTAAAAATGTGTCTGGTCCATGAAGGATAAAGCAACTTTAAAAATATTTGAAGATATTTGTTTATAATACTGCTATAATAAAGAGGTTCTAACTGGAACTTTGGTATTACTATATTATGTTTCCTAAATTTTGTATAATGAAGTCCTAACTGAAATAATATAGAGTTAAGTTGACTAAGGAATCACAAAAATTGTTGACTCGTATTTGTCCATATACATTCTGTATATTGGCAGCTGATCTTCAACAGCAAAAAAGGTGTTAAAAAAAATAAAATAAAATGATGATGTACAGTAGTGAGCTTCAGAGGCGATGGTAACTGTTCACCAACATTTCCATCAGGTTGGAAACTGTTCACCAACATCACTCAAAAATTGTGTGAATATTAATTTTAATTATCCATCCATGTGAAAGGCAAAATTCCTGTTCACTCTCAATTCCCAAATGTCTGCATCATAATAATTTTTATAATTTTTAATATGTGAAAATTATAATTTTCACTTAAACATTCACACAGATTTTTCAATGAAGATTCTTAAAGGCTAAGTTCACCTTCAATTAAAAAAATATTAAATGTGCATATTTTTACAGGTAAAAAAAAATTGCATTTTATAAATTTTTTTAACGGGAGCCTGCAAAATATCGCACACGTGATGGATAGATGGGACTTGTAGTTTCTTTATTTACGGATTCCTTTTAAAGAATGACATGGCTGTGCGAGCAAGCCCAGCAGCACCCACGCTGTTTTACCGATGTGATAACTGTGAGGGGAAAGGTGTCATTTGATGGTTTGATGGTGTCCCCCCATCAAATCATTCTCTGAAGCTATTACCTTTTGTACCACCACCTCGTCCCTTTAGAATGTAAGCTCTACGAGCAGGGCCCTCCTGTTCCTTTTGTATTAAACTGTACTGTAATTGTGTTATCCCCCCTATACATTGTAAAGCGCTGCGTAAACTGTTGGCGCTATATAAATCGTGTATAATAAATAATAATAATAATTGAGGGATGGGGTGGGCTATAACATTTAGCATGTAACACCTTACAGATAAGTATAACATGTTCTAAAATGTAAACTTATTCTTTAAAATACAACTAAAGGCACAGCCTACATGAAGGTGGCAACTCTGCTCTGAATTCAGGAGCAGTGCACCAGCGTTGCCACCTCATCACAGAAAGCTGCATTAGGTGGACTTTACTGGCGGGATCAACAAAGACTTGTGTGAAAAAAACTTTGGTCCCATACCTGCTCAACAAAGCAAAAGGTCTTATTCCAAAAAAATGGCTGTGTACTAAGAAGCCAAGTGTTAAAGAATGGCTACAGAGGGTGGACCATATTGGCAATATGGAGTACCTAAGCTGCGCAGAGCAGGGACAGATCGAAAATTATAGAGAAATCTGGGCAAGATGGTATAGATTTAAAACGTCAGAAAAATATTTGCAGGGAATGATTGAATCTGCTTAAAGAGGATAGTTGATGAGAACAACAGATCAAGACTGGAGGGAGGGAGGGTAGGGGGCATCTGTTATTTTAATGAAGAAGTTCTATCTAATGTCTGATAATTTGTATTATGTATATTTAAAAACTATAATAAAAGATTAAATTAGAAAAAAACAAAGACTTGTGGGATGTAAAGAGAGTAAGAGAAAAACGTAAGTATAAATGGACCTGTAATTTAAGTGCTGCAGCGCATATATTTTTTTAAGGGGTGGACATAGTTCTGTTTTAACGCCTTTAGTAAAGCAGCCCAGTTGTAACTCATTTAGAAAAAAAAGACAAAGAATATTCAGTTTTCATTGTCTGACATCCTTGACAATAGATTTGAACAGTCTTTCCCGAAAAGCTATAACTGGAATTGCTTATCTTTGCAAATGATTTTGGCAAGGTGCATTGCTTGTTACATAAATCTTAGCAAAGGACGTAAGCAACTTAATTCCAGCCTGTACATCAACCTCACCTAACTAGACCAGGCACCGTCAAGCATTTACATTTGAATCCCCTGTAAAATTATCCCCATATCCAAGCAGCAAATTCACATTTTCTTTTTATTTCTCTTTCTAGAGACCTCAGTGAAAACCAGATCCAGGCCATCCCAAGAAAGGCGTTCCGTGGAGCGGTAGATATTAAAAATCTGTAAGTATTTTCCTGTAGAGCTGTGTCGTTTGGGGTTTATGACATTGTGTAATGCAGTGCATACCTTAATACCACAGAACTAATGTTTTATGGGATTCAAACAATATTTTGACCTCTTTTCAAAAATGTATACCAGCAGAAGTTCTGCACAGGAAATCATTCTTACATGTAGAACTCATAAAGTGCGATTTCTAATCTCACTCTCCTGTTTTTCATAAAGATATTTTAAGAGATGCAATAAACATTTTAACCCCTTACAAGTGAAACTAATAGTTAATTACTGGAACCAAAATGAATAGGTGGAGACTATAATATACAGTGTGTATGTGTATATATATATCTATAGCTATATATATAGATAGATATAGGCATATAGATCTATCTAGCTATCTATGCAGTATCTCACAAAAGTGAGTACACCCCTCACATTTTTGTAAATATTTTATTATATATTTTCATGTGACAACACTGAAGAAATGACACTTTGCTACAATGTAAAGTAGTGAGAGTACAGCTTGTATAACAGTGTAAATTTGCTGCCCCCTCAAAATAACTTAACACACAGCCATTAATGTCTAAACCGCTGGCAACAAAAGTGAGTACACCCCTAAGTGAAAATGTCCAAACTGGGCCGAATTAGCCATTCCCCCCTCACCCCCCCAGTGTCATGTGATTTATTAGTGTTACCAGGTCTCAGGTGTGAATGGGGAGCAGGTGTGTTAAATTTGGTGTTATCGCTCTCACTCTCTCCTACTGGTCACTGGAAGTTCAACATTGCACCTCATGGCAAATAACTCTCTGAGGATCTGAAAAAAATAATTGTTGCTCTACATTAAGATGGCCTAGGCTATAAGAAAATTGCCAAGACCCTGAAGCTGAGCTGCAGTACGGTGGCCAAGACCATGCAGCAGTTTAACAGTACAGGTTCCACTCAGAGCAGGCCTCGCCATGGTCGACCAAAGAAGTTGAGTGCACGTGCTCAGCGTCATATCCAGAGGTTGTCTTTGGGAAATAGACATATGAGTGCTGCAGAGGTTGAAGGGTTGGAGGGTCAGCCTGTCAGTGCTCAGACCTTGGTCTGCATGGCTGTCATCCCAGAAGGACGCCTCTTCTAAAGATGATGCACAAGAAAGTCCACAAACAGTTTGCTGAAGACAAGCAGACTAAGGACAAGGATTACTGGAATGGTGTCCTGTGGTCTGATGAGACCAAGATAAACTTATTTGGATCAGATGGTGTCAAGCGTGTGTGGCGGCAACCAGGTAAGGAGTACAAAGACAAGTGTGTCTTGCCTACAGTCAAGCATGGTGGTGGGAGTGTCATGGTCTGGGACTGCATGAGTGCTGCCGGAACTGGGGAGCTACAGTTCATTGATGGAATCATGAATACCAACATGTACTGTGATATACTGAAGCAGAGCATGATCCCCTCCCTTTGGAGACTGGGCCGCAGGGCAGTATTCCAACATGACGACCCCAAACACACCTAAACCCTATTGAGCAACTGTGGGGCATCCTCAAACGGAAGGTGGAGGAGCGCAAAGTCTCTCACATCCACCAGCTCCGTGATGTCGTCATGGAGGAGTGGAAGAGGGCTCTGGTGATCTCCAAGCCCAAGAGGGTTAATGCAGTGCTGGAAAATAATGGTGGCCACACAAAATATTGACACTTCGGGTCCAATTTGGACATTTTCACTTTTGTTGCCAGCGGTTTAGACATTAATGGCTGTGTGTTGAGTTATTTTGAGGGGACAGCAAATTTACACTGTTATACAAGCTGTACACTCACTACTTTACATTGTAGCAAAGTTTAATTTTTTCAGAGTTGTCACATGAAAAGATATAATAAAATATTTACAAAAATGTGAGGGGTGTACTCACTTTTGTGAGATACTGTGTGTGTTTATATATATTTATATATATATATATATATATATATATATATATATATATATATATATATATATATATATATATTTTTTTTTTTTTTTTATTATTTATTTATTTATTTATTTTATATATATATATATACATATTATCACCAATTGTTGTTTAGTTTGTGATTGTTTCTATGATTATTGAAATTCCAAAGGCATTTTTTTCCACTTACACATTACAGAAGGTATTCAATACAAGTTCAGAAAAAGCATTGTCCTGAGTATTGAAGGAGATTGCATTTTTTTAAATAACTGGTTAACAAATACATTTTTCTAAAACCTTTTCCTTTCCTTTATTTCATTTACAGAGAATCTTAACCTAAAGTTAGTGTAAATGTAGATTTTTCTTTTTATCTTTTACCTATTTCTGCATTTACATAGCAAATCTTAATTTAGAAAGCCTAATTTCTGTGTCCTAAAATAAAGTGTACCGAAACCCAAAAACAAAAGATAAATATATTGCAATATGTCAGTGTTTGGATGTTGTGGCTGCATTCGTTTTCTCGCTTTCAAACTTTATATCATTTTTATATTATTTTCACCTTGTGATCCTGCCAGTAACAACTGTCCAGTACTAGGATGAGAGCACTTACTCACCTTTCTGTATCAGGATGACAGACACGAGATAGGACTACAGATAACAGATACCCACCCTTTCCGTTATCCTTAACATAGATGGGCATGGTTCTGTGGAGCTCAGAGATAGTTGGAAACAATGCGAATTGATACAGTGCCGCACATGCAGAAGGTACAGGAAGATATCAGATTTTTTGTAACTTCGAACAGATGTAACACAACACTTTGGTATACTTTAACAAACAATGAGGATCAAATTGTTCATTGTTAAGCCAACCATAGCTGGATGGAATCTCAGTCGGTCCCTGCTGATCCATCCATTCAATCCATGCATTGGAAGGCTGATTGTACCCAAGTCATCCATTGATCGACTTGGGTACAACCAGCATGTCAGATTTTTAGCATATGATTATAGCAATAGCTAGCAGTAATCACTGTGCTCTCCCGACAGGGAAGGCTCCTTGTGCACCCCTGGAAAAAGGGAATCCCCAATGCCACACATCCAAGTAAAAAAGGGGATTCCCCATGATAAGGCTCTGGGGGCAGAGCAAAACGCATTGGGGGCATGGCCTGGCAAGAGCCCAGGCTGATGTTGTCTCTTCTATCACTACACTACACACTTGGATGTGTGGAATTGGGGATCCCCTTTTTCCTCTCTTCAGTGGTCACAGGAGCTAGGACAAGCTCCATTCCCTCGCTGGCACTCCTGCAGAAGCGGACACATACAGTATCCACATTGCAAATTGTCTGAAATACTCCTTCTCTTCAAAAACATTCTTAAAGTGGAACACCAAGCAATGTATAAACTGTAAATTTGTTCAACTGTACTTGGCATTTACACATTATTTTTTTTATTATTATTATACACGGTTTATATAGCGGCAACAGTTTACGCAGTGCTTTATAATGTATAGGGGGGACAACACAATTACAGTACAGTTCAATACAAACGGTACAGGAGGGCCCTGCTCGAAGAGCTTACATTCTAAAAGGACGGGGTGGTGGTAACCTTCATGTTGCCTCCTAAGTAATCATATAAATAGCACTCCCATACATAGAAGTTTGGATGCTCTGCCAGTTTTAGAAAATCTGGCTGCAGTATGAACAAAACAGATACATTTTGTTCACACTAATCAATAGAAAGGATCATGTAGCAATCCTATATGGTATATACAAATTTCACTGAAAGTGGATTTGCCCTTTAAATAAATTCTGGTTTGGTGCCTGCTTGGCCTAATGTCTGCCTAGAGTGTCACATTAACTTTAAACCTAGAAAATATGAAATAAGTATAAAAACATGACAACCTAAAAAAATCGTATTTAATTGATTCACGTGACTGTAACATTTTATCACAATGTGGTTGATTTCTTGGCGGCCTCACAGTGATCACAGAGCACCTTATCCTTCTACTTCCATGGCATGAAACAAGCCAGTGACACAAAATAGACCGCATAGATTAAACAGTGATTTATCTTGGCAGTAGAGGAGCTAGAGCATGCTCTTATTTTTCCATAGCAAAGGCTTTCTCTGCCAAAAATTCTTCCGAGGGATAAGATCATGTGAGTGCATTTACTTGCTGTTTCTCTATTGACACTTGTCCTTAGGTGAGTTTCTTATAGCACCTTACCATAGCCATACCATTGTTCACAAAAGGTTATTGGAGAACTGGAGAAAGTGCAGAGAAGGGCAACGCAACTGATAACAGGCATGGAGGAGCTCAGCTATGAGGAAAGATTAGAGGAACTGAATTTATTCTCACTTGAGAAAAGGAGATTAAGGGGGATATGATCAATATGTATAAATACATAAGTGGTCCATATAGTGAACTTGGTGTTGAGTTATTTACTTTAACCACTTCAGCCCCGAACCAATTGGCAGCCAAAGGACCAGGCCCCTTTTTGCAATTCGGCACTGCGTCGCTTTAACTAACAATTGCGCGATCATGCGACGTGGCTCCAAAACAAAATTGGCGTCCTTTTTTTCCCACAAATAGAGCTTTCTTTTGGTGGTATTTGATCGCCCCTGCGGTTTTTTTTTTGCGCTATAAACAAAAATAGAGCGACAATTTTGAAAAAAATGCAATATTTTTTACTTTTTGCTATAATAAATATCCCCAAAAAATATATAAAAAAACATTTTTTTTCCTCAGTTTAGGCCGATACGTATTCTTCTACATATTTTTGGTAAAAAAAAAATCGCAATTAGCGATTATTGATTAGTTTGCGCAAAAGTTATAGCGTTTACAAAATAGGGGATAGTTTTATAGCATTTTTATTAATATTTTTTTTTTTATTAGTAATGGCGGCGATCAGCGATTTTTATTGTGACTGCGGCATTATGGCGGACACATCGGACATTTTTGACACATTTTTGGGACATTTGTCATTTATACAGCAATCACTGCTATTTAAATAGCACTGATTCCTATGTAAATGACAGTTGTAGTTAGGGGGTTAACCACTAGGGGGCGGGGAGGAGTCAGTGTGACGTGTTGTGTTTTTTTTTACAGTAGGGGGGCGTGGCTGTTCGTCTGACGTCATCGATCGGCGTTCCCGATGACAGGGAACTGCCGATCACTGACAGTCAGTGTAGGAAGCGCGGGGAGAGGTTTGTTTACATAGACCTCTCCCCGTTCTTCAGCTCCGTAACCCGATCGCGGGATACCAGTGGCGATCGGGTCCGCTGGTCCCGCGGCCGTGGTCACGGAGCTCCCGACCGGGTCGCGCGCGCGCCGCTGGCGGCGCGCGCGCGCCCCCCGGGCAGGCAAATTAAAGGGGACGTACAGGTACGTGCTTTTGCCTGCCCGTGCCATTCTGTTGACGTATATCTACAGGAGGCGGTCGGGAAGCGGTTAAAGTGGTAGTAAACCACTAAAAACATAAAATATAAAAAAAAAACTGCAAGACAATAGCATAATGTGCTAGTATGCATCAAAATACTAGAACGAGGCCAACCGTAGCATGCCCGGTCACCGGTGAAGGGGCTGACATGTTCCCTCTGCATTTCTTCCAGGTTCGCTGGCTCCGGCACTGTGCGTGCGCACGGGAGTCCTCCGTTCTGGCAAGGAGCTCTGAAGTTCTGGCACGATCTGCCGGACCTTCAGAGCGCATGCACCACTGACGTCAGTGGCTGCATCCAGGGTGAATATCTCCTAAACCATGCAGGTTTACGAGATATTAATTTTACCTACAGGTAAGCCTTATTATAGGCTTACCTTTAGGTAAAAATGAACAAGCGGGGTATGCTCGCTGAGAGGCTGAGCCGGGTGTCGGTCCAGGCATGTGGGCAGATCCCAACCATAAGGTCACGATCTTACCCAAGCCTGAACCGGCTCTGTGACATCAACAGGCAGCGGACTTCAGCTCACTGTCTGCTGAAAACAGGCCACAGGAGTGCAGAATGAACTGCACTTCTAAAATCCACAGGAGAAGTACAACCAAATGAGCTTTTGCTGTACTTCTCCTTTAATTACAGCTAAATCTTCATTATTTTGTGAAAACAGCCAATTTTTTCCTGTAGGAGAATTAAAACCAGGACTGTACTACCTAAATAGGGACATCTGATAGGTAGGCACTCTGCTTGGCTAATTTGTGATTTACAGTGCAGGACAGTAGGCATGTCTTTCAGTTCCCTTGGTAGCCGGTTAGCCACAGATTGGCCTTCACTGGTGTATGGAGTCTGGCCAAGATGTGTCCATAGAACATCTCAGAAGAGATCTCATCATTTGTCTTCACTGACATTCTTGAACAAAGTCACTGCGTGTACACAAAACATTCTGGCACATGTAAAAGCAGAGTGAGGAAAGTGGATAATAGTGATATATTGATTCATGTGTAATCTTTATCCATTGCCTAACTGCAGGCTGACAAACTGCTCAGTCATCTTTACTTATGGCATTGCTGCCTTATTATCTGATTCCTAATGAAATCGTAAATAGCTTTTGATATTGACAATGATGATTTCTTACCAGTGATATTTTTACACGGGCAATTTAATTTACTTTAGGGTGTTTTTTTCTCATTCGCCTTTCCTACGCCTTTGCTGTAGCATTAAAAATAGATGAAAAATTTGATGGCGTTGCAGCCTCATATTTCAGTGATGTTTAACAAGTAGTGGCTGTGCTTATGTGCAGCTGTGGACTGGTAGTTCTGAGAGACTGAAGAAGATGTACGTTAATGGGTAATGACGATGCAGGTGATTCAGATAATTGATAAATTGACCTGGGATTTCTGGTATTCTGTTTAGTCATAGTAGTTTATGCAGCCTGTGGTTTTCAGTTTGTAGAGAAATAAATCCAGGCATACCTCAATAGCAGGACTATTCCTTCCTATAGAAGTGGTAGAAAAATAGAATTGTCTCAGGTGACAGGTGTTTCCCTTACCACTTGGCCCTTCACACAATGAAATATTGGGGTTGATTTACTATAGTCAAATAGACAGTTCACTTTGCAAAGGAAAATCCACTGTGCAAGGGAATTTTCCCAGAGCTTAATCAGGGGAAGCTTTGATTCTATCATCCAATCACGTGCAAGCAAAAATGCTATATTTTTCTATTTTTCTTGCCCGTTTTTGAGTATTTTATGCAAAGTGAAATTTTACCACATTCACAACCTCTGAGAAAAATTCCACTCCACAGTACAACTTCCTATGCAAAGTGAAAAATCTTTTTGGCTTTAGTAAATCAACCCCATAGTATATACATCGCCAAATTCTTTAGGCATTTTATACCGGAGAATTGGGGCTGTAAATTTAAAATGGTTGGGCTTAGTTCAGAGCAAGATAAAAGAAGGCATCACTTTTAACATGACCTCAGTGACAGCAAAACTAAATACTAAGCTACACACTAGATGTTTATCATGTCAGTTTTTTTTTTCTTGCTTGAGAATATTTTATAATGGATAGAAGGAAGGGTAGAATGATAAATGTGAGCCTTAAAGTACCAGATGGTGTAACATAAAGGGATTTACCAGTGGATTGACTGACTGTTGATTGTCTGGGTCCTTTTTTTGAAGACACAAACCACATTAAAGTGAAATTTTAGTCAGAAAAGGTCTGCTAGATAAGCTTTTTGCAGGTATAGCTATGTAAAACATTAAAAATAAGTGCCTTTACTGTTTAAAATCCAGTAATACACTGACCCATTATCAGTTATTCTAGATTTTTAGGCACTGCTGAATTTGTAGAGGCCGAACTTCTGACCACTTTAAAGCAGAATTAAGCCCTCAATCCAAGGACGCTGTTTGGTCTGCAACTGCCATGATGCTGCACAGTGATGACACCAGCCGTTTGACAGTTTGGTTGAGGACACAGCAAATGTGACAGTTAGCAATCTTGGCATTTCAGGAATGTAACTGTTAAATTGATGGGTTTAATTATGCTTTGTGATTTAATGCTGTTCAGGGCCTTTTGGCTTCAGCAAAATGGTAGCCTTCAGCGAGAATAAACGGGAGCAATGCTGGAGGCAATTTACAGCACACATTAATTTTGGTAGCATAATTATTAATGTGGAATGTACTGTATGTTCCTTCCTAAAGAACATTATTTTTTATCAAGTTGTTATGGGTAAAGTTCTGCTTTAACTTCTTGAAGCTAAAGTTCAGCAAAAGTTTAACTGAAAACTGCCATGAGACCGATATCCGATTTACCAATGGTGAGCTTTCCATCTGAAAATGTGAGTTGCTTGACTGCTATGCCGCATACACACGATCGTAATTCTCGTCGGAAAAATCTCTGATGGTTTTCCCGTCGGAATTCCGACGGAATTTCGCTGAAACTGTCTTGCCTACACACGGTCACACCAAATTCCGACGGTCAATAACAACGCGACATACAACACGTTCGACGACACTATAAAAGGGAAGTTTAATGTTTCCGAGCATGCGTCGAATTGTTTCCGAGCATGCGTCGGAATTTTACGTGTCGGAATTGCATGCACACGATCGGAAAATCCGATACAAAGGTTTTCCGTCGGAAAAATTAAAAACAGGCTCTCAATCCAAAGTCTGTCGGAAATGCCGACAGAAAAAGACCCAAGGGGCATACACACGGTCGGAAAATCCGATGAAAAGCTCCCATCGGACAGTTTCCATCGGAAATTCCGACCGTGTGTAGGCGGCATTATGCTATGCTGACGTTTTAGCTTTACTACTAAATTACCAGGAGAAATCAAAGACTTACTTACTTTCATTAGCTGCATTTTTAATTGGGTCTGTGATTCAGCCGTATTGATGCAGGCACAGCCATCCCATTCTAGCCTATAGCTAGTATAGTTTATTGGCATCTAACTTCTATTCTACCATATTATAGTATCAGTTTTATCTCATATGGGATTGTCAAGGCTATGACTGTTTCTCATTTTTATAAAATGTACAAATCTATGGCAATTTTGTTTATATAGATTAGTGACAACAATAATAACGCAAAAATACATCTATATAGGTGCCACACTGCTGCTATCACACTCTCAAAACATGTACACCACTGAAGATGAAGCCTTTGCAAAAGGATGTAAATACTGACTTTGCTCAAAGTTGGTTCTGAGAAGCACTCCTTTTTCCTTTCTCCTGCAAAATAAAGCTAGGAGCTATTAAGAGGCACTTGCGTTACGTTGTGGCATGATGTGGCTGAGCACTCACTTTGAGCAAAATCAGTCCTTGCATACTAAACCCACCCAGGAGGTCCCAGGGTGCACAGAGGGAACTTTTTCAGAAGAAGAGATGTTACATTTTACAGCTTAGTATAAGTGTTGGTTTACTTTAAATATAGCTTTGTAGACTGCAACTTTGGTTTCATACAGGAACACACTCTTCTCTGCTGCTTTTTGACCCATTGCGGCACTGCACCTTTGTGTCAGGCTATTGCTTCTTTGGGAATAGGAGTGCTGTATATATGAATACAGATGTCCTAAACTCACTCCAGTCACCTCACCATCCTTCCTCTTCAGCAGTAACCATCAAATCCCATCCAAATGAAATTATGTGTTGCTGTGACCTTTAGCAATGCCTGTGGCAGCTGCCATACTTCCCCTAATAGAATTTCTTTCACATTTTCCCCAAACATAAAATGTCTGCAGCTGAAGTGGCTTTTTTTTCAGGTTAATTGAACCAGTAAATTCTTAATGGCCCTCTTTCGTTTAGTTAATGTAATGCACTTTAGGGCAATCAGAGGAGAGTGAGAACATAAAGCGCTTAAGTAATCACGCTAAAACATCATTACAAATCACATAGCCTACATAGTACACACAACAAAATATTTATGTTTATTTAAAGGAAAAAAATTGGTTATGCTGCTTGGTAAATGACCAGTTATGAAGCCGAGTTATTAAGCTGGATATGACCCTTTTAACTTAAGTATGGTCAACAATTTCATAATTTCCATAATACCGGTACATCTAAAACAATAAATATATAGATTAAATGTGCTTGTGGTAATATAACAATATACCGGTAGAATGAGGTTAGGTCAGGTTGGCTATGCAAAAGTGTGTTTAATTGCTCTTTTGCGCATGTTCAGAAAATCTACATTAATGTCTATGGAGTTACTGTCTATTATGCTTCCCAACTGTTGACAGCCTTCCGGCTGAACTAATAACAGATTTTTCTACGCAATCAGAAGAAGCTGCCTAGTGGGAAGACTTTGCAGTGGAGAAGATTTGGGAGGAGAGTGGACAGGTTACAATAACATTTTGGGGGGACGTGTTGAAGGTTGGGAAAGATTAGTCAATTAATGGATAAGTATGCTAATAGTATAATTATCCCTTAGGTTTTGGGGTAATGCTAAGGTTCACTGCTATAGCACCAAGCTCTGCCTTCCATAATTATACTTCATTATCCATTCCGGTGCTTTGAATGCATCACATTCTCTTTAGCTTGCAATGCCTAAGCACTGAGTCCCCATAGATTTTAATGGGTTGCATATTGAGCCTGTAGATCCTAAATATTTCCCTATTTAGGCTTATGGGGACTGTAAATAATGTTGGCACTGAGAATATAGACACCTGAGTTGGCCAATGGCTGTGCAATGGAAATACATAATCAGCTGGAGTGAGGGGTGCTTAGTGTAGTTTAGCTTAGCAGGGCTGGGAAGTGTGGATTAGTCATAGTTTATTAATTGTAGACTTGTCCTTTCAAGTACAAAGTGCTGTGCTCCTGAACTTCCCTCAGTGAACTCTTTTAAAGGTGTTGCTGTCAGGTGATGTAAATTAGAAGGGTTTAAAGAAACCCAAACGGTGGGGGGAGGAATTGGGGATCCCTTGCACCGAAAATAGATGCGATAAGATTTTGAAAATTTTACACGGGACTATGATGGACAGTCAAACCATTGAAGTTAATTATAAGTGCCTCATGGGGTGGTATATAACCCCAGTAAAAATGAGTAAGATACAAAGAGATAAAACCTCTTTTTGTTGGAGAGAATGTGGAGGCATAGGTACAATGTCACATATTTGGTGGGACTGCCCAATTATAAAAAAATATTGGAAGCAGATATTATCATTAATTGAAAGCATTACAAAAAAGCATATCCCCGAAGACCCATGGGTGGTCTTGTTCCACGGGACAGATATCCCTATAAGACAGTATAGAAACTCAATAATCCCAATCCTACTAAATGAGGCGAAAAATCTAATTCCTGGGAAATGGATGGAGGAGAAGAGCCCGCAAATAGCTGAATGGTTTACGAGAGTAAACCGACAGCGAATACTGGAGAACGTAGAACTAGTGCAGGAAGATGGGGATAACTTGAGCAGACGGGAAGATAAATGGTCCTGTTGGACTGAATTCAGAGAGTCATGGAGATACTTTGAAGAAATAACTAGATAACAAACAGTAATACGACGAAACTAACTGACGAATGGTAGTATTTAGGATTTGGATAAAGATCTGCAAGACGGGGCGGAAGGGATGGGGGAGGGTAGGGGAAAAGGAAATGTACTTTGTATTTGTATTGAAAAATTTTGAAATAAATAAAGAATTAAAAAAAAAAAAAAGAAACCCAGGAGCTGGATATACTGTACTTTATACAGTAGAGTGGGGCATGCTGAAGGGCCTGCTTCTTTGCATATACATGCAGAAGGGTGGCTAAAGAAGAGTTTGCTGTCAGTTTTCACTTTATAGATTTTTTTATGATGTTGAGCTTTTGGCAATTGTAGCCATGAAACCTAATTCTTTACAACTTAACCCCTGAAGCTGGTAAAATCCAAACAGCATGGAGGCACACATGACTATAGCAGATCTTGACACAGATATACAAGAATCTCCATTATTGGAATAACCAAGGACAGTGTCTGTCTTTGCTACAATTCCTTTTACTACATTATAATTATATAAAATTATATTATAAAACTGTTTAATAATGTATTTATATAAGTTTTGAAAGCAAGATATTACCGTATATCGAGTATAAGCCGAGTTTTTCTGCACATTTTTTTGTGCTGAAAATGCACCACAACATATCCAAAGCTGGGGTTCCTAGCACCAAGTGGCCCTGAGATACGGGGGCCCCAAATTCGGTTTGGATAATGTCATTCTCTGCTGCAGAAAAGTGCTTGACATTTTCCAAACCGACTTTGGGGCCCCGTATCTCGGGGCCACTTGGTGATAGGAACCCCAGCTTTAAATATGTTGTAGTGCCGGTTCCACTGGGTTTGCACACCACATTTTGGGTTCCTAGAACCAAGTGGCCCCAGGATACAAGGCCCCAAAATCAGTCAATTGTGTCCATCTGCAGCAATGTCATTTTGGGACCCCCAAATTTTGGCTGCAGCTAGGGGGCTTCTAGGAACCCTTAACTACAGAGTTTGAAGTTCGGGGGACCTATAGCTGCAAATGGGCACAGTGAGGCATGCAAATGGGCACAGTGAGGCTGCAAATGGGCATTGTTGACCCTCTTTTCCACTTACAGTAGCTGCACATTTCTCACCCTAGACTTATACTCGAGTCAATACGTTTTCCCATTTTTTTGTGGTAAAATTAGGTGCCTTGGCTTATACTCGAGTATTTACGGTACTTATTTTTTTAAGGAAATAGGACAAGAATAAATTGGTATGTGGTAAAATGGATGCTTATTCTGACTTATTCTCATCCAGAATGGCCGTTAAATTAATACTGTAAACTTCAAACAGAAATAGAACTACATTCATATCGAGAACACCGGCCCCCCTTTTCTGAAAATTTCTCACATTCAGCTGCTGCTGGAAATATATTAAGTGACATCTAAGATATGTAAAGGTATGTAGTAGAATGGACGTAATCTCAGTAGAGGAGGTATGATAGAGTTTAGAAAGAATAATGTAACGGAACTCCTAAAATGGACAATAGACCTGACTGTCAATCTTCATACGTGGTATCAAACTGGCTAATGAATAATTCACATGTCTTAGTATTGTAGTAACAGTATACATGTTAAAGTGGTCATTGGAGATATACTGGGACTGCCGTTGATTACCTGCTTCTGCCAACTGTAGTTGATTGGTTGTTACGCTGGTCACATAGATTCAATATTTATATGTCACTGACCTAAAACAACTATGTACATCAGTCATAGAAAAGTCCTTCTCTGTTAATCAAAGTGTAGGAGTGACAGCATAACAACCAGAAAATTGTCATTTTCAGGAGATCTTCAGTAGCAGGCTTTTTTTTGTGATAGATTTCCTTTACCAAATGCACATCTAAGATTCCAGGTATGATTTCAAAATGAGGTCATACTTTGATGACATCATTATGGTGCACCTGCAATGCAGGCAATTTTATTTTCATCTGCAGTCTCTACTCAGGTTTCATTTCATGGGGAGACACCTGTACAACTCTGTGACACTGAAAGTGATTGTCATACACCAGAATATTGTGCAGAGAACCGTGGTCATCTTCTAGGGATGGTAGCCAGGGATCCACTCAGCCTTGCATATCATCTGCTCCTGCAGTTCCTAAACCAAATGTCTGCACATAACCCTTTGCATTGTTTTAGACATTCATTTACAGGCATAATCTGGTGTTTAAGTCTGTGATTGAAATATCTCCTCCGAATTAGAGGTTATTACTCATCATTATCTTAAACTACTGCGGTCTAATCTTTGGCTCTTTAACAAAGATCCCTCATTTCTGTTATCCTGACTCATTATTGGTATAAAGATAGCACAAATTTGAGCAGAAAGAAGCATACTATCTCATATCAGAAACATTAAATGCTAAAAAGCACCTCGCCATTTAGTGCCATCTTGTAAAACTGTGGGAGATGATTGTCCTCAATGATTTCTCCTCTCCGGAATGATTTAGAAGATGCTGTGTCAGCAATGATTTATCTATTGACAGCTAAGGATAAAAAGATACGGGCACCCATACAGCGCACCCTTTTTCAGATTAACCTACAGACTGCATTAGGCAAATTTGACGGCATAAAAAGATTTTGCCAATTTGTCTAGAAGCAATTCCTCTCTGGGACTGCACTAAGAGCAGTCTTTCATGCCACTGAGCAATTTAAATGACTTTGATAGATAGTCCAGGAGGTTAAAGTATTGTACTGTACATCTATATTATCACTTTAATAAAAAGCCAATTTACTTAATTGCTGGGTGAAATTAATCTCCGGAATTGGAAAGCTTCTCCGGCAGGATGCAAGGCTTCCGTACTTCATTCAGTGCTATGCTAAGGGAATGCCTTAGTGGAGACGCTTGATATTGTAATTTCCTATAACATTCAATCAGCAATTACTGTTGTGCTATAATCTAAAATCCCGGAATGCTGCCTCAATAATCCTAAAGCCAGTTATAAAAATCTGAATATGTTTTATGTGTGCGTGGTTCCAGAAGTACATACTGACTATAATGCCATATGATGGGACCAGTTTGACCCACCCGAAGCTTATCCTAATATGCCTGGCATCATTCAGGGAGGGTAGAATCATGCTAACACTTTTTAAAAAATTCTCCTATCTTATGGGCAGTTTCAGTATGTCCCCTAAAGTATATCTAAAGTCAACATTTTTGGGGTTTTTCTTGTTTTCTTTTTTTTTTTGGTAAGTAGGAAAGGCTTATAACCTTGGGAGTTTTTTTTTTGCTCTCTCTCTCTGTCTTATTGAGGAATATTTCCATTCACTTCCTGTCCTGTAGACACAACCGAAAGCCAGAGAAAATTTCCCAGAAATAAGGGAAACACTGCAACAAGTGTTTTGTGGAAAATGATCAGCACATCCACAATTTAAATCCTAGAAGAAAACGCTTTGGTTTAATATGTGAAGTACTAAACACGTGAATTGTACCCTTCAGGATAAAGTCTCAGAGGGAGTTTTACCGGATGAGCTGACAATGTTAACTGACCGCAAGTGTCCCTTTTGGACGATTCGACCTCTATTTCTATTCTGGTGACAACTCAACAATTTGGATTTTCCCTCAAGTCCCAGTAGATTGGTCACTTTGATTATGTCTATATAACGGGGACATAGACTGAAATAAAAACTTGCGGTTCAAACTATTTCCTACTTTATCCAAAACTAAAATTAAGAAAAATATTTTGACTTTAGATTACATTACTGTGATTTAAAAAAAATAAACTATGTTGCATTTGTGTTGTTTCCAAGTATATACCATTCAAAATTCACAATCAGGACATTTTTTTTCACTGGTCAACACCGAAAATGTGCACTGAGGTATATTTTCAAAATTTTTATATTCTTTTGTGCATTTCCATGCAGGCTTCCACAGTCAAACTGCAGTGTGCTCTTCCTTCTAACAATTCTGCATCTTATGCTTTAAATTATTAGTCATTTCTGTTACTCACTTGATGTATTCCTTGGAGTTACAGTTACTAATTGATCATTTTGCCTTTCGTGTCTTCCGGTATAGTGTTTCAGATTTCCCATTCTCTGCAATTACTCCCTAAGCTGAAACCTCTGCAATAATATATAAAAAAAAATGATAATAAAAAAATGTTTCGCTCTCTCCAATAGTGTTATTTGTAATTATGAAGGATTTGTGAGGAAACCACCATATGCATGTTTTATTAATTCAATATTAAATGCCAAACCTATAGGAAAACTGAACTCCTCTAATAAACAGAGCACCTGGTGTGTACGGGGTGGTCTCTGTCTGTTAGTTCTCTCCCAGGATGTCCTGGAGCCATGCGTCTCAAAGGAGATCACATAGAGAACAGCTATGAAATTGCATAGAGTTGTCTTTGTGGCCAGTGTCACTGGCTTTGTGGGACATGTTTAAAGCCGCAATCTGACTTTGTTTTATACATTTTATTATTTTTTTTAAAAATTACTTTCTCCGTTTTTTACTCATAAACATAGGGATATTATGAAATGTATGGTGCAGCTGTGCTTGTACAGTGGTTTTGTACATAAAATGAATGAGAACAGAAATGTATTTGGAGAAAAGGGAGAATCTCAAGCCACTATTTTATATGTGACTTATAAAGTGCCTGTGGAATTAAAGAGCCATTTTCAAGGCAACAGGTGAAAGCAATCAGTAAGCTACTAATGCTCTCAGGCAAGCATTGCAGCTGTGTTAAAGTCAGAAAGTTGCAGCAAGATTTTCACAGATCATCTAACATGGTTGGTAGAAGGGAAGCAGGAATGTACTTCTGTGTTTTGGTAACTTCCTCTCTGCTTCCTGTATCCTATTCTATTCTTCAGCAAGGCCATTAATTGGTGCGGTACAGCAATTCCTGGATGACTATAAAAGTGATGAACAAGTAGTCATCTGTTGATTTACTTTTCCATTTCGATTATGGTGTATCTTAAAGCCCAACACTATGCCCTTACTGCAAGGGTTAGTTGCTCATTTTGTCTAGGGGTCAGTAGAAACAGTTTTACTTACCTAATCCATTGCTCCCATGGCAGGCAATGCTCCCCAGTGATCCAGTAGTGCACTGTCCCTTGACCTCCTCATGTCCAGAGCAGAGCTATGAACCCTGTTTTGGTCTTAAGGATCTCATGATCCTAGACCGGTAGAGCTTGGGGATGCAGAAGCTGCAGAGATCCTTTTAGCTGCGAGAAGAGTGGAGGATTGGGTAAGTATACATGCTTTATTTTGTTCCCATTAAGCATAAACGATCAATTTACTCTTGTAGTGCAGGTGGAGCCCCACTGTTAAGGAATCATTTTGCTTTTGCCAGGAGTTGGAATATTGGGTCCTGTGGCGATGACATCAGTTTCATATACTTCTGCGATCATTCAGAATTCATTGACAGGTGCATTTGACCTGCAGTTAATTTTCTTCCATCCTACATTTGACCTGCTTCAAGCAGGCTTTACATTCCTGTAGACTGGCATGGGAATTCAAAACCCATCTAATGCAAGAAAAGCCCACTGACGCAGACACTTAGGGATCTGTCAAAGCTGATATATAGGCATTTCCTGCATCCTAAAAAAATGATAATTCTCTAACAAGCCAAAAAGAGTGTAAAGGAAACTCAGAAGCAGCTTACATTTACCTTGTATCAACTCCTTCAGCAATTTAAAAACAAATCATAGCAGCCAACCAATTTTTTTTTCTAGGATCAGTTGCTCTCAGAAGCATTGTTTCCTGCACTCTAAAGTAAATAAAGGACTGTTATATTGCACACCCATTATAAACTATAGTCCTTGCCCAGAAAACCAGGCTTAGTAGGGTTTTAAAATGCACATTTGTTTTGAGAGATGTCACAGAAAGGAACATGAGCGCATGTTTACAGAGATTTTTTATCTTTCATGCAAAATATAGAATAACCCATCTTCATGCCAGGCCGCCACTGACAGGTGGGGTACCCCCGGACACAACACCTGATGATTAGCTGTTTAACAGCAAGACCAACCAGTTCTGTTCTTTCTTTTTAGGAAAAGGTGGAATTGAAACATTAATTTTCCAAGATCGGGAAACGTTGTATTGAAGAAAGCTAGGCAAGTCTTCAAGTGATGGATAGGTTTGGGGCTGCTTGGCACTGTCATTAAAGATTTTCAAAAAAAAAAAATCACTGTATTCTCTATGGTGCTTAGAAAGAAATGGGATGGCAGAAAGAGTGAGGCAACAGTGGACTTTCATGGTACGGATAAGGACTCACATAACAATGTATATAAAAAATATATAAATTTATTACAACAATATAAGAAAAAATATACAATGGAAAGAAGGGGGGCAAATGAAAACAAGAGACAATATTGAATAATACAGTACAAAATCATTTCCTATAATTGCACAGTGCGGCACAAAATTATTGATCCCTAATACCGGAAGCAATATAGTGACATTCGAACTGACGCAAGATGGCACTCAACATGTTTCGCGGACTGGCCGCTTCTTCAGGAGTATATTTAAGGAAGAATGTGTCTGTATAGTTGTCTCTAGAAAGGGGGAAATTAGGATAGTTAATATCAAATAAATAAAGAAGTAAACAGAGCACCCGGAGACAGCCTAAAGAACACCACCCTGATTCTGCCGTCAGGGGAGGCGCAGGCATACCGACTGGACGGGATGCATGTCAGGAGAAATAATTATTTAAAAGAAGGGGTAATGACACCCACTTACACACATATATATATAAGCAATGCTCTTATATATATGTGTGTAAGTGGGTGTCATTACCCCTTCTTTTAAATAATTATTTCTCCTGACATGCATCCCGTCGAGTCGGTATGCCTGCGCCTCCCCTGACGGCAGAATCAGGGTGGCATTCTTTAGGCTGTTCTTTATTTGATATTAACTATCCTAATTTCCCCCTTTCTAGAGACAACTATACAGACACATTCTTCCTTAAATATACTCCTGAAGAAGCCCGCGAAACATGTTGAGTGCCATCTTGCGTCAGTTCGAATGTCACTATATTGCTTCCGGTATTAGGGATCAATAATTTTGTGCCGCACTGTGCAATTATAGGAAATGATTTTGTACTGCATTATTCAATATTGTCTCTTGTTTTCATTTGCCCCCCTTCTTCCCATTGTATAATTTTTCTTATATTGTTGTAATAAATTTATATATTTTTTATATACATTGTTATGTGAGTCCTTATCCGTACCATGAAAGTCCACTGTTGCCTCACTCTTTCTGCCATCCCATTTCTTTCTAAATTTTAGGACGACGGTACTGTACGCATTTTCTTATCATATAGTAGCACTATTTACATATCTCTATGGTGCTTGTTCACATCAATGCAATATGGTGCAATGAGATTTTTGAAAAGGTGTAGGTCCTTCTTTAGTGCAGGGTAGTGCATTTTTGGCACCATAGACTGCAATTGGAGCACACAGCAGAAATGCAAATAAAGGCATTTTTGGTGTGTTCTTGGCAGGATTTTGTATTTAGAAACCGGTCTCCTCCTTCACATGAAGCTTAATAATGTATGTAAAGTACTCATAAAAATGTGCTACAAAATCTCACTGAAAAACGCATTATTATGCAGCAGCACCCGTGAACCTAGGATTATTTGCTCCCCTTTGGTCTGTTAAATATACCATTTAAAGTGTTTGATTATATCTGTTCAACAAGTGCAAATAGCTTTCATCCAGTTAGAAATTGTATTAACTGATAACTTCCTGTACTCTCTGCCTCTGAACTGTTATTGGTTGCCATTGTTTCCTGCTATCTTCGTGTACTACAAAACAACCCCCCCCCCCCCGATTATGAATAGGAGTGGTGTTGATGTATCCTAATGCCGCGTACACACGGTTGGACTTTCCGGCAGAATAAGTCAGATGGAATCTTTTCATCGGATATTCCGATCGTGTGTGTGCCTCATCTGACTTTTTTTTTTCGAAAATTCAGACGGACCTAGAAATAGAACATGTTTTAAATATTTCCGAAGGAACCAATTCCTATCCGGAAAACCGCTCGTCTGTATGCTGTTCTGACGGACCAAAAACGACGCATGCTCTGAAGCAAGTATGGGCCGGCAGCTATTGGCTACCGGACTTTCCGGCAGAAAAAGTCAGATGGAATCTTTTCATCGGATATTCCGATCGTGTGTGTGCCTCATCTGACTTTTTTTATTCGAAAATTCAGACGGACCTAGAAATAGAACATGTTTTAAATATTTCCGAAGGAACCAATTCCTATCCGGAAAACCGCTCGTCTGTATGCTGTTCTGACGGACCAAAAACGACGCATGCTCTGAAGCAAGTATGGGCCGGCAGCTATTGGCTACCGGACTTTCCGGCAGAAAAAGTCAGATGGAATCTTTTCATCGGATATTCCGATCGTGTGTGTGCCTCATCTGACTTTTTTTTTCGAAAATTCCGACGGACCTAGAAATAGAACATGTTTTAAATATTTCCGAAGGAACCAATTCCTATCCGGAAAACCGCTCGTCTGTATGCTGTTCTGACGGACCAAAAACGACGCATGCTCTGAAGCAAGTATGGGCCGGCAGCTATTGGCTACTGGCTATTGAACTTCCTTTTTCTAGTCCTGTCGTACGTGTTGTACGTCATCGCGTTCTAGACGTCGGACTTTGGTGTGATCGTGTGTAGGCAAGACAGTTTCAGCGAAACTCCGTCAGAACTCCGTTGGAAAAACCTTCAGAGTTTATTCCGATGGGAAAACCGGTCGTGTGTACGCGGCATAACACAGTGGGGGTTATTTACGAAAGGCGAATCCACTTTGCACTGCAAGTGCAATTGGAAGTGCAGTCGCTCTAAATCTAAGAGGTAGATCTGAAATGAGTAAAAGCTCTGCTGATTTTATCATCCAATCATGTGCAAGCTAAAATGCTGTTTTTTATTTTCCTTGCACGTCCCCTTCGGATCTACAGCGACTTCACTTCCAAGTGCACTTTTAGTTCACTTTCAAGTGCTCTTGCAGTGCAAAGTGGATTTTCCTTTAGTAAATAACCCCCACTGTTATGCAGTCCTAACACGCTCCCTGTCCTAAGGTGACAAAAACTACTACAGTTTGGCTAGCACTTTAGGACAGGAGGTGAGTTAATGCCAGGATTGCCAGGATACAATTAAGGGGGGGAAAGTGTGGAAAAATGAAAACGAATGCAGCCAACACATCTAAGGACCAATAAGCTGTAATACTATCCATTTTTGTTCTTGGGTTTTAAAACACTTTCATTGTGTGCTATACTTGTCTGGATTGTAATTTGAAAGATGTCTTCAAGTTTTGTTTCCAAATGAAACCTGGTTGTTAGAATGATTGTTATTAGAATTGTAGTAATAATGATGATGATAATAATAATAATGATGATTATGATAATAATGATAATAACAATAATGCAATGATGATGCCAATAATGGAAAAAATAATGCTAAATATGAGTATTCATGGGATCGTCATCAGGCGTACATTAGACGAGTGCCACGTATAAAGTTGTATGGGCATCTGTGAACAGCTGTGACAAAAAAAACCTGTATATCTTCCCCTATTTCTCAAGTCATTGTACTGCCTTGTTTTCTGCTGTGATGGATTATGAAAAAGATTAAGAGGACCTCACTCTACTCTGGAGATCTCGTTTCATATTGTGTCCTTAAATGTATCCGAGCCACATTCGGTGATATTGGACTAAAAATGTGCCGCGACAGCTGGACTGCTTTAAATTTGAACTTCGTCCCCAAGTCACACAAAGGAAGCGGCGCACGAGGCTTACGCCATGCAGCCATATTAAATAAGAATAGCATCTTTTCCTTTCTTGCCAAAGATAGTAAAATTAACATGCAGCTGGCTTCTCTGATAAATGGATTCGGTTAGGTCACTGAGGGGATGCATGTGACACTAAGTGATTTACAGTGCTTTACCTTAATGAAATTGTTTCAGCGAGATGACGCTGAGAGCTTTTAATGGATGGCTTTACTTGATGTAATGAAATTGCTTTCTTTTGGCATTTAATATAAGGTGCAGTTATTATTTACAAGAGCCCTTTCTGCGCTACTGTCTCTGTGCAGAGCAGCAGCAGAGCAAGAGAGCAGGGTGCAGGAGAAGGGACAGTGGAGGGGAAAGGCTGTTGGGTAGAGCGGCCTAAGCTTTGTACATCAGACAAGGTTGACTTCACTGAACCGTTGTGCTTGTCTTTTAAGTAGATCCTCCTAATCTGTTCACAGGCAACTGGATTTTAACCAGATCAGCTGCATTGAAGATGGTTCTTTCCGAGCTCTGCGCGACCTGGAAGTGCTGTGAGTATACATCTAGTTTCTTGGCATCAGCAGCTTATGACGAGGGCAGCGTGTGTATTTGTGTGTGTGTGAGAGAGAGCTCATCTGGCTGTCATGTCACTGTCACTGCTCTGCAATAAATGTGCTTCTCTTCACTGCTGCATTGCCTAAATGTTTGCAACACAAACGATTTTTATGTTATGTTGCTAACTGTATGATTATCTCTCCTTCATGTCGTCTGATGTTACTTCTCCTAAGCTAGCTGCTTTTGAACATATGGTGGTGGTGCATAGAGTGCAGTAGCCCATAACAGCCAATCAGGTTCTACATGTCATGTTAGAGAAGAGGGAACCGTGAATGATGATCACTGGTTGGCTGCTCTGGGTTTCTGTACTTTTTTATTTTGGCTAATGACATCAGCCTACTTATATTTCATGATCATATTTATTTATGCATGTACACTATAACATCCATTCTATCTATCTATTGTACATGTCTGATTTATATATCTTTGGTCATCTTTCTGTTTATTTGTATCTATCTATCTATCTATCTATCCATATATTGATCTATCATGCCTGTTTGATTAACTGTTTATTTTATTCTATCTATCTATCTATCTATCTATCTATCTATCTATCTATCTATATATCTATCCTATCTATTTATCTATCGATCTATCATGCTTGTCTGATTATCGGTTGATTTTATTCTATCTATCTATTGATCACGCTTGTCTGATTATCTGTCTTTATTGATAGAATACAATAAAATAAATAGAACTATCAATAAAGACAGATAATCAGACAAGCATGATAGATAGATAGATAGATAGATAGATAGATAGATAGATAGATAGATAGATAGATAGAATAAAATAAACAGATAATCAAACAAGCATGATAGATCGGTAGATAGAAATATGGATAGATAGATAGATAGATAGAATACAATAAAATAAATAGAACTATCGTTCTATCTATCTCCCTCTTTTTCATTCTATCCTTATTTCTTTCCTTCTTTCTTTCATTCCTTCTATGTTCCCTTGTTTCCTCTTTTCTTTCCTTCTTTATTCCTTCTTTCTTTCCTTCTTTCATTCCGCCTATGTTCCCTTCTTTCCTTCCTCCCTTACTCTTTTCTTTCCTTCTTTATTCCTTCTTTCTTTCCTTCTTTCATTCCGTCTATGTTCCCTTCTTTCCTTCCTCCTTTCCTCTTTTCTTTCCTTCTTTATTCCTTCTTTCTTTCCTTCTTTCATTCCGTCTATGTTCCCTTCTTTCCTTCCTCCCTTACTCTTTTCTTTCCTGCTTTATTCCTTCTTTCTTTCCTTATTTGCTTCCTTTCTTCTTTCCTTCCTATGTATCTATCTTTTTCTACGTCTTTCCCACTACTCTCAATCCCTCTGCTCTTGACATTGGAAACATTTTCCGAAAGGGTTGTAGCTAGGATTCAGTCATATTTGTCCAACCTACAGGCTATGTCTCCCATAACCATAAATCAGCTAGTTGAAAGCTCGATTTCTGATTGGCCACTGAGGATTACAACACACCCCCTCTCATTGCATGCTGTTATTAAATAATGTGACATGGAAACCAGAGGGCTGGTGCTATGTCAGTAAATAGGTAAAAAACATCCAACTTAATCATAACATTTTTATAATGCATATATGTATTTATTTACACAGTGTGTATGTTTGTGTAACATATACTGTGTTTGTGTGCAAATATATATATATATATATATATATATATATATATATATATATATACACTATATTGTCAAAAGTATTGGGATACTTGCCCTTACACGCACATGAACTTTAATGGCATCCCAGTCTTAGTCCGTGGGGTTCAAATTTGAGTTGGCCCACCCTTTGCAGCTATAACAGCTTAAAATCTTCTGGAAAGGCTGCCCACAAGGTTTAGGAGTGTGTCTATGGGAATATTTGACCATTCTGCCAGAAGCGAATTTGTGAGGTCAGGAAACTGATGTGGACGAAAAGGCCTGCAATCTCCGCTGTAATTCATCCCAAAGGTGTTCTATCAGGTTTAGGTCAGGACTCTGTGAAGGCCAGTCAAGTTTCTCTACCCCAAACTCGCTCATCCATGTCTTTATGGACCTTGCTTTGTGCACTGGTGTGCAGTCATGTTGGAACAGGAAGTGGCCATCCCCAAACTGTTTCCACAATGTTGGAAGCATGAAATTGGCCAAAATGTTTTGGTATGCTGATGCCTTAAGAGTTCCCTTTACTGAAACTAAGGTGCCAAGCCCAACCCCTGAAAAATAACCCCACACCATAATCCTCCTCCACCCAATGATTTGGACCAGTTCATAAGGCAAGGTCCATAAAGACATGGATGAGCGAGTTTGGGGTGGAAGAACTGGATTGGCCTGCACAGAGTCCTTACCTCAACCCGATAGAACACCTTTGGGATTAATTAGAGTGGAGACTGCAAGCCATGCCTTCTTATCCACATCAGTGCCTGACCTCACAAATGCTCTTCTGGAGGAATGGTCAAAGATTCCCATAGACACACTCCTAAACCTTGTAGACAGCCTTCCCAGAAGCGTTGAAGCTGTTATAGCTGCAAAAGGTGGGCCAACTCATTATTGAACCCTATGGACTAAGACTGGGATGCCATTAAAGTTTATATGCATGTAAAGCCAGACGTCACAATACTTTTGACAATATAGTGTATGTATGTGTGATATATATATATATATATATATAATATAATGCATTTTAAAGCGCCTGAAAAGCGTCTCTCATGCCTCCCCAGTGTGAAAGCCTGAGTGCGCTTGCCGGATGGGCAAAAAAGTCCTGCAAGCAGCATCTTTGGGGCGGTGCGCACCGCTCCCAAAATGCCCTGCCCCCTACAAAGCGCTTTGGCAGCACCGCAACACGGGTTCTTTAAACCCTTTCTTCGGCCCCTACCCGGGGTTAAGAGCGCCCTGCTAGCGGCCAAATAGCACCTCTAAAACTAGCGGCGCTTTACCGCCAACGCGCCCCAGTGTGAAAGTAGTCTTATGCCTTAAGTCTTATACTGCGTACACACGAGCAGAAATAACTTGGATGGTTTTTCCGATGGAATTCCGCTCAAGCTTGGCTTGCATACACACGGTCACACAAAAGTTCGTTGAACTTTCGACCGCCAAGAATGCTGTGACGTACAACACTACGATGAGCCAAGAAAATGAAGTTCAATGCTTCCGAGCATGCATCGAATTGTTTCCGAGCATGTGTAGGAATTTTGCACGTCGGAATTACTACAGACGATCGGAATTTACAATCTGAACTTTTTCCGACTGAAAAATTGAGAACCTGCTTCGGCCAGCAAAAGTCTAATGAAGCATACACACGGTCGCATTTTCCGACTAAAAGCTCACATCAGAGCCAAATTTCTAATCATGTGTATGGGGCATTAGAGTTATGGAATATATAAACAGGGGCATAACGTCAAATTTCATACAAATATGGCAGCAGGATGTGAAATCGTCCACAGGCAAGATTTGGGTTTTCCTAAAACATTTTAATAAATCTGCTTAATGTGGCCTTGTGAAATGCATCTTATGATAGTTAGTATGTTGCTGCTGTCGACTGAAAACAGTCTACAGGGTTCTTTTTCTAACAGGCCAAAACAATGCAGTTTTATTTATTGCCAAAATGCATCAGTTATGCATAAATACACTTAAGAGGGTGCCACATCCCCATGTACAGTATCCAACAAAGGAAAAAGAAATGGATAAGACTGTAAAGGCACCACAAAATATTGTAAATAGGTAAATAAAATACATAAATTGTATTATACAAAATTACAAAATTTGATGTATTTTATTTATTTACAATCATTTGTGGTGCCTTCAAACTCTTATCCCTTTCTTTTTCCTTTGTTTGATACACACATACACACATTCTTTATTAACCTAGCACCATGTAATTAGATCAACGTACGTTGTCTTAAATCTTGGCCTTTGGAAATTCAAAGTTTAAATGTCCTTGCTTTGATACTAGCCATAAATGTCATATAACCAATAGTGGCTAGTGACATGCAACTAAATGAATGCTAAAACTAATTTGGTGTAGCTTTGAAATTTTTTACCACAGATATATAGTTTTATGAATGTTAATATCCATAGAAATAAATTATTTAAATTTAAAAATCCTTTTTTTTTGGCAGGTCATTGCTGCTTAGCCTAGGTCCATTGGCACAAATCATTTTATTAATAAAAATAAAGTACCTTTGCTAGACAATGAATAAAGAAAAAACTGTTAAATACATACAATCACACACTTGAGTCCCTTGCGTCCCTGCCGCTTTCAGTCTTATGCCACTATCTGGAAGAAATTAACCATGGCACAAACATACCATCTCCACGCTGATGGCATCCATCATGCATTCCATAACTAGGTACCCAGGAGTTGAGCAAAACGGTGCAAAGCATTTGGCCACAATGCTGCCCACCAATGACAATGTGGCATAGTCAACAGATAGATTGGGGTTGATTTACTAAAGGCAAAAAGGCTCTTCACTTTGCGGGGGAATTTTCACTTAGCTTAAGTGAATGAGGTTATTCTCTGCTAACTTCCATTATCGATGTGCAAGTAAAAAATACAGTTTCTTTAATTTTCCTTGCACATGATTGGGTCAATTTTCACCACATTAACTATGGTAAATCTCTCTTGCAAAGTATACATTCCTTTGAAAAGTGAACAGCCTTTCTGCTTTAAATACAGTAAATCAACACGATTGTGTTATAATCTCTTCCCAAATGCCTGATTAATATTGTTGTGTATAATATATATGATCGGGGGAATATATTATTATTCAGTTCCCATCTGTAGAAGAGAAAAAAAAATGTTTTTTTTTTTCCAGAGGGTATAGTTTTTACTGGATCCCACGTTTAGAGTATATACAGAGTTATATAATAATAAAAATCGCAATGAGTCCCTTCAGGTCTTCCTTCCATCAAACTTTACCAAGGATAAAGACACTCCACACACCCAGCATATATGTCCTATATAGTATACCATGCGTGCACATGTATCCACACAATCTATACTCAGGCCATTCCTTTCCTCCTCCTAAGATTCAGGGGAGCCTGATACAAATACCCCAAAACCTACAACAATTATGCTGATGTTTTCTTGGTAAATGCAAAATTAAGATTTTTTTTGTCTATACCTTGCAAATATTTGCAAAGAGTTGTCTTTCTTTTACCATGAACAAACTGGGCCCCAATGCATGTAATTATTAATTTCTTAACACATTATGTACATTGATTGTATACATTAGTGTGTCACATCAGCAATTATTTTACAACCTGTATGCTCAGCATACGTATGTGAAACAGCGAGCGCTCCAAGCTTTTGAAAGGTTTTGTAAATTTGAGATGGAACGCTGCGGTTTCCAGAGCTCACATAAAACAATCTCAAGTTATGACTTATTTCAAGATTTATTTGCAAATATCATAATATAGTATGTTTCATATTGTATCTCGGTTTTGCCGAAGACCTGGATTGTTTTACGTTACACATATAAGCAATCCAAGTGAACCCCAAGAGTAAAATCCTTCAACGACCTTATCAAGCGATGGCTGAAATGACAAAATATGAGAAAACTAAATTTAAACAATGGTATAAAGTGCTGTATCTAAAAACGCTTATTAAATTTGTTTAGTGTAAAGAAAAAAAGGCCTATAATAGTAAAATATTTGGCTAGATTTTTAACAGATGGATTTTTAAGGGCTAAAATTGAAGGACTATGTTCAATGTTATCACCAAACCAAATAAGAATATATATTTTATTTATTTTTTTACCTTAGGTAATTATTATACATGTACATTTTTATGTCTACCCCCATCCAAAGGAAGGGAATTTAAGTAGAATAAAATTGTTGAAGTATTTTTCTTTTTATTATTACTGTAGGGATATCAGTTCCTGGCCAGTAGAGCTTACAATCATTTATGCTACCAATGTATTTTTGTCACCATTGAGTTTTAAACTTAAGCTTCAAATTTAAAAAAAAATACGATGTGTTTATATCACTGTGAGTTTTAAGAAAATTAATTTAGTACCTCAAGCACCCCAAATGCCAGAAGTCTTTTTCTGATCTAGTTTAGTTTGGGTGCTATAGGAGACCTTTAGTGCTTTCATTTACGGCTTTAGAAAATATATTTTTTTTTTGGCAGCTACGATGTTCCAGTACTGCATTGCAGCTCAAGTAGACTGCCCTATAGCGCTCATCCCAATCATAAAGATCACTATATACTCGTGAGACAAAAGAGGAGCTTGCTGGGTGTGTCCAAAATGGCGGCACAGATTCCTTTACAGTATATCTGCATTGCCTCACTATAATTAGCAAACATCACACAATTTAACACATTTTCCCCATATTTACTTATGAAATCTCACTGTTTTTGCAAATGTTAATCTTTTTAAAGCTTAATATGAAGTTATGAAATGGAGAAAAATAATCTGAACTTGTAGGCCTATGGTATTGTTCTGAAGTGTGGTTTAATAATGAGGGCTTCTTATAGATTTTTAAAATTACATCTAAGATGCCAGAATAACAGGTGAAAAAAAAAATATTTCACCCCGCCTGCCCTATTTTGCCCATGGTATTCCTGTCTTTAAATAATTTTTTGGATTACTGTTACAAAAATTGCTCACCTCTGAACAAGTCTTCATGTATGACCATGTTAACATTTTTGTGTTCCTATATTTTAAAAATACACTGATCTTCATTTGTAACGCAATAATAAAAAACATGAGACGTGCGCCAGTACCCTGCAGAGATTTGAGATTAACTTTTAAAAGTCAGCCAAGTTCAAATGACAAGAAAACTTTAATGCAGATTTTTGGGTTCTGATGAAATTTTGCAACTTCAGTGATGGCAACTGAATATAAATGTGTAGTTTATGGTGACTGCGCCCACTGCGGCAGTAGTAAAATTCTGCTGACGTTTGTGGGAGGAGCCATGGTTGGACATAGGAAGATTGGAATATTCTAGAAATTCTGAAGGGCGTCGAGCCTTGATAAGCGCCAGATCCTTTCACATTTTTGTTGCACACTCTGCTTCTCTGGTTGAGTGGATGGTTCTTTCCCTGAACTACCTTTCTGCATCGCCATTCGTACCCATCTACATCCTTTCTAAAATGTCTTCAATTCCAGGCAAGTTTGTGCGCTCTTCTACTATGCATGCTTTAATCTTTAATTGGTATTTTTCTTACTTTTTTATTTTATTTGTGGCTGGTGGCATAGGCTGTTATAGTCTTTTTCATCGCTAAGGGTTTTCCATGTTCATAGCTTAAGCAAAGGTAATGTGATAACAGATTCTTCTATTATTTTGTACTTGTTAATTTTCTTTCATTTCTTGAATTAAGGAGTGTACATTTTACAATCTCTAAAGCAAATACAAGGCTGAAAATGAATTGTTTAGCGGGAAAAGACAAGATTTGAAAGCTAATGTTATACATTTAAATGTCTTTTGCTCTAACTGGTTTGGTCTACACATTAAACTAATGTTGTTTAATATTGCATAGAAGAATTAGAATAAAATGTATATGTATATATATAAAAATCTTTTATTTATATAACATCGCCTGAGCCCTTGAGTCATGTAAGGGGACTGCGTTAGGTGAAGGTGCCACTGAAGTATACATTTGATAAATGTATATCTTTTTAAAACACTACCAACTATGCACTTATTTTTCTTTTCTCTTTTCTTTTCCCTTTTTTCCCCATCAATTTGAAATAAAGGCGCATTCGCTAACTATGTATTTCCCATATATCGTTTAGTAACTCATGGTGCCAAAAACCCAACCTTGTTGGTTTTGTTCCACCATATTTAGCTTATATCAGATGTGGTGATGGCCAAGACTAAATACATTTTTAAAGTGCATTGGTGTCTTTTTCTAATAGAAATGGCATATATTATAGATCTATAAAAATAATTTAGCAGAAGAGCAGCTGATCCAGAAAAATAACCTTAATATTAGCATCAGTGATATCAAAGAGAATTTTCCCCAAACTGTGGTGGCTTTTTGCATTATCTCTTCTCCTTCCTTCTGCGTTCTACCTTCCTCTATACTGGTGGTATTATTTATTAGCATGTTTCAAACTATGTGTACTATGTTTTTCTAAATAAAATATGTAACTGTACAGCACTGACTATTTTGATGCGCCCAGGTTTTGTGGCAATCAGGTGAGGTTTGAGAACAGCCAAGTTTTACTAGCAATAGTTCTTAATAATGCTTCCGTCAATCTATGGCCAACCTTAAATTACAAGTCAACATTAATGTGAAGAGGAAATAGCGTGCAATGTGTTTTAAGACTAGATGTGGAAGAATTTGGTGACCCTTCTGTGACTTGCTGTACCCACAATGCAGTTCACTGTAGTATGCCTACATGGCACTGTTACCAAGCACTGTATTAATTGGGCTGTACTGCAGTTTTCATTAGCAGCACATTAAATAAGTGGAAAATGCCTGTGGGAAATGCAATGCAGACGTTCAAATGTTTCACACTAATCCAACAATATTTTTAGTTAGGGTTCATTGCAGTTAATATTGTTCCTGTGCATGATTATACATTGCCAGGGAAACATGTTGAACAGATTTTTCGAGCAATAAACTTTACGCTGTCAAAAAGAAAATACGCAGTTATATTACAAATCCTGCTGTTGCCTTTGGTGATCTAACTTCTTCTCTTTCATGTTTTACAGTACCCTCAACAATAACAATATCACTCGACTTTCAGTGGCAAGCTTCAACCACATGCCAAAACTGCGAATTTTGTAAGTAGATTTTTATTAATGAATCTCTTATATTTTTATTACTCTGAGACAGAAAAATCATATTTTGCTGTGTTAAATAGATTAAAACATCACTTGATATATTTGTCTTGGGAAACATCTGCTTTCTGAAGTAAAATCGAATGTAATGCATAGCGGGAACAATTATTTTTTTGTTTGTGTAAGTAAATGTAACAAATTAGGAACTTTAAATATTAGCCATAATCATAAATCTAGAAGAATTTAACAGCTTACTATTTGTTTTTTTTCAAAAGTACGTTAAAAGCAGGCAAGTAATCAGTAGGATTTTTACTGTATAAATAAACATCAGAAAGTTGAAAAAATCTGAAATCTCTCTGTGCAGAAATATATATAAAGAATAATGAATAAAAAATACTCTTCATGTTTAATGAACTGCAGTCATTTGGAGAACAGCCAGATTCCCAGTCTCTTGCTGCAAAAGATGAAAGATTTGTTTTTTTTAAATCTTTAATAGTAGAGTTCAGTCCATAGTGGCCATATTTCAACAGTTTGACTGAAGTGAACACCTGAGTTTGAGAACCTTTAGCAAAGCACTCCAATAGTGGTAGACACAGTGAATAGTTATTTCAGCTAATATATACTTTTTAAGTATCAGTTCTGAATTATTTTTGAAATTGACAAACTGTTTTATAAGGTCATTCTAAGCACAATGATTATGTGAAAAATACAGAAACTCATAGGAGCCGCACAACAATTATTTCACCAAGTTGGTTACAATATATTGAAATCTGGTTGGTGGCTCTGGGCCACTGCAAATTGCACATCATATCCAAGTCATAAAATAAAGATGATAAAAAGATTCATAAAAAAATCCAGGTGTGATTTGATGAAGTTAACAGGGAGAATTTTAAGTGTCCCTCCACTTCCCTTTTTGACCTTATGCACATTCATTATAAATCCCACCAAAGACTTTTGGAATCTTCTGTCCCAAACATTTAATGCTTAGTAAAGGCATACCTAAATCCACAGCACCACTCCAAACCTATACCCCTTAAGGTTCATAGACCATCCAGGTGCCGACTCCTGTAGCCCGTCTCTTCTCCAGAATGAGAATATGAGAAGATGACAGTTGCACTCCGTATTTAGCTAATTCTTGATACTTTATTATTTTAGCAATAAAGTGGTTGTATACATATGGTCTCCAGCCAAAAAAACACATTCCCTAAACATGTTTCACCCAAATGGGCTTGTTCACAAGAATAGAGTGGGTCACTTTATGCATACTTGAGACTTGGCGTTGTTTGTGAATTTTCCACATTGTTGTAATTATATACTTAAATGTTCCCGTTTTATCCAAAGCCCCCAAATGCTGGGGAAATATCTCAGAACATTAATATGGATAAAATCCACTTTGCCACACAGAAATGCAAAACATGGGCAGTGATACATTGTAGGAGAGTAGATTTTTATAAGATCCTGTTTTGATTTATAATTTCTCCTCTCTGCTGCTGAAACATAGTTCTGCCTCAGTATAAAACATGCCCTGAATACTTCTTAGGTGCGTTTATTTTATGTGAACAATGGTCAAACGTAGAAAGATGAATCATATGCAGGTGTTTGCAACCCTGGCGCAGAACGCTGTCCAGAATCAAAGAAATGTGCACAAAGTATTGCAAATCCTTTGCTTAATTACCCCAAATATAAAAAGAGAATACATGTAAACTCATTGCAGTTCAGTCCTTATGAGCGATTAATTTGTACCTTTTTGAGTATGCAACCCTAACTGCATTTTCTAAATATTCCATCCCTAACAAACCCTACTTTGCTATTTTTTCCTTTTCTGTTTGGCAACCCTTAAGAGTTGTATTTTCTACATAAATAATTGCATTGACATACTAGGTATTTCACATATCATTTAAGGGACTAGAATGGCTTTGATTGGCTGTCACCTTTGATAAATAGGAAATCTTTACTCTTTTAATACTGTACTGCAGCCAGACCTAATTAAATTGAACCAGCTCTTTGACAATCTTTGTAAAATGAAATTAGCTGTAGAGATGGAGTGGTGTGTTTTAGTACCCATTATAGTTGGTTAGGACAGAGAACATCAGCTAAGCAAATTAATATTACTTAGTCAGGAAAAACTATAGAAATACAGACCCAGTGTATAGCTAAGCTTATACATTTCTGCATCTAAGCCAAATACACACTTTTACATGAAGAAGGGAGCTTTTAGTGGTATTCACAGAAATAAAAGATGAAGAACTTGAGAAAGGCTACATTTTTTTAGATTTTCCTTTGTTTTTTTGTTTACTGCAATGTACTTAGCAGAAATTTTTAACAAAATATCAAAAAATAAAATAGAAACGAAAGAAAAACTTGTGATCATAAACAGAACACCAGAGAAGACACTCGGGTGAGGATCGGGCTACCTTGAGGGGCAATCTTTTGCAAGCTCCCAGTATTAATTTCTAGGCGGATCTTTATGACTTTTAACGAGAAAGAATAAAAGTGTTGTATCTGTGGGGTGAATTGCATTGGAAATAATAAAGGGTAGGTAGTGGTGCCATAGAGACCAGGGAGATGTTTCCCGAAGTTATCATAGACAGATGTCAGTCTATGCTTATGCCTATGTAAAAAGTGTGAAGCAGGACCAAAGTGAAAGTTGCCGGGGTATGCAAAGAACATTATCTCATATGTATTTGTGATCAAACTTTGCAAGTCCATGTAGAGATAATGGGGTTTATTTACTAGAAGGGTAAATCCACGAGCACTTGGAAGTGCAGTCGCTGTAGATCCAAGGGGGACATGCAAGGAAAATAAAAAACAGCATTTTTGCTTGTACATGATTGGATGATAAAATCAGCAGAGATTCCACTGATTTCAGATCTTCCCCTCAGATTTACAGGGACTGCACTTCCAAGTGCACTTTCAAGTGTACTTGCAGTGCACTTGTAGTGTAGAGTGGATTTGCCTTTAGTAAATCAACCCCAATGTGTCTGTTGCCAACTCCGTTTCACTGTATGTGTCAAGTGATTTACTACATTTTGCTGCATAGGAGTTTAAGACTGACAAGTCTTTCAGGCTAATGTCTGATTTGCCATATTGTTTCAGGTGGCTTAATGCCTGTTGAACCTTGTTAGAGGCTTTAGAGATGAAGATTGGAAAATAAGATGTTTTCTTATCTTTGGTTTCCTCCTTTTCAAAAGCCAGTTCATAGGTACACCCTATAGGTTTTGGGGGAGGAAATGCTGTCAACCAGGTGACATGTAAGAGTGCCTGCTGAACTCTTAGACATCATACAAGCAAGCATGTTTTGCACCAGTCTTCTAAAAGATTGTTCTTTTTAATATCTATGGCTAGATTCAGTTCAATATCTTTAAATGGAATTATCAAGTAGGCAAGCAGCTGCATTAACACAGTATCTCTCTGCCTTGCAGTCTGAGCTTTATCACAAACATCTTTTATTCTGGTCAGCTTCTGAAACTTTAGATTTATTTTAGTGAAGGGTATTGTTAGCCCCTATCTACATCAAAACTTTGGTATTAGGTGTATTGTCCCACTTGTAAAAAAAAAACAGAACAAGAAAAGTTGTCATACACCAATTTAGCAATTAGCGTGAATGTTTTACTATTGTTCATATGCTTTAGCTACTTGGAATTGAGCCATGATCTTGTGCTGACCTGCCCATTTTTCGAAGTAACAAACTTAATTCCTCTTTGTGTTGCCATTTCCATCTTTCAATTTCAGACGTTGTATTGAGCTTGGGTCCCGAGGGGCCAAAAGCAACTAATCCCCTTTTCTTTGATTAAACAAAAAAGAGAGGAAATCAGAAAAAAAAAAGGATACAAGGGGGGTGTTTTATATTGAATTATTTTTCTTGCCTTGTTCAGTTGAAAACGAATGTGACCTGCTAAAAGGATTTTGCTGGTTGTTTCTATAGAGACTAATAAAGCAAGACTTAGTGATATTTCTAATTGGGAGCCAAATATTTTATGGGTCTTTTTTTCACTCTTGCTGTCAGTAGGCTCCCTCTATAGAGCAATTTACTTCAGATGCGTTTTGTCTTTTTTTTTTCTTTTAACTCCCGCTTTTGTTACAGCTTTTTTAGCTTCAGAGTCCACAACTGTTTTCAAGCTCTTGTATGTTTTAACCAACTAAAAAGAAACAATGCTGGATGTGGAGAGATTGCATTTTTATGTTGGCAAACACAGTTTTTTTTCTGCCTTGAAAATAAATGAGTTTTAAAAGGATTTGCAACAGATAAATTGGTAAAAAAAGAAAACCAAACAAAAGTGGTGAGGATTACGGAATTAAGCTTTTTAGTTCTGGATCAATGGGCACTACATTGACTGGTCTGAAGCAGTAAATATTTAAAGTGCATAAATACCCATAATCAAACTTTTTAAAATCATTGTTCACTTAAGTGGTTGATATGCATTTATTTGTGCCCCTTCTTGAAGAGACAGTGATACCCTCACTGTCTTGTTAAGGAGAAAACACCCTTTTTAAATGTATTGATACCAGGCTTGCCACTTCCTTTTGCCATGATAGTCTTTTATGTGTTTTTTAAGTGAGGTGTCATCTTTTAACATTAGTTAAAGAAAAATGTAAAAAGGTTAACTATTCCAGGTGTGGTCCTGTTACATAAGATTGCATAGTAGTCGCTAGTCACACATAATCCAAACTTGGGTAAAACTGTTTTTTTTTAGTTCCTGAAACTATTAAAGCCAGTTTGCTAATCTGCACCTTATACACCTGGCAAATTCTAAATCCAACCCATATTTCAGTGTTGCTTGTAATAATTTGTTAGCGTGCACTAAACTATAAGGTAGTTGTTGCGAAATAGCCACCCTTTATGGATAATATCGATTGTGCTGGAAAATGGCTACATTTTGTATGCAAAATCAATAGATAATAGCACTCTGCTGGAAAAGGAAAAATTCCTTTACTAGAATGGTGTAATATAGTGAAACTGCGGGTACAAATTCTGATCCCTGGGGAACCATGCACTCTTCTCCATACATTAAAGTGTATCTCTAGCCACTACAATTTTCTTTGATTTTTTGCATACAATGATACACGGTTAAAATATCTGTCCATTTTCTTTGCTCCATGTGTCCCCACTGGGATGGGGAAGTCCAAATTGCCACCAGAGCAGAAATAGATGGGAAATCTTTAAATGGGGACACCTGCTCTGGAAACATCTGTGTAAGAGGGGATTTCCCTTCTCTATGGAGAGATTTCTGCTACTTTCTTGTTGGGTTTTGGGTTGGGAAGTGAGCAGAAGCCTCCCCAATGGGACACAGACAGAAAAACAAGCCCCACAATAGGTTTTAACCACTCCCTGTACTATTATTATTATACACTTTAGAACTTCTGGTTTCAGCTGAGAAACTACACCGTTCCCTGATACTATCAGGGAACGGTGTAGTCAAAGGGATGTCAAAGTCTGTGTAGTCAAAGGGATGTCGGTGAAGTTAAAGTCAAGTACTGGTTCACTATTTATATTGGAGGCAACATGCCTTGATTGTTATATAAAGGATACCCAAATACTGAGTATTTTATGGTTATCACTACAAAAACTGCAAGTGCATACCCAGCTTAGGTATGCATTGACATTGATTATGTTTTTACAACATGGTCTATTTCTTGTTTTTTATAGCCGACTTCATTCCAACAACTTATACTGTGACTGTAATCTGGCCTGGTTATCAGACTGGCTGCGGCAGAGGCCCCGCGTCGGCCTGTACACTCAATGTATGGGACCTACCCACCTGAGAGGACACAATGTGGCTGAAGTTCAGAAGCGGGAATTCATATGTAACGGTAAGGATGTTTTATGTGAATTAAGTTGCTTTTATTGTTAAATAAAAGGTGTAATGAAAACTTCCCAAAGTCTTGATCAGGGTAAAGGATGCAATACAGGGCTCAACTGTCTTTCACTTGGCCCGCAAACTCAACAAGAGAAAATTGGTTGATTCCCCATCCACACTAACAGCATTGATGGAAGGATCTCCACTGCTGGCTATAGTACTGTACCCACGGCTGCCTGAATATCCAAACAGTGATACGTTGCAGTCACTATTAAGTCAAACATTTTCCACCCAGCTCTGTCGATCTTTAAATTGACATTTGGTACTTGCATGGCCATCCATGACTCAAAATTGGAGCCATTGATGGGGGGCCTTGGCCCATTCAGGATCAGTCAGGTTTTTAAAGTCAAAATGCTCAGACCTATTTTGCCATTTCATAATGCACTGGCTAACTTGACAATAACTTGGCAATGGGTTTGCTGGCCTAAATGATTTTCACATTTGCTTCAGAAATATGAGGCTTTCTTTTGCTTCAGTGTTGTAATAAAAGCCCTGCATATGTTTTTTTTATAAGCTGACACATGGATAAAAAGATGCCCTTTTTTACCATTTATAACTATTTCACATTATTACATCCATTTTACATTGTCATATTCATCCTGATTATAAGTAGAAGAAATATGTGTAATTCTTACTGGCAATGACACTTCTCTATGGTCTGTTACCTCTATTTAGTGAATTGATTTACAGCTTAATAATGTTAATTAACCATATGAATCATTATTACTCCACCTAATTAACAAAATAACCTGCCTTAATCATAATCTGTCGAGATAAAATGAATCCAACCCTCCTAAAAAAAAATCTAAAGGTCACACGAGATATTCAGGAAACAAGTTAACAAAGTTGTAAAATAAGTAATATTTTTAGTTTTAGCACCATAGCAAACTTTCTATATCAATAAATATTTTTGTACAGCTGAAGTTGATGTGACACCCACAAGAGAGAGATATGTAGTGACAAAACTGGCTGTAAATGTTTGTTATTTAAACTTTTAACTAATCACAATGATTGGCTTTGATTGGCTTTGATGATGATCATGTAATCAGGAACCACAACTATTAGTAACCAATCTTTAGTCTGAGACTTGAGAATCTCAGCAACAGAATCATCACAGGCCTATATAGCAAGGTGTACAGAAGTGCAATGCTAAGTCAAAGCGGAAACTATTGCAGAAAAGTGTATTTGTGAACGATTTTAAATGTGCTTGTCAACAGGTTCTGGAAAAATGATAAAAATAAACATTTCTCAAGACATAAATACATAATATGGGTTTCCAAGTTTAAGTTTTAAAAATTATTTCTTAGAAGTTAATTTAGAAAAGGCATATAGTACTGGTGCCAATAAAGTCAACTTTATCTGGTAATAAAAATAGAATGTTACACACAGTATTTGCTATTAGAGGTGGTTGGGCACTCACTGAATTTTTAGAATGTTTTTTGTTTTTTCCTCTGTTGGTTGAACTTGATGGACTTGTGTCTTTTTTTCAACCAGATTAACTATGTAACTATGAATAAAGATGCATCAGAATTTCATTTAGGTGACTGACATTTATCAGGGCTTGAATCAAGAGTTTTATTTTGCGGACTGATTCTTTGGAAGGGTACAGCCCACCTTTATAAAGCCGTTTGATAACGGTTGATTGCACCCTACCAAAGCATCAGTCACTGATGCTTGTATATTGCATGTTAAAAACCCTATCAGTGCCCAACTACCTCCAATTGCATCTGCCTTAATGTAAGTGCAAAGACCAACCTCTTGTTATTTGTGTGTGTGTGTATGTATGCATGTGTATATATATATATATATATATATATATATATATATATATATATATATATATATATATGTATATGTATGTATATATATATATATATGTATATGTATGTATATATATATATATATATATATATATATATATATATATATATATATATATGTATATATATGTGTGTATATATATATATATATATATATATATATATATATATATATATATATATATATATATATATATATATATATATGTGTGTATATATATATACACACATATATTGTATATATTAAAAAATGGTTTATCTAAGTTTAAAAAAAGGCAGAACCCAATGAAAAGGCTTATTGTCGTTATAGTAAAATAGATTTCACTTGAAAATTACACAAGCTGAATAAAAAAATAATTCCATCAGGGGAAAAAAAGAACTGCTATTTCTGTGCTAATATTGTTCAGTTTTTCGGATTTTGCAGTTGGTAGGTAAGTGTCATAGACATTGCATGACTGTTACCACGTACCCAAAATAATTTTTTAGATGTTTCCATTTATTTGCATTTGTATTTCTCCAAACATATTATTGAAATGAATGGTGCCAATAAATGTTGAAACTCTTTACAGAGAACATTTGGTGGAATTCTTTCACCTTCTGAATAACAGACATTGGCATATAAACAAAGAAACTATTAATGGACTGTCTTTTCTCTTCTTTTTTTGTACATAACTTTCAGATGAGGATGAAGGCAAGTCAATGTTTTGTCTTCCTCAATTTCTGCCCATTGCTTTGTTTAAATGACTTAATTGTAAATGGAACAAAGGAAAGTGGAGGTGGTGTCCATAACAGCCAGTCAGGTTTAAAGAGAACCACTAAGGAATCTACATATTCAGATTTAAATTATCATTAATTTTCAAATTAACTTATTCAAGCTTATTCAGTAGTTAAAGCCGCAAGTGTAGGTAAATGGCAATTTTCACAGCTGTGATTGGATGGTAAAGGAGCAGCAGGTCACTGAGAAGGTCATCTCTGTGCTTCCTCCTCCAGTCTGGAAGTTTCACATGTTAGATTTGCAGCACTCCTGATTGTGTGTCATATACAGTTCCAGATTTGTGGAATGTACACAACTGCAAGCTTTGTGTATGACGTGGTTATAGTTACTTAGGAGCTGGAAGACAGTATGCATTATCAGGAGTTTAAGCAGTTAACAGGCTAGCAACTACTAGAGAAAATCAATTGATTCCCTCACCCATGCTAAACAGCATGGGTGGTGAAATCTCCACTACCAGCTCTTGTATTCAGCAGGCAAGGCACCCACATCTGCTTGAATATAGTATGGCTGCCGAACGGCAACTGCCTATGGATAAGTTGGCTCTTGCAGGGGCATCTACAGCTCGAATTCCAGCTGATTCAGCGGAGACATTCAAAATATGAAGAAGGAAAATTAATAGAATATATAAATATATTAACAAAATCTATAAAATAAATTACAGAGACAAAATCTATAAAATGCATACTTTTTACAGTAACCTATTTACGAAATATTAAGCATAAAACACGATCAAGCTGAAACCTGGAAATTAGTCATTAAAATTATAGGATTGTTGAAACAAACACAGGCTGACTATGTTCATTCCTACTAGAGCATTAGAAAGCAAGGATTGTCGTTGGTTTTCCACAGCATTGTTTGACCAAAAAGGCCCCAGGTTTTCAAGACTGCAGCATGCTTCATTTTATTGCAAACTGTGCTTGAAGGGTAGTGTTTTTCAGGTTACTCGTCCCAGAGTAGAAATAGAGCATTGCCTATTCCTATACTACCCTTCAGATATCCTGTGTATTGCCAACGTGTCCAAATTAGTTTTTTATCATATGTAGATAAATAATATGATTTTTTTGATTATTTTGGCAGGTCAGCAGTCCTTCTCAATATCTTCTTGCAGTGTCCTGCAGTGCCCAGCTGCCTGCACCTGCAGTAATAACATTGTGGATTGTCGAGGAAAAGGATTGACTGAGATCCCTACTAACCTGCCTGAGACCATCACCGAAATGTAAGACCTATTGACATCTTTATATCTGCTAGTTGTATTTGTTTCTTTTACTGGAAAGAATATCATACAAAGAAATTTGATTATTATTTTGTATTATTATATTGTATTGTCATCAACCTTGTATTTGCTAATCATAGAATATTGTACATACTGACATTACAAGAATCTAAGCACCTTCAAGTAAAGCCGGCCATAGATGGTACCTCTAAAGTACTGGTAAAAAAAATTTCAGATGTGAGATAATGTACAGGATTACTCAGTAAGGCAAAGCAAAGAGCCACGTTGCCTATACCAACCAATCAAATTTCAATTTAGTGCAGCCAGTTCAGAGTAATATACAGTCTGATGGGTCCTATGATAGAAAACAAACTTTTTTGATACATATAAAAACACAGTTTAGTTACAAAATCTCTTTTAAAAAGATCCAACATATGATCAATCAACACAATCTAGGTTACAATGAAGATTGGTAATTTCCATTGCTATCACATGTCCTCTTGTGGGTCTACGTGTTTCGCAGGACTGCCCACTTCCTCAGGACCAGTAGTAGCTATTTAAGGACAGTAGATTGCACAGAATATCCTAAAGACAAATTCTAAGGAAAACAAAAAAACTAATATTACAAAATAATCTGTTGTTGTTTTCCTGCTTAATAAACATGTTTTGCAGTAGAATGAGTTAGAATGACACCACAGCTCAGAAAGCAGCAGCGCATAAACAGCCTCTATTGCATCTTGGAAGCATAGCTATTTTTATTTCATAGTTTGGACCTGCTTAATTTAAGGCCATGCCCTAGTAGATTCTCAAACAAACATTCATTTATGTGAAAATTTTCAGTACATTCAATGACTTGACGAACGCTATCTGAAAGTACTTCGAAGATGTTTTGCTTTTGACATTTGATTTTGGAATGGATGGACTTTCCCGAATGAAAACTGCATGCGATGTTTGGAATTCAATTGTTTGAGAAAAAAATTTCATCTGGTATCTTCAAATTCTCTCATCACGAGACCCATTCTAAATTTGAACAAATGCTCTTAAATTTTCTAGATTTTCTAGTAGAATTTTACTACTGTATGGCCAGCTTTAGACATTAGGAGAAAGGGGGGGTGGGGGGATTCCATGCATAGCAACCAGACCTTTGCAGGTTTACCTGACAGCATGGGGACCAAAGCAGAGAAAAGGTTGTAGATTTTCTGAAAATTGCATTGGGATTATGTAGACAATTCAAATACAAACAGTGCTTAGTGGCGTTCTTTAAATAACTACGAAGCGTGGGAAAATATAAAAGAAAGGTTGCAAGAGAGGTATGTGAGGGATTTGACCCATGTGCGAGTGATCAAAGGACGAGCTCTCCACTATAATGTAGTTTCTGTTGACATGCAGTCAATGTAAACTGCAGTAATCACTGAGATGTAAAACAATCTAGTGGTTGATTCTCATATCCCAGAGGAGGATTAAACAAATCTTCTATGTAACTCCTCTGTAAAGAGGCGATACGCAGGACGGGACAGTCCAATAATCTCCTCTTCTGCCCTCCCCATACAATTGGTCCTTGAGCAGCCCAGGGGTTAAAATGGAATTCTGCTAAGGAGAAACAAAGAAGAAACCTAAATGTCAACCGAAGATCACTGTTAGTTCAATTTCCTTTTCTGCTTTGGATTATGTGGCCCAGATGGCGCATCCTGCAGCTTCCAGTAAAGGCTGTGAAGTGATTTTATTAAAGTGCCTTTGATTCAGCTGCTTAGTAGTCAAGTGAATTTCTGTGGACAAAGAAGAGCCTTAAGCGGTGTGTCTGCAGAGAGATAGAACATCAGCAGTCACAAGTGGATGCTCTGAATGTTTAATACTGAGGCCATTCAGCCTCAAAACAGCATATAATGTGGACCAACATGTCGCTTATCAGGGATTCTTTATTCGTCTTCTTTATTGCCTCTATCTCTATGCAGGCATATACAGAGACAGTCTGTCTTATTTTACAAGGTAACATTTTATGGAAATTAGCAAGGGACTGTTCTGTCTTTTGCTGCATTATATATTCATTAAAGTGTTATGTGATGAGCCGGAGACGTTTACGTATTGTCATTTCGAGCCTATCACGATGCAGCGGTGTACGGTGTATACACTTGCTTTGCATTATGCTGCACTAGTTACATTTTCTGTGTTTTCATTTAAGCTGAGCTTCAGGTATACAAGACACAAATGAATGCAGCTAGGAATTAATGCATACATTATTAAATGTATTTTTTGAATGCAATCACTGTAAGTATCTGAATTTGATTAAAAAGCCTCTTGTAGTCCTGTGTACGGTGGAGATCTGACTGGTAAAGGGGGAAGCAGAACAAGGAGATAGTTTGTTGTACTGCAGTGCTCATGTGCTAATAAGGAACGTTTCTGATAAGAGGAGAGAGCAGAGTGACAGAGAGATGAGCATTGTGGTCTGCTGCTTCTCCTTCACTGCCCATTCACAGGCTGGGGGGGGGCAAGACCTGTTGATTTTAAGGCACTGCAGCAGAGAAAAATCAGGTCTCCTGCCCTGTGTTGTGTGGAAGGGCTGTGTAAATATCAGATTTGGATAGACAAAAGTACAAAACAGGCAAAACAGCTCCCATATATGTATTTTATCTATTTGACTGTTTGCCTTTTCAGCTTGCACACCCTTTACATACACTATATTGTCAAAAGTATTCAGCTTCCCATCCCTTTTTTTTCTGAAAGGTCAGGCAAGTTTTATACATTTTCTACAGAAGAGAAGGCTGCAGATAAACATGTGCATATGTAGGAGGATTTGTTTCAATTCTGTGCATCACCTATGGCCAGTCACTTATATGTGAGGGTTTACAACCACTTTAAGGATACACATTTACAAAGTTACACACTTGTCCCAGTGCCAGATGCAACATGCACATAAAATACAACCTGAGCCTTCTTTGTCTTTTCTTCTTCCATCAAAAATCTGCATGATACGTCTATATAGCTTTCCTCCACCGCTGTTACATTCATTCTAGCAAGTCAATATTCAATTTTTTCCTTTGTATTTATCTAATATATCTTGCTGGTTTTTATGGCTTCAGACTACCATATTTAAAAATATGAAAAGCCATAAAAATTCAGCTGTAACAAAAAAGTTCTTTTTACCTTGCACACCACATATTCAGAATATTCTAGTTTGTGCAATTCTGTGCCAGAATGATGATATATTACATCTAATAAATTTCTTGTCATTCTGACTTTTATATCTATTTTCACATGTCGCTGATAGCGAGAATTCAACCAGCTGTCTCAGTACATGAGAAAAGGGAAATTGAAAATCTGAACTGAAAAGTTAGCTTTAAATGCTCCAAACTTTAAACAGAAAGAAAGAGAAATGCAAACCCGCAATAGCTTTAGTGGAAGAAATATGTGGCAAAAAAGACAAAGCAGAATAACAAAAGATGCAGCAGATAACTCCAGATGTGTGACCAGCCCATGCATGCAATTGAAGTGTCTGTTAGGCTAGGTCAGTGATGGCGAACCTTGGCACCCCAGATGTTTTGGAACTACATTTCCCATGATGCTCAACGGCACTGCAGAGTGCTCGAGCATCATGGGAAATGTAGTTCCAAAACAACTGGGTTGCCAAGGGTCGCCATCACTGGGCTAGGTTCACACTGCTGCCAAACGATTTTGATCTGGCTTCAGTGCGATTGTGTAGTGATACTTGGATGCAACCTTGAGGAGGATTGTATATTCTATAGGGGAAAAATCACACTGGAATCACACCAAAGTAGTACAGGAACCTTTTCTAGAATCACCCCATGCCGAGTTGCATTGATGTGAACAGGCACCATTGAAGACAATGTGATTTCCCTTGTCATGCAATTCTGAGCAACTAAAGTCGCATCTGAAACCACGCTAGTGTGAACCAGGCCTAAAACGTGGATCTAAAGTTGTCCACTGCAATCGAATAGGATTTTGCATTATTTAAATAGGCAACCTTATTGGTTTTATCTCCAGTTTTGCTCCAGTTTATTGCCATTGTGGTGATGAATAGAATATCCAATATGGGTAATGGAAAATAGATACTTCTTTTTTACTATTGAAAGGCTTGGTGTGTTTTTGAAGTTTTAAGTTTAGGTCTGGCATATCTTTTTTTAAACAGGATTATGCTCTCCTACAAAGCTGGTGTGAATACTTTAGAGCCAGAAGTGAACTTGGAAGATTCCCATAATTTCCTCACCTTAGTTTAGAGACAGATCAAGGCAGAAGCCCTAGGCAAAGAGTTAGCACCCCCTTTCCTCTCCAATCCACCTGGTTGGCTGCAATAGGCACAAATAGCTGCCCCATCTTCATTCTGCATCTGTACTGGCATAGCCTAGGTCATCAGACACCAAGTACCTACAAGTGTTTCCCCCTTGTGAAGAGACAAGCTGGCGCAAATTGTTGACCAGTTGTGCTATTCCCCTTGTTTACTGCAGGAACATGAATATTGTAGCTTGGCCCCTGAATGTGCACTGGGCAGTAGGCTTCTACCTACATTGCCTTGTAGATGTCCTATTGCAGCTCTGTCTCTCTTTCTGCCACCACCTCAGGGGAGCACAGAAGTCACACATTGCTGTCCCACAGTTTATCTTTTTATAGGTATCGCAGTAACATACATACAAAGTTGAGACAGCAGGGCACAGATCTATCTTCACATAGCAGAAATCTGCTTCAACAATTTATATATTTTAGCACCATACTGTATATATTTTCAGTGCTACAGCATGAATAGGTAGACTTTGATTTAAGACCACAAGTTGGCTATTCATTGTCTATCTACAGCTGTATTTCCAAGAGCTGCGTGACGGCAAAGAATCATCTTGCCTGATTGTAACAATTTTATTATATCCCATAACTGCTATAGCAAATCCTTTCCGTAAAATCCATGCTCTCTGACAGCTGTGATTGTCTTTCACTTTTAGAGGAATAGAAAAATAAGCTGCCTAGATATGCCATGAAGGCCCATATAGGTATCATAGTCTTCCTTCATGTGGACTTTGCACTACTTCTGTATATCTTTCTGCAGACAATTACTCAAACTTATTGGCAATACAAATTTTAGCAAACTATGGCAGCCAATCAGAATTCAGTTTATTGAAGTGCAGTTAAAAAAAACATGAATTCTGGGTTACTGTATTTCCTTTATACTGCTTTTTGTCATAGCTATGTTCTGTTAGATAACTATGGTCAGGTGAAACTCCTATGTGTAAAGCAATGGAAATGTGAACAGCAGTTCATGGACTCTTATGTTTTTCTGGTGAAATTCCTATCACATAACCTAAAATAATAGCATAGATTCTCTGCATTTGATTTTGCAATTTATTTAGGCATATAACATGTCTGTAAAACACATGGATCACCTTATCAGACACCATAAAACAAAAGTGCATACTCCCTTGTAAAGTGATAGACAGGTGCACAGCTTTGACCAATTCACTGTCCCCCTGGTTAACTGTAGGAGCATGAAAGTTGTAGCTGGGCCCCCTGGACATCCATTAGAGCCAGATCATCCATAAGGCAAATTGGGTCTGATATTAATAATGGCTTGCAGGCTGACAAAGTTTAAACAAAGGTGCTTGTATTTGGGAGCAGAACAGAAAAGTTAAGTAATACATGGGAAGGAATTAGAGGAAATAATGCTTAGCAAAAATGGCACAGGTAAAGATATCAAAAAGGTGGACTTTAGTAAGATTTAAACATTTCAAAAAGAACACACTGGGGTACTAAAACTGGTGCACTCACACTTTTGTGCAGCTGTGCATGGTAGCCAACCAGCTTCTAACTTCAGCTTGTTCAATTAAGCTTTGGCAATAAAACCTGGAAGCTGATTGGTTTGTGTGCAGACTTGCACTAGATTTTGCACACTCCAGTTTTAGTAAATAATCCCCACTGAATAGTGGAAGTTTCATTTGGTAAATGCTCATATAAAGGGTTGTTGTCTAGCAAGGGGCAGACACGACATGTCAGGCTACATGGTCGATTATCCTGCTAGGCGATCACTTTAGATCTCGTTATTATAGGGACATCTCTGTGTAAATAATGGGTATTATTCTCTCCCATTTCTCTATATCCTGCTCCACAGGCTTCCCAGCCTAAAGGCATAAGGTGTCATTACTGAAGAACGGGCACTTATTACATGTACTTATAGCATCAATGCAAACGTTTTATTTTTATTTATCTCTTTTACTGAGGTGTAACCATTAGCTGTCTGCCTGTGGAGATTGTGCTGCCACTGAATGATAGCTAAGCTAAAAGCTTTCTTCATAACATTTTGTGGATTTTCCCTGAATGGAATAGCAGAATTGCAGATTAGTCTTGTCAAATATTTAAGAAGAATATCTAGGAATGTTTGGCTACTGCACTAGGAAACTCTCTTCTTGCTCAGCCAGAATTGGTAAATGTAATTTTAGATTTCATTGTAACCTGCTGGTATCACGGTTCCTACAGTTAGATAAAATTACGTTCCCCGAAGAGCATGGGATGCTACTTAGGCCCAATGACCAGAATGTCATAATATTGCAAGCAGTTATCCAAATCTAAAGCCTGTGCAGTTACCGGTTGGGCTTCCAGGTCCCCTGGGAACAAATGCCTAATTGGTGTGCCTGCGTTTAAGTATATATAACATACAAGCTTAACTATACGCATCTAAATATGTGGATAAAATACTTTATAAAGGATCTACTTTACCAGCCAAATGTTTTACATTTCTGTACAGTCAGTCCTAAGTTTTACAGAGCCCCATCATGCAGCACATCCAGCAGGGCGACACCGATTTTTCTTTGTTACAGTTAAAACGGAACTAAACCCATCAAATTAATGGTTTGAAAAAGCAATGACATTCCCAGCTTGCCAGTAATGCTAACTGTCACATTGGATGTGCTCTCAACCAAACTGTCAAGCCATCAAATGACTGATCACATGTGCAGCAACATGGCGGTTGCAGATCAAATAGAAACTAGATGTCTAAAAGACTAAAAACTAAAAGATGTTAGCTGTCTTGGCTGAAAATGATAAGAGGGTTTAGTTCCACTTTAAGCACTACAGTGATATCTCCACCTCCATCCTGCTAATTGGACAGTGAAGGGGCAGCATCAGAATAATAAGATCTGCTCACTCTACTCTCTTCTCCTGTTAGCTTGCTTCTTTTCAGAGCATTTGCATGCAGCAAACCTGATTTGGCTTCTGCTACTTCCCCTTCCTCATTGAGTTTAGGGGATTATGAGTGGTTGATACCAAATCTAATTCAGGAACTTATACTAACTGCATATAAAAAAGTTTAATAATGTATGAAGGCATTTTTTTTTTTTTTATACATACCTGAGGTTAATTTTTAATAACTGGAGCTTTCTGAAATTACACTGTAGGTTCACTTTTAGATTTCTGTGCAGTCTACAATTTGGGTTGCCTTCTATGCAATCTGTTTCTAGCCTCTGCATGCCTATAACAAATATGCAAAACATATCCAGAAACACGCATCACCTGAATTTTTTTTTCTTTTTCCCTTCACATTCATCTTTGATTGAGGGAAATGCTTGCCTTGTCTCTTTTGTTCTTCACACTGTACACGCAAATTATTAAGCCTTGATGAAGACATCCTCCACAACAGTACAGATATTGTTTACAGGTCATGCATGTATACTTCAGTGCTAAAGGATTAATTCATTTCGTCTTCCAGCTGTTCAGATGAATTTTATGTTGGCAGTTATACAGCAGAGAGCTCAGCATCATCACACAAATCAACTTCAGGAATTATCATTTTGTTTAGCTGTATCCAACCATGAAATGTGATCCCCTCCAGCCTTGTTATTCCCATATTACTCATGTAGCACCTACATGTAGGCTGCATATATTTCGGGAATTGTGATCTACTTTCTCTGCTCAGCTATTCTTTGTTGTACCTAGGTTCATATACAGGAAATAAATGTGTTGATTTGTTTGCTATAACATCTGTCATTTGAATGAATTTGGTTAAAGTATATCCATTGTAGAGTATTGTACTGTATGTGTCATGGATTAATGCAGAAAGTGTGGACTTTAAGTGATCCTCTTTTGTAAAAAGCCGGATGAAGGTATCAAAATAATCCCAAGAGCTCTGTTTAAGGGATAACGACAGTGAATTTCTAGAAGCTGTGATGTCTCCTATAGGCTCCCATGATCCAGCCATTGTCAGCACTCATTCCTCCTCCCTGCAGCAGCTCCTCACTGACACAGGGGAGCCAGAGCTGTAGGATAACATGACCAGACCGTAGAAGATAAAAAATAAGTACGCAAATCTCTTATGTGGGTTAGAAAGGATAGGTGGGGGGGGGGTCATATTTAAGGATTATTATAGTTAGGGTTTTCTTACACTTTAATAACTTAAGTCAATAAAGGGTATAGCTAAAACTCCAAACTTGAAAAGGTTCAGTGGTTTTGCTACATGTAGGGACTCATGCACAGGGGCATCAAGCACAGAAGCAAGTCAAATGCAGGAGGCCTTCATATGATCCTGAGTTGCATTGGCTTGCTTTTCCAAGTGGCTTTGCCTTTGATCTGCTTGAGGAGTTCCTTAGAGTTGAGTTGTGTTCTTGTTATCCTGTTGACTACTTTAGGGAAGAAAGTCAGTTCTGATGTAAACCAAAGCCCTTGCAAACAAGTGTGTATTGCTGTTGACCATGTAGTGGAGTGGGTAGGCACAGATATAAATATTTCCAAGCATTATGTCCTGGGCTGTATATACCTTACTCCCAAAGTGGAAAAAAAGAGAGAAGTGTTACTGGTTACATTAGGTGAATTCTAACAGTTCCTCATTTTAAAGAAAAATATCCGGCTTTTTAATTAGACCATAGTTTGTATTTATTTTTTTGTATCTCAGGTTTTCTCAATGTAATTGTATAATTGCATGTCACTTGGGGCTACATTTAAGTCCCCTCCGCGTTTACTCAGGGCCAAATCCATTGCTGCAAGTTATGTGCTAAGCTTTATTTTCCTTTGTAGGAGATTAGAGCAAAACTCAATCAAGGTCATACCTCCAGGGGCTTTCTCACCGTATAAAAAACTACGAAGAATGTAAGTAACAAATACTTTCAAGCAGCACTTTAATGGGGGTCACCAGTGTTTAAAAATATTCTCTGCACGGCTTTCACAGATGGCCGATTAGCAAATATTATGCTCTGAATCCTAAAGCCATAGGACTTTTTTCCTCTTGTTAATCATCTGTAACTTTGACTTATGAGCATTAAATACCAACATTAATGTTTATTAAGCCAGCTCTGTCTCAATGTCATCAGTCTGGCTACACAAGACGACATGGACACTGTTAAATGTACATTTGGGTAGCTTTTTTTGCTAATAAGTCAACATCTCTTATTCATTCTGCTGCATATAAAGTAATATTGCATGGCAAGCCAATGCTGCATTATACAGTAGTACTTTTACCTGTGGCTTTATCCAGATATTTAAAGTTTCTAGATGTGTTACACCAAATATAAAATGTATTATAAGTTTTCCCAGCATTTTCAATTAGCTGCGTAATCGAAGTTATTTATATATGTTATTTAATGAGCTGTCATTTAAAGCCTAACTTCAACAAACTTTTTTATTGCATTATTTTGATAGAGTGGGGAAATATTAAAATTCTTCCAGGTTATTTCTGTCAATGGCCACCATTTCTGTAATGCTCATACGAGAAATGGGGTCGGGAAGGTTGTCACTGGAGCAAGAAGGAGCTTTGCTAGAAATCAGCATTTCCTCACTTTAAATAAAATGTGTTTTTTTTGTTTCCTATTAGAGAGATTTCCTGACACTTCGTATCATGATATAATTAGAGGGGAAATCTCACCAGTGGGGACACACATAGCGATGAAAGCTTGACAAAGGTTCTAAACCTTCCCCACTCTATCCAAAATGAATTTGTTGGAGTTTGGCTTTAAGTTTCATTTAGTTCAATTTTTCTAGAGAGCTGTAGGGTAAAAATACTAACAGAATTCAGAAAGTTGAGAAATGTACATAAGCCTTACCATCCTGAAGAATTGACTAGGTAGGGATAGCTTTCACGTGGAAATTGACTGATAACTGCATTTCTTAGGTTGTTCAGCAGCTGTCCTTCCAAATGAAATGCATGAATAGGAACATACTATGCCTGCTAGGTATTTTAGACTGTAAAAAGACAGATGCTACTGCAGGTTGCTGTCCCTTTGTTAATGGCTAAATTTTCATTTGTGAACGTAGAATTTCTTTGGACTATAATGACTTTCCGTATTGTTTGTAAATACCAAGAGGTATTTATACTGTACTGTCATAGTTGAGAGTGAATTTCACTTAGATACCAGGATCTCTTTATACTGTCATAGTTGACAGTGATTTCCACTTAGATACCAGGAGGTCTTTATACTGTCATAGTTAGTTTATAGGGAATTCTACGTAGGTACCATGAGGTCTATATACTGTCATAGTGAATAGTGATTTCCACTTATTATCTTCAGTCTATTAAACACAAAACATTCTTTCTAACAATAGTATGATACCTGATCATAAAACTTTTCTTTATTATTCCAGTGATTTAAGCAACAACCAGATATCGGAAATTGCTCCAGATGCATTTCAAGGCCTGCGTTCCCTCAACTCCTTGTAAGTACCAATTCCTTTTACATGAGAATCGAAATTCCAACTTTATGTGGCTTGACGGTGCTTAGCCTGTTTGACTTGCTGTGAAGCTCCTTCTGAGCAGCTCTCTCATGCCGTCTAGCAGTTGTAAAACACAAAACCAGAATGTCATCAACATGAAAGTGAATCTTGACTATCTACTGCTGGATTGGCTTCGAACAACTTCCTGGATGATTATAAATCAGCTTGGACGGCTTGGCCACTCCATAAATCCACCAATGCATTGAGTTGTGTTGCAGCTTTTAAAATTATAATGGATTATTCCTGACGTTTTTATTTATTGGCGTAATATACCTGGAGACAAAACATAATCACTTTGCAATAAATCTTACAAGTAAATAAACAGGGGCCATGGCAATACATATTTATGCATATTTGGATTTGTGAGCAATAAGGCCATAAAATCTGTAACATTGAGCTTGGATAAATATGCAGAGAAAATGTGTCTGCTGTGGCCACCTTGGTGGTTTGGTAAGGAAAGGAACTTTTGGACTGTTTCTGTTGGCCACATGATCAAGAGGGTTTTTCCATTTTTGCAGTCCCAGTCTAATAAGCCACCTTTGCCATTACTGCTTTAGGACAATGCTTGTGCAGGTCAAAAAAGGGATGTCATTGGCTTCTATAAATGCTGAATTCATCCTGGGCTAGTTTTACTCTGTTTTAGGACAAGCAACAATGATGCCATAACCCTGCCATAACCTTCACAGGAATATGTTATCAACATAAATAAAATAAGTGGAGGGGCAACAGAGGAGCAGTACCCTAGAGCAGTGTTTCTCAACCCTCTTGCAGTAAAAACACCCTTTAAAATTATGTACACTCATGAGGCAAGGGTTGGGCAGGAGGGGCGGCTGCCCTGGGTGCAGCAGTTTACTGTATGGATGGGGGCACCAGTGAGCTCATTCTGATAAACGGCACACATATAATAAAGGGGGAAGGGGCGCAGTTTGACTTCTTTGCCCTGGGAGCTGGATGACCTTGTCCCGTCACTGCATGAGGCACATACAAATCGCAACAGCATCCACACATGTGAGCCACCCAACATTAGAGTTGATTTATTTATCCACCTTTGCACACTGGTACTGACTAGTATTACAGTGTTTCTCTTCTCCCTCAGTTTCTCTCCCTCTCTTTGCTAACATGATGCCAGTGCTGACATAGAGGGGGAGGAGAGGGACAAACAAGGTTGCTGTCAAGTCATCCAATGTCCCCTTTAGCAGTCAATGTCGTCATTGGTTGTTAGGACGTTGGCAGCTGGAAGGTTGTAATGGTGCACAATGCAAACTTGTGGCTTTGTGTAACTAAAAGGCAGGTTTCATTCACCCGCTGGCTTGTAAAGAATTTTTGGTCAATTTTCAGACATTTTGCCACGCAAACCTGAAAAAAACTGAAGGCACCCCAGGGTGCCTGGGCACCCTGGTTGTAAAAGGCTACCCTAGAGGAACGATAAAGACTCTTGGACAGGTCAGCTTGTTGACACCACCCAAAATTGAAATATCTCTTCTGGCTGTACTCAAGCCTAGGATGGCTGAAAGGCTTTGAAGACGCCAACCATTAATGGAAAAAAAAATAGAAGGGTCAGCATGCTGAATCCCATTACATTATCACATTTGTTCTTGCACAATAAGACAAACCTTGGACTAGACAAGATAGATGACACCATGTTCATAGAACACTCAGATTACAAAAAGCAGGCTGCCTCATGAATCCCCTCCCCAATTATATTATGAATCGTCTCCCATAGTCTAAAGTTCTCCGCATATAGTAAAATAGCATCTGCTTTGCAGAGCTATACTGCCAACAAATAAATAGTGGTTATTCGACATTGAATTTTTACTAAGACTGGTTACCGCATAGTTAATTTGTATTTCCTGCAGAAATATTAACTAACATGTGAGTAAAACGGGAGTAGACCATTATTAATACCGGCACACAATGTGACAGGTCATAGTTTACTTCCCGTTACAGACACACCATAAACACGAGTCACTTAGACAAATTAGCAGACATTAGCAGACTCTTGTTTCACTTGATGGTGATGAATTCTTTCCAGAGAGGGAGATTTATCAAATCATTTTTCTTCAGCACAAGATTTATATTCCTGCTTTCTTTTTAAGACTTTTTTTCTCCCTGTAACCACCATCCCAGCGTGGGATATTATAACAACCGCACCTTTATCATTAGAGTGCAGACCTCCTAAAACTTCAGTGTGCTCTGGAGGATCAGCCATTCTGCCCCAGATTAGCCTGTGAATAAACAGAAATCTATACAGGGTGGCATTTCAATCACGGTGTCCCCAAATATCTCTTACTGCTATGTTCTTATGACATAAGTCTTTTGTTGTAGCATTTTGTCATATATCTACGCATCTGGCATTGGTCATATATCTCTGTATTAAGACAAGTGTGATTTACATGTAACAGCATCATTTTATATTACCTTGTCTTAGATGACTTATAGAAAGCTTGATAACATATTTCAGAATGAATAAGCTGTGTGCTTACCTTGCATATCAGTTTTCCTCTTTTTTATAGATATTATCGGAAGTCTTTTCTCTTATTAGAGTAACACCCATTTTCTGTTTGTTTCGATGCAATCATTTTTAATTGCATGCTTTAAAACATTGGCTGGGGGGAAAAAAAAAACCCTGTCCCATGATACCATACCTGCTACTACCTGAAAAAAAGAAAAAGAATTCCCACCACAATAGGCCAAGGCCTATTCACAAATCTGAGACCTGGTTAGGTGGATAGATACACTATATTACCAAAAGTATTGGGACACCTGCCATTACACGCACATGAACTTTAATGGCATCCCAGTCTTAGGCTGGCCATACATTATACAACTTTTGTCTATAGATTTCCTTTAGATTTACCAAAACCATACAATATGAGGTCAAATATAAACACTTTCAATTTGTATGCAATCAGGCAGGCCCTTGTACTACACAGTTGAAGGTAAATCTAAAGGAAATTGAATAAGAAAATTGTATGGTGTATGGCCAGCTTTAGTCCGTAGGGTTTAATATTGAGTTGGCCCACCCTTTGCAGCTATAACAGCTTCAACTCTTCTGGGAAGGCTGTCCATAAGGTTTAGGAGTGTGTCTATGGGTACGTTTGACCATTCTTCCAGGAGTGCATTTGTGAGGTTAGGCCATGATGTTGGAAAAAAAGGCCTGACCTGCAGTCTCCACTCTAATTCATCCCAAAGGTGTTTTATCGGGTTGAGGTCAGGACTCTGCTCAGGTCAGTAAAATTCCACCACCCCAAGAAGCCAGGCCTTCTTGTCCAACATCAGTGCCTGACCTCTCAAATATGCTTCTGGAAGAATGGTCAAACTTTCCCATAGACACACTCCTAAACCTTGTGGACAGCCTTCCCAGAAGAGTTGAAGCTGTTATAGCTGCAAAAGGTGGGCCAACTCAATATTGAACCCTACGGATTAAGACCGGGATGCCATTAAAGCTCATGTTTGTGTAAAGGCTGGCATCCCAATACTTTTGGTAATATAGTGTATTTTGATATGTAGCTAGATGGGTAAATAGATAGACTATCGGCTAAAGATGAGTACCATTCAACATCTTGAGCTGTTTGGAAGCGACGCCTTGTCATCAAAACCGATAAATGCACATATTTGCCAGCACACCAAGGGTCCTCAAATATCATCCAAAGGCTTTTATTGCAGAAGGATCACATCACAAGGACAAGTGTCCTTGTTCTTGTGATGTGATTTTTCTGCAATAAAAGCCTTTGGATGATATTTGAGGATCCTTGGTGTGCTTGCTGGCGAACATGTGCATTTATCTGTGATGTTTCCAGTAACCAGCTGGTAGTCGCTCCAGCATCCACTACTGATGAGCCTTGTTTCCAGGAACATGTGCTAAGGGAATATAGACAAGCTTGTCATCAAATCGGTGTGTTTGCTACAGGTACCATATGACTGGCAAGCCACAGGCACAACACTAAATAACGGCTTTTAGAAAATTATAAAGTGAAAACGGATTCACATAGACAAGCAGTTTCAGTAGGTTTGTCATTCTATCTCTTTAATTATAGACATATGTTTTGTTATACAGGCTTGGTGATAATTATGTTCACTCAGTGGAGTTGAGAATAGGGATTTAGTGAAATTAAAGAAAACAGGATTTTTGATTGCATTATTATTGGTGAACACAGCTTCAACCTATTCACCAAGCTAAGTGAAAATGTTCTACTCTTTTCCTTAATCAGACTCAGTGTTTTACCTGCATTTATTTATCAGCAGTACCTGTAGAACATGTGTAACCCATATGTGTCTGTAATCAAAGGGATCCATTGGGTGACCCTGACTTAGAATTTTCATTGGCGCATATTTATAGCATTACGGTTTATGGACTGACCATAAATAACGAGAACAATGTCTCCATGATAAATAGCCTTTAGAAATGTCTTTTTGCCTTTATGGAGATCTTTTGACCTTATGTCAGCTTTCTTTTTCTGTAGCAATCCCACGGAGAGCTGATTCTAGACCACAGTGCTCCGTGTCATGATACAGGACAGACGTGTCCTAATCTGAACTAAATTCTTAATGATTTGTTTTCCTTGTAATAAATAGCAGTGGGAGTAGATTTTTTTCTGGTAATACCATATGCTGTAGTAATTATATGTCTATCTAGCTCATTATTGTGGGTAATTGTCTCACTTGTAAGTTCCCGTATTTATCATCAGCTGTTTACAAAAGGAAAAAAAAAAAAAACAGGCATATTTAATCAGGCAGTGAGGATGCACGCCCTGCGATAACACATAACCAATCATATTTCATCTCCATCACAATAAGAACAGTCATAATAATGAAAGATGGTGCAACGTATTTAACTCCTTAAAGCAGAACTTCAGGCAAAACTATTTGTGAAGCTTTTGACAAAGCGTGGGAGCTTTGGAACTAGTATAGGTATTATTACAATTTGTGTTTCCTTTGAGGACAATTTGTTTCCTTGGTAGTCAGCTGGATGGGAAGTGATGGCAAATTACCCCATCAGAGGCAAGACAGCAGTACAAACCTGACAGACTTTCCAATCATCTCCACACTGTCCAAAGCTAACAAAGGTGCTGGCTGTGGTGGGATGTGCATTGCATTGTGGGATGTTGGCAGGGGAGTTCCAGAGTTCCAACAAGGAATTCAATTTTAAATGTTCATACCTCATGTGCCCAAGTTTGGGCACTTCCCAGGTCCACAGCAGAACTTTGCCTAAAAAAATAAAGGTATGCTCAGGCACCTTTATAGTCTGTCACCTAGGATTTATTGGTTTCCCATTTTCATTTTTAAGACCTGTTTCCCTCTACTTTTTTTTTTTATGCTGTTTACAAGAATGATCTGGGAAGCAGACACAAGAGCAGCAGTCGGGCCATATGTCACCTAATATTAATAGATTTGTGCTAAAGAACAAAGCATTCACAGAATGTGCACCCCTTTATATCAGGGCTAAGTTGGGGGCTCAGGTAGAGTTGCCACTTCATCCCTTTAAACCCGAACACATATGAATTATACAGGTTCTGTGGCTAATTTAATGTAGAAAAGGCACCAAGAGTTTAATTACCAACTTAATCAGCCACAAAACCTGTGTAATTAATATATGTTCAGTTTTAGGCTCAGGCAGTTTTACGGTGCTACACCGGTACAGGTAAGGGTGGGCATATCCTGTACTTCTGATTGTTCCCAGTAAGACATATTTCTATCTATTTCCAGGCTTACTAACTCAAGTTATTTTTTTCCTATATTATTACAGGGTTCTCTATGGAAACAAAATCACAGAGCTCCCTCAGAGTGTGTTTGAAGGCCTGTTTTCATTACAGCTACTGTAAGTATACTTTTATAACCTGAAGTTCTTGTTTAATCTAATAGAAAAAGCTAGCACCCTGTGAGGTTTTTATTGCTGCTGGGGAGAGCAGCAATACATTTCTTCACTTCCTTCTCCGATGTCACCATCCAAAATTGATAATTTAGTCTTAAATGGAAAAATCCAACAAGAACTACACCTCTCCAAGTCCTGTAATGTCCCCGGGTTCTTTACTGCATCAGGTGCCAGCCTGCAAGAGCTGATCCTACTCAGCATATGCAGCAAAGAGTAAAAAGTAGAGCCACACTTTGTATGAATTAAATTGTAGGCTTTATTCAGTTTCACCCCGATTGGGCTTATTTTTCGATTTTCCTGCAGTAGTTTTTCTTCAGTGCCTCCTACAAAGGCCATAATGAAGGGGTCACCCTCTCAGTGCTGGACTGCTCATTTGTTTTCCGTTCCTACATCATAGGGAATGCATTAGGGGTGTGTGACACAGGCATTCTAATGACCACAGCAGGAGGTGGAGCTGGCAAATTTGGCTGAGTATATTTCAGCAATGGAGTCTCTGACAGATATAAGCCCACATGTGATTCAGCTTGCCAGCAAATACACAAACCTTAAATATCTGTATGAGTGTCAGTAGGCCCTTAAAGGTTTTGTTTTATTGCTTCAAAATGAACATCTTTATGCTATTTTTAGACATGTTAACCTCTACAATGTGACGCAGTGTGTTCTGATGTCAGTTGTAGCTGGCATTGGAAAGTTTGATGGATTGAAATCTGAGCATTCAGAAACCACAAATTGTCCTAATTTATAGCAGAGCCAGACTAAGAAGCCATAAATGAGAAACACATATGTTTCGTATATGCTTACTTATCAATTATATGCATTAGTGATTTGCAAGGCCCGGGTTTACTGCATGACAACATCTGAATTTAAATACATGGCGTTCATCGTCTCCATGTGTTGGGACATCTTTTTAGCACATGTTGGTACTAATTCACACTGCTCTGATGGGGTAACATTCAACTTGCCAGGAAAAGGTCATGTCTAAGTGTCATCATTGAAGTTATATTTTGCTTATTAAATATCATTATTCAATAATGGCAAGCTTGATAAGGCAATTTTGACTCCTTTCTTTTGATCTTATTCAGTGGTAAGTCAAAATGCGTACATATCATTTAAATAGCTGCCAGTATATATTGTTTAACTTCATACCAGGTACAACGAGTTGCTGAGCCAGTGTGCCTTAGCTTGTCAACACAGAATAGGGGAACATAACTACATTTGATAGGGCTCCATGGCAAATGTGACAATGCCCCCTGAAATTGTGTTATTCCATTTTAATCCCCCTAACTTCTACTGGGGAATTCTAAATTATAACTGGTTCTGGACTTTGTGCATAAGCAGTTGCATTGATAGTGGTATGGGCCTTATTTATGAAGTGTATGATTGTAAAAATTGCTGTATTTTCCCCCGAGAGCCAATCATAGTAAGTCTCATGTATTAAAACTAACAGTGCCTCATGGCACTTCATTCATGTGGGCTCCACCCTACAGCACCCCATTGGTGACTCATGGCTGCTGTAGTGGAGCTTGATTCTTATGCACAAGGCGGCTTTTAATAATGTTTTTACCCAAAACTTACACAACTTTAGCTCAAAATTCACCCATTTTTGGACTCTTATGCAAAAAATGAGTACATCTTGGGTAAATGTTGTGTGAGTTTTGGCTGAAAACAGTGATGAATAGACTTCCAAATGTTTTGTCACACTTAAAAAAAATGTGCCTCGCCTTATTGTAACTGCATTGTGTTTGGGGCAGAAGCGGTCCCATTCTTTAAAGTATAACTAAAGGCAAAACTTTTTTTCAGTTTTGGATAGAGTGCAGAGGGATTAGAAAGCTTGTACATTTTTATTGCTGTCTGTGCCCCCGTTAGGGAGATTCTCCCTCTCTATTTTTCCTGTTTACCATTACCATTGAAAGTGAAAGTAAAAGAAAATCCCAAATTTAGGTTGTCCCCAGTAAAGTAGGAGAGGGGAATTATTCCAGTGGGGACACTAGTTCTGGTGACCTAGGAATTCCCTTAATTTTCAGGGATTTCCTTTCACTTCCTGTTTGGCTATGGGACAGGAAGTGAAGGGAAATCTCTGCAATGGGGAACAGATGGTGAAAAAAAAATCTCAGTGGTTATTACCCTTCCTTGCTTAATCCAAAATGAAAAAAAAAGTTTTGCCTATAGTTCTACTTTAAGGCATTCAGAGAAGTGTACTAAGTTTTTTCTTTTCCTTTTGCTTTATTCTGAGGAAGGTTGGAAAATAGGGTTGAGATGTTGGATGGTTATTAAAATCATTGTCCAATAGTATCTCTCCCCTATTTCCATTTACATACCTGCCACCACATTCTTGCTGGGAATAAAGGTTCTGCTATGTAGTTTAGTAGTTCAATCTAGCTTTTATTTGTATTTCTATTGAGAGTCAGGGGGCTCGTCATATGGTAAGGCATTGGTTTAGAGTAAGAATCAGGATTGCAGTAGGTGATCCCTCTTTCAGAGTCCCCTTATGTATTAAAATCTCTGATGTGATCAAACCTGCTAGTTCCCCTGACTTTGCCCCTGGATTTGCATTCAAAGCCATCATTGCTGAGGTATACTGTAAATACATTTCATTCAGAATTGCCTTTTTTGCCCATTGGCCTAATTATTCTGGCCTGTCATACTCCTGGCACCTGAATTACTGCAAAATCCACATGTGCCAATGATTGCTGAACTCAGGATTAGCTATTGGAGCGATGTTTGGTTTGTAGCCAGGATGTCAGAATGTGGATGCACTAAGCTGACAGTTCACCTGCTTTTCTCATATGCAGCCAGTAGTTAAACACTGTAAGGGCGACATTCCTACCTGTTGAAGGTCTTACCCATAGCTGCAGTAGTTTGCAAACCACTTGAAAGGAGCAAGCGTGTCTGACAGCACCTTGGAAACCATACAAGATGTTCTGCTTCAGCACACAACCTAATGTAATGTAAGCAATTGAAAATAATAAAACCACAGCAGAAAGGAAAAGAAAATATACATGGCAGCTGAGCTTCAGCCACAACAAACCGCTTAATCAATAATGTATGATAGTACGTTTATTTTGTTATACATTTCTTTGTGCTGCGCTGTGCTATAAGTTCACACCTCATTGTGCAGTGGGTTACATCATATTATATGTTGTAATCTTCATTTTTCTGGCATGTTACTGCCAACATATTTCAAATATTTTAATTATAACTTTTGTAGGATTTATATGTTCTCTATACACACAGTTGGTACAAATGTCCAGAGAGTTGTTTTGGATAGAGTGAAGACGATCGTTTTGCTGCATTGTGTCCATGCTGTTAAACAAGTTAAACAATTAGGTTGAAATAAGTCACAAGTCCATCCAGTTCAGCCACTACAAAACAAAAAATAAAAAGTTAGATAAGTTTAATGGTGTCAACAACCTATTCATTATATGTATGTAAAACATGCAATATATTGGGTGTATTCCGTGAGCACCATTATCAGTTTGGACTGACAGCTGGGATCTCTTAAGCCTGGTACACACTAGTAGTTCCAGCGGGCTGAATGAAAAAATACTGAATAGCTCAGGATGAGCCGCTGTACTTATGCCTAGTACACACGGGCAGATCTTTGGGCGGCATAAGGTGGTTCAATAGAAACCGGCCAACATTCGGCCTGTGTGTACAGAGTGCTGACCGGAGTGTTCTGGCCGCCCCCCCCGTCAGAACATAATAGGTCAGCAGGGGAGATCGCTGTACTAACATTAGATTAGTAGTACAGTGCCTCCTCCTGAGCTCTTAAGTTTTTTTAGTTCAGCCCTCTGAGTTGAATAAAAAAACTACTAGTGTGTACCAGGCGTAACATTCTGATGTTAGTACAGGAATCTCTCCTGATGAGCTATTGTGTTCTGACAGGGGCCTAAAGACCCCCCCCCCCCCCCCTAGAAAACTCCGGTCAGCACTCACAGCCATTGGCTAAGAGTGCTAATCGGGAGCCGATACGCAGACCTTTTCCGGCCATGCCCCTTCAACAAAAGCTGGCTTCTGTTGGACTGTCTGGCTCACACATGGGCAGAATGTCAGCTGGTTTCTATTGAAACCATGTGTACTAGGCTTTAAGACATCATATAAATATGTTTGTGACTGAAATCCAGGATGGGAATTAAACAAGGTCAGTCCAACCCCTTCAGGCAAAGGGCAGCATGGTCGTTGCATGCATGGCACACATGAACATGGGTTTCTGCATAAGATTTAGAAAGCAGCATTGTGTTGTACCTCCTAAAAAAAATAAAAATGGCAACCACTAACTATAAAATACATAGCCAAACACACACACAAAAAAAAGACAAATCAATACAAGCAATAAAAGTTGCAAAAGTTTATAAAAAAATAAATAAAAAGGGGGAGAAAATGTAACTTATTTGAAGGTGGAAGAAATGTGATAAGAACAGCCACAGCTAGCTAGCCAAACTTGCTTGAACTGTGTAGAGCTCTTTATTTTGTTGCTCTGAGAGACAGTTCATGATGCCTTTGAGGAAACAAAAAAGGATTTGTCACTGAACTTTACAGCTGAATGAATCTGAGACAACTTTGTAATTCATATTATCCTTGGTTCAACAGATTGCTCAATGCCAACAAGATAAATTGTTTGCGGGTAGGTGCTTTCCAGGATCTCCACAACCTGAACCTTCTGTCTTTGTATGACAACAAACTTCAAACCATTGCCAAGGGCACATTCGCTCCTCTTCGTGCCATTCAAACGCTGTGAGTATTGCCTTGATGTGGTGGGGGGATTAGAAGTATGGGAAATCTGGCAGCAGGGGGAGGGGTTTTCTTTAAATCCATCTTCTTTTTTTTTTTTTTGCATTCATGGTCAAAAAAAATAAAAATAATGCCAGGTCAATCGCGAATAACATATTCAATCATTCTCATTCACTCCTGCAAGGCATTTGGCTCAGAACCCATTTATCTGTGACTGCCATCTGAAGTGGCTGGCGGATTATCTTCATACAAACCCTATTGAGACCAGTGGTGCCCGCTGCACCAGCCCCCGCCGACTGGCAAACAAAAGAATCGGGCAGATCAAAAGCAAGAAATTCCGCTGTTCAGGTAATTTGCTTAGACTACTTTCTAGAATTCACTGCCAAAATAACAGACGCCCTTCACGGCTATACACAGCAGCTGGCCCTCTCCTGAGTTCAGGAGAACATCACAGAATCTTTTTTTTTATCTTTTCTCCTGATACAGAGGAATAGATGAGGGAAGGCACATTGGGGCCTTTAAAAAAAAGTCTCATAGCAATCAGTAAAAAATCATCTTTTACTGGTTTGACTACAAGGCTTTTTTGAATGCTGGAATCTGATTGGTTGCTGGCAAGGAGTTAGATCTTCATGTTGTGTAGATAAATGCCTGTGTTGAAACTTGCTGCATTGATGTCCACCTTACAACAGCTTTTGGAATGAAGCAACGTGCATAACAATGGAGCCTTTTAGTTCTGTGCAAACTAACAAAGCCGTCATACTCTAGGCTCAATGTTTCACAGTTATCATTCACACATGTCCCTATTTTGATGAGATGGGATAATAGGACTAGTTTTTAGACCTTCTTGTCTTGATTTGTATTCTAACTGTTGGTGCTAAATAAATTCTGTATAATAATAATAAGGGACAGATGGTTGGTCTATTCAAACATGGGCCTGGTAGGGGCACGTTTAGGTCGATATTTGGGTAGACTTGTTGTGGGGCTTAAATATTACTATGTAAGATGTTAAAGCGCAGCTCTGATCTTACTGAAAAACAATCGTATGCAGGTTAGGTATACCATGTATACATTTTAAATATTTTAGCAAACAGATTTGGATAGATTTACTTCTGTTAGCAAGAGTGAGATGGTCTGCCTGCTGTAATATAGTCATCATTCAAAATATTGTATTAAGATAAAAAACTACTGGAAAAAGAAGTAAGCCAATCACAATAACAATTAACAATTAACATTAAAACACTTTTTTTTTGTTGGGCATTTTCTATACTGCAAAAGAAAGAAACATTTAAGATTTTGGCCCTTATGAAAAAAATCACAGAATGGTGACAGCATTAATCATCTAAAAACTAGAACACAGGTCCTTACATGGTATGGTAACCTCTTTAAGCAACTATCTGTCTGAACTCTGATGCCGCATACACGTGGTTGGACTTTCCGATGGGAAATGTTCGATGTCAGCTTGTTGTCGGAAAGTCCGACCGTGTGTATGCTCCATCTAACATTTGCTGTTGGAATTTCCGCACACCAATGTTTGTGAGCAGGTTCTCAAATTTTCGGAAATTCCGATCGTGTGTACACAAGTCTGTTACACAAAAGCTCACACATGCTCGAAATCAAGCAGAAGGAGCCGCACTGGCTATTGAACTTCCTTTTTCTCGGCTCGTCGTATGTTTTGTACGTCACCGCGTTTTCACGTTCGGGATTTCCGACAACATTTGTGTGACCGTGTGTATGCAAGACAAGTTTGAGCCAACATCCAAAAAAATCCACGGTTTTGTTGTCGGAAAGTTTGATCGTGTGTACGGGGCATTAGAGGCATACTGTATAGGGCAAAATGCCATAGCACATAGCAACCAATCAAATTTCATATTTGACTGAACTCACTTCATTAGAGTGAAATGGAATTGATAACACAGATCACCTTCTTGCATGTTGTATTGTTATGTTTAATACAGCACATTCTTGCATGTTGTATTACTGTATTTAATAAGCTCATAAATGCTCGTGGAATTTACAATGTGTACTGCTAGGACCTGATTCATCATTATTAATCCTATTATCTTTGATATATATAGTGCTATCATACTGTATCCTGTAGCAGTGGGATGTACAGTAAACATATGTTAACAATACTATTCATAACAGCATATGAAGACATGTTCTTAAACCTTGCAATGTGATAGGTAATGGAGTATGATGATGAAAGGCATATCAAATCCAGAAGGGGAATGGCTAGCCATAAGCGCTCAATATATCAAATCATACTTGATTTTAAAGCAAGCTTCAACCCAGTTACACACTTACTCTCATAAAGAATAAGGATCTGATGTCTGTTCTATCTTTCTATGTTTTAGACTGGATCTATGATATTGCATACAGGTGCTGGATGCCTCATGTTTTGCTGCTTCTTCGTGTTCCCGCTTAAATGCTCATTTATTGTCTTTTTAACAACAATTTATTATTGTATGGTGATTTTTCTGACAATTTCTGATTTTAATGAATGAAATAATTTATTTGTGCTGCAGTTTGAAGGAATTATTTAAAAATGGTTGATATGGGCAACAGCACAGCCCTCTTATTTTCTAATATATTTTCAGTTTTTACTTGCTGCAATTTAGATGCAACTGTTTTTCATTTGTTTATTTTTGCATGTAGCTAAAGAGCAATATTTCATTCCAGGTAGGTGTTGATCTGAAGAACGGTCATTCCCCCCCCCCTCCCCCATGATTAGTAACTTACCAGGAAGTTTTGCATGTGCAGCTAGCATACTTGGCAGCTTCCATTTGATATTATGTGCAAAAAAAATTATCACAAACCTACTCCTCTGATTCAGCTGCCTTTCCTTCTAAGGTTTTTTGGAACATGATATAAAACAGGCACTGCTGGAGCATAGTAGACCATCTTAGCTCAGCCAGCGGCCTCAGGCCTAGTATAGGAGCAGGTACATGCAGTACACCTCCAGCTATAGATGTATGCTGAGACCTCTGCAGAGACTCTCCTGCGCTCTCTCTATCTGGAGGAGATGCAATTGTTTCATGACTGTCTACAGTTACTACCTCCAGCATCAGAGAGGGGAATGGCTACAAACAGCTGGAGCAGAAGGAAGATTTTTTTTTACTCTTGAGCTAGGAATGGCCATAGGGCCGTAAATCTGAATGCCAAAAGGTTGACAAGTATGCAGATACAATGTTTCCTGCCTGCATGCAGCTCCTTGTCTGTTTATTTAGGTCACCTAAAACAAGAACCTTTTATTCCACAACCTTTAGTGAATATTTGATGGTTTTATTATTGTGTGTTATGTGTTTTTGTGTGTGATTATTGCAAACCAAGTCTAATGGGTAGAACCTTTATCTTATCTTCCTTGAGTGTATTTCAGTACATTGGCCTTCATGTCAACCTTTGTGCTTTTTGTTAGTGAGATTCTTGCATGTCAATGTGTAAAAATCCCTTTTAGCACCAAAGCTTAGTAGCAAAGGTGTGTTACATTGAAATATGTGCTATAAGCCCCTTAGCTCAACATAACACTAAAAAAAAAACTAAGAATCTTCTGTATGTAACTATACCATTCTTCAGATGGGTTTACTGAAGTGGCGCAGCAGACTGACAATGACAGGTTTAATTTCCTGCTGGGCGAGTCCTCTCATGTCCCCGAGCACAAGTATTCCATCCATGTGTATTGCAGACAGGACAGAGAGGCAAGAGTGTGCGCTGAATCTCAAATCTTATATTCTTTTCATAAAAGGGACAAATATACGCTTTGTAATTTTAACCACAACATTTACTGCACATGCAGGTCATGCATTATAGATACAACATAACTAGAAATTGTGTTTTCCTAGGACATAGATTTATTTTTAACTCTATCCTTGGCACCTGACAGATAACAAACAATATTTCAGAAAATGTACAGTACATTCTATAAAATAAAATAAAATAATATAAAAAACAAACACTTTTAGCGTGAACATTGCAGTGGTAATTTTTCACTGCAGCAACCCATAGAGCAATAATTAGTAACTCTTTATTGTATAAGGTCATTTACAGTTTTAATAGAAACTATACACATTTTGATTCTTGCTATTTTTGTATCCGTTTACTATAGCTTTTTATTTTTCAAATACATTTTTGTTTTACAAATTAGCAATTAAAACATGTCACTAATGGCAATGCCATACTACACATTAAAAAAAAAAGGAAGGTATAGCAGTAGCTTTTTCCTTTCAGGATGTCTCTCTTTGATTAAAACTCTATATAAAGCCATATAGAGTTAAGTGGGGGGAGAGTAATCTCTGTCTCTGTTATTAATCTTAAACGTAGTAAATACAGAAAACACTATACAAAACCTTTAAGGAGTCCCCATGAACTTAATAGTAATACATGTGTTAGAATCTAACAAACTAGGAGCTGTGGGTTTGCAAAAAAATCATGGGTCCCTCTGGCTCCCAGTAATCCTAAAGCATGGTGGGCAGTCAGCATAAACTCTTTTTAATGTCTAATTTAAGCGATCAGGTAAATTTAATGCTGCCAGTCTGACCAGTTTCAGAAATAGAAATAAATATGTTTGTAGGTTATATTTAGAGATCAGAGCTAGATCCTGAGAAACAATAAAATATTTTTTTATACTTTTGCTATAATTTTACATAAATAAGTTCAGTAGTTGATGTACAGTATTTATGATATATGAACACAGAATATGGGGCATTCCAGTTGATGATTAATGCAAGCTCCAACATGTAGTACCAGAAGAAATATGAGGACTCAGCTCCAATGCAGACCACAAGCTGGCACAGCGATCATGTGGTGCTCTAACATATATATCATCAGGGCTGGCACACATGGATAGTGTTCCCTTCTGGGGAAAATATTGTTTTTAGATATATGTTAAGGCAGGTGCCATCCCCAATGCCTTTATTGATTTATAATAATAATAGTAAATCATTTAGATGGAAATAAAAAAAATAAAAAAGTATTTTTGCTTGCACATGATTGGATGATGGGAGACAGCAAAACTTAATCTCATTCACTAAACTAGGGGACAATTCCCTTGCAAAGTTCACAGCCTATTTGCCTTCAGTAATCAACTCTTGTGTGTATAAAATAGGCAGTATCCATTGATACTTTCTAAAAAGTTCAGGAAAAAGAGATTTTCACAGCAGTCCAGACCCTCAGGGATCTGTTAACTATTTGGTGGCCAGCAATGATGCAATTGTGCTGCAGCATACTTCTGGCACCCAGATGGCTGGTGTTCAGCAGAACCCAAATTCAAAAGGAAATGTTTGATTCCCAGGCTTTTTCTTCAACAACAGAGGCCTGGAATAACCTGTACATTTGAAATGCATCCAGCTGGCAGGCTTACTAAAGGAGATTGTGTTTTAGCGGACGCTAATTAATTTTTGGAATTGGAGGTCTTTTGGAATTGGAAGTCAAAATATTGTAAGTGCATTTATTTTCATTAGAAACTGTGGATCTGACCAGTCAAACAGGTTTTTTAAGGCATGAATACAGATGTCTTAAATGTTTGATTTTTGGAATCTTCTGGCTCTGTATGAAAACTGATGGACTTGCCTTTTAGTAGTTATTTAAAGGGGGTTCCCTCTTCTGTTGCACATGGTGAGACTAGTTAATGATAAATTTGAAAAAAGCATCTTTGTAAAAAGTACACCAATGAGTATAGCATAAATACCTTACAACTCTAGCAAACACCCAAGAACGGTTTTATAGCTTGCTTTCAGAACCCCTTTAATCTTGGTCAGTTTGTGTTTGATTTCTACGGCAAACATTTGACAACTTCATGTTTAAGGTTCTTATGTTTCCTGCTAATTTGTCACAGCCATTTTGCATCCGTGGTGTTACAGTCCTAGTAAGTGGATAGGCCGAAGCCTAAAAATTAGCCACTACCACTGGCTTGGGGGTGGCCTGTGTACATATGTATAAAATGCAATAATGTGTGTTAGAATTTTACCCTGCACCCCCTGTCATTGTAACTATGATTGTGGATCTGTTGTGTGGAAAATGTGTTTGCCCTTTCTAGCTGTTGTGTCCTACACTAATCAGTCTACTGTGCATTGCCCTCAGTTTAAAGCTGATTGCTTTTCTTCTGTTTACTTCTTGCTTTCTCTCCTCCTTGACCACCTTTACTTTTCAGGCATCCATCACTTGGGTTGTAAGTAATAACTCTTTCTCTGAGCATTAATATTCTCTGATCCTAATGTGTCCTTTTTTCCAGCCCAACATGTTATATCCTTCTAAAGAAACCAAATCACTGTGGGTTTTTGTAAAAAGGTCTCTTTATTAACTCAACACTTCCATTTTCTTAAAGAGGAACTCCAGTTAAGGCAAACACAGCCTGAATTAATAAAGTGCTCTCATTAGGAAAATAGACTTTACAGTGGAAATTCATATTGTGCTGGTAATGTTTCACTTTTTGCCGCATGCATGTTGTGTCATATTTATCATAATATTGATAAATAAAATGTAAGAACAAACCATAAGGATTCCAACTATCTCTCCATTAAAGGGCATCCCGAATAAACATAAAACCAAAAACTACTGAGAATAAATGGGGCTTTTAAGGGATAGTTGTCTACATCACTGGGAAAATGTTAAAAACACACAGTACTAAAACAATCTTCAAAAACGGGACCAAACACCCAAAAAGGGGCTATATTTATTTTGTATATTTTGCTGCTCTGTAACAAGTGTATTCTCTGGACTTAGTATTTGTAATTTAAACATTAATTTTAGTTTGGGGAGAAATCCTCCCAGTTGATTTTAAAATAAAATACATATTATACAGTGTGTTATGGGGGCACCTTAAAAGTCCACATTGTTGCTTTTGAAATTTTCTTGATATTTTTGGGATGTGGTGTCCCCATTTCTAATGTAAATTCACCCAACAACACTTTATACTATATATTTTGAAAAAATACGGGTTGGAAATATTAACTATTAATTATAATATTATCCTTAGAAAGCAGATCAAATTTGCACAGTGGTGTAGATAAGGGGGGGGGATAGGGGGTCCAAACCCCCTCCATAGCATCTGCAGCGCAGTTGCTAGTGCTGACAGCTACACCAGGCACTTGAAGCAGGAGCTGCTTGGGGGAGCAGTACTGAGGGGAAAGAGCTGTTCTGAAGAGTGAAACTGTATCAGATAGGGGTGGGGGAGAGCTGTACTGAGAGGGGGAGCTATACTAGGGCTGCCACTGTATTATTTTTACTTTGGACCCCTAGGGTGAACCCCCATCAGGAAAAAAAAAGATCTATAGCCCTTACAGAATTAACACTATCAATGTTCTTTCGGAGCACCACAGCCCAAATACTAGAACCATCAAACAGGAAGTTGTGTCTTGACTGGAGTTCTCTCTATTCACAATTTTTACCTCCACTACCAAATTTTAGAATTAGTACCTCATCATCAACCTGCAAATAAAAATTATGGAATTTAAATCAAAGTTTCTTATAACCCTCAACCGATCATCTACTGTATGTTTTGAGGATTTCACTAAAAGCAATCTGGTTAAACACCTTTTTCATCATCTCTGCACCACTACTATGTGGTCCTGTCTCAGATGCCTCAGATGGTACCTGCTGTTAATATCAAACTCACTGGTTACACATCTTTACTACAGATTACATTATTGAAGTTAAGCTAGTATGCCTGTGATTTGTGGGTTGGCAGCTTCCATCAGAAGCACCTGAGACAATTCTTTTATATAACCAGATGTCACTTGATGAGTGCTTAATAGGGCTAAGGAAAATTCTCAAAATATGACCTGCTGGGGGTATATGAGGACGGTGGATTGGCAATACTGCTTATACGTGGCCTACACAGTGGAAGTGGAGTTTTAACAGAGAACCCTTATATGATTTCATATCTATGTCTGATGTCGTTGTTGTGGAAACCGAAGAAAGATAAAAAAAAAGGCCTTGTGTTTTTTCCTTCTCTCCATTTTCTTGTATGTTTCTCTGTGCTGTTGCCTAATTTGCCTGTTAATACTGTTGCTATGGCAGTGCGCATTCTGTAACCTGAATGACCTGCTGCACACAGGTATTACACTCCAGCAGATTCTCCAGCGACCACCTCTTCCTTCCTTTTTCTCTCCCCCTCCCCCTCTGGTCCTATCTATGGTTTAATGGATGCACTTATGGTAACCCAGCGAGATGTTCTGTTGTGCTTGATCTAACCATGTGATTGTCAGGTATGAGTAAAACATGGTTCTGTCAAGCACCATGGAACGTCACGCAGCTTTCTACAGCATGGCAAGCTGCTGAGGCTTGTGCACCTAGGATGTACACCCAGCCTCGCTGTCGGCGGAGGGCGTAACCTCCTTGTATTGGAAACCCTTCCATCTGCAACAAGGCTGAGAAAAGGAAAGTCAAATTAACACATTATGATCTGGAATTAGTGTTAACAGAGCACCCCCTGCTCAGATAATATCATCAGTGTCTTAATTGTGCTAGTGCATTATGACTAACTCTCAAAAAGTTGATTAATTGATGATGCTTGTGATAATTTAAAGGACAGCTCCACCTATCTACCACTGTTTTGACAAGACTGTTTTTTTTTCTTTTTTTTTCTTTTTAAGTAACAATTATTTATAACCGGTCTTGTCTTTTTATGCATATATAGACTCTTGAACTCTCCATTGTGTCCATTGCTTAGTAGTCAAATATTGGTAGTAACAATGTTGTCTGCCTTAAGTAATCTACAACTGGCGGTAATATGTTTTTAGAAAAACAATACTGTCCTCATTTATAAATGCAAGGAAACATTTGATTCCAGTCTGTTGTCTACATCAATTGGCTCCTTGTTTTTTGTAGTAAGGTATGTGAGAAAGAGAGGGAGAATCTGATTGATTTCTGTAGGCAACATGAACTCTGAAACTATTTATATACTAGGCACGCTCTTCACTGGGATCCATTTTGTCTGTTTTAACATGGTACTAGCAGACTTTGAATAGTTTTCACAGGACACAATGGATACTTTAAAAGCCTGTATGCACATAATGAAGCAAGGTAGTTGAAATGTAATTGTTACCTACTGGAAATACTATAATAACGCATGTTTCTAATAGATATAAATGAATTAAACCTCAACACTAATATGTGACAATAGTGAATCATTGGATATGTTATAAGTCATACATGAGCCACTGAACTGGACCAGCAGAAAGTACAGCTGTGAAAAGCTTGGATAACATATGTGTCCCTGTCATGTCTACCCAGTAATGTTCTATTTTTCCAGTTCCTCTGAAGCCTATGTACAGATCCTTTTGTGTGTGCTCAAGCCACAACCTGTCTGTCTTTATAGCATGGAAATGACACATGACTTTTTGTCCCTATGCCATTCCTGTGCCTTGTATGGAATTTCACTGACAATGATGTTTGCTAATGCCACAAGCTTTTTGTGTGACTTGTGTCTGTTAACATGTTCCACAGGTACGGAAGACTACAGGTCCAAATTAAGTGGAGATTGCTTTGCTGACCTGGCATGTCCAGAGAAGTGTCGTTGTGAAGGAACCACTGTAGACTGTTCAAACCAGAAGCTCACTAAAATTCCAGATCACATTCCGCAGTACACAGCTGAGCTGTAAGTATAAAACGCTGTGCATTTTTGGGCTTTGTGTACACACTTCAATTTACAGCTTGATCAGTAATTTCCTAATTCATTATATTATGAAGCTGTAACTGCTCATATCTAAAACTGGCCATAAATGAACAGATCTCTAGTAACAAGATCATTAGATCATCAGAAGACTACCGCCACCACCAAGCATGCATCTCCACTATTTAGTTGGAGGCAATTTCACTATACCGCCTGGGGTAATGATGTGGAGCACTGGTCTATCCTTGTTTATCTTCAATTGGTCATCAAAGATAAACAGACATTTGAACTCAACTGTTCCATCCCATCATATCCCGACTGATGTGATTCCAGTCACCCAGGCCCAACACTACAATTGTTTGAAATTTTTGTGCCATGTATTACCAAATTAAATTAAACATGCAATGCTCAGCTTATTTTTAAGTCTTCAGCACAAGTGTTGGTGTGTTATCAATGGTGCACACTGTGCATGTGCAGAAGTCTTTAGGTCTTTATTGCCATTTTCAATCATTTGAGACATTAAAGTTTATGTAAATCCTCACCTTGTAAACCCATTCAGTTTAAAATAGAAATGAAAGGCACATTATTTGTGTATGGATTTATATATATAAAAAAAAAAAGTTATAAACACCTTTTTTCTCCTTTATTATAAGTGATTACAATCCCTTTGTTCTCAGCTGCATAAGAGCTGGGGGAGGATAAATAGCAGAACACTGGTCTTCCCAGTGAAAAGCTGTGTGTGGGGGTGGGGGGGGGGGCTGTCAGGACAAGTCTGATTATTGGAGGATTGCAGGCTGTGTTTAGTGTGGTCAGTTTTTTTTAATAGGAAAGCAGAGGAAATGGCAGGAACACCAGGGATTTCACACAAAGGAAGCAATACAACAATACAAAGAGAACAGGTTACATTTTCATACAAGTACATGGTACAGCAGGCACATATCAGGAATATGAAATTTTGGGTTTACATATTCTTTAAGGGGAGCTCCACCCAAAAGGTGAAGATCTATTTTAAGGCCTCCTCCCTGGCTCCTGTTTATGAAACTGCTTTTGGTGAGGAGGGGGGGAGTGGGTACCCAATTTTGACAGATACCCGCTCCCACTTTCATTTCCGTCACCTTAGGCGATCGGAAGCGGAAGTTCTCCTTTCAGAAGTCTTCTGGGACACACCACAGGTCCCAGAAGACTTCGGGACAAGTTTCAGAGCACTGCTCCGGTCGCACATGTGCAGTGGGAACCCGGGGTGAAAACCGTTGGGGTGAGTAGGGCACTCACCTGGACCGTGGGACAGGTGAGTGGCTGTTTATTAATAGTCAGCAGCTACACTTTTTGTAACTGCTGACTTTCAATAAACACAAAAATGAGTAGAACTCCACTTTAAGTGTAGTTACACATAAGAACACATCAGAATCCATCTTGTATTAGTATTATTTCATAAAAGTGATTTCTTATTATTATGGGTTTGTGAGCTTTTTATTGAATATGGGCAAAATACTTTTATTTTTCTATGAAGTCTGTGTTAGAGGAGATTCTTAGCAATGTAAGTTTTTTTATTTAGGTGATAAATGGGATGATATAATAGGACAAATCTAGGAAGGAATAGATGAATTAATGTAGAATAGAGGAACATGCAGTCCAGTCTAGTAGTAGTTGAGAACTAGAAAACCTGTTCAGCAATATCTGTATATATCTAAGTAATAGGTATAAACACCAGCTGTGATTTTTACCTTTAAAGGGCTGAGGCCATTTTTTTTCCCAGTCATAAATGTGAATAATGTACTGGTTACGTTTGTACTACTGTAAACATCAGTTTGTAACCGAAAAATAACAAAATGAGTTTCTCATTTATTTTGGCCTTGATTTTGTATATTTTTTCTGTTTTCCATTTAGGCGTCTCAATAATAATGAGTTTACAGTTATAGAAGCAACTGGAATCTTTAAGAAGCTCCCACAGCTGCGGAAAATGTAGGTCTCAGTTTTTGTTGTTTTCTTTCCAAAGCTCTTATGTATTACATATTGTGTGTTCAATCCCAGAGAGGCAACCGGGACAAGGTTAAAGTAGTAGCACTGTCAAGACATTGTCAGCAGTTAGTGTGTAAAGCCCAGATAAAGGCAACATATTTCTCCTGCTGTTCAGTTCTCCTAAGTCAGGGATATGCAATTAGCGGACCTCCAGCTGTTGCAGAACTACAAGTCCCATGAGGTATAGCAAGACTCTGACAGCCACAAGCATGCCACCCAGAGGCAGAGGCATGATGGGACTTGTAGTTTTGCAACAGCTGGAGGTCCGCTAATTGCATATCCCTGTCCTTAAGTCATTAATACATTAGAATGGAGACTTCCTTCCAATGGAGAACTTTTGTCTTTAACCTGACCCCTCCCCCACTTCCTTAACAAATTTCCAATATAATAAAGTTACATATATACAAGTAGAATGGTTTGATGTCTAATTCATAGCATCTCTGTTCTGCAATTACAATTAGGAGGAGATTTAGGAGGAGATTCCCCCCTTCCCATTTCTGCCTTCTTTCCTCCTTCCTTTACTTTACCCCTTTCTTTCCTTCCTTACTCCCCCTCCCTATGCATGCTTTCTTACTCTTTCTTTCTTGTAGCCTTTTCTCCCTCACTTTCTACCTTTCTTTGTTTACTTTCTCTCTCCTCTCCTCTTCTCCCTCCCTTCATCCCTTTCTTCCTTCTTTCCTTTGCTCCCTCCCTCACTTCACCCCTTTCTTCCTTATTTTCTTTGCTCCCTCCCTCTCTTCAACCATTTCTTCCTTCTTTCCTTTGCTCCCTCCCTCACTTCATCCCTTTCATCCTTCTTTCCTTTGCTCCCTCCCTCTCTTTATCCCTTTCTTCCTTCTTTCCTTTGCTCCCTCCCTCACTTCATCCCTTTTTTCCTTCTTTCATTTGCTCCCTCTCTCACTTCATCCCTTTCTTCCTTCTTTGCTCCCTCCCTCTCTTTATCCCTTTCTTCCTTCTTTCCTTTGCTCCCGCCCTCACTTCATCCCTTTCTTCCTTCTTTCTTTTGCTCCCTCCCTCTCTTCATACCTTTCTTCCTTCTTTCCTTTGCTCCCTCCCTCACTTCATCGCTTTCTTCCTTCTTTCCTTTGCTCCCTCCCTCACTTCATCCCTTTCTTCCTTATTTCCTTTGCTACCTCCCTCTATCCTTTCCTTTTTTCCTTTTCTCACTTCATCCCTCCCTTCCTTTTTTTCCTTCGTCTATGTCCCCTCCTTCCCCCTTTATACTACTTGTACTCCTAGCCTTCCTTCTCTCTTTGCTTCCTCTCGTACAAAGACTCTTAACCTAAATTCTATTTACAATAGTAAATACGATATGATGGAGCTTAGCAGGGAGAAAAGAAAATTGAAAGATTTCAATCAAATTCATCTTCTTTCACACATAAAAAGCATCACACAGGCTTTGGAAGGATAGCTGTCTTTGCAATGTTTAACTTGGCTTTTACCAACAAAGCACAAGGTTGAAAGATAGATTGTGTTTATTTTCTCCACTTCTAGAAGATGAAAACTGCATGCCTAGTTTCTAGGTCGTTACCTTAGCCCAGAAAGCAAGAACATTCTGAGATTCTCACATATTTCATTTATTTACACTGTACAAATTCATCATAATCATTTATGTTTACTTTTTTGAGCTTCATTTTTTCTTTGATATCTTTTGTGTGAAGATAGAGTTGCAGGCAGTCCAGGTCGGTGGGTGCTGTGAGTTAACAAAACAAGATGTTTCAAACACTTACTTCACATGCTTTCAAAGCACAAAGACATTATGTGCCGTTTAAAAAAAAATATGCCCACTCACATCAGTTCCTCAAACATTAGGTCCACGCTGCTCACAGGTGAGCCAGCTCCAACAGTACGATCTCCTCACTGCAGGGTGCTCGCCCAGTCGCAGCTGAATAACATGAGGAGCACTACATGTACAAGCAAAGGAAGCACGGCTTACATGTTTCGCACACGTGTTTTATCTTGCAGGGCTTTGATCAAAGCACAATTCATGTGCAAAACATGTAAACTGTGCCTCCCTTGCTTGTACATGTAGTGCTCCTTATGTTCTTCATGGTTTTATGTGAATAAAGGCATTTGGATCTCAGTTTGGTGTGCAGCCATCTGGACTTTCCTTTCATCATCACATCAGTTCCTATGAAAGTAACCTACAGTCTAATTACTTTTTAATAGTTCCACACAAAAATTCTAGGGACAATTTTGGCAGTATAAGGTTAAGTAGCATTGTGAGGAAATCTACCCAATCTCAGGAAAAATATGCAAACTTCATGTTTGGATATGAAGGACATCAGCCCTGCAAGGCAACATCCAGGCCTTAAATGGCAATTGGGCACATTTTGCTCTTACCAGGAGGTTTGCTGTATCTTAGACCTGGGTAGGTTGTTGTGCATTCAGCTTAATTTTAATCAAATAATATATAAAGCCTTTAGGTGTAGTTCACCAGATCTTCAATACCATAGAGCAGGGATATGCAATTAGCGGACCTCCAGCTGTTGCAAAACTACAAGTCCTAGCATGCCTCTGCCTCTGGGTGTCATGCTTGTGGCTGTCAGAGTCTTGCTATGCCTCATGGGACTTAACGTTCTGCAACAGCTGGAGATCCGCTAATTGCATATCCCTTCCATAGAGAGTCAGTGGGGTCAGTATGTAAACGCTAAAGTGCTATGGTGGGTTTGTATAACCTTTCTCACATAAATATGGCCTGGTATGCTGTGCTTGCCAGGGATACTTTTTATTGCCAGTCTCAAATTTGCAGTGACAGTGATGACCAATGTTCTTCCATCATAATGCTTATCTCCAATTTTGTTTTAATGTTCAAAATAGCTCAATGCTTGTGCTTGCTCAACTTACATTTTTTTTAGCTGCGCTGTTTTTATATCTCCAGCACTATAAGTTACAAATAGCTTACAAAAAGACTAGTTTTAGCAGTAACGGCAAGAAGTTATCACTCTGTGTTTTTATTGTTTCTCCAGATTTATATACACGGGTAATGAATGCTATGCACATCCAACACTTGTGTAGCTCCATGTCTATCTTTGAATTGCTCTTTCAGCAATGGAAGTGAAGGGCTTCTTTACTGTAGATGCTGAAAATGTTCCCTAAATGGTAGTGTGTGCAGCCACTTCATTTAGTATACCGTTTCGGGGCAGGCATGTAAGGCACAAAAGGTCGGTGTCAAGGAAACACGCCTCTGTCAATCTTGTAATCCAGGCACTCTTCCAGATAGCATAGCCTGGTCTATAGACACCACTAAAGTAGAAGTACAGCTTGCTTAAACTACAATTCCAAGCTAGTGCAGTGGTGGTGAGTGTCTGTGCTCTCCATCCCCACTCTCAATAGCATGTTCACTTGCAGCGCTTGTGCCTGCAGCATAACCTGACTGCTAGCGCCAGCAGTCCTTCTAACAGTCTGAGTGCTGCTGTGTAGCGCATTACAGGATGATGATACAAGGACATATTCAATTAAAGTCAATAAGACTAGTTGCATTTTTAAATAAATTCAATATTTTTAATAAAGGCTCTACTACATTCATTGGTGTTTTTATATATCTTTGAACTTCATTGATAATGGAATTATAATTAGGTTTAAAATGACCCATCTGACATGACTGCTTTATGTAAGGTAGATGAATAGAAGATCAGCACATGGATTGATCAAGTTCTCATCTAGGACTACACATCATTAATAAGCTTTGGTATTGGCATAGTTCTCTATAGTACACATCTAAGCAAACCCGTAATTTCCCAGCCATCACAGATCCCTCAGTTGACAAGGAGGACCAACGTTATGCGTGCTTACATATTCTTTAATATTTAATTTCACATTGTGTTTGAATCATAATCTTCTAAGTGTTTCCACTCTGTTATGATGGCATTGTATTAAGTGTAATTTTTCTACGTTCTTGCATTTTGTATTATTTTTAGAAACCTAAGCAATAACAAGATTACTGATATTGAAGAAGGGGCCTTTGAGGGAGCCAATGGAGTAAATGAGCTCATCCTGACAAGCAACCGAATAGAGAATGTTCACCATAAAATTTTTAAAGGCCTGGATGGACTAAAATCTCTGTACGTATTTTCATATTTAATCTTGGCTTCCATTAAAGTAACTAATCAGAACCTGCTGAAAAATGGGTATGGCATATTAATATTTTTTAAGGAGTCCTTTGAAAAATCTCATCTGTTGCAGATAAGGATAAGCAATGTTTTGAATATTATGGAATTATGGAACCAACATCAGCCTATGCTATGTAGAATTGATTCCACTTGCACTTTGAATTTCAGCTTAGTTAATGGAAATCCTTGTGAAGGCCAACATGGGTTTTTCTTGTTTACATGTGGATCCTTTTAATTCTGCTTAGGCAACCATTTTTGCAGATGTTCTCATAGGAACATTAAAAAATAAAATCTCCTCTTTCATCAACCATGATCAGTGATCTGTATTGCTGACATTTTTAGAATAAACTATGCCAAGAAGCCTACACCCCTCTCCTGACAGACAGGCATGAACAATCAGAAGCTAGTAGAAGCAAAAATAGTCTGTGTGATCATCAAGTTGTCCGTTTCATTTTTTTTCTGTATCGAGTAACGCTTAAGAAATTTAAAATGCGGATCTATAAGTTAAAAATGACTTGCTCCTGCTTAGTGATTCAGAAAGTAATGAAACCAGTGAGACAGAACAAGAGCCAAGCACGTAGAATTTTCAGCAGGAGGTTAGCAGTGATGGCACCATGGTAGGTTTATTTTTCCATGATACATACTTTTTCAGATATACTCATGCACGCAAACTATTTGTTTATGTGAGCTTCATTTTTAGCAGTATAGAAAAGCAGCGCATAATAAAAACTGTTATATGTACTGTACATCCAGTTGAGAAAGCTTTGCAACAAGTGGAGCTAATGCCAGAGCTGGTGTAGTTACACTGCAGGGTGGTGTCTTGAAGATTTATCAGCGACTGTGGTGTAAATGATTGAGTCCAGGCACCTTGGGTATATCCTAGGCAGGATTAATTTTAAATTCTGCTCTACAGCCTGTGCATAACACTGTGCATCTAACAAAACTGAACCTTTTTTTATTTCCTCTTTTGCAGGATGCTGAGAAGTAATCACATTAGCTGTGTGAATAATGACAGTTTTACTGGCCTGAGCTCTGTGCGATTACTTTCTCTGTATGACAATCAGATTGTCACAGTTGCCCCTGGAGCATTCGACACGTTGCATTCCCTGTCTACACTGTAAGTAATGTCTTAAAGTACAGAATGTTCATACCATTGTGTGACCTTCCTCTGAATAACTATCTTCTTATTACTGGAATTATATAGGAAACCCCATCAGCCTTGGTCGAGGTCTCGTTCTGCACTAAATGGGGGTTTTGCTAAGCCTGTAACTTGTTCACTGTGCAGAAAGTACACCTTTAGCCATACCATTTGCCATACTGATGGTAAAGATCCCTTTAAATAGCTTTCACTGCCTATTTAATTGGGGTGTGTAAAGTGCAATAACCCATGATAACCAATCATAGTTGTTTAAATCTTCAATCAATTTGTTATAAAAAAATTACTTATTGAGCAGGGTTATGGTCAAAGTCCTGTAGCCTCCATAAGTGCCATGCTATCAACTGCCACTCTGAAGATAAATGGTGTATATCGATAAACAATACAATCAGAATAGGACTTGTTAATACAAAGACAATTCTCCATCTTAGATCTGATAATAGCAGTATGTTTTTTGTAGTGGACAGAAACTCATTATAACTCCACGAAGAGTCAGTTTCCTAGCCTGCTCCCTTCTTGCATTTCATAGCCCTCTCCTTATCTGGGATTGTCCTATTACTCTAAAGCTCCTCCAAACCTCATCTCCCTACAGAACCTTTTTTGTAACTGCCAGGGTGGAGCAAAGGGTGATACTTGAGTGGCAATTCTGAATCTGCTGGGACTGCTTACCTCACAGCCAAGATGGTGGCGCCCAGTGGCAGTCTCGGGACTTTGGATGTTTACACAAGGGAGGTTTTTAAGGGTAAATAACATGCGTAAAATACACACATACTTTTATGTTGTTGAAACAATTGGTCTAGAAACAGGACTCTTTAAGAGCCGAGTGCATTTTTGGCAGATCAACAGGTATTTTTCTGCCCTTGCAGGGTCTTTAAAAGAGAAGTATGACCAAGCTTTTTTTTGGCCATATGTCTTTTGTGGGTCACAGGATTGCATTTACTTTTGCTCTCTTGTGACCCAGATTCAGAGCTGCTCCAAGCATGGGAAATATCACAACAATATTGTTAGCATCTGCCTTGTTTTTGGATTGACAGCTGGCTTTGCCTCTCAGCGCGCAGCCCGTGCCCTCCCCCTGCCCCTGCAGTGAGCACTGCAGGGGCAGAGCACAAAGCAGTGGCTGACAATTACTGCTCTGTGCTCTGGGCAGACTGAGAGCTGAGCAATCAGTGGCCATGTGATCGCTCAGTTCTTGGCCTTAGAGCTGATGTGGGACAGCTGCAACATCACACCGATGCTGCAGAATAGAGGTGAATATGAATGTTTTTTTTGTTGTTTTTTTAACTCAAGCTTATCCTTTTAAACAGTATAAAACATAGAAAAATGTGAATGTACCCCAGAGATGTACTGCATATGTAGGGTTGCCAACCGCCAATAAATTTACTGACAGTTTGTAAAAATCAGTGATATTTTTACAACTGCCAGTAAAATGTAGGGGCTGATAATTTCATACTGTGTTGACTTTTTAAGTTTAAATCAAGCAAATTACTTTGTTATAGGTATTGTCAGTGTTTCCATAGCATGTTTATACTGTTCAGATATTCACTGTGTTAGTTTTCAATAGGAGTTCTGTAATTTCTCAGGTTGCCAGTAAAAAAGGTACTCCGCCAGTAAATGTTTCATGTTTTGTCAGTAAAAATTGCTATGGGAGGTTGTCAACCCTGTGCATTTTTCCAACATATGTACTTTAATGCACTCTATCCCCTAAATATACCCTGCAATGCAGTGAAAATGTAGGGATTAGTTGTTACTGTTAAAAAAAGTAGGGGTATCGAATTGTTCAAGTAAAGAGAGGCCTTGCAAATAGATAGAAATATGGGAGAGTAACAGGTAATACAGTAGAGAAAGGAAAATAAAGAAAATTTATTGGAAACAAGAAAACAAAGAATTAGGAGTAGAAAAAAATAAATGTGAGAATAAGAAAAACACAAAAGGGACAAGATTAAGAAATCAGTGCAGATACAAGAAAGAAGCTGAGAATAGGAAGAAATAGAATGAAATGAAACTGAGGTACATATAGAAAAGGTTAAGATCAATGAGACCACTTCCTTAATTTTAAAGTAGACACAAAAATGTTAATAAACGTTTAGCAATTTAGATATTTTAATAAAGTTATGAATAAATGTTAAGTCTGAAGGTGAAGATATACAATGAAGACTGTAGTAAGTCCCATTGGATCTGCAGTAAAAATTATTTAGGAAGTAAAAGTCTGAGGACAGAGTGAGCAATAAAAACCTGGCAAAGTTCTAACCCTTCCCTTGAGTCCCACTTTAAGTTTTTTTGTGAAATTGGTGTGATGAAGAGTACTTGAGGCTGCAAAATACCCTCTTTTGCAGCACGTATTAGGTGACAGGTACACTTAAAGACAGAATGGATTGTCATTATGTTAAATCCCCAGCTATTTCCATGGGTCACAAGGACCAATAAGACTCTTACTTCTTCATCTATATGAAATGTGACACTATACACCTAGCCGCAAATTTCCGAAAATGAAAGATGGCATGTTTATGAAGGGAAGGAATGTCAGTAGAGAAGGAATGAAGTGCTGAGATGCCAGGGTTACAGGGGATTGCGAGGGAATTCATTTCTGTAACTGGCATGTAATCAAGTCTGCTGTCAGTTTGAATTGGAAAACTGCTCCGTGACGCTGCAGACGAGATGGAAATCTCAAGTAGACAAATTAATGAAATTGCGCTTGTCAGTTAAAATACAATAACAAAAAAGTAATCCGCCTTCATTCCTCTATCAGGTGGCTGCTTTGTGTGAGAGGTGTGGTTTAGCAGAGAGTCAGATTGGGTACAAACTGAAATAACCTGTTAAATGAGCTGAATAGGGATTCATGACAATCTGAATGCTAGCGCGTGTGAATCACTGAAAGGATATCCAGAGCCTGGCTCTGAGGAACAAAGGTTCACTGCTGGCTTAGCTCAATATATTCCAAAAAGTCACAGTTTATAGATGCGCCAAGATTGTTTGTATGAGTTTTTTTTTTTAACTCTGTATACCCTAGACAGCAAGAGATATGTACGGTTTATTACTGACGTATCAGGAGAGTTGATTTACTAAAATAATTGAGACTGTTCATTACGGAAACTATATGTCAAGTGGATGTTCACTAAGCTTAACAAATAAGGTAAAGCTGTGCTCACTTCAATCATCCAATCATATACCAGGAAATGTTCTGTTTTTATTTCCCATGTGCATTATTGGATAAACAAAGCAAACACAACTTTATTTACTGAGCTCATACTTGCTCAGTGAACAGCCTCTGCCCATTTAGTAAATCAACTCTAAGGCCGGCCTTAGACAGTCCGAATCTCAGTTCAGCAGGAACCGGACGAGATTTGAACCATGTATGGGTAGGCTGAATGTACCAAGTTGATTGATTAACCTGGGTGCAACTAGCCTACCATATTTTGCATGTGATTATGACTAGCGGCTAATATAGCCGCTAGCAATATTCACTGTCTTCTCCCAGATGCTGACAGTTTCCTTAACTCCAAAAAAATTCTGGTAGGTTAATTGGCTCCTGTCTAAATTGGCCCTAGTATGTGTATGTATGCATGTGACCTTAGATTGTAGGCTCCATGAGAGGAGGGACTGATGTGAATGTACAGTATGTAAAGGCCGCATTTAATATTCATCGCTACTGTATTTAAAAACCTGTAATGGTGACTTATATTCAGATACTCCAGCGGTGTCTTAGAACTGAAAATGGGTGTCTGCTGTGCCACCAGGAGTGCTTAATGTTAATATATAAATATATATATATATATATATATATTATATATAATATATATATGAAACAGCAGACAATAGGCTTAATTCAGAAGCTAACAGGCAGGATATTCATACCTATTTTCAACAAGGTGAGTTATTTTAGGCTGAGTCCAATGGGATTTGAAAATTATAGTCAGATGGCTAAATTAGACCACATATCCTTGTGATAAAGCATAGTGAATTGAGCATTATGAAGCAAAGTACATACCATCGCTTCCTGCATTCTGATATGGTAACCGATACTCACGTTATACCTATAATTATACAGACCATGAAGATGTCATGGTAAAAAAAAAAAACATATTTTGTGCATTTACAGATGCCTAGAAGGTTCAAAGTTACCAAAAAAAAGGATACCATAAAATACCTATCAATTTTTCACAACTTTATACTAACATTTATACTATTCTTTATACTAGAGTAAATATTGGTGTTTGCACTGTGAAATAACTAAGTGAATAAAGTGCTAGTGCAATAAGGGGGTATAGACAGTAACAAATTGCTGAGTGCTAAAATACCAAGTGACAATACAAATGATTCCTATAAACAGTGAACATCCATAATCATAGGTGAAATATTAATCATAAAGATCAATAAAATATACAAATCTGTAAATAAACATTTAAAAATAACATAAAATAAAATATCAAAAGTCCACTGTGCGCCTTCTGAATAAAGTGTCTTGAAAGTATGAATAAAATCCAAGAAAATGCTGTGACAATCTGAAGATTAAAAATGCAATCCAAACAATACTGTGACAGTCTGACAGTAATTCATAAGTAAGTAATGGATCCCTCCATCGTGAAAGAACAACAAAAGCCGGTCAGTCCTCAGTGATGACACCTGTGTGTGTACAAGCCTCTCACCTTACTGCCGTAAGGTTACAGCATATATGGATCACAAGCAGCGGTCCTCAGAGGATCCCTCTTTGATGTTAATGGAGCTTCCTTTACTAATATACTCGGTGTGAAGAGATGAGAAACAAGGAGGAGAGATGCCAATAGCGTAATCCTGTTTACAAGGGTCAGTTTATTAACACAAACCTTCAGATACACTTACTTTTTAGATTTTAAAAATGGCAACAATCCACGAGCGCCAAACTCGTATTCTTCAGTCAGTCCTGGTTATGCTGATTGCTCCAATCCTGACGCATATCATCACATTACGTGACTTCATCCCCTGATGAAGTCACATGATGTGACAATACGCGTTGGGATTGGAGCAATAGGTGTAACCAGGACTGACTGAAGTATACGAGCTCGGCACTCGTAGATTGTTGCCCTTGTAAACTGGATTAAACTATTGGCATCTCTCTTCCTTGTTTCTCATCTCTTCTTATTGTTTGGATTGCATTTTTAATGCTCAGATTGTCACAGCATTTTCTTGGATTTTATTCATACTTTCAAGACACTTTATTCAGAAGCGCACATTGGACTTTTGATATTTTATTTTATGTTATTTTTAAATGTTTATTTACGGATTTGTATATTTTATTGAACTTTATGATTAAGATTTCACCTATGATTATGGATGTTCACTATTTATAGGAATCATTTGTATTTTTACTTAGTATTTTAGCACTCAGCAATTTGTTACTGTCTATACCCCCTTATTGCACTAACTTTATTCACTTTGTTATTTCACAGCGAAAACACCAATATTTACTTTTTTACCCCTCTGTCTGTTAAGGATCAGCTAATCAGGTGTTTGCTGCAGTGTACCCCTAGCTTTGTTGTTTTTTTTTTTTTTTTGACAGAGCGGGAGTTACACATTTATTCTGCTCTTTATACTAAATATGCAATAATTTAGAGGTTGAGTGTTAAATGTAGATCATCATTAAGATTTTTAGTAGTTAATAAGTTCAATTTCTTTTTTTTATATATAGCTCTATATAGATAGATATATAGACAAAAAGGAGAGAAAGCTGTAAAAGTAAGAGGACCTTAACTGGTTTGGGTAAACGCTGAGGTTGCCTGTAGGCAGACATTTCACTGGTGTCTACAAGTTTTCCTTTTTGCTGGCAGATGAAAATACCAGAGCATTTAAATGGCAATATGAAACATTTTGTTTGTCAGTTAGTATATTTTTTTATTTTTTTAATGTCGGGGAGAACAAAAGGACAGAGAGTTTTTGTTGACAGGGGATTGTGCTGTATTTCTACATCTGGAAACTATAAATAACAGTATATAATAAAATGTAAAAACCTTCATGAATTAAACTAAATATACCCATCTAAGACATTTTAAAGTCCAAAAAATGTGTACTAATGATGATCATCACTATTACCATGAACATCATTGTTATTATTCTTTAAAAAAAATTATATTTGTCATCAATTGATCCAGTCCAGGCTTATGTAGAGAATATAATACAGCTTGTGGTCAAAAAAAAAAGTCTGGACCATTGGAATCTAGCTCTGTGATATGTACGATTGGTTAAAAAAAAATACAGAAAACACTAGACATTTAAAATAGTTGCTTTAAAATAGATGGAACACAATTTATCTATTTTCCCAGATAATCACAAAAATCCCTCTGTAACTTTAATATTAATGTTACTTCAAAAGCCATGTTCAGGATTTTTATATCTACAACTTTCATTAAAATAATACTTGGTAATACTGCCATGAAGGCCCTTGTACAGGAAAAAACGCTATACAGGCATACCCCACTTTTAAGCACACAATGGGGTTCATTTACTAAATCTGAAAAGTGCAAAATCAGGCTCACTTCTGAAATAGAATCCAATGAGCTTCTAACCCCAGCTTGTTCAATTAAGCTTTTGAAATAAAACCTGGAAGCTCACTGGTTTCTATGCAGAAGTGAGTCTGATTGTGCACTTTTCAGCTTTAGTAAATAAACCCCATTGTGTACTTAAAAGTGGGGTATGCCTGTAATCAACATGCTTAAAAGAGTTGTAAAGGCAGAAGTTTTTTTTAACTTAATGCATTCTATTCACCCTCCTAATTACTTACTTGAGCCCCATCTCTCTTCAGCGATGTCCACGAATGTATAAGCTGTCCGGGACACTCCTCCTGATTGGCTGAGACACAGCAGTGGCGCCATTGGCTCCCACAGCTGTCATTTAAAGTCTGTTAGCCAATCAGGGTAGAGAAGGGGTGGGGCTGGGGTCGGGGCTCCGTGTCTGAATGGACACACGGAGCAGTGACTCGGCTCCAGTTCCCCCTTAGGAAGCTGCTAACTGTGGGGGCACTCGATTGCAGGGAGGGGCCAGGAGTAGCAAAGAGGAACCCGAGTAGAGGAGTATCCAGGCTGCTCTGTGCAAACCAACTGCACAGAGGAGGTAAGTATAACATGTTTGTTATTTTTTATTTTGTAAACAAGACTTTACAATCACTTTAAGGCTTGGTACACAATGCTGCGACTTGGGATCCGACTTGTGAGACCTCAAGTCACGTGACATGTGATATCCAATGTTAGTCAACGAGAGCTATCCTAATTAGCACTACTGAAGTTGTTTTTACTTTAGAAATGGTTCCTGTACTACTTCAAGGAGACTTCTATCTGACTTGTGCTCATAGACTTTAAGGGAAGTTGCCTCCAAGTCAGATCCTCATCTGTATTGATGTGATTTGGATCCGACATTACAGGAAGATTACCCAGGCATTCCCAGAAGTTGCTTCAAAGTTGCATTAGTCCGCACCCAATTCGCACTAAAGTTGCCTGACTTTCAGGTTGCGGCAGTGTGAACCGAGCCTAACTGGTGCCTCCACCAGGAACTGAAGCAATGACATGCCGCTACTGCTGGAGAGTACACGTAGACAAGATGTGATTGTAAAGATGCTGGATGGGATCAGCAGCACAGAGAAAAAAAACATGAAAATTTATGAAAATAGTATATTCTAAAAGGCACCTGTGTATGATGCACTTTAGCTAAATAAATGTTATGCAGTTGGGTGTTACACCTACTTTAAGTATCAAGTCTTCTTTATTGCATATTTGCTATTGTCTGTGGACAAAATGTGAATTGTCTTTTTTTCTATTAAAGGAACCTTCTGGGAAACCCATTTAACTGTAACTGTCACCTGGCCTGGCTGGGAAACTGGCTTAGGAAGAAACGTATTGTGACTGGGAATCCAAGATGCCAAAAACCATACTTCCTGAAGGAGATTCCCATACAAGATGTTGCAATACAGGACTTTACTTGTGATGAGGGTAAGAAATCAACTACTATAATACATTGTGTTGGATGATATATGGGTTACTACAGGATTAACCCTATAATAGAAATAAATAGAAAAATTATGATGTCCCAGTTGTCCTGATTTAGGAAGAACGTTTCTATATTTCCAACCTTGGAAATTGGTATGCTTTTTTTAGCAAATTATGGTCATCTTGAGTCTGCTCTGGTCTTGTTACATTAGGCAGTTTGTGTCACAGTTCAAATGTCATTGGACTACAGTATAAAACAACATTTACAAAGCTGTTTCAAGAGCAGCTCTGAATTAACTGCTTGTACAGTAGAGGAAATGTTTCAAATCTGCTGAGGCCAGAAGGTTTATTCCATTTACTTTAGTGTGTTTTTTTTTTATTGTTTTTCTGCTGGCATAGCAGAGCTGACTGAGGAGGCATTTCAGAGGTTCTCGGGGTGGTACTGCAGCCTCTTGTCCGTCATTCTGTACATAGCACCCTCTGTCCTTTAGATCTAAATTTCTGTATCTGGGGGAGGAAGGTTACATGAATAATTTCTTTATAAGTGATCAGAACTCTGTATAACTAGACTGCAATAGTGAAGTGAATATTTAGAATGCAGAGAGGCTTTGATTGAACCCATGACCAGAAGATTGGAAGGTTCCATAAGTCCAGGTTAGTGCATGATTTTATGCAGCAGAATGGCTTGATGTACACTGGCAAATCTGTATAAAAACTAAAAGACCTGGACATGTTGGATGTTTGTATATGGAACATTATGCTATTTGTGTATACAGAGTATGTGTGTGTATGTATGTTACTGACTGGCAGGATTGTGGTCACTTGGGTTTCTCACATAAACATGGTGAGGGGCATCAGGGTTTATGATCGAAGTCAAGAAAATAAACGCTCGTCACTTACATCCATTTTTCGTCCAATTCCGTTTTTTTAACTGATGAAAAATAGGGCTTTCATCTATTCAAAAAAATGGATGTTCACAGAAGAGGATGAAAACAGATGTAAATGGATGATCATCCATTTACATCCATTTTTCCATAGGAGTGCATTTATGTCCATTTTTTATCCATCAAAGGATGGATGAAAAACAGACAAACGGTCCGTATGTGTGAAAGGGGCCTTATTGTCTCTGATGTGGGAGCCAACTACTGGGTGAAAAAATTGACTGCTGGCAGAACGCTAAAAAAAAAAAAAAATGCTTCCTGTTGATCTTTGTAAACCCATTAGGTAACACCCTGTTAGTCAGAAACTTACCTGAGTTTGATTAGTGGCTTGGATGAGCAGATTTTTTTGTTTATTTTATGATATGGACTTGCTGTACAAAGCCCGCTTGCACCAAAGCTCCATCTCCAGCCCCCCCATTTGAAAGGCTCAGGACTCTGTTAAAGACTTTAATGACTAGAGCACAATGAAGTAGCCCTAGACTCTTACTGAATCACAAATAAAAGGAAAATAAAACAGTAATTGGTTTGTGTTTTATTTCAAGCATGATTTACTGATCATCACTGTTTTTTCTTTGCAAACTTCAGGCAACGATGACAACACTTGCTCACCACTTGCTCGTTGCCCAGCAGAATGTACCTGCTTAGATACAGTGGTTCGCTGCAGTAACAAAGGACTAAAAGCATTGCCTAAAGGTATCCCTAAGGATGTCACAGAGCTGTAAGTATTAAAACATCTTATTTCAGTTACTGTGTTTAAAGAATTTCACTCTGTAAAAATGCGGGTGCTATTTTAAAACCAGCAAGCGTTACTATCCTTACAATAAAAGAACAGCTAAGATTAAAGTGATATTAAACTTTTAGTTTTTATTTTGTTTTATAAAATGTTTTCAGCAGCTGCTTTTATTACTTACTGAGTATGCAGCTTCCTTATCTCTTAATCCTTGCCTATGTTCCAGTTTAAAGTGGAAGTAAACTTCTGAATTAGATTTTTACCTACAGGTAAGCTTATAATATGCGATGCATACTAGCACATTATGCCTTTACCTTGCAGGGGAAAATATTTTTTTTTTTCTTTTAAAATTTACTACCACTTTAAGCTGGCGCCATGACCACTGCCACAGGTTTCCTGTTTCATGGTGGCTCCTCCCTCTTGCAGCATTCTAGAGAGCCACAACTGCATGCAGGAACTGGAGTTGTGTCTCCATACACTGTGTGCATTAATAACACACAGTCCTGTAGCTTACGACAGCAAGGTACTCCCTTGATCCTCCCTATTCTTCCTCCTCCCATCTCCAAGCCAATAGACTGGCTGGTAACTGCACTGTTAATTCTTACCTGTGAAGACCAGATGTTTGGGGAGGCAGCACTGAGAGAGTAGGAACCTGCAGCATTGAAAGCTGCAAACTACAACTCCCTGGTAAGAATCTTAACACAGATGCTGGGGAATGTGTATTTTGTTGTGCTCAATGTGTTAAATTAAAAAAAAAACTGAGGGTTTAATACTGCTTTTAGGCAAGTTAAGTGAGGAGGAGCTGCCACCCAGACATGACGTTTGTGAGTAAGATTAGGCTAGAGTTCTACCTTAGATTTCGTTGCTACTTATACTGGTGTTGTCATTTATTAGTTTGTATGTTCTCCCTGTGCCTGCGTGGGTTTCCTCCAGGTACTCTGGTTTCCTCTCACAATCCAAAGACATGATAGGTTAATCGGCTCTAGTATGTGTATGTATGAATGTGAGATAGGGACCTTAGATTGTAAGCCCCTTGAGGGCAGGGACTGATGTGAATGCACAATATATATGTAACGTGCTGTGTAAATTATTGGTGCTCTATACAGGCATACCCCACTTTTAAGTATGCAATGGGGTTTATTTACTAAAGCTGGAAAGTGCAAAATCAGGCTCACTTATGCATAGAATCCAATGAGCTTCTAACCTCAGCTTGTTCAATTAACCACATGCCGACCGCGCTATAGTCGAAAGACGGCCACAGCGCGGACGTCCTCCCAGAAACATGCTCCCGCGCGCCCCCTGGGGCGCGCACTCGGGAACATCCGTGACCGCCGGGTCCCGAGGACCCGGCGCATCACGGATCACGGTAAACAGCCGCTGATAGCGGCCGTTTACCACGTGATCGCTCCGTCAAATGACGGAGCGATCACATGTACACAAACCGGCGTCACGTCATGACGCCGGTTCCTCCCTCCCCTCTCTGTACCGATCGGTACAGAGAGGGGAGAAGCGGAGAGGGGGAGAGATGGGGCCAGCGCTGTGGGCTGGATGTGTAGTGCCCACAGTGCCACCGCTGTGCAATGCTCTGCAATCACTGTGTAATGCTCTGCCACCACTGTGCAATGCTCTGCCACCACTGTGCAATGCTCTGCCCCCACTGTGCAATGCTCTGCCCCCACTGTGCAATGCTCTGCCACCACTGTGCAATACTCTGCCACCACTGTGCAATGCTCTGCCACCACTGTGCAACGCTCTGCCACCACTGTGCAACGCTCTGCAACCACTGTGCAACGCTCTGCCACCACTGTGCAATACTCTGCCACCACTGTGCAACGCTCTGCCACCACTGTGCAACGCTCTGCAACCACTGTGCAATGCTCTGCCACCACTGTGCAATGCTCTGCCACCACTGTGCAATGCTCTGCCACCACTGTGCAACGCTCTGCAACCACTGTGCAACGCTCTGCAACCACTGTGCAACGCTCTGCCACCACTGTGCAATGCTCTGCCACCACTGTGCAATGCTCTGCCACCACTGTGCAACGCTCTGCAACCACTGTGCAACGCTCTGCAACCACTGTGCAATGCTCTGCCACCACTGTGCAACGCTCTGCCACCACTGTGCAATGCTCTGCCACCACTGTGCAACACTGTAATACTCTGCCAATACTCGCCAATACTCTGCCAATACTCTGCAATAATTTTTAATAGAAACAAAGAATTTTTATTTATTTTTTACCGAATTTTCAGTATTTTTTGATTTATAGCGCAAAAAATAAAAAACCCAGCGGTGATTAAATACCACCAAAAGAAAGCTCCATTTGTGTGAAAAAAAGGACACAAAATTCATTTGGGTACAGTGTTGCATGACGGAGTAATTGTCATTCAAAGTGTGAGAGCACCGAAAGCTGAAAATTGGTCTGGTTAGGAAGGGGGTTTAACTGCCCAGTGGGTATGTGGTTAAGCTTTGGTAATAAAACCTGGAAGCTCATTGGTTTCTATGCAGAAGTGAGCCTGATTTTGCACTTTCCAGCTTTAGTAAATATTGTGTACTTAAAAGTGGGGTATGCCTGTAAGTACAGGGGGTCCCCGACTTACGAACACCCGACCTACGAACAACCCCTACTTACGAACGGGGTGCTGCGGGGACCCTCCGCCATTTTTCGGTGGTTTTCGGCGTCTTTCGGCCGTTCTGCGCATGCGCTGCCATACGGAGCGTCGAAAAATGCCGGAAATGTCCGTAATTTGCCGCGCATGCGCAGAACGGCAACAGACGGAACATCGGAAATGTCCGGAAATTTCCGACTTCCGTACACGGGGCCAGTCCCTAACGAGTTCGTAACTCGGGGACCCCCTGTACCTGTAATAAATAAATAAAATAAATATATTATATATTAGACTTGATCCACAAATTACTGAATTGTCATGATAATGTGGCTTCCACATATACTTTCCAATGTACATGTGTATATATGTTTTTATAAATAATTAGAGACCAGTCCTATGCTATGCTGAAAAATGTACTGTGTATTGTATGTAAAGAGGCCAAAACAAATCCATGCGTACATTGAGAGAATTTACAAAATGTTAGTAGATAGTGTTCTGGGTCCGATTGCAAACTAGCACCCCAGGGCTGCTAGACACAAAGTGCTTTCCGCATAGCCATCATGCTGCTGTTATGTTACATGGTCATTCTACACACTACTGCTTTACAGTAGAGACCATCTTTAAACCTTTATAAAAACTTCAACAAAATAGAAGGCAGCAGATCTGTTCTACAGATAATGCATTATGCATGCTGCTGACTCAGAAAATACATTTATAAGCTTTAGTACTTTTGCATTTTCATTGCACTCTCACCATCATTTATCTTGCTGCCTCTGGGATTGCAGAAAATTTACCTTGATGTGAAACCTTTTAATGCTTCTGCACAGTGATGGATTTTGTTCCATATTTGTGTTATAGGTACCTGGATGGAAATCAGTTTAACCTTGTCCCGAAGGAGCTATCCAATTATAGGCACTTGACACTTATGTGAGTAAAAGTAGCTATCATTTCCTGCAGTGTTAGGGACCAGAGTTTTATGTTCTTTTATTTTTTAATGACTTGTTCATAATAAAGGGTTCTCCAGTCTTTTCTAGTTGTTCATTTTTTTATATTTTATTTTTTATTTTTTAAGAAGCCATTCTGGAAGAGCATTCTTCCCACAAAAATAATTTTTTAGATTTAATATTTTTTTTATTTTTAGATTTATCAAGTCTAAACAAGCACCAAATCCGGTTACTATGTGTTGCACAAGCCTCAAAGTAAACAAAAAACTTCCTTTACCTTCCCTGACTGACCTGACTGAGCCAAATTCACCATCATTTGTGTCTCACATACTCCCCACCCCAGACACTACAGCTCAAAGTTGTAGGGTTTCAGCAACAGAGGTCATTCGAGAAAGCAGTAGGTAGGACTAGGTGTTGTCAGGTGCTGACAGACAAGCTACAGAGAATGAGCCCCCCCCACCCCAAAAAAGCTCTTATTATTGCCTACTAGATATACAACTTAAAGAACAGCTTCAGGCTCCTCCCAAAAAAATCAGTCAACAGCTACCAATACTGTAACTGCTGACTTTTAATGTAAAGACAGTCACCTGTCCAGGGATCCAGTGATGTCCTCACCCGAACTGATTCTTCAATCGGCATCGGGTGCAAGCCCCAGCAGCTCTAGTAAGAGAAACAGGAAGCCTTGTGGCTCACAGACAGTTTCCTACTGTGCATGCACGAGACGCGCTGTGCTTTGTGAATGGTGCGAACCAAGGATATGTGTGTGAGCTGCTCAGAGCCACCCCTGAGTGCTGGCCATGAAGGGAGCGTGTCTTTGCTCCAGGCAATGGCAGAGAGTGACTAGGTGTCCCAGGTGCCACACATCATGTCAAGACCTGCTGTATGATAGTAAATACGGGCTTGGCATGACAGGGGTCCAGGCTTAGACTGCTTACTATCATGCAGCAGATCTTGACATGATGTGTGGCTCCCAGGACACCTAGTCGTTCTCTGCCTTATGAATGGTCCCATAGTCTTCTGGTACCTGTGATGTGTCCCAGAAGACTGCAGGGGAAGGAGGAGGGCGATCTAAGCCAGAAGTGGGAGTGGGTATCTGTTAAAACCAGGTCCCCCCCCCCAAAAAAAGTGCCAAATTGGGTAGTGGAAGGGGTGAGGATGGAAACAAGCAGAACTTTCCCTTTTGGGAGAAGTTTTGCTTTAATGGCCTGGTTCTCACCTGAGAACTGAATCAGGATAAAGTTTGTCCGTTACAGTCAACTTATAGCCAGTGTCTCTCTAGGTCATCTTAAGGACGTGGAATTGGTCTATGAATCTGTTCCTTTCACAAAAGAACAATAGACTGTTGAAAAATATATATGGTGGATAGCCTTTAACCTGGGAGCAGCCGGAAAAGAATATCTATTTGTAGCCTATAGTTATCAAATAAAAAATAAAAAATGCGGCATTATTGCTGACTATTTTTTCTATTCTCAAAAACTTTATTCCACAAGGACAGTGCATTTCAAACAACACTGTCCGCCACACCCTGCTGCTCCTCCTTGCCAATGCATTTCACCCCTCTGTAGTAGGCCAAGCTATGTTTACTAAGCATAAATTGTTAATGGAGGAGTAGGTTGAGAGGGTGCAGCATCAATCCATAAAATGTTCAACTTGTGGTTATTTTTCATTTATTATTTTTTCTTGACAGGCCACTTTTGGAAATTTGTAAGTGATTTAACAAATTAACTTTAGGAGAAAAGGGATGTGAAATCCATCTGTGCCTAGGGCTGCATTATGTCTACATGCAACTCTGGCAACCACCTTGTAGTCTAATAGAGGTGATTTAGTGTAGGTTGTGAGTGTGTATATGTGCTGTGTATCAGTTTTACCAGAGTAAAGTGATATTGACATTATCCTATCATCTTTCTGACATCATCTTATCCTAATGCTTCCTGTCTGACATCCCTTATCTGTAGTGTGTTTGACTGTGGAATGGTTAGTCTAATACACTAAAAGGGTAAAGATGACACTCCAAAGTGATTGAAACTACCAAAGGCTGCATTAGCTTTTAGTTCTAAAATACAATTCCAAAAAAAAAACGTGTATTTTTTTCAGCTTTGAAAACCACTCTCAGCACAAGTAATTACAGTGATAAAGCCAAATAAAAGAAACTGGATGTTTTTATTGTTCTTCATTAGTGTATTAAAGCTTTAAAGTGCAGTTTTTTTAGCTTGATCTGCTAAACTCTTACTAAACTGTATGTGGCGTTAGAGATAGAGATGTTGTAATATAACAACTGTTTTTTTTTTTTTCAGTGACCTGAGTAATAACAGAATCAGCACTCTGTCCAATCAAAGCTTCAGCAATATGACACAGCTTCTCACCTTGTAAGTATTGTGACTGTACTATTTTCTATAGCAGTGAGTGCGACCTGCTGACTGCCTACCTGTTCACTTAGGTGTGCAGCCTCTATGTTAGATTTTAGGATGATAGTGCTATTTACTAACACAGAAGAAGACAGATTTTTTTTTTTTACGTTAAAACGCCATATGTATGATAAGATGAGTTTCTCCTCTTATATTTTTGTAATTTGAGCCTCACAACTATGCATCAGAGGAACCATTCAAGTATGTTCACGGAAGTGAATAATTATACATTATTGCCTGACATCTCTATGTAGCCCTGTCCTTTAACTGTCAAACGGATCAGTTTGAGGATGACACGGAGCATGGTTTGCAATTAATTCTGTTTGTAGCCAAGACTTTTTTCGTAAAAGAGTAGGAAAACTTTAGAAACGCTGTAAATATCCTATTGGGTCCTAGTCAAAGGCAGTAAGAAAGTGACTTGAAAACTCTTAAATGGAGACATAGCAAAAAAAAAAAAACATTTTTAGTACAGTGGGCAATGGTTAGACTCTCAACCAGGTTTTTATTGCTGTCTTTGTCTTCTTGTCCTGGTAGCACTAGGGTGTCACTGAGACACACTTTTAAGCCTAGTACACACGATCAGAAAATTGTGCGAAAATACCACTTTCGAAGCAATCGTACGATAATCTGATTGTTGGTACATAGCTTTCAAGAGCAGATCATAACAGTTCATCTGAAATTATCTGAAAGAACAAACACAACATTTTTTCTCGTACAATACCATATCATATGATTTGCATTTAATCAGTACAGTTCTCGTAGAATTCAACTCTGTACTTCAAAATATTTTTTTTTTTATTTTGACTGGAGTTGGGCTTTACAGGGTTGGACTCTCCAAACCAAATGTGGTTTATGCTGTTGGATGAAATCACCCACTAGCTTGGTATATTACCAAGGGAGACAGTAGATCTCCTGAGTGAGAACTCAGCTCTGCCATGTCCACTCTTCACCAGGAGGAGAAGACCCAGTGTTGCCTTTTATATTCCTTACAACGTATTTAATAGGCCTTGTAATGGCCTTAACAGGGCTTAGGGCCTCAAGTACAGAGATCTCACTAGAGTTCTCAAGAGATAGAAAAAGCTGAGGAGGAACACAACTATTAATCATTTCAGTCTTTAATCTCAAAAGTTTGTGGTGCATGCACTACAAATATGCCTCTCATTTTTAGACCATTGGCCATCAGCATTTGTGTAGTTACAATACTCCTAGCAATTGCAGATACACTATATAGAATATATAAAGGTAGAAACATGAAATGTTGCCTAACATTATACTTCTATTCATGACTAATTTATGTTTTACAGGATTCTAAGTTACAATCGACTAAGATGCATTCCTCTACGGGCTTTCAGTGGACTTACTTCCCTAAGACTCCTGTAAGTAACAGCCTGGCCTATCTATTCAGATTAGGAAAATAGTAGTGGAACTGCCAAAGGCAATGGAAATTTTAAGAGCTAGCCATGTGACATGTACAAAATGTAACAATATAATTTTTATAGGGTGTGTAGCATATATTTGTGCCATTTTGTTTTTCCGTGACAGCTTATTAGGAATGCTTTAATAAATTGGCTAGTGGATGCAGGAGAAAGTGAACATCTGCCCAGCCGTTAAGGCAACATCACTATCATTCTTTTGGCCTAATTATCAGAGTAGGGTCTGGTGCTTAATAACATTTTATTTTACTGCATCATATTTAATGGCAATCAAATAAAGTTTAGAGTATCATTACATTCCAGTAATAAGTTTGTTTCTAAATACAAATAAACAAACTGTTTTATATCTCTTTGTAATTTTACAGAACTGATTGAGCCTGATCAGCCCTCAGGTGCTTAGATCAGGACTCACGCACTCTTTAATTCTCCAGCCCTTTCGAGTAATGCCAATATAACAATACATAGCTTGCACGTCTCCTTCCTATAGTTTTCATGAGCAGATCCAGTGTCTTTACAGAAGTCTATACAACGCTGATGCTGTAGATACCTTTATATTTATTGTTAGAATAATTATGCCTTTCTTTTGTGCCACAGATCCCTCCATGGCAATGACGTATCCTCTGTACCACAAGGAGCATTCAATGACCTCTCCTCCCTGTCACACTTGTAAGTTTATCCATTTAGGCTGAACTTGGAATGTGGGGAAAACAGCCCAAACAATCTGAACATTAAAGCGGTTCAGCACACATTTCATTTAGTAAATCTCTTTGCCTTCCAAATCAGGCAAAGAGTACTAAATGAAATGTGTTTTTTTTTTTTTTTACTTACCTTGTAATTGATGACTTCCTGTCCTCTGTGTCTGCCGCCGTGGGCGGGGTCTCTGCGTCGATCCTCGTCACGCCGCACTGTCTCCTGGGATCTGGTGTCATTGATCCCAGGAGTCAGTGCGGGCATCTTCCGAAATCTCGCGAGATTTCGGACACATCTTCCGAAATCTCGTGAGATGTCGGCAGATGTGCCGTTACTGCGCACGCGCGAGTAACGGCGGTGCATGCTGGGCCATCTAAAGTGCCTGTGGGGTTTTACATGCCCACAGGCAAGATGGACCCCAGCAGACAAGAAGAAGATGAAGAATTTTATCGGAGGAAAACCGGCGGCGATCGAGATGGAAGATGGAACAGGTAAGTCCCCCAATTGAGCTATATGGCCTTGGCATATAGCCCCCCCAAAAAAAAACGATTGCAGAACCGCTGTGTAGTTTTACACTATTTTGCTGGGAACCCTGCTAACATGTCTACCTAAAATGTGCTCAAAATCCAGCTGTTTTGTAGCATTACACACAAAAATGTATTAATATTTGGGTGAGCTGCCTCTTCTGCTACATTGATTGGTCCATTGGACATTGGTCCTGAAAGCTCCCATATTGGTTAAATGCACCAAGCAGGAGTCAATCTTCCTTATTACTGATTGAAAACAAAACTCCTCCTTGGCCCTCCATAATTCTGGCCACAGTCAAAATGGTGTTAAACCCAAAGCTTATGTCCATGCTTAAGCAGAAAGGACAGTGGTAAGGGTTCAGAAGTGTTTGTAGTAGTAATTGGGGTTTCCATTAAATTATTATCTTTAAATCATGTATAGCAGTGCATTTTTGCAAGCTTTTAGTAAGAAATATTCTGTATAAATGTATATACAGTATGTGCACTATGCTTATCATACACTTTCTACAAACTACATTAAATGTGGGCAATTTGAGCTACCTTGCATTGCCTAAAAGTTAATTCATATGAAATAGTGTTTTTCTTTTTCTCTCAGCTCATGTAAAATGATTTCATATTTTATAATAGAAAGTGTCATTATTTGCTTCTACAGCTTTATTGAGATTAGGGGTGACAGTAAAAATACCTGCTCATACTTTACACACTATGCAGAGAAACTTAACCCAGAGTATTACACAATTCTCTCCGCAACTCATACTCTATGCTGACAAGAATGTCTCGTCTCTATCCTGTTCCAGAGCCATCGGGGCAAACCCTCTGCACTGCGACTGTAACTTGCAATGGTTGTCAGAATGGGTGAAGTCTGAATACAAGGAACCTGGTATTGCTAGATGTGCTGGACCTGGGGACCTGGCAGAAAAACTGCTTCTTACTACTCCATCCAAAAAGTTCACATGTCATGGTAATTTCACAATCACTTCTTCTATTACCTGTGCTGTTTTCATTGAGTTTGTCCTACATATTGCACAATAGCTATTTTAAGCAAAATAAAGGTTGACAACGTACACTTTAAGTGGTGTTCCTGGTATAAAGTTTAAAAAATGTATTTTAGCCACAGAGTGAAATTCTGTGATTCACCAGAATAAAAATAAGTTAGCTTCCTTTCTGTAAAAAAATCTCTGTGCTTTTTATTATACAGTGAAAATATCTCAAATTCACTGAGTAGTTGTCTGATCAGTCTTGTCAACTGTCCAGGATATCCCGTTTCCAGCAACTGATTTGGGCTAGGGTATATGTTGGGGTAAGATGTCATGTGTCTTGGCATTTAATTCAGGACTATTGGTGAGTATTCTAATTAAAAAATTTAAATGGGAAAGGTAGAAATGGGTGACAGCAAATGACCAACTCAGGGGGAGGTATGTGCCCCTCTGTTATAAGTTGACAGTGTCTTTAATATAAACGTTGTTTTATGCTAAGGTTATCAAAACATCTATATTGAATTGTAATTAATTTAATTTATTCCCACTAGTCACACAATTCTATAGGATATATGTGTTCACCATGTCACTTGTTAGTCTATTGAAAGTTCTTTTGTGCGACATGTAATAATTTTTCAATCTTTCACTTTTGGCCTTGTGATAACCATCCCTTAGAAATTCCAGGGCCTTGTGGTTTTCTGGTTCCAGGTAAGGGTTCCTGACCCCACAGCATTAAGACAACCACCTTCACCTTCTGGATTTTCCTAAGATGTCTTCCCAAATTCAAACACGCATGTCATGTTCCTCCCCGTGTCTCTGTCCTGTATTAAAATTCACTGATGAAAACTATGCCTTTGTTTACCTTGGTACATTGCTGACACAGAGCTAGATGTTACTGTGGTTTCAGCTTCTGTTCTTTACAAACTTTAAAGATATTTTCCATAAAAGGTGTAATTAAATTACAACTATAGGCAAACTTTATTTTTTTTAGTTTTCGAGTGGAGAGACATTAGAATACCTGTCAGTTTTTATTGCTGTCTGTGCTCCCATTAGGGAGATTTACCCTCTCGATTTGTCCTGTATACTGTTATCATTGAAAGTGAAAGAATATGAAAATCCCAAATGTTGAGTTGTCTTTAGAAAAATAATAGAGGGGGAAATATTCCAATGGGGACACTAGTTATGGTGACCTGGGGGTCCACAGGGGGTTCCCTTAATTTGCATTGATTTTTGCTCACTTCCTGTTTTGAGTATGATACAGGAAGTGAAGGGAAATCTCCCAACCCTCCCTTGCTCTATCCAAAATGTTTGCCTATAGTTCTACTTCAAGGAGAAAACAATGTTTTTATGCAGGTGGGTCTTTTTTAAATGGAAACTGAAAGAGTTGTCTACATGTTATTGAGGATCGGCTCACAAAGTTACAACATTTTTAAACAGTGACAGTTATTTTTATCATAGGATTTTATAGAATGAGCAAACCTAGTGTACAAGGTTGGAACCTAGGTGCATCGTGAAGATAGAATGGGTTCACTTTGTCTACCTAAATGGCACTTTTTTCATGTTTGACTTATGTTTTATTTATACTACATTTAAGGTATGATGTAGAGTTATACAGTACAATACTTTAGTATACAGTGTTACACTTTGGTGCTCAATTCTGCAATTTTTCCTGCATGGCTGTTCTCTACCTGGATTTAGATTTTGTGTAACATTTTGTACCTTTATCGTTATTGGTCACACATTTTTTAAACTTGGATTATAACACAAACACTGCATTCTCACTTTTTTAGGACCAGTGGATGTCAACATTCTTGCCAAATGTAACCCATGTTTATCAAATCCCTGCAAAAATGAGGGCACCTGCAACAATGACCCAGTTGACTTCTATCGCTGTACATGTCCCTATGGCTTTAAGGTATCGTATGGATTTATATATACAGAGTGTTGTGTTGACATGGTCATATGCACTGTTACATGGATGATGACTCTTCATTGTGTTTACAGGGTCAAGACTGTGATGTACCTATCCATGCTTGTATCAGCAACCCATGTAAACATGGAGGGACTTGCCACTTGAAGGAAGGAGATAAAGATGGATATTGGTAGGTTTTCATTCACACTGTATACAGGGGGTCCCCGGGTTACAAACAAAATAGGGACTGTAGGGTTGTTCTTAAGTTGAATCTGTTTGTAATTCGGAACAGGTACATTTTTTAAGTGTAGCTTCAGACAAAAAATCTATTTTTAAGTTTTTTAGATAACATAGAGAAGGGTTATCACCCCTGTAACATTTGTTTTGCTGTCTGTGACCCTGTTCAGAAGATTTCACCTCACCTTCTGTCCCAATGACAATTGGATTTTGAAAATTTTGGGTTGTTAGGGAAGCATGGACTGGTGATAAAGCATCAGTGGAGACACCTTTTACCCATATTAACTCTTACAGGAGTGAATTTCCCTTTCTAGGGGTAGATTTCCTCTCACTTCCTGTTGTCTCCCTCCTTTTTTTTAAGTAGGAGTCGTTTTTAAGTCGGATGTTTGTAAGTATGTATATAAATATGCAAAGACATGATGCTTAGGGCCTTGGTAACTTTAGGACCTGTTGTGCATTGAATCCCTAGTGTCCAGAACTGGCCTTAGCCTAGGGAAAGAAAAGCAGATCATAATAAAATTTCATAATGATCATGGCACATTTTATTTTCTTGTGATGTAGTTCACTCATTTCCCCTGTTGATGTTGCTGGTAATTGGCAGCAGGGTTGGCTGAAATATTGTATTCAATAGACTAACCACAAAACAGCTGTGAAAGTCTATAATCACAGTTGTGATTACTGCATCTTCTCTGTAGTGTCACTCCATAGGAACTTATCCAGGGACAAACATGAGGGGTGACATCAGCATGTCACATAGAGCCATTAACACGGTGCATCTGTAGCACAAAATTCTCAGCCATAAAAACAAAATACGTAGGAACTACAAACACCAGAATCCAGGCATAGTGGAGATACCTGGTTTAGCCTTCAAATAATGCTGTTATCATCAGGCAATATATAATTTTTACAGCATTTTGATCATTCACAAACTGTAGACTGCATTTTTACTTTTTATCCCACATTTGGTAATGATTAAGCAGACCCATTGCCAGTTCTACATACCAGCTTCCTCCAAACGGTATGGGTAATAAGTTTGATGAGCTGACACTTCTGAACATGTGTTGGATTTTTGTTCCAAAGTATTAATTTCTCATTGCTTCCACATGCAGTTAACAAATGTGACAAGTTGGAAGTTGCAGATGTGAGCTGTTGAACTTCATTCATACACTTGACATTTCTTACTCTGCATGACCTCTTTATCCGCCCTGCTTACGGTACGGTAGTGGAAAATTGTATCATGAGAGGCCATGCTGACTCTTTTTGATGGGTTCTACTGCAGGAAAAAATGCATCATTCAGACACTACTGTGGCAGTTGGCTTTTAGTTACTAAAAAAAGAGATGAATGCCATCATTTGTAACCTCCACCTCCTGTACCTGCTTGCTTCAAGGTGTACCTGTGCAGAAGGCTTTGAAGGTGAAAACTGCGAGGTGAACATTGACGACTGTGAAGATAATGACTGTGAGAATAATTCCACTTGTGTGGATGGAATCAACAACTACACCTGCCTCTGTCCACCAGAATACACAGGTGAGTCTCATGAATCTTAATTTAAGTAATGAAGGGCTCACTGTATTGTATTAGATGTTAGGCTGCATACACACTACACTCTGTAACTGTTTATTGTACTCCAAGCATGAGATTCACTCAGCAGATAGGTGAATGTTGCTCACCTTGTAAGCGTCAATAAGATAATGTTGCATGGTAGTTGTTTATACACCAGGATATTGTTTTATCACTGAATGCTAGCAGGTGTGGAGGGCTATGCACTCTGCCTTTTGAGGTTTAAGCCATTGTAGGGAATTGTAATACCCATAATGCATATAGTATGAGCTCCAATCAACTAGCTGTTGTTCAAAGCAATACTCACCATAAGAGTAGTTGTGTGTACATAGCCTGGTACAGGTGTTTGACAATTCTGCTGCAAATTTTAATGTACTCAATGTAACTACAGAGTAAACTAAGTGCATTCATCCATGGATTGCAGCCAGACTGTGACTCTATGGCATGCTGGGACTTCTAGCTCCACAAAGCAAGGGCCGCATGTTACCTGCCTTTGCTGTAATTCATGCCGTAATAAGTAATGTCTTCATATTGTCTTCCACTATAAACTGTCCCCTGTCTCTCTTCCATTCTAATTAGTAAATGTGCATTTTCCTGCTACTACTAATCATTCTTCTGCTATTAGTAAAAGTTAAGCTGTCTGTGCATATCATTGCCTTTGTGCTCTTGTCATTGTTGCTGGCTTGACATGCTGTGTTGTTTCCAATAAACACATATGTATCTTGTCTCTTCTGTCTTTGTTGCACAAGCTGCTAATCTGAATGAGGTGGAAAAAGGTCAGTCTTCCTTCATCCTTTTCTCCTACTTCTTGTGGTATGCCGCTAATAATTAAGTCACAGTACAATCAGTCCACCTGTTGCCATCGCTCTGCTCTTTGTCTAAAATAATCCAATATGCTACTCTAATCTTTGGGGACAGTTTTACTTCTATTAATAAAATATAAATGTGCAACCATGACATGAGCAAACTATGCCACATAGAATATGAAACAAATCAGAGAAGAGATGGATAGAAAAAGAGTACCTTATAGATCCCCCCTGTGTACTCCTCCATAAAACTCATAAAAATCCAAAGTAATGGCCCGTACACACGATCGAAAATCGTATGAAAACTGTCATCCGAGGAAGAATCGTATGATTTTCGGATCGTGTGTACACTACTTTCAACAGCCGAACACCACAGTTCATCCGATATTATTCGATCAGACATGCACGAAGATTTTCCTTGTACGATTACAGATCGTACGATTTTCATCTAATCAGTATAGTTGTCGTCCGAAAATACAATACAAATACATTACAAAACATGAAATCACGATTTTTTTTTCTGTCGTACGAGAATTTTCGTGACTTTATTTACCTATTCAATTTCTACTTTCGACTATTAAGCGAAAAAGGTTGTACGATCTGTCGTACGATATTCGGATCGTGTGTACGGGCCATAAGAAGGTGGATAGAGGTAGTCATTCCCTGAGAGCACTTTGAGGGTACCCTTTTTAGTATCTCAAAAGGTAAAAAATGGTGTATAGTGTAAAGCAGCCACTGGTTAGTTCTACCCCTCCCCTTCCCAATGTGGATTTTAAAGTTTCATTATTATTCTACATCCACCCTTAGTGCTAAAATACTAGTTTTATTTATATGGTTAATTTAAAATAATGGTGCTGTCAGGTTAAGAGTTCAAAACATATCTAGAATTATAGGATACAGTTCTTAAAGGATGTGCTGATGCATGTTTCCTAAAACATTGGCATTTAAGCTTTTTGCACCTAGTAGTTGAAAAGAAGTATGTGTTTCTGACATACACAGAACAGCCCCCTCAGGGCTATAAGGGTATATTGAGCTGAATACATCAGTACACACCAGCTCCAAGTCTTTTCTTCACTCTGTCATGAATGTTGTCTGCTGTGTTTGACCTGGTCCTGGAGCTACAGACTACAGGCCCATTGACTGTCATTGCTCTTGTTGATTGGCTTCCTGCCAGCTTGGAGAGCAGACTGTGACCTGAAATTACGCTAGAGCTGGATGCAGAAACACATAGGCTTACATCTACTTATTCTCTAATATGATAGATGTGATTGGAAACCACCACACTGTCTCCAAACCTTTATTGGTGTGAGCTATAGGGTGTACAGCACCATCTAAACAAGAATCCAGGTACAGATGAGCCTCATGAAGGTCATCGGTTGCAAACATATAAGATATCAGCTTTGGATTGATTATAAAGGTGTATATGTACAAATAAATTGTTATTATACCTTAATGTTCATATTTCCTCTGATACAATGCCAACTAAAATATGATCAAAGAGAAGATAAGGCATCGCTCACCAACCCAGTGCATTAGTATGAAGATGAATCTGGCCTTAGCCAGTAATGCTTCAGCCATGCCCCCTTGACATGTTTCCCCCCGCTCACCAGGGCTTGGTCACAGAGGTTGTCCAAGCCCCAGTGAGAAGGGTGAAACATGTCAGGGGGGGCGTGGCTGGAGCAGCGCTGGTTGAGGCTACATTCATCTACATACCTATGTATTGGGTTGGTGAGCAGCGCCTTTTCTTCTCTTTAATGATGTTTTTACACCTCTAAATGGAGCACTGATGTTAACTCCCTTCACTGTAAGTAGCATGAAGATCTCTGTCTCAGCTTAGAGCGGCACTGCAAGTTTTATTTGGACCAGCTATAATATGTTATTTTCAATGTTAATACAATTTGTACATATGAGCTTTAAAAAAAGTGCTATAACAATGTTTTATAGTGCTAGGGCAAGGAAGCCAATTAACATGTAAGTACACTATATTACCAAAAGTATTGTGACACACATGGACTTTAATGGCATCCCAGTCTTGGTCCATAGGGTTGAATATTGAGTTGGCCCACCCTTTGCAGCTATAACATCTTTAACTCTTCTAGGAAGGCTGTGCATAAGGTTTAGGAATGTGTCTATGGGAATGTTTGACCATTCTTCCAGAAGCGCATTTGTGAGGTCAGGCACTGATGCGGTTGAGAAGGCCTGGCTCGCAGTCTTCGCTCTAATTCATTTCAAAGGTGTTCTATCGGGTTGAGGTGCAGACCAGTCAAATTCCTCCACCCCAAACTCCCTCATCCATATCTTTGTGGACCTAGCTTTGTGCACTGGTGCACAGTCATGTTGAAAGTGGCCACAAACTGTTCCCACAAGGTTGGGAGCATGAAATTGACCAAAATGTCTTGGTATGCTGACGCCTTAAGAGTTCCCTTCACTGGAACTAAGGGGCCAAGCCCAATCTCTGAAAAACAACTCCACACCATAATCCCACCTCCTCCAAATGATTCGGACCAGTGCACAAAGCAAGGTCCATAAAGACATTAATGAGTGAGTTTGGGGTGGAGGAACTTGACTGGCCTCCACAGAGTCCTGACCTCAAGACTGCGTGCCAGGCCTTCTCATCAATATCAATGCCTGACCTCACAAATGTGCTTCCGTAAACATGGTCAAACATTCCCATAGACACATTCCTAAACCTTGTGGACAGCCTTCCCAGAAGCGTTGAAGCTGTTATAGCTGCAAAGGGTGGGCCAACTCAATATTGAACCTTACAGACTAAGACTGGGATGACATTAAAATTCATGTGCATGTAAAGGCAGGCATCCCAATACTTTTGGTAATATAGCGTATGTTTATGGCTGTGGATGAAACCAAAGCATTGGTGGAAACACAGGCATGGGAAAAACATTTACAGCAGCTGTAGGCTAGATAGCACACCTGAGCTCAGGGTAATACTATTCATTTATGGGAAAAATGCACGCCTTTGCTTGTTGGTTCTAAGCACAAGACCTCAACACTTTAAAGCATACGTGCTAATCACTGAGCCACCTTGTTGCCACATATATATATATTTAATTTAGTTTTTTTTTTTGATCTTCAAACATTTTACGCTTACCTCCAGTTACAGCTTCTGAAGGGTTTCTAAGTGTCCAGTCATTCAATAAGAACATGCAGTGCATTGCTCGATATGCCTTTTATATCAGTCAAGGTTTCACACAGCCACCCATCCCTGTGGGGGAAAACACATGGTTCTAAATGCTTTTTACAAATTGTATTCTTCTAAATCTCTCATGCGTGTAACTACTGTAGCAACATTAAGCACAGAGCAAGGTAATTACAATATGTAAGAAGTCTGTCAGTGTCGGCTGATTTGCAGGTGAGCAGAGCTCGGAGCAGATTGTAATATATATATTTATGTTACTAGTCGTCTCAAGTAACATGAAAGTGCCCCTCAAGGTAGAATTCATGCGAGTCAAGTCATCTATTGCAAAGTCCCATAATCTGGAGGCAGTTCTCCAACGCCGGACGCTGTTGAACTAAGTTAATTATTCCACTACATAAAAAGATACGTTTTGTCTTTCAATACATTGTGGCAGGGGATAACTACAGCAGGTGTTCCTTCCACACTGAGAATGGGCTTTCATAAAGCTGTCAGAGTAACTTAGTGCATTGCTAGGAAACTCAAGCAAGCTTAGCCCAGGGATGCTTACTTCCTAGTCATCGGGAAAACAACTGCCACAGGGCACACGGGCTGTATCAAAGCTACACACGAAAAGTTGTTTTTTAATATGAAACAGTAAGATGTGTTGGAGATATCCCGTACCATGGTTATTTCCTCTATGTTCTCTGCATGTCTTGTTAATTAAGTAAAAATTATAGCCCAAGTTTACTATTTTCATATACATTATTAGGCTTATTTGCTGTCCATTTCCTTCGTTATAATATATATAAATCAATTGCAATGTTTCATGTTACATCTATTTAACAGACAATTGAATTATTTAACCAGTTGTGCATAAGTACTTATACTAAGTATTCATTTATGTGTGTTTTATTTGAAGGTATGTTAAAAAGGGGCCCATTTTTAAGGTTGTTTTTCACATCAAGGATTGATGTTTGCATACGATAGTCTAATGGCTTTTATTCTTCAAATTTATTGTCCTCCACCAATTTTACCAGTGACAATTATTCGTCGGTACAGAGGGATCCCTAGTATGCACACCAAAATGGCTGCTTAGAGCAGTGTATCTTAAAGTGGTTGTAAAGGCAGAAGGTTTTTTATCCTAATGCATTCTATACAAAAAGATAAAAAGCCTTCTGTTTGGCAGCCCCCCTAATACTTACCTGAGTCCCATCTCTATCCAGCGATGTCCACGAGTCTCCTGGCTGTCTCTCCCTCCTGATTGGCTAAGACACAGCACTGGCACCATTGGCTCCCACTGCTGTCAATCAAACTCAGCTAGCAAATCAGGAGAGAGGGGGTGGGGCCGGCCTGCAGCTCTGTGTCTGAATGGATACACAGAGCTGCAGCTCGGCTCGGGTGCTCCCATAGAAAGCTGCTTGCTGTGGGGGCACTCAACAGGAGGGGGGGGGGGTGTAGGAGCTCCAGCGAGGGACCCGAGAAGAGGAGGATCCAGGCTGCCCTGTGCAAAACCACTGCACAGAGCAGGTAAGTATAATATGTTTGTTATTTTAATAGAAAAAAAAAAACAAGACTTTACAATCACTTTAACCTTTTATCAGGCAAGGCACCCTTTAACATTATGTACAATCTTGAAGCACCCCATTCTAAAATGTAAAACAAAACAAAACTGATTGTTTTACATAAAGCAGTGACCTCTACACCTGTAGGAAACCCAACATTAGAGTTGATTTTTTACAAAGCAATATACCTTTGCCCAATGGTTCTGTATTGCAGGGTTTCTCTTCCTCATTCAGCTAATGTAAGCCCAGTGTTGAGAGAGAGGGCAGGGGAGGGGCAAATGAGGATGTCCTCTGGCGGCTGATGTTCTCCTTATCAACCTATGATGGCATCAGTAGTTAGGAAGCCAGCGGCTGGCCCGCACAGTGCCCAAGGTTGTAATGTTGCACAATAAAAACCTGTGGTCTTGTGTAACGAATTAAAGCAGCCTTGATCCACCCGCTGGCTTGTTGGCAACTTTTGGGCAATTTGGCGCAGTTATTAGGCATTCTGCCAAGACAAGAACCTAGGAGACACCCCAGAGTGCTATAGCACCTTTGTTGAAAAAGGCTGGCTTAGAATTGTGGAACCAAAAAAATAGCAGCAGCAGTATAAATGTGAGCTCAACAGCAACACTACACTTGTGCTTAGTAGGGCAAGTGACCACAATTGAGGTAGGTGGTCAACATCCAGGGTGAGTTTACGCACATGTGGGGCACCTGGTCTGATCACTAAGCAGTGGAGCACCGATCTGTACATTTGGAATTTGAGCACAAGCACTTTTCTTTCACAATTCATGGGACTTTATTATACATTTTTTTTTTTATCTCGTTTTTTTTTTTTTATAACTTGGATTAATTATTCTGTATACGTTAGCGCAGTGTTTGTTTACATTTCTGATATGTATTTGTTTTCAGAGGTGATGCAGGCCCTTTAGCGATAATCTGTGCTGTTCTTTGGGTAATATGCTAGTCATACACTGTTAGTTTCCTTTATCCATGCTACACAGTGCAGATAGATGAATCCCCCGCTGCAACTGTTGTATTTTGACAGCTGCCCTTGCCGACTGTCAAAATGCCAAAACACCGCCTGCATCTGATTGGATGTAGCCACTTTTTTGGCTGACACTTTTCCGCTCAGTGACTTAAATTTTTCACCTACAGAGAGAACTTTCTGATGAACTGACAAAAATGTGATCAGTGAATGGCCAGCTTTAGCCAATGGTTATAAAAGAACTGTAGGTGCATGGGTTCTTGCCTATCAGAGTGTGTTTGTGCACTATAGACACCAATTTGGCTCAAACCAGAGGCAGTCTGGAAATCTGAATCTTATTGGACATTGTGGAACAAGGAAGACCCTTTTATTTTAAATACTTTCAATAACTGAGACCCAGCAGTGCTATGTATTTATAAAACATCTTTTATCATTTGTATATAGCTAGAGAAAGGCCCACACATTTCCCACATTATCCAATGATATATCAGTTGCACTTGTGAGCATAACGAACAAGATATGAAATTAATTCTGATTTGCTACACTGCGTTGAATAAAAATGGTCACCACTGTAAATGTTTTGCATCATTTTGTATTGCAGGAGAACTATGTGAAGAAAAGCTGGATTTCTGCTCCCAGGAAGTAAACCCATGTCTGCACGACTCCAAATGCATCTTGATAGCAAAGGGATACAAGTGAGTGTTTAATGTAAGAAAAAGGTCTAGTGGTTTGGTCTGTGTCCTTGGTCATCCAATTTACTCACACACACACATAAAAAAAAAAAAAACATATACTTGCAATCAATGAGCATCTCCATTTTCTGCTAATCGACTACCCTACAAACCAGGGATATGCAATTAGCGGACCTCCAGCTGTTGCAGAACTACAATTCCCATGAGACATAGCAAGACTCTGACAGCCACAAGCATGACACCCAGAGGCCTTGATGGGACTTGTTGTTTTGCAACAGCTGGAGATCCGCTATTTGCATATCCCTGCTATAAACTGTAGGGATGAGTACATAATAGGTCAGTGGTCCCAAACTGCGGTCCATTGGCCGTATGCAGCCCTTTGCTTGTATTTATCTGACTCTTGGGGCACTATTCCTCTTACTGATATGAAGCACAAGTCCACTGTTGTTTACCTCCACTGATGCTGGGGTATTTTCTAGTTCCATTGGGGTCAGTTAGTCCAGCCCCCCTACAGTCTAAAGGACAGTAAACTTTGTTTAGAAAGTTTGGAGACCCCTGTAATAGATGAAAATGCATTTACCGCTATTTTATGCAATAGGAATAGCTTACTTGCTGACCAGTAACCAATGCCATAAGGGTTTGTGTACATGGGAGTTTAAATGCTTGTGTTTGAGTGCCTCATCGCTCTAAAGCAAAAGTCAGTGTTTAGCAGCAATGCTCTCTACATAAGCCTTGAAAAATGTTTGATTTCACCCCTTGAGCTACACTATATTATGGCAAATGAGATCTGTCTTTCACAAACTGGAATAGTAGTTTCTGTTAAACCATAGAAGCAAAGCTTTGTTTTCTTTTCTTGGTTTAGGCTGACAACGGTCGGACTTTCCCACAACAAATGTTGGATGTGAGCTTGTTGTCGGAAAGTCCGGCCGTGTGTATGCTCCATAGAACATTTGCTGTCAGACTTTCCGCCAACAAATGTTTGAGAGCAGGTTCTCAAATTGTTGTCGGAAATTCCGAGCGTGTGTACACAAGTCCGACGCACAAAAGTCCACGCATGCTCGGAATCAAGCAGAAGAGCCGCACTGGCTATTAAACTTCATTTTTATCAGCTCGTCATATGTGTTGTACGTCACTGTGTTCTTCACGTTTGGAATTCCCAACAACATTTGTGTATGCAAGACAAGTTTGAGCCAACATCCTTCGGAAAAAAATCCACGGTTTTGTTGTTGGAAAGTCCGATGGTGTGTACGGGGGAATTAGAGTCAGGAGAACACAAAAAGTAAAATTGTTAAAAATGTGGCCAGTGTCTTTACAAATAGAGATTAGCAAAGTTCTTCTTTAATGTTGCATTACTACCTAATTATGTGTAAGGACTTTGGCTTCTCTTTCCTTCTTTGTACAGCTATTGACATTGTACAGCTGACAAATGACTTGTCACTAGAGCCATGCAGCCATAGCTGACTTCTGTGGGGTTCTATCATGTGAATTAGTAATATAGAGCACATGGTGTGAATTAATACGATATGTCTGCTCTTCCTTTACGTTCTAGATGTGACTGCACTCCAGGATATGTTGGTGAGCACTGTGAAACTGACTATGATGACTGCCAAAACAACAAGTGTCGGAATGGTGCGCGGTGTACGGATGCCGTGAACGGCTATACCTGTGTGTGTTCAGATGGCTTCAGGTGAGGCTTTTTTGGGTTTTGAAAAAAAAATGTGTAATAATGTATTCACTGTGTAAAAGAACTCACCTCCACATTTGCCTATCTTGGGGTATAGATCTGGCCGTGCAGAAGAATAATATTTATAAAGTGTATTCATGGCTTTGTTAAAATAGCAGGAAGTTCAAAGATATGCAGTTGTAACTTATGGTGCCTAATGCTAACCCAGCCTCTGCACTCAAGTAGGGTGTGCCAGTTACATTTAAACTATACAATTCCTTCTGTCCACACCTTAAACATATTAAACATATTAAACACCATTTATCCTTTATTTTACCTATAACTAGACTTCATTGGTTTACATTGAAGTGTATATGCAGTAAAGCATTCTTTTTATACTCACTGTAGTACCTAAGGGGTTAATCCTCTGCATTGTGTAAAAAGGCTGTTTGATCCTGTATGCACAGATTCTCCTCTTCTTCCACTGACTCCAAAACAGATCCAGATAAGACAGAGTTACTGGAGTCAGGCTGCACATGCTCAGTTTGGTGTGTATTGCTAGAGAGTTTTTTTTGTTCTTTGGGAGAGTGCATGTTAAAGCACAGGGCCAATCAGCCCTTATTCCTACAAGCTTTAACCAGGCACTGATAGAAGTCACAAGACTGCTATACACTGCTGATGAAAAAAGGTATTTAGCAGTTTATAGTAATAATAATAATAATTTTCATTTTCATGTTCTGTGGGAGACCAGATATAGTGAATGCAGGGTCCTGGGTTTAGTAACACTTTAAGTATTAATTATATGCATTGCTATCTGTCAGAATTATTCAGTATGACCATGCCAGAAGCCATGATACAGTGTAAAAATACTTATTACCAATCTGATTTCATTGTATTACAGTCAGACCAGTAAAGGGTGAATTGGAAGCTCTTTGGCCTGTATTACATATACCTGTATTTTTTTGTTACCCTGACCGGTATCTGTATGCTAGCCAAGTTTGGAGTAAAGGGTTGAAAGAAATATTTATACTTTTTTAAAAAAAATAGGTATTTCCAGTGGACTCTTTTGTGAGTACCCATCACCCATGGTCCTACCTCGTACAAGTCCCTGTGATAATTTTTTAAAGAAAGAAATATTTATACTTTTTCAATTTTTTTTATTTCCAGTGGCCTCTTTTGTGAGTACCCGCCACCCATGGTCCTACCTCGTACAAGTCCCTGTGATAATTTTGAGTGTCTGAATGGAGCACAATGCATTGTGAAAGGCCCTGACCCCTCGTGTCAGTGTGTGTCGGGATATCAAGGGAGCAAGTGTGAGAAACTAACAAGCATCAACTTTGTAAACAAGGAATCTTACCTGCAAATGTCATCGATGAGGATCCGCGCGCAGACCAATATCTCAGTGCAGGTATGATGGCTATTGTGTGAAAGATTGCGTAAAGACCGAAAGATATAAACAGATGAGTTTTAAACTGTGGATAATGTTTGGGGGATATGATGCTGGAAAACTTAAACAATTAGATTGGTTTTCTAAAGCCATAGAGCATTTTCACTTTGCAAAGTAAATTTTCACTTAGTGAATGAGGTGAAGCAGTGCTGAGTTCAAACATCCTATCATGTGCAAGCACATCTCTTGTTTTTTTTTTATTTTACTTGCAGTAATTGGGTATGCTCTGCAGAGTGAATTTCCCCTTAGTTTTACCTCATTCACTAAGCTTATTCACTTTGTAAAGTAAAAATGCAGAAATTATAACTGAGCAATGCTAACATACAGGGATATATAATGTAATACTGACATATAATCACACACATAGGTTGGACTTGATGGACTTTTTTCAACCTCACCTACTATGTAACTATGTAACATAAAGCATCTTGACCAGTTGAACTGGTCAGCATTAGAATCACAAATAGAGAGCGCAAATTGTATGCGATGCCTTAAGCACAGCTTTATTTAATAAAATGCAATAAATTACTCACAAGGGTAGTCTAATCTTAGACGTGTAATCAGTTATCATATCCCATGGAGTGGACCTCCTCACATCTCCATTATCTAGGTGGTCTAAAGAAAGACCTATCCAACAACCCTTTAACCTTTATTGCTGATGCATTTTGATGGTCAGGCCCTCTTCCTCAGAACCTATATATATAGGTAAATATCTGATCATGGGTTACATGTCTGAGATTTTACTACTCTTGTGAGTATTTTGCTGGATTTTTTTAAAATGGTGTCTAAAGTATTGCACAAGGCCAGCACTCACGTTTTGTGATTATAGTGCTGACTGAAGACTTCCCTGATCTATAGAAAGCTGTTGCATCATTGGACCTGGATTAATGTATAAGAGGAGTTGTTTCAGCCAAGTGTTTGTCTTATCTCCTTTAACACTTGGGCAGTGACAGTGTGTTTGTTTTGTATTAGCTGAACAGGTTGGTGTATTGTGACTACTGCAGAAATATCTCCCCTGACAGCCCAAGGAGGGTCATTTAGACCACGGCAGTGCATTTTGGGAAAAGTCATGCATGCTGTATTTTATGTGTTGTCATGCATTTTGCTATTCAGTCACTTGTAATTGGAGACAACTATGTGTCAGTGTGTGTTAATACAGGTGTGTACAAGCCCAATTTTATCACCGCTGATGGCAAGGATAATAGAATATGAGCACAATGATTGACAGAGCTGTGGAGAGCTGTGCAACTCCTTGCTATAACATGTGCCCTACACAATCATACCAATATTCTGTCTGCCTGTGTGGTGCGTGTGTCTCTTTTATCCATTTCCCTCTTCTTTCTTTCCTGTACTCTTTTTTTAATCTCTCTTATCACTCTCTATCCCTCTTGCCTTCCCTCTTCTCTTCTCTCTCTCTTCTCTTCTTTCCTCTCCTCTTCTCTTTTACACTCCTCTTCTTATTTCCTTTTCTCTATTCCACTTCTTTTCACTCCACTTCTCTTCTCCTTTGCTCTTCTCTTTTCCTCTCCTTTCCTCTTTTCCTCTTCTTCTCTTCTCCTCTCCTCTTTTCTTCTCCTCTTTTCCTCTCCTCTCTTCTTCTATTCTCCTCTCCTCCTTTCCTTTTATCTCCTCCTCTTTTCCTCTTCTCCTTTCCTCTTCTCTTTTCCTCTTCTCCTTTCTTCTTCTCTTTTCCTCTTCTCCTTTGCTCTTCTCATTTCCTCTTCTCCTTTCCTCTCCTCTTCTTCTTCTCCTTCTCTCCTCTTCTTGTTTCCACTTCTCCGTTCCTCTCCTCCTTTCCTCTTCTCTTCTCTTTTCCTCTCCTCTCTTCGTCTCTTCTCCTTTCCTCTTTTCTTCTCCTCTTTTCTTCTCCTCTTTTCCTCTCCCCTTTTCCTCTTCTCCTTTGCTTTTCTCGTTTCCTCTTCTCCTTTTCTCTTCTTCTTTCCTCTTCACGTTTCCTCTTCTCCTTTCCTCTCCTGCTTTCCTTTCCTCTTCTCCTTTCCTCTTCTCCTTTCCTCTTCTGCTTTCCTTTCCTCTTCTCCGTTGCTCTCCTCTCCTCTTTTCCTCTTCTCTTCTCTTCTCCTTATTTCTTCTCCTTTGCTCTCCTCTCCTCTTTTCCTCTTCTCTTCTCCTTATTTCTTCTCCTATTTTCCTCCCCTCTCCTCTTCTCTTTTCCTCTCCTCTCTTCTTCTCTTTTCCTTTCTTCTTCTCTTTTCCTCTTCTCCTTTGCTCTCCTCTTCTACTTTCCTTTTCTCTCCTCTTCTTGTTTCCTCTTCTCCTTTCTTCTCCTCCTTTCCTCTTCTCTCCTCTTCTCTTTTACTCACCTCTCTTCTTCTCTTCTACTCTCCCTTCCTCTTTTCTTCTCCTCTTTTCCTCTCCCCTTTTCCTCTTCTCCTTTCCTCTTCTCTTTTTCTCTTCTCCTTTGCTCTTCTCGTTTCCTCTTCTCCTTTCCTCTCCTCTTCTACTTTCCTTTTCTCTCCTCTTCTTGTTTCCTCTTCTCCTTTCTTCTCCTCTTTTCCTCTTCTCTCCTCTTCTCTTTTACTCACCTCTCTTCTTCTCTTCTACTCTCCCTTCCTCTTTTCTTCTCCTCTTTCCCTCTCCCCTTTTCCTCTTCTCCTTTCCCCTTCTCTTTTTCTCTTCTCCTTCGCTCTTCTCGTTTCCTCTTCTCCTTTCCTCTTCTATCCTCTTCTCCTTTCCTCTTCTCCTCTCCTCTCTTTTTCTCTTCTTGCTTTTCTACTCCTCTCGTTTTTCTTCTCTTCTCTCTTTTCTATCTATCTTCTTTGTTGTTCTCTGATTCTCTTACTGATTCATCTTTTTCTCTGTCAAATGCAAATAAATTCAACTTTAAATAAAGTTTATTGGCAGGACCAAATACATTTTAGCACTGGCATTGTTCTTTCTCCTTATCTTTTTTTTTTCACGCTCTTCTCTACCACCATCCTTTCTATCTCTCCAATAATTAGTTGCAAATGTCAAGCTGCATCCAACACCAGAGAAATGGCGAGGGAGCCTGTTATTAATACACAGATCATGCCAGTGTGTGAACCTTTCCCGTTATCAGATCTCGGTATCATTCTATCACTTCTGCAATAAAACCCTTATTTAGATATTCATCTTTGCTGCACATAAAGGGAACTTTTAATAAGTAAAACGCATTGAAATTCCTCATGAAACAGGATCCTTTGTTGCAGCTCCAGAAATCAGTTTTTTTATTAACTTCATGCAGATGTTGATCTATGTCAGCGCAGGAGAAAATACATGTCATGCTACTCCATAAAACACATGTATGTGTTTATATTAATGTATGGATGTTATGGATAAAGTAAAAAATGGATTATTTTGACTTTACTTGGATAATGTTGACATTATCCAGGCGTATTTAGGTAAAGTCCCATGAAGTGTATGGAATTTGAAGCTGTTTTTTGTACTAGGAATTGTGTTTGGTTAAATAAGAGACTGTTTTGAAATAATTTTATTTTTTTTATTTTTTTGGGGTGGGTTAAAAAATGAACATGTTATGGCCAAAGGTTTGGGTCATTTGGTATTTGAGTTGTTTCCTACTCTCTTACAAATCTCCTAATGTCTACAGATAGTAATATGACACGTTTGTTTTTTTGCTGCCCAGGTGGCTACAGATGAAGACAACGGCATCTTGCTCTACAAGGGTGACAAGGACCACATAGCAGTGGAGCTGTACAGAGGAAGAGTACGTGTTAGCTATGACACTGGAAGCTACCCAGCATCTGCCATTTACAGGTGAGTCAACTGCATGGATCTTCTGTTCTCTACATGTTTCTATCCTTCATGTTTTAGGTCTTAAAAGAGAAGTATGGCCAAAGCCTTTTTGGTCATACATCTCTTGTGGGTAACAGAAGTACACTTATCTTTATTCGCTTGTTACCCAGAGTTAGTTAGTAGCGGGCTACTGCTGGCTATTAACTGACAAGACAAATTCCCTCCAGGTTTTAGAAGGATCCCAACAATATTGGCGGGATCCACCCAGCTGCCTGATTGACAGCTGGCTCCACCTCACAGCGCATGGCTGATAGCCAGAGGCTGGTGTGTCTGCCTCCTTCCCAGCCCAGCACTTCAGTGAGAGTGGAGGAACAGAGAGGAGGATGGTGACTGACAGTCATTACTCTCCCCTCGGAGCAGACTGAGAACTGAGTGATCAGTGGTCATGTAACCAACATGGGAACGTACATATTCGCCAGCACACCATGGATCGATGAAACTTCTTTCAAAAAAGGTTTTTAATGAAAAAAATCACATCACAACAATATAAGGTTGCACCTTATATTTTTGTGATGTGATTTTTTTCATTAAAAACCTTTTTTGGACGAAGTTTCATCGATCCATGGTGTGCTGGCGAATATGTACGTTTGCTTGATGTTTCCAGGACCCGACTGGTAATCGCTACAGCACCCGCCATTTTGTTACGAGCCACAAATACCAGGAATGAGTGCGATAGGAATATCAATTTGAATGTAACCAACATGGGACTGCTGCAGCAAAGAGGTGAGTATTAATGTTTTTTTTTTTTTTTTCACAACTCCATACCTCTCCTTATTTATTTATTTATTATTGGTACTTATATAGCGCCGTCAATTTATGCAGCGTTTTACATATACAGTATCTCAAAAAAGTGAGTACACCCCTCACATGTAACCAACATGGGACTGCTGCAGCAAAGAGGTGGGTATGGATGTTTTTTTTTTTTCACAACTCATACCTCTCTATTTATTTATTTATTTATTATTGGTACTTATATAGCGCCGTCAATTTACACAGCGTTTTACTTATACAGTATCTCACAAAAGTGAGTACACCCCTCACATTTTTGTAAATATTTTATTATATCTTTTCATGTGACAACACTGAAGAAATTACACTTTGCTACAAGGTAAAGAAGTAAACAGCTTGTATTACATTGTAAATTTGCTGTCCCCTCAAAATAACCTAACACACAGCCATTAATGTCTAAACCGCTGCTAACAAAAGTGAGTACACCCCTAAGTGAAAATGTCCAAATTGGACCCAAAGTGTCAATATTTTGTGTGGCCACCATTATTTTCAAGCACTGCCTTAACCCTCTTGTGCATGGAGTTCACCAGAGCTTCACAGGTTGCCACTGGAGTCCTCTTCCACTACTCCATGATGATATCACGGAGCTGGTGGATGTTAGAGACCTTGTGCTCCTCCACCTTACGTTTGAGGATGCCCCACAGATGCTCAATAGGGTTTAGGTCTGGAGACATGCTTGGGTTCGTTATCATGTTGGAATACTGCCTTGCGGCTCAGTTTTCAAAAGGAGGGGATCATGCTCTGCTTCAGTATGTCACAGTACATGTTGGCATTCATGGTTCCCTCAATGAATTGTAGCTCCCCAGTGCTGGCAGCACTTATGCAGCCCCAGACCATGGCACTCCCACCACCATGCTTGACTGTAGGCAAGACAGATTTGTCTTTGTACTTCTTACCTGGTTGCCGACACACGCTCGACACCATCTGAACCAAATACGTTTATCTTGGTCTCATCAGACCACAGAACATGGTTCCAGTAATCCATGTCCTTAGTCTGCTTGTCTTCAGCAAACTGTTTGCTGGCTTTATTGTGCATCATCTTTAGAAGAGGCTTCCTTCTGGGACGACAGCCATGCAGTGTGCGGCGTATGGTCTGAGCACTGACAGGCTGACCCCCACCCCTTCAACCTCTGCAGCAATGCTGGCAGCACTCATATGTCTATTTCCCAAAGACAACCTCTGGATATGATGCTGAGCACGTGCACTCAACTTCTTTGGTCGATCATGGCGAGGCCTGTTCTGAGTGAAACCTGTCCTGTTAAACCGCTGTATGGTCTTGGCCCCCTTGCTGCAGCTCAGTTTCAGGGTCTTGGTAATCTTCTTGAAGCCTAGGCCATCTTTATGTGGAGCAACAATTATTTTTTTCAGATCCTCAGAGAGTTCTTTGCCATGAGGTGCCATGTTGAACTTCCATTGACCAGTATAAGAGAGTGAGAGCGATAACACCAAATTTAACACACCTACTCCCCATTCACACCTGAGACCTTGTAACACTAACGAGTCACATGGCACCGGGGAGGGAAAAGGGCTAATTGGGCCCAATTTGTACCTTTTCACTTAGGGGTGTACTCACTTTTGTTGCCAGCGGTTTAGACATTAATGACTTTGTGTTGAGTTATTTTGAGGGGACAGGAAATTTACACTGTTATACAAGCTGTACACTCACTACTTTACATTGTAGCAAAATGTAATTTCTTCAGTGATGTCACATGAAAAGATATAATAAAATATTTAAAAAAAACGTGAGGGGTGTACTCACTTTTGTGAGATATTGTATAGTATACATTCACATAAGTCTCTGCCCACCAGGAGCTTACAATCTATGGTATTTAACTAATCAGTTTAAATCTAAAGCCTGGTTCACACCAAACTGACATCCAACATTAGTACAGCGATCGCCACTGCTGTTCTTTTGTGTTTTGACAGGGACACACACCCCCCCCCCCGCCAGGACACTCCGGTCGAGCGCTGATCGGGAGCCGGTTGGCTGATGGTTTTCCAGCATACTTGTCCAACAGAAGCTGGCCAAACTGCCGGCTTCTGTTGGACCATGCCATACACACGGGCTGATTGTCGGACAGTTTTTATTAAACCGGCCGATGTTGCCCGACATTATGCCCGTGTGTACTAGGCTTAGGTTTAGCACTGCACAAAACCTTGTGACTTCACCTTATTCATCTCTTGGCCAAAAGGCACAACATTTTGCTAATTGTTATTTAGTGGTAAGAAGTGATTTCAGACAGAGATAAATACCTGACTCCGATGATTATCATTTATTCCAGTAATAAAGACATCTCGTATAATTTTTGATTTCCATGGGTTATCTAAAGGAAAGGCTAGGAATGTGTGTTGTCAGCTGATTATGACTTAATTCTACATATACTTTCTATATCAGGCTGTAAGGTGCCCATGCACCAGTAAATCTGAAATGTTTGATCTTAAAAGGAACTTGTCATATGGGGTCTGCCATTGCTGAGGCAAAGTGACAGAGGTCACCTGAAGTCTGATAGTTGCTGGTGTTACAACTGCCTAAGCTCGTACACTTCAATGCTGCAGTTTGGGAGGTCCAGGCTCCCTTTCAGATAGCAGGGCAATATTTCTACCCATTATACTAGCAGCACAGCTTGGGCAAAAACACATTCCCAGTCTCGTGATTGCAGCAAATCTTTATTGGCTTCCAGCTATTGGCTTTATTGGCTTCCAGCGCTGGCTTCTTTTTTTCCCAGTCTGCCTGTAACTGTAGAACTGATCACATGAAGGCTGATATTAACACAAATGTGGATGTATTGAATGCATAACTGCAATAACTAAAGCTCAGCTTTAATTCAAAGATTGCATAAAGTATGATAATTACATATGCAGTCATCAGACTCCGCATCTGCCCTCTTGGCTCGCTTTACGCCATATCTAGAGTGATTAATGGGAAATTAAATCTAAAACAGTATGGAAGACTAATAGTTATAAGATAATTAGCCTATTGTTAAAGAGGTATGCAGTCATTACTTTGTGATACATAGACAAGTAATTAATACTTGCTTAGCATGGCTGAGGCAAGTCTATCTAGTGTATTATGAGCACAGTACATAATACAGGCTCCTTCCCATTCCTTCTCCTAGGTGTTTCATAAGCAGGCTAACCTATGTTTGGCCATCATACAAAATAAACACGGCCAAATAAAGCTTAGTGTGACGTGCCTCTCGCTGGAAACAGTGTGATTACTGCGCACATCTGGCGCTGGCATGTCTGCAAGAGGTGCCAGCGCTCGCTCGCTGGCCTTTACCTACATTTTTCACAAATCTGTTTAATCACAATCCCAATCATAAACCTCATTATGCAACATACAATGATATTGTAGATGATTTCCACATGCTTACCCATCTGTTGTCAGTTCTTGGTCCATTCTTGTGTTTCTTCTCAAAGCCTAGCATTTGTATTACAAAGTGATTTTTAATGGGTTCCACGCAGGAGGTAAATTCCTGAATGGATATATCTGATCAGGTCTAATACCTTCGGCTGCGGAACTAAGACACTGCCAGAGCAATTTAAATCTCTGGATGAGTAAGTGTTATCTGTAACTACAATGGCCACAAAACAAAGGTTTTACAGAATGCATTTGGAAAAAAAAAATATTTTTTTAATGTTAAATGGCAGCAATGCCAAGTACATGTGCACTAGCTTACATGCATACAAACTAGGGCCAAATTGGAAAGGAGACAATTAGCTTATCAGTGTGTTGGAGGAAACCCCTGCAAGCACAGGGAGAACATGCTAACCCCATGCTGATATTGTTCTGACCAGGATTTGAACCAGAAACTCCAGTGCTGCAAGGCCAAAGCACTAACAACTAAGCCACTGTGCTGCTCGTTTTATGTGTTTGTAAATTTGTTTATATGGGATGATTGTATTTCTTCTCATCATGGGAAAATTGTGTGCCTAACACTATGGAGTGAAAATTGGCCACTTTTCCAACTTCCACCCATAGGCAAAGGCAGGGGCGGACTGACCATTCGGGCACTCAGGCACTGTCCGAGGGCCCCATGCCACTAAGGGGCCCCATCAGGGTTGTCAGCCTCAATAAAACCATGGACAGTATGTAAAAATCTGTGTTTTTTTAAAAATCCCAAGATTATAGCTGCCCCGCCTCTCCAGTACCTTTTCAGTGCGTGTATGTGTATTCTGTGTGTGTTTATTATGTATACTGTGTGGCCCCATAATCTATTGCCTGGGGGACCCATAATATCCTATTACCTGGGGGCCCCATAATCTCCTATTGCCCGGGAGCCCCATAATCTCCTATTGCCCAGGGGCCCCATGAGTTGTCAGTCCGCCCCTGGGCAAAGGCCTACTGTGCTCAGTGGTAAAGCAATCCTGTACATGTTCAACTTCAGTTAAAAGAGAAGTACGGCCAAAGCTTTTTAGGCCTAATTGTCTTCTGGGTCACTAAAGTGCACTTACTTTTGCTCTCCTGTGATCCAGAATCAGCTGACAGCCGGCTAAAGCCTGTTGTTGGCTGACATCACAAAGCTGCTTCAGGCCCTACAATAATTTCAGGATACACCCAGCTGCCTGATTGACAGCTAGCTTTGGGTGCTCTGGAGAGGCAGAGCAGAGAGTGGTCAATCAAACAGCAATGGTGCAGTGCTACTACCTCCCCTGGTATCATTCATGGCTGAAACTGATGGTACTCAGGAGCGGATTGCTAAGAGCCGCCAATGCATCTAATATAGGAAATTAGCCAGCAGCATGGTAAATTGCTGTATTGCTTGAAGTTTTATTGTAAAGCGGTGTAAGCGGCATAGAAAGTCAACATGTTTCAGCTTTAAACAGTCCTAATCATGGTTAGCAGAGAGTGGTGACTTCGCTCCAGGAAGATCGAGAACTGAGCGATCAGATATCATCTGATTGCTCAGTTCTTTGTCTTGGAGCCGGCGGGGGACAGCTGCAACATCAGACTGATGCTGCAGGATGGAGGTGACTATATGTGTTTGTTATTTTAGTTCTCCAAACTTCTCCTTTAAAACTTCTCTTTTAAATTACTTACCTCCACCCCTCCCAAACCAACTAGCCAGTTAATCTGAACACTTTTGTCAAATAGGCTTAAGCGTTCACCACTCTGCAGAACATGGTTAAAACTTTGTATTCGGAAAAGAGTAGCACACATGTATAAAAGAGATGACCACAGGCAAGTCTCTGGCATGAACTTAAAGGGGGCTTCCACACAAGATTTATTTCAGTTGTAGGTGAGTTCTTATCTCTAGAATGAATGATCCCCATTGACTTTTTATCTCATGCTAGTGGGAAAATCTTCTTGCCATAGTTCTTGGTTCAGTTGTGCCCAATCTGGAGTGTCACTCCACTAGTTACAAAATAGGTGAATGTTCATGTGTGTTACCGCTCCTCCTATACCTGCACAATATAAAATCCAACAGGGAAAATAAGCCCACTTATAATTACCACAGCAGACTTTGGGACTGGCAACTCTGATAGACATGGGAAGCAGAGGATTTAACACCACAGCATCTAGGATCAGTTTTGGGTGGGATGACCCTTTAAATAAACACTTAGCCCCCGTACACCCGGTCGGAAATTCCGACCACAAAATCCGTCAGATTTTTTCCGACGGATTTTGTCCGACACTGGTGTTGCATACATACGGTCGGACAAAGTTGTAGGAAAATCTGATCATTCCGAACGTGGTGACGTTCGTTGCGTACGACGGAACTACGTAGAGGCTAGTAACAATAGCTTTGGTCTCGTAATTTGATCTGAGCATGCGTGGCACTTTGTCTGTCAGAATTCCCTACACACGATCGGAAAAAGTCCGATCGGATTTTGTTGTCGGAAAATTTGAGATCCTGCTCTCAAACTTTTTCCGTCTGAGATTCCGACGGAAAAAGCCTGCTAGAGCCCACAAACGATCGGATTTTCCGACAACATAATCCAATCTGACTTTTTCCATCGGAATATCCGACCGTGTGTACCGAGCATAAGAGTAAGTAGTGATGTTTTTTACAGTACATAATGATCTGACCAACATTTGAAGATTCTTTAAAGTTTTTATGTCTCCCATTTAAACTTATGTTTTCATTTACAACTGGCTGTTTAGCTCCGCTCTTGCTAGGAACCACCTAGGCAAGGACACCAGGCTTTCCTGTAATCTTCTAGTTAAAGCGTTTGTGAACTATATCTATTCATTTCTCCTATTACGACCATCCACGGTTTTAATCTTGGCCAGTTCAGCAGGAACCGACTGAGATTTGAACCATTAATGGCCAGGCTAAATGTTCCGAGTTGATCAATCGATCAACTTGGGTAGAACCAGCCTGCCAGATTCTCTTCTCCCAGCTTCCCCTGCCCCTCCCTGCTCCGCCGCTTGGAACTGGCAGTTGCTCAGCAGGAGGGATTCCCCTGTCAGCACAGTCTGTGTTGATGAGGGAATCGTAAATTTTTTTCCTGCAACCCGTGTCTTTTGCAATTTGCACCCTGCATGGCCGGCCTTACTCCTGTTCATCTTTCAGAGCTGTCCTGTACTCTCTGCCTGTGGTATCTCAAAGGAACTATTTAGCCCACCCTACTCTTATCTTGCTCTAAAAGTCAGTTAGTCCCTATGCTTTAAATTAGAACACACCGGGAATAGTTGAGTAGCTTAGCAAAAGACAATGGGCAGGGCTGGCACCATTCACTGCACAAAAATGTTCACAACAGGTATTTTTCTATACTTTTAAGGTTCTTTAAAAGGCATAAAACGTGTGAAAACGTGCATGTATTGCAAAGATTCATTGCATACATGTTTTTTTTTTTTTTTTTCAATTTTGTCTTGATATACACTTTAAAGAATTGGCACATCTGGTGTAACCTCTATCAGACTCTCAGCTTCCTCTTCCTATGCAGTAATTCTTCCCTTAGGGATACAAGGCATTGATGATTAGAAAAGCTTGTCTTTCCTTGATTGGGCATATTGTGTGCATAGTACATCCTAATTAATAAATCAGTTGAACACCATGGAGCAGAAGCTATAAAACAGCAGTAATGGAATATGTTACACAGCATGACACTTTACTGAGCTGCTTTCCAAGAAGCGTTAAATAGACTGGAGAGCCAGAAACAGCATTCTGAGCAGTCGTACAGCGACTTCCTGAGTTTACACTTTGTAATCCTAAATTCCTTTGCAGTTCTTCCTCATCTTCCTACTAATTTCCCCAGATTAGCCATTGAAGAACTACCCAAGCATGCCAGAATTGGGGTCCCTGAGTAAAGGATACTTGAGCCCTAACTGAATGACATTTATTTTGTTACAGAACTGTATATTATAAACAATAATAAACTGACATTTTTTTTTAAATACAATACTTCACTGTTTTTTATCCCTTGTTGCATCAGTGCTGTTGATCTCCTTCTGGCTTTTTGCAGCCACTTTTAGTCTACATGCACTTCCTCAATGGCTGCATGGCATTTTTCAGGGTGGGTATCCTGACTGTGACGATATCGGACCATGCCTGCATAATGTATATTGAAATGACCACTCGTAGCCTGTGTGACAGGGTGACAACGCGGAGCACAAATAGGAGCCAGGGACAGGGCATTGTCGTCCTATAAAAGGAAGTGCCTGAACAAGCACCTTAAAGTGTTACTAAACCCAGGACCCTGCATTTACTATATCTGCTCTCCCACAGTACACAGAACATGGAAATGCAATTAATTAGTAAATATAAACAGCTAAATACCTTTTCTTATCAGCGGTATATAGCAGTCTTGTGATTTCTCTCAGTTCCTGGTGAAGCTTGTAGGAGGAGTTTTCATACTGCACTGAGCTATGAGGCTACAGGGCTCCTGACCCCCTGTCTGAACATGTCTGGACAGTGCTGATTGGCCCTGTGCTGATCACATGCACTCTCCCAATAAACAAAAAACAAATAACAATACACATCAAACTGAGCATGTGCAGCCTGACTCCAAAGGCTCTGTCTTATCCAGACAGTGCAGGGAGGGGTGGATCTGTGCATACAGGATCAAGCAGCCCTTTTACACAATGAAGAGGATTACTACATATACAAACTGATTTGACTGTTGTGGGTTTAGTAACACTTTAATAGCAAGATCATTGTGTATTATTTTAATGATAGGTGCAGGTATAACATAAGATTGCAAATGACTTTTAAAAACAACAATAATACCAGATTGAAGTGATTTGCTTTAAATATGCTTTAAGTTATCTATACCTGGCTTAGAAGGAGGACCTACATTTTATATTATTTTTTCCAACTGTGTATTTAGCTGTTTGGGAGTGTTTGCACTTTAAACCTGATTTGACAGCACAGTACATGCGTTCAGTGATTTGTGTGGTTGTCTCTATCATGGTGTATTAACTTGTCTTGTTTTCCTTGTTCTCTTCTTGATACAGCGTTGAGACGATAAATGATGGCCACTTTCACACCGTGGAACTTGTAAGCCTGGATCAAACGCTGTCACTGATAGTGGATGGAGGAAACCCAAAGACCATCACTAATTTGTCAAAACAATCCTCTCTCGGCTTCGACTCTCCGCTATATATAGGAGGTAAAAGATATTGGTTTGTCACGCCACTGATAATGGTGCATTTGTTTATCACATATCACTATGATTAATGTATGTTCTGACCTCGCAATGACACCCCAAACTCCTGGTGAAGTATATCGATCTCAGCAAGTAGCCTGTATTTGTGAGAGGTCTGAGGGTTTTCTATAGGGTTGATTGTCAGACTTAGAGACAAATTGTCTCCTATATATTTTGTACAGTTGATTGAAGTGGAAGGAAACCTGACCTGCTACACTTGATGGTATTGTGTGGTTGTATGTAGTTATCACAGTGTTCTATGATCTATATAATAAATCAGGCTGACTTATACTAAATGATTTATTGAAGGTATTTTTATAGTGCCAGCAATTTACGCAATGCTTTTACATAATGTGCATTCACATCAGTCTCTGCCCCTAAGGAGCTTACAGTCTAAGCTTGCTATATCACATACATACTGTACTAGAGTCAGTTTGGGCAGGAGCCAATTAACCTACCAGCATGTATACTTGTCACAGACCTGCAGACGTCTACCAAGAATTATCCTCACACAAAGCCTTGACTTTAACTGCTTAAAGGGCATCTACATTTATGGAGAGAAATATGGAATGGTGGTGAGCATAGGCTGCCTTTGACTTAAAAAGGTTTTGAGGTACTTTGAAAAGGTGTAAATAAATCATACCACACAAATAAAGCCCAACCTAACATATTCGCCTGGCCAGCTTTGTAAATGGCAACTGTAGAATGGTTAGATATGGAAGAGTTGGATGTCACAGTGATGTCCTGAGATGCTGAATGACAGTTGGACTTGTCATATTTAACTCTTAGTAGGATAGCCTATTGTGGCAAATAGTGTGGGGGCATACTGGATGGTAGTAGATGCTCACCATGGTACATTTTAAGTACCATTCATTATTGGAAAAAACAAGCTCAATGTCTAAGCCCTCTACATTTCTTTTCTGTATGCCTATGATTCAGAGACTGTGATGGAGTGCTGTACACAATGAGAATATCTTGACATACAAAACACTCTAGTCCCTTTGTACATGTGTGAGAAGCACTAAAATCACTTTCAAGAATGGCTACAGTACATTATCTTTAGTTAGGCAAGCCATAGATGATGTAATTTTCTTTCCTGCAGCAATGGGTTTCAGGAAAGAAAATCGCTCTATTCCCCCATCAATACAGTCAGTGTTGATTGGGGAATCCCTCCCGTAGTGCTATTGTGTTCTGCCAGCAGGGAGCCTTCCCTATCGGCAGAACACAATGATTAGTGCTAGTGGCTATAGACGCTGGCAGTAATTTCATGCAAAAAATCTGACTGGCTGGTTGTACTGATGTCAATCAATGGATTGATTTCAACACAACCGTTCAGCTAATAGATGGACCGAATTTCATGCCGTCTCTGCTGAACCGAACAAAATTCAATCCATCTATGGCCTTTACTCTTGACAAAAATTCTCCTATGTGGGACTCTAGAAGAGACTTGCTTCTGTAGATTGCATGTACAGGGGCATATAGAAGGTTTTGGATGTTGAACTATTGTTTGGTTGTTTTTATATGTATTGGGGTCTTGTGCATTTCATTAGAAGTATTTTACATTCTTTGTGCACTACAGGTATGCCTATAAAAAACAACGTTGCTGTTTTGCGGCAAGCTCCTGGACAGAATGGAACCAGCTTTCAAGGTTGCATCCGGAACCTGCATGTAAACAACGATCTACAAGACTTTAAGAAGTTTAATCTGCCGACGGGAATTGTTCATGGATGTGAGCCATGCCACAAGAAGTTGTGCGTGCATGGAACTTGTCTGGCCACAAGTCAGTCTGGGTTCACTTGCGAGTGTGAAGGAGGCTGGTCAGGAACTCTCTGTGATCAACAGTCCAACGACCCTTGTCTGGGAAATAAGTACGTGTTTGTATTTGGAACTCTTGATAGTTTTGAGAAAATTGTTCTCTTGAAATTTCTATAATATATCATATAGGTTACTGCTACTATGACCAGGCTTAAGTAGGCATAAGTGCCACTGGCTACCAGTCTTGGAAACTACCGCTGCTTCTGCCCTCTTTTCATTATTATACACATTCCTAAAGCTAGGGCATCAGCTGTTGAGCAGTCAGGGAGTCTAGAACTTCCTCTTCTTTGAAAAATCGGAATGGAGGTCCTCTTTGTTCTGTCAGGCTGCATCACAAAATCAAAAAACAAACCTGATATTTCAGTAGCATACACCTCCTGTTGTTTTCTCTGTAAAGGAAAGCTCAGCAGAGATAGGCCCCTTTGTATTGCTAGATAAAGGGACTCGGGCACAAATATTGTGCCAACTGAGTCCCTGAGAAACCTAAGCAGCCAGTAGCTACGTTAGCCTGATGGCATCTACCTAAAATGAAAATGGCACATTAGGAGGACTTACTTTTTAAAGGACACCTATCAGGAAAAAAGCATGTGGGTTGCCATTGTTAACCTCCATCTGAAAAAAAAGTTGCCTGGATATCTCTGGCTTTGGTAACTTTTAAATCATTGACCATAGACAAGTATGCAGCAGGTTGGACTGGAGTCAAGTCAGAACAGAACATCTGATTTGCATAAAGTACTTCCTTTAAGTCAATAACTATAGCTGGCCACACAAACGAGGTAGATGGACGAATCCCCCACCAGTACTTTGTATTCTGACAGCAGGGCTCTCAGAATACACTGATCAGCAGCTACAGCTGCTGATCGATAAAAGCTTTACAGCTTGTCCATTCAACAGAAGTCGATCAATGTTAAAAAGGAGGGTCAAGAATTAAAGTCCATATTTATCACAGGATGGATTTTCCTATAATTTTTAACACTCTGGATCACATGACACGGCCTTTGGTGTCCTTTTCTTGTTTCAAAGACAGTTTCCCTAGAAGTTATGTTTTAATTTATTATGAAGTGGCTGCCGTGGCACATTAGCGACTATAGAATTTTTGCTTTGATAAATGTAATTTAGAGCACAAAACATTCGGCAACCCAGCAATTTTTTTTACATCAGTGATTTGGCAGGTAAAAAGTTTTAAAATAATTCATATGATAAAGTGTTGTTGCAAACACACAGATTGTAGTCTGAAGTACATACTCTTTTATCTATCTGAGAATGATGTCAGATTTCCATTTTCTGGCATAGATTTTCTTATCAGTTGTGAACTGCTCAACCTTACATTTTTCAGCCTGTGTATTCCAGTGCCTTTTTTATTTTTATATTAAATTTATGCTGTTCTGACAGCTCCCAGCTGAGGGATGTTCAGAGTACCTAGCACATATGTTCCTTTTGGCAGGAATACAGTATATACTTGGAGACAATTTATTTGTTTATTTTAATTGCTGAGAAGAGTGTGAAATTCTCCTGAACAATTTTAAAGGGGGAGTTTTCTGGTAGTGGAGACTAGTAGTTGGAGATGGCTTCCAGATGTAATTTTAGTGCATGAAACTATTTAAAATTTGTATGTATCAGTTTAATTTTATGTTGTTGATAGTTAATGCATATAATATATATATATATATATATGTTAAGTATATATATATATATATATATATATATATATATATATAAAAAAAAAAAATATATATATATATATACAGTATATATAAAATTCCATCATACATATGGGGGATTTTAGGAGAATACCCAAGACTCTTATATTGCACGCAGAAAAGTAACTTGTTGAGGGGAGGCAGATCCCTGGCAGGGGAAGCTCCTTGCTGATTGGTGTGAAAGATAATGGGTGATTTGAAGTATATGTAGACCCTAACAACAAACTTTTCCTATTTTCTTCGATTTGGCCAGAGGGTAGTTCTATTTCCTATTTGAACTCTTACCCCATCTCGTAGGGACAGACAATTGGCAAAACTACATTCTTGCCTTGATTATCTAATTTTCCACTAGGATGCCTTGGTTTAATTAGTTTGCCTTACGTCCATTCAATAGTACATATTACATTTTTGGGCAGCTGGTAAACCTTGTGATGTGACATTGGACTTTCTTTACTGTTTTACAGATGTGTACATGGCACCTGCCTGCCGATCAATGCATTTTCCTATAGCTGTAAATGTTCCTCGGGCTATGGTGGAGTTCTGTGTGATGAAATTGAAGAACAGTTTAACCCTTGCCAATCTGTTAAATGTAAACATGGCAAATGCCGACTCTCAGGCCTTGGCAAAGCCTACTGTGAGTGCAACAGTGGCTATACCGGAGACAGCTGTGATAAAGGTAAATCATCATAAGCATCCAGTTTCTACATCTATAAATTGAAATAGGAAGTGATCTTGTGTAGATATATGAATTCCTATAAAAAGGTATCTCTTAGGGGTGTACCGAGGAGCACCTGGTACGAAAGTTCATCTCAATAGATAGCCTTTTTGAGACCTTTAATGGTCAAGAGCCTCATAAACAGCTAACACGTTTCAGGGGAAAATAGTCTCCCCCTTCTTTAGGACTTGAGCAGTTGATGTTAATGAAATCACATCAGGATGGACCTGGCTTTACGAAGACTAATGTCTTTTGACAGCCATTGACTGCTCAATCCCTTTGGAAGGAAGAGGCTTTTTCCCCCCCAAAACTCGTTGGCTGTCTTTGAGGCTCTTAACTATTAAATGTTTCAAAAAGGCTTTCAAGTGAGATGAACGTTTGTACCAAGTGCTCCTCAGTACATATCAAAGAATTTCCTGCCTGGCAAGCACTTCCCTAGTTGCTATGAGGGATGTATTAGCCTAGGACCCGCATAGGGTCCACCTGTGCCATATCACAACCACAGATATGGTTCTTTGAAGGAAAAATCCCTTTATAGTAGATCCATCTGAATCAACTTTCACTTCTAGTGGTCCAGCATAATCACACACACACACACACATCAGACATATAAAATTCATATGTTATACAATATAGCCATAAACGGAAGTGGTTTATTGTTTTATGCAGTAAAATATAATAGCATTATGGTTGATTTACTAAAGGCAAATAGGCCTTAAAAGGAAAATTGCACTTTACAAAGACATTTTCCTCAGAGCTTAGTGAATGTGGTGAAAAAGCATTTTTCCTGTACATGGTTGGATGGTGGAAGTCAGCAGAGTTTCACTTTCACTGGGGAAAAAGTTTCTTACAAAGTACAACTTCCTTTGCAAAGTGAACAGTCTATTTGCCTTTAGTGAATCATCTCCACAGTCACTATACAAAAGATTTCAAATCCAGGCATTACTGTAAAAGAGGACTGTAAATAATCGTCTTTCTTGCTGTTCACCAACAGTACCTCCTGATAAATCTTCACAAAAGTCCAAAGGGAAACCAAGTTCCTGGGTCCTCAACAGCTCTAGCTGATTCCTCTTGCTGACCTTAATGTCACTGCTATATCCTATAATGGGTAGAGGTCAGCAGGAGGAACCAGTGAGAACTGTGGGGGATCCAGGGGATCGGCATTGCCAGGAGGGTTGGTTTCCCTTCAGACTTCACATGAAGTTTTCTCATGAGCAGAGTCTTTGCAGGCTGCAGGAAAGATGTAATTGCAGTCTTTTAAAGTTGTGCCTTAATTAAAAAAAATTGGTACAGTTATAGGGTTGTTTAAAGGCTAAGTTCACCTTTTGCACCATGTTTAGGTTACAACCGTATTTAGGGTGTAACATGGTGTAAATGCCTCCTTTCTCCCTGTCTCTTTTAGATTTTGTGCATCTTCATGGAACTCTACCCACACAGCTGCTTCATTCATTCACAGAAATGTGTGAATGAATGAACTACAAGTCCTATCTGGCACCGCAGCAGACAAACTTGTAGTTCTCAATGGAATACGAATGTGGTAATCAGCACACGTGTAGTCCATTGACGCTGCTCCAGCTCTACAACTTGTATGGAGGTACTGTATGGGCTGGAGGAAGTGTTTGCACGAGTTTGAAATTGCATTGGCTGATCCAATGATCACGGGTGCAATACTTTGTAGGCTCCTGTAAAAAAAAAAATAATAATGTATATTTTTTTTGTGCAAAAAATATGTGCATTTGTTTTTTTAAGGTGAACTTAGCCTTCATTCTGTAATTGTATTTCTGTGGATTTGTGGGGAGAGAGACCCCTGCGCATTACTACACAAAGGAGTCCTAAACAAATGGAATTTTCCGTTTTCCTACACATCCTGTGTACATCTACCAATGGACCTAAATCTTTTCTAGCTTTGCTGATCACTCTCTTCTGTTAACTTTTTCTTTCTGTAATGGATAATGACTTCACACTTTGCCTTATCACATGCTCTGCTCTTCACTCCTTTCAGCCTCCGCTGATATATCTCAGAGAATTCCACAGGTGAGATGGTTGAATAACAAGAGTTCACTTCTCTCCCCTCCCACCTCCATTCATTGTGGTGTCTCCTTCCGCCATATATCAATGTCTTCTCCTCTTTTCCCTCAGCTGGCATTTATTTATTTTGTCTTCAGCATCGATGTGACTGGGGGGCGGGGGTTTGGGGCCAGGGAAGTGATTAACAGATGGCTCATTTTTAGCTGGTTTATACTTTGGTAATTTATGAAGCTTGTGGAATGTAACTTGTATTAAGCAGCAGATTGAATAATATTGAGCTAGAGGTCTAATAAATTAAATTGCATACTCTCTGAAACAGTTCCCCGATGTAAACAAAACCAGCTGTTCAGACTAAGCGCACTGGATATGGACTTTTATATTAAAGAAAAGATTTAAGCAACCAATTTTGTTGTCATTGTAATAATGCTGTATATGTTGTTCATAGACTGTGAGAAATTTAGTAAAAAAAAAAATTAAAAAATATGGTTATTAAGATGTAGAAAAATTGAGATGATGGTGGCCCATGATGTGCATTTAACCTTTTTAACCCTATGTTATCCAGCATTAAGACACAGATCCAATTTGCAGGCAAACTTTAAATCAGGAGGTTTTGAGGTCTGCAGAAGGAATCTGAAAATTCGACCATTTGCCAGAAGGGATGGCGTGTCAACAAGTGTTAGCTGGCTGCTGGTCCCAATGGGCTGCTCAGCCTAAATCTTATCTACCCTTAAAAAAAGAAAAATTGGAAATAAGTGCTCAGAAATTTGAGGCATTTGGGGATTGATTAAGCTTTTGTTGACATTATTACAACAATCAATTTTAAAATGTTTCTGCAGTATGTCACTTTAATACCTCAAGAGACAAATCTGTTTTTATAAATGAGGGCATTTTAAATCTAGTATGACAGTTTTTTTTTGTTAAAACTTAGTTCAGGATTTTGCAGAACTTTTCTAGAAGTTGAGTAAATTGGGATTAATTTGAAAGGTACTGTGCTTAGATGAAGCACCTGTTAAATCAGGGTGACTGGGCTAACATTTCCCAGGGAATATTGCTTAGATATTTGGGGAGAAGATTGGCCTACTACGGCCATTTATTGGAAACAGGAGATGCAGAGATGTAACTAGGTTAACCACATCAATACAGGGCACTTACACCCCCTTCCTGCCCAGGTCATTTTCCAGCTTTCAGCGCTGTCACACTTTGAATGACAATTGCGCCGTCATGCTACACTGTAACCATGTGAAATGGCTATCATTTTCTTCACACAAATAGAGCTTTCTTTTGGTGGTATTTAATCACTCTTGGGTTTTTTATTTTTTCCCAAAAAAAAAAAAAGGCCAAAAATTTGGATCTTAGTTTCTGTCAGTAAATTTTGTAAATAAGTAATTTTTCTCCTTCACTGATGGGTGTGGATGAGGCAGCACTGATGGGCACTGATTGGCTGCACTGATGGGTGCTGATGAGGTGGCACTTATGGGCACTGATTAGGTGGCACTGATAAGGAGGCACGAATATGCCACACTTATGGGCACTGATAGGTGGCACTGATGAGCACTAATAGGCACTGATGGGTGGCACTGGGCACAGATAGGCGGCACTGGTGGGCACAGATAGGCAGCGCGGATAGGGGGCATTGATGGGAAGCAGTGATTAGCATTGATGGACAGCAGTGATGGGCATTGATGGGCAGCACTGATAGCCAGCACACACTGGCATCACTGATGGCCACTGAGTGCTGGCACTTGTGGGCACTGATTGCTGGCACTTGTGGGCACAGATTGGTGCCAATTGTGGGCACTGGTTGGCACTGGTTGCTGGCAGTGGCATTGCTTGCACTGTTTGGCACTTAATTGTAATCATGGCACTGATGATCAGTGCCCTGATTACATCCCTAGATGTCCTCTGTGAGGAGATGCCTCTGATCGCCTCTCCTCGCCTCACACTCTGTCAGTGTGAGGCGAAGAGCGCAGATTACCGGCATCTCCATCTTTACATGTGATCGGCTGTGATTGGACACAGCCGATCACATGGTTAAAGAGCCGCGGCCACAGCTCTTTACACAGATTTACACAGAATGATGTCCTATCAACATGGCACGGCTATGATCGCCGCGCTGCGTGCCCTCGGGGGCGCGCGAGAGCGGATGTTCTGGAAGGCCATCATATGACGTCCACCCAGAACAAGAGCCGCACCACCCAGTCATCATTTGACCATGGGCAGGGGGCAAGTGGTTAATTAGCAATGGTCCAGGCTAGTGTTAAAATGGTTTGAGGGTAGCATGTAATAAATACCCTAATAAACTATAAATACAACTAATAAAGGGAATGGAGGACATTAGTTATAAAGAAAAGTTACGAGCACTGAGCTTATTCTGGAGAAGAGACGCTTGAGAGGGGATATGATTTAAATTTACAAATACCATACTGGTGACCTCACAATAGGGATAAAACGTTTCCGCGCAAGGGAGTTTAATAAGACATGTGGCGACTCATTAAAATTAGAAGAAAAGAGGTTTAACCGTAAACAACGTAGAGGGTTCTTTACTGTAAGAGTGGCCAGGATGTGGAATTCCCTTCCACAGGCTGTGGTTTCAGCGGGAAGCATTGATAGTTTAAAAAAAAACTATTAGATAAGCACCTGAACGACCACAACATACAGGGATATACAATGTAATACTGACATAAAATCACACACATAGGTTGGAATTGATGGACTTTTTTTTCAACCTCACCTACTATGTAACTATGAAAAAAAAAAAAAAAAACATATCTGCTAAGGAACACATTTAACATATATTGCCTTGAGGTATTTACATGTGGCTAGAAACAGACCTTCACTCTTAGCAAGCTAATATATTCATTATGGTTTGCCTACAGACTAATGACTGGTCTGTACTGAATGATGGGTAACAGTTACCATGACTAGTTTCTGAATGTTGAGCACAGTGGATTGAGATTGTACAAGTAAATGTTAACATTTTGCTAATTTTGACATACCCGGTAGTCTTCTGTATCATAAAATTAACTGATACCATGATCTAAATAAAAATTATAATGGCACCCTAAAAATGGCAGAAGGCACCATGGTTGGTATATTTCTACAAAACGATATGCTTAGTTAGGGTACAACACAATTTATTAAAGACTGTAAGCCCCACACCTATTTACTGACTCAGTGTGGTTATGCTTCTTATAGATTTCGGGAACCATTAAATATTTAATTCAAAACTCCAGTGAGAACTACATACAGTAGGTAAAAAAATTAAGTTTTGTAAGGCAAACACTATTATACTGTAGAAGCACAGTGGGGTCACCCTTTTGCCCCAGCCAGCTAGGTGGATAATAAAGGAGCATCAACACGTTGACATCTTTTTTATGCCCTCCCTTCCTGTCAGTATGTGTCCTGTGCACAACTGGAAGCACTTTGCAATAAATTCACTAAATGCACTTTGCTGTGCAGGAATTTCAAAAAGCTAATTATTGTACTTAAACCAGCTATATTTTAAAAACTTTGTGTTGGATACATAACTGCAATAAATGTTGTTCTTTTTAAAATTGTCTTGAAGCTCAGCTGTTGGTCATCCTCTTTAAACTGACCCTATCACAAAAAAAAAAAAAACCCTGCAAAAGAACACGTTTTACTTACCTGTCCCAGTGTCCAATCTTAAAGCGATTCTGCACACACTTCATTTAGTAAATCTCTTTGCCTTCCAAATCAGGCAAAGAGTACTAAATGAAGTGGTTTTTTTTTTTCACTTACCTTGTAATTGCTGCTCTGTCTCTTCGGCGGTGGGAGGGGTCTGTGCGTCGATCCTCGTCATGCCGCACTGTCTCCTGGGATCTGGTGTCATTGATCCCAGGAGTCAGTGCGGACATCCGCCGAAATCTCGCAAGATTTACGGGGCTCGTGACAAAATCTCGCGAGATTTACGGGGCTCCTGCCAAAATCTTGCGAGATTTTGGCGGATGTGAGTTACACTTTGCCGTTACTGCGCACGCGCGAGATCGGTGCAATAACGGCGGTGCATGCTGGGCCATCTGAAGTGCCTGTGTGGTTTCACATGCCCACAAGCAAGATGGCACCCAGCAGCAAGATTTTTTATAACTTTTTTTATGTGACGAAAACCGGCAGCAGTTCTTTAGGAAAATGGAACACGTGAGTGCTTAATTTACATCTCCTAATCCTTTGCATTGTACTAAAAAAAATAAAAAGTTACAGACAGTGCAGAACCGCTTTAAAATCTTCATTGCTGAGCAAAGCTGCCCCAAGCATCTTCACATTTCCTTCCCCGTTGTTAGCTTGTTCTTTCTGCCAGCCCCTACATCATTTTTGGACACAGCGGTGATGTAGGGACCAGACAGACGAACCAGAAAACATGTCAAGGGCTATTGGTTTCCAACAAATGTGAAGAGCCTTAAGAAGACTTTGCTCAGCAATGGATAGAGTATTCTATAAACTGGCGCCAAGACAGGTAGTTCTAAAATATGCTCTTTTGAAAGAGCTTAATTTTTCCTTTTTTTTCAGCTTCAGGATAGCTTTAAATATGTCCATGCATACAAAATGGAAAGAAGAATGTATCAATAATTGGCTTCTAATTAAAATGCCAATATAACAATGTGGTATTTTTCTTGCAGAAATCTCTTGCCGAGGGGAACGGATCAGAGATTATTACCAAAAACAGCAAGGTTATGCAGCTTGCCAGACGACCGAGAAGGTATCGAGACTAGAATGCAGAGGAGGCTGCTCCAATGGTCAGTGCTGCGGACCCTTGAGAAGCAAGAGACGGAAATATGTTTTTGAGTGCACCGACGGCTCCTCATTTGTGGACGAAGTCGAGAAAGTCATAAAGTGTGGCTGTACAAAGTGCCCCTCCTAAATATGTAACCGTCACGAGTCTTTTGACAAAGTTGTATACCTTTTGACCGTGTTGGACTAATTCAAATTTCATAGTGGAAAATATTTTGAATTATATTGTAAAATACAGAAACAGACTTATTTTTATTAAGAAAAAAAATGACATTTTCTTCACTGGCAATGAAAAAAAAAACAAAAAGAAGCAAAAAAAAGTTCTTATCTAGGACTTCTAGTAAAGAAGAAGATATGTCAGATGGACATTGACACACAAGTCTAAGTAGATCTCTCTTGAGTGAGAGGAATTGCAATTGCTAATCAACATGGTTTGCTATTTACAACATTCTGAAGATAAAGAAGATTCTTGATGTGTTCTGCCGTCAAGTTGAAAAGTCGGGGGGTTTTTTGTCCCGGATATGAGGTTTGTTAATTGGCTGTGACATATCAGCCCTCTTCAGCCCCACCAATGGGAAAACCACACAATTATGATAAAGGAAAAGCTGTGAATGATAAGGGATCAAGTTGAAATCCTGAAGCACTGAGTGCACCCCAACTAAACCGCTGAAACGTATCGGGAGCTCTGATGCATTTCAAGTCATCTAGACAAGAACCGGATGGGACTGAGAATTAGCCCAGAGTAGACTCATCTTTTCAATCTGTTAATGTCATGTGATGGCACAAGAAGCATACAGAGGTCTTCATCTAGCCTTTTCCAGTATTATTTTTTTATTTTGTTTTATTTTTGTAATATAAATAATTAACTGGGCCATTAGAAAACAAAAAAAAAAACAGGTAGTTTTTTTTTTTTTTTTGTTTTAATTAGGAATAATTTTACAACTTCTAAGGAAAAAAAAAAAGTTTATAAGCAGTATTCAGATTGAATAAGACATATTTATTGTACCAGAGTACATCATTGTTAACAATTTTAGTTTATCCCTTTTTTTCCAATGCTTTAATATATATTAATTTATATTTGTCCTGATATTTTTCTATTTTGATAAATGCAAAATGACTCAAAGGTCAGGATTTTTTTTTTCCTCTTCTAGAACTAACATGTGTCAGATGAACTAGTTTTTGTGTTCAATAATGTGGTTGTGATATGCGCCGTGTGCTCAATGTTAGGGCGCATGGTGACAAATGTACAATAGAGTGTGTTTACATTAGATCAAAAATGATATAGAAGTATTTTCCCTACATATAATATAAATTTAATGTATATTTACGTAAAGAAACTAAAATTGTGTTGTAGGCAGATGAACGTCACTAGACTAGAGGAAGTTCCTTAATTTCCCCCCCCCCCATGAAGTTGTATCTGTTTTTAGAGCAGATTATTCCGTTCACAACTGTGGCTTCCCCCGTAATAAAACTACCATAGTAACACGTGGTTCCCATGTTAATAAGCTGCTGCTAAATCCAGTATATGATTGTTAATGGTCGGTAGTGGGCTGTGTTCTCCTTCCCTTAAATAAAAAAAACAAGCAGGCACTCTGTACAATACATTTGTTATGTTCAACATTTTTTATTTGTATTTACAAAGAAATTAGGTGTACATGTATAATGCAGTGTGCTTTGTCATATTTGGACTGATATCAGTAATGCAACTGATGTTTGTAAATTAAACAGATATTACTTCCATATTTCCTGACTTGTCTTCTTGTATTCATGCATTCAAGTTTTATTAACGAGAGCAAGTGAGGTTCTGCAGTTTCTGTAGAGTACCCATTGTCTAATGGGCTTCATGCTCTGGCCAAAAGAGTAGTTGATGCTTAGAATAGACTTCCAGCACAGGTAGTGAGTCAGTCAACAATAAGTGGATTCAAACTTGCTGGGGAAAAACATAGATCTATACTAGGGATCAGTGTTGGTCATCTTACTTTAAAAAAAGTAATTAGTTAAGTTACAAATTACTTTTCCCAAAAAGTAATTGTGTTAGTAACTCGGTTACTACATTGGAAAGGTAATTAGTTACTCAGCAAAGTAACTGTGACAGGGGTGGCAGCGGTAGTACTTGAGGGGTGGCAGCGGTGGTACTTGGGGGGGTGGTGGTGGTGTACAGTACTTTGGGGGTGGCAGCGGTGGTACTTGGGGGGGGTGGCAGCGGTGGTGTACTTGGGGGTGGCAGGCAGCGGTGGTACTTGGGGGGGGTGGCAGCGGTGGTGGTGCCATCCTCTCCCACCACCGCCTCTGCCTCATACTGATCCCATCCCCCACCACCACTGATCTCATCCCTACCCTATCCCCCATCACCTCTGTTGTAGAAGGGATGGTGGGTGGGTAGGGATGGGATCAGTAAGAAGCAGAGGTGGTGGAGGACTTGGGATGGATCGATTGCACTGCAATTCGAATCGTCAGACTGTCACTTACTTGAATGCCTCCAGGGATGCCTTTCCTCATGGGGAGAGAGAAAGACCCTCCCCTTCACTCGATTGGTGTCAGCTGGTCAGCTGACTTAATTTTTCACTGTCCGCCCCACACATTCTCTCTCTCTGGATATGCAGGGCGGGATGGGGCGCTCCAGACAGTCTCTCTGAGTCTCAGCCTCTTCTCAGCTCAGCGGGCGAAAGCCCCCCTCCCCACGGCGGAACGAACGGCCAGGCAGCGCGGCCAGCCACGGCGGACCTCCCGGGCGGTAGATGTAATTGCAGTAACGCCGCCCAAGTAATGGGAACTGAGTTACCATGAGGGGAAGAGTAATCAGTTAGATTACTCGTTACCCTCTAAAGTAACTGCATTAAGTAACTCCGTTTATTTTAACTGAGTTACTTACATCACTGCTAGGGATATAAAAAAAATGAGGCAGACTCAATGGGCCACTTGATCTTTTTTCTGCCGTCCCACTTCTGTGTTTCTATGTTTCTTCTTCACGCCACACTCTGCCAGAAGAGCTATAAAACCCTAACCACTGTCATACAGCATGTTCAGATTAGGACATTTGCCTCCGCTGCCTGTCATTTACCTCTGGAAGCACCATAAGGCCACATTACATACACTATATTATCAAAGTATTTGGGCGCCTGCCTTTACACGCACATGAACTTTAATGGCACCCCAGTCTTAGTCCGTAGGGTTCAATGTTGAGTTGGCCCACCCGTTGCAGCTATAACAGCTTCAACTCTTCTGGGAAGGCTGTCCACAAGGTTTAGGAGTGTGTCTATGGAAATGTTTGACCATTCTTCCAGAAGCGCATTTGTGAGGTCAGGCACTGATATGGACAAGAAGGCCTTGCTCACAGTCTCCACTCTAATTCATCGCAAAGGTGTTCTATCTGGTTGAAATCAGGACTCTTAGCAAGTTCCTCCACCCCAAACTCGCTCATCCATGTCTTTATGGACCTTGCTTTGTGCACTGATGTTGAAACAGGAAAGAGACCATCCCCAAACTGTTTCCACGAAATTGGAAGCATGAAATTGTCCAAAAGGTCTTGGTATGATGACGCCTTAAAAGGGTCCCTTCAATGGAACTAAGGGACCAAGCCCAAGCCCTGAGAAACAACCCAACACCATAATCCCCCCTCCACCAAATGATTTGGACCAGTGCACAAAGCAAGGTCCATAAAGACATGGATGTGCGAGTTTGGGGTGAAGGAACTTGACTGGCCTGCACAGAGTCTTGACCTTAACCCGATAGAATAACTTTGGGGTGAATTCGAGCAGAAACTGCAAGCCAGGCCTTCTCGTCCACATCAGTGCCTGACCTCACAAATGTGCTTCTGGAAGAATGGTCAAACATTCCCATAGACACACTCTTAAACCTTGTGGACTTCCCAGAAGAGGTGAAGCTGTTATAGCTGCAAACGGTGGGCCAACTCAATATTGAACCCTACGGACTATGCCATTAAAGTTGATGTGCATGTAAAGGCAAGCGTCCCAATACATTTGGTAATATAGGGCACATTCAGCTCTCTGTTGACAAAGAGGTCATAACGAAGGATTAAAAATTGCTAGAGTACATATCACAGTAAGGGCTCTGTACTTCACAAGTTGGTGAAATTTTTGATGATTCTCTGAGAAAAAACAGAAACCAAGCCCTTCAATGTGTAAAGATTGCTACCTTACTCTTTTAGGGACAGTCATACCTGAGTGGCTTAGGCTGGTGTCACACTTGTGATCCTGCTGCTGGTTAGTGTCACACTTAAAGAGCAAATAAACCCATTGATTTAATGGTTTCAAAAAACTGTTACATTACCGGGATGCTAGGAATGCTGTCACATTTGCTTGTGCTTTCAACCAAACTGTCAAACCATCAAATGTCTGGAGTCATAACTGATCACATGTGAAGCACCATGGCAGCTGCAGAACAAACAGAGGCTAAGATGTCAGCCTCCTTGGCTGAAAAGGATAGGAAGGTCTAGTTCCACTTTAACTTTCTAACGCTGATAAGTTCTCAGTATGGAGGTGAAAGCTGCTTTCAACATGTTGGTCCCTTGCCAGCTAAATAAGCTGACGACTTTTGCTGACGACTTACATTTTCAAGTGTATTCACTAGTAATGAAGTGTTGCCTCACTGCTAAATCCAGTGAGGGACCAACACATAGAAAGCAGGTAAGTGTTCTCCCTGTATTTTCTTGTGATCCTGTTCCTGTTCCTTCTTACTTGCGCCAGGATCATAAGTGTGAAACAAGCCTTACATCTGTGGCTTCGTAATTCAACACATCTAGGAATGTCAGATACCTGCGTCCCCCAATGTGCTCCATGATTCCTTCCTCCAACACCTATGTCACTACTAAGTTCTGTGGTGGTGGAAGCTGCTGTTCTGGAAAAAACAAAAAGTTGAAGATAAGGGCTTCTGAGAAATGACTTTAAGGGCTCTTCTCTTGCAGGGCAACTTTATTTGGATTTTACCAAAACCAGCATGTCTGCAACTGTGACGATTTATTAGATTATCTCCCCTACATACCAACAAAGGGAAATCTGTGAAATGATGAGTTATAATGGCCACTGACTTTGCATAAAGAGCCGTAGGTCTAACTATATGCCAGTTTTAATCCTAAATTGCAGCTAACCAATTTATTGAGCATCAACAGATTGATAATAAGTGTATTTTGAAAATGTTTAAATTATTTCATAAAGAAATAATGTACTGAGAAAATATAGAGGATGTTTTTTGTCAATCTGGAAATGCAGATTGTCCAGCTGTCATGCTTATCCACTATATCAAATACTTACAAAGATATTCATCAAGAACAAGTATCCAGATCAGGAGTTCTCACTTTCTAGTTTGCATACTTGTTCCTGGTTGGTGCACATTTTTGCCAGCACACCATGGATCATCGAATAGTGTTCAAAAACTTTATTGAAGAATGATCACATCACAAGGGACATAGCGCAAAGTTGCATGTCCCTTGTGATGTGATCGTTCTTCAATAAAGATTTTAGGCGCTATTTGATGATTCTTGGTGTGCTGGCAAATATGTGCACTTAATCTGTGATGTCTCCAGTTCCAGCTGGTTGTTGCTTCAGCACCCGACATTTCTAAGCCCTATCCAGGAAAGTGTGTGATGAGAATATTGACACTACCTTGTTCCTGGTTAATGACTCAAAGAATTTAATTGAGGAATGGAGGAAACAAGGAACTAGTATTAGATGTAGACCAGCTATGACAGCACTTATACCTCATTATAAATTTCCTTTAACAGACCCACACATCCTGCCAGTGTCAGCCCTTTAATGCCCCATGCGCACGAGCGGAAATTCCGCCAGCAAAAGTCAGATGTGAGCTTTTGGTCGGAAATTCCAACCGTATGTATGCTCCATCGGACTTTTGCTGGCGGAATTTCCACCAGCAAAAGATTGAGAGCAGGTTCTCTTTTTTTCTGTTCGTCTGTATGCAAGTCTGATGCGCAAAAAAACACGCATGCTTGGAAACAATTTGACGCATGCTCAGAAGCATTGAACTTCATTTTCTCTGCCTGTCGTAGTGTTGTACGTCACCGTGTTCTTGACGATCGAAAGTTCAGAGAACTTTTGTGTGCCCGTGTGTATGCAAGCCAAGCTTGAACGGAATTCCGTCGGAAAACCATCCAAGATTTTTCAGACGGAAATTCGGATTGTGTGTACGGGGCATTATTGTTTCATCCAAAAATATATTCTTATTTATGGGTCTCAAAGCCTCTTCGATGTAATAAACACAGCATTTGATACATAATTCTTCCACTGTTTTCACAAAAGGAAAAAAAATCCCTAGAATGATGTAACACTGACCAGTCCACCCAAAACTGAGTTTCTGGCTTCCCCCACTTCCCAGGCACATTACTAAGGGATCCGCTCTCCCTGCTGGGTGTTTCTTTTATCCGATTACAGCGAAAATTAAAGCAGGTGACATGTTAAGACTCCATGGTAGAATCTGGAGTTTAATCAAGGACGTCCTGCTTTTGAAGTCCCGGACAGATAGAGAAAGTCAAGTGTTAATCCAGCCCACTATGCCTCCCACTAGGGCATGAACATATTAAAATAGCATTTTTGTGTTCGGTGACTAGAGATAATTACACTAGCAATTCCTTGTTAGGTGGAACCTGGTATAAGAACACACCTTTATGCTGGCTTTAGAACTAAGCATTGTTTGCACTGATTTTGGAAGCATGGGGCTCGACAAACCCCAGGCGCCAGGTCTCAATGACGACAAGAAAAGTCATCCTGGCACCTGGGCTGCTGCCCAAATGCTCTACACCCTGCGTGCCCCATGATATGTATCCCGGGCTCCGCTTGCCAATCTGTGGGCCTATGACCAGCATAGCGAGTGCCGGAGGGTAGAGGTGGGGGGGAGCGGACACACGTCTACTCCCTTTGCCTTCTTGTTGTTGACCCGAAAGTGATGTGTGATGTGTGATGTCGCTTTCAGGTTCCCGTTGACAGTTTTACCAGCCATCATGGCTGGGAAAGACTGTAATGCAGTGTGATGTGCATTGCATTCAGTGGAGCACATAGGAGATATGCAGGGTCTTTTAGGCCCTGGATGTCTCATTAAAGAGAACCGGTCCCCATAGGGAACCAGGGAACCTTTGCCATAATATCATGTGACATACAAAACTTGTAATGACCACTATTTTATTCTCTAGGGTGTCTGCTTTCAGAAAATATATAATGTTTTATGTAATCTTCAGGCCTAAAATGATTTTTAAATGTGTGCAAAAAACTGCGCTGGCTGTTAAAAGGTTAAAGGATAAGTTCTCCTTTGGGTACATGTTACATGTTCCACCCGTAAGCTATGTTAGATAAAAAAAAAACGAAGCAGGGAAGACAAACATGCCTTCAAAGAAGAGAGGAGAAGCAGAAAATATGTGCTTGGTTGGAAAGCAAGATGAAGCATGGATGACAAGCATTATTGAGAAGGAGGGAGGTGAAGCAGGAATAACAAGCATGGCTGGAAGGGAAGGGAAGGAGATGGAGCAGGGAGTTAAACATGGCTGAGAAGAAGGGAGGAGAATCGTGGAAGTCAAACATGGCAAGAATGGCTAAGAAATAGGGAGAAGAAGCATGGAGGACCAACATGGCTTACAAAGAGGCAGGAGAAGCAGGGAAGAAAGGCATGGTTGGAACAGAAGGAGATGAAGCAGGGGTGACAAGCACGACTGGAAAGAAAAGAAAAGAAAGAAAACAGGGAAGATACAGTAAACATGGCTGAAAAGAAAGGAAAAGAAGCAGAGATGACAAGTATTTCTGGAAAGGAAGGAGATGAAGCAGGTATTACAAGAATGGTTGAGGTAAAAGAAGGGGAAACAGGCATAACAAACATAGCTGGAACGGAAAGAGATGAAGCAGGGAGGAAAAGCATGGCTGAGAAAAGGGAGGAGTAGCATGGAAGATAAACATCAGTAGAAACAAACAGCAGCTGCCCCAACCTATAACTGGCCTTAACAGCAAGGAGCACATGTAAGGGCTTTGTATGTCAAACAAAAACGAAAAAATCCCCAGCTCAACGTACCAGCCAGCCTGCAACAAACCAAATTGTCCTGTCTAACAGTTCACTTTAAAAACAGGTTTAGTTTGCACACATTTGCAAATACATGCGTAAGTTGCAGAGGCCGCGACAAGGCACCCCATTATTATCTGCAGTCCTGGATGGATTGAGGACAGGTATGCCTGGAGGGTGCCCACTCATCCTTATAGGCACAGGGGTGCACTGGACACCCAGCAAATAGAACAATGGCAGCAAAGGTGTCCAGTGAGCCCCCCTCACTAAATAACCCCAAATAAACGGGGGGGGGGGTGCAAAATGAGTTTGTGAGAAAAGAGAAAGACGAAAATGTTTTTTCGGGTAAACATACTGGTTGTATGACATGAGAGAGGACAAATTGAGAAAATGGCATGGCTGAGAAGGAGTGGCGGGGAGTACAAGCATGGCTGCTAATGAGGAAGGAGAAGCATGGAAGCTAAACATGGCTGGAAAGAATGAGGCTGAAGCAGGAATGGCAAACATGACTGAGAAAAAAGGGGGCAAGCAGCCTCTGTGTCTACAGTCAACAGTGCTGGTCATGGACATGGTGCATCCTCTGCAGGTGGCCGTGGGGCACGATTGTCATTTTTTTCTGCTGCTGGCCGTGTTATTGAGCCAGAACATGCAGAAGAGTTGGTGGAGTGGATAACAAAGCCACCCTCATCCTCGTCATCCTCTGTCACCCAGGCTCGGAGTAGTTTGCCTTCCAACGCAGCTGCCAAAGCGGCCTTGTCCACACTCACCCCTTTCCGTAGCCTCACCATCATGCACCGAGGAGTCCCCAGAATTATTCGACCACAGTGTCAGGTGCATGCTGCTGGAGGATGCGCAGCGACTGGAATGAACTGGCTCCGATGTTGGTTCCCAGGTTGGGGAAAGGGGATAACGTCAGCCTAGAGAGAGGCAGTCATGTTCCCCCAGCTGCAGCATACTGCCAAGTTTGCTCCAGTGACGAGGAGGGAGGGGACGATGAGGTCACTGACTGTACTGGGGTGCCTGAGAGAAGAAGCCACAACTCCAATGAGGCAGGATATCCTCTAGGGGGCAGCTTAGGGGCAGCCACCCTATTGCATCACACCGCAGAGCTCCGCAGGTGCAGAGCACTGCTGGACTTTTAAAAGTTCCTTGGTGTGGGCCTTTTTCGACACGTGTGCAGCAGATTTCACCATTTCTGTTTGCAACCTATGTCTAAAGTGGATCAAGCGTGGCCAGAAGAGCAGCCTCTTGGGCACCACATGCTTAACCAGACATATGACAACCTGCCATGCAGTTCTTTGGCAACAGCACTTGAAAGACCCACATCAAAGAAAAAGGCGGACTTCTCCTTGCTCCTCATCTGGGATCTCCAACTCTACTATACCTCCAGTCCTCTCAAAAACCTGCACTGAGAGGGATGAAGGTATAGCAATAGGTGTCCCAAGTACTTGCAGCCAATCTGCTAGCAGTACACCACCATCTGATTTTAGCAGGCACATTTCTTTACCCCAGTTGCTGAACCGTAAAAAGAAATTTGGTCCCAGCCATCCACATGCTCAGCGTCTAAATGCTAGCTTGGCTAAATTGCTAGCACTGCAACTGCTGCCTTTTCAGCAGGTAGACTCTGCCCCCTTTTGTGAATTTGTGGAAGGTGCTGTACCTCAGTGGCAGGTTCCAAAATGCCATATCTTTCCACGGAAGGCCATTCTGTCCCTCCACCAGCATGTGGAAGACAATGTTTTGGCCTCGTTGGAGAGGGCGGTCAGCAGTAAGGTGCATATTACCGTTGACTCATGGTCCAGCAGGCATGAGCAGAGATGTTACCTTTCACGGTGCACTGGGTAACTCTGCTGGCAGCTGGGAAGGATGCCAGCAGAGATGTTTTTGGAGCTTGTTCCGGCACCATGCCTCCAAAATGTGGTGATTCTGCCATAGTTCTCTCCTCCACCCCTCCTCTTCTTTTTCCTCTATGGCCACTTCTGCAGATTTTTCTGCTGAACCAGCGGTGCTCTGCAAGCGTTCAAGGGGCTACGCAAGCAGTCAGGCTAAAAGATGCCATGCGGTGCTTGAGTTGGTCTGCCTAGGGGACAGGAGCCACACTGGGGCAGAGATTCTGTCAGGGGCAGGCTCAGAGGTGGATGACGCCATGCCAGCTTCAGCCAGAAATGGTTGTATAACAATGGCACCAACCTTCTCTCCACCCTCCGACAGGGACACTTGACCATTGTTCCATGTTTGGCACACGTCCTGAATTCGGTGGTTCAGCGGTTCTTGAGCAGGTACCCAGGCTTACAGGATCTCCTGAGGCAGGCCAGAAAAGTACTGTGGTCATTTCTGCCGGTCATACCAACCACCTCATTTGTGACATACCCACCAGGTGAAACTCAGCTTTGGCAATGCTGCAGCGGCTGCACACACAGCAGAGGGCCATCAATGAGTACCTGTGCGAGTGTGGCACCAGGACAGGGTCAGGGGAACTTGGCTTCTTTTCGCCACGCCAGTGGCTACTGATCAAGGATGCATGCACTGTCCTGTCACCACTTGAGGAGGCCACAAGAATGGTGAGCAGCGACAATGCATGCATCAGTGTCACTCTCCCTCTTCCTGTTGGAGCACATGCTTCGTGGAATCATGGACAGGGCACTTGAGGCAGAACAGCGGGAGGAAGAGGAGGACTTCCTTACCTCTCAAGGCCACCTTTATCCAGATAGCATTCCTGCGGGTCCGCCAAACACACAGGAAGAAGAGGGGAAGGAAGAGGAGGATGCTGTCATCATGGATGTAGAGGATAACACTCAGCAGCAGTCTTCAAGGGATGGATTTCAGTCCCCAGAAACCCAAGGAGTTGTACGTGGCTGGGAGGAGGTAGTTATGGATCATGTGATCCTTAGTGACCCAAAGGACTTAGAATTGAAAGCCTTTGCAAACGTACACTGCATGGCCTCTCTGATTCTACAAAGCCTGTGAAAGGACCCTAGGATTTGTGGTATCAAGGAGAGGGATCATTACTGGCTGGCAACTCTTCTTGATCCACGTTACAAGGGTAAGGTTGCAGAACTCATCCTGCCTTTGCAGAGGGAGCAGAGGATGAAACATGTTCAGGAGGCCTTGAAGAAAGGTTTGTGCAACGCATTTCTAGACCCTGGGAGGTTGCAACTTCCTGGTGCTTGATGTGTGTTGCTGAGGATTTGTTCAGTCAGAGGAAGAGCGGTGGAAAAGGTGGCCGGCTGACTGATGCCTTTAAACAGTTTCTCAGTCCTCAGCGCCAAGGTCTGATCGGTTCAAGCAACAATCGCCAGCGTCTGCATTACATGGTGCAGGAATATCTAGGGGCAAGAGCAGACTTGGAGACCTTTCCAACAGAGCATTCACTGGGTTACTGGGTTTTGAGGATGAACCACTGGCCAGAAATTGCTCAATATGCAACTGAGCTACTGGCCTGTCCTGCATCCAGTGTGCTTTCTGAACGCACATTCATTGCTGCTGGAGGGTTTGTAACTGATCAAAGAGTCTCCGTTGATGGGCTCACATTCATAAAAATGAATCAGTCTTGGATCAGCAGCTATCAAGCACCTGATGCTGATGTAACTGATTGAATTTGCTATGGATGTGGTATCTCTTGAAGACTGCCTATGCAGACTATCCTATTCCTCCTCAATTTTGATGATGCTAGCTTCCAGCAATATTTTTGGTTTAGGGCACCACCACCACCACCCAAGGCCCGATTTTTCTGCCCCTGTTTAACAGTGGCATGTAATTACAATTTTTGATTTAATATTTCAACACTAGGCCCGTTACTGCTAACAACAAGAGTATCTGTGAGGGGTCACAGTGTTGTGGCACCACCACCCAAGGCCCATTTTTTCTGCCCCTGTTTAACAGGGGCATGTAATTAAAATTTTTGATATAATATTTCAATGCAGGGCCCATTTCTGCGTCCACCAAGAGTAACTGTGAGGGCTTAAAGTGTTCTGGTACCACCACCACCCAAGGCCCAATTTTTCTGCCCCTTGGGTGGGCACAGGGGCATGTAATTAAAATTTTTGATATAATATTTCAACGCAGGGCCCGTTCCTGCGCCCAACAAGAGTATAGGTGAGGGGTTACAGTGTTGTGGCACCACCACCACCAAAGGCCCAATTTTTCTGCCCCTGTTTAACAAGGGCATGTAATTACAATTCTTGATATAATATTTCACAGCAGGGCCTGTTCCTGCACCCACCAAGAGTAACTGTGAAGGCTTGCAGTGTTCTGGTACCACCACCACCACCCAAGGCCCAATTTTTCAGCCCCTGTTTAACCACTTTCAGACCGGACCATTTTGCTGGCTTAAGACCAGACACTTTTTGCGATTCGGCACTGCGTCGCTTTAACTGACAATTGCGTGGTCGTGCGACGTGGCTACCAAACAAAATTTACGTCCTTTTTTTCCCACAAATAGAGCTTGCTTTTGGTGGTATTTGATCGCCCCTGCGGTTTTTATTTTTTGCGCTATAAACCAAAAAAGTGCGACAATTTAGAAAAAAATGCATTATTTTTTACGTTTTGCTATAATAAATATCCCCAAAAATCTATAAAAAAAAATATTTTTCCTCAGTTTAGGCCGATATGTATTCTTCAACATATTTTTGGTAAAAAAAAAACGCAATAAGAGATTATTGATTGGTTTGCGCAGAAGTTATAGCGTTTACAAAATAGGGGATAGTTTTATAGGATTTTTATTAATAATTTTTTTTTACTAGTAATGGCGGCGATCAGCAGTTTTTATTGTGACTGTGACATTATGGCAGACACATCGGACATTTTTGACACATTTTTGGGACCATTGTCATTTATATAGCAATCAGTGCTATTTAAATGCACTGATTCCTGTGTAAATGAAACTGGCAGTGAAGGGGTTAACCACTAGGTGGCAGTGTAGGGGCTAAGTGTTCCTAGGGGCATGTTACTAACTGTGGGGGGGGGCGTGGCTGTGATTTAGTGAACACTGATCTCTGCTCCAATCACAGGGAGCAGAGATCGGTGTCACTAGTTGCTAGGCAGAACGGAGAGATGCTGTTTACTTCCGCATCTCCCCGTTCAGCCGTCCCGTGAAACGATCGCGGGTTTCCCCGCGGGGATCGAGTCCGCGGGACCCGCAACTGTACTCACGGGGGTCCCGACCGGCGCGTGCGTGATGGCACAGCGGCAATCTTAAAGGGGACATACCTGTACGCCCTTTTGCCTGTCCGTGCCATTCTGTTGACGTACATCGTCGTGCGTCGGTCGGGAAGTGGTTAACAGGGGCATGTAATTACAATTTTTGGTTTAATATTTCAATGTTAGTCCCGTTACTGCGCCCAACAAGAGTATCTGTGAGGGGTAACAGTGTTGTGGCACCACCACCCAAGGCCCATTTTTGTAATTACAATTTTTGATATAATATTTCAACGCAGGGCCTATTCCTGCGTCCACCAAGAGTAACTGTGAGGGCTTAAAGTGTTCTGGCACCACCACCACCCAAGGCCCATATTTTCTGCCCCTTGGGTGGGCACAGGGGCATGTAATTACAATTTTTTGATATAATATTTCAACGCAGGGCCCGTTCCTGCACCCAACAAGAGTATATGTGAGGGGTTACAGTGTTGTGGTACCACCACAACCACCAAAGGCCCAATTTTTCTTCCCCTGTATAACAGGGGCATGTAATTACAATTCTTGATATAATATTTCAGAACAAGGCCTGTTCCTGCACCCAACAAGAGTAACTGTGAGGGGTTACATTGTTGGGGCACCACCACCACCAAAGGCCCAAATTTTGTTCTGGTACCACCAACACCTAAGGCCCAATTTTCTGCAGAGTATATAAGGCAGGTCGTATAGTATATATACTGCTGTTCAGCGTATATAGTGCCTGGGGGACCACTGCGCCATTTTTTTCTTTTAATTTGAGTGCGGGGTTCCCCTTAATAATTATACCAGACCCAAAGGGCCTGGTAATGGACTAGGGGGAGGGGGGCCCATGACATTTTTTTCAATGATTTTCATCTATATTGCAGTAGTTTTAAATTACATTTTTTTCCTTTAGAAATTAATTTTGCTGTGGTATTGTTCTAAATAAGGGAAACATTTGCTACTTTACAGGAATACTAAGGACACTCCCCAGACACGATATTTAAAGGAATATTTAATTTTTATTGTTTCACTTTAAGCATTATAAAAATCACTGCTCCCGAAAAAACTGCCATTTTTAGAACTTTTTTTTGCACTGATACATGTCCCCCTGGGGCAGGACCCAGGTCCCCAAACACTTTTCATGGCAATAACTTGCATATAAGCCTTTAAAATTAGCACTTTTGATTTTTTTACCTTGGTGTCCCATAGACTTTAACGGTGTTCACGTGTTCGAACAAATTTTTTGCCTGTTCGCATGTTGGGCTGCAAACTGAACCGGGGGCTGTTCGGCTCATCCCTAGTGACAACCATGGGTGAGGAGAAGGAGGGAGATATAGAGATAACAAAGTATGGTTAAAAAGGAGGGAGGAGAAGGGTGACTGAGAAGGAAGGTAAGCAACAATGACAATAAGGCAAGAGAAGGATGATTGAAAATAAGGGAGGAGAAGCAGGAATGACTAAAATGGCTGAAAAGCAGATATGACTAATGTGTGAAGGGTGAAGACGTGGAAAAGAAAGACAGTTTTAGATGAGTTGTATGTAAACTATAGACACTGTTCTCTCATCTGCTGCAGCAACATATTTCATCCAGCAGGTGTTAATGTCCTGTTACCGTGTATCCATTCAGGTTGGGGTTGAACACTTGAGGCCAACTGTCACTAGAACATAACAGTTGTATAATAAAACTAGCACTATAACTTCAATTTCATTCACTCAAGTAGCTGATTTTGAGTTTTTTAGGGTTAAAAGGTTTTTGAGCATATAACAAAAACATTATGCTAATATTGTTTTCCCACACATGGTGGTTGGAAATCAGACAATACTATGTGGGGCATTATCGATAGTCTCTCTCTCAGAATCCCAGCTATTTCAGACAAATGCTCTGTGCCTGAACAAAGTTCCTCGGATTTGTTTTGTGTTACAAGCCTGAGCTGGCTATTGATTAAAGATGCTTTCCTCAGATGTTTTGCCATTGTTTTTAAGATGGATCTAATAAAGATGTCTTTTTTCAATATTTGGCAAAAAATGTAAATACTTTCAAAATTTGGACCAATTCTCAGCTGTGGTAAAAAGGGAATGTAGATGAGACAGAATTTTTTACGTCTGTGTGATAAGGATTAATGATGTATGATTCATAATGTCTTTACTGCTAGAAGAAAAACATCACTTGAAAGGAATTTATCATGCAAATATTGTTGCTTTTTTTTAATCATGTCATATTTTCCAACTATGGCCTCGGTTCACATGAGCAAATACATGAAAAAGTAAAAGCAGCTTAAAGTAGAAGTCTACCTCAAATTATTATGCTAGTTGTGGATAGAGAGGTGGAGGAGAAGAACCTTTTGTCAGTTTGATATAGCAAAAACAAATGAATCAAACACTGTAAATCAAAGCGGACACATTTACAAGTAATACAGTATCATTGAATGGATAGTGCAATAACCAGGCAAGTGCATACGTGTCAGTTTTAAAGGCGTACACCACATTACTTTCTCATTGCAGGTAAAAAACTTTTTATTGGATATGAAATAGAAAAAAAGGGAGTTAAAGTGTATATCTTTGTCAGATAAAACAAAATACATATTTAGTACAACTTTCCAATACATGCACATTTTCCCATGGTTTGTCTATTTAAAAACACATGATGCTTACACAAATCCAGTAAGTTCTTAATGTTTTACTGAAAGTTGACAACACTGCCTCTGCTGCACTGAAATTTCAAGCAGTGTTGTCACCTCTCTCTGAATTCTTTCCTGCTGGAATACACAACACCCACCTTTTTCTCATGTCCATAACATAAAGGGGGGCATCCTGTGATGCAGCAGAATAGAACAGTGTTGGTCAACAAAAGATTGATTATGTAAAAGTGTTTTATTTGGTCAAGAATTAAATGATGAATACAAATATACAGTAAATTGTATTTAAAAATACAAAATCTGGTTTTCGACACCAACAACATAAAACATCGCTCATGACAAAAAAAAAACAAAGAGAACATGGTTTGCCAATTACATTTACAATATTACTATCCACATGAATATCCCAATGCATTTCGACCCTTTTTATTTCTGGTCTTCTTCAGGGGGATTTTTATTCTAGGAAAATATATCAAAGAGTTCTGATTAACCTCCCTGGTGGTATGATTCTGTCTGGAATTTGGTGCTGAAAGCGGTACAATTATTTTGCATGGAAATTTGGCGTTTTTATATTGTAGGCATGCAATTCTTATGAATAACTCACTTAAATCTGTCCGAACCAGAGTCTAGTAGACATCCCGGGTATGATAAAGTTTGAAACACAAAATAATAAATTATATATAATAAAAATATATATATAAAAATGATTCAATAATGTAATCAAATCAAAAACACTGAAATTTGCTCAGTTGCAGAATAGTCGCTGTCATTAAATTTATTGTTTGATGATAAATTGTGATTTTAATTTTTTATCGGTGTTTTCTAGCTGGTCTAAAACCACTTTTGACATAAAGGGACACTTTTTGGTTGCTATGGACAATCTCCAGTTTCCAGGCAGAAAAAAAAATCTTTTTATTATATAAAATGACATGCAGGGCACTGGGCAGACCACTAGGGACAAAGGGGATGTGTATTTTTTGTATACAGTACTGTAATCTGTAAGATTACAGTACTGTATGTGTTGTGTGTTTTTTAAACTTTTTTAAATTTGGCGCCGATCTCCGCTCCCGTGCGTCGGAACGTCGCAGGGAACGGAGACCGGCACTGTGTGAATCGAGCGAGCGGACGGCTCGCTCACACAGCGGGGAGACATCGCAGGATCCAGGGGAAAAGGTAAGTAACTTCCCCCCTGCATCCTGCACGCAAGCCCGAGTCTGGCTCGGGGTTACCGCTCCCAGCACAAAAAGCTGGACCCGAGCCAGGCTCGGGGTTACCGCTAGGGAGGTTAAGACATTTAACAGTATACGAAACATTATTACAACATTTCAAATTGTGCAAAAAATATATCTCCATATAACTAGAGGTATATTTACCATTGGACAGATGAGAAAGTGAGGATGTACAAACCAAATTGTTAAAAAACATTTGCGTTCACTGATACCATTGTCTCCGCATGTCCCCTCCGTGCCCTCCAGGTGAATCCACAGTCCACCGGGGCTTGCAAGGGGCCACGCTTTTGGACCTGGAGAGGAGGATGGGGGGCAAAGCACCTGCAATGGGATATTTATAAATCTCAATAGATAATTGTCAAATATTCTATACGTGTCAAGTACTGTACTGCTTTGCAGCTGTTACGTACCTGGACGTAGAGCCTGACTTGGTAGGAGGAGACCTCTCATACAGCGCTGGTTCACGTGCCACTGGAGATGGGGACAGCGGTGACGTGAGCACAGTGGGGTAGGAGTGCCTGGTTTGTAGAGGAAGGCGTTGGAACCAACAGGGAGGTCCTCCAGTAATGTCCGTATGCGGATGGCAGGATGTAAGACTGCAGCTGTAGGTGGTAGAAGCAGGATACAAAAGAACCAGGCAACAGGTGGATCAAACTAGTGGGAATCAGCAGAGCAAGGTCAGACAGTCCAGTTGGCAACAGCAGATCAATCAGATGATAGGAGCAGGCAATGGCAGAGTCGGTAGGCAGGCTGGAGTCGGTAACCAAAGACAGATGTAGCAAGGTCAGGCAGGCCGGGTCGGGTAGGAGAAGGTAGAGTAGTCCAAACAGAGCCGGGTCGGTAACGGGAGATCACAGGTTCAGGTTTCGGATCAGGTTTTCGGGTGGCTGACAAGCAGGAAGCTTAAAGACAACACAGCACTGGCTGAGTGTCACTGCTGGGCTTTTAAAGCCCGTTTTGGCGCCAATTGCGTTCCCGCGCATGCGCACATGCACGCGCGCGCGCGCCGCCATCTTAGATAGGCGATCTACAACCACAAAAATGTCTGTGCACCCCTCAGAACGGGGTAGTTCGACTATAAAGTCCATAGAAATCATTTTCCAAGGTCTGTCTGGTATAGGTAAAGGTTTAAGCAGTCCCCAGGCTCGGTTCTTTGAAGTCTTGTTCCGTGAGCAGATGGAGCAGGAATTGACGTATTTTTCACAAAACTCCCTTAAATTGGGCCACCAGAATGTACGCTGTACAAGTTCACGAGTTTTCCGTACCCCGAAATGTCCTGCTAAGGGACGATCATGAAGCAATGTTAGTACCTTAACTCGGATACCTTCAGGGACAAAGATTTGACTTCCCTTCCATAGCAAGCCATCTCGAGATGTCAAGGTGGTTCCTGGAGGTTTTGGAGAGTGAGAAGAGGCTTCCTTGATTAAAGATAAGAGATCTGTGTGTAAGAGCAAAAAACTGTTAGTGGGTAGAATTGTGTCAGGAGCAGGTGAGTCCTTAGGGTTATCATGCATGCGTGACAATGCGTCTGGTTTGACGTTTTTTGATCCTGGCCGATAAGTGATGTGGAAACAGAAGCGAGTGAAAAACAAGGCCCAACGAGCTTGTCGGGGTCTCAAACGTTTGGCAGATCTTAGATATTCTAAATTTTTATGGTCGGTATATATTAATACCGGGTGAGCTGCACCCTCTAACAGATACCTCCACTCCTCCAAGGCGGTTTTGATGGCAAGGAGCTCCCGATCCCCTACGTCGTAATTTCTTTCAGCTGGAGATAACTTTCGGGAGAAAAAGCCCACAGGGTGAATCAAGTCCTCCTTACCCTGTCTTTGCGAAATGACCGCTCCCACCGCTACTTCGGATGCATCAACTTCTAATAAAAAAGGTAAAGATGGGTTAGGGTGACTGAGAATTGGAGCTGATGTGAAAAGTCTTTTAAGTCTCTCGAATGCCTCTTGAGCCTCTGTACTCCAATGAAACCTGACATGTTGTTGTGTCAACCGTGTAATAGGGGCTATGATGGCAGAGAATCCTTTGATAAATTTCCTGTAAAAGTTTGCGAAACCAATGAAACGTTGAATACCTTTTTTATCGACGGGTGCAGGCCAATCCAGAACAGCAGACACTTTTTGGGGGTCCATCTTGATACCAGTCGCGGATATTATTAAACCCAAAAACTGGATCTCTTGTTGCTCGAACTCGCATTTTTCTGCTTTTGCGTATAGCCCATGTAAGCGAAGACGGTCCAAGACTCTGCAAACGTGTTCCCGGTGTTGGCTGAGGGATTCAGAAAAAACCAAAATATCATCCAAATAAACAATTACAAAAATATCTAAGAAGTCCTTGAATACATCGTTAATCAGATGTTGAAACGTGGCAGGTGCATTACATAAACCAAAGGGCATGACCAGATATTCATAATGCCCGAACCTTGTTCGGAATGCCGTCTTCCACTCATGCCCAGCCCGGATGCGGACCAGATTATATGCCCCTCTTAAATCGAGCTTCGTAAAAATAGTAGCAGACCTTAATTTTTGGAATAGTTCGGGTATTAAGGGCAACGGATAACGGTTCTTAACCGTAATTTTATTCAACTCCCGGTAATCTACACACGGGCGGAGAGTTTGATCCTTCTTAGTCACAAAAAATATTCCAGCCCCAGCTGGAGATGTAGATGGGCGGATGAATCCTTTTTCCAGGTTTTCGTTGATGTAAATTTTTAGTGCTTCCTGTTCTTTTTCTGACAGGGGAAAAATGCGCCCAAAGGGAATTTCGGCCCCAGGTAAAAGTTCAATTGGGCAGTCATATGCCCGATGGGGTGGAAGAGAGTCTGCTCCCTTTTTACTGAAAACATCGAGGAACCCATGATATGGTTCGGGTACTGATTGGCGTAGGTTTTGATCAATGTCCATGCAACATAAGGTGACAGAGGATTGAGTAGACTCATCTTGACAATGTTCTTGGCAGTAGGGGGACAAGAACCTGATCTCTCTGGTAGTCCAATTGATGGAGGGATTATGGGCCTGAAGCCAGGGGATGCCCAGGATGATTGGGAACAACGGGGAAGAGATCACATCAAGGATCAGCAGCTCCTTATGCTGGAAGGAGGTGATGGCAGGTACGGGAAAAGTCTCTTGGGTTACCTGTCCGGAGCTGATGCGGGAGCCATCGGCCAAGAAGACTGAAAGTCGATGGGTCTTATTCCGTAAGGGAATGTTGTGTTGGTTAGCGAAGGCAGAATCAATGAAGCAACTGCATGCTCCGGAATCAATAATTGCTTTAACTGGAATTGTCCTTCCTTGGAGCTGCAATGAGAGAGGGAGAGCAATGTGGGTTGTGTTAGCAGAAAGTGCTGAAAGACTGGCAGGAACAGAGGAAAAGCACTTACGCATCTTGACCGGACAGTTGCGCACGTAGTGTCCTGTTGTTCCACAGTACAGGCAGAGATTAAGTTGATGGCGGCGTGTGCGCTCTTCCGGGGTTAAGGTGGGTCGAATCAGTCCCAACTGCATCGGCTCGGAGGCGTCTGGTGCAGGGCGGATTGGCTGGAAGTTGGGTGGTGGTGAGTAGCGGGCAGCCGGAATTGGGGCTTTAGCAGTCATCCAAGTGGGGCGATTATGTTGGTAGGCCCGTTCAGTGCGACGTTCCCGAAGGCGGCGGTCAATCTGGATGGTTAGGGTGATTAAGGCCTCAAGAGTATCAGGTATGCCCACCCGGGCCAATTCATCTTTCAGTCCTTCTGATAAGCCCATGCGGAACTGATGCCGTAGAGCTGCATCATTCCATTGAGTGTCCGCACTCCAGCGTCTAAAATCCGAAATGTACTCCTCGGCTGCCCGGCGACCCTGCTGGAGTGTAGTTAAGGTGGCCTCTGCTGTGGCGACCCGTTCAGGGTCCTCATAAAGCTGGGACATAGCTTCAAAGAAGGCCGCCAGTGATTGAATCAAAACAGAGTCCTCTTCGAGAAGCCGGTGCGCCCAGATCTGTGGTTCTCCTAACAGTAGAGAGACCACAAACCCCACTTTAGTGGCTTCAAGTGAAAAAGTCCGGGGTTGCAGGGCGAAGTAAAGTCGACAAGCACTGCGGAAGGCCCGGAATTTAGTTCGGTCCCCTGAAAACTTCTCAGGTATGGGGACCCTTGGCTCAGGTGGAAGCATAACGACAGAAGGAGGGGAAGCAGCCTGAGCAGGGGCGGAAACGGACCCAGGAACCACGTGTATGGGGTTGATGATGTTCTGGACTTGTCCCTCCAATCTGGTGTAACCGTCTTGTAAGGATTTTACGGCTTGAGTGAGGGCTGACAGGTGTGAACAGATATCTGTCATGGGAGGGGTCTCTCCTGCAGGCTCAGTCATGGCTGTGTTGTACTGTTACGTACCTGGACGTAGAGCCTGACTTGGTAGGAGGAGACCTCTCATACAGCGCTGGTTCACGTGCCACTGGAGATGGGGACAGCGGTGACGTGAGCACAGTGGGGTAGGAGTGCCTGGTTTGTAGAGGAAGGCGTTGGAACCAACAGGGAGGTCCTCCAGTAATGTCTGTATGCGGATGGCAGGATGTAAGACTGCAGCTGTAGGTGGTAGAAGCAGGATACAAAAGAACCAGGCAACAGGTGGATCAAACTAGTGGGAATCAGCAGAGCAAGGTCAGACAGTCCAGTTGGCAACAGCAGATCAATCAGATGATAGGAGCAGGCAATGGCAGAGTCGGTAGGCAGGCTGGAGTCGGTAACCAAAGACAGATGTAGCAAGGTCAGGCAGGCCGGGTCGGGTAGGAGAAGGTAGAGTAGTCCAAACAGAGCCGGGTCGGTAACGGGAGATCACAGGTTCAGGTTTCGGATCAGGTTTTCGGGTGGCTGACAAGCAGGAAGCTTAAAGACAACACAGCACTGGCTGAGTGTCACTGCTGGGCTTTTAAAGCCCGTTTTGGCGCCAATTGCGTTCCCGCGCATGCGCACATGCACGCGCGCGCTGCCGCGTGCGCTAACGCGCACGCTGACGTGCACGCGCGCGCGCCCGCCGCGCACCTATGTGCGCACGGAAGGCCCGGAAATGCCTGGAACGTTCTTGACAGCAGCTCCAGACTGGCTAGAGCTGAATCAAATATTAAATTCATGTAGTTTGAGTTGCCTATTCATTTTGTTATATAGTTTGTTCATTTATTGATTTAATTGTAAAATGATTATAGTTGACATGAGAAAATATAAAGATTAAAATAAAATAGAGAATTGGGTATTGCTACTCAATTACTCAAAATGCAGAGTGGATATACATAGGGTGAGGTAGTGTAAATGATAATTAAAAGATTAAAGGTGTGGGAATATGACCTAGACTTGATGCAAAACACAAAAAAAATGGTGTTGAAAACAATGTATAGTAGATAATACTGAAAAATATTCAAAACTTGATAGTGAGCATGTGGTGCCTTAGCTGGTGAGAAAAAAAAACATATATTATATGCACTGGAGTTTGGAGTGCCAAACAACCAGGAAGTGTGTGATGCTGTATATGAATGTGGTGGTCAACTTTATGATACAGGGAGCCTCAAGTGCAGCCCCCAACATCAACAAAGGACCACTCATAAAATCAAATGGGCGTTCAGTCTGAGAGACAGCAGGCACACAAAAGGATATATTCAAAGATTATGGGCATGACACAAGAGATGGTCAGAGACTGCAGACTTAATAAAAGAGATGGTTAAAGATGTTGGATATGATACAAGATATGGTCAGAGATTACTAGCCTAATGCAAGAGATGATCAGAGACTGTTGACATGTCACAAGAGATGCTCAGGGACTATGGGCATGACACAGGAGATGGTTAGAGGTAGACTGGACTAGCGAAGGAAGTCAATGTCGTCGCCTTGATTGACACCTCGCTAGCCCCATCACCTGGTATGGATTTAAAGGGGAATCCCTACGCTGAAAAAACGACATTGGGGGTCCCCCCCAAATCCATATCAGACCCTTATCTGAGCACGCAGCCCAGCCGGTCAGGAAAGGGGGTGGGGACGAGCGAACGCCCCCCCCTTCTGAGCCGTACCAGGCCGCATGCCCTCAACATGGGGGGTGCCTTGGGGAAAGGGGGCCCTGCGCCCCCCCCACACACAAAGCACCTTGTCCCCATGATGATGAGGAATAGTATGGGGTACGATGTACCCCTACCCATTCACCTAAGGGAAAAAAGTGTACATAAAAAACAACACAATTTTTTAAAGGACTTTATTGCCCAGCTCCGGGGGTCTTCTTCCGTCCCACACACATGGTCGGATCGTGTGTACGCGGCATTACTGGTGTCACCTGGGGCAGGAGGTAAGTTAAAATTGCTTAATGAGGACAAAACCCCCTATTAAACCAGTCTCTAGTCAGTTCTAACTCTTCTTCATGTTATCCGAAACTAAAAACAGTATTTTGCTGGCCCCTACCTTAAAGGAAACCTGTCATGAGGGAAATACAGCAGCTATCATTGGGTTGACCTCCTTCAGAAAATGATAGTAGCCTGGTTGTTATAACCACCCATTAATTTTAAGACTCATGACAGGTTTCTTTTACACTCATACACATATTTGCGCATACAGGATAACCTCCATTAGGAGTAGACATACACACAAACATCACAAGCCAAAACTGTAGCAAAGTGCAGATGAGTCCTTGCTTTAATCTCAGTATTTGGAGTATGTGTCTTGTGTCACCATGTCAGAATTAAAATATGCCGGATTTAATACAAAAACATATTTAAAACCTGGACCTCCATCACATATGTGATATGAAGGTTGCCAGATGTGTCACTTCTGGAAAAAATATCCACAATTTAATTTATATTGGAATATTGCTGACAATTGTAATCTAAATGAACAAAATTACCATTGTACGTTAATGATATTCAGTGGGAATCAGGGACACAGTGGAGTCCTAGAAAAGTTATTTTAATCCCCAAAGACTAAGAGCACGCTGATAGGACAGCTGGATGTCATATGTCAAAGCATTTACACTTACTGAAACAAGAAAGAATTTTGCGTTAATGTCTTTCTGGTGTCTTTCTGACACCGCTGAGAACTCCAGTGTGACATTATCTAGTGAATAAACACAAAAGATGACTCTGGACACATTCCACACTTTGATTCACTTCCTTCAAATGTACTTGTACTGATTGTACAAATCAAGAGATTAACAAATCTGCTATTCTTGGACTAGGTAAATTAATGTCTCTTATGGCTTCACAGCTTCATTCCAGTAATATAAGCAAATGAGCAACAAACACTCTAAAATCACTTGTATATTAATTTAAAAGCCAAGTGCACCCAAACCAGAGCTATTGTTTGGTGCTCTCCAAAAAGGCTTCATTTCCCGTTGTTATTGTTCGGAAAAATGAATATCTTCCACTGTAACCATTGCACTGAAAAAGTGACACATCTACCTTGGCTGTGCATCAAGTAATTATGTGACATGCTGATTTTTAATTTTTTTTTTTTTTATCAGATTTTATTTTTTCAAAAGTTAACACCAACAACAAAAATCATCGTCCAAACAGCCACATCTAATTTTCCTGAAATATACACAGATACTCGAAAAACTATTCATAAATGATCAGAAATGTTCAGAAACTTTCAGGAATATTCAAAAGTATTCAATAACATTCAGCAATATTCCTCATTTTTTTTATTTTTTATCAGATTTTTTTTTTTTTTAAAGTTAACACCAACAACAAAAATCATCGTCCAAACGGCCACATCTAATTTTCCTGAAATATACACAGATACTCGAAAAACTATTCATAAATGATCAGGAATATTCAGAAACTTTCAGGAATATTCAAAAGTATTCAATAACATTCAGAAATATTCAAAAATGTTCAGAAATACTTCAGAGCAGGTAATATAAATCTTTTACAGACCCCCCATCAAGGATTTCAATTAATATTACAACATGATGCATCAATCCACTTTTTCCAAATCCTTTCAAATTTCGAAAAAGTGTTAAGTTGAATGTAGGTATGTTTTTCAATCATTACGTACGTATCCACTTCCTGAATCCAGTCCACCAAAGTTGGAGGATTGGGTGACACCCAACGAGAGGCTATCAACTTATGTGCAATAAAAAGAGATCTCGAAATGGCCACTATCTTATCTAGATCCATGCTATTGGGATTCACATAACCTAAAAGACATAAAACAGGATCTAAAGTCAGCAGCTAATGTCCAACTAGTACTAACATGAACATAGGGATCCACAAGTGTCCTCATAAAGTGACCATAAATAAAGTGTAGGCAATGCAAGAGCACAGAGAAGGAACGGCTAAGCGGCAGCAGGAAGTGAATGGCAGGTCCTAGCAACGAACCCAAAGCACGTAGCAAAGCACATATAGGTATATACAGCAGAGGGAGTTAAGTAAAGATATATGCATCATGTCCTATATAAGAGTCAGTCCATATATGTCATAACTCAACCTCGACAACCTATGAGATATGGCAGCTCTATGCTCACGTGTACACCCGGTCCTTGCGTGGCTCCGACGCACCACTGGTGGTTAAAAGCAGTTCTTGCCAGTGCATAGCCAGTCCTTTAGACAGTCCAGGCAAGGACGTCCTGACGAAGCTGGGTTCTCAGTTGAAATGCGGTGACATCATGCAGACGTGCCCCAGACGCCACTAACCACGCCCTCTACTCTTTCCACCTTGCTTAGGAAGCATTGCAGGACTCGCGTACTACTACGGCCAATGCATGCCATAAGGAATACAGCACAGCTATGGTGGTCAGCGGTATGCAAAGCAACCACACTGAGCGACTTGTCTAGACTGCCCAAAGGACCGGGGGGTACTTGTGTCCCTTGTTTTAGGGTCCTTATACAAAAAGGACTGGCCATAGAGCCCCACTTTAATTTTATAGTGAGTGGGTCAGCGACTGGCGGTATCTGTTGGATATCCTTCATTTTTTTCAGTTCCCTTCCTCCTTGTTTTTGTATTTAAAGAATATGTAAAACCAACATTTTATATTCCTGATATGGGCCTGCCAGTCCACTAGGGGCACACAAGGGCCGCCCCCCCTCATCCATGCGCCTGGCCCCCTGATCTACATACAGGGTGCCGGATGCATGGATTCCAACAGGGAATTTTAAAGCACGTGATTAGAGCCAGAGGCTCTAATAGGCTTCAAAATAGGGTGGGCTTGGGGTGCAGAGCACTGCGCTCCGAGCTTACCTAGTTGTGTGACAATAGCAAATGAATATTCACTGTTTTCTCACTGATACTCCGGCCAATCAGGAAGTGGGTCCTGAGACCGTCACCCAATTGGCTGAAAGTACAGATTCTATTGCACTACTTGGAGGAGGAGGGAGGAGACGCGCGGCGGAAGCCGCTGTGATCCACAAGAGGAGGAAGGAAGAAAGCTGCCGCCCGTCGGACACGCTGTACCCCTGCCTGCTACCTAAATGGGGTAAGTGTGGGGCTTTGATATCCGACTGTCCTCCCGCAGGTGGGGGGGGTGCCACCAGCCAACCGGGGGGTGGTTGTTTGCCGCCCCCCCCAAAAATAAAAACCACCAGCTGGGGCCTGCTGTACCATGTACTTGTATGAGAAAGTATCCTGTTCTATTTGTATTGCTTCCTTTGTGTGAAATCCCTGGTGTTCCTTCCAGTCCCTCTGCTTTCTTAATAAAAGACCACACTAAGCAAAATAACACACCATGGTCAGTTCTCTAGCTATGCTTGAAGGGGTGGGCTCCCTTCAGGCTCATCTGCCCTCTGTCTATCTATTAAAATGCATGCGCTTCTATTGTGAAGACTCTCAGAAGTTAGGACTACAGAAAATGGGGTGCTTTGATGGGGACTATAGCTTACGCATGTATTTGCAAATGTGTGCAGACTAAGCCCCTGTTTTTAATGCATATTGTTAGGCAGGTCAATTTGGTTGGTCGCAGGCTGGTCGGTAAGTTGAGCTGGAAAATGTCTTTGATTTTGTTTGATATTCACTGAAAACACCTGAACTATTGGCCAATATGGCTTATGGCTATTTATGCTTGGTGTACAGTGTACAGGCTGTATTCAAACTTAAAGTGGTTTTAAAGGCTCAAGGTTTTTTACCCCCTAATACTCACCTGAGCTCCGTCTCAATCTAGTGATGTGTATGAGAGCTGAGCTTCTACCAGGTCACTCATTCCTCATTTGCTGAGACAGCAGTGGGAGCCATTGGCTCCTGCTACTGTCAATCACAGCCAGTGAGCCCATGAGGAGAGAGCAGGGGCGGGGCCAAGCCGTGCCTCTGTGTGTCTTATGGAAACATAGAGCGAGGCTCGAGAGCAAGCACGCACCAGTGCCCCCAGAGGGGCTTGCTATTGGGGGCACTGGCTAAAGAGGAGGAGCCAGGAAGGACCCGAAAAGTGGAGGATCGGGGTTGCTATGTGCACAGAGCAGGTAAGTATAACATTTAAAAAAAAAAAATGATACTTACCTAGGCGAATGCAGTATTGATCCGATGCTGCATCTGTCCCCCACTGCCTCAAACACTGGTGATTGCTCAGTTCTCCCCCTCCACTCTGAGCTGTCAGTCAGCAGCTCTCTGCTCTCCCCTCCAGCGCTCACTGGAGAGCTGGGCTGTGGAGGGGGTGGGAAGGGCTGGCTCAGACTTTCAGGTGATTGCTAAGAGGCTGAGCCAGGTGCCAGTCCAGGGATCTGGGTGAATCTCACGCCTTGACTGGCTGAGTGTTGTCAGCCAACAGCTTGCTTTAGCCTGTTGTCGGCTGAAAACGGGGCACAGGACTGCAGCATGAACTTCACTCTTGTGATCCATAAAAAAACTCCTTTAATCTTAACTACTTCCCACCCGGCAAATGTATATATACGGCCGGGTGGGAGCTCTCTCCTTCTGACCTGAACGTCTTTCAGAAGGAGGGGGATCGCGCGCGCCCGCACAGCGACGCGTTCCCAATGCGCTCGTGTCACCCGGACACGGCGCATCTCGGATCGGCAGGAGGGCTCTGTGATTGGCCCTCCTGATCACATGACGGTCGTTTCCAATCACAGCCATCATGTGATGTAAACAAACAGCCGGTTGCTAGGCAATCGGCTCTCCTCTCCTCACACGGAAGTCGTCGATGAGGAGAGGAGAGTGGATCGCTGCAGCCGGCTGGTGATCAGTGAGTATGAGCTGTTTTTTTACAGCTTTTTACTCACTGATCACCAGTCTAGTGTCCCCACAGTGTAAACACACATGTCCCCAAAACACACGTCTCCAAATAATAAAAACACATGTCCTCAAATCATAAAAACACATGTCCCCCACATATGTCCCACTAAAATCACATGTCCCAATGATTATCTGCACACATGTTCATGATCACCTGCGCACATCTGTACATGATCATTTGCGTACATATGTCCGTGATCACACGAACCAATTATTATACACTTAACAGAATTTTTTTTACCAAAAACATGTAGCAGAATACATTTTGGCTTAAATGTATGACAAAATTCGATTTTATTGGATTTCTTTTAAAATAGAAAGAAGAAAATATAGTTTTTTTTTTCCAAATTTCCTCTCTTTTTTCGCTTATATCGCAAAAAAAAAAAAAACGTGAATAAATACCACCAAAAGAAAGCTCTATTTGTGCAAACAAAATTATAGAAATTTAATTTGGGTACAGTGTAGCATGACCGCGCAATTGTCATTGAAAGTGCGAGAGGGCTGAAAGCTGAAAATATGGGTCTGGGAAGGAAGGGGGCGAAAGTTCCCAGTATTGTAGTGGTTAAAAGCTATTTCCACTCTTGCAGCCAATATGGGCTAATACCTACCTTATATTTGTTACAAGTCCCCATTCGCAATATAAAGGCGGTCTGGGAAGCTGTGTTTACCATAATTAGCCCCGTCTGGAGGCAGCTATCTCATCAGTTGTATTAGATTTGACAACTGTCTGTCTTAATAAAAGTTTAAAGGTTTATGAGTTGGACAGGTCCGTCCCTGCACTGTGTGTCATCTTCCTGCCATCTTCCTGCTCAGCGGAGATCGCTCCGGCGATTAAAGGTTTATGAGTTGGGCTTCTCCATTGTAAATTATTGAGAACTGAGTCAATTCCCAACTGAGCTATTGCGACAGATCATGCTGAGCTGGCTGGGAAATGCTTGCAATCAGCCATGACACCTTCTGCATAGAAACATCTAAAAGGTGAGAACAAGTTTTTTTTCATTTTCTTTATTTTTTTTTAGGTATGATGTGTGAATAGGAGCACACAACAATCATATATTCACAAATCTGACTACAAATGTGGAAAGAACAATAAATGGGAGAGAAGAATGAAGCCCTGCCAAACAACTAATGCCCCACGACTGATCATCTGGTGTTCATATCAGAAGGATCCAACACACGCTACGGACATATTTAATCAAATCAGCTGATTCTTATCTAAGGTATTTGATTAAATAAAATTTTTAGTAGTCCTAAAATAGACCAGCAAAGCAAAAATGTGCATCTTGGCTGCCTTGAGAACAAGTTCTATAATTCTATAGAGACTTTGATTTCTATATTCTGTTAACCACTTCAGCCCCGGACCAATTGGCAGCCAAAGGACCAGGCCCCTTTTTGCGATTCGGCACTGCGTCGCTTTAACTGACAATTGCGCGGTCGCGCGACGTGGCTCCAAAACAAATTGGCGTCCTTTTTTTCCCACAAATAGAGCTTTCTTTTGGTGGTATTTGATCGCCCCTGCGGTTTTTATTTTTTGCGCTATAAACAAAAATAGAGCGACAATTTTGAAAAAAATGCAATATTTTTTGCTATCATAAATATCCCCAAAAAATATATATAAAAACATTTTTTTTCCTCAGTTTAGGACGATACGTATTCTTCTACATATTTTTGGTAAAAAAAAATCGCAATTAGCGATTATTGATTGGTTTGCGCAAAAGTTATAGCGTTTACAAAATAGGGGATAGTTTTATAGCATTTTTTATTAATATTTTTTTTTTACTAGTAATGGCGGCGATCAGCGATTTTTATTGTGACTGCGACATTATGGCGGACACATCGGACATTTTTGACACATTTTTGGGACCATTGTCATTTATACAGCAATCAATGCTATTTAAATGCATTGAATTCTGTATAAATGACAGTTGTAGTGAAGGGGTTAACCACTAGGGGGAGGGGAGGGGTTATGGGCTATGACGTGTGTGTTTTTTTTTACATTAGGGGGCGGGGCTGACGTCTGACGTCGTTGATCGGCTTTCCCGAAGACAGGGAACAGCCGATCAATGACAGGCAGAGTAGGAAGCGCGGGGAGAGGTTTGTTTACATAGACCTCTCCCCGTTCTTCAGCTCCGTAACCTGATCGCGGGACACCAGCGGCGATCGGGTCCGCTGGTCCCGCGGCCCGGGGTCACGGAGCTCCCGACCGGGTCGCGAGCGCGCCGCTGGCGGCGCGCGCGCGACCCACAGGCAGGCACATGCACGATCACGTACAGGTACGTGATTTTGCCTGCCCGTGCCATTTTGCCGCAGTATATCTGCGTTAGGCGGTCGGGAAGCGGTTAACTAATCTCTGATCATTGGAGCAAAATACCTTCATCTGAAGGACCCACCATGTCCTCTTATCTACAACATTGTCTTCTAATACAGAATTATTTGTGTTTAAGCTTGATATTATCATTAATATTTTTACTAATGATCTTGGCCTCCTTGTTCACAGGTACTAGGAAAACCAGCAAAGATCATAATCATCATGTGTTCAGCAGAGTGGGGGTCGGGGTTATCTGCTTGTTTTAAGCAGTTATCTCTATAAAGCTTAAAAGCTGACATCCAATCACTGATTATTTGGCTCTGCTGAAATATAAGCCTAGAAAAACAATACTCCTTAAGAATCTTTGAAGGCCTCTAAATCACCTCTGCTATCAGCTCGCCATGACTTGCAGGAAGTTGAAACTTAAATATATTGGAAAGAGAGGATTAGGTAAATCCGCAATGAGAATGTTTCCAGTTATAAAAATAGTTTCAAGATGATCTAGGGGAAAACATGTAGACACACTCATAATAAATCCACCAATACTGAGAAATATATGAAAAGAAAATCTCAAGGAGTACTGACATATGTTCTCACAGGCACTTTGTACAAAATATTTAGTTCCTTTCTTTTATCATATCAAAGTAAGCAGATAGATAGATAGATTGGTAGATTTGGTTAGATAGATAAATAGACATAGACGATAATTAGAAGAACCAAAGGAAACCACTCTTATTATTATAATCTAGGGAATTCTGGGAATTAGTAATCTTCAAATTAAAATTTTATTAACCACTTTAACCAATTAACCAACTTATGGCCTTTTCCCCCCCTTACAGATAGAGCTATCTTTCAGTGGTATTTGATCACCTCTTTTGCAACGAACGTCACCACGTTCCGAACGATCGGATTTTCCGCCAACTTTGTCCGATCGTGTGTATGCAACACCAGTTTCGGAACAAAATCCGTCAGGAAAAATCAGACGGATTTTGTTGTCAGAATGTCCGACCGTGTGGACAGGGCATAACTGACACTTTTGACACTTTTTGGGGACCAGTGACACTAATACAGTGATCAGTGCTAAAAAATATTTTTGTTTACTTCCGGTTTTTCGGCCGAGGATCGGAAGTTCATCCATCTTATGCAGCTACAAGTATTTCTCATGTGAGTGGATATTTTTTTCATTAAAATTGTTTTAAAATTACTTCACATTGGAGCGCTTTTTGTTTATCCCATTGCCCTCTATGCTGACCTGTACAGGGAGTGATTTCTACACTCTGGAAGTGACGTTTGGATAGGATATGGGGACCAGAGTTTGATACAGAAAAGCCTATAGGAATACATAGGAGGCCACATCAGGAGATATACCAGGACCACCACCCATAACTACCTGCTTTACTAGGCCTGTAGTGGCCGCTATTTGAGGTGAGAGGCTGGAGGAAACAGTGGGGTGCACCCCTGAAAACGCCACGGAGAACTTTTGCACGAAATCACACTGAACTTTGATGCATATATTTGTTTGGAACTCTTCCTTGGTTTATCTTTTCCAAGAGTTTCACACTTACAAAACGGACTGTGCGTTTTATTCCCTGCCTTGTTGGTGTTCCTGTGCATTTTTTTTACTACAAACTGGGACTTGTAGTGCACCACTGTTTATATCCTCTTTTTGTTTTGGATTCTTTCTATTATTGGAAAATCCCCTGCAGTGACTTAGTCTATCACCTTTTTAGTCACATTGTTGCATATTTTAGCTGTTTATGCACTTTTATTTATATGTTCTCTCTTGCACTTCACAGACCAGCATTTTGGTCTTTCTTATCATTTTCTTTCACGTTGCACTGTGCACTTTAGTTTTATGTGGTACTTAGTCACAGAAGGCATTTCCTTCCCAGTGATTTTTAGCTTATATCACACCGTTTGGAATTTTTATTGGATATTTTTATTGTCACCAATATTGAAGATTTTATTTCAGCACGTTTTTTATGGTCATCGATTCACTATATTAACACATTATTATTATTCTTTGAGATTTTTATCTCAACACGTTGATTTTAGTCATAATTATTGATCACACCATCGCACTTTAATTTTTTTATTCACATTGTATTTACCATTTTACTGCTATTGGAGATAATATTTATTTTTATATTTATTCACTGTTTTATGATATATATATATATTATATGTAAAATTGATTGTGACATACTTAAGGTTACCCATCTTTTGGAATTTACACCCTTATTCCCAGAGGTTACTTATATAGTGGTTAGCGCCACATACCCCCCGATATACTTACCTATTTACAGTGCGAGATCACTTATATGTTGGCGGCTTTTCTCTTATATTATATTTATTAATTGGTTGAGCGCATTGGTTACCCCATTTTTTTCGAAAAAATATGCACTGTCATTGTACTAATGACACTGGCTGGGAAGGGGTTAACATCAGGGGCGATTAAAGGGTTAACTGTGTGTCTGTGTTTCTGTGTACTATGGGAGGTGCTTTTACTAGGAGGAGACATGGATCCTTGTATTTCCTATGCAGAGACACAGGATCTATGCCTTCTGTACTGACAGAACGGTGATCTGCCTTGTTTACATAGCCAGATCGCCACTCTCCCTCAGTACCGAAATATCGGCGGGTGCCAGCGGATCCACCGATCAGCTCCTGCTGTGGATAATCACATGGCGGTGCGCATGCATGTCCCAGAAGTGCAGGATCACATACTAGGTATGTGATCCTGCACAGCAGCAGTGTCACTTTGCCACTGTATATGTAAGTTATATGTTCAGCAAATGGTTAAAGTAGAACTAAAAGCAAAACTTTTTTTTAATTTTAGGTAGCGTAAGGGAGGGTTATAATCCCTGTCAGTTTTTTTTTTAGTCATCTTTGTCCTTTCGGCGAGAGTTTTACCTTCACTTTCAGTCCCATAGCTAAAACAAAATGTGAGAAAAAAATCCATAGTTGTCACCAGAACTAGTGTCCCCTTTGGGGCATTTTCTGGGGGCAACCCAAAATGTGGGGTTTTCTTTCACTTCCAGTGATAACGGTAAGTATGATAAATAGAGAGGATGAATCTCTGTAACGGAGGAACAGACAGCATTTAAAACCTGAAAGGTGTTCCAATCCCTCCCCACTCAATTTAAAACTAAAAAGAAAATAACTTGGCTGCTCTGTTCTGTGCCAGCTACTCACAATGTAGTGAAGCAAGGATGAAAATGACAACCGTGGAACCCACACCTTTAAAAACAAAGCAACAAAATCTACACCTATAAGTACCATATTTATCTGCGTTTAACACACATTTTTTCCCCTAAAAAAAGGGTGAAAATCGCGAGTGCGTGTTATACACCAACAGCGTACCTCGGAGGGGAAGGTGGGGGACGAGTGCCACCGTAATTCACAGAGCCGTCATCTCCTCTCCACTCAGCTCTAACTCGGCTCTCAAGTCACACACACAGTCCCGCCTCCGCCACCGGCATTGGACCAGTGTTCTGTCTATCACAGGAGCTGGTCCAATGCCAATGGCGGAGGCGGGACTGTGTATGTGGCTGCCGACTGAGAGCCGAGTAGACAAGAGATGGCGGCTCAGTGATTTTCTGTGAGAGATGAGAGATGGTGAGCTCCATTGATGGGGGAGATGGTCACAGATCAGGCTGCAGATGGGCACAGATCAGGCTGCACTGAAGCTGCAAATGGGCACAGATCAGGCTGCACTAAAGCTGCAGATGTGCACAGATCAGGCTGCACTGAAGCTGCAGATGGGCACAGAATAGGCTGCAGATGGGCACAGATCAGGCTGCAGATAGGCACAGATAAGGCTGCAGATGTGCACAGATCAGGTTGAAGATAGGCGCAGATCAGGCTGCAGATGGACACAGATCAGTCTGAAGATAGGTGCAGATCAGGCTGCAGATTGGCACAAATCAGGCTGAAGATAGATGCAGATCAGGCTGCAGATGTACACAGATCAGGCTGCAGATGGGCACAGATCAGGCTGCACTGAAGCTGCAGATGGGCACAGATTAGGCTCCAGATGGGCACAGATCAGGCCACAGATGGGCACAGATCAGGCTGCAGATGGGCACAGATCAGGCTGCACTAAAGCTGCAGATGGGCACAGATTATGCTGACGATAGGTGCAGATCAGGCTGCAGATGGGCACAGATCAGGTTGCACTGAAGCTGCAGATGGGCACAGATCAGGCTGCACTGAAGCTGCAGATGGGCACAGATTAGGCTGCAGATGGGCACAGATAAGGCTGCAGATATGCACAGATCAGGCTGCAGATGTGCACAGATCGGGCTGCAGATGGGCACAGATCAGGCTGCAGATGGGCACAGATCAGGCTGAAGATAGGTGCAGATCAGGCTGCAGATGGGCACAGGTCAGGCTGAAGATAGGTGCAGATCAGGCTGCAAATGGGCACAGATCAGGCTGCAGATGTACACAGATCAGACTGCAGATGGGCACAGATCAGGCTGCACTGAAGCTGCAGATGGGCACAGATTATGCTGAAGATAGGTGAAGATCAGGCTGCAGATGTGCACAGATCAGGCTGCAGATGGGCACAGATCAGGCTGCCCTAAATTTGAAGATGGGCACAGATTAGGCTGCAGATGGGTACAGATCGGGTTGCAGATCAGGCTGCAGATGGGCACAGATCAGGCTGCACTGAAGCTGCAGATGGGCACAGATTAGGCTGCAGATGGGCACAGATCAGGCTGCACTGAAGCTGCAGATGGGCACAGATCTGGCTGCATTGAGGCTTCAGATGGGCACTAATCAGCCTGCATTGATGCTCACTGACCATTATTTTGCTTCAAAGTTTTTTTTTCCTGAAACTTTCTTCTTAAATTGGGGTGCGTGTTATACGCCGATAAATACGGTATATCCTGACAGGTTTCCATTAAAGTGTATGGTCAGCTAAAAAAAAATTTCTGGTGTTGGATAAAGTGCTGAAGGATTAGAACTCTTATTGTTTTCACCTCACTTGCTGTGCTGCTTACAATGTTTTATGAAAGGGAAAATGAGGGGAACTCTCCAAAAGGCAACACAAACAGAAATAAAAATGCTTTTCTTCTCTCTTGGCATAATAATACATGGTGATATACTACGGCTTTACTATGGATTACTCATTGTGGTGCTATAACGTTATATGTAACTGATGTCTCCATTTTGCTTTGTTTTCCTTCTACTGTTCTATCGTGGTATTTAGAAGATTCGACCATACATGTTATGTGGACCATTGCTACATGATACCCTGTAACTGGTCTAACATAATACTGTGCCTTTGCTTTGTAATATACTAAAAAACTAATTAAAATGTTATTGGAAAATAAAGCTTTTCTTTAGTAGAGTAGGAGAAGACTAGAACCCCTGTCAGATTTTATTTCTGTTTATAAGCAATTCTATTATCAGAATCTTATGAGAGATGTGCCTAGTAGACATCCTAACTAGTTCTGAGGTGACATACAATTCTGTCTGTAAGTGAATACATATACACTAGATTAGCAAAAGTATTAGGACACCTGCCTTTACACGCACATGAACTTTACTGGCATCCCAGTCTTAGTCCGTAGGGTTCAATATTGAGTTGGCCCACCCTTTGCAGCTATAAGAGCTTCAACTGTTCTGGGAAGGCTGTCCACAAGGTTTAGGAGTGTGTCTATGGGAATATTTGACCATTATTCCAGAAGCACATTTGTGAGGTCAGGCCCTGATGTCGGACGAGAAAGCCTGCCTCGCAGTCTCTGCTCTAATTTATCCCAAAGGTGTTCTATTGGGTTGAGGTCAGGACTCTGTGCAGGCCAGTCAAGTTCCTCCACCACAAAACTCGCTCATCCATGTCTTTATGGACCTTGGGCTTGACCCCCTTTGTTCCAGTGAAGAGAACTATTAAGGTGTCAGCATACCAAGACATTTTGGACAATTTCATGCTCTCTACTTTGTGGGAACGGTTTGGGGATGGCCCCTTCCTGTTCCAACATGACTGCGCACCAGTGCACAAACAAGGTCCATAAAGACATGGATGAGGGAGTTTGGGGTGTAGGAACTTGACTGGTCCGGTAGGCAGTCTCCACTCTAATTCATCCTAAAGGTGTTCTATTAGGTTGAATTCATGACTCTGTGCAGGCCAGTCAAGTTCCTCCACCCCAAACTTGCTCATTAATGTCTTTGTGGACCTTGCTTTGTAAGCTGGTGCATGTTGGAACAGGAACGGGCCATCCCCAAATTGTTCCCACAAAGTTGGGAGCATGAAATTGTCCAAGATGCCTTGGTATGCTGATGCCTAAAGATTTCCCTTAACTGGAACTAAGGGGCCAAGCCCAACCCCTGAAAAACAACCCCATACTATAATCCCTCCTCCGCCAAATGATTTGGACCAGTGCATAAAGCAAGGTCCAAAAATACATGGATGAGTGAGTTTAGGGTGGAGGAACCTGACTGGCCTGCACAGAGTCCTGAATTCAACCCGATAGAACACCTTTGGGATGAATTAGAGCGGAGATTGCAAGCCAGGCCTTCTCATCCAACATCAGTGCCTGACCTCACAAATGCCCTTATGGAAGAATGGTCAAACATTCCCATCTACAGTGGACAGCTTTAAAGGGACAGCATCACGTGCCCCACCTTACAGACAGGCCCTAAAGATAGCAGGGTTAGTAGTTCCTGCTAAATAGGTGCCAGGTACTTTATAGCAATCCCCAGGGAAATCTCTTGTGAGCAACCCATACATCCATCCGCTTCTAGGGCTATATGCATAAAGTGCACTTGAGGTAATTTTGTTGGATTCATTATTGATGTTATATTGCCCACTGTTACTAGCTGAAATTTGGTTTAACTTCATTGCAGTTAGCTAATTGCCATGGTATATGCCAGTATTCACTTAACCAGTACAGAATCTTTAATCATGTTAAATTGACTGATTAATGCTTTGTTCAACTCTAAAGACATACTGGTAGGTTAATTGGATCCTGTCTAAATTGGCCCTAGTATGTATGAATGTGAGTTAGGGACCTTAGATTGTAAGCTCCTTGAAGGTAGGGACTGATGTGAATGTATAATATATACGTATTTATCAGCGTATAACACGTGCCGGCGTATAACACGCACCCCAATTTAAGAGGGAAGTTTCAGGAAAAAAACTTTTTTGTGGGCCCATCTGCAGCCGGTTGTGTGCCCATCTGCAGCCTGTTGTGTGCCGATCTGCAGCCTGTTGTGTGCCCATCTGCAGCCTGCTGTGTGCCCACCTGCAGCCTGTTGTGTGCCCATCTTCAGCCTGTTGTGTGCCTATCTGCAGCCTGTTGTGTGCCCATCTGCAGCCTGTTGTGTGCCTATCTGCAGCCTGCTGTGTGCCCACCTGCAGCCTGTTGTGCGCCCATCTGCAGCCTGTTGTGCGCCCATCTGCAGCCTGTTGTGCGCCCATCTGCAGCCTGTTGTGTGTCCATCTGCAGCCTGCTCTGCGCCCATATGCCCCCTCAATGCAGCTCACCATATCTCGGATGAAATCACTGAGCCGTCATCTGTTTCCTCGCCCTCAGTCGGCAGTCACATACACAGTCCCACCTCTGCCATCAGCATTGGACCAGCTCCTGTGATAGACAGAACACTGGTCCAATGTCGGTGGCGGAGGCGGGACTGTGTGTCAGAGAGCCGAGTGGAGAGGAGATGACGGCTCTGTGATTTCCGGCGGCACTCGTCCCCCTCCTTCCTCTCCGAGGTACACTGTCGGCATGTAACACGCACCCGTGATTTTCCCCCTATTTTCGGGGGGAAAAGGTGTATGTTATATGCCGATAAATACGGTATTTAAAGTGCTGCGTAAATTGACGGCGCTATACAAGTACCTGAAATAATAATAATAACTGCCTAAACTATTTAATCTACCATCCGGTTGCTTGTGGCCTATTTTCTGTGTACAGTTATAGAGTAGTAGCACACTAACAAATGTTAGCAGACTCCAACATACAACCAGGTTTGTTAGTGGGGACCAAGTGGCTTAAAGAATAGTGGCAGAACAAAGAACCCATCATCACCAGAATCTCCTGTGGGAATAGTGCTATATAAAGGAAAACAGACTTTCTGCCTCTTCCAGGTAGGAAAAAGTAGGAAAAATTAGCATCTCCACCACCAGCCTTGGCATGTCTTATTTAATTGTGATATTTGGTTTGGTTAGTTTTATAATTAAGGCTAGCCACTTGACTGGGGTAAGAGAGGCAGTTGAAAATAGTTGGCCTAGGGTGGCAGGAAATATATATGACTTGGCTTGTGTTGGATGACAAAATACTTTTAACAAACATGAAAAATGCAGCAGATGCCTTCAGGTCTAATACATCAGCTGTGATGGTCTTTGTAAGTGTTGGATATGCAATAGACAACGGGAACTTTGTGGCATCTACTCACCTGCTAACATTCCCCCTACATCAGGGGTCTTCAAACTATGGCCCTCCAGTTGTTCAGGAACTACAATTCCCATCATGCCTAGTCATGTCTGTGAATGTCAGAGTTTTACAATGCCTCATGGGATATGTAGTTCTGCAACAGCTGGAGGGCCGTAGTTTGAGGATCCCTGCCCTACATTCTTATTTGTATCTTCATTGAGTTGTACTTCCCAAAAACTGCTGTCAACCAGTTACCTTTCCCTATTTCTTACTTGGCAATAACATTAGAAAAAAATATATACCGTATTTTCCGGCATATAAGACGACCTTTTACAGTAAAAAAAATGGACAAAAAGCGGAGGTCGTCTTATATGCCGGGTACAAAGATTCGGTTACCATATGCCAGCCGCCCGCTGGATGTTAAGCCCTCCGGAGTGTGCGGTAATACTGTATACATACAGTATACACCGCTGAGCCAATCCTGGCGAGCGATGTATTCTATTAATGAATACAGCGTCTGCTCGGATTGGAGTAACAACCTCTGCCAATCCGAGCAGGCTACATACAGTAGCCTGCTTGGATTGGCTGTGAGAGTCAGAGGTGCGGGCTGATGATGTTACAGCCTCTGCCAATCCGAGCAGGCATTATATTCAATAATAGAATGCATAGCTCACCGTGATTGGCTCAGGGCAGTATACTGTATGTATACTGTGAGACAGCATGTTACCCGGCGCCAGCTTCGTTTCTGAAGATACCGTATTACCGCACAAGGGGGTCGTCTTATACAGTGAGTACAGCACCAAACCAAAGTTTTAAATCAAAAAGTAGGGGGCCTTATACGCCGGCAAATACGGTATATATTTGCTATGGGAGATCAGAACTATGGGATAAAATCCTACTTTCAGGTCAGTGTGTAGAACTAGCGTCTAGCAGTCCTGTAGCTGATTATTAGACCCAGCATGTAATAAGCATGTACAAACTATGGAGAATGTGTTCTATGGAGCCAGCTGGCCTCCTACTTAAAATGGATCCAAATTCAGATTAGGAATAATCAGGAGGCATTTGTGACTGTTAAAATTCACTATATGAAATGAAAAAAAAAAATTGATGTAAAGCATTTGTTCAATTTGTGAGACAGAACAACAACAGCACAACAATGCCACGTTTGTTCATTTAGGGGCAAGCCACGGATCATAAACTGGAAATTGTAACAGCAGAACAACACACTTTCTAGAAGTAAAATTATTGCAAACTGTTAAATCAGCAGTCGTTTTTCAACCTGCTCCCTTAAATTGATACTGAAATGCACTAGCAAACACAATAACACAAGATAAATCTGGAATTAAATTTATCATGTCTGAAATAACAATTTTGATTACTGTTTGAAGCCACTGACATTTTCAAAATCAATAAATAAATTGGAACAAATGACATGACAGAATAGAGAGCTGAGGGATGAATTATTCATTACAATGTCTCCTACAGAATTCCATAGTGGTTCTTTTTCTGCCTTTCAGAGATATTTGTAACACTTGGAATCTTTTATATCATATACTTATAATTGAGATACTGTATGTATATATATATATATATATATATATATATATATATATATATATATATATATATATATATAGTATAACTACTGTATATGAAAGAGTTATACATAGAAATATTGATCGATAGATAGATAGATAGATAGATAGATAGATAGATAGATAGATAGATAGATAGATAGATAGATAGATAGATAGAAATAGGGTGGGGAGAGATACATAGAAGTTGATTTACTAAAGACAAATTGGCTGTTCACTTTTGCAGACAAGTTGCAATTTGCAGGGGGAATTTTCCCCAGGAATTGGTGAATTAGAAGAACCTCTGCTGACTTCCATCGTCCAGTCATGTGCAAACAAAAATGCATTTTTTTTTTTTCCTTGCAAGTAATTGGTTATTCTTGGCAAAATTATATTTCACCACCTTTACTAAGCTCCAGGGAAAATGTACTTGCAAAGTGAACAGCATACCTTTAGTACCAACTCAGGTTACATAGTTTTTCTGGTTGAAAAAAAGACACAAGTCCATCCAGTTCATGCCACAATTCAACACAAAACAAAATATAAAGGGATTTATTAAAGGTAAATGGACTGTGCACTCTGCAAGTGCAGCTATTCCAGAGCTTAGTAAATGAGCAGAAGCTCTGCTGACTTCCATCATCCAACCATGTGCAAGCAAAAAAGCATTTCTCTTTTTCATTTTCCTTGCATGTGATCATGTACTCCTTATAAATGAAGCTTTACCTCATTTACTATGCTCTGGAGCAGCGGCGACCCGTCCATAGGGGGCGCAGAGGCGGCGCCCCCCCCAAAGCTAGTTTATTGATCTGCATGTTGCTGCAGCTGTCCTGTGCAGGTCCTCCTGCGAAAATCCACTGCAGATTTCACAGAAGTCACTGCATGTTTCCAACCTCTGTGCTAATGTTTAGCTGTTGCAGTTCGTTACTCTGGTATTGTATAATATAAGCATCCATCAGCCCTGTAGCATCACAATCTGCTGTTCTTGGGATTCTTTCATCTTACTACAGTACAGGTGGAAGGTACATATTGTCCACTGCCCTGTGGATGAATGCATAATTGTGAATGCATAATTACTGGTTTAGCTCCAAGTCCAGGATAAGCTCTTTCTTTGCGGTGCAAAGCAATGCTCCTGAACACTCCCACTGTAAAATTATTCCCCTTGTTGTGGGGTTTGGGATTGGCACCGCTGTAGGACATGGGCGGTGCCTTCTGCGGAGCCGTTGCGTCACTTCCGTTTTCTGTGCCAGTGGGAAACCAGAAGTGACGTGTATCGAACACATGCCCCGAGCGGTGCCTTCTCTCTGAATCTTGGCCGGATTGGTAGGTTGGGATCTGTAATGCTGAGCTGTATACCCTGATCTGTAATGCTGAGCTATGTACCCTGATCTGTGAGGCTGAGCTATATGCCCTGGTGAGGCTGAGCTATATACCCTGATCTGTGAGGCTGAGCTATACACCCTGATCTGTGAGGCTGAGCTATATGCACTGATCTGTAATGCTGAGCTATTTACCCTGATCTGTAATGGTGAGATATATACCCTGATCTGTAATTCTGAGCTATATACCCTGATCTGTGAGGCTGAGCTATATACCTTGATCTGGGAGGCTGACCTATACACCCTGATCTGTGAGGCTGAGCTATATACCCTGATCTGTAATGCTGAGCTATATACCCTGATCTGTGAGGCTGAGCTATATACCTTGATCTGGGAGGCTGAGCTATACACCCTGATCTGTGAGGCTGAGCTATATACCCTGATCTCTGTAATGCTGAGCTATATACCATGATCTCTGTGGCTGAGCTATATACCCTGATCTGTGAGGCTAAGCTGTATACTCTGTCCTGTGATGCTGAGCTGTATACACCTGACACTATGGGTGGACGCAAATGCAATACAGGGGACGGAGTAGCTGTATTATATACGGGGTGGGGCTTATGAGAAGTGGGATGGGTCAAAAAGGAAGGGTGGGGTCTGGCACCCCCCATCCTAAAACTTCACCAGCTGCCGCTGCTTTGGAGAAAATGCATTTGTAGAGTCAATTTTCGGTTAGTAAATCAACCCCAAAGATTTTGTTTTTGTATTCTACTTATCAGGCATAGAAAGATACTGATACAACAATTTGCATTTGTTAACAGCTTCTGGACCGCCCACTGCATATATACTGAGGCAGGGTGGCCCAGCTGCACAAAATCACCTACCTTTACATGATTTTGTGCACGTGATCTAGGGGGCATGTGTGCGCCACCGGAGCACCACTCCCACTGTGACTGGACACAGTGGGAGCCAATCAGTGGGTCTGGTGGCCGCAATGGCGGCCGCAATGGCCGCCGTGACCTGCCGATCGGTCGGAGGAAACAAGGTAGACCGCTGTTCTGTCAGAGAGTAAAAGCGAGATCTTGTGTTGCAGCTAAACTAAAACACAGATCTCTCTTTTCCTCTAGTGCATCCACGTCCCCCACAGTTAGAAAGCACTCCCTAGCATTTTTTTTAGCACTTACCACTGTATTGGTGTCACTGGTCCCCAAAAGTGTGACTTGTCAGATTTGTCGGCCACAATGTTGCAGTCCTGCTAAAAATCCATAAAAGTCCATAAATCTATACCATAGTATGTAGACGTGATAACTTTTGCGCAAACCACTCAATATATGCTTATTGCTTATTGGGATTTTTTTATCAAAAATATGTAGCAGAATACATATTGCCTTAATTGATGAAGAAATTTGATTTTTTTTAATTTTTTTATTGGGAATATTTTATAGCAGAAAGTAAAAAATACTGTTTAACTCCTCAGTGCCGTGAGACCTTCAGTGACACAGTATGCTCTTTAAATATATTCTTCAATTATCATCATTACCAGATGCCTCTGTGCTTTTAAGCTATTAAACATTGTTCTGACTTTTACGACTTTGGTGGCATTGGCTTGGTACTCATCTCCAGATTTAAACCCATTGAGCGCTATCCACTTACATTTCCCTGCATACCACATCTCCATATGTTTCTTTGGTCAGCTGCACTGGGTTTTTATCCAACAGACTTCCACAGTAAAGCCTCGTACACACGGTACGATTGTTGGTCAACCAAGCGTCTGATTTTTGTCAAAAGGGCGTGTGCCAGGATCTTGTCTTGCATACTAATGGTACACAATTGTTGTGCCACAAACACGAATGTGACGTACTACGAGGAATTTCAGCTCTTGAGCACCACCCTTTGGGCCCCTTCTGCTAATTTCATGTTTGGTAAACATTGATTTCAAGCATGCGTGTTTGTACTTTCGACTTTTGTATGACGAATATGTGTACTGACCATACGAAAATCAAACCGTTGTCCCCCAAAAATTTACTAGTCCCAATGACGATGATATGTAAGATTCCAAAGATCACAAAAGTTCATTCAAAAGGTGACTTGTGTACGGTGTTGCATAGATATTTATGTGACTTTCATGCTCCCCCTCTCGGGTCCCCGCTCACCAGCTACCACTACCTGCAGGGGTAAATGGCATATATAGTATACAGCAGCTGAGGTCCTGATGTCTCTCCGGGTCAGGATGCTTCCAACTCCTCATCAGGATATCCTGTGTCAACCGAATACTAGGAGGTAGCTAGTATATTCCAGTGTTGATCCCAGCAGAAAGTCCTTGTATGGAAAAGATAAGGGCTCCAATAGTGTAATATCAAAAAAAAAGTTTTAAAGTTTATTAAAAAATATAATTAAAATAACATAACCATGGGAGATGGCATCTCAAAAATAAAAACGGAACATTCAAGAAAAAAACAGGGTCTGTATGCAATGTCAGGAAGCCAGGGTTAGCAGCGTGAGCTCCAACTGCGTTCCACCCGATTTCCTCTCAAACCCGGAAGTGACGTTGTGTGCATGGCCTCGCCTTACGCGCGTTTCGTAATGAACGTCTTCTGAAGCGTCCAACATTTTTCCGCTGAAAATCCAACAACAGTTGTCCGATGGATCATACAAACGGTTGGATTTTCCGCCAACAGCCTGTCACGGAAAATCCAATCTTGTGTATGTGGCTTAAAGCGGGGCTCCACTGCCCCTGACGTTTTTTTTTTAAAAGTCCTTAATAAAGAATATATTTTGTCTATTATAAACTCACCAGTCCGGGTTGTAGCAGTTGTGCCTTTCGTTTTTTCTATTAAAAAATCACTTTATAACAAAGCTGGTTCGGATCTCCATCTTGCCTGTGGGCGAGTGAAACCTCCAGGCGTTCTCTTCCTGGATTTCACTGACGCCCATTCATTGTAATCTCGCGCATGCGCCGTCAGCAGCTCCTGTTGCCAGCACAATGGCGGCGGCGTCGACAGTCCCGCCCCGTTGTGATAGCAGAGACCGAACGTGACTGTCGTGATGGCGCCACGTTCGGTTTCAAGTCTCGCGCGATCTCGGGCCAGGCAGCCACACTGACTCCTGGGAGCTATGACACAAGCTCCCAGGAGACAGTGCGGGCTAGGGAATATTACGTAATAGCTGTAATATCCCCGCCCATATCCGAGGGACCGAGAACCAGGAAGCGATGGATGGCAAGAAGAAGAACTAAAGGTAAGTAAAAAAAAAAAAAGAAACCTGCCGTTTCGGATCGAGGAAGGTGAGTATTATTTTTTATATATATTTCTTAAAAACGCGTGGCGCTCCGCTTTAAGACTGGGATGCCATTAAAGTTCAGATGCATGTAAAAGCAGGTGTCCCAATACTTTTGGTAATATAGTGTATATGCGTATGGACAGCTTTAAAGACTCTTGGTTTTCAGTTTGAGTCAAGAAGATTAAAATACATCTCTTATACAGCATGTCGCAGAGATGTTTCTTCTTTCCCTAAGTTATAAAAAATGCTCTATAAAAATGCTCAATAATTATCCCTGTTGGATAGTGAACCCCATGCTATCTTTGATCTATAATGTAGAATATGTCAACCAGACCAAAGAAGTTTTATACAGAGTAAATAAGACAAGCGGGGTAGTTTCATGGTTAATTGATTAAAAAGGTTCACAAAAAGGTGGAAGATCAAAGAGCAACATAATAGTATTATATTACTCCGGGGAGCTGTCAGTACATTTATTTGACAAGCTGACCTTGAACACTGATGCACTATTGTCAGTGAGGATGATTTTCCTTCCAGCAAATTGGACCTGTCCTGGAAACATTGCAACAGCTAGAAATTTGTTTAAGTACCCGAACATGGAATATCATCAGATATACACAATTAGCAGTATTCACAAACGGTCAAAAAACTTGTGTGCTATACTTAATAGTATAACATGAGTCAATGTAAAAATAATAACATGAAAACATGGTAATGCTGGCTGCACAATACTATCATTATGGTTACCAACTTTCCCGGATTCCCTTTCATTCCTGGGATTTATCCCTGGAAAATCTTCCATCACAAAGCTGTTCTTTCTTTCAGCATTTTCAACAAATATTTTAACTTCTGTAAGTAAATGTTGATGTGACTTTCACATGACTAAGACACCAGGCCTTCTTTAATATTGATTGGACCCTGGGCAAAAATTTTCTTGGCCCCCCCCCCCATGCAATTTTGCTCTCAACCTGCTCTGAGACATACAATAAATAGCAGCTAGACTTAAAATCAGTTTACTGTATCATATCAGGCAATTGCGATTAGTTGCCAGCGGTTACACCATATCATTACTGCTTACTGACTGGTTGCTAGAGGTTACAGCACACATTACGGCTCACTGATTAGTTGCTAGAGGTTACAGCGAATGATTTCTGCTTGTTAATTGGTTGCTAGAAATTACTGTACAGTATTACTGCTCACTGATTGGTTGCTAGAGGTTACAGCACATCATCTCCTCACTGCAGGAGGGCATGATCTACATATGAATGTTGCCTTTATTTACATATCAATACCGCCAGACGCAGCTATTTACTTATGAATGCCACCGCTATTTACCTATGAATGCCGGTTATTTACATGTAAACACAGGGTCTGCATGTGAGTCATCTGTACACAACAATAAGGCAGAGCTGGGCAGCATTAGTAGCAGCACTTCACACTGAGATATTAGGACACAGCACAGGACTAAAACTTCAAAGGACAAGGAATTAAATTCAAAGGAATTTAAACTGGGATAGTTGGCAAGTATGAGGCAACTGCTTTGGGCCCCACAACAATGACAGTGCCCAGGGAAGCTGTCCCTTTGGCCCTGCCTTAAAGACGGCCCTGCTAAGACAGCAGATCTGCTGTCCTCTATGGCGAGATCAGATGAAAACGGACAGCCTGTGCATTTTCATCCGATCCCATCTGATCCGCTGGACGGATGGCAAACGTATCACCATCCATCTGTTTTGAGCGGATTTTGTTGGATCGGATGGCAGGCGGGTGTCAGAGGACACATCTCCACTGATATCTGCCTGCCCATAAAAGGCAATGGGAGGCCCGATCGGATCCGGCTGAAAAACAGACAGGTGGATCCAAGCGGGCCGATCATGTGAAAGGGGCCTAAAGGATTCACCAACCTTGGTCACTCTACTAGCCCTTTAAAATAATAACACAGACTGTGCAACAGGAGTTTAGCCACTTCACATCTGAGCCAATTCAGACACATCTCTCCTACATGTAAATTTATTTTTTTTGCTAGAAAATTACTTAGAACCCCCAAACATTTATATATATATATATATATATATATATATATACCTTTTTAGCAGAGGCCCTATAGAATAAAATGACGGGTTTTGCAATTTTTTATGTCACGCGGTATTTGTGCAGCTTTTTTTCAAACGCAATTTTTTGGGAAAAAATAAATTTTAATGAATTTTATTGCACACAAACCTAATTTTTTTTGTAAAATTTAAAAGATGAAGTTATGCTGAGAAAATAAATACCTAACATGTAATGCTTTACAATTGTGGCAAACTACAGTGCTTAAAATTTCCATAAACAACGCTTTTAATGCCTTTACAGGTTACCAGTTTAGAGACACACAGGAGGTCTGGTGATAGAATTATTGGTTTCACTCTGATGTTTGCGACAATACCTCACATGTGTGGTGTGGTCACCGTTTACATATGCGGGAGTAACGTATGCTTTCACATTTGCGCTTAAGCACAGGGGGACAGGGGCGCTTTACATTTTTTTATTATAATTATTTTTTTTTATCCAAAACTGAGGTCAGAGGAGAATGGACAGACTGGTTTGAGACGATAGAAAGGCAACAGTAATTCAAATAACCACTCGTTACATACAAGGTATGCAGAATAACATTTCTGAATGCACAACACATTGAACATTGAAGCAGATGGGCTACAGCAGCAGAAGACCACACCGGGTGCCACTCCTGTCAGCTAAGAACAGGAAACTGAGGCTACAACTTGCACAGGCTCACCAAAATTGTACAATAGAAGATTGGAAAAACGTTGCCTGGTCTGATGAGTCTCAATTTCAGCTGTGACATTCAGATGGTAGGATCAAAATTTGGCATAAACAACATGAAAGCATGGATCCATCCTACCTTGTATTAATGGGTCAGGCAGGTGGTGGTGGTGTAATGGGGTGGAGGATATTTTCTTGGCACACTTTAGGCCCTTTAGTACCAATTTTTTTTTTTTTTTTTTTTTAAACCATAGATTTTTATTGAGATTTACAGTTTACATAGAAAGTAAGAGGATCTTGTAAACAACAGGTATATGCATTACAAAAGGGTTATAATGAATAGATAAACAAGTCAGTCATGGTAAAGATTGTCTACGAGCTGCTTGTATACAAAAGTTAAACGGCCCCACATGGGGCAGAGCCAGTCACCCCTTTCGGGTACACACTGTGACAAGGCTCAGAGTAAGATAGGTTATAATAAGAAGCTCCCAGTGGAACTTAATGAGGGTCCCCGGAGTTACAGTAAGGCAGGAAAGGTGCATAATATAACCAGAACGATGCAAACTTTGATAACATTGAGGAGAACCAAGAACATTGATACATCTGTTATGCTATGAGGTACAGATTACGTCATAGTCCATGAACGGTTGTATATAGCCGAGAATTTATGCATTGGAGTACCATTCCTATTTGGAAGTATTCTAGCCACTGGATGCGCTGATTATTACAGTAGATTTCAGTCATGAGAGTAATGAGTCATGAGTCACAAGTGTGGGGAGGCATATTTAGAAGAGCTCCAGCTTTCCCAACGTTTATGGAAAGCCGAGGTTCTTCTTTCTTTGTATGCAAGTAATTTTTCCATGAGAAATTGATTGTTGACCCTGGAAATTACTACGTCAAGCTGAGGTGGTGTGGGTGAACGCCATTGCTTCGCTAGGGACATACGGGCTGCAAACAAGATATTTGCTACTAAACATCTTTGTAGGGGCGGAATTAGTTCAATTCCAATACTAAGTAGTGCCAATGCTGGTGTGAGATGTATCTTGATATGGGTAACATTGGATATCATAGATTCTATCTCTTTCCAGAAGGTAGTAATAACTCCACAACTCCACAGTATGTGGAGCAAACTGCCAGTAGATTGACAGTTCCTCCAGCATAGTGATGGTAGTGACGGGTCCATTTTGTGGAGCCGCAGGGGTGTAAAGTACCATCTGTGAAGAATTTTCTGTGCATTATCCCAATGATCTATGCAGGCTGAAGATTTGCTGTTATATTTCACTGCTACGTGCCATTGTATGAGTGAGAATTCCGTTTGAAGTTCCTTTTCCCATTTTATCATGGTGGGTAATTTAGCATTCATGTATAGTGGATTTGCTAGTTTGTAAAATAAGGAGATACCCTTTTTTTGCTCCGAGTGACTGTTAGTTAGGAAATCCCATAATGTCTGAGGTATTTCCAGTTTAGTACCTGGGTTTTTGTCTGAATATTGTTTTATTTGAAACAGCATGAAGGTATCTAGTGGGTCTTGTTGTGCGATAGGTGGTGAGGTAAATCGTTCCCCTCTTTTTTTCCAATGGTGTATTGACAAATGAGGAATCAGGTATTGGTAGGATGACAATGGAATTTGTAGTTTGTGCAGAGGTACATCAGTGAAATGTTGATGTATGAGGAAGGACCAAGCTTCTAAGGAGGCTTGTATTGCAGGGTAAGGCGGAGTGGTTGGCTTATGATGTATACTAAATGCCATAGCCAGGGCAGGTAGGTCATGACCCGGGGTGACGGTACTTTCTATATCTGACCATCTATTATCCTGTTGGCTTGAGAACCAGTATTTCATTTTGTCTAACAGGGCCGCTCTGTAGTATGCTTGTGCGTTGGGGAGTCCTAGTCCCCCTAGGTGTTTAGATTTGTAAAGCTGAGTTAGTGCAATCCGTGTTTTTTTCCCCACCCAAATGAAGTTGTTTAGTTTTTTTGATAGAAGGTTGAAGAATTTCTGGGGGATGTGGATAGGGAGAGTTCTGAAAAAGTATAGTAGTTTAGGAAATATTTGCATTTGGTATGCAGCTACCCGTCCTATCCAAGAGAGATGCAGTTTTGCTATAAGGTTCATTTCTTCTTCAATCTTATGTAACAATGGTGGGAAGTTACATGCGTATAAATTTAAGGAGGATGCGGACAGCTGCACACCAAGATAAGTGATCGAGGGGGGGTCCCATATGCAAGGAAAGAGCTGTTGAAGGGCTTTACGCACCTTAGTTGTGGTATGTAGCGCCATAGCAAAGCATTTTGATGTGTTGATCTTGTAGAAGGACACCTCACTAAAGTCACGTTTTTGTTGTATAGCTGAAAGTGAGCGTTCTGGATCAGTGACGGTCAGTATTATATCGTCTGCAAAAAGTCCTAGTTTATGGGTCCCCGAACCTACTGTTATTCCTTTAATGTCGTCAGAGGCTCTAATGCTTTCCGCCAGGGGTTCAATGGCTAGGGAGAAAATTATCGGTGAAAGAGGACATCCCTGCCTGGTACCGTTTGACAAGTAAAAGGGGTCGGAGAGTAGTCCAGATGTTAACACACGGGCCGAGGGACGGGAGTAGAGGGCCATAATAGCTGAATGGATTGGACCAGTAAGTCCAAATTTAAGCAGGGATTTAGAGAGATAGGTCCAGTGTACCCTATCAAAAGCCTTTTCTGCGTCTAAGGCTATAAAAGCGCTAGGGAGATTGTGGAGTTCCGTAAATCTTAAGAGGTTAAGTATTCGTCTGGTACCGTCAGGGGCTTGTCTGCCTTTTACAAAACCTACTTGGTCTAATCCTAAGAGTGAAGGGGTCACTTCCATCAGTCTGTTCGCTATCACCTTGGCATAAATTTTTAAGTCGGAATTCAATAGAGAGATCGGTCTAAAATTTTGGGGGCGGTCGGTGTCTTTACCAGGTTTAGGAATCATGACAATGACTGCTTGTAGCATTTCTGTTGGGAAGTTTTTTTTAGCTGTGGCTGCATTGAAGACGTCTGCTAGTGTGGGCACGAGTAGGGAGGCAAATGCTTTATAATATTCTGCCGAAAAACCGTCTGCCCCTGGTGATTTATGCATGGGCAGGGATTGTATAACAGTGGCTATTTCTTTGTTGGTAATAGGGGAATTCAGTTTGTCAAGTGAAAGGGAGTCAACTTTTGGCATATTAAGTTTTTGGAGAAAATTGTCTATTTCACAGTCAGAGGGTTGGTGAGTGTGTGGATCAGCATGGAGGTTGTAAAGAGATTCGTAATAATCCTTAAAGGCGTTCGCTATATCTTTAGGGTTGCGAAGTGTGGCATTGGACTTGTGGTGTTTGATGTGAGTCAGGTTGGACTTGGCTTGCCGTTTTTTTAGTTGGGAGGCAAGGAGTTTGCTTGCTTTGTTGTTTTGAGAATAAAAGGATAATTTCATTCTCTTAAAGTAGACATCATAATCCGTCTTAAGCTCCAGCCGCAAGTCCTCACGGCACTGGTTAAGGCGTACCAGGATGTCTGGGGATGTAGTAGATGGGTTCTTATGTAGGGATTCTAGTTCTGCAATGGAGTTGTGGAGTTCAGACATACGTTTCAATTTTTTCTTTTTTTCCCTAGAGGCTATTTGTATAAGTACACCTCGAGCATATGCTTTGTGCGCACACCATAGTGTTTCAGGGGACCATTCCTCATTAGTATTTAGCTCAAAATAGTCTGTCAATTTCTTACTGATCTCATCCCTAATCTTGGGGTGAGACAGCAAGTATGTGTTGTTACGCCATAGGGGTTTGCAGTGCTGTTTGTTATTATCCATTACATCAATTGTTACTGGAGCGTGGTCCGACCAAGTGATGTTATGGATATTTGTTTTGGCTACATCTTGCAAGGTGTACATGTCTACAAGAAAAAAAATCAATCCTAGAGTAGCTGTTGTGAACAGGAGAGTGGTAAGAATAGTCCTTCTCAGTGGTTCTGGCGCAGCGCCAAGGATCAAAGAGCCGTTCCGTATGGCAGAAGGGGCCTAAGCAGGGTCTCTGTCGGAGAGCCACTGAGGAGGAATCAAGATCATTGTTGAGTACAGTGTTAAAATCACCACATATAATTAATTTACCTTTTTGCATAGATTTAGCCATTGTTACCACTTTCCGTACAAATTTCAACGTGTGAACATTCGGAGCATATAGATTTACCAGCGTGTAGACAGTGTTATTAATCTCAGCAATTAGTATGATGAAGCGTCCGTGTTGGTCAGTGCGTTCCTGTAAGAGAGAAAAGGTTACTGTGTCCCTTATGGCTATCATTACACCATTTTTTTTAACAGAGTCATTGGCGTAGAAGATATTTGGCATGCGTACATTTTGGCGCATGGTTGCTGGCAAAATGAGTCTCTTGGGCACAGAGGATATCACAGTTCATAGCCAAAGCCGATTTCCAGAGCGCCCTCCTTTTGAAAGGACTGTTAAGCCCCCTCACATTGTAAGACATGAATTTAATGTTCATATTTCAGTTGGAAAACGCCTTGCTGCCCTCCAGTGGTAGAAGTTAGAAGTGTACCTTGAAAAGGATGATCTGATGAAAAGTGACAATAGAAATTCAAAAACTGCTGCTCATAGAACCTTGAGCAAATAGGAACATTTTTAGACCCCTTGGGGTCCCAGAGAACCGCAGAGAAGCCACGGTATCTTAACCCGGAAGCAGGATACATCCTGCGACTGTAGAGGGGGAAAACAGTCATGTAGAAAAAGCCGAACAGCGGTGGCTAATGTGAGCCTTAACTTGAGTAGGTAGTATGTGTGAGGGCACAGGTAAGATGCATTACATAGCGTGCGACTTTAAAGAAATCGCATGGTGAAAAAGGTTGCATACAAAAGTCCGTTGTCATCAATCATTTGTGACGTCTGCTTTGACGATTGTAGTTTCGTCTATCTGGTAAGGGTTCAGGGTCAGCTATTTCCCCGTCCACAGGGAGAAGTCGCCATTTTCTGAGGAGGTCTATTCCCTTTTCTAGGGAGGAAATAGTGTGGGGTTCGTTGTGCATTTCAAGAAGTAGTTTGGCCGGGAATCCCCATTTATACAGGATTTTGTGATTTCTCAATATTTTGGTAATGGGGACCAGATTGTGTCTTGCTTGCAGCGTGGCCTGCGATAAATCTGCATATAGTGCGATTCCTGCGAATGGGTCAGGGAGTGCAGGGTGTTGTCTAGCATAACGCATGAGTTGGTCTTTCACATGATAAAAGTGAATTCTGGCAATGACGTCTCTGGGAATTTGATCAGGTAGGAAGGATGGCTTAGGTAGTCTGTGAGCTCTGTCTATCGTGACATCTGCAGGGCTTAGGGACGGTATGGCAGTGGTCATAAGCTTTTGGAAGTAGGTTGATAGGTCCGCTGGCTTTACTGATTCAGGGATCCCCCTGAATTTAACATTGTTTCTGCGTGCGCGGTCCTCAATGTCCGCATTGCTTTAATTTCATCATCTATAGATAGGTGTGCATCAACAAGCTCATTGTGAGCAAAAGTGAATTCTTCCATTTTTCTCTCTACATGCTGCACTCTGTTATTAATCACTGTCATTTCCACCTTGGTACTATGTATGAAGGCAGAGATGTCCTGCTGGAGGGCTCCTCTCAGTGTCTGAAGCATCTCCTTCATAGTGGAGTCTAGGATAGGCTGGCCTGCTGTGGGGAATGCATCCAATTGTTGTGCATATGAGGAGGCCTCCTCCATTTCTTCCCCCCCAGGATCAGTGTCAGTCAGCGGTTCGCTGTCTCCCCCCAGTCTCCTCTTTTGTTTTACAGGGCTTACAAATGGGGATTGTGGCAAGGGATGAGTTGTGGGGCTTGACTCACCCTGAGATGGAGCTGGATTAGTCCCGTAGGCAGGGGCGGCTGAAGCGTTCCTCACAGCGCCGGCGCCATCTTGGATTTCTCGGCCGGCTGCAAGGGGGAAGAAATCTGTCAGTTTTTTAGGTATTTCCCGGTCCTTTCTCTTGCTCATCGTGAGCGGTATGGTCCGTGGGGTGTACCCGTGCCTGTGGGGATGTTTCTGAGTTATTAGGCTCGCTGTGTGCCGCTGAATCTGAGCCGCTGCAGGAGAGCTCTCCTCTCAAGCGTCCATGCTCTCCGGCCGCCGGCTCCGCCCCCCTCTTTAGTACCAATTTAAATGCCATGGCCTACCTGAATATTGTTGCTGACCATGTACATCCCTTTATGACTACAGTGTACCCATCTTCTTATGGCTCCTTCCAGCAGGATAATGCACCATGTCACAAAGCTCAAATCATCCACCACTGGTTTCTTGAACATGACAATGAGATCACTGTACTCCAATGGTCTCCACAGTCACCAGATCTCAATCCAATAGAGCACCTTTGGGATATGCTATCATGTCAATATGGACCAAACAACACCTTGTTAAATCTATGCCACAAAGAATTAAGGCAGTCTGAAGGCAAAAGGGGATCCAACCCAGTACTAGCAAGGTGTATCTAATAAAGTGTCCGGTGAGTGTACATACATAGATATATATTTGGGAACAGTTTGAACCTTCGTTGAAAGGACCTTATGCAGATGAAATAAGGACAAATAAGGATAACTACGGTGCCTTGAAAAAGTATTCATACCCCTTGAAATTTTCCACATTTTGTCATGTTACAACCAAAAACGTAAATGTCATTTATTGGGATTTTATGTGATAGACCAACACAAAGTGGCACACAATTGTGAAGTGGAAGGAAAATGATAAATAGTTTTCCAAATTTTTTACATAACTATGTGAAAAGTGTGGCATGCATTTATGGTCAGGACTTTGTAGAAACACCTTTCACTGCAAGTCTTTTTGGGGATGTCTCTACCAGCTTTGCACATCTAGAGAGTGAAATTTTTGCCCATTCTTCTTTGTAAAATATCTTAAGCTCTGTCAGATTGGATGGAGATCATCTGTGAACAGCAATTTTCAAGTCTTGCAACAGATTCCCAATTGGATTTAGGTCTGGACTTTGGCTAGACCATTCTAACACATGAATATTCTTTGCTCTAAACCATTCCATTGTAGCTCTGGCTGTATGTTTAGGGTCGTTGTCCTGATGGAACCTCTGCCCCAGTCTCAAGTCTCTTGCAGACTCTAATGCCGCGTACACACGACCGGACTTTCCGGCAGACTAGGTCCGACGGAATCAGTCCGTTGGACAATCCGATTGTGTGTGGGATAATCCGATCGTTTTTTGTTTAAAAAATCAGACGGACCTAGAAATAGAACATGTTTCAAATCTGTCCGACGGACTCAATGCCGATGGACCAAATACGACGCAAGGGAAGCTATTGGCTACTGGCTATTAAGCTTCCTTTATTAGTCCCGTTTACGTCATCACGTTCAAAACGAACAGACTTTCGAACGGACTCAGTCCGTTCATGTGTGGCCAAGTCCATTCATTTGGACTCCGCCGAAAGTCCGGTCATACCGGTGTACGTGGCATAACAGGTTTTCTTGTAAGATTGCCCTGTATTTGGCTCCATCCCATTCCCATCAACTCTGACCAGCTTCCCTTTCCCAGCTCTAGAAAAGAATCCCCACAACATGATGCTGCCATCACCATGTGGGGATGGTGTGTTCAGGGTAATGTGCAGAGTTAGTTTTCCGCCACACATAACGTTTTGCTTTTAGGCCAAAAAGTTTAATTTTGGTCTCATCTGACCAGAGCACCTTCTTCCACATGTTCCACATGGCTTCTCGCAAACTGTAAACAGGACTTCTTATGGCTTTCTTCTTGCCACTCTTCCATAAAGGGCAGATTTGTGGAGTACATGACTAATAGTTGTCCTGTGGACAGATTATCCCACCTGAGCTGTGGATCTCTGCAGCTCCTCCAGAGTTACCATGGGCCTCTTGGCTGCTTCTCTGATTAATGCTCTCCTTGCCCGGCCTGTCAGTTAAAGTGGACAGCCATGTCTTGGTAGGTTTGCAGTTGTGCCATACTCTTTCCATTTTCAGATGATGGATTGAACAGTGCTCTGTGAGATGTTCAAAGCTTGGGATATTTATTTATAACCTATTCCTGCTTTAATCTTCTCCACAACTTTATCCCTGACCTGTCTGGTGTGTTCCTTGGCCTTCATGATGCTGTTTGTTTACTAAGGTTCTCTAACAAACCTCTGAGGGCTTCACAGAACAGCTGTATTTATACTGAGATTAAATTACACACAGGTGGATTCTATTTACTAATTGGGTGACTTCTGAAGGCAATTGGTTCCACTAGAGTTTAGTTAGGAGTATTAGAGTAAAGGTGGCTGAATTTAAATGCACACCACACTTTTCACATATTTATTTGTAAAAAAATGTGAAAACCATTTATCATTTTCCTTCCACTTCACAATTATATGCCACTTTGTGTTGGTCTATCACATAAACTCCCAATAAAATACATTTACATTTTTGGTTGTAACATGACAAAATGTGGAAAATTTTAACAGGTATGAATACTTTTTCAAGGCATTGTAGATATCCTTATTTGTCCTTATTTTATCTGTAGCGGTACCAAAGGGAACTACATAGAAATTTCACCAAGGGTATGCTGATGGGACCTAACATCCTATTAAAAAGACACAACAATTTTAGTTCCACTGCCAGCATGTCATCTTTATTAAATTAAAGTGGTGTTTTAGCCGCAATTTTTTTTTTTAAGTGAGCAGCTACAAACACTGTAGCTGCATTTTTTAATAAGGACACCTACCTGTCCAGGGAGCCCACGATGTCGCCCCTCCGAGGCCGATCTGTCCATCGGATCGGGTGCTGGTGCCGCCATCCTAATGAAGGGAAACAGGCAGTGGAGCCTTGCGGCTTCACTGCCCATTTCCTACTGCGCATGCGCGAGTCACGCAGCGCTTTGTGAATGGGAGGCTGCCACACAGGTCCCAGAAGACAGGGCGCCCCATTTTCCAGGAGAGGAGGGAGCGCGAGGGGTGAAGAGAAGAAACAGCTCCGTGGAGTAGGAAGTGGCAGAGTAGGACGACTGCCTAGCAACAGCCATTTCTGGTAAGTATAAAAAAAATTTATTTTCAATTATTTTTTTATGTATTTTGAGGAGCCTTTTTATGTAATTTTTTTTTTTTTTTTAGGGTGGACCTCCGCTTTAAGCCCTGCATATCTATAACAGCCACCCCATTCCTATATCAATAGGTTCTGCCTCCTTTGCATATGGCCACTAGAAAGAGGCTGCATTATGGAAGACTTTTGCAGTAATGTTCTGAGACTTTGTATATTCTACAACCTATTTTTATCTTCATAACTAGAATAGTCAAGTATGCCGTTTACCTCATATTTACATTTCCTTCACGGCATTTGCAAATTTGTAAATATGTGCTGGATCGTGGAGAAATGTCATAAATTTCAAAAGAATGCCCACATCAATTACAACAAAAGCTTTGACTGTGTCCATAATGACAAGCTGTGGAGAGTCCTACAAAATCTGGGGCCTGGGCGTTCTAACACTTCACTGTATACCATCCAATACGCCACTATGTGAGCACCGTATGTGTGCACTTATTAGTTCAAGATAGAGAGGAGAATGTGTCAAAGTTGTACTATTTCCCCTTTCACCATGTATGCTGTAATGAGGATGCTAGAGTGTAAAAAATCTGAAATAGCAGTAAAGACTGGAGGAAAGACCATCAAAATGTTTAATATGCTGATGACATGGTCCTTCTCCTAAAAACCAAAGAAGGCCAGAAACATCTGATCAATAGGATCAAAGAAATTGGGAAATTTTGCCTTTTCTTGAACATCAAAAAGACCAAGATCATGACAACATAAAACAACTAAAAGAAGCAGTAGATTGGAAAATCTGGAGAGATGGCCCATAGAATCGTCAAGAGTCAAACACCACTGAACACACACACACATTTGAAGTGTATACCTTATATCGGGATAGGTCACTTTTATCACATAGCTTACAGTAAAACTGTTCAATTGTAAAATATATGTAAGCATCAGTAAAGGTAGAACCTAATATTAAAGTTATTTAAACCCTATGTATGAATTGTATAGTTGAGTTATCCAATGGTCTTCCAAATTTGTCCCTTTATGTAAGAGTTCAGGCCAGCACAGCCATTGTATTAGGACAACAGTAATGCCGCATACACATGAGCGGACTTCTCGTCGGAACGGAACTTGGAAGGACTTTTCGAAGGGGGTTTTGACGGAGTTCCCGCCGAAACGGAAATTGCCTACACACGATCACACCAAAGTCCATTCGTTTAGAACGTGATGACATACGATGGGACTAGAAAAAGGAAGTTCAATAGCCAGAAGCCAATAGCTGCCCTTGTGCCATTCTTGGTCCGTCAGACTAGCATACAGACGAGCGGTTTTCTCGATAGGAACTGGTTCCGGCGGAGTTCCGGCAGAAAGATTTGAAATATGTTCTATTTCTAGGTCTGTCAGAATTTTTTTTTTTTTAAAGTCAGATGAAGCCCACACACGAGCGGAATGTCTGACCGAATCTTTCCGCCTGACCTTTTCTGCCGGAAAGTCCGCTCATGTGTACGCGGCATAACATTAACAATTGGACAGAGGCTTGTCCAATTCTGCAGTAGGCCGGATTATTCTCCACTGGCTGCACCCAATGTGCACAAATGTTCCCGTCACCGAAAATAATCACATTCTCTACTTCAGTGCAGTATGGGAATGAAGCAAAGAGGTTGAGTGATTTCAACAATAACTTTTCTTTCTTCAGGCATTTCACACTTTGTAACCAGTAATCAATATGTTACTGGTTATGTACAGTATATGAGTCTGTAGATGCACTCTTGTAGACATTACACATTGGGCTCCCTCCCCATCTGAATGTCTGCTGCTTCTCCAACACTTGTGCCCTCACTAAAGATGGCTACAGGGATCAGTCAGGGCAGCAGCGTCCAATCAGACAGCTGTTTCCCTGCTGATGGCAGGAAGTTTCAGAGGAAGTAAGTTCCTCTCACCTTCCTTCCCCTCCTGTATTGCCGCTGTGATCCAGTACCTCCTACAGATGGGAGGATGGACTGCATCTGCCTACACAGAGACATTAACCGCTTCAGCACCGGGCGATTTTACCCCCCTTCCTTACCAGAGCACTTTTTGCGATTCGGCACTGCGTCGCTTTAACTAACAATTGCGCGGTCGTGCGACGTTACACCCAAACAAAATTGACGTCCTTTTTTTCCCACAAATAGAGCTTTCTTTTGGTGGTATTTGATCACCTCTGCGGTTTTTATTTTTTGCGCTATAAACAAAAGAAGAGCGACAATTTTGAAAAAAAACACAATATTTTTTACTTTTTGATATAATAAATATCCCATTTTTAAAAAAAAAACGATTTTTTTACTCAGTTTAGGCCGATACGTATTCTTCTACATATTTTTGGTAAAAAAAATCCCAATAAGCATATATTGATCGGTTTGCGCAAAAGTTATAGCTTCTACAAAATAGGGGATAGATTTATTGCATTTTTTTTTAACTAGTAATGGCGGCGATCTGCGATTTTTTTTCGTGACTGCGACATTGCGGCGGACACTTCGGACACTTTTGACACATTTTTGGGACCATTCACATTTACACAGCGATCGTTGCTATAAAATAGCTAGTCCCAGAAGTGGGTGCAGATACCTGGATTATACAGGTATCTGCACCCCCCCCCCCCGAAAGGTGGGGAGGAGGGACTAAACGTCTCCTAAACAATTGTACACAGGTCTTGCCATAAGGCTATATTCACACAGGATCCTAGCAGCAGGAATCTTGACAGCTGTGAGTAGATAGTTGGGGCCACCAAGCTCATACACTGCGATGACAGGCTGTCGGCGGCCACAGCTATTCCGGGCTGTTTGCCCAGCCAGTGACTACTTGCGGTGATCGTGGCAGGATGCATCTGGTAGAAATTGAAATATGTAATTTGCATGTTGATTGGGGGAGATGCCAGGGAACACAAGCAGATTAAACTTCCACTTTAAAGCATGTGCATAGTCAGAACTTTTTGTTTTACTTTAGTCTTGGATAGAGTAGGAACGGGATAAAACCCCAACATTTTTTTCTTGGTCTCAGGGATAAATAGAAAATGTGTTTTTAAAGCAGAGGGGACACAGACAGCAATACAAATGACAGGTGTTCCAATGCTTTCCTATCAAAAACTAACACAAAAAGTTTTGGCTATACTTTATTAATATTATACAGGATTTATATAGCGCCAACAGTTTACGCAGCGCTTTACAATATAAAAAGGGAGACAATACAGTCACAATTCAATAGAGCACTTGAAGCACAAGTTCTAGGAGACACTTTTCCAATTTGTAGCAAATTTGCAAGAGAAAAGTTGCATTGGTACATTAGTCTACAGCAAGAGCTCTGCAAGTCTGCAGCCTGCAAATTCAGCCATAGTGACCCCTGTGGTGGGATGACTATTGCACAACATAAATGAACCAGAACTTGCAGCAGACTTGCAGAATGTTTGCAAAGAAAGGTGATCTGGAGTAATGCAATGCAGACTTTCTGCTATTGTGCAACAAACTTGTGAAGCCTGGCAAGTCTAGCAATAGCTTAGCAAGTTATTTTCAAACTTGCAGCACAATTGCTTGCTGTCTGGGAAAATACAAGAGGGTTAAGAGGGCCCTGCTCATAGGAGCTTACAATCTAATAGGGTGGGGCAAGTGGTACAAAAAGCTATAACTGTGGGAGATGAGCTGATGGAAGTGATAAAAGATTAGTTGGAGGCGTGATAGGCTTCCCTGAAGGGATGAGTTTTCAGGGATCGCCTAAAGGCAGTAGGAGATAACCGGATAGATTGAGGTAGAGGGTTCTAGAGGATGTGAGAGGCTCTGGAGAAGTCCTGGAGATGAGAAGGGAGCTTGAGAGTAGGAGGTCTTGAGAGTGAAGAGGACGATTTGGGTGATATTTGGAGACAAGATCGGTGATGTAGCTCGGGGCAGAGTTGTAAATGGCTTTGTATGATGTTGTTAGTATTTTGAATTTAATTTGCTGGGTAATCAGAAGCCAGTGTAGGGATTGGTGGAGAGGGATGGCAGACACTGAGCGGTTGGTAAGGTAGATGAGTCTGGCAACAGCATTCATGATAGACTAAAGAGAAGGGAGTTGCAATAGTCAAGGCGAGAGATAACGAGGGAGTGAATGAGTAGCTTGGTGGTTTCATTAGTTAACCGCTTGCCGACCAGCCGCTGTCATTATACTGCGGCAGGTCGGCACAATCCCGTGAACCCTCGTAGCTATACGTCAGCTCTCGGGATCGGGATAGCAAGCACGTGCCGATGCTCGTGGCCAGCGGTCGAAATTGACCGCCAGCCACGAGCGATCGCGAGCATGAGGGACAGAACACGGAAGTGTGTGTGTAAACACACAAATCTATGTTCTGTTCTGAGAGCAATGACAGATCATGTGTTCCTATTAGCTAGGAACCACGATCTGTCACTTCCTCTAGTCAGTCCTCTCCCCCTTCAGTTAAAATAACCTCCCAGGGAACACAGTTAACCCCTTGATCGCCCCCTAGTGTTAACCCCTTCACTGCCAGTGACATTTTTACAGTAATTAATGCATTTTTATAGCACTGATCGCTGTATAAATGCCAATGGTCTCAAAAATGTGTCAAAATTGTGCGATGTGTCCGCCATAATGTCGCAGTCACAATAAAATCGCAGATTGCCGCCATTACTAGTAAACAAAATAAAATAATAAAAATGCTAAAAAACGCTAAATCTATCCCCTATATTGTAGACGCTATAACTTTTGCGCAAACCAATCAATATATGCTTATTGCAATTTTTTTTTACCAAAAATATGTAGAAGAATACATATCTGCCTAAACTGAAAAAAATTGCTTTTATTTAAAAAAAAATGGGGATATTTATTAAAGCAAAAAGTACAAAATATTTGTTTATAGCGTAAAAAATTAAAACCGCAGAGGCGATCAAATACCACCAAAAGAAATCTCTATTTGTGGGAAAAAAAAGGACTTCAATTTTGTTTGGGTACAGCGTCGCATGACCGCGCAATTGTCAGTTAAAGCGACGAGGTGCCGAATCGCAAAAAATGGCCGGGTCATTCAGCAGCCAAATCTTCCGGGGCTGAAGTGGTTAAAAAGGGGCACATTTTAGAGATGTTACAAAGGTGAAGTCTACAAGCTTTTGACAATGATTGGATTTGGGGCTGAAAGGACAGGTCAGAGTCTAGGATTACACCTAGTACCCTGGCATTATGGGAAGGATTTATGGTTGCATTATTGATTTTGATGGAAAAGTCATGGAGGGGGGACAGGGGGGCATATTATCAGCTCAGTTTTATAGAGAGGAAGTGGTGCGACATCCATGCTGATATGTCAGTTACTATACCATTTAAAGGCATTTTGAACACAGTCTCCTGACCACATCACCCTGCTCACCCTGAGATAATAGAGGACTGATGTTCACTATATGACACTATTATTTATTTTGTCTTTGTGTTTCTCCCTTGTCTTTTGCAAAAGTTTGATGGAGGAGAGAACATACACTGTGCCTATAGCCACTCGCACACTTTAGTAACATATGAAATCTGTGCTACTCCATCCAAAACATGAGTTAGGGTGTAAAAAATATTATGCTCTATACTGCCGCACAATACAGAGCAATGGACTACAATTTTTTAAATTTGTATCCTGCCATTCAATGTTTGCTTTGAAGACATACAATTGTGTTCCCCTGTATGAAGACGACTTGAAGACAAAAATGAAAATATATATTTTACATTTAGCAGTTTTCCACTATAAATGCGAAATTACATATCCCAACCACTTGCTCTCTGGATGTACCGTATAGCGTTCACTCTACAAACCAAGTGAAGCAGTGCCATCTAGTGGCCAAAGACAGGCAAAATGAAAGCGAAAAAAGAAAATCAGTTGTGCTAAATTGAGTTAAAAGCAAAACCTAAGTTATAGAGTTATGCCGCGTACACACAATCGGAAATGCCGCCAGCAAAAGACCGATGTGAGCTTTTGGTCGGAAAATGCGACCGTGTGTATGCTCTATTGGTCTTTTGCTGGCGGAATTCCAGCAAGCAAAAGATTCAGAGCAGGTTCTCTATTTTTCAGTCGGGAAAAATTCCTATCCGAAAATGCGATCGTCTGTATGCAATACGGACGCGGGAAAAATCACGCATGCTCGGAAACAATTCAACGCATGCTCGGAAGCATCGAACTTAATTTTCTCGGCTCGTCGTAGTGTTGTACGTCACCGCGTTCTTGAAGATCGAAAGTTCAGAGAACTTTTGTGTGACCGTGTGACAAGACAAGCTTGAGTGGAATTCCATCGGAAAAACCATCCAAGATTTTATGGATGGAAATTCCGCACGTGTGTACGCGGCATAAGACAGTTGTGTAAGGAGGGGTCAAGTAACATGGACTGGTGGAAGAAAAAAAATTCCCAGATTGCCTCTATTGTTTTATATATTGTTTTCTAACATTATCTGTTATCTATTGACATCTACTAAACTTGTATAGGTAGTTTAAAGGGAATGTGGAGAGATATAGGTAACACATTACATATAAATAATTTATATTTTATATTTATTATTTCAGTCAGCAGTCAGAGTTCCTTTAAGCGCATTTTGGCACACACAAACACAATATAATACAATATATTAATACTTTTTTGGTAAACCATAATATAATGCAGTATAATAATATTTTTTGGTAAAATATAAAAGTATTTGTTGCGCCAAGTAAAAAAATACCAAGATACCATTTATAATTTTGCTCGCCTGTGAAATGGTGATAAACTATCATAGGCATGGGCAGGGAGTGTGGGCACACCCTAATCACTGCATGTTGTACCGATTCTCCATGTTGTTGCTTCCCTCCTCTTCTCTTCTCCTGGTTGCTATGGGGGATGTTCCAGAATGGAGAGTGGGGAAAGGGTCTAGTAAATATGTCATCTATAGATCTCTTCCTTTTCTAAATGAACACAGAGAACACACTCACTGTGTTTATTCATAGCTGAAGCATATTAGACCGTGTTTACTATAATTCAGTTTGTTAGTGAACAGGAAGCTGCTCAGCACAGAGCACTATCCCATTCATTCACTGTCCCATGCAGCTGAGGCTGCAGAGAAAGACATGTGTATTTGAGCTTTGGGGTGCACACCCTAATGCAATAGGCTGCACACCTATGTAAACTTTGGTACCTAAAAATCCCCATAGCGACGATTAAAAGCTTTTACAGGTTACCAGTTAGGAGTTAAAGTGTTACTAGACCCAGGACCCTGCATTCACTATATCTGTTTCTCCCACAGTACACAGAACATAGAAATGAAACTATTTTAGTAAATAAAAACTGATAAATACTGTTTCTTATCCGCAGTATATAGCAGTCTTGTGACTTCTATCAGTGTCTGGTTATATCGTGTAGGAGGATTTTTCATTCTACTCCAGCTTCCCTTTGAGGCTGCATGACCCCTGACTCTCTGTCTGTGCAGTGCTGATAAGCCCTATGCTAAGCACATTGTCATGAAGGCTCCATCCGTGGCCGGCGACCTGGTGATCCTGCCAGTAATCGGCGCCTCAGCATCCCTGGTTCCCGTTCTCGGCTGCCATTGCGCATGCGCGAGCGCGCGCGTGCACGCGCGCGCCCGCAGACGGGGGCGAGCGTGCGCGGACGGGTGCGCGCCTCCATTGGCGCCAATGAGGCTATTTAAACCCTTCTGTTACTGACGGTCCCCGCTGTCTGTGTTTGAAACCTGATCTGAAGTCTGTTTACCTGTATCTGACCCGGCTATCCTTGACCATCCGCTCTGTCCCTGTGTATCGACCTTGGCTTGTCTGTGACCATCCTCTTGTCTTCTCCACCTGTACTGTGCTGCCAGCCTGATACCTGACCCGGCCCGTCTGACCATCCCAGAGCCAGCTTACCTGTTGTTCCAGTCTGCATACAGATCCAAGTCTGCCTGTTGTTCCAGCCTGCACACAGATCCAGCTTACCTGTTGTTCCAGTCTGCATACAGATCCAAGTCTGCCTGTTGTTCCAGCCTGCACACAGATCCAGCTTACCTGTTGTTCCAGTCTGCATACCGATCCAAGTCTGCCTGTTGTTCCAGCCTGCACACAGATCCAGCTTACCTGTTGTTCCAGTCTGCATACAGATCCAAGTCTGCCTGTTGTTCCAGCCTGCACACAGATCCAGCTTACCTGTTGTTCCAGTCTGCATACAGATCCAAGTCTGCCTGTTGTTCCAGCCTGCACACAGATCCAGCTTACCTGTTGTTCCAGTCTGCATACAGATCCAAGTCTGCCTGTTGTTCCAGCCTACACACAGATCCAGCTTACCTGTTGTTCCAGTCTGCATACAGATCCAAGTCTGCCTGTTGTTCCAGTCTGTCTACAGAACCTGCTTACCTGCAGCTACCTACATACCTCATCCGCTGAGCTTATCCAGGAAGCTCTTGCACCGGTCTTACCATTCCTGCCAGGCACCTGTGCCCCTCCTGACTCCTGGTCCTACTGTCCCATCATCAGGGGACCGGCGAGCGGGAGCCGCAAGGGAGGCCCTTCTCTGCTAATCAGACTTACCACTACCAGGGGGCGTGACAGTAGCAGACAGCCATGTCTGAGTCTGAGCAGGGGGCCTCCCCTAAGGAAGGACTGACCGAGGCGGTAAAGAATCTCCAGCAGGGATACACCCGGTTGGAAGAACGGGCGCTGGCCCTACCACCAACTGCCCCATCCGGGGGAAGTCCAGGTCCGTCGGTGGTAATGCTCCCTCCAGAGCCCCGGGTACCAATCCCTGAGAGATTCTCGGGTGCCCGCAACCTCTTTCGGGACTTCCGTAATTCCTGTGAACTGTTCTTTGCACTACAACCACGTACTTTTTCCCTGGAAGCCACCAAGGTGGGCTTCGTGATCTCCTTACTCTCCGGAGACCCGCGGACCTGGGCCCACCGCCTCCTAGAGCAGAAGGACCCCGCATTGGCCGGTCTTACTTCATTCTTTGATACCATGGCTCAACTCTATGAAGACCCCCAACTCTCCGCAACCGTAGAGACCACTCTGCGCACCCATCAGCAGGGGCGAAGGCCCGTGGAAGATTATGTCGCGGACTTTAGGCGCTGGGGTGCGGATACCCAGTGGAACGACGCGGCTCTGCGTCACCAGTTCCACCTAGGACTTTCTGAGGCACTAAAGGATGAGCTGGCAAGAGTTGGGGTACCCCAGACCCTGGACACCCTGATCAACCTGGTCATCCAGATTGACCGACGACTAAGGGAACGCAGGACGGAACGTGCATCCGGTTTCTCTCGTCCTACCTGGATGCTCCCCAAAGCCACAAGTCACCTGCAGACTGGCTCGGTCCATCGGTCTGCACCTCTTCCTGATTCCTCAGAGCCCATGCAGTTGGGGCTCTTGAGGCCCTCTCTAACCTCAGAGGAACGTCAACGTCGTCGGGTCAACAACTTGTGCCTCTACTGCGGTGAGCCCGGGCACTACGTAAGGAACTGTCCGGCCAAGGCTCGTAAGTGCCCTCTCATGCCTGCTAGCTCTATGGACTCCTCAATCCAGGTCTCCTCTCATCTTGCCCTCTCTGTCTCGTTGCAGCTTCCGGGAAGAATCCTCCAGGTGCCCGCCATTATTGACTCCGGGGCATGCAGCTGTTTCATGGACTCTTCATTTGCTGCCCAACACCGGATTCCCCTCCAGTCTAAGGCCCAGGGACTGTCAGTTTACTTGGCGGATGGCTCCTCCATCTGTTCAGGCCCGGTTACGCAGGAGACCACCCCACTGCCCATGACCATCTCGGGCAACCACCAGGAACTTCTTTGTATGGACATTATCTCCTCTCCATTATCCCCTATAATCCTGGGCATGCCGTGGCTGAAGGCCCACAACCTGGTCTCCTTCTCCTCTCTATATTGTCAGATGTCCTGCAGACCTTCTAATTCCTCCCAGTTGGCTACCCTGCTAAGTGTGGACTCTGAGGTGGACCTCCGTCAGGCTATTCCCCAGGCCTACCACGAATACCTAGATGTCTTCAGTAAACAGGCAGCAGAGGTGCTCCCACCTCATAGGGCTTATGACTGCCCAATCGAACTTTTTCCTGGAGCGGAGATCCCCTTTGGAAGGGTCTTCCCCCTGACAGAGGTGGAGCAAGGCAAGTTAAAGGAATACATTGAGGAAAACCTCCGAAAGGGCTTCATCCACCCATCTACCTCTCCTGCGGGTGCGGGCATATTCTTCGTGGAGAAGAAAGACCACACCCTTCGGCCCTGTGTGGACTATAGAGAGCTGAACAACATAACGGTTAAGAACCGTTATCCTCTCCCATTGGTCCCTGAACTATTCCAGAGGCTTGGCACGGCCACCATCTTCACGAAACTTGACCTTCGGGGGCCTACAACCTGGTTCGGATTAAAGATGGGGATGAGTGGAAGACGGCCTTTCGGACACGTTATGGGCATTACGAATATCTCGTGATGCCCTTCGGCCTATGCAATGCCCCCGCAACTTTTCAATACTTCATTAACGATGTACTTCGGGACTTCCTGGACTTGTTTGCCGTGGTATATCTGGACGATATCCTGATCTTCTCCCCCTCTTTAGAAACCCACTGCAGACATGTCAAGGAGGTCCTGGGACGGCTCCGTATCCACGGTCTGTATGCCAAGGCAGAGAAATGCCAGTTTGAACAGGAGAGTATTCCCTTCCTTGGGCTGATCATTTCAAGTACAGGCATCAAGATGGACCCCCAGAAGATCTCCGCCATCTTGAAATGGCCCACTCCGGCAGACAAAAAGGGCATCCAACGGTTTATTGGCTTTGCCAATTTTTACCGTAAGTTTATCAGGGGGTTTTCCGCCATTGTGGCACCCATCACCCAACTGACCAAGCAAGGGACCCGGTTCCGGTGGTCTTCCGAGGCCCAGGAGGCCTTTGATGCCCTTAAGACTCTGTTTACCTCGGCACCCATCCTCAGGCACCCGGACTCCTCTCTACCCTTTACCCTGGAGGTTGATGCCTCCGAAATCGCGGTGGGAGCTATCCTATCCCAGAGGCAGGGGGACAAGTCCCTGCTGCACCCGGTCGCCTTCTTCTCCCGCAAACTGTCCTCGGCCGAGAGGAACTATGATGTGGGCGACCGGGAACTACTGGCGATCAAGGCTGCCCTGGAAGAATGGCGATACCTCCTGGAGGGGGCCTCTCACCCCATTTTAATATTCACCGACCACAAGAATCTGGAATACTTAAAGTCAGCCAAAAGATTGAAACCCAGACAAGCCAGATGGGCGCTTTTCTTTTCTCATTTACCTTTCATGTGACATATCGGCCCGGATCCAAGAATGTCAAACCAGACGCCCTGTCCAGGATGTACCACAAGCACCAGGAAGAAGACCCCCCTGACACTATTCTGGCCCTTGGGAACTTCCTCCTTCTTCAAGAGGACTTACTGTCCCGATTCAAACGTGCCTCAGCAGGGCAAAGGCCCACTTCTGAAACCCAGCTACAGGAGAAGGATGGCCTACTCTGGTACGGGGACAAGATCTACACCCCAGAACAACTCCGGGTAACAACTATGGAGCTATGCCATGACCACGCTTTGGCCGGTCACTTCGGTGTCGCTAAGACCACCGATTTGGTACAGCGTACCTTCTGGTGGCCTCAACAAGGGCTGACTGTAAAAAATTTGTGGACACTTGCCCTACCTGCACCCGGAACAAGAATCCCAAGACCAGGGCCTGGGGTCTCCTTAAACCCCTGTCTGTCCCAGATCGTCCCTGGAGGATGATCTCCTTAGATTTTATTGTGGAGCTACCCCCAGCAGAAGGCCACACGACGATCTTTGTGATCGTGGATTGCCTATCCAAAATGGCTCACTTCATCCCTATGAAGGGCACCCCCTCAGCTCCAGAGACGGCACGGGTCTTTATCAGGGAAATTGTCCGCCTTCATGGGGTTCCGGCTAACATCGTCTCGGACCAAGGGGTGCAATTCACCTCTCGATTCTGGAGGTCCCTGTGCCAGTCCTTGGATATTGAACTCTCTCTCTCCTCTGCCTACCACCCTCAGTCTAATGGGCAGACGGAGCGGACCAATCAGACCCTAGAGCAGTACCTGCGCTGTTTCTCCTCCTTTGCCCAAGATGACTGGATCTCCCTTCTGCCCCTGGCCGAGTTCGCGTATAATAACGCCACCCACTCCGCCACCAAACAGACCCCCTTTTTTGCCAACTATGGGTATCACCCGGCATTCCTGCCTAACTCGCTTCCTGACTGCACTGTGCCAGCAGTCCAAGAACGAATCCAGTTCTTTTCCACCAACAACCAACTTCTCCAAGAAACCATGACCAGGACCCAGGAGTACAACAAAACCATGTTTGACAAGAAGAGACGGGGGGAACTGGTGCTTGTCCCGGGCGAAACCGTATGGCTATCCACCTCCAACCTAAAATTGGCTTGCCCTTCACGGAAACTGGGCCCCCAGTTCTTGGGCCCCTTCCCAGTCAAGAGGAGAATTAACGAGGTGGCTTATGAATTAGAACTTCCGGATTCTCTGAAGATTCACCCGGTGTTCCATGTGTCCTTGCTGAAACCCTCGGTTAGTAACCCTTTCCCCAACCGGAGGGCCATCCCTCCTGATCCAGTCATGGTGGACGGGGAAGAGGAGTTCGAGGTGGAAGCCATCCTTAATGTCAGAAGAAGGCAGAACCAAAACCAGTTCCTAATCAAGTGGAAGGGGTACGGCCCCGAGGAAAACTCTTGGGAGCCCGAGGAGAACATCCACGCTAAGAGTCTAGTCCAGTCCTTTAAGAGAGCCCATCCTGAGAAATTTGCCCCGAGGGGCATCCGGAGGCTGCCCCTTAGGGAGGGGCAATGCCATGAAGGCTCCATCTGTGGCCGGCGACCTGGTGATCCTGCCAGTAATCGGCGCCTCAGCATCCCTGGTTCCCGTTCTCGGCTGCCATTGCGCATGCGCGAGCGCGCGCGTGCACGCGCGCGCCCGCAGACGGGGGCGAGCGTGCGCGGACGGGTGCGCGCCTCCATTGGCGCCAATGAGGCTATTTAAACCCTTCTGTTACTGACGGTCCCCGCTGTCTGCTCTACAACGTTCTGTGTTTGAAACCTGATCTGAAGTCTGTTTACCTGTATCTGACCCGGCTATCCTTTTTTTTATAATTTAAATCTTTATTCAACTTTTTACACTTTACAATTATAACACATTTTATTACAGGAGCATACATTAAAACATTCTCTTAAGAGCCGTTGGGCCCGGACTATTGCTACGACTGACTTGTATACCTTATGTATCATAGTTTTCCCTTCCTTCCCTTCCCCCCCTCCCTCCCTCTCCACCTCCCACTCCCCTCCCTCATCCCCTCCCCTCCTCCCCTCCTAGTGTATTAATGCCTTGTATTTAAGTGTTCTCTATCACCTTTTTACTGCAGAAGTGGAGCAGAGTCCACAAGCACTACAATAATGTGCCTTCTACTGTCTTGGCGAGGTGTTGTCATTTCTCTTTCTCATTAATTGCCCCATTTACGCTGAACCTCCTTTTTTGTCAGCCATGGGTTCCACATCCTCCCAAATTCTTTAAGATTTCCTCTTTTTAGGTATGTTGTCCTTTCCCGACATAGGGTCTCATTTATTGTATTGATCCAGCTATTCACTGTGGGGGGCTCTTTTGATTGCCAGTACATTGCGATCAGTTTCCTGGCCTGGAACATGCTTCTTAGAATTGCAACCGTGGTGCTCTTCCTCTCTCCCCTTTCTCTTCTAAATCCCAAAACACACACCAGAGCCTCCTTTTCTAGTTTAACTGCATATACATCTCTTAAACTATTGGTCACCCCTTCCCAATATCGGAATAATTTTGGGCACTTCCACATCATGTGCAAGAGGTCACCAACCCCCTGACATCTTGGGCATTTGTCGTCTACTCTCCTACCAAACTTAAACAACCGTTTAGGCGTATAGTAGGCCCTATTAACCAGCATCAGGTGGGATATCCTTTGCGGGGGGGAAACTGATATGGCAGGGGCCATTTCCAATATTCTTTTCCACTGATCATTTGATATAACCCCCATATCTTCCTCCCATTTCTGTTTTACATTATGAAGTACCCTCTCTGAGTTCATTTTATGGGTTATCTGCCCATATATTTCTGATATCAGTCGCTTCGTGGAGCCTAAGTGTAGTATATATTGCCATAGATGAGTCTCGTTCCATATCGGAGGAGAGCCCAAAAACTGAGCGTCGAGGGCATGTCTTATTTGCATATAGAAGAAAAACGTGTCCTGTGTTATCTTGAATTCATCTACCAGCTCGTTGAATTTTTTAATTCTATTGCCGTTATATAGTTGTCTTAATCTTTTAATTCCCTGTTGTTCCCATACTCTATTTTTCCCCACCTGGAGGACTTCTTTTAAGTTTTTGTTATCCCATAGGGGAGTGTGGTCAGACATCCCATTATAACCCATTTTTTTTTTAATTACTGTCCAGAGTTTTACTAGCATTTCTATTGTGGGGTATCTAGCTCGGAACGAGTCCGCCTCTAATGCTTCTATAATGGTGCTATGTTTGGACTCCGCCACTATTATTTTCCCATTTGGGTCCCCCCCCCTCTAAGACCCCACATCCCCTAAGTTGCTGCAATTGGGAGGACCAGAAATAGCATTCTGGGCGTGGGACGGCGAATCCCCCTGCCCCCACCGGTAGCTGAAGGGTACCAAGACGAATTCTAGCCTGGCCTCCCTTCCAGATTAATTCCCTGAATAGGGTCTCAATTTTTTGGAACCACTTTCTGTCTATCCATATCGGGGAGTTGTGGAGTATGTACAGGAGTTGTGGCATCCAAATCATTTTAATTAGCCCACATCTCCCCGCAACCGACAGAGGAAAGTGCCTCCAGATCGAAGTTTTCCTCTTAAACTTAGACAGCAGCGGTACAAGATTTTTACATAGATACTGATTGGGGTCCTTTGTTAACGTTATCCCTAAGTATTTCATCGTGTCTACAACCTTTATCTGTGGTGCTCCTAGAATTGTTGGATTACTGATAACATCTATGGGCAGGATTTCCGATTTGTCCCTGTTTGTAACTAAGCCGGAAAACCTGCCAAATTCCTCCACTACCCCAAGGGCGTTTGTCAGTGAGTTATCGGTGTCTCCCAAAAACAGCAGAACATCATCTGCGTAAAGTGCGATTTTTTCTTCTTTCCCTGCCTTTTTGCGGAAGCCGCTTATATCTGGGTTTGTTCTTATTGCAATGGCCAGCGGTTCCATTGCCAGGGCGAAGAGCAGGGGTGATAGAGGACATCCCTGTCTTGTCCCTCTCTCTAGTTCAAACGCCTCTGATGTTACGTTGTTAATTTTTAGCCTAGCTATGGGTTTCTCATATAGCATTTTTATCCACCTGGTGAATGAGGGACCAAATCCGAAGCCTTCCAATACTCTCCACAAATATACCCACTCTATACTATCGAAGGCCTTGGTCACATCTAATGTCATTATCGCCCTTGGTCCCCCATTCACCACCGGGTCTTGTATGTTCAGAAAGGCCCTTCTGATATTGATACTTGTCGAACGGCCCGATATAAATCCTGTCTGGTCTGTGTGGATTATTCTTGTCGTGATTTTATTTAACCTGGTTGCCAGGACCTTGGCCAGAATCTTTGCGTCAGAGCAAAGAAGAGATATCGGTCTATATGCCGCGGCTTCCAATGGGTCTTTTCCCTCTTTTAACAGGACTATTATTGTTGCCTCTAGCATTGAGGCTGGTAGACCTCCCTCCCTGAACGCCTCCTCCAATGTGTTTAGTAATTCAGGTAGCAAGACTTCCCCATATTGCTTGTATGTCTCTATTGGGAGACCGTCCGGGCCGGGGGATTTCTGATTAGCCATATTTCCCACTGCCTGTTGTAGTTCCGCTAGGCTTATTGGAGTCTCAAGTTCTTCTCTCTCCTCCGGTGTAATACATGGGATCTCCAATCCCCGCAGGAAATCGTCCATCAACCTCTCTGCTCCAGCCTTCTGGGCTGTGTAGAGGGTTTTGTAAAAGGCTCTAAAATGCTGGACTATTCCTGTGGTATTGGAGATAATTTCTCCTCCCTCTCCTCTTATAGCCTGAATAGTTGATGGTGGTGCATTGGACTTTACTAACCGCGCAAGCATCCTCCCCACGCTCTCCCCCTCTGCGAAGGACGCCTGCCGCTGAAGGAGTCTATTTGTTTCGACCTTCCTCATAATTACCAATTTATGTTCCTGTTGCTTATCCAGCCACATTTTTTTCTTTGCGTCCGTCGCATCTGTTATATATTGGTGTTCTGCACTTAATGTCTCCCGTTGGACTCTTTCCTCCTCTGCTCTCGCGTCTTTATTAAATTTTGCTATTTGTTGGATCAATGTCCCTCTTAGAAATGCTTTTAGGGTGTCCCATATTATTCTTGGGCGTGCCGTACCTGAATTAAATTCCAAAAATTCTCTTAATTTGGGTAACACCCCATCTGCCTCTTTAATTAGTTCATACCAGCTGGGGTTTATTTTCCACTCTCGCCGATTTTGTTTTTCCCCTATTTTTACTGTCGTTATTATTAGAGAGTGATCAGATATTCCCCTAGGCCGGAATACAATGTTTTCTATAATTTGTGACGCTCTCTCGTTCCCGAGGACCAAATCTATCCTCGAGAGAGTAGAGTAGGTAGCGGAGTAACATGTATATTGCCGGGCTGTGGGATTACGTGTCCTCCAAATATCAATTAATCCCATTTCCTCTATACATTGGATCAACTTGCATTTTTTTGTAGAAGCGGGAGTTCCATGTACGGGGAACCTATCTAGGTCTCTATCCGGAGCTTCATTAAAATCTCCTACTACCAGGACCGGTACCTCGCCTTTATCTAAGAGAAAATCATTCAGTTTAAGTATAACTTCTAATTTAAATGGTGGGGGAATGTAAACATTTGACAGTACAATACAGAAAGATATACCTCCCATGCTCGTCTATGCTGATCTGTCTACAGGAGAAATTCGACCCCGCTCTCACCAGTATGCTTACCCCTCTGCTGTATGAAGAGTACACTGAATGATACTGGCAGTGGTATTTCCTGCTTTGCAGAAGGGGCGCAGTTTGTTTGGTCAAGTGGGTCCCACCCCATAGTTTTCCAATATCGAAAAAATTGCTGCTCTCTTAACTGACGTCCCCATTCCTCTAACATTCCATGTGGCTATTTTCAAAGCCATCCTCTTTTCTTTCTTTTTTTTTTCATGGGGTAGATTAACTGCCCCTTTCGAACTGGATAACTCTCTGTCAATACACTCGGGGTTTCCACGATAGTAAAAAAGGAAGAAAAAAAGAGGGCAAAAAAATACAAAAAAAAAAGAAAAAGACAAAAACCCAGAGACAAGGGCCTATTATTTTTACCCCGTATCTCGGTGTGATACCCCTTAGGTTCTCGTTGTTCCACTCCAAGCATTGTGCATCCAAGCATTGTGATCAATTGTGAACAGGGCTTAACCCACATTCCCTCTATTGCCCATATTTTAATCCCTAACTTCACGCCTATGTGTCCATTCATCGTGCTTGCATTTACCTTATTATTTCTGGTGATACTTCTCTGTGTTATGTCTACATTATCCCTCTTCCCTCTTTGTGTTGATTGATCTGTTGCGTGTTTATCCCCCCCTTTAACCCACCCTCCCCAGCTCCCCTCTTCCCCTTCTCCTCCCTCCCCTCCCCCCCCTCCCCCCCCCCTCCCCCCACCCCCCTCCCACCCCACCTTACCAGGTGTTCCCCAAAGGGGTTCCAAGTGACCATTTCCCATTCTTGCTTGTCCTCATTCACACCCATTCTACAAGTACAGTATTTGTGTGCATTTATCTCCCTCCCCACCCACCGGTAAATTGTTAAATACGTTCCAACAAAAATAAAACAAAAAAAGGGAAAGAGAAAGAAGAAAGAAAAAGGGAGAAAAAGGGGGAAGGAAAAAAAAGGAAAAGACACCCATCAATAGCACAGACTAATAGTGGTACACAATATTACCAAGTCAATACGTAGTGCAGATACATTCAATACGTAGTGCAGATACATTCTTCGAGCCCACATTCATAAATATATATAGTTTTCCCCCTTTCTTCATCTTTAGATGATCTTAAGTGCTGCATAGTTTAATTTTCTCAGCTGGCCCAAAAAAGAAAAAAAAAAAAGGAGAAGGAAGGGGGTTCCCGCAGAAGTAATATAATAATTACAAGAGTATAAGAGTATTGCCCGCTAGGCTATTGGATGATTTAATTAGGCTTTCCGTCGCCTCTGCCCCTCCGCATGTATGAAGTAGGTGAGGGGGGAAACAGGAGAAACAGAGGACACTCACCGCACCTTTCTCTTATTTATGCTGCAGTCAGACAACTACAAAAATATCCCCAGTCCAGTCCAGACCAGAAAACATAATCAGACTTGGCTCTCCCCCTTATGGGTAGCTCTTGTGTCACTGTTAAACGCTTTGTTAAACACTTTAGGGCTACTGTTCAAAATCAATTGGATCGCCTTGCAATCAGGGGAGGGGGGGGGGGGAACCAGGGGGGGGAACCAGCACTGATGCCTAGTATAGCAGGCAGCTTATGCCATATTTTACAATAGTCCTTTGATTATGTTTAAGAGGGAGCCAGGTATATATGCACAGCGCCAGACAAGGGAAAAAAAAAAGGAAACAGTCCTCCAGTTACTTTAAGCAGAGTAACCGCCGTCCTTTAATGTCTTTTCCCTTTCTCAGCCGGCCATACGCTCCAGAGCGCCGGTGTATCAAGTTGAATCTCCCGCCGCTCTCTTCCTCTCAGTACGAGCAGCGGGCAGGAGATGGCGTGTGACGTCAGGATCCGGAGAGGCACAGATTAAGGCTCCATTAAGGCTCAATTTTCGGGCATATTAAATGATCGGGCGGAGGGAGGAGAAGCACACACAGAGACTCTCACACTCCTCACTCACCACACCTCATGCTCGGTCACGCCCCCTCCGACCCGGCTATCCTTGACCATCCGCTCTGTCCCTGTGTATCGACCTTGGCTTGTCTGTGACCATCCTCTTGTCTTCTCCACCTGTACTGTGCTGCCAGCCTGATACCTGACCCGGCCCGTCTGACCATCCCAGAGCCAGCTTACCTGTTGTTCCAGTCTGCATACAGATCCAAGTCTGCCTGTTGTTCCAGCCTGCACACAGATCCAGCTTACCTGTTGTTCCAGTCTGCATACAGATCCAAGTCTGCCTGTTGTTCCAGCCTGCACACAGATCCAGCTTACCTGTTGTTCCAGTCTGCATACAGATCCAAGTCTGCCTGTTGTTCCAGCCTGCACACAGATCCAGCTTACCTGTTGTTCCAGTCTGCATACAGATCCAAGTCTGCCTGTTGTTCCAGTCTGTCTACAGAACCTGCTTACCTGCAGCTACCTACATACCTCATCCGCTGAGCTTATCCAGGAAGCTCTTGCACCGGTCTTACCATTCCTGCCAGGCACCTGTGCCCCTCCTGACTCCTGGTCCTACTGTCCCATCATCAGGGGACCGGCAAACGGGAGCCGCAAGGGAGGCCCTTCTCTGCTAATCAGACTCACCACTACCAGGGGGCGTGACACACATGCACCCTCCAAATGAAAAAAACTCTCTAGCAATACACACCAAACTGAGCATGTGCAGAGTGCCCCCACAGCTCTGTTCTATCAGTAGATAGATTGGGAACAGTGGAAGAAAGGGAGGATCAGATACGACAGGATCAAACAGCCTTTTTACACAATGCAGAGGATTAACCCCTTAGGTTCCACAATGAGTATAACAAGCATGCTTTACTGCATATGCAGACTGATTTTTGTGGGTTTAGTAACACTTTAAATGTGAACACTAGATCTGGCACTAGAATTATTGCTCTCACTCTGAAATTGGTGGTGATACCTCACATGGGTGGTGCAAGCCCTGATTTTTTTTTTTTTTTTCTTTTTCAAAGAATTTTATTGAGTTTTATCAGGATAACAGTAAATTGTAACAGTAAATTGTAACATACAGAGCAACTGAAAATACCAAGCTCAACAAGAAGCAAATGTGTACAGTTGATATAAACTTATAATACTCTAAGGAAGACAGTCGTGAGAGAGAACAGCGGCGATCGGTACTATAAAGATATGCTTCTCTGTTCCCCGTGAGGGGGCCTGTGCCGTAAAAAGTCATGGCAATGTGTTAGCAGGAGAACAGTGTAGTGAGTTCCGAGAGTACCTTATCTACAAGGTGAGTGGTGTGAAGTGTCAGTGGGCTCACTTATCGGGGGGGGGGGGGAAGATGGGGGTCATGGTTGCGTCCTTCGCGGGCGGCCCATATACCGTACACCCCTATAGGGTACTTGCTGTGGACGGTAAAGGGTCTGAGAGTCAAGAACTAGTATCAGTAACATGGAAGGAGCATCCTGACTTGGGTGTAGAGCCCAAAGGGTTAAGAGCACGTGGGGTAGGGTGGGGGAGGAGGTGAAGAAGGGGGTTCCAGTGACCGTCTTGGAGATTGTTCCTATCTATGAGAGCCACTAGTTGAGTGGGGGGGTGGGTTCATGTGAAAGGGAGGCGAAGGATAAGCAAGGGGGGCGCAGGAAGAAATGTAATGGTTGGCGACCAGACATGTAGGTGTCTGAATGAGGACATAGTGTAGTAAGTTTAAGGTGGGTATGACGCGAGAGGAGGTGAGGTGGCTTGTGCCGTGGAGCTTCTAAAGTGTAGCCAGCAGGCCCAAGTGTTTGTAAATTTGGTTGGGTTATCACGAGCTTGACAAATGAGTTGTTCCATTTCAGCCGTTCTGTCGACCCGACGTATCCAGTCGTCGATTGAGGGTGGGGTGTTGGTTTTCCATAGAGCAGGGATACAAAGGTTGGCAGCGTTGACCAGTTGAAGGGATAGAGACCTTTTGTATGGGCCAAGAGGCTCGGGAGTATGGTGCAGTAAGTAGTATGCAGGAGTAAAGGTAGGTGTATCTGTAGTGATGTTGGAGATCATTGTATGGATTTCTGACCAAAATGGTTGGATGAGGGGGCAGTCCCACCACACATGAAGGAGGGTGCCCCGTGCGGCGTTGCACCTCCAGCAAGTTGGTGGAGTAGTTGGGTGAAAGTGATGTATTTTGTCAGGAGTCCTGTACCACTTAGAAAAGAGTTTGTATCTGTTTTCTTGTGTAGAAACGTTTAGCGAGCCCTTGTGGATGAGAGTGAATATGCGTTCCCATTCAGCTTGGGAGAGTGTTAGGGCGAGATCTGATTCCCATTGAGTGACTAGTTTGTCCTCCTTGATTACATGTTTGGAAAATAGGAGGGCGTATATGGATGAGATCAAGTGGCTTTGTGGTTCCATATTGGTGCATAAGAGTTCGAAAGGTGTGTATTCCCTGTGCCATGAGAGGGTGGATGTTGTCGTGTTAAAGAAGTGTTGTAGTTGTAAATATTTTTAAAAAGGGAATATTGTATTCGGGTAGTGCCGTGGAGAGGGTGGAGAAAGACATTAATGATCCATTTTGGAAGAATTGTTGTGCTCTAACACGTGAAGAGCGTGTATTGCCCGTCTGGTCGTGTAAGGATAGGCCAGGGGGGAATTCAGGGTTGTTTTCTAATGGGGTCATGGGGCCATGGGTGGGTGTGACGCCAAGTGATTTGCAAGCTACTTTGAAGATGGAAAGAGTAGCTCCAGTAAGCGGATGTAACGCGTAATCTTTTGGGACATGTCTAAGGTTAATCCATGGCGAGTTTGACAGAGGGAGTGATGAGAAGGAGTCTTCCAATGTGATCCATTCTTTGGTAGTACTATGGACATGCCAGTCGACAATTCTAGTGAGATGTGAGGCCCAGTGGTATTTTTGTAGGTCTGGGAGGCCGAGACCTCCCAGTGTTTTAGGTAAAACCATCCTATTCCAACCTATGCGAGGGGTCTTGGATGACCATATAAAGATCCTGCATAAACGTTTATAGTCATTAAAGAATGAGGTTGGTAACCTAATTGGGATAGTTTGAAAAAGGTAAAGGAGTCTGGGTAGAATATTCATTTTTATCAAGGCGATTCTACCCATCCAAGAAAAGGAACCCAGATGCCATTTCTGGAGGTCTCCTTGAATGGATAGCAGCGCCTTTGAGAAATTCCTGGCGAACAGATCACGGAGATTTGTCGGGATTTTGATTCCGAGGTAGGAGAGTTCATGTGTCTCCCAGCTAAATGGGAAGTTAAGTTTGCTTTGTTGGACCAGAGCCGTTGGTAGAGTTATATTTAACGCCTTAGATTTCTCGAAATTGATCCGGAGGTTGGACAGGGAGTGGAATAGGGAGAAGTCAGCCAGAAGGTTGGGGATGGTGGTGATGGGGTCAGCAAGAAAAAGTAGGATATCGTCCGCATAGGCAGCTATTTTATATTGCTTGTGACCTATTTCAATGCCTTTGATGGAGGGATTGTCTCTAAGTTTTCGAATCATAGGTTCCATGGTTAGGATGAAGATGAGTGGGGAGAGGGGACATCCTTGACGGGTTCCATTGGACACAGAGAAGGCATCCGACAGGCAGCCGTTGATCCTGATCCTGGCCGTTGGGGAGGAGTATAACGCCATGATCATGTGCAGCATACGGGGTGGAAGGCCTATAGCATTCAGTGTGGCCTCCATGAAGTCCCAAGCTACCCTGTCAAATGCCTTCTCTGCGTCCAGGGAAAGAAAAAAAACGGGTGTAGCAGTTTTGGAAAGCCAATGGTGGATGTGTAGAGCTTTGATGGTGTTGTCCCTGGCTTCCCTGCCAGGGACAAAACCAACCTGCTCTAGAGAAACTAAATTGGGGATAAAGGGGAGAATGCGATTCGCCAAAGCTTTCGCATACAGTTTTACGTCCACATTGAGCAACGAGATTGGGCGATAGTTGGTCACTAGTGTGTGGTCTTTGCCTGGTTTGGGAAGGAGTGTGATGTGGGCTTCGAGTATATCCCTGTGAGCCGCGGAGTCTGGAGAGAGGTCATTGAGGGCTTTCGTAAGGTGCGGAATGAGTGTGGTCGGGAAGGCCTTGTAGTATCCGACAGACAGGCCATCTGGGCCTGGGCTCTTACCCGACTTCATTTGTTTCAAGGCCATAAGTATTTCGTCTTGTGAGAGGGGTAGATCTAGTGTCATGGAGTCTTCAGTGGAGAGGGGGGTGGGGCCATATTGTGTCAAGAATTCGGAGATGGCCGTTTGGCGGTCTGTGTTAGAATTGGTCTGACGTGTGGGTGGGAGATTGTATAATTTAGAGAAATAGCGTACGAAATGGTTAGAGATGTCTTCCGTGGTAACCAGGGATTTGCCTGAGGGATGTTTAATTGTGTGAATTGTGTGGGCCGTTCTTTTGGTCTGTATTGCTCTCGCTAGAAGTTTGCTCGCTTTATTGCCAAATTCATAGTAAATTTTTTGTGTCATTGCAAATTTGCGTTTCAGTTCACCATGAAGGACGTCCCTGAGGTCCTCGCAAGTTTTAGTCAGATCAGTTAAAGAAGAGGCAGCAAGGGACGCTTTGTGTGCGTGCTCAAGTTTGCGGATGCGAGTAGTCAGTTCTGTAATGCGAGCATGTCTGTGTTTAGTACGCTGCGCGGCAATAGAGAATAGTTCTCCCCGGACAACACATTTATGTGCGGCCCAGGTGACCGTGTGGGAGGTGTCATCAGAAGAGTTTTCCGCGAAGAAGTTGGAGAGGCAGGAGTGTATGCGTTGTACGTTGGCGGCGTCAGTCAGTAGCGAGTTGTCAAGTCGCCAGATAGAGGCCCTAGGTCGGGAAGTCGGGAGACGTAAGGTCATGGAAATAGGGTTGTGGTCCGAAAGTACAGAAGGGTCGATGGAGGCAGCAGAGAGATAGGACAGGCTTGCTTGAGATATAAAAAAGTGGTCAATCCTGGAATATTTGTTGTGAGGGTGGGAGAAGTAAGTAAAATCCTTCACGGTGGGGTGTAGTGTGCGCCAAGAGTCGTGGAGTTGCAGGTTGAGGAGTTCCAGTCGTATTGCCCGAAGGGCTCGGTAGGTCAGGGAAGATGATCCGTTGGACGTGTCTATTGAGGGTGTCAGGGTTACATTAAAATCTCCCCCAACTAAAAGGGTACCTGATTGGAAGCTGGCAAGTAATTGCAGAGTGGAGCGAAAAAAGGGGACTTGTTTTGAGTTGGGGGCGTATATGTTGGCGATGGTAAGGGGTCGTTGATATAAAGTACCTTTAATAAACAGGAATCTACCGTGTGGATCCCTTTGGACATCAGTGATCTGAATGGGGCAGTGTTTAGATATGAGGATGGATACCCCTTTGGATTTCGCTTCGATGTTTGAGGAGTGAAAGGCCGTGGGGAAGTGAGCATTTTGGAGCTTAGGAATGGAGTTGGTACGGAAGTGTGTCTCCTGTATGAGTGCGATTTGGGTCTTCGAGCGTTGCAAGGAATATAAGAGTTGAGATCTCCTTTCAGGTGTGTTGAGTCCTCTAATGTTTATGGAGCATAGTTTGAGTGTATGGACAGAAGGTCGTTGGTCGTCCTGTGAGGCTGGAATAGGGATAACGTTCGCCATGGTTGTGTGGGAAGGAAGGGGAAGGGAAAGGGATGAGCGAACAGTAGAGGCAAAGGTTTTCTGTGTATCTGGGGGGTCACTGGAGTTGGACCGATGAGGTGTGGATAGGTGTGTCCACAGACCTCTCGTGGAAGACTGTATCGGTAGGTCACGGAATGAATGTGGCGCGAGGGCCCCGAAAGGGGGAGACCTTACACCAACACGTATCCGTGTGTGGGGTCGACCAGGACCGTGGCGGTGAAGAGAGAGTGGGAGTGTGAGGTAGTCCGTCACCACAGGATCAATGGGATCAGTGGTGGAGGTATGCGTAAGGTAGGCAGTTATTGTTTGATAGGGCATGGTGTCTTAATGTATTAAATTATGGGCAACCGCCCATATGTGAAGAAGCAAAGTGGTAAACCGATCACACCGATGGGTATTAAGCGATATTTCCCAAATATGGGGGTAACTTTTAGGCACAAGTGAGCAAGCCCGTTGGCCAGCTTGCAGGGTCAGACATGTGCGGGAAGATCGGTTGCCACGTATGTCGTCCCGCACAGGTCTGTGAAGCCGTACAGGCAGGTGGTGTGATTGGTAACCGCATACACAAGTAATACTCAGGTAACAATAAAATAGTGTATAAGGAGAAGCAAACTAAACCATACATCAATGTGTAAAACCTGGGGGACTGTAAAGGAAAAAACATTGCAAGTGCTGTTTAGAGAAATTATGTACTTTGTTAGTGATATGATCACAAGTATAGTTACCCATCAGACGAGGAAAAAACAAACAAAAAAAAGAAAAAAAGAAAAAGGGGTTCAGGAAGCGTCAATCGGGCTCTATGGGTGTGCTTGTATCTGTGCACCCCGACATCCAGCAAAGTAGCGTCATTCTGGGTAGAGGTGGTATCAGTCACCAGCAGGGGAGCCGTGGTATCATTGAGTCAATGGTGTGAGGAGTGAAGTATTCCGGAGCCGAGTGTCTCTCTGAGAGGCTGGTGGCGAAGCGTTCCGTATTGCTGAGAGTCAGTATGCGGCCGAAGGCTTATGGTAGAGGTGGGTGGTCGGCTATGCAGGGCCAGTTCGTGATCCCAGATGGGACAACAGATGCGTTAGGAGTAGTAGGTCGGAAGGTAGCGTGATATGGAGAGCTCCGTAGAGAAAGTCAGGATCGTCGGGTGTTAAAGAGAATTCCTTGCGTGAACGTGTTGCGCATTAGGTCATACCTCCGTCAGGAGGTGGTATTTTAAGCCGCGGAGCATCCTGGGGTCTGTAGTCTTCTCCTCCTCAGCTTGTTGGCGGGCAGAAGTCGTCCTATACAAGATAGGGAGGTGTCTAGAGGTGCTGTAGAGCCAATGAGCAGTGCGATCCGTAGGGGGCCGGCCGAAGACAGTTGTGAGGGGAGAAAGTGTTCAGAACAATCGCAGCACAACAAGGCCGTAGATAAAAACATGGTGGATAGTATGGCGGTTAGCGTTTCCTTGTATAGTGAACCGCAGATCGTGGAGAAAGAGAGTAAAATAAAAAATGAAAAAATAGAATTACAAAATAAAAATCAAAATCAAAAATTAGGGCAGGTTCTGTGGAGATGGAAGAGGTGGGCATCCGCATTGAAGTATACTTGCGGACCAGATGAGTTAACGATCCCTGCGATTCCTTCGAGCTCCAGGTGATGCCGAAGGGCTTCGCCCTCGGTTTCCCATTTGGAGTCTGGTGTTGCGCCTCGGGGTAGAAGGAGATCTCCTCCTGCGGTATCTGGTATTCTGGGCATCCATAGGTTCTTCCATGGCCTCGTCCTTTCCAGAGGCAGGGTGGCGGAATTCAGCATACCAGTTATGTAACGGTATCAGAGGGATACCGAGTGCTCTACAGAAGTGCGGTAGATCTTCAGGCACTCTGAGAAGGGCTGTGCGGCCGTGGGCAGAGGCAGAAAGGCAGAATGGGAACTTCCACTTGTAGGTGATATTATTTTCCCTCAGGACATCCAGCAGAGGTTTAAGGTCTCGTCTGTGCCGTAATATTATGCCTGAGAGGTCCTGATAGATCTGAATAGGTGACCCTTCATGTAGGATTTGCTGCATGCTTCTCGCCTGCTTGATAATGTCCTCCTTCAGTCTATAATCAACGATACAGCAGACAATATCTCATGGGGGATCACCCTCTTTCCCTTTAGGGCGTAGTGCACGATGTAGCCGTTCCATGACTATAGGAGATTGGGGTGGATGGTTGAGGAGGCCATTAAAGAGGCTTATCATGGCTTGGGGGATTGAATCCCCTTCAATAGATTCGGGCATACCGCGGACCCTGAGGTTATGGCGGCGGCCCCTATTGTCTAAATCTTCTAGATGGCGTTGCATGTCACGCATCTGTAAAGTATGGGAGTCGATGCGGGTGGTTGTGACATGTAAGAGCTTGTCATGGCGTTCGGTCACTTGTTCCACGGTTTTAACTCTGTCAGATAGGGTATGTATGTCGAGCCGCAGTTCGGCAATGGCAGCCGCCAGAGTGCCTTTTATATCATCTGCTACTGATCGTAAATCATGTATGTTCAGCTGAGGATGTGGCATCAGATCTATCCCGTCGTTGTTCCCGATCGGGTGGGTATGCTGGGGAGTAGAGAGCGGTTGGATAGTCAGCGGCGGTTGTGAGGTGGAGTGGCGGGAAGGCACCATATTCCCTCTGCCCGTCCTGAACATTTCGGGGATGTGTTGGCTTGGGGTTCCACTCAATTCCCGGGGGGATCGAGAGCGGGAGGCAGACGAGGTGCGGGAAGCTGTCCCCATTTCTTGGGTAAGATTTGGTAAAGTATTACCTCCTTTTTTTTGAAGTTTTCGATCCTGTGGTGCCGGAGCTCGGGAGTTATGCGACTGTCTTCATGCCAGGTCAGGCCACGCCCCCTAAGCCCTGATTGCATATGCGTGTGCTTTAATTTTTTTTTTTATGTTATTATTTATTTTAATGACCTTTAATGATATCACAAGGGATGAACAACATATCTTGCGATAGATGGGACAGTGTCAAGTCCTCTTTAATGAGAGATCTGGGGTCTTCCTCTGCCCTCCAAAGCAACTGATTAAACAAAGAAGGGTTTCATTGGCTGCTTCACTGGTCAGTAACGTGAACAGTAAACGAAGAAGTGAAACCAGAAGAGCCGAAATCAATGTTGCTTCTGTAATGGAATCCGGACACCCTAACTGGGTATCTCCGCCACGACATTGCTTCCCAAAGCTCTGGAACACGAGACCAGTGGATATGGCTAAGTTACCCCAAGAACTAGGTAGTACCAGTTTTGGAGTAAACCAGAATAATAACTGTTCATTTGAACAAGTATACAGGCTTTTATACAATTGAGAAGGGCATTCCCCCTTCTGATCAGATTACCCTAACAATACAAAGTGCACACAGGAATATAATTACAACAACAGACATATACTATAAACATGATGTTAATTAACCCCCTGGATGACTCAGAGGTCTGACCTTCCAAGTCAGACTTGCCGTCTCCTACCTCTCAAACTACAATACACATTATCATAAGTATAAACACAGAACACCTTCAGACAATAGCAGAGTTAATTAGCACAAACAAAAGTGGGTGAAAGACCCTTAGGCGGCACACTAGACCTACTTTTAATAAACACATTATGGAAGGGGGCCCCAGACAGGTGGCTTGCTGATGACATCAACATCAGCTATGAGTCCCAAGCTAGCAGAGACCATCATGGCCCCCTTAAAAATGTCTTTTTGCATTACATAACATAACATCTTCCCAAATGCTTGTAGCTCCCTTAAATTCCAGGGCCCATAGTCGGTAGGCAAGAGGCTAGCATTCAGTCCCCTCCAAAAGCCTCTGTCCCGGGTGAGTCTATCACAGCTCTAGCTTCATTCATCACAGAGGATGGGGAGGAACGGCGGTGGGTGGTTGCAGGAGGTGGAGGATCCTCTTCTGAGGACTGTAGAGCCACTTTGATCACTTTTACATGAAAGTCCATCGCCAGCCTTACATTTTGATACCAGGATCATGGCTACAGCTGCAGCATGATCCTGGTACAGTGCCTTGAAAAAGTATTCATACCCCTTGACATTTTTCAAATTTTGTCATGTTACAACAAAAAACATAAATGTATTTTATTGGGATTTTATGTGATAGACCAAAACAAAGTGGCACATAATTGTGAAGTGGAGGGAAAATGATGGATGGTTTTCACATTTTTTTACAAATAAATATCTGAAAAGTGTGGTGTACATTTATATTCAGCCCCCTTTACTCTGATACCACTAACTAAAATCTAGTGGAACCAATTTCCTTCAGAAGTCAACTAATTAGTAAATAGAGTCCACCTGTATGTAATTTAATCTCAGTATAAATACAGCTGTTCTGTGCAGCCCTCAGAGGTTTGTTAGAGAACCTTAGTGAACAAACAGAATCATAAAGGCCAAGGAACACACCAGACAGGTCAGGGATAAAGTTGTGGAAAAGTTTAAAGCAGGGTTGGGTTATAAAAAAATATCCCAAGCTTTAAACACCTCACAGAGCACTGTTCATCATCATCACCATCATCATCATCATCATACTCTGGAAAGAGTATGGCACCACTGCAAACCTACCAAATCATGGCTGTCTACCTAAACTGACAGGCAGAGCAAGAAGAGCATGAATCAGAGAAGCAGCCAAGAGGCCCATGGTAACTCTGGAGGAGCTACAGAGATCCACAGCTCAGGTAGGAGAATCTGTCCACAGGACAACTATTAGTCGTGCACTCCACAAATCTGGAATTTATGGAAGAGCGGCAAGAAGAAAGCTTATGTTGAAAGAAAGCCATAAAAAGTCCAGTTTGCAGTTTGCGAGAAGCCATGTGGGGGACACAGCAAACATGTGGAAGAAGGTATGTGGAATAAAATACATTTACCTTTTTGGTTGTAACATGACAAAATGTGGAAAATTTCAAGGGGTATGCATACTTTTTCAATTCACTGTATAACCACTTCCCTCTCTCCCTTACTGCTAGTTTACACATGCTTCAAAACACGGCTTCGTACATGCTTGGTTAAAGCTCTCTGAACGCCAGTCAAAGCTCCTGTCACTAAATAAAATGGTTAGCTTACAGTCCTGTTTACACCTTGCTTTTGCTTGGTGCTTCAATTAGGCTTCAGTGGGGCTTCGATGAGGCTTTGGTGGAGCTTCAATGGGGCTTTTATGGGGCTTTGGTGAGGCTTTGTGGGGCTTAGATGAGGTTTGTTGGAGAACCTTAGTGAACAAACAGAATCATAAAGGTCAACACACCAGACAGGTCAGGGATAAAGTTGTGGAGAAGTTTAAAGCAGGGTTGGGTTATAAAAAAATATCCCAAGCTTTACTTTCAAGATATTTATTGAACATTTAGCAAAAAGTCAGTACAAAAGAACCACTAACAGCGGAACAGAGAGAGAAAGAGGGAACATGTACAATACAAAGTAAATTGAGACCCACAATGTCAATACCATAACCGTAAAAGAAAAAAAAATGGCGAAATAGTGGCCAGTACTACATCACCTGTTACATCTGGCAGAGTAGGCTATACCAGTGGAGACTACCTAAAAAAAAAAAAAAACATGGTAAACATGTGAGGTGCTAGTATAGAAACTCTTGGGTAACCAATCATACAATAGAAGGAAAATGAGAAAGAAGATAAAGAATAGTAAAAAGAAGACACAGAGCAGGTAAGAGTGATCCGAACCAGGGTCAAGGAGGAAAAGATACTCCCCAAAACCATAGAGATGTGCTAAGTTAATGTACCAGAGAGACATGCATATATGTGGCCCATGGCTCCCAGGTCTGTTAAAATTGTTTAACAGTATCCTGCAAGATGCTAACAATATTCTCATTTAGCATAATCCAGGTGACTTTTTTCCTAGCCTGTGCCAGGGACACTGTGGGTTGTTTCCAGGAACTGGCAGGAGTAATTTTATCCCCTAGCAAGATAAAGAATATCAAATGTTGTAGGTATTTAGGTAACCCAGGCACAGGGGTATTAAGGAGTGCTACACGTGGAGTCTGGGGTATCGATTGCTATGAGTCAACGCAAAGATGATGTTCCAAAAACCCTGGATTCTAGGGCAATCTCACCAGACATGGCACATTGTTCCCGGCATCTTGTAACCTCAGAAACATAGTGGTGATGCAGAAGGGTACATTTTGGCAACCCGAGTTGGCACCGAGTACCAATGGGTGAGCACCTTCAAATTGGCCTCGATCAAGATGACATTAATAATACCCTTATAAGACCGCAGGAAACAACTGTGCCATAGCTCCGGGTCCCTCTCCTCTCCCAATTCGGTGTCCCAGTCCTCCATATAGGGGAGTCTAGGGGAAGATCCCAGTAGCAGCCCATAGACCAGGGAAATACCCCCACGCTGATCTGCATCCTGTGTGCACCACTTTTCATAAGAGGATACCTGATAATGGTCAGGCTTAGCCGGCCAGAGGGAATGTAAAAAATTTGAAATTTGAAGAAAAGGGAAATGCTCTGACAAAGGCATCTCGAGGACCTCCGTGCAATGACGAAGCGTAAAAGGTCCCCTGTGTGTAATGAACTGCCCAATCCTGTATAGCCCTTTATCCAACAACCATTTAAAAGCCTTGATGTCCTGCCCTGGAGGGAAATCCGGGTTATTAAATATGTAAGCTAATGGGCGAAAAGAAGAAACCAGGTCAGTATTCGAGCAGAGTCTATTCCACAATGCCACTGAGTGGGAGAGATTGGGTGCCAGGATGGGAGGTCGGTGTTTAGGAGCGCTCCACAAAAGGTAGTCTAACATGTAGCCAGGGGTTGCCATCCTCTTCATATGAACCCAGTCAGGTTTGGCATATCGAGAGAAGACTACGGAGAGTTGTGTGAGGTGAGCCGCCTGATAATACTTAAACAGGTCAGGCACTCCAAGCCCTCCCTGCGTCTTGGGGTAAAATAAAATTCTCTTTCAGAAGAGATGCCCCCTATTGCCCCATTTAAATCGCACTACCTTTGCCTGAAAACGAATAAGTACTGATCAGGGAACAGGAATAGGTAAGGACCTAAAAAGATAAAGAATTCTGGGTAGTAGCGTAATTTTGACTGTATGGATTCTCCCCAACCATGATAGATTATGTAGTGACCACGGCTGGAGATCTTCTTGCAATTTATGAAACAGTGAGGGATAATTGTTTATATAAAAAGTCTATATTGGCCGTCAATTGAACCCCCAAATATGGTATATGGGTAGGGTACCAAACGAAAGGGAAGTGGTCCTTAAGGCGATCGACCTTATCTGTGGGGACTGCAATATGCAATGCCACGGACTTAGTCATATTGACTTGCAAGCCAGATACCCTACCAAATTCCTGAATCAGTCTGAATACCTTAGGGGCAGAGGTCATGGGGGAGATCAGGAACATCAGCAAGTCAGGTGGACTGAAACCCGGACACATGATTCAAAACCCGAACTGTCCGGGTGAATCCTGGATAGGTGGCAACCCTAGCTGTGACGTGGTTCAGCCCGCCTCTGGCTTCGTCCTCAGCCAGTAGCTGACTGAAGTCTGTTACATCCATCCCTCTCCCTCCATCACCCAGTCCCGACTACCAGCCCACCCAGCTAACTATGTGGGCGGGCCAGGATGACACCGGGTGATGGCGGAGTGGTGCGACTTTTGTTATGGGGGAATCAGACACCCTGACCCAGTCCACCCCTCCCCAAGACAAAACCTATTTTCCGGGATTCTGCCGGGGCAAGCTCAGACCGGGGGAGGCTCTGAATTCTGTAAACGTTCCGGCCAAATTGTGACTGTTGGCAACTATGCACATGGTAAAGAGCTGCTGTGATTGGCTCTTTACCCCGATCTGTGATCAGCTGTGTCTGAAAGACACAGTGATCACAGAGCGAGCTGGATGCATGTCGCAGAGGCGCACGTTCTGGGAGAACATCAATAGTAGCCCTCCTATAACTGGACGAGGGGGCGACACCCCTCTGAAAAATGCCCTCCCTTGTTTGCTGCGTGGTAGATACGCCCCTGCCACTAATAACCCCTTCAGTTCACAGTGACAAGATACAGTACTGCCACACCCCCTCCTCCTCATCACACTTTGTGCTGCAATAACATGTACACGGGGGATTTACTTAAACTGGAGAGAGCAAAATCTGTTGCAACTCTGCACAAAAACAATCAGCTTTCAGCTTTTGTCATTATTAATTGAAAAAACTAAAGTTAGAAGCTGATTGGCTACCATGCACAGCTGCACCAGATTTTGCACAGGTTTAGTAAATCTCCCCCGGTGCGTCACGCTGTCATTTATTTTCACATACGAGCATTGCATGGTAACGCGCTGGTGGTGTGTGTTGTGGTTAAGGATGAGCTCCGACGTGTTTGCATATGGCACATGCAGAGCCCGCCAGAATGTTGGCACTGAGCTGCGCTAATCACAGGCAGTGAGACATTTCCCGATCTCTGCAGCCGCGCATAGGGACAATGTCTCACTGCCTGTGATTAGAGCAGTGTAGTGCTGACATTCTGGCGGGCTCTGCATGTGCCAAATGCAAACACGCCGGAGCTCATCCTTAGTTGTGGTGCGCTGTATTAGAACAAATGATGCATATCCATTTTTTGGTCTGCTAGCAAACCGCAGCCTTAGCGCAATTAATAACACACGAGCATTACAGCAACATGGAAGCACACTGGTAACAGTTTCCAAAAAGTTCTCAAGTATGACCAGGTTTATCTAGCAATTTCAGTGTGATGCCTGTCAGCAGAGCATTTTATTGTCACCATCAATGGAGTACGCTGAATGTGAAGTACATAGGTGGGCACAAGGCACATTGTGATATGAATGAAAAGTTTAACTCGGCCTCGTCACGTGACCATAGCTCGGGCCAATGGCGCGCAGAGACACAGACAGGGCATGCGCGCTGTGGGCCGAATACTAAGAGGAAAAGTACGGGAGCGAGCACGCAAGGACGCACGGAGGTAGGGACAAGCAAGTGCCCGTACGTCGTGCTGCGGCCAGTGGTAGCAGTGTCGTGTTGTTATGGCAACACACCGGTGACCGACTCTACAGGGATCATCAGACAGCGCTGCGGATCGGCAGGTGAGTGTGTGCTAATGGACGAGGGGGTTCTGGTTAGAATGGTACCTGGTCTTAGATGGGGTGGAGGGGTCCCCATATTCCTGCTGGGTACCATGCACAATGCTGACTGCTACAGTGTAAACATGTTTATACACAGCATCATCACATCAGAATATGCTGGTGCATAGAGCTGCACATAATATGTTTTGTGACATTTAAATAAAGTTAAAAAAATAAACAGTGCAATGCATTGCACCCCCCCTTCACAACAAGTATGGCTGGCGCTCTTTTGGCTGTACTGTACTTCTCCTGTAGGTCTCAGGAGTGCACTAAAGTTAGGCCTCTTTCACACGGGGTGGATCAGTGCTGATCCGCCCCGTGGATATCCGCTTGCTCAGCGGGGATCGCCGGAGCGATCTCCGCTGAGCAGGAAGATGACAGGTCCGTCTCTGCACACTGCGCAGGGATGGACCTGTCAGAGCGCCGCTCTCCCCTATGGGGGATCGGGTGACGATGGACCGTAGAGTCCGTCGTCATCCGATCCAATGACGGATGGAAAAATAGCTTTTTCCTCCGTCACACTTTTTCGGAACGGAGCGGGTCGGAGCGGTTCGGATGTCAGCGGACATGTCACCGCTGACATCCGACGCTCCATAGACCTCTATGGAGCATCCGTTCAGATCCGCCTGAAAAACTGACAGGTGGATCTGAACGGATCGGCAGTGTGAAAGAGGCCCTAGGGTTCCCACCTCATCCCTTTAAACCTGAACACATATGAATTACACAGGTTCTGAGGCTAATTTAATGCAGATAAGGCACCAAGTGAGTTTAATTACCACCTTAATCAGCCACAGAACCTGTGTAATCAATATGTGTTCGGGTTTAGAGGGATGAGGTGGCAAATCTAACTAAAGCCTCGTACACACGATCCGATTGTCGGCAGGGAATTGTGTGATGACAGACTGTTTGCCTAAAATCCGACCGTTGGTACACTCCTTCAGACAATTGTGGTTCAACTTTCGGCCAACAAATGTTGGATGGCAGGCTAGTAAATTTTCTGTTGTAAGATTGTTCGGTCTGTTGTAAGATTTTTGTACTGTGTGTACACAAGTCTGTCACACAAAAGTCCAAAGTACAAACACACATGCTCGGAATCAATGCTCACCAAATACGACATTAGCAGAAGGTGCCCAAAGGGTGGCGCTCAAGAGCTGAAATTCCACATAGTATGTCTCTATGTTCGTGTTTGTTGGCCGACAATTGTGTGCAGTTAGTATGCAAGACAAGATCTCGGGACACACCCCCTTTTGACAAAAATCAGATGCTCGGTTGGCCAACAATCCGATCGAGGCTTTAGTTTGACTCTGGTGTGACCCAGAATCAGCTGGCGACGAGTTAAAGTTTGCTGGCGGCTGACATTACCGAGCCGATCCAGGCTCTACAGGGATCCTGACAATAATGTCAGGATCTGCCAAGATGCCTGACTCAGCGCTGTGTCTTAGCCTAGGCTGACAAGGCCTAGGGCCGCACTTTTCGGGGGCTGGCAAAAAAGCTGCCCCCCCACACAAAAAATGCTCCCGGCTCCCGCACATTAGGGCACTCGTGTTGAATCTCAAAGCCCTGTGCCACAAGTTCCTGCACTGAGCTCCAGTAACTGGCCTGACGGGTGCGCTAGCGTGGGCACCAGTGACATCTGCCGCCCAGGGTCCCACACATGGCGATCGCCTTTCTGTGGCAGCCGACACCTCTTTGCCACTAACAGGCGCATACAGCTCACTGAGGATCCCCCTCCTCGGCTCTAATATTCTTATGTACACAGCCAGGAGGAGGGACATGAGTGCACTTTTGTTCTGAGGTCTGTGCATTGTTCACAGTAGGGGGGGGGGGGGACATGTAACACAGATCCACACATGGTGGAGTGATGGGAGCAGAGGGGGGGGGGGTAGAGGACGTGCTGGGGAGTGCTTTGGGAGGGGAGAGGGCATGTGCTAGTGGGGGGTCTGACCCCCCCCCCACTAGCACAAGTCTTCTCCACTCCCAAAGCACTCCCCAGTACATATCCCCTTACCCCCCCCCCCAATCAAAAGATGCTATGTCCCTCTGTCCTCTACCCACAAAGATCACAGGGTGGGTCTTAAACAGGAAGTGGTGTGGCCTTGACAGGAAGGGATAAGTCATATTTAAATTAGGGGATGCACAAGTTTAGTCAGGCCTATGGCAGCACAAAACCCAAATACACCACTGGCCTGACTGGCAGGTGGCTCAGCCTCTCAGCACGCCACTGAAAACCTAAACCAGCTGCTCCCACAGCATGGCACTCCAGGGAGCTCTGAGGGGGCAGAGCATAGAGCTATTGACTGACAGTCACCACTCTCTGCTCACTGAAGACTGAGAACTGATTGATCAGCAGTCATGTGATCACTCAGTTCTCAGTCTTAGAGCCAGCAGGGGAGATGCAGACCAGGTCCATGCTACAGCCATCTAGGTGAGTATGAATTTTTTTCCTTTTTTATTCTCATACTGCTCTTTTAAAGGAGAAGTCCAGCCTAAGCTCATTTGGCTGGGCTTATCCAATGGGTCACAGGAGTGCAATTCATTTTGCACTACTGTGACCCATTTTCAGTGGAGAGCGGACAAGTCCTCTCTCTGCTGACGTACCAGGAATCAGTCCAGGTACCGCGTCATCGTGACAATGGGAGTTGGGATCCACCAAGTGCCTGGATTGACACCCGTCTCAGCGAGCCGCTGAGATGGCCGCTCCTCGCCCCTCCACAGCCCAGCGCTCCAGTGAGCGAGGAGGAGCAGAGCAGGAGAGTTCCTGATTGTCAGTCAGCAGCTCTCTGCTCGGGGAGTTGAGAGAACCGATCTGGCGGTGTTCGATCGCTCGGTTCTCAGTGTAGTGGCATCGGGGGACAGATGCAGAATCGGACCAATGCTTCATCCACCTATGTAAGTAAGATAGGGGTGAAAGAAAACCCCAAACCCATACTTCTCTTTTAGGCTCCATGCGGGCTGGTGTGAATGAGTCCCATGGGTGCTATTTAGCTTGGTAAATATAGGATGCCAAATCTGTGGCCCCCAACCTGTCCACAGGCCAGCTCCATTGCTTAGTTTTTGTAAATGTTTTATTATTGATTAGGATGGAATTAAAAATATTGGAGGAGTTCTCTTCCCTGCTCCATTCACAAGGACATACACCAGGAATAATATCTTTATTTTAGTCATGTGACTGTCATTTCCTAATCTCATTGGACTTTTTCTTTTTAAATAAGGACCATGTCACGTCAGCAACAGTCACTCCCACATTAACCGGACCAGTGAGTTGTCACTCCCTCAGCAGCAATCTGGCCCAGTGAGAGAGGGATTCTGTTCAGGTAAGTGGACGCCTCTCCTTGACAATGTCACCAGTAGGGACAGGCTTGTGTTGGGACTGAACCCAGAAGAAAGCTGTCCTTGAGGTCCACTGCTGGCCAGTCAACTGCAGGCAGGGCATTTGGCCTTATTAGGTCAATGATTTAGCCCACGTTCACATAGGGCCGTTTTGACAGCGATTTGACTTATCAAATCGTCGGGCTATTGCCAGCAATGGCACTGTCCGAATCGGTGCGATGCAGACTTTGCGCGCCGCACCGATTCCCAAAATTAGTCCCTGTACTACGTTTGGTGACTTCGGGGGCGATTTCAATAGACATCTGTGCAGGAACCCGCACAGATGTCTCTGAAATCCCTTCCGAAGTCAGATTGACATGCGGGTTTGAAATCGTGCGATTCAGCTGACATTTCAAACCCACATCACTGAACTTGGGCTCTATGAGTATTCCTTACCCCTTTTGTGTACACACATAGGAATGTCTTGACTACAGTTAAAAGCCACTATGAGTATTCCTTACCCCTTTTGTGTACACACATAGGAATGTCTTGACTACAGTTAAAAGCTTCTTTTTTTTTTTTTTTCAATCACAAACATGTCATACTTGCCTGCTCTGGGCAGTGGTTTTGCACAAAGCAGCCCCGATCCTCCTTTTCTCTGGTCCCTCGCTGCTACTCCTGGCTCCTCCCGAAAAGTGCCTACATAGCAAGCTGCTTGCTATGACGGTGCTCATACAAGCTCAATCCTAAGCTGTGATGTGTGTGTCCCTAGACACACACAGCACAGCTAGACCCCCCTCTGGCTCTCTCCTCACAGGCTGAGCTTGACAGCAGCAGAAGCCAATGGCTTCCACTGCTGCCTCCAAGTCCACAGAGGAGAGAGGGGGGAGAGCCGCTGCTCCTAGGCACAGCACTGGATCAAGATTGGACTTGGTTAAATATTTGGGGGGTCTAGGGGGGATCGTGTGCACAAAAGTCTTTTTTATCTTAAAGAGGAGCTCTGCCCCCCACCCCCCCCCCCCCACCAAAAAAAAATAAAAGCCAGTAGCTACAAATACTGTAGCTGCTGACTTTTAATATTGGGACACTTACCTGTCCAGGGATCCTGTGATCGGCACCCTAGCAGATTTTCCAGTCAGCTCTCAGGTGCTGCCGCCCCCATTCGTTGTAAGGGAAACTGTCAGTGAAGCCTTGCGGCCTCACAGCAGGTTCCCTACTGTGCATGCGTGCTGCACTTTCTGAATGGCCTGGCAGGGGGGGGGGAACAGGAAGCGGGACAAACTTTCAAGGGGACCTCACCACAAGGGGAGCTTCCCTTTTTGGGTGGAGCTCCGCTTTATTGAAGAGAATGCATTAAGGTATAAAACCTTCTACCTTTACAACCACTTTAGGATCTAAACTCTGCAATAACCTCCAACAGTCCGACCCCTTGCCCGTGCTGTCATCTTCTACCTGTCTTCTTCGGGATGCCTGGTTCCAGCCATCTCCATTGGTTGGTGTGGGATGATGTCCAGTCATCCTGGCGCACAGTCGCTGTGTCTGAATGTAAACAAAGTTGTGCTTGCACAGCTCAGTGTACATTTCAAAGAAGACTGCAAGCAGGGAGGTAGGCTTCTTACTTAAAAGAGCCTGCCTGCTCCCAGTTTTCAGAAGTGGGATTTTGATTCCACTTTAATTGGGCGTAAGTAATAGCTTCTTCTTTGGTTGGGTCCCAACCCAAGATTGATCCCTAGTCATCAGCAGTAGGTATAAGCTCAAGCATGTTCAGATCCTACTCCCAAATCCACCTGATTGAGCCTGCCAGGAAGCTGTCACTGTACTGAGCCCTTGTATACTTGCAACTACCCAGCCATTCATGATTGGCCCAGTACAATGACTGGTTCCTGGTGGGACTTACTCAAGTGGATTTGGACTAGGATCTGAACATGCTTTAGCTGACCGCTAATCAAGAATGAGCTCAGCGGTCTTCAGAAACAAGTCTGAACCTGCCTGAGCTATCCTGCCTAAGTCATCAGCCAATCATAGACGGCGGAGGCATTCCCCTCCCCGCAGCCACATTATAATATTATTATTATTACACATCCCTTGTATATATGTGGCTGCAGGTTGGGGATTGCCTCCACCACCTATGATTGGCTGTTGGCTTCCTTGCTGCCCTCACTCTCTGGCAGTGTTGGTGGTTGGGCTGTTGCATTTCCCTTACTGCCTGGCAGCGGTGGTGGATGGACCTACTTGTGTCACCCTGGTGATCGGGGTAGATGGGCAGTTGTATCCTTCTTGCTGCCACCACTATCCTAGCATTGGTGGTGGTGTGTGGGTTGTTGTGGCCTTCTACCTGCCCTTGCTGCTTGTTTTTGATGATTGGTAGGCTGTTGCCATCTCCTTGTTTCCTGCTTTCTGACCAAGCAGAAAACCTGAAAACACTTTGGTTCTGCATTTTATATTTTTAAAGCCCAACTCCAGGGCAATTTAAAATCCCCCCCTTGCAGTTGGGCTGCCCCTACACTGCAAGGGAACTTCTCATTCTAGGGGATGTTATCCTATATGGTTGCCACCTATGGCAAATGTGACCATTCTATAGAAACAATCCGTTTAGGTGACTCTTTATGAATCATCCTGGGGCTTACATGACCTTTATATAGAGGTTCCTCTACAAGTTATAGTGTAAAGCCATAGAATTGACTTTATAGGATCATAATCGCATCAACTAAACTGCCTACTAAATATTCTTGTCATTATTCTTGGCACTTATTGAATAATTAGACAGCTTTTGATGCCTTGTATCCTTCAGTAATAATTCATTATACAGCAAGCGATAGGACTACACAATATCAGGGTCATTCATTATTCATATATGTGGTGATTTTAATCATTGTGTTTTCTCTGTGTGCATTCACATTTCAGCATAATATATGTCCAGTTGGTGGAAGCAGCACACTGTACCCTGTTCTGTATTTTCAGATGTGGCATGGAAGAAATTGAATGGTTCTTTTCTATAGGGAGTCAGCTGAGTGTTTATTGTCATTCCTTTTTTTCACCCTTATATTTACGGAGGGACAGTACATTATCTGCCTCTTGCAGGCACACATTTATGGTCTGCACCTCACCTTGATCCTCTTTTTCCTCTTGCAGGGGGGATCAGAATGGAGATCGGTGAACTGCCAATCACTGATCCCTCTAGGCTGAATGAATCTGGAAGTGATTCAGGGTCTCTCATATTTTTTTTTTTTTATTATTCAAATTTGATTAAATTTCACATCATATAAAATACTTTGTTCAAAATTCTCATTCATAAAAATATAATTTTCCCCTATTCCCCCCCCTCCCCCTCTCCCCTCTTCTTTCCCATCCCACATTCCTTAAAACTGTGTTATAATCTTCCTTCATTTATTCCCTCCATATCTTTTTTTTTTTCTCAGATTCCCATTATCTCAGAGTATTTTCTTTGTGATCCTAAACTCTTTCCACCTTTTCCAAGTATTTGAATTTTTTTCTCTTCCACCTTCTCAGCCCTAAGGGGGCGCTCCAGGCCTCCCCTCCCCCCTGCTGAGTGTCCCTAGAGCAAGTTGCTTGCTCTCGGGGGCATTTGTGCGTGCCCACTCCCAAGCTGCATCTGTATGTCTATAATACACACAGTGCGTGGCTCAGCCCCACCCCCGCTCCCTCCTCACTGTCTGTGATTGACAGCAGCGGGAGCCAAGGTATCTCGGCTATTGAGAGAGAGGGGAGCTGCACACTGAAGGTTTTTACCTTCATGCATAGGACCTTCAGGCTTTAGAACCACTTTAAAAACCCTTGAAGAGCTCCATTAGGTAGGTGCTTAGATTAAAATAAAAACCAAACATATTTAATGACTTAATGCATGGATTTCTAACAGTTTTGTTCATTGGACCAGCTGACCAACATCTAGCTATTGTTAGAGATGGGCTATCCGCACACCTTGTACCATAGGCAAAGAGTACGTTTGTAGGCAGGTGCAGTCTGCTTCCTCCACTGTGGGTGGCGCCTGACCAGAGCAGCATCACAGCTTGGAGAGGGAGTCAGGGGAAACTCGGTTTCTGGTTCCTGGGGGCAGCGTTCTGATTGGCTGCACTGCATCCAGGTGACCCTTGGTGGCCATCTTGGAGTCTTTTTAAGTCCTTTTTGTACACATTCACGTGTGGGTAGTGTAGGGACAGGTTACCCGTCTGTCAGGAACAGTATTGGCAGCAGGGAAAGGTGTTAGACAAGAAGGGAAAGCTTAGGGCTTGCAATTCTATTGGACATCTTTCCGATTGAGTATGAGACAGCCAGGCCGCATTCCACCCTTGCAGACATATGCTGTCAGTTTGACTGATGCCTGCTCTGCTACATGCTATTGGCATTCGTGAGTGTTCCCGGTTGGGCCCTCTCCAACAGTTTTGCCTTTGCTACAATACAAGTTCTGCTTTGCTACAATACAAGTTCTACTGATAGAACCTAGACTGTGTGTGTTATTATTGCTGCACCCATTCACAGGTTTGTGAGCATGGTGAATTGAGATTTATGAACTGGAACTTCAACCAGATATAAAAAGTACAAATTCAACACTGTTCTGTATTTCTAAATTGCTAAAAATGAATTCCAGGTACGGATATTTTATAACTATGCATATAACATACCTGACTGGTCCCCCTGGAAGCTGGAAATCACTGAAATAGACACCACTTACTCCAGTTATCTCCACTTGCTTCCAGGTCCGTGCAGCTGGCCTTAAGCATTCGGAAAACAAGCGGTCAACTGCTCGGCACGGGTGCCATTCAGACATCATGCTCTCCACCTTGTCTAATCAGCGAACGCTCCTCATTTCAAGTATCTTGAATTTTATTTAGTATCAGCCTCTTGCAATACCCTATACATAAGCACTCAAACTGGGAGAGGAAGGAGCAGTTCTAAGACCCAATCACGGTATTCCTCTTTACTGTAACAGAACACAATGGTGTCATCTTTCCGGCTGTGCTGTGTAATCTCCTTTACACAAGTCTCTTGAAATATAACTGAAGGCAAAACTTTTTTTTGTAGTTTTAGATAAAGTCGAAGAACATCTTTTAGGTTTTTGTTGTCTGTGTCCCTGCTAGAGGGATTTACCTTCTCTATTTGCCCTGTGACCACTATCACCAATCCCACGTTTTGAGTGCTTATCAGAACAGGAATAGAGGGGAAATCTTCAAATAAGTACACTAGTTGTGGTGATTATCGTGACTACCAGGGCTTCCCCTCACTTTGGAAGGATTTCCTTTCTGTTGCCACTATGGAACAGAGAAATCTCCCCAATGGGGCACAGCTGGCAAAGAAACTAACATTGGTTTATTTGTTTTTTCTATCCAAGATGGTACAAAAAATGTTTTGTCCTCACATCTACTTTAAATAGTGTTAAAGCGGTTGTATACCACTGGATTTTTTTTCTTTTCCTGCAAGATAAAGTCATAATGTGCTAGTATGCATGCAACCACTTTTATCTTTACCCGTCTTGCTTCTGGGTTTGCGGGCTCCAGCTCTGTGACTGTCCGGAGCCGTGATGATGTCACTCTCGCGCATGCACGTGGGAGCCACAGTTCACGGCACAGGGCTTGGAAGGAATGGCACGGGTGGCCGTTCCTTCAGAGCACATGCACCAATAATGTCACTGACTGCATGTAATGTAAATATCTCCTAAACTGTGCTTATTATAGGATTAAATGTAGGTAAATGTCAGTAAAGGAAGTTTACTTCCTCTTTAATGTTGCTACAGAATGGTGTTGCCTACTGTGACCAGTACAACTCTAGAGTTCTTAAGGCTGGTTCCCACCGGGACCACACAGGGACACGTGCCACGATTCTTGTGCATTCCCATTGGAAAATTGTGTAGCCCATTTATTTGAATGGCTGAAATTTCAGGGAATGCTAAGAAAGTGGTGCATGCACTACCTTTTAAAAAAAACTTACCGCACCAAACAACTTATTGCTATTATTATTATTATTATTACATTATTATTATTTAAGGTAGTTGTATAGCGCTGTCAATTTACGCAGAGCTTTACATATACATTGTACATTCACATCGGTCCCTACCCTCAAGGAGCTTACAATCTAAGGTCCCTAACTCACAATCATATACTAGGGCCAATTTAGACAGAAGCTAATTAACCTACCAGCATGTCTTTGGAGGGTGGGAGGAAACCGGAATACCCGGAGGAAACCCACGCAGGCACAGGGAGAACAGGAAAACTCCAGGCAGGTAGTGTTGTGGTGTTTTTACTGCTAGGCGAGAGTGCTACCCACTACATCACTGTGCCGCCCTTGGCATATTACTGTTGTACTGCGACCTGCGCTTGTGGTGCCATTAATATTACACTGGCACACTCGGCAGATGGCAGAGGTAGTGCATTTTGAGCATGGTGTGGGAAATGTGCACAGAACACACCTTTCCAGCACATCGTTCCGATGTGAACCGGCCCTTACAAAGTTCATATAGGCATGTGATAGGTTGTTGTGGAGAGTGACCTCAGTTTTCTCTATCAGGGACGTTCCTGCTTCTTTACATGATTGTCAACATTTTATCTACATCTTTCTGTGTATTTAATGAATTTGTACATTACCAAAATACTATAATTTCAGTACTGCTTAGTTGACCTATGTGCTGATTGCTCACATGGATTTTCCGAGGCCCCCTTCAGTCTCAGAGGTGATCTGCAATCTTCACGTGGATGTTGTGGAAGAAAAATCGCACTTTACCACAGAGAGTGCCCACGTACTCATCGGAGAGATAATGGTCTGCAATCGAGATCTAGATTACATAAAGCAAAACATCAATGATGTTCAACAAAAATTGAAGAACATCATTGATGTTTTAGGAAAAATATGAAAAAGCACCAAGTAATTTACACACATTTGTGCCAGCTTCTGAACACATTTGCAACTTAAAAACTGTGCGAAATTTGGAACATGCACACATTGTCCATTGTCCACATTGTGTCCACATGTGCTAGCTCCCATCATGGTGGATGAATGGCAACGTTTTTTTGGGGGTGCAAACACTTTACGAACTACGAAAGTGGTTGTGGTGAAGGGGTTGCACCCCCAAAAAACGTCCATTCATCCCCATGATGGAAAATGGCACTTTTGAAGCTTCTAGGCATGTGTTTTACCATCTAATGACCATTTTCCGAACCAAATTGTGTGCATGTTCCAAATTTCCACTTTTCGGGGGTGACCCCCCCATGTGATGAAGGCAAGATCAAACACACTTTGAACATATAGTCATGTCTGATCTTGTCTTCACTTTACAAAGTTGAACTTTCCTACTTCATAGGTTCTGCTTAGCTCCATGCCTGGTTTTACCAATTGCGTAATCTTTGTAAATAATGTTGTAAATAACCAAGATGTTGTCAGTTTTGGCGTGAAGATTGTAAACGCACTTGTGAATGTTTTCCAAGTAAACTTTTTTATTTTTCAAAATGTGTGGCTTCCTTATTTAAATAAAACAATGCATTATGTATGTAAAATGTAAAGGATATGGGGGGCAATGGGTGTTATTTACTAAAGGCAAATCCACTTTGCACTGCAATTTCCTTTCCCAGGGAACTTTTTCAATGCACTTGTAGAGCATAGCGGATTTGACTTATGTAAATGACACCCACAGTGCTTTGTACGAAAACACGGAGCACAGCATTTTGGAGAATACACACATGTCAGACCTGGTGCTGAAAAGGAGTATTTTGGGTGTCAGTTATGCAGGACAAACCTTCTCTAGACCAAAGATTAGGTAGCAAACACACATGAGAATAATCTTTTTGGGAAGAAGAGACTGTTACCTCCTTTTGCCCAGAAAGTGCATTACCACTGTCGAAGGCAAAGGGAAAAAATGACAAAGTAAAATAAGCTAAAAAGAAGACTGAAATGACAAGAAATCAGAGGTTGGTTAAAATATCAGATTTATTAAAAAATGCCTCTCACACATCGTCAGGCAGAGCAATGGCCCCCCTACCCACAAAGTATTCCATATATTGGTCCCGGACCACGCGGGCATTGAGAGGGGGCAAGCCTGGACGTGCCACTCGAAGGGCTGTGAGGTCCGCATTTGGAGGGCCGTCCACATCTGGGCCAACGGGCACCACATAGTTCCTGTTATGTCTTTTGAGGAAGTTGTGCAATATGCAACAGGCAAGAACTATGTGGTTCAGTTTGTATTCCGCCAAGTTAAATGCCGTCAGGAACAGGCGGAAGCGGCTGGCCAGGATGCCAAAAGCGTTCTCCACCACTCTTCTGGCTCTGGACAGCCTGTAGTTGAAGACCCTCTGGTCCGGGGTGAGGGTCCTCATCGGGAACGGCCTCATCACATGGGGAGTCAGCGCAAACGCTTCATCTGCGACAAAGACGAAGGGGAGTCCTTCGGCATTCTCCTCTGGAGGTGGCAAGCACAGACTGCCACTTTGGAGACGCCAGTAGAACTCCGTGTGCGTAATGGCCCCACCATCCGATATCCGGCCGTTCATCCCCACGTCCACATACATAAACTCGTATGTTGCCGACACCACCGCCAACATCACTACACTATTAAACCCTTTATAATTATAATAGTAGGACCCCGAGTTGGGCGGTGGGACGATGCGGACGTGTTTCCCATCAATTGCCCCTCCGCAGTTAGGAAAGTCCCAACGGCTGGCAAAGTGGGAGGCCACAGTCTGCCATTCCTGTGGCGTGGAAGGGAACTGTGGAGTGAAACAAGAAAAAAAAATTAGTCACTTTGCACCTAAACATTGCAAGCAGATTAGACAATCAACATCTTGGAACAAGAGCATTGTATAAAATTGGAGGCTGGAAAGTATTTACACAGAAAAGTAGAGGCTCCCCTTCACAGATTACTCACCCCCCCATCAATCCCCCCACTTCTGATGGGACATTGGCAATAACTATGGTTTTGGGGGGGGGGGGGTGGTGGACAGGTAACCCTCTGCACTTCATTGATTGGCAAATGGCTCAATAATGTGGCCTAGTTTGGCCAGACCCTCTGTACTTAACACTATTGGCAGGCCACAGGAAAGATCAAATAACATTTCCCCCCCCCCCAAAAAAGGCAGGCACAGTGTGACATTATTAAATTACCAAGCAAGCTAATAGGAGGGAAAGAAGACAAAAAATTAGGAAATGGAATGTATGGAGGCAGCCCCTTGCACTACATGCTTTGCTGAATTCATCCGTAAAGATGCGCACTATAAAGAGGTAGGTATATAGTGTGTATTGACCTTGGGAAAGCCAGCAGATAAAGGATTGGTACCATCTGACAGAGCAGTTGGGGGAGGGGGTTCCTAATGAGTTTGCCCCCCCCCCCCCCACCAAAAGAAAAAAAAAAAAAAAAAGGGGGCTCTACATGAAGTAAACCACACAGCAAACATTTGTGCATATTTTAGGGGGTGTTTGGGGGCAAACAATACTATGCAGCAGACAAAAGACATTGCTTAAGTGACTAGGCCATAGGTGTCTATTGGGGCAGAAGAGCATGCTGGTGAGGTAAGTGAAGGGAAAAAATGCATGAAGGAGAAAAGGGGCACAGCATATTAGAACATATTGCAATCATGGTAATTAGGGAAGGAGGTCAAAAATACAAGTCATTAGCAAACAGAGCATACATAGAAGGGAATAGTAAAGTTGAAATGTTACCTTAATATAGTCCTCCTGCAGGACCTGAATGATGGCAGAACAGGTCTCTGGAATAATGATTCCCAGGGCCTGGGGAGAGATACCTGAAGAGAACTTCAAATCCTGAAGACTTCTCCCTGTCGCCAAGTACCTCAACGTGGCAACAAGCCTCTGCTCCGGAGTAATGGCTTGTCTCATGCAGGTATCCTGCCGGCTGATAAAGGGGGTCAGCAAAGCCAAAAGACGGTGAAAATCGGGGTCCGTCATCCTGAGAAAGTTCCTGAAATCATCAGGATTATTCTCCCGGATCTCACGAAGCAAAGGCATGTGCGAGAACTGGTCACGCTGAAGCAACCAATTCTTGGTCCACATACTCCTCATCACTCTGTTCATGGACGGGTCTTGGGTCAAAGCTAAAAGCCCGACACCAATTCCGCGTACAGCACGAACTCGGCGACGAGTACGCACGGGAAACATCGCTCAGAAGGTCACAAAAGGTCGGCTGGTCAGAACGGACAAACAGAAAGCACCGATAAACAGCAAGGCCTGAAAGAACGAAGTGAATACCAGCAACGAGCAGACAATAAGCAGTGCAAATCAAAGCGTCCTATATCAAGATATAGGCCGCAATGACCAACAAATGCGAACTGACTACACGCACTAATAAACAGATACGCACGACAAGCACAAACTGAAGAGCAGTAACGATCTGAGTCAGAAAACTGAGAAGCGCGAATCTTAAGTCACCAAACTTCCACTAACTCTCGATAAACACGGGATCAGCAGAAGGAGCCCAACGGGTGCCTGACGTGGTGCTGAACTTCCCTTTTGTAATCTCGTGGACGACGACTTACGTCACGACGTTCTTCCGGACCGGATATTCCGACAACGTAGTCCGACCGTGTGTACGCAACGCCAACATCGGACAAAGTACGTCGGACAAAGTCCGACCGACCTGGTCCGCGGATTGTCCGAGCGTGTGTATGGGGCTTAAGTATTATCTGCAGGCCTAACCAAATCCACCAATATGCCTTTAGGAGGTTGTCCACCTTCAACAAAAAGGAAACCCCAAAGCTCATACTTATGTGCTGCACTGAAGATATTATCCAGCGAATTCCCCTTTCCAACCATTGTAAATTTAGTTCTTAAACATATGAAGTGCTGATTGCTCACATGGACTTTCCGAGGCCCCATCAGTCTCAGAGGTGATTGTAAATTGCATAAAACAACTGATCTGCAATCTTCACTGTTTGACATATGGCTACTGGTAGATGGGTGCCCATTTTGTTGTTGAAAGTTGAAAAATAATATTAGCATCTGATATTTTTGAGCCATTTCTGCTGTCAGCAAAGGCTGTTCCCTGTTTCATATAATGTACTTCCGGGCAACTGTATTACACTGTAAAAGAATGAAGAGAGGGCGCACCAACCTTGCGCATTACCAAGTAATATTTATTAAAATCAAAAAAAAAGTAAACATACTCACAAACAAGTGGATTATAAAACCATATCAGAGTCCACAATGGACAAAAAGCGACCAGGTCACCAGGACTGTGTCCAACATGCCGGAGGACCTTCCAGATGGTTGACGCGTTTCGAGGGGGGGGATCCCCTCTTCCTCAGAGCCCAGGGCAGCAAGGCCTGTGCATGTACTGGGAGCCATAGGAATTCCAGGTTTCTTCCATTGCCATCGCACTACTGTTGAGCGCAGATTTTGTTCGACTGTGAACTGTATTACACCGACTGCTTTCTGAATCCTGTGTCCATTTGCCAATGTTAATTTGATTTCAGCTTAAAGTGGAACTTTAGTCAGAAAATTAAGTCCTGCTAGATCACTTCAGGCTGGCCCCTTTGTAGATAAATCTGTAAAATATGTGCTTACGTTTTTAAATCCTGCTCTGCACATGCTCAATTGCTCTCCATTTTTAGGCACTGCAGAGTTTGTAGAGGCCGATCTACTGACAGCCTCCTATCCTTTAGACCCCTTTCACACCACACCGCCCATAGCGTCGGCGGTAGAACGCCGCTATTTTTAGCGGCATTCTACCGTCGGATTTGCGGCGCATTTCGGCCACTAGCGGGGCGCTTTTACCCCCCGCTGGCGGCCGAGAAAGGGTTAAAATGCCCGGCAAAATGCTGCGATGGCAGCGTTTTGCCAGCGGTATTACAGCGCTGCCCCATTGAGTTCAATGGGGAGCAGCGCTGGAGGAGCGGTGAGTTCAACGCTCCTTCACCGCTCCAAAGAAGCTGCTGGCAGGACTTTTTGTGATGCCCTGCCAGCGCACCACTGCAGTGTGAAAGTCCTCGGGCTTTCACACTACAGACAATGGTGCAGCAGTTTGAGGGCGGATTGCAGGTGCTATTTCTAATGCTATAATGCCCGCAATACACCCTCGGTGTGAAAGGGGTCTTACAGCCAAGGAAGCTGCTTCTGTTTGATCTGCAACTGCCATGGTGCTGTACATGTGATCAGTTGTGACACCAGCCTTTTCATGGTTTGACAGTTTGTTTGAGGACACAAGCAAATATGACATTTAGCAATCCCAGCATTCCAGGAATGTAACTGTTTTTTGAAACTGTTTAAATCGATGGGCTTAGTTCTGCTTTATGACTTACTACTGGGGCTCTGGACTTCAGCAAAATGGCAGCCTCCAGCAAGAAGAAACAGGAGCAATGCTGGAGGCAATTTACAGAACACATTAATTTTGGTAGCGTAATGTGGAATGTATGTTTCTTGCTAAGGAACATTATTTTTTATTATTGTTATGGGTAAAGTTCCACTTTATGTTATCTATATGCAATGCCTTGAATTACCTTGGAAGACTACTATAGCTAATACAAAGAACAAAGTATTTTACATAGGGCAATCGTGTTCAGGAGGAAAACAACATCTCTTTACAATCACGACACTACCTGCCTGGAGTTTGCATGTTCTCCCTGTGCCTGCATGTGTTTCCTCCGGGTACTCCGGTTTCCTCCCACACTCCAAAGACATGCTGGTAGGTTAATTGGCTTCTGTAAAAAAAAATAAATAAAATTGGCCCTAGTATATGAATGTGAGTTGGGGACCTTGGATTGTGGGCTCCTTGAGGGTAGGGACCGATGTGAGTGTGCAATGTACATGTGGAGCACTGCGTAAATTGACGGCGCTATATGGCTACCTTAAATAAATAATTGTATAATTGGTGAGCATCTTAATTAAAAACACAATGTACAGGGATAGGGACAATTGTAGACACTCACTCAGGTTGAACTGGATGGACTGGTGTCTTTATTCAACTTTACTAACTATGTAACTATATAAGAACATGATAAAATTTGGAGTGTTTTCTTTTCATGATCATCTTTTTAACATTTTATACAGTAATTAAACATTGCACCCTGTTCTAGAACTCCGTGGTCCAGCAATGTCTGCGTCTTCTCGAGGTCCATCCAGAAACACAGGTCAGCGAAGCAAAACTGCGACACCACCATTGGCTTCTCCTTCCACAAGCTCAGCAAGTGGAGTCCGAGCAAAACCAAGCGACAAGCTCAACCCCAAAACTATAGATCCGGTAAGCGATATAATGTTTTATCAAAAATACATTTTATAAATGAAGCCTTTCTAGAATATGATTTATAAAGGGTAAAGGGAACACTACCGCCTAGACTAAAACTTTTCATCAGAAATTGTTGATCTTCAAACTCTCATTTACTTGCTTGTTTGTAAAGCAGGAAAAGTGTTTCCAAACAATGAAATAGGCGCTTGCTCTTATTCTATTGGCCCATTGTCTTTCCTAGAATGTGTTCATACTTGGGGTGAAGGCACTATTTTTTTCGCATGGTGGACCTTTAAAAAAAAAAAATGACATTCAAAATATGCAAAAACACTTTTCCAATAATTGGGTTTAGTTGTTTTTGATTTTTTTTCTCCTTCTTCTTTTTTTCTTCTATTTTTTTTTTTTTTTTTTCTTGTTTACACTTAGGGCTGATAGGTGAGACTGTATGATGACCACATCTCTCAGTGAATATGGTCACCATACAGCTGACCACCATGTACCTGCATGTATATGCTTTGACAAACTGTAAACAATTTGGTCACCTTTGCAATAGAAGAGCGGGAACCTAAGATGCAGGAACCTAACCGTGGTCTCCAAACTGCGACCTGGGGGCTGGATGTAGCCTTTTGCTTGATTTTTATCTGGCCCTTGGGGCACAAGCGGGGTATAATTCTTGCCACTGTCACCAACAATAGGGCACATTTCCTCCCACTGACACCAATGATGGAGCACTATTTCTCCAACTTACACCAACAATGGGACACCATTCCTCCCACTGACACCAATGATGGAGCACTATTTCTCCAACTTGCACCAACAATGGGACACCATTCCTCCCACTGAAACCAACAATAGGGCAATATTCCTCCCACTGACACCAATGATGTAGCACTATTTGTCCCACTGAAACCACCATTTGGGGCATAATTCCTGTCACTGACCTCAACAATGGGGTACTATTCCTCCCAATAAAGATGGGGCATTGTTTACTCCCACTGGCCACAGTTTGGTCCCCCTAGAGCAGGGGTCTCAAACTGGTGGCCCTCCAGCTGTTGCAAAACTACAACTCCCATGAGGCATTGCAAGGCTGACAGTTACAAGCATGACTCCCATAGGCAGAGGCAGGATGGGACTTGTAGTTTCACAACAGCTGGAGGGCCGCCAGTTTGAGACCTCTGCCCTAGAGTATGAAGGAGCATAAATTGGCCCCTTGTTTATAAAGTTTGGAGACCCCTGGTGTATAGGAATGAAAAGAAGAGGAAAGATAAATTGTAGACACATGGTTATATGAAATCTCAATGCCCCTGAACAAATTTCTGCTGTTCTATTGTGATTTTGCATTGAACTCTGTATAATATAATCCTTTTTTTTTTTTTTTGTAAGACCCATGAGATTCATGTGATTCACTCTCCATGGTTTCCAGGGGATTTATTTTTTAATTATCCAACCTGCTGATATGTGTTAACAATAAATCAAAGAAGGAAACTTGAGAGAAACTGAAATAATTAGGCGTCATTGCTGTTAGTTGACTTATTACTACTTGTTGAATTAATAATATCTGTTCAGTGAACCGTTTATTCTTTAAATTCAGGAAGATGTCAGAAATCAGACTTTGTCAATCACTTTTACATGTCTATTTTTATTTCAGTTTGCTGAGTCCCAGAGATCTCCCTCTGCGTTTGCTGCCATATACTCCAAAGGAGGCATTCCATGCAGGTACATTTAGTATATTCTTGCCTTTAGCTTTACAGACCTCGGCTTTCCAAAACCCAACATATTTTTTTATGTTGTAAAAAGTATTTTAGTTATTTTTAGTTAAAAGTGCATACTTTTGACTGGTGTTATTCTTTATATTAATAATGGTTCTTTCAAATGAAATAACTCATGCTCAGAGCGATTGTTCAGTCTTCCCTTTAGGAATGTTTTCTATTCTATGTTTAAAGCCCAACTCCGGCAACTAAAAAAATTATCTCTTGCAGTGGGACTGCATCCCCATTGCAGGGGTTAATTGCTTGTTTTGTCTAGGGGAGAAGAGAAACCAGTTTACTTAACTGATCCTCTGTTTCCCAGGCAAATGGCACTCCCCCGCGATCTAGCGGTGTACTGTCCCTGGATATTCTTACGTCCAGTGCTGAACTATGGACCCCGCTCTGGTCTTGATGACATCAGGAACCTATACCGCTGGAGAACGAGGATGCACACACTGCGGGGACCAGTCTAGCTGTGGGGAGGAGCATTGAATAAATCTCCCTTTTATTGTTTTTCTAAAATAAGCAATGAACCTTGATGCCGTGTACACGGCCAGCAAAAGACCGGTGAGAGCTTTTTGACGGAAAATGCCACCGTGTGTATGCTCCATCGGTCTTTTGCTGGGCGAATTTCCGCCAGCAAAAGTTTGAGAGCATGTTCTCAATTTTTCCAATGGAAAAAGTTTCTATTGGAAATTCCAATTGTCTGTAGAAATTCTGGCGCACAAAATTCCTACGCATGCTCAGAAACAATTTGACGGATGCTCAGAAGCATTGAACTTCATTTTCTCGGCTCGTCGCAGTGTTGAACACCACTGCGTTCTTTTGTGTGACCGTGTGTATGCAAGCCAAGCTTTTGCATTTTCCGACCAAAAGCTCTCATCAGTCTTTTGCTGGCCGAATTTCCAATCGTGTGTATGCGGCATTACACAGTCTAACAATTTGCTTTCAAAACAAAGGTTTTAGTTGCACAACATTTGAAAATAGAAGTATTAGCCGCACTGACTCATCAAGGCCCATTTTTATATTGCATTCCTAACTCTGGTTTATAGGAATCTCCATGCTGAATCATATATAGCAATGGATAAATTAAAGGATAAGTTCACCTTTTGTAACATGTTACACCCATATTAAGGGTATAACATGCAACATGTTACAATTGCACCAAACCCCACAACCGCTCAGTCCCAGTTTTGACAGTGTGAGGGTTGATCTTATCCCTGCGCTTGCTGTCACAATCTAGAGAAACAAAGGTTGTGCGGTGCTCCGCCCACCGCCCAGCTATGTCACTCATTCACATTTGTACTGTGAATAGGAAAACTACAAGTCCTGACAGCCTTTGCCGCTGTTGGCTTTGAGTTTTCAATGAACTACCAGGGCCCTATTGAGTGCTCTGGTAGTTCATTGAGCTTCCTGTTTGTGTAACTGTATCGGAGGTAGTCAGTCTTTTTTTAACTTTTTGTAAATGTGAACTTATCCTTTAAGTGCGGGTATGCCTGGAGGGTGTCCATTTCTCCTCAAAGACGCAGGGACACACCAGAAGCCCAGTAAAGCACTGTGGCAGCTGAAGGCATGCAATGTTTCCCTGTGCCATTATCCAGCAAGTTAAGAAAAAATGGCAACTGCCCCAATTTATAACTAGCTTTTAGAGTAAGGAGTAGATGGAGGCTTTGCACAGAGCAAACAAAAGAAAATGTTTTCCCAGCACACTTACCAGTTAGCCACTTGTGTGGCTGGAGAAATGCAGTGCTAAAAACTTGAAGGAAATTTTAGCCCTTACCTACGTGTTTAATGCTGTGCCCCCATTGGGGACATTTCTCTCATGTCCTGTTCCAGGACTACATGGGAACAGAGAGAAACCAAGGGGGCACGCTAACGACCCAAAAAATCCTCAGAGGTTATTTTGCCAATTTACAAAGAACTAAAGGAAAGGTTTTATCTGGCACTAGTTTTTCTAAGATTTTGCGTGCCTCTATCCCTTTCTCATACAGCCATGGCAGTAACAGAGTTTATGATGAGGAAGAATTTGGCCACAGAGACACCAAGTGGCTGCACAGTAACATTCATAATGCCTGCCATGCACTCCCCTCATGTTGGAGATGCGAAGATGCACTGAGCTGAATGGTTCAACACCTACAAGTGCTTAGCAAAGCAAAAAAAAAAAAAAACAGTAGTACCTTCTACATTGTGTCAGGATGTGCCTGTGAGGTGCTAGGTTTGATACCATAATTTCAAGCAGTATTAAACCCAAAAACAAAATTTAGCTAAATTTCAGCTTACCAATTCTTAAGTGTGTGTGTGTGTGTGTGATCTGGCCTATAACACACTTCCTGTCTTGGGCCCCTTTCACACTTGTGGGACTTGTCCTACAACTTGGAGATGCAAAGTCGCATGACAAGTTGTACCCCATGATTTCAAATGAGTACTATTCAAATCTGTGCGACATTACAGACTTTGGTCCGACTTTGCTGCGACTTGAGGTCCATAGCCCTCAAGATTACACATTCATTGCTTCAGGTCGGGACAAAAGTGTGAAAGGGGCCTTAGGGTATCTTTACTCTGTCTTACTCTGGATGGAGGAGCAATGGAGACCCCTTTGGACAGCTTTTGGGTAGAGGGTAGTGTTAGACTAGCAGATTTAGATGATCTTGACAAAAAAAAAATCAAACTCCCGGGTAATGCTTTTTTAACCTCTTGCCGATCGGGCCATAGCCGAAAGACGGCTACAGTGCGGTCGGCTTATTCTGGATGGACGTCCATGGAACGTCCTCCCAGATTCCTGCTCCCGCACGCCCCCTGAGGTGCACACCCAGGACTTCTGGTTAGGAAGGGGGTTTAAGGGCCCAGTGGTCAAGTGGTTAAAGTGGTTGTAAACCTTTTGCAGTTTTTCACCTCATTGCATTCTATGCATTGAGGTGAAAAACCTCTTGTAGTGCACCAGCCCCCCTTTTATTTACCTGAGCCCGATCGTTCCTGCACCGGGGACGAGCATGCCAGATAGATTGATAGCAGCGAAGCCATTGGCTCCCGCTGCTGTCAATCAAATCCAATGAAGTGGAAGCCGGGGGCAGAGCCAAGTCCTGCTGTTTGTGTCAATGAATGCAGCAATGGGACATGGGAGAGTGTCCACACGGTGCCCTGGCCATTGTAAGCACTGTCAGTGGTAAAAGTTTTTGCCTCAATTGTCTGTCACCTTTGCCGGACAGTTTGGTTTGTTAAAAGACTTTCACCAGGTGAAAATAAAGGAAACAAAAAGCCTAAAAATGAAACAAACGCAGCCACTATATTTAAAGATTGGTAAACTGCACTGTAAGGCCGGGTTCAGACTGCTGCGGTGCGGGAGATCGCATATGATTCGCACCGCACTGCAGTTCAAATCATATGCGATCTCTGTGCGATGCAAATTCAGCCATACAGATAGTATGGCTGAATTCGCAACGCATTCGGCCCAAAATCGGACAGGACCCTTTTTTTCGCTCCGCAGCAGAATCGGATCGCATGGTGTTCTCACCATGCGATCCGATTCCTGTCCGAGTTTGCAGATCGCACTGCGATATGCGAGCTGCTATGGGGGTGTCATTAACATTTCATTGACACCCCCAGCAGCTCGCATAGGGCAGTGTGAACTGCCGGCGGGAGACATGCGGTGCGGGAACTCGCAGTGTATTCGCAGCGTTCCCGCACCGCAGCAGTGTGAACCCAGCCTTAGATACATTTTTAACGTTATAACGCTGGCTCACATGGTCTGATTGTATGATTTACAAAGCTTAGCTAAAATATAAGATGTTCTCCCTTTTCAACCATTCAAAATGTGAGAAAAATATATTGAGAAGGGAAATGCTGTATGTGTGCTTCATTTGTATATGGAGAGTTGGAAATGTATTATGTACAGAATAGCCCTAATCACACAAGTACTTTCCACCGCTCAGGCTGGTCCATGGCTCTGTGAAGCACAAGCTACAGTGGGAGCGCCCTCCAGAAACAATACCTTTTGAGCCGCTTCTCATCAACTTAGCCGAGGTAATTTTCTTAATCTTTTGAAATTGTATATTTATTATGATATAATATAAATAAATGTGTGTGTAGCTATATAGCACTGGGCTTGTTGCAAGATACCGTATATACTCGAATATAAGCTGAGATTTTCAGACCCTTTTTTAGGTCTGAAAGTCCACCTCTCGGCTTATATTCGAGTCACCGCCGTCTGCCTACATGAACAGGGTGTCATGCAGACAGACGGCGGTGTTCAAAAGCCGCGCCGCCTCCTCCCGCCTGTCCGTGATAGGCGGACACTAATTTTCCCAGCAGTACAGTGTTCCGCCTATCACGGATGGCCTGTCATTCTCATCTCATGGATGAGGATGAGAGAATGTCCGTGATAGGCGGAACACTGCACACTGACTGCTGGGAAAAAAGTGTTCCTCCTATCACGGACGAGGAGGCGCGGCTTTTAAATTGTAATGGCGCCTGTAATACACGCTGTGGGGAGGACAGAGTGGGACCGGACCCCGGATCCAGGACCCAGGACCCCGGACACAGCACCCAGGACCACGGACCCACGGATCCACGGATCGGCACAGGTAGGCTGCAATGGGGACACGGGCTGCAATGGGAACACGGGGGTCTGTACAGGGGACATTCAGATTGGCATTGCTGACCCTTTTTCCACTTACAGTAGCTGCTGCATTTTTGCCCCTCGGCTTATACACGGGTCAATACGTTTCCCCATTTTGTTTGTGGTGATTTAGGGGCCTCGGCTTATACTCGGGACGGCCTATACTCGAGTATATACGGTAAGTTTGTTTTTCTTTTGTTTTTTATTCTAATTTTTTTTTTTACAATTTTAATTTTTATTTTGCCAGCCCTGTTGGGGGGCTTTGGTGAAATATTAGGGGTCTAAACAGAACACTGATGTCTCACTTTTGAGACAAAGAAAGGAAATTGGCGAACCAGGGGGGTCCGGGCAGCAGAAGGAGAGAAACCTGGATAGAAGGAGTTAGCATTTGCAGGAAATGATCCTCTGTATTTTCCTCCTGCAGCAGCTGAATTTCAGCGGGAGGGAGAGAAGGAGAAGCTGGCTTTTAGCTGCTGCAGAAGGAAAAGACAGATCAGTTCCTGTAAATGCTGACCGCTGCTCTCCAAGTTCTGAGGGTTGGCAAGGAAGGGACATGATATACCTGTTACCTGGCCGTGATCACGATCAACTGGTTGCCAACCACCGCCTCTAGATATAAATGATTATAAGACTGACAATTTAGTGAAAGCAGTCTACACTGCTCTACTTTTTTACTCAGGAAAGAAAAGTGTAACTATGCTTGTATGATCACATGTACCAGGGACTGGATGAGGTGAATGGTCACATCTTCCCGGTACATAATATTCTTTCTGAAGGGGGTTAAAAAAGAGTGGAAAGCTATGAAAAAGAGGACCGTTCTTTTCAAAATCTTTTATGCCACATACACACGGTCCACCGGACAATCCAACCATGTGTGGGGCTCCGGCGGACTTTTTGTTCCCAAAAGTCCAGCGGACTTAGTTTGAAGTTTTGACTTAAAATTGTCCACCGGACTCGGGAGTCCGGCGGACAATCCCGCCTTCTGTGTGCTAGTCCGCGGGACTTTTGAAATGAACGGACTTGCCCAACACACGGCGAAAAGTCCGTTCATTTAGAAGGCGACTCCAGGTAGACGGGACTAGCGAAGGAAGTCAATGCCGCCGCCTCCATCGGCGACATTGACACCTCGCTAGCCCCCGTATGGATTTAAAGGGGTATCCCTACGCCAAAAAAACGGCGTGGGGGTTCCCTTCAAATCCATATCAGACCCATCACCTGGTATGGATTTAAAGGGGAATCCCTACGCTGAAAAAACAGTGTGGGGGTTCCCCCCAAATCCACGCAGCCCCGCCGGTCAGGAAAGGGGTGGGGGTGAGCGAGTGCCCCCCCTCCTGAGCCGTACCAGGCCGCGTGCCCTCAACATGGGGGGTGCCCTGGGGAAAGGGGGGACCTGCGCCCACCCCAAAGCACCTTGTCCCCATGCTGATGAGGACAAGGGCCTCTTCCCGACAACCCTGGCCGTTGGTAGTCGGGGCCTGCGGGCGGGGGGCTTATCGGAATCCGGGAGCCCCCTTTAATAAGGGGGCCCCCAGATCCCGGCCCCCCACCCTATGTGAATGAGTATGGGGTACGATGTACCCCTACCCATTCACCTAAGGGAAAAAAGTGTAAATAAAAAAACAACACAAATTTAAAAAAAAAAATTATTGCACAGCTCCGGGGGTCTTCTTCTGTCTTGGGGGTCTTCTCGCCGGACTCCTCCGCTATCTTCTGCTAGCTCTTTTACTAGCGGAGGAGCCTGGCTTTCTTCTTTGTCGCCGCCGTCGTCTAGGGGTCTTGTTCCATCTTCGGGGGTCTTGTCCCGCTCTTCTGTTCTTCTTGCCGGGCCTCCGCTTTCTTCTCCCAGCTCTTTTACTAGCGGTGGCCCGGGTTTCTGTCGCCATCGCTGTCGCCTTCTGCTTCTGCTTCTTCTTGTTCTTCTTTCTTCTTCCAATGTTGACTCGTCGCTGTCTCCTCTTCTAATGGCTCAGACGTGTTGCACTGCCAGTTATATAGGGACAAGGGGCGGGTCACCAGCTCATGTCACATGGTGACCCCGCCCCCTTATGATGTCACAGTCCCGGAGGATGCTGGGCATAAAGGCAGATGCATTTTTTTTCCCCATGTTTCAGGAAATATTAATTTAGCATTTGAGGACATGGGGGTACTAATGAATGCTATGGACAAAGAGCCAATTCCCTTTTCAAAAAAGCTTGGGATTCTACTTTGTCAGATTTGAATCCAGCAATAAACTCAACAGTAGTAGCCAGAAATCTGGATCTTTTGGGCTTTGTCAATCAAAAGACCTCATTTGAGGCAGGCACCTCACATTGGGAGTTGTTGGAGACCTTTCCCATGCTGTTAAAAGTTGGGAGTTACATGGCAGACACCCTACTTGAGTCTATAAGGATGTGCGTCAAGTATTCTGCTCTGGTTAATTCAGCAGGGCAGGCTTTTTTGTTCAAAACGTGGTCCGGGAACTCGGCATCAAAGGACAAACTTTGCAATATCCCCTTTTCAACAGACCTCTTGTTCGGGACGGACTTTTGGATAGAACTGCAGATAAGAAAAAGTCACTCCCGGTGAAGAAAATGAAGGGGCCTGTGGGAAAACATAGTTTTTGTTCTTTTCGTCAGTTCCAAAATAGCAAGGATTCTGCTTATAAAAAATCCTGGAATGCCCAGAAAGGAAAAGGGAAGGAAGGAGTTTTGTTGAGGCCTCCTGAACAGGCCTCCAAAATCCAGTGACCATGTACTATCAGTGGGAGGAAGTATTCAGGCCTTCCTTTGCATGACATCCAGCACCTTGGTTTAGAATGTCATTGCCCAGGGCTACTGGTTAGAGTTTTCAGAAGTTCCTCCAAGGAGAATTATTGTAACTTTAGCTTTCAGGGAACTGGGAAAAATCCCTAGCTATAATATCTCTTCTGGAAGAGTTGATGCAGCAGGGAGTTGTTTTTTGGTACAAGGAGGAGCAAGGAGTTTTTCCAAGTGAAAAAAACATCAGAGAAGTTTTTTGTTTAATTCTAAACCTGAAGATTTTGAACAAATCCATTTGTTACAAACTTTTTTAAGATGGACACAATTTTTTCAGTGAGGAATTTACTTACCTCATGCTGCTTCATGGTGTCAGTTGATCTGAGGGATGTATATTTTCACATTCCCATATACCAGAGTTTGCATAGACATCTTTGCCTAGTGGTCAGAGTGACAGTATTTTTCACCTTCAGTTCAAAGCTCACCCTTCTGGGTTGTCCCCTGCCCCAAGAATCTTCACAAAAGTGATGGCAAGAGCCCTGGGTCTTCTGAGAATAAAAAGGGATTATGATTTGGATGAACAGTTTGTCAGTTCAGGGAACAGTTGATGGCAGATTTACAGATGACTCAGGCTCATCTTGAGAATTTAGGTTTGCTGCTGAACCTGCAAAAATCTGGTCCCTGCTTAAAGCGCAACTTCGTTTTTTCAACTTTCCATCTATTAAATCTTCTGCCCTTGTTGTTTTAACTTTGGATAGTAAAACATTAATTTTTTCTGCCAGTAAATACCTTATACAGGGGGTCCCCGAGTTACGAAATCGTTAGGGACTGCCTGCCTGTTCTTAACTCGGAAATGTTCGTAAGTCAGCCGCGCATGCGCAGACCGACAATTACGGACATTTCCGATGTTCCGTCGAATGCCATTCTGCGCATGCGCGGCAAATTACGAACATTTCCGATGTTTGCCGTCATTTTCCAAGGCTCCGTCTGGCCGCGCATGCGCAGAACGGCCGAAGGACGGCGGAAAATGGCGGAGGGTCCCCGCAGCGCCCGGTTCGTAGGTCGGGCGTTCGTAAGTCGGGGACCCCCTGTACAGCCCACTTCCTGTTTCTTGTCTGGTAAAAAGCCTAGGCTTATGACATCATGCACACTCTCGTGAGAGTTTGCCAGGAAGGGAGGGGGTTGAGTCATAAGAGGGGCAATGAGAACTGCAGAGGTCGAGGTGTGTGTCTATGTAAATCGAAGTGAACAGACAGCAGCTTCAGCTGCCCACAGTTAAAATGTATGTAGCCACAATTAGTGGAGGGAGATTTCTGCAGCATATTTGTCAAGTACAGAATCACAGTATATATAAAATTAATATGTAAAGTGGTTGGAGGGAAGCTTCAGAATGGCAAAGATGTTTTTATTTCAAATGTATTTCAAACGTGAGTAGATTGCAGTTCCTCTAAGTGGTCAGATTTTTGGGGTACACCATACGCTTGGTGCAGGAAAATATATTTCTCCCAGTAGAAAAAATAGAGAAAATACAAATAGCTTTTAAACCTATTCAGTCCAATCAGTTGGTGTTGGTGAGGTCAACCATTTTGGCACTGGGCCTTGCGCATGGCTTCTATGCAAGCAGCTCAGTGGACTCATCTGCACTCTCGCCCACTTCAGCAGTTCATACTGCGGAACTGGGATCATCGACAGTCACTGGAGAACATCATGGTGAAGGAGAGATCAGACCAACCTTACCAAGGGTTTGCTGTGGTTCATAACACCAGCTAAAAGGCTGATGAAAGATGCAAGCGCCTTGGGTTGAGGGGCCCATCTGGAAGGTCAAATAGCCCAGGGTTCGTGGTCAAAACAGGAGGACATCCACTTGGAGAGAATAAAAGCAGTAGTGCTGGCCTTCAATCCAGGGTCACAACATCCAGATTCTTTTGGACAATGCTTCAGCCATGTACCTACATATCGGAGCAGGGGGGGACCAGAAGCAGTACTCTCCTAGCCTTGAGAGGGCAAATTCTGAAATGGTCAGAAAGAAATCTAACCTCCCTAACAGTGGTCCACCTAAAGGGGAGTTTGAATCAGCTAGCATACTTCTTAAGCAGGAAATGGGTTTTGGAGTCAGAAAGGATCCTTCATCAGGAGGTCTTTAGAGAACCACAGTCTTTGGGCCCCAGATGTGAGAAGGTGTGTGTGATCCAGTACTTTGTAAATTTCAAGGCATTTCAGGAGGGCCAATGCCGTGTTTGTTTGTCCTATTTTCTGGAGGCCATAAAGGTCTAAAAGCCACTAAGGGCTTTCTTGGTAGTTGGCTAAGATTGACCATCAAGGAAGCATTTGTAGCATCAGGTCTAGAGGCCCCAGATATTAGTATTAATTATGAAAAACAGGAAATTTGTATTTTTTAAACATGCAATGGAAGCTTCCATACTTCTTCAGTACAGGTTCCCTTTAATAGGTTTTGTTTGGCTAATATAATATTATACATGGCATTAGACTGCTGCATCCTTGAATTAATGTTAATGCTTTAGAGACGTGACTGGTTTCTTTTTCAGAATCATTTTTCATTGCCATTCATAAGACTTCCAATTGTTTATATTGGAAACTTTCATTTTTAGCATGTTCCTTAAATTATGTGTAAACGAGAGAGAGATCAACATTATGTCACACTGAAATTGCTAATAAAATGATTGATTGTCATTTAGCATCAGGCTATATAGTAACATCTGTCAGAGATTTTAATTGGAAGAAAGCGTCTCTTGGTGTAATTATTTTCAGATGCCTTATCCATGGCTAAGATTAATCATAGCCCATCACAGTCATTTTATTTATTTGTCACTTGTTACATTGTCAGGCCAGGCTTTGGCTCATGTGTGTCAATTTTGTCAATGCGAGGAATTGAATTAAGGCTTATTAGTCCTTTGTTCCCTGTATAATGTTGTACACTCCTTCATGAGACATGACATATTGGTTTATAAATTAATTTACCATATAATGTGCCACAGATTTGTCCTATAAATATAGACCGTAAACTGCATATTCTACTTTCAGCTACAGCTAGGTATGTGCCTTTTCAAACATTTATTCAATAAAAATATCAATGTATGTAATAGTGTACTATGGAAAATGTAAGTACATTCTTGATTTAAGATGGTATTGACCCCCTGTAGCAGATATTACTACTAGCAGGAATTTATTTATTATTTTATATAAAAAAAAAAAAAAAAAAAAAAAGTTCTTCAGTTTTAAGACATCTGTGGGTTTTGTGCATTAACTACCAATTTTAAAAATTTAATTTGAGCCATTCCTCGGTGGATTCACTATTCTGATCATTATTATATTGAGACTCCTTTCCGGTTCACCTTTAACTTTTTAACAGGTGGCATCACATTCTTACATACACTTTGATATGATACAGAACATATCACACAATGAGTGCAAGTTGCCTAGGCCCTGAAGAACCAAAGAAACACCAAACCATAACATTTTCACCCCCATGCTTCACAGTTGTTCTGATGTTTTTCTTCTGAAATACCGTCTTCAGCTTGTGGCACATGTCTACTGTTATTGTGGCAAGATAGTTCCTATCTTTGATTGATTTGGCACATTGTCCTTGAAGGCCTGGCCATTGTCTATATCAGCCCTCAAAAATTGCACTCGCCTGCTCGCATTTTGCGAGTGCATTTTGAGGGCTGGAGTGGAGGGGGGTGAGCACCGCCGGCAGCCTGGGTGGAATGGGAGTCCTTCTCCCAGCGATCATGGAGGGGAAGAGGAAGAGAGAGCCGCTCGGATGTTCAGAGCGCAGCACAGGGGGAAACACAGCGATAACACCTTTCTTTTAACATTGCTGTGTTCCCCACTGCTCGCTGATACAGATAGAGCCCCGCCCCCTGGTCCAGGACTTTGATAGACAGATCACACGTCCAATCAGGACAGGCAATCTGTCATTCAAAGTTTCCGGCCAGGGGGCAGGGCTGTATATGACATTGAGCGGCGGGAACTCGGCAATTGAATTGAAAGCTGTTATTGCTGTGTTCCCCTGCGCTCTGAACATCCGGGCGGCTCTCCTGTTCCTGTCCTCCCCTGCACAGGTAGGCTGCACGGTGGGCACAGGGTGCATGGAGGATGGACACAGGCAGGCTGCATGGAGGATGGACACAGGCAGGCTGCATGGAGGATGGACACAGGCAGGCTGCATGGAGGATGGACACAGGCAGGCTGCATGGAGGATGGACACAGGCAGACTGCATGGAGGAGGGCACAGGCAGGCTGCATTGGTGGGCACAGGCAGGCTGCATTGGTGGGCACAGATAAAGTTGTTGTTATATTATAATATTTATTTTTATAACTTAATTCTGCATAAAACTTTTTAAGTGTCATTTAATGAGATCATTTATGAGGGAGTGTTTAGGGGTGGGGCCGAGCGTGTTTAGGGGCAGGGCGTGTTTATGGGTGTTTATGGGTGGGGCGGGGTAACTGGTGGCGAGTAACCCTTGAGGCCTGGCTAGTAGCTCAGGACTTGACATTTTGAGCCCTGGTCTATATGTTCAGTGGCACATTTGAATCTTGTTCTAATTTGCTTTTTTTTTTTTTTTTTTTTTTTTTTTAAATATTTTTTGTTGTTTTTTGTTGGATACCTGGGCTTTTCTTTACATGCCTGTCATAGAGGTTCAAACTCTTTTTAATTTTAGTTGAATTCACTTTGACCCCAACTGATGCAAGAGTTACCTGAACACTGTGTGATGAAATGTTGGGGTTCTTGGAGACTTCTTTTAACTTTAAATGGTTGAATTTGATGGGTCAACCATTCCTGGATAAATTGGCAGTCATTTACACCATGATATCTACACCATGTTTAGGTTATTTTGCTTACAGTGGAATGATTGATTGATTTAAAATCATTTGGTGATCTTTTTAAATCCCTGGCCAAACTCATGGCATTCATAACCTTCTTTCTGAGAATCTATGATCTTGACATGATGACATCACACATCGATAGCAAAGAGACCCTAGGTGTCTGAGGTCTAAATAAGACATCTGTATGCTCCCTAAGTAGGTTCTAATCATTGGTACCTAATCTGGAATAGCAGGTTCCAGTTTGAAGAAGTGGTAAATGTAGGTGTGTACTTTTTTCCATATGACAAATCTGCATTTTTGTTAATTGAGATAATGAAAATGAGTACACCATTTTAATTGTATTTGTTCAATTATGCTACCTTCATCTATAGGCACTAAAACAAGATCGAATGTTTCCCCATTCATATATGTTAAAAGGTCAACAATTTCCATTGGGTGTAAATAGTTATTCACATGACTGCATAATAAAGGAGAAAAACTCAAATGAATGAGAAAATAATCATCTAAAAGGGAAAGTCTAGTTTATTTTCCACGATGAGTAATTTACTATTGCAGTGAGTACCTTGAAATGTCCTGACTTTCAAATTTTTTACGTTCTTCCTTTTATATGGAGAACTTGACACCAGATTGTTTGTCTATTTAAAAATAATTTTTGATACAGCATCTTATTTCCCTAATACAAGGAGTCTGGTGTCCCCAAAAAAGCCTTCTTTGAACTGAAGATTGAGCATGCCTCAACCTTGGTAATTTTGGATGTGACGGCAGTGGCACCAGCAGACACAGAGCTGTCCCTCTGGTGACACTTCGTAGTAATGCTACTGCTGCTGGCTCTTTTTCGTGAGTGTGCTTTCCTTGACTGTTTTAGCCGTGCCATATAATTCATTGCAGGGGAGTGCTGGGAGATGTTCTCTGAAACAATTAGTGTCTCAATCAGGGGAGGTGGGGTAAAGGAAGGGTGTGAGAAAAGTAGTTGGGTCTGGCACGGACAAAGAACCTGAACGCTTGGAAGTTTCAAGCCCATGTTAAATTTATTGTGCTTAAAAATGAAAGAAGAGAATCCCGTAAAAAAATTTACTGGTTCAGTGTCTAAAAATGAAAAGTAAGATATGATGATGGGGTTGAGACTGGTAGATTAGCAGCTAGAGATGAGCTACTTTAAAGTGGTAGTAAACTCACTGGGCTATCTTTTACCTTTTATAGGTAAGCCTATAAGAAGGCTTACCTGTAGGTACAGTAAATATCTCCTAAACGTGTACCGTTTAGAAGATATTTACTGTAGCAGCAGCCAGTGAGGACACCCAATGCTGCATACTAGCACATTATGCCTTAAACCGCCCAGGGGCCAATTTTTTTTCTCTTTTGATGCGATTTACTATCGCTGTAATGAAGTGTATATGTATATACAGGGTAAAATCACTGTCAGGATATTTTTTACTGTCTAGATCGGGAACAGCAAGGTTGTTGACCCTCCATATTGGCTTTGATTCAGGGAGGCATTTGAACTTGTCAACAATGTGCTTTTTGCTCATGATTATTAGTTTAAACATTCCTGATCTCAAGCTAGTGTAACTTCCAGTGGTTTTGGCTATCCTTGACAGTAGGCAATGCCTACGAGTGGATGCTATCTATGCGCAATCCATAGGTAGAAGTCGGAGTGACGAAACATGTCGGGGGCATGGCTACACGGATACTGACTCCATTTGATATCAGCCGTTACCGATCGGAGCGATTCGTAGTTGCTCCAGCGCTGTCATTCGCTGGAGCGGCGATGACGTCACTCCCGCGCATGCGCACGAGATCGGCATATCGCTGTGATCTCGGCATGCTCAGTGCGCCTGCGCGCCGTAGATAGCAGTGCCTTTTCTAAATATCTCCTAAACCATGTAGGTTTAGGAGATATTTTTTGGACCTACAGGTAAGCCTTAATCTAGGCTTACCTGTAGGTCAAAGTGGTTTGTAAGGGTTTACAACCACTTTAAACATGTGAGTTGAAATATTGAAGTGTGGTTGTGAATTTTTTTTTATTAAAATTGGTTTAAATAATATCACGCTATGTGGAGCACTTTTTTTATTTTTCACATGTGGATATGCCTGGCCTGGATTAATCGTTACACTGACCCATGTATGGTCTATCTGCTTTTTTGCCAAACACGAGAGTGGGAGGCAACATCAGTTGGTGAGTGCGATTTCATCGGGAGAGGAGTCATGAGCACGTCGGTGTGGTGGAAGATTGGATGATTTGATGCAAATTCATTTTTCATCGATTTTCTTGCACAGTAATTCACATATTGTTTTGATACAGGCAAAATGAATATTAAAAAGCAGGTATAATAATATGGTAGCATGCTTAACTTCTCCATAGTTGTAATTGTAATACATTGTAATTGTGCTATAGTTTATATCTATTCCTGTTCCTTGTGAGGACCCTTCAATTTCAGTCTTAGACCCCCTTGCACACGGGTTTTCCAATCAGGCGGACCTGATCGGACGCTCCATGCACCTCTATGGAGTGGCGGATGTCAGCGGTGACATGTCCGCTGACATCCGCCGCTATCCGATCCTGTCCGTGAAATCCAGACGGATGGAAACCCTATTTTCCATCAGTCTGGAGAATCGGATGGAAAGGAACAGGCGGTCCATTTTCATCCGATCTCCATAGAGGAGCGGGGACCTGTCAAAGAGCGGGGCTTTGACAGGTACATCTCTGCACAGTGAGCGGAGTCTGTACACGGACAAGCCCGTGTGAAAGGGTCCTTATGCTCTACACATATGACATATGACACTAAGCCCACGCCCACCCAAACAATAAGCCCTGCCATTCAGCTATGAAATTGTAAGGGATGGGACATGGCACCAGCAAAGAGTCTGGCATTATACTGACTTAGAAAGAAGTTGTGGCACCTTGTAAAGACTGAGATCCAAGGGGCCACACAGTGGCACAGGAATTGATTTTAAGACTAACACCAGTACTTGTAGATTCCTTTTTTTTGTTTTTTGTTTTTAAACAAGCTTCATAGCTTTACAATTTGGCTTAGTATTTGATTAGAAATGACAAAGAAAATTGATCAAATGGTAGTCTACAAACTCTATTTAAAATGTAAAAAAAAAAAAAAAACTCATATTTTATCTAAATCGAGTGATCGCATTGCAATGTGCCTGTGCACCTTTAAGGGTGACATTTAACATTATCTCTACAGCCGAACCCTGGCTGCTGTGATATCAGGTGCTTACTGATGCTAGAGGCGGTGCTTCAAAAATGCCCTAAAACCTGGTTATATTAAAAAAACGCCTTCTTTGGTACAAAACAGCCAGCCCTCTTTCCATCTTTGCAAAATGATGGACACTTTTATTTTCCAGGATCACCAGGTAAATAAAAGTCTAAAAATGAAATAAGATTGTGTATACATATTCTTGTGGAGGTTTTCAGTTGGTTGCCCTCTTCTTATTTGAAAATCACTGAACTTTAGAAATGTATTTGCTGTTTGTCAGTTCATGAGATTCATAATTACAGTAGTAAGCACATTTTCCTCCTCCTTTCTTTTTCTTGTGTGACAGGGTCTTCGAGAGACCAGACACCCTTACACATTCGTATCGCAAGAAGGATTTAAGGAGTTATTGATGGTTCCCGGGGCTGCAGAAAAAGCCTTACCCTTATTACCCAAGCTGGCTGCTGCTTTAAAGCCTGCCCTTGTATGTATATATGTTATAAAGACTGATTTCCTTTCTGTGATGTAAAAAAGTGCGCTGAGTTATAGAAGAAAATCGGACCTAAATCTCTTGGGTTGTGGGTTGAACAGATAGCCAACAGATACCCATTCAGTCAGTGTTGATAGAGGAATCACTTCCGCAGCACTACTGTGTTCTGTCGGTGGGGAGCCTTCCTACTCCAGCAGAACAGAGTGATTACTGCTAGAGGCTATAGCTGCCTGCAATAATTGCAAGTAAAAAATCAGACAGGCTAGTTGTACCCGAGACGATTAATGGATCAACTTGAGTACAACCAGCCTGCGTATAGATGTATAGAATCTGGGCCAGTCCCAGCTGAACCAGCCGAGATTTGATCCATCTATTGCCGGCTTTAGTCTTTACTGGATGACACACAGACTACTGGATTACTTATTTTATACTTTATTATTACATAAAAACTGTGAACCAATTTATGCCTAGGTCATCGCCCTGCTGAATCGACTCAGTGTCCAAACAAATATCACACTATTACATTATTGTGTTATATTCTTTCGGGTCACACTGTACAGCCATGGCCAAAAGTTTTAAGAATGACACAAATATTAATTTTCACAACGTCTGCTGCTTCAGTGTTTTTAGATCTTTTTGTCAGATGTTACTATGGTATACTGAAGTATAATTAAAAGCATTTCATAAGTGTCAAAGGCTTTTATTGACAATTACATTAGGGTTTGTTTTGACCCTTCTCTTTTCAAGACCTCTTGACTGATGGCAGCCCATTGTTGCATAATAAATTCTTGGAGTTTGTCAGAATTTTTGAGTTTTTTTTTTTAAATTTTATTTGTTCACCTGCCACTTGAGGACTGACCACAAGTTCTCAATGGGATTAAGGTCTGGGGAGTTTCCTGTCAATTGGACCCAAAATGTCAACGTTTTGTTCCCCCAAGCCACTTCGTTATCACTTTTGCCTTTATGGTAAGGTGCTCCATCATGCTGAAAAGGCATTATTCATCACCAAACTGTTCTTGGATGGTTGGGAGAAGTTGCTCTTGGAGGAAGTTTTTGTACCATTCTTTATTCTTGGCTGTGTTCTTAGGCAAAATTATGAGTGAGCCCACGCCCTTGACTGAGAAGCAACCCCACACACGAATGAAGAAAATGACTTCACCCCAGTCCTCAGCAGTCCAATCCCTGCACCTTTTGCAGAATATCAGTCTGTCCCTGATGTTTTTCCAGGAGAGAAGTGGCTTCTTTGCTGCCCTTGTTGACACCAGGCCATCCAACAAAAGTCTTCACCTCACTGTGCATGCAGATGTACTCACACCTGCCTGCTGCCATTCCTGAGCAAGCTCTGCACTGGCAGTGCCCCGATCCCACAGCTGAATCAAGTGGAACTTGCTGGACTTTCTTGGGCTCCCTGAAGGCTTCTTCACAACAATTGAACCTCTCTTCTTGAAGTTCTTGATGATCTGATAAATGGTTGATTTAGGTGCAATCGTAGTAGCCGCAATATCCTTGCCTGTGAATTCCTTTCTGTGCAAAGCAATGATGACTGCACGTGTTTCCTTGAAGGTAACCGTGGTTAAGGAAGAACAATGATTTCAAGCACCACTCTCCTTTTTAAAGCTTTCAGTCTACAGAGTGATTTCCTGCCTTGTCCTCGTCAACATGGACACCTGTGTTAACAAGAGAATGGCTGACATGTCAGCTGGTCCTTTTGTGGCAGTGCTGAAATGCAGTGGATATGTTTTTTTTGTTTTTTTTTTAGATTAATTAAATTTTCGTGGCAAAGAGGGACTTTGCAATTAATTGCAATTCATCTGATCACTCTTCCTAACATTCTTGAGTATATGCAAATTGCCATCAAAAACTGAGGCAGCAGACTTTTTATGAAAATTAATATTTGTGTCATTCTCAAAACTTTTGGCCATGGCTGTATCTTCCCTCTTCTGCTGTAATAAAGGCAAGCATCTATTTTCTGTGTGTCTATATGCTCCAGATTTATAGTGGAAAATCTGGTGCAGCTGTGCATGGTAGCCAATCAGCTTCCTCATGTCATCTTGTTCAATTAAACTTTTGACAATAAAACCTGGAAGCTGATTGGTTTCTGTGCAGAGCTGCACCAGATTTTGCACTCTCCAGTTTTAATAAATCAACCCCTCTGTATTGTTTTATGATGTATTGTACAAAACTTCTTAATAAAACAATCTTAGAAACAAATGGAATTACCCTTTGCAGCTGTAGAATAGGTTGTACCATAGAATAGGATAGAATAAATGGAGTCAAAGTTGCTGATAATACAAATGGGCCACAGTTATGTATGTCCTTGCAGTTTTTTTTTTTGCCAAACAATAAATCAATTACAAATGGTGGTTTTATGGTTTTTCAAAGCTGCATGGTGTAAGCGGAAATCCTGATTGTAAATGCAACAAAATAGCAAGGTGGGGAAACTTGGCTGGTTTCATGTGATTAGACATGCTTCATCGGGGATTGTTGTGCCGCTATATTGAATGTTTGAGCAAAATCTTTGACCGCGTATGTTCTCTAAGGGATTTGTGAAGTTCAGACCTGTGAACAGATACCCATTCAGTTTTATAAATATCTACGGTGCTGATTCATAAAGCTGCAATAACACTTTTATCTGTATTCCCCTGGCAGCTCCCTCTCGTCCCAGTACATGCCATTTTTAAACTTTCCGAAGAAATCATTGTGATGTTATTTCAGGGGCTGCCATTGTTTTTTCTCTGTTGGAAACAGGATCCAAGAGGGTGCTCTGCTTTACTTCCTATGGGTGCACGGGGGCATCCTGTTGGATTATAATACTAGCACTACAGTCAGTATTAGGATTGTTAGCAGTGACAGTGTGGTAGTCGTGTAGCCTTATTTGGCTGCTGGGGTTGACAACGTTCCAGTGAATTCACTGCAGTCCTTGTAGTGTTGTCCTCCTTCTGGATGAAAGGTGATGTCAGTGGCAGATTTTAAAAATGTTATTCTGCATTGCAAAGAAATAGCTTATTTGCTAAATTTGTGAAATGCAATTTTTTCATTTTAGATATAGTTTTACTTTGAAGTGTGTTTTAAATAAAATGGCGCTTTTTCCATAGCATACGAATACACAATAAAAAATCAAACACAAGAGGGCGCCTCCATCTAGGTGTAGTGATTTATTCATAAATAATGATAAATTAATACATTGCTACACCTAGATGGAGGTGCCCTCTTATGTTAGTTTTTTTTGTATATGTGCATTAGGATCTCAAGACCTAATTTGGGAGAAGCTGCATCCACTTCACCTGGTGTTCCTTACCACTCTCCTGGCCCTCCTTTCTGCCCCATTAAATGACGGTTGGGTTCTAGTCAGTGCAATAGCTAATTATTTTCCTTTGATATATGTACTTAATGGCTGCCTCCCCTATGTTTTTGCCTTCCTGCTCCATTGCACCAATACAGACCTGTCCCATGGCAATATGCCAGCTGCCATCTTCTCCACCACGTCCTCCACTTAGGCTGGGCATAGACTGAATGAAATTCGGCTGGTTCTGTTGTTACCATTTTACAGATAGTGGTATTGTGATTTATAGATTCACTATTCTAGAAAAATTTCTTTGTAAGTGGGAAAACTTACAAAATCTGCAGGGAATCAACTAATTTTCCCCACTGTAGATACCTAACATATCACGCTTTCAAATTGGGCACGAGACCCGAGATCTCTAGAATAGACCCCAGATCTCTTCTGTCCTCCAAAGCAGCCGATCAAACTGAGATAGGTTTGATTGGCTGCTTTAGGCCCCTTTCACACATGCGGACCGTATGTCCGTTTTTCATCCATCCGTTTTTGGATGAAAAACGGACATACATGCATGTCTATGGGGCAGCGGGTGTCAGCGGATGAGCATCTGCTGACACCCGCTATTGTCCGCCTCCGCAATTGTCCGGTTCTGCAGACGGAGGAAAATCCTATTTTTTCATCCGTCTGCAGAGCGGATCGGATGAACATGGACAGACGGTCCGTGTTCATCCGATCCTCCATAGAGGAGAGCGGAGAACTGACAGGGCGGTCCCTGCACAGTGTGCAGGGACCGCCCTGTCATCAGTCGGCTCAGCGGGGAACAGCTGTGCGATCCCCGCTGAGCAGCGGATCTTCACGGGGCGGATCATTACGGATCCGCCCCGTGTGAAAGGACCCTTACTAACTGTTAATGGCCAGTAAACAAACTGAAAATGACAAAATCCTTGTCTTATCTGGTTTTATATATAGTACCATAGAGAAGTTCAAGAAATTTCTCCTCCTCCTCCTCCTCCTCCTCCTCCTCCTCCTCCTCCCTTTTCCCTCTTCCCTCTTCCCCTCTCTTCCCTCTTTCCTCCCCCCTCCACCCTCCTCCTCCTCTCGGTTAAAGTTAAACTTTAAAGGCCACTTTAGCATTCATAAAATACTATTTACAGTATTGTACCCTAAGTACTATTGTAGCTTCGTGAAATAGAACCTGTGGCACGGGACTTTTCAAAGGACATCTTTTAAAGGACAGCAAATAGTCTCTCTCAATTCTTTTTGGGGAGCACTTTACCTTGTTTATATTGATTACATACTGCTAAATGGCTATAAATTGTGTTCTATACAATTTTTAATTTAGTACTGCTTTAATATTTAAACTAATGATGTGTCTTGATTCTCAGGTACACTCAGATGGTGCCGTGTTTGAAAAAGGTTTGAATGGCTTGGTACAGCTTAGTGCTGTTGTTGGTCCAGCATTAAACATTCATCTAAAGAATCTGCTCACCAGCGTAAGTTCTGAAAATAACTTTTTGAAGAGACCCTGAGGGAGATTTACTAAAACTGGTGCACTCAGAATCTGGTGCAGCTGTGCATAGTAACCAATCAGCTTCTAACTTCAGCTTGTTCAATTAAGCTTTGACAATAAAACCTGGAAGCTGATTGGTTTCTATGCAGAGTTGCACCAGATTTTGCACTCTCCAGCTTTAGTAAATAACCACCCTTGTTTCTAGACCATTCATTGCAATGCGGCTCTTCCCATAAGATAATATGAGCATTTAATGTATTTTATGCATGTCATTTAGCTGTGCCTCCCTTGTGCAGACATTCAAATGCCCTGAAATTGCTCCTGGGCACCGCCATCTTGGATGTGATATCAGCAGACTCGGAGCTGTCAGTTAAGTGACACTCTATAGTATTCCCCTTTGCTCCTCCCCCAGCAGCTAAATAAAAGGTTTATGTGAAAGAGCTGGTCCAGCACAGACAATAAGTAGACACTCCTAGTAGAGGAAAGAGCTATAATGCGGAAGGAGAGAGGGAATTTGATGTGTTTAGAAATCTTCTGTCTGGTGGACTGGCAACCTAGATGTAAGACCTATGTTATAAACTTTCCTCTATTCAGATTCTATTAAGAAGCCTTTTCACAAGATGTAACATTTCCCATAATTGAAAACAAAATCTTATTTTTTATTTCCTTTTTTCTACATTAAAGGACAAGTAAACTTAAGCATGAGTAAAACAACCCCAAAAGATTCCCTTGACGCAACTAAATTTAGGCTAGGTTCACACTCCTTGTTTCCTGCACCACATTGCAATTTCTTTGCCCTTGCGATCTGCTGCGGTTGTCAATACAAAGTTAACAACACCCCAAATGCAGTGCATTTGTTTGCACCGAATCGCATTGTACAAAACAACGATGCGTTCCAGTTCAGAGTGGCTCCAAAAAAAGGTGCATGCACTTCTTTGGTGCGATGCGGTGGGATTTGAGCCCATTCAAACTGAACCGCATGTGAATTGCACAGGAATGCAATGCAGTTCCTGTACGACTCACATGCGATGTATAGTGAACTGAGGCTTAAGGTAGGTAGTGAATGTCCGTGCCTGGCCTGAAACCTCTCCTGGTGGGGCTACCAGTTTTTTCAATAATACTAAGTACCAGATGAGTTGTAAAATGTTGTCATCAGAACTCTAAATGATATTGTCTGGCCTGGTTTCATTAGCATGTTACGGGAGTGCCTTACTACAAGCCCAACTCAAGCTAAAATGATTTCTGTTTTTAGTTTTCTTTCGAGTGGATATGACTCAGAACTTCTGCCAACAAAGGCCCATTTCAGGTGGACCTGATCAGACCATCCATAGCTCTCTATGGAGCAGCGGATGTCAGTGGACATGTGTCTGCTGACACCCATTCCGATCCTGTCTGCTAAAAACAGACAGATTTAGTATCTGTTCCCCATCTGGCGATCGGAGTCGGATGGAAATTGACATGCAGTCTGTTTCCATCTGATAACCCCATAGAGAACATCAGGCTGTGTCCGTGTCTGCTTCGGGGGATCAGTGGAGAGTTCCCCTGCTGAACGGGCAGATCCGCTGGTGGACTTCGCCAGTGTGAAGGGGGCCTTATTGTTATCCGTCTCCTCACTGGGGAGATTTTTCATCAATTCCTGTTTTGGTAAAGTTGCCTATACACTAGTAGAATTTATGTTTGAAATTTTTAATCTTAAGAACAGTCCTTTGATTTTCTAATCGTTAGTGGGGTTATATTAACAATTTCAACAATAGCGATGAGCAGTGTTAATTTCGTCAACTAAAAACTTTTTCGTCAAAATTTTCGTCTGTGCCATTTTTTAGAGACGAAAAGTACATCACATTTTTGTCCACTGATGAAAACTATGACGAAAATCAATTTGGTTTTCTTTAAGAAACTAAACTAAAATGTGAGGCTGGGACATTTACCCTTGGAACTTCTGGTTTCCACGGAACTCCGCCTGCTTCCACTGGGCGGAGTCCGGCATTTGTAGATAGTCCTAGCAGATGGTTAGACCATCATTGGCTTTTATCCAAAGCCTGAAGGGGGCTGTTCAATTGGGATGGTGGCGGCTTGGCTGTGTAGTTACCCTCTCACACACTGCCTCTAGATACATGCCTACTGTGCTGATTGGATCTCTACTAGTCCAGTGAGGTGAAGGCTGTGTGTCCTGGAAGACTGAGTGCTCTGATCACATTGATCCTACAACGACTGTGGGCTCGCCTCTGTCTGTGGACACACTCACACTTCATACTGATATATAGAGGCCCCCTGCATGAGACCTCCTTGTCAACAGGCTTCGCAACTTGTCCACTACGGGAGAGTAGCACACTGTCTTATCTGTGCAGGATTAACCCTTTTGCTACCAGAGCTGTTTTTGCACCCATGCTTAAAAGACCAATTTAGGCCCCCCCAAAATATTATATATTTTCTGAAAGCAGACACGTTTTATGTAAATGTACACTGCATGGTGGCATCATCACGCAAAGAGTTTTTATATAAATTTTTAGCAAGGTCCGTAAAAACATGGATGAGTGAGTTTGGGGTGGAGGAACTTGACTGACCTCAACCTGCTAGAACACTTTTGGGGTGAATTAGAGGGCAGACTGCGAGCCGGGTCTTCTTGTCCAACATCAATGCCTTACCTCCCTAATGCACCTCTGGAAGAATGGTCAAACATTCCCATAGACACACCCCTAAACCTTGTGGACAGCCTTCCCAAAAGAGTTGAAGCTGTTATAGCTGCAAAAGGTGGGCCAACTCAATATTGAACCCTACGCACTAAGACTGGGATGCCATTAAAGTTCATGTAAAGTCAGGCATCCCAATCCTTTTAGCAATATAGGGTACACACATGTATGCATGAAAATGTTGATTGCGATCTACATGTTGCATATTGCCAGGCACGGTGGAGTGAGCGTAATCATTTGGCATCAGAGCTCCTGAGTAACTCTAAACTGATGACCTATAGGAGCTTTTAAAGCGTTGCCTATATAAAATATAGGGTACTGAAGTCTGTCACCATTTCAGACGCGCACAGTTTTAACTTTTTTCACACGGGCATTCGTGTCATGTGATTGGCTGTCACAGCGGTCACATGACTGGAAAGCTCCTGATCTCAAGTTTGCATCAGGAGCTTTCTGGTACCCACCGGCTGCCATTACTGTGCTGAGCATGCTCTCAGCACAGTAAGTTGTTTTAACAGGGCCGCATATATGAGGCCACTCAGTGTTGAGGCCCACCCGCTGAGTGGCCAAATATATGCGTGCGGTCGGCATCAAGGGGTTAGGCTTTGACATGTTGGGTATCTATTTAGGTGGAACAACCTCATCTGTTATATTTTACCCAATCAATTGGCTAATTTATTGCATTTGTGTGTCTTAAAATTAACTTAATTAATTTAGGGGGTCTGCTTTCATAAAATTATATGATGTTTTTGGGTGTTAAATTTTCAATTATGTTTTTAACGTGTGCAAAAAAAAGCTAAAACAGCGAAAGAGTTAAAAGGAAATTCTAGCGTGGGAACTATTCACCCTGAGCTTTTTATTTTCACACTACAGGTTTGCTTAATAAACGTGTTTCATGAAAAAAATAAAAAAAGATCCGTGTTTCATGTTTGTATTTTCTTTTGACAGCTCTCTAAAAGACTAATGGACAAAAAACATAAAGATTCAGTCACGACTGCTTTACAGAAATTGGAGCATTATGGTGGGAAGGTAATTTCTGATAATACATTATATAAAAAATGAAGATGTGCATTAAACAAAAAAGATTATTATGAGCTGAATTAACAGCCTTGAAATTACAAAAACCTTGTATTGCTCTGCAGTGAGGCACTAAGCAGTGAATTATCTGCAGATGTATTAAATTGGATGGGTGCATTCATCAATAGGGCACATGCTGGGACTCACATTATTATTTGGAGTAAAATAAACTCAATTTTACCACCCTGAATAAAAACCAACTAGGCACCCTAAATTATGTCTGTGTCTACCATGAGCATTGTGAATGTTTCACATCATTAGAGAATGTCAAGCCTGTTTTCAGACAACTCTTGTCTGGAAGACATTCAGTAAGATGAGCGAATCAGCAAGGCACAATCACTCTGAGCAGCAACACCGCCCATGTATGCAGTAGTCATATGTGGTTGCCTCCATGCACTGATATATACAGTATCTCACAAAAGGGAGTACACCCTGCACATTTTTGTAAATATTTTATTATATCTTTTCATGTGACAACACTGAAGAAATTGACACTTTGCTACAATGTAAAGTAGTGAGTGTACAGCTTGTATAACAGTGTAAATTTGCTGTCCCCTCAAAATAACTCAATACACAGCCATTAATGTCTAAACCGCTGGCAACAAAAGTGAGTACATGCCTAAGTGAAAATATCCAAATTGGGCCCCAAGTGTCAATTTTTTGTGTGGTCACCATTATGTTCCAGCACTGCCTTAACCCTCTTGGGCATGGAGATCACCAGAGCTTCACAGGTTGCCACTTGAGTCCTCTTCCACTCCTCCATGACAACGGAGCTGGTGGATGTTGAAGACCTTGCGCTCCTCCACCTTCAGTTTGAGGATGCCCCACAGATGCTCAATAGGGTTTAGGTCTGGAGACATGCTTGGCCAGTCCATCACCTTTACCCTCAGCTTCTTTAGCAAAGCAGTCTGTCTTTTTCTGTCCGGAATTCCGATAGTGTGTACGCGGCATAAGAGTACTAGAGAAGAAAGGGCAGTAGATCTTCTCCTCCTTAGGAGTGGAAGAGTCTAGGGAGTGGTCTATTACTTCATTAAAATCACAGCAAATAATGAGTTGGTCTCTGGGATAGTGTTGAATTTTTTGCATGACAGTTTAGAAGTGTAGAAGGATTTTTGATGGATATTAGGGGCGTAGATATTAACGATAGTCAAAGGTTGGTTGTTCTGTAGGAGACAGCTAGAGAAATGACCTAACTAGATATGTACACTAAAACCTTACGCAACAATAGGTATAGGATAGCCTTTTGTTGTTCTTCTTCTATTATTTACATTCCCTCTCTTTTGTATTCTGACCTTCTTCTAAATTTCATCTATCCCCTGAGTACAATCTCCCACTGATTGTTGGGAAGCGGCTACAGCTCCCAAGCTATATTAATTGGGCTCTATTTAGTCTGCTTTAGCCAGATACTATAGTTTAAATTTTGTTATGTGATCTAATGTTATCACTAGGTGTAATTAGCAAAACCACACAAATGCAAAGTTTGTATTGCCTCTTGACACTGTACTCTTGTTGAATCATTTGTATTCTGTTCAATCTTCAATAAATCTTTTATGTTAAAAAAAAAAAAAAAGGTTGGTTGTTAAGAGACTGATAGAATCAGTAACCTGCCAGAGGAATCTTGTTCTATGTGTGATACGGTTAAGGATACAGTAGAGCGGACTGCGATCATAACCCCTCTCACTTTTTTATCAGTTTGAGAGTGGAAGATATGTGGGAATAGCTTTGTGGGAACACTGCGGGGGGTTGAACGAGGAAAAATTAGTTTCCTGGATACATAATATATCGGTGCGTTGGGCAATCGCTTCCCTCCATAATAGGGATCGCTTGAATGGGCTATTCAAGCCTTTGACATTGAGGGAGGTGATTTTGAGTGACATGAGTTCTAATATGAGATATGTCAAAGTGGCATAGAGAAGTAGGGGGTCCAAGTAGTCGCTAAGAGTATAACATATGAGTCTTAAGGACCAAAATGCAGTAGTGACGTTTACAGATATACAGAATAGATAATTTGCCTTATGTCTATAAGGTATCTATGTATGTTGTAGAAGCTATATAGGCTTAGTCAACAATGCAGTCTCAAAATGATAAATGTATACTAGAGTAACCTGAAAAATGCTTTGCACACAATAGCAGTAGGGCAGGGAGAGTCAAGCAACGTGGAAGCAGCTCCTCCACAAGAGTATTCATATGGCATCCAGCTAGATGTAAAGTTGACCAGAGTAGATTATCCCTGGGTAGTAGTAAGGTCATGAACTAGGGTTTATTCCACGCGTTTGAGATTTTGGCAGACTTCTTGTTAGTGGGAGTCTTTGGTGGTGGGTCAGTGAGTATACCCCAGTTGTGCAACGGTTTGATCCCATTAAGATAGAGATTTGGTAGGTGACCAACAGTTTAGTAGGAAACCCCCACTTGTACGTGATCCTATGCTCCATAAGGATCGAGGTAACTGGTACAAATGATTTGTGTGCCTATGTGGTAGCTGCTGAGATATCATTATAGAGTGAGATTTTGGAGAACGGATTTGGGAGAGGACACATTGATCGTGCATCATAATCTCTTTAGTGTGAAAGAAATGGATTCTAGACAGAACATCTCTGGGGAGGGATTCAGGTAGATCTGTAAGCTTATGAATCCTGTGGGCCTGTTCTATGAGCAGGTCTTGCGCTGTGAGTGTCGGTACAACTTTGTAAAATAGTTGGTGCAAATAGGGCAGGGATATGCAATTAGCGGACCTCCAGCTGTTGCAGAACTACAAGTCCCATGAGGCATAGCAAGACTCTGACAACCACAAGCATGGCGCCCAGAGGCATGATGGGACTTGTAGTTTGCAACAGCTGGAGGTCCGCTAATTGCATATCCCTAAAATAGGGCATAATCTCCTCTGATGTTATAGCCTCTGGGACCCCCCTGATTTTGAAATGATTCTACCTGGATGTCCTCCAGGTCGGTTATCTTTAGGCTCAATTGCTGAATGGCCTCAGTGTTCATCCTAAATGTCCACAACAGTGTTATGAGCAGTTGTAGCTATTGATAAGCGTTGCTCAATGTGGTCAGTACATTCCTCTAGGTAATCAACTGTCATGTAGATGGTTAATTGAAGCTCTAAATTCTCTCTGCATATCAGCCTGCATTGCTTTAAGAGAATGTTCTGTTGCAGGGTTATCTGTGGTTGCAAATGCTGCCAGAGGCTGAGTGGGAGCAGCATCAGCCGTGGGACCCATGGTGACAAGTACAGCAGAGAGCGGATACCATGGAGTTTGTGGTGGAGGGGGGGGGGGGGGGGCTGGGGGGAAGCCACTTGTAGGGCGTTAGTTCACCTGTTAGTTCTAAAAATGTGAATCGACCCTTTAAAAAACGACAGATGATTTTTTTTGTCCTGTTTAGGTATATTTTGTTTGATACTTGATACATAAAGCTGCTCTTTTTATTTAACGCATGAATTCATTTTGTTTCTTATTTGGCAACTGAATTTGGTGGATTTTGTTTTCTTTTTAAAGGAAAGCCTGACGATAATCAAATCAAAAATACCAACCTACTGTTCTATATACAGCTGAACTTGATGGACGTTTGAACGTTTTGTGGGTGTGGACTTTACGTTGTAAGAAATGATTACACAAGCTTTCTGTGGCCTTTCCTATGGAGATATAAAGCATGGATGCCAAAACCTATTGGAGACTAAACCCCTTGTGTGCAATAATTGTTTTCTGCATTGACTGATGTGTCTGAAATTATATACTACAAAAAAAAGATCTGGGATAGTGGCTTCTTCTGTGTGATCTGCAATGCCAAGTGCACTCACAAATTACTGGGATTAGTATTTGACTACGTAAAGTATCATTTAACAGGTTCATTCGTATTATGCAGCTGCTACACATAGTAACCAGTCAGATTCAGAATTTCAATCTCCACCTGATTGAAGGTTGTGATGCAGATAGCTGACCCTTATCCTTTGACACAGGTGTCTGGCTGTGACTTTCGTATTCTTTACTCTGCTTTGCGGAGGGCTCAGAGCCAGCAAATTTTTTGTTGAGGAGCGTGGACTTCTATTGTCAGCACATCTTATTGGCCTGGGAGTACAATTTACTGCAATAGCTTTTGACATGGCATTTGATACATAGGACAGTGGAGGAATAATGTATTGCTGATTTTCTGCTGAGTGGTAAGTGTGTTATTAAATTGGAAATCTAAGCAGAAGAAATATATCTAAAGGCAAGAGCCATGATTTTCCTTCCTTAGAGTATAAGTGCACTTTAAGACTATGGGTTTATGTTACTAAAACTGGAGAGTGCACAATCTGGTGCAGCTGTGCATGGTAGCCAATCCACTTCTAAATTCAGGTTGATCAATTAGGCTTTTGGAAAAAATGGAAGCTGATTGGTTTCTATGCAGAGCTGTACTAGATTTTGCACTCTTCGGTTTTAGTAAATCAATCCCAAAGTGTCCTTATCCTGTTTGCCCCATTGAACTGACCTAAATTAACACATCCTCTTCCCCCTAGATCTCATGGCTGCAGCCTCTGGTGTTGGTGTACAGTCTGGCCATGCCAGTGCATTGCAGCCCCATAAACTTCAATTGTGATGACTCCTGTCATCTCTGATCTAGAAACATAGCCCCATAAAGCCTATGGAGTTGGCTTTCTCTGCTCATGACATTTCCGTCAGTAGTACACTGTCTTAAAGCAAAGCATCACCCAAAAGGAGGAAGTTCTGCTTTAAGGCCCCCCTCTTCTTTATGAAATAGCACTTTTGTTGGGGGGGCGTGTACCTGGTTTTGAAGTTCTCTCCCACCCCACTCCCCAGTCTTTAGGGACATGTCACAGCTCCCAGAAGACTGCAGGACCATTAAGAAAGGGCAGCGCGGTACGCACATGCGCAGCGGGCAGCCAGCTGTGAAGCTGCAAGCTGTTGCAGCCGGGAGACCACAGTTGAGATGTCTGGGACAGGTAGGAATCTGTTTATTAGAATCAGCAGCTACAGTTTTTGTAGCTGCTGACTTTTTTTTTTCATTTTTACAAAGGTGACTTGAGCGCCTCTTTAAGCTGGGTATACACACACAGATTATTTTAGTTCAGCCTATGAGCTGAATAATAATAATATAACAGATCTCCCCATCCTTGATATACAGCGCAAATTGAGGAATCTCCCACTGCGATTATTGCATTCTGACCATCACAGCTGGCACCTGTCAGAATACCCCAGCAGTGGCTGATTGGATACAGCTGCTATTCAGCTGAAAATGTTCTGCCTCACTCCCTTGATTTCTTTTCAATCATATGATGTCAGACAGGGGGTGGCCAATGGGCCACCTATGTAGCGTTCCTCAGAAAATGGCTAAAATTTGGCTAGTGTGTATGCAGATTACGCATTCCAGCCCAGCCACACGCTATGACTGGGAGTTTCTAAAAAAAAGTGGAAGCTTTGTGTGAGCTGTTTTTACCACTTGGGAATTCGGCAAACTGGGTTCACCAGAGATGTAGGATTATACTGAACCTTACCAGAAGGTCATCTGCCTGTACCCGTATAGGGGAATTGTCAGGGAACAAATAGAATTTGGTCTTTAGCAGCATATGAAGCCCCCCTATGTGTGTGTAACCAGTTAGGATAGCTTATAGACCCCTTTTACAATTTGTACATAAATTTCAAATGGTGTTCTCCTAGCAGGTAAAAAATTAAATTAAATCTTGCTCATGCTCCTTGTAACTTTTGCAAGCAAAGCTGACATGAGGCAAACCTGACTTGTGGATTGATCCGACATTACATCATTTCCATTATATACGTTGCATAAAGAGACCACGTTCCAAAACATACAGCACAACGTCTACAATCCAGCATGTAACATGGGGAAAAAAGCCAGTCATAACTTACTTGGGGTCAAGTTCAGAAACATTTTGGCATTCTTTCTGTTCCGTTCCAGTACACATGACATGAGTTTCTGTCAGTAAATCTACTGCAGATGGTGATATAAAATCAGAAGTACAATTTGCACCCTCAGTCAGTCAGGAATTGACGTGAGAAGACAAATCACATATTTGGACCGTCCTCTGAGGGTAAAAAAACAAGTTTGAGTGCTTTCCTATATCCTGTTCTCTACATCAGATCAGCATTGTTACTTGTGTTGCTTGTATACGATGGCTATGTCTATAAAGTCCACACTGGTGAGTAAACAGAGTATACGCTGTATTTAAAGTATTATATAAACTAATATATGCTTTTATTTTATTCATGTAGGTATCTTTTATATAACATACACCTTCATCATGATGTACTATTTCAGGTTAATTTAATGGAGATTTCCAATTTGACCTAAAAATGTAACATTGAAATTAAACCTACCTTTGCAGGGCTTTTACCTTACAGCACAGTAACACTGTGCCATACTACCATTTAGGGCCCATTCACACCTGAGCTTTTTCAGCTTGTAAAACGCTCATCTGAAAAGTTTCAAAACGCCCAACAAAGAAAAAATACCATTAATTTAAATGGCTCCTATTCACATCTGATCATTCTGTCACCTGAAGCAAAAGACCTGAAGCTCAAAAAAGTACATGAGCTTCTTTTTGGGCAGATTACAGGCATTTTTCTGCTTTTTACATTAGTGACGTTTTGACCTGTACAAAATTGCAGTAAAAATCGCGCAACTTTCGGCCTGAAACTATATGCTCAGGTGTGAATGCAGCCTAAAACTCTTGTCAATAACCTGGTGTCTTGACAACACCTAATTCTGAATTTGAGCACTAACAGGCTGAGAATGTACTGAACTCTGAAAAAGAGTATTAACAGAGTCTGAAATATCCTTACTGGATTGTCCCTGGTAGTATTATTTGCAGAGGTTTGCAGAGCAAGTGGCAGGAGAACTGCTGTAGAGGCTGCAGAACCACCCATGTATGACATACAAAATCAAATTCTAAATTAAATCACATTTAAAGTTTTCCTTTAGACCCGGGTCACACAGAGGCGACTTAGCTGCCTGACAAGTCGCATTCCGTTCTGTACTATGGAAACGTTCTAATAGAAGCGACTCAAGTCGCTCCGACTTAGAAAAAGGTTCCTGTACTACTTTTGGGGCGACTTCATGCTACTTGCATCGACTTCTATACAGAAGTCATTTTGCAAGCCGCCGCTGAAGTTGTGTGCAGGTCGCCTCTGTGAGTCACGCTGCAAGTCGTGTTGCCCCTGTGTGATCCGGCTCTTACAAGCAAATTTATAATAAACAGTAAAAAGTGAAATTCAGCGATATCCTTTTTCTCTAAAAATAATTCATACGCATCTACTACTTAATGGCCCAGTAACCTTTTCATGAAATCGTTTCTTATTGTGTTTATCTGTCTCCTTGTAACTTCATTTGTGAACTCCTGAACCTCAAATTTTTTCCCTTCACTTCTGTATGCCTGGAACAAGTAGTAAATGCTCGTTATGGTCTTGTGGTCTCTTTTATGCACACTACAAATTCTGTAATCCATAGTTCATTGTAGGAGCGAGCAAGTAAAGGCGGCTACATTCGTACATCTAGTGAGGCTACAGAGAACGAACATAGCCACCTTCTAATAGGAAGTCAGATCACATCAGCAACAAAAAAAAAGAGTTTGGAAGAGGCTGAGAGCAATCAAAAGAAATTTTTTGAGATTAGCATACATACTTGAATATTTTTTTTTTAAACAAATAGTGGGACTACACCCATCAATTTATCAGTTTCCCAAAACACTTACATTCAAGGCATGCTATGAATGACAACTGTTACATTTCATTGCGCTCTCAACTGAACTATCAAATGGAGGGCTTTCGGTTGACAATAAATTTACATTTAACACCAATATAACATGTACCTTTTATATTTCCATGGCACAACATTTGTGTTTTGGCCACTTCACTATTTTGCTGTAATCTACATTAAAGTGGAAGTAAACCCCCCTATCGTTTTCAGCCAAGGAAGCTGCCATCTTTGCCTCTGTTTAATCTTCAACTGCCACAGTGCTGCACATGTGATCCGTTATGACACCAGCCATTGGATGGTTTGACTGTTTGGTTGAGAGCACAGCCAATGTGCAGTTAGCATTCACGGCATGCCTTTTTTTTTTAGACTGTTAAATCAATGGGTTTACTTCCGCTTTAAAAAACTTTCAGTGATCCATGGTGTTGCTTAAGGCTGGTACACATGGGCCGAATAGTGGGCCAATTATTGGCCAGTGTGTACAGCAGTCTGTCTGACAGAAGCTGTTCTAATGACCGGCTTCTGTTGAACAGGCATGCTGGAAAACCAGCATCCGATCAGTGCTTGAAGCCAATGGTGGCCAGCGCTGATCAGTATGTTCTGGAGGGAGGGATCGCCACACATCGCTTAGCGAGTATGGCAACCTCTTGTTTTTCATGTTGGGTTGAATGAAAAAAAGCTTCTAGTGTGTACCTAGCTTTAGCCCCCCTCTTGCAAACACCAGCCTTTGATTGACAGTACAAGTGAAGGGGACACCAGGAAACAAGCCTGTGGGCATGCTCTGGGACTATGCTGTACCTGTGTTTGTAGTGGTGGGTGCTCAGTACACGTTAAGATTGTGATGTCTAATCCCCGACTACTGCTTCCTGACAAGATGGAAAAGTCATTCTCAGACTGGATTTCGGAGGGATGAGAAAAAAAAGGTGAAACATTTCATCTAAGAATTATTTAGGTTGGTTGTTTTCATCATTGTTAATAACTTGAGACTTGGCACTTGATTAGTTAAATATAAAATGTTATTTCCACTTCAATATTTTGTTGATTTTGACTTCTCTAAATAGATATGTGTAAAATCTGATCCTTTTCACGTTGCCTACCTATTCCTTTATTTCTACAACACACATATATCAGAATGCCTGTTGTCTAACCCATTTGATGCTGCTTCTTTATTCTGAACTGGAGTTAGAGCTGTACTCCAGAGAATAAATATTTTGCATACTTGGATTGGACCAGCTTGGCTTAATATAAGTATGCATATGTGATAACTGATCGGCCTCTGTGGATACTGAAAATTGCAGTAGACCAAGTGAAGGCCACGATCTTTGGGTGCTGTGACAAGCTGGAGAGGAGGGGCATAGACATCATGGCCTCCACCTCATCCAATCAGATGCTTCTAATTCATTGAGGAAGAATGCAAGGCATTTTATGAATGGTGGCAGAGTGAGCGTTCACCACAAAGGATGCAGCTGCTGTGATTGACACCTGGGGGCATCTATGATATCAGTCTCCTGGTAAACTGGCCATCTGCAGAGATGACATGCCATCTGCAGAGAGGACATGTGCTTGTTGCAATGTATTCTAATAAAAAAACAAGATTCTCATGGTAAGGAGGGGGAAATGTAAAGCGCAGCACAGTTGTCTAACAAGCACCATAGCCAGGAGCTGATAGAATAGAAACCGGTGAATCTGGAGTTCTTTAAATTTACACCCCCAACTAAATTGTTTAGAGGTGTAAACTCTTCTGCTGTCCTCTCAGTGGGCCAAGTATAGTATAGCAGTGGGTGACAAAAGTGATCTGAAGGAGCAACTACAAAATATGTGGGTATGTATTTGAGAAGAGGGTGACATTACTCTGTCCCTTAAACCTCTGGGAGCGGGCTATTGGCAAAGGGTGCAGGACAAGTTGGCACACAAGATCAGTGCCTGGATATAATTATACAGAATGCCTTGGTAAGTTGATTGTTTGCTCTAAATGGGGCTCAGAGTTTTATTTGCCATTTTAGCTGTAGCATACCTACTACTTAAAAGCCTGGTGGACAGACAGTATGTCTGTTGGCAGTAACTGATAGACACATAGTCGTTGGTCCCTGGATATCTGTGTATGGGCGCTCTCCAACTATTTGTTGGGTAACCTGCTAAATGCCTATCTCAGCATTTGGATCCCATTATATATCAACTAGTCCATGGTCTGCTGATGTACGGTACATACCCTCCTGTTCCAGTGTGCTAATTGAAACCTAGTCCTCTGCTGATTTGATGGTGTTCTGGTGCCCCTATGCCCACCCCCAGGCTTTGCTTTTGTGTGTCTTATGGTTTACAACAGTGATTGCTGCGCTGCACTGCCACATTGAGTCCTAAAGAAGCAGAGGATTGGCAAAAAGTTGACCTGGCAGATCTGGCTACTGGAAGCACACAGCATTTGTAGCTTGCCTCTTGGCTATATCTATTTATGGGGATAGACTTCCAGTACCCTACGTAGAGCATATGTAACACTACTTTGTGGATGTTTTGGAGGCAATTGTGCCTATATTTGTAAATCCTATTTTAAAGTTGAACAATAAATCGATTATGTTTTCTAATTGTGTGTGGTCTCCCATATTGAGCCAATAAAGTTCTTAACTTTTGACTGGTATCTGACTATTGTCAGACTGTACTTCCTTGCATTTCAATGTGGCTATAAGTCAAAAAACCTACTTGTCCACTACTTACAAGTGTCACAGCTGTTAAAAGCTTAATAAAATTGCAGTCTATTCTGTGTTCGTAAGTCATTGTATTCGTCTTATGAAAGAAACACCCTGCTGAGATTTATTCTGTTCACATGTTTGGCCTCATTTTTTCAATAAGACTTATCTTCTGATAAATCAAATAAAAGGAAGTTTAAGGAAAAAACCCTCCATGATGTAACCTTTTGTGGCATTTTAATATCCAAAGGTCACATAATTTTTATTAAGATCAGCTGTTGGAATTTAATGCACACCAAGATGTCGCCTAGATTTATCTTCTCATAAGATATGCAGTTTTATTAGGCATGCCTTGTAGTTGTTTGCGTGGGGCAATTCCAGACAATGAGTGAAATTGATCATTGATCTGTTGATATTTCCAGGAAACATTGGATATGTGCTAAACTCAAACCTTAGTCTCCTACTGTCATAGCTACTATCGCTACTGAGTGAAAGGGGCATTTTTGCTCCTCCCAGGGGTCATCTTCCTAACCAAGGCTTAACACCTCCTTTCATTGCAAGCCATAGACTCTCAAACCCACCAAGCCAGCCCAAGAATCCCTCCTCATATTGGAGGGTGACTACACCCATCAATTGTGCAAGTCTGGATTCAAGACGTCTTGAGCCTCTGGGTCCAGTCTGTCATTTCAAAGAGTTTCTATCTCTGCCTCTCCTTGTTTTTTGCTTTCCAATCTGCCAGCTTCAGACCAAAACAAGGCAGATTTAACCGCTTGCCAACCAGCTGCCATCATTATACTGCAGCAGGTAGGGAAGGCTAGGCAAATTGTCAAAGGTGTACGTTGGTCGCTTTAAGTGCTGTAAGGGGCATGCGCTCGCCGCCGGAACCAATGCGTGTGGCTGCCGGCCGCGATGTCTGCCGGCAACCCGCGATTGCTCCTCAGAGAGCCAGAACGGGGATCTGTCAATGTAAACAGGCAGATGCCCGTTCTGTCAGGGAAGTAGAGAGAAAGCTGCTGCTCCTAGTGATCAGGAACAGCGATCTCTCTCTCTCCTCATTTAGTCAGTACACCCCCCACAGTTAGAATCACCTCCCTAGGGAACACTTAACCTTTTGATCCCCCCTACTGTTAACCCCTTCTTTGCCAGTGACATTTATACAATAATCAGTGGCTATTTTTAGCTCCTGATCGCTATATAAATGTCAATGGTCCCAAAAAATTGTCAAACGTGTATGATATGTCCGCCTCAATGTCGCAGTCCTGCTAACAAAAATGATGATCACTGCCATTACTAGTAAAAAAAAAATTTTTTATAAAAATACCATAAATCTATCCCCTATTTTGTAGACGCTAAAACTTTTGCAAGCAAACCAATCAATATACGCTTATTTTTATTTTTTTTACCAAAAATATGTAGAAGAATGCATATTGGCCTAAACTGATGAAGAAATTTGTTTTTTTTATTTTATTTTTTGATATTTATTATAGCAAAAAGTAAAAAATATTGGGTTTTTTCACAATCGTCTCTCTTTTTTTTTTGTTTATACTGCAAAAAAATTTAAACTGCAGAGGTGATCAATTACCACCAAAATAAAGCTCTGGTCTGGTCATTGAAGGGTAAATCCTGCCGATCCTTAACTGGTTAATGATTTTCTTGCACCTACTTCAGGCACAAAGAGTTGTTGTACCAGCTCCTTAAGAGGAATGATTTCAAACTTATTCTATTAAAACCAAATGGAGGCATCTGCCCTGTACTGGACTTAAAATCTCTAAACAGATTTCTTCATGCACCAAAATCAATGATATTTCTCAATGCTTCCCTCACACAAGGGGATTTTATGGCATCAGTAGATATAAGTATCTACACATTCACATCTTCATCATTTTGCTGTGGGAGACCAACAATTCCAATTTGTAGAACTACTATTCAGGCTCTCCTCTGCATTCTGAGTGTTCACAACAGCGATTAACCTGTTCATGGCTCTTCTGTGAAACCAGGCCATTCGTGCCACAGGTTACTTGGATTACCCACTGAATGACTTCTCATCCACAGTCTAATCTAATGGGTCTAATCCTGGATAGAGCTGAAACCAGAATTTTTCTTTCTCAGGGTGAAGTTTCTTGCCTAAAGTCCTACACAAGGATCATCAGGTCAAAACAGCACCCCTCGATTTGCTTCTGCATGAAGGTCCTGGGCTTAATGGTAGCCTTCTTTGAGGTTACCCTTTGCACAGTTTTACTCCAAACCTCTTCAATCCAGCTTGTGGAACCGGTAAATCCAATCTTTGGACTATCGAATGCTTCTGTCCAGCCAGACAAAGCTCTCACTGACACGGGGGATCTCCAATCCTGCCCCGGAAGTCTTTCCTTTACTTGCCCCGAAAGTTAATGACATGGGATTCCAGCCTTGCTGGCTGGGGCAGAGTTTGCTCCCTGACTGTCCAGGAGACCTGGCCCCAGCAGGAATTTAAACTTCCAGTCAACATCCTGGATCTGAGATCAATAAGATTATACCTACAGCACTGGACTAGCCTTCTACAAGGTCACCTAGTCAGGGTACAGTCTGACAATGCCACAGCAGTGACCTACATAAACCATCAAGGGTGCACAAGAAGCCATGTTGCTATAAAAGAAACAAGTCATACTCTCCTATACAGAGACTCTGTTAGGCATGTTTCCATATTGTACTATTAAAATAATAGAAATTTGTGATTGCCTGTAAATTGCTTATCTTGGAGTACAGTACAGAAAACAAGTCCCTCCCCTCTGTGTCTTGAGCACCCCTTACTGCATGCTAACAAAAAATGGAGTCTCACTGAGTGGGCGGGGTTATATGGCTGTGCTTTAGGGGCAAACCTAGCAAGTGTCCAATCAACTGAAGGTAGCCTACATATAATCCATGGTCTGTGTCCTGTACTATACTCCAAGTTAAGGAATTTAGAAGTGAATCAAAATTTGTAATGGCCATTCACATGTGCCACATTGTGACGTGATTCCTGTAACTTCAGCACTCTGTCCCTAGATAAGGAAGGGAGCAGGGGGTAAAAACTGATGCACTAATGAGAATTCTATTATTCCAGAAAATGTACTTTTACATTGTTTAGTCCCCTACCTAACAATATTTGCATTTTGGGTGGAGCTCTCCTTTAGGTGTTCCATATAGATGGGTGTTAAATTAAGTTTGATCCTTACTTGTGTTTTACTTATAAATGAATTGGTAATAGTTATTTCTACAGCTACTCTATATGCACAATGCAATGCACTAGAATTACCTCTTCTGAGAGCTTTTTTGTCATGTTTTTACTACATTTTTTCCAGTGCTCCAGATTCTTTAGGATATAATAAATGTTTTCAATTTCACTGTTGTCATCTTGCTGTCACCATTAGCATTTCAAAGAAAATGTACACTGAGATAATGGGAAAAGAGACAGGATTTATGGTAAAATGTTGTCTTGGGAAAAGAAGGATAATGTTAATCGTATCGGCAGAAAAAAGGAAAACATTGAAATATTAAAGCTGAACTCCAGCCATATATATGTTATAAAACAATTCTTGCAGTTATGTAATCTTAAACAAAAAACACATTGAATGCATATTTAAAAGCAACTAGCGGCAAATTCCTGAATGTATAGGGACATCAATTTCCTGTACTACAGCATTAAGGCCGGGTTCACACTGGAATCTGCTGCGGATCGCACAGGAGCGCTGTGTGTCCCTGTTCCCCAATTCAGAGACAAATCAGGGCCGAATCTATGCCTAAATTTGTCCCTGAAATGAAGCCAAAGACGCACAGCGTTTCTGTGCAGTGCGCTCCGCAGCCGTAACGGAGATATGTGAACCAGCTCCATAGGGAGCCAGTCGCATTCTGTCAGAAACCATGACAGAAGTACAGTTAAATCACACTTGTTTAATAATAAAAGTAAAAAGAACAAATGTAGTCAAAACATAGCCAAAGTTTGGTAACTGGAATGGATAGTCAGCCAAGCCAGAAGTCAGGGATCAATGTAGTGGGACAGCAAGCAGGATCTGGAGCCAGAATGGATGTCAGCAAAGCACGTCTTGACCAGGATCGCAGGCGATGGTTTTTGTGATGTTGACCCAGGCGAAGGCAGAGCTCCTCTGGACTGGACAGCTTAAGTAGGCAGGACTGACGAGCAGGATATCATCAACAGCTGAGTGACTGTGGAGAGATAGGAGCTGGCAATTAGCCGACAGCTGAGCGGCCAGCTCAGAGAAGGAAGGGCTGAGCCCAGCCCTGTCACTTTCTCCTGCTATGTGAATTGGATGCGGAGAAACCCTGCATCCAATTCGCATAGGTGTGACCCCGGCATCAGACTTTGAGAGAGGCAGGACTGTCAGTAACAGCTAGTTGGGCTCTATCAGCTCAATAATTTACTCATGGTAACACAAACTGCTAATCAGTCAATCAAATGGCAGAAGCTCAATGCATTTAGGCATCTAGATGTGGTAAAAATTACTTCTTGAATTTCAAACCGAGCATCAGAATGGGGAAGAAAGAGGATTTAAGTGACTTTGAACGTGACATGGTTGTTGGTGCCTGTTGGTTCCTCAGCTGTGAAGCTTGGATCGTTTTTTTTTTTTTTTAGACTTCCCAGCTTAGAGGCAGGATGTGGGGACTTATTGACCCCAAATCTCGCTGCAAAGAGGACCTGTCATGTACTATTCCTATTACAAGGGACATTCCTGGTAATAGGAATAAAAGTTATGAAAAATAAAGTGTCAAAATGGAAAAAAAAAAATACAGACGCAAACCCATACGTAGGTCGCGCCCACATATGTAAACGACGCTCAAACCACACACTTCCTCGGTAACTCTAAACATGTAACCTGTAAAAAATGTTAAAGCGTCGCCTATGGGGATTTTTAAGTACCGAAGTTTGGCACCATTCCACAAGTGTGCGCAATTTCAAAGCATGACATGTTAGGTATCTATTTACTCGTCGTAACATCATCTTTCACACTATGCAAAAATAATTGGGCTAACTTTTCTGTTTTGTTATTTTTTATTAATGCATGAAACGTTTGAAAAATGACTGTGTGAGGTAAAAAACTACGACGACAACCATTTTATTCCCTAGGGTCTCTGAGTAATTTTCTAGCAAAAAAAAATTATTTGGCCTGGGTAGCAAGTGTCAGAATTGGCCTTGGTAGCAAGTGGTTAAAGTCAGAGGTCAGAGGAGAAGGAACAGACTGGTTAGAGATGAAAGAAAGGCAACAGTAACTCAAATAACCACTCGTTACAACCAAGGTATGCAGAATACCATCTCTGAATGCACAACACAGCGAACCTTGAAGTAGATCGGCTACAGCACCAGAAGACCACATCAGGTGCCACTCCTGTGAGCTAAGAACAGGAAACTGAGGCTACAATTCACACAGGATCACCAAAATTGGACCATAGAAGATTTTAAAAACATTGCCTTGTCTGATGAATCTCAATTTCAGCTACGACATTCAGGTGAAAGAGTCAGAATTTGGCATAAACAACATGAAAGCATGGATCCATCCAGCCTTGTATAAGCGGTTCGGGTTGGTGGTGGTGGCGTAATGGTGTGGGGGATATATTCTTGGCACACTTTGGGCCCCTTTAGTACCAATTGAACATCATTTAAATGCCACAACCTACCTGAGTATTGTTACTGACCATGTCCATCCCTTTATGACTACAGTGCACCCACCTTCTGATGGCTACTTCCAGCAGGATAATCCACCATGTCACAAAGCTGAAATCATCTCACCGCTGGTTTCTTCAACATGACAATGAGGTCACTGTACTCCAATAGGCACCACAGTCACCAGATCTCAATCCAATAGAGCACCTTTGGGATGTGGTGAAAAGGGAGATTCGGATCATGAATGTGCAGCCAACCAATCTGCAGCAACTGCGTGATGCTATCATGTCAATATGGACAAAAATCTCTGAGAAATGTTTCCAACACCTTGTTGAATCTATGCCACGAAAAATTAAGACAGTTCTGAAGGCAAAAGGGGGTCCAACCCTGTACAAGGTGTGCTTAATAAAGTGGCTGGTGAGTGTATAATACAATAGGGGCATGTTTATAAAACACCAAACATTCACAGCAGGTGTCTCCATAACTAATTTGAAACGTGTGCTAGAAAGATTCACCTGCAGTGAATGTATGGTAAATATCACATTAAATACCTTATAAGAGAGGTAAAGGTTATTAGGATAGTGAAGCAAATGAAGAATGTACATCAAGTATCTGAGCATTAAAGAAACAAGAAATAGAATAATTGTCATGGATAGAGAGACCTATATTTTAATTTCATAACCAAAATAAATAAAATCTACCAATAAGAACTAAATAAGCATATGAACAATAAGTAACAATGGAATAAGAAAATGCTGACATTGATTGGCCTAAGACTGGAACCCAAGAAGAGCAGAATGTCAAACAATACCTTTAAATTGTTGAACATATAAAGCATGAAAATAAATCCTGAACACTATGGAACCTGATTATTCTGAAAGGCATCATATAAAAGCTACTTTGCATAAGATATGACTTTGTATGAAGCTGAACAGTCTATTGATGATACCATGGAAATCGCAGCTTCAAATTATTATCCAAAATAGTTAAAATGTCTGTTCTGTAGAGTTTGCGCTTTTGTGCTAGATCACGTTCTCAAACAGTTGCATGGAGCACATGATGTTTTCATCCTGGAAAGAGAGAATCAAAACATTTAATACTGAATTTTGGCTTATTGTAAATAGCATCTTCAGTCAATAAGGTACATGTATTTAGCAGTTTATATAACCACTGCATATGGTCCAGTAGTCTTTGGCTTTATCATCTTCACCAATATGAGCTCTGGCCAACTCCTCCAAAATGTATTACAGAGTATTGGATAGAGCAGTGGTCTCCAAACTGCAGCCAGGGGGCCGGATGTGGCCCTTTGCTTTTCTTTATCTGGCCCTTGGGGCACTATTCCACCAACTGACACCAATGATTCCACCTACTGACACCATCAATGAGGCATTATCCCTCATATTGCACTGGTGTCCAAGCATTTCCTGATCCCACTGACCACAGCCAGACTCCCCTCAAAGCCTGAAGGACAGTAAACTGGCCCCTTGCTTGAAATAGATTGAACTCAGTTCTCGAGACACATATATTCGTTGCCATCATCCCAAAAACGGGTATAAAGAGGAAACCTCAAAAGGTGGGACTATACCGGCAACAAGATAAACCATAAAGGCTACATGAAATAATTTTATAAATTTATTTTCAAAATACAAAAGCATATAGAGGTTGAAAAAGTTCTTTTTAAAAACAGTATGACAAATGGTACAAAATGATATGCATATCTGAAGTTGGTGAGGATGTAGAATTCCGACGCGTTTCCAAATGGCTGAAAAAATGCCTATCTTCCTCAGGGAATTATAGTCACCATCTACAGAATATCAAAACATGTCAATTATATGAAAAGAAGAAAAGAAAAATTCCCCACCACAATCTGACATGGGGTAGAGAATCATACATTATATGTAAGTATAGACAATGTTCAATATATATCAATAATATACTCTGAATGGTACACTTACATAGTCATATATTGCATCACATATATAGCATTGCCTCCCTTTCACTCTCCGAGAAGAAAGGACGTCCAAAAGTTGGCAAAGAATAAAGGCCACATTCCCATACTCTCTACAAGACGGTACAAATGAAAAAGTTCCATATATCTAATGGCGTGAAAACCTAAAAACCACCAATGGAGAAAGGAAATGATATCTTAGAGCCTGGATATGAGATTCAAAAAGAAAATGTGGTAATCTTGGGAAAACTCCCCAAGATACCAAACATTTATCCCATATATAGGTTGCTTACCCTAGGGTCCATGATCAAAGGGTCCAAAGATAGAAAATTCCAGGAGAAGATCCTCCAGGAGTCCTAAGGTGGAGAGAGATGCACACAGCACAATGCTGTGGAGCGGAATGACGCATATACCGTCTCTGGCGTCCTTAAATAGGTGAAAATACAGCTCTGTCCCGCCCCAGTGGGTGTGTTTGGATGGCGTCAGACGCAAGGGCGTCCCGCGTCATCCCCTACAGACCCGCCCATTGGGCCGCGTCCCACTCCTGATGGAGACAGGAGGCGAAGGACCAGCCAGAATGGGTGGCATGCGTGCGCAAGTGCCGCCCACCGCATCATAGTAGGCGCCATCCACAGGACGTCATAGGACGTCCCTGCCCCATCCAGCACAATCGCATGGTGCGATGTGCGCATGCGCAGTACGGGGAACCCGGCCAGAGACGCGACGTCTATGGCACAGGCGCCCAGTGTGGAAGTGCGCATGCGCCGTGTGGTCTGCCTGGGGCGGAATTGTGGATGCCACCAAGAGCGCAGGCGGCTGCGCATGTCCCCCAAAAACGCCATCCCCTCTGTCCAAGTCTGGACAGAGAGAGTGGAGCACAGAGAGGAGAGGCCACTGGGAGAAAGGGATCCCCCATAAATCCCCAAAATGCGGAATAAATTCCGTACCAAGATGTTATAATGTGGGGTAGGAGGGTCCAGGTTGGGAGGGAGTTGGTTGTTGCATGGGGGTGATAGAGGGGGAAGAAACCCCCCAATCCAATGTCCTAAAGCCTAATCGGGGCTCAGGCACATAGGTGGGCGGAAGTACCCCATCCCCCAAAAAAAGGGAGGCAACAATAAGGACTAAAACCACTGGCAAGACAAACAGGGGGATATATATCCGGAAATCAGAAGATTCCTGAATTCCAGAACAACCCCTACCCCAAAGGACCCAGGATGCCCTCCAACCCATCCTGGATGGACAATGAAGGGGCTGCCCCCCTAAAGGAGTAAAATCCCGTGATACCCCTTATCACGGGATGGGGAGACTATGGGTCCATTGGGGTTGAGCTGCCAGGTAGAGAGTGCTGGGGGGGGCACTAAAAGAGACCCTGCCAAATAAAAAATCTGATATGGGACATCAATATAAATTTCTCGGTAAGTGAAACCCCCGGGAGGCAACACCATTTACAATTGCAAGATCAAAACATACATTATACAAATATTGTCCATTTATGGACATTTTGATAAACAAAACCATAAAACTGAACCATTCACTTAATCCAGTAAATTACCTAAAGAAAAGACAGAGAGTATCAAAGGGAAAACCCCCCTAGAATGAGGGACCTGCAGTTTAGAGAGTGAAATGAATAAAAAGAATAAAAAATGATGAATGAAAAGTGAAAGAACAGGGAGCCACATCAATCAAGAATTGTGGTTATACAATGGCTGTGTAGAGGAAATCTGACAATCAATCAGTTTTTCCTGAACTATAGCCATCCAAGAATGGTCTAAAACTTTCCACCTCGTTTAAACCTGGTGGGGTGGTTGCCTTCAAAGTTCTAATCCAACGCATTTCACGTTGAAGAAGAACTTTGTTCCAATCACCTCCTCTGATTGGAATGTGTAGTCTGTCAAGAACAGTAAAATTTACTTTCGGCAATCTATAATTGTGTTTCTTGGCTATATGTCGCGCCAAGGGCAAATATAGATTGTAGATCTTCATGTCATGCATGTGCTTTTCAACTCTCTTACAGAGTTTTTGTCTAGTTTTACCAACGTAGAAGGAACCACACTGACACTGCATGAGGTACACCACCCCCTGAGTCTGGCAGGAGGCATAGTGTCTCAGGGAGAAGTCTACCCCATTAGGCAGCGTCAGTGTGGTCCTCTGGCCAATGACTGAACATTGGGCACAGTTTCCACATGGAAAAGTTCCAAAATTCCTACAAGGATCCTTTCTAGAGATTCCTTTATATTCACTTTGTGTGACTAAATTGCCAATTGAAACCGTTTTTCTATAGGAAATCAAAGGGTGAGGTGAAACCAGGGTACCCACAATTGGATCGTCTGTGAGGATAGACCAATTCTTATTGATAATTTTACGAATTCTCTCATGTTCATTTGAGAATCGCAAAATGATACGAGTGTTCTCATCAACATTCTTTTTCTTCTTCTTAAAGAGAAGATCTCTCCTAGTGAGAGCCTTTACCCTATTGAAAGCCTTTTTGAGGCATGTTTTAGTGTAGCCTCTATCTAGTAGTCTTAAGGTTAGTCCATCACTTTCTCTCTGGAAATCCTCGTCCTTAGTGCAATTCCTCCTAATACGGAGGAATTGACTAAAGGGGATGGAACGTTTTAATGGGAGTGGATGGAAACTGTCTGCGTGAAGCAGGGTGTTACCAGCAGTTTCCTTCAGAAACAACCTACTAGTTAAATTTCCATTGGGGGCTTTTTTAATGCAAATATCCAAGAAGTGAGTCTCACTATAGTCAAAACTCATAGTAAAAAAGAAGTTATAGACATTGTCATTCATGAGCTCCAAACATTCTAGTAACTGTTTCTCTGAACCGTCCCAAATAATAAAAACATCGTCGATGTACCTCTGCCACATCAAAATGTGACAGGTGTACATCGACGCATGTTCACTGGCCAAAAAGTCTTTTTCCCACTCCCCCAGGTACAGATTCGCATATGAGGGCGCACAACACGTCCCCATAGCTACTCCCTGTACCTGGAGGTAGTGGGAATTCTTGAAAACAAAAACGTTGTGTCGGAGAATAAAATCCAACATTTGGACAATAAAGGAATTGAATTTCCAATCTGTCGTAGTTCTCTGTTTTAAAACCCTATCCACTGCCTTAATTCCTAGATCATGTGGAATGCTATTATAAAGCGATTCCACATCAATGGTCACTAGGATCGCTGTCTCTGGGATGGTTAGCTCTTCAATAATCTGTAGGAGATGAATAGTGTCCTTGGTATAGGACGGTAGATCCATGACGTGGGGTCTCAGGTGGATTTTTCTTTTCTTCTTTTCATATAATTGACATGTTTTGATATTCTGTAGATGGTGACTATAATTCCCTGAGGAAGATAGGCATTTTTTCAGCCATTTGGAAACGCGTTGGAATTCTACATCCTCACCAACTTCAGATATGCCTTTATGGTTTATCTTGTTGCCGGTATAGTCCCACCTTTTGAGGTTTCCTCTTTAAAACTGGCCCCTTGCTTAGAAAGTTTGGAGACCCCTGGGATAGAGCAAAGAAGGGTTAGAACTTGTATCGGGTTTTATTGCTGTATGTAGCCCTATTGGGGAGATCTCCCTTCACTTCCTGCCAGGACAGGAAGTGATTGAAAATGTCTCCATTGGGGATGCAAGGTTAGAACTTCTGGCAAAGTTTGCTTTTTTATTATCATCTGTGCCTTCTTAACCTGGTAACACCCTTACTGTTTTTTTATGGGCATCACAGTGATAGGAAGTCTGAAGATATCTCCCCAATACAATTGTGAATAGAATTGGACGGAATTCGTTTTTTTTTTTTTAAACTCTATTCAAAACAAAAAAAAAAGCAAGATTTGACTGTGGAGTAAGGTTCCCATTTTCTGTGACCACAATTATTTGTCTATAACAGCCATCCTCATCCAAAGTTCTGCTAGAGTTTGCTAGGGTTCCTTGAGCTGTGGCTGACGAACGTCTTCTGGTTCCTACATAGAGCTAAAGCCAGGAGCATGACACCAATTAAATGTTTAGCTATCTGTAAGGGTGTCATTGTACCACCACTGTAAGGTTTGCATTCCTGTCCACTAATGTAAGGGGCATTTTTCCCATTTACTCCCAATGAATTGATTTTAGTAGGGGCTTCCCAAGACCTGAAACTTATTTCAGGGGTTCCACTAGGGTAAAAAAAGAGAAAGGCCCACGTTTCACGTTCTGGAACATGTCTGAACTCTAAATGCTGCCTTAAAGTTGATGTCCAGACCAACAGCTAAATACACTGCTGAATTACATTTATTTCAACAGTTCAACATGCCAATGGATTTGTAATTCTAATCGGCCAGTCTTGTGTTTTAAACTGCTCTGTAGACATGTGCGCAACAAAAAATTTTGTTTAGTTTCTTTACATTTCCGTTGATTGGTAACGATTCGTAATTTCGTAAGACGCAAGTTTTCATATTCAGACTCGTTCGTATTTTCGGAACAGTTATATTTTCGTTCATACAAAATGATTCGTAATTCCGTTAGTCTAGTGATTCGTAAAGTTTCGTAAGACGCGAGGTTTCATATTTGGACTTGTTTGTATTTTCGTAACAGTTATATTTTCATTGATACGGAATGATTCGTAATTCCTTCTTTGATTCGAAATTCGGAATTTTGTTAGATAATAATTTTAGTTTATTCGGTAAACTACTCGTAATTTAGTAATTGTTACTTTTGCGAGATTTTCCATTGATTCGTACTTTCGTAGGAAATAAAGTATAATAATCCTATACTTGCTTTTCTAATAAGTCCTGTACTTACTCCAGTCCACTCCCTCAGTCACGAGACCGGACTCCGTCTCCTTCTCAACTGAATCTAAAAAGATTCAGGAATGCAGTATGACTCAGACACAAAAGGGATACGCTGATTGGCTAAAGATATTAAGTAAGATACATCACTCACCCATTTGAAAGAACGATTCGAGAACACCAAATTACAAACATACGAACTTACGAACATACATATTAAGATACACTTACACTGTCCATTCAAAAGAACGATTCGAGAACACGAAGAAACAAAATTACGAACAGACGAAGAAACGAAATTACGAAAACACGAATAAAAATACGAACATATGAAATTATGAACAGACAAGGGGTTGAAAATACGAAATGTAAATCATTTGTTATTGATGTCATTTTCTTTCTTTTACTTTTTTGTAGTTTCGTATATTCATTAGTTTGTCCAGTCGTAAGTTCATATTTTCGTATGTTCGTTATTTTGCTTATTCAGAATTTCTCAATTTTCGTATTTTGGTTCTTCAGCTATTCGGATGTTCAAATTGATCCGAATGTATGAATACTAACAAATTCGTATGAAAATCCATTTGTTACGAACTTAATCGCACATGTCTACTGCTCTGCCCACTGCGCAGCTGGTAAGATGACGCCACTGTTACCAGTAGGAGCTTTACAGCATCCTGTGTCACCAGGCTGTCTATTGGACAATGAATCAGTATAATCACCTCTGCCCAATTAGAAGGCAGCTCACATTGGACGCTGTGTAGCTAGATCAGGTTTCCTGTTATGCAAAGCGGCAAAGATGAATAAAGTAAAAGAACAGCTAAACAGAAGTAAACATTTTTGGGCTGGTAAAATACACTCATATGGCTGTCCAACAAAACCACATAAATCTTCTTTTAGGCACTTTGATAAATGAGGTCCATTGCGTTTTCATCGCAATGCTATTTTAGTAAACATTTTACATTTCAGTGATGTGTGTAAACATGCAGACTAGTAAGCAACAGTGAGTCACAGTTTCTATATGAAGTTCTTTAAAGGTTTCCAAGAACATCATGACCACATCTAATAACATGTCAGAGGGCTTATTTCTTTTTCTTATGTGGTCCCTTAAAAATGAAGTTTGGGGTATGAGATCTCACAGCTTGCTTATGCTTTGAAGCACATTGCATTGTAACCTGGGCTCTCATGAAGTTAACTTTGTGTTTGATGTTTTATAAGCTCACACAGACTTGCACACATTTTATTGATATTGAATTCACAATCCAATTCTAAAAATGACGGCTTTTTCTTTTGCACTACATTAAGTTTTAGAAATTCTTATTGATGTTTTGCCATTTAGCATACTTTTTTCATCAGAATCAACCCACAGTTATTGGTATCCTAAAATATTCCTATTTAAATTGAGCATTCATTAAATCATTTTAAATTAGTAGCTGAGAAGGTATTTCCTGTCTTTATATTATAAGCAACCCACTTTGTTTTGAGTTATTTTATTCTGTCATTTGTTCCTAAGTTACCAGCACATCAGCAAATCATCAGTCCCTTTTTCAAAGGCCAAAGATTTTTTTAAAATAAAATGTTTTTCTGTGGGTCTTTTTTATTACAGGATGGAACAGACCATGACGTTGTTGACTAACATTTTTTGACAAAGGATAACTGCCCACTGACAGTGATTAGAAGCAGTGTACAGTATCTAACTCTCAGATTCTTACGTGTGACAGTAGTTTTTATAGGTGGTCCAGCTGTGGTAATAGTTTCATTTGAGTTACGGTACTTACTTTTTGGCAGCTTTCTATGAATTCATCTATTGTAACTACTCCATCTTTATTTATATCCATTTTCTGCAAAATGAACATAGATTAGTAAATTACAAATACAGTAAATCCAATAAAAGGTTAACAAAAATGTATACTTCCTTCCTTATTTCTGCTTCTTTCCCTAATCTCTCCCTTTATTCCTTACTATCTCCTGTCCTACCTTAATTTATTCTTTCTCTATTGCCCTTCCTTTTTTGCTTTCTCTATCTCATCTTTTTTCTTTTCCCTATCTCCTGTACATGGTTTTCAATTTCTAGCCTGTCCTTTCTTCCTTTTTACTTTCCCTTTCTTTCTTTATTTTTCTCTTCCTTACATGCTTCCTTTTTCTCCCTTTGCGTCTTCCGTTTTCTTGCCTTTTTCTCTTCTCTCCTTTCTTCCTCACTTCCCCATCCTTTTTTCTCGCCCCCTCCTTTTTCTCTTTTTTTTTTCTTCATCCTCTTTCCTCTTTCTTCTTCTTTCTGGTTTGTCATGTTTTCCTTCTTTCTTTCCCTTTCGTGTTCTCTCCTTTTCTTTCTTCCTATTTCTTCTCTTTAATTTACTCTTGCACTTTTTCCTCATTCTTGCCCTTTCTCTCCTTTTTGCTCTTCAATTCTTTTTGCTTCCCACCCTTACTTTCTTCCCCTTTCTTGCCTTCCCCTTCTTCCTCTTTCTTAACCTTATTTTTTTCTCTTAGTTACTTTTTCCTATTTATCACTCTTGCTTTTTTTCCTCCTTTCTTGCCTTTATTTTCTTCCTCTTTCTCACCTTAATTTCTTCCTCTTTCTTGCCTTTCCTTTCTTCCTCTTTATTACCTGTTATTTCTTCTTCTTTCCTACCCTTCCTTTCCTCCTTATTTTCTCCCTTTCTTTCTTTCTCTTTCTTGACCCTACTTTCTTTATCATTCTTGACCATCCTTTTTCCCTCCTATCTTTTTTCCTCTTTCACTTTCTTCTTTCTTCCTCTTTCTCACTCATTCATCGTTTTTCCCTCCTTTTTTTCCCTTACCATTCCTCTCCCTTCCTTTATTCCTCTTTCTCCTCTTTCCTCTGTTTCTTATTCTCTCCGCTTCATATTTCTTGCCAAAGAAAGAAGAAAGGCAAGAAAAAGGAACTCATTCTTATGCTTCCTTTGCTTCTTGCTCTTCATTTCTTTCTGTTTCTTGCCCTTGCTTTCTTCCTTTTATTTCTACCTTCCTTTCTTCCTCTTTCTTGCCCTTTCTTCCTCTTACTTTTATTTTCCCTTCCCATCTTCCACTTTCTAGTTCTTTCTCTCCATTCCTTTTTTTCCTGATTTCTTGCCATTTATGTTTTCCAGTTTCTCACCCTTTCCTTTTATTCCTTTTTCGCTTTTTTGCTCTTCCATTCTTCCCTTCTTCCTCTTTCTCTCCCTTCGTTTTGTTTCTTCTTCTTTCTCTCAGTTCCTTTCTTCCTCTTTCCCTTCTTTCCTTTCATCCATTTTCCCTCCCTTCATTTCTTCCTCTTTCCCTTTCTTCCTTCCTTTTTCTCTCTTTCTTGCCTCCACTTTCTCTCCTATACCTTATTTCTCTTTATCATTCTTTCTCTCTTTTTTCCCTTCATTTCTATTTTTCTTCTTTCAATTCCTTTTTCCACCCTTCATTCTTCTCTTTTGCCCAACCTTTCTCCTCTTTCTCACACTTCCTTTCTTCCTTGCTTTCTCCCTCCCTTTCTTCCACCCTTGTTTTTCTTTGCTACATATGTTCCCACCCAAAGGACGCATTCACTATTATCTATTGCAAACATACTCTCATTTAATTAGTACTGATATTTTGCTCTTTGGTAGTCATTTTAAGGATGCCCTTACCTGGAAGAAATTCTCCACGTGTTGTTTTGGCGCATCTTCCCTAACAAGGGGATAAGTACATTTGCCCATCATGTCATAAATTGCCTTCATGATGTCAAGCATTTCCTGTTAATGCAGAATTTATTTTAATTATTTCACATTCTCTAATCTTGATATGACTCAGTTCAGAAGATGCAGTTTTTTTTTATTGTACAGATAGCAAGAAACCAGATTTAATTTGCCATGGTTCTTATGTAGGTTATATATATTTTTTAAATAAGCTGACTGGTTGCTAAGGGCACCAGGAATTATACATAATAGCCTCATATGGAAGTCAATCAGATAAAATTTACAATATTCAGTACACTAAACAAAAATAAAAACTCTAGGCAAGTTTAAAAAATAAATATATATATATATATAATATATATATATATATATATATATATATTAAAAAAAAAAAAAATAATAAAATTATATATATATACATATACACACACATACTGTATATGTATTAAACAATTGCACTTAACAAAACACTGGTAACAAATCTATATTTCTTTATTATCCTATGCAAAAGCAGAAATCAAACTCTGAATAAGCCTCATAGAGTAAGCCGAAAAAACTCCTTTACCTTATTGACTGAGACAAATCTTCCTTCATTTTTGTCTCATATGCTTGTGACAAACACGACATCAGACCCCGGCCACTTTCACCAATATGTGACAAACAGGTGGTCAAACTCAAACTGCGCTGTCACCAATATGTGACAATGACGCTCTCACCCTGCACAAAAATGTTCCAGCTCCTGGAACCACAAACTAGGTTTTGGCAGTGTGACAGACCTAGCCAGGACACAGAGGACTAACTACGAGCCTCCTGCCCACCGATCATGGGCCCTGGATTTTAAGGGGCACAGGGTGAAGGAGAACATTCAATGCTGTATATATATGTATATATATAATGTGTGTGGTCTTATGCTGTTGGGACATACACTCTGATGCTAGTGTCATGAACTCAAGATGTTAATTGAGTTAGTTGATCCCATTGTCCTCTGCACAATGCAGGAGACGCTCCGTCTGTTACTGGTGGTCTCCTGCTATTGTGATGAGATGTCTTGTGGTGGTAATTATGATAATTTATAATCAACTGTGTTTAGCTCGGTGACCACAAGTCTGACTTGTAGTGAAATCCTGAGTCACATCAGCTGCTTAAAGGAATTAGCTAATTAGTTTATGTTAAGTTGTTACAAGTGTATTGTTAGAATAATATGAGCAGGAGGGGGGATCTCCTCTTCTACTGTATATAAATGTCATCTTTGTAATAAATCTTCAGTCCATGTTGGCACCAAGCAAGTGTTGTCTCGTTTGGTGCTTGGGAGCGGTTGGAATATCTTATACCTATATCCAGACTGAGAGGAAGTGATATATGACGAACGCACTCAAGAGGAGTGTAGGGACGTTCCGTCACATTGTTGGCAAGCAGTGGGAGCTTCCTGCAGTCTGGGACATCCAAACCTCCACCTGGATCCAAGAGCCGGATAGCAGGAGAGGAGGAGAGGTACAGATACCAGCCGCCATGGAAGAGGAATTCAGGAGGAGGTTGCGAGAGATGCAGCTACAGCACAGAGGACCAGTATCAGAGCAGGTCCTGCTGGGATGGTTTGATTCTATTCGCTGCGAACTCTGGAAGGAAGCGCTAGCCCGTGAGCGGCGTCACCAGGGAAAAGTTCTCCCCTCCACCCAGGAAAGGTACTGGTCGCAGTATGGATTGCGGGTGCTGTTTTTGGGAGAAAAACCGCACAAGGAGCAGACAGCTGAATTAAGCAGGCTGATCTGGGCAGAGATGAAGCTGGATGAGAGTTACAGAGCCCTCCGGTGGCATGTATCCCAAGCATGCCCTTGGATAGCAGATGACAGCCCAACGGAAGGCTTAAGCTACGGCGGCCTGGGACTGTTGTATGTTAAGCTGACAGGAGACTCTAACTTTGGGAGTGATTTGGAGTGGCGGTTGGATGAAATCATGGATTTCAGAAAAGGGCTACTGAACGTCTCGGAAGTGCACTGGGCACTGGAAGATTTGGAGTTTCTGGCCGATCAGGAATGGGAGCTGGAAATTGCCTACAGACGGCTGCTAGACTCTGCTCAGTGCCAGGGCTGGGCTCCCTTTGCCTGGGACTATAAGGAAATGCCAATGGACAACTCGGAAATCCTGGCTGAAGAGTCAGCAATGTGGCAGAGTAACAGTGTGCTTTGCCAACCTGCCCCCGCAGCTATGGATGCGGAGGTCTTATGGCGGATGCAGCAAGTGCTGACTGACCTTGATGATCCTGTTTCTGCATGGGATGATCTTGGATGGAGGAATGTGCCTGTCCAGCAGCATGCCAGGGAATCGGCAGTGGAAAATCTGGAAATTGCCACCCCAGAAACTGAAGTGCTGACAACCGGCCAGAGCTCTGCCAACCTCTGCTCAGCACTGATAGCATCTTCTGGGTTCCATGGACAGGAGATGGTGAATCTATATCCCCAGACACCAGTTACAGAGACAGGGGATTTAATAGACTTTTCTGCTGAGGAAAAACAGCCTGATGAGCCTCCATCAGAAGAGCTGGTATTAGGGCCAAACTTCATTGAGCTCTGCCCAGCACCAACAGCAGTATCTGTGGAGTTCCAGGGAGCCGGGGCAGTTGGCCCCTCTCTCCGGCGACAAGCTGATGTAGTGAAGCTGCTACTCCCAGCAGAATCACTGGCAACAGGGCAGAGCACCGCTGGCCTCTGCCTAGCACCTACAGTGTCTCTACAGCTTCAAGAAGCTGGGGCAATCGGTCACACTGTCCAGCAGCAGACGGCGCCCCAGAATGATAACACCAACCCAGCTAAAGTGCTGGCAACCGGACAGAGGGTCCAAGACCTCTGCCCCACACTTGTGGCAGTTCTGGAGGCCCAGGGTGAGGAGGTGGTGGTCATTCCCGAGCAGCAGCTCAGGACCCAAGGAGAGGATGCAGTCTGCACTTCACAACTGCAGCTTGAGCGGATATCAGTGGATGGGACTTCAGTCCCCACTTGTATACTCCATGGATGCTGGGCGGTCGGCCCAGATCCCCAACAGCATGATGGAGTGAGCCCAGTCACCCTGTCTTCTCCCCAGCGGCTGAAAAGACTCCAGGGAGAAGGGCCAGTCCAGGCCTCTCCCCAGCGGCGGATATGTTCCATGAGAGAGGCAGAGGTTGGCTGGGTGAGTGCTCTGTTTGAAACAATGTTTTTGGGGTACTGTGTGGGTACAGGCATTAGAGGACTGGAACTATGGACTAACTTCGGAGTCAACCCGTCTGGGGTCTCCTCCTGTGTTAGTCTCCTGCCGAAAGGGGAGAAATGTGACAGACCTAGCCAGGACACGGGCTTTTTGAGAGGACTAACTACGAGCCTCCTGCCCACCGATCATGGGCCCTGGATTTTAAGGGGCACAGGGTGAAGGAGAACATTCAATGCTGTATATATATGTATATATATATAATGTGTGTGGTCTTATGCTGTTGGGACATACACTCTGATGCTAGTGTCATGAACTCAAGATGTTAATTGAGTTAGTTGATCCCATTGTCCTCTGCACAATGCAGGAGACGCTCCGTCTGTTACTGGTGGTCTCCTGCTATTGTGATGAGATGTCTTGTGGTGGTAATTATGATAATTTATAATCAACTGTGTTTAGCTAGGTGACCACAAGTCTGACTTGTAGTGAAATCCTGAGTCACATCAGCTGCTTAAAGGAATTAGCTAATTAGTTTATGTTAAGTTGTTACAAGTGTATTGTTAGAATAATATGAGCAGGAGGGGGGATCTCCTCTTCTACTGTATATAAATGTCATCTTTGTAATAAATCTTCAGTCCATGTTGGCACCAAGCAAGTGTTGTCTCGTTTGGTGCTTGGGAGCGGTTGGAATATCTTATACCTATATCCAGACTGAGAGGAAGTGATATATGACGAACGCACTCAAGAGGAGTGTAGGGACGTTCCGTCACAGGCAGGGAGAGAGCGGTTGTCACGGCCGTGCAGTTAACCTGTTACACTGCCACCAGAGTTTTTATCGGTAATATCGACCATTCACAATAACAATTATGACTTATCAGAAATGTCTGTAATTCACACTGTCACGACAGACCAAAATATGCAGAGAAATTCAAAGTGACAGGGATTCTTTAACCACTTCCCGACCGCCCCATGTAGATATACGTCGGCAGAATGGCACGTACAGGCAGAAGCACGTACCTGTACGTGCCATTCTTCAGGCGGTTGGGGGGTCCGATCGGACCCCCCTCCGCCGGCGGGGACGGTCGGGATGGCTTCAGAAGCGATGCGGGACGAGGTAACGGCCAGTCGTTTCTGGCCACCCCCTCCCGATCGCTCTGGCCAATGGGATTCGTCCGCTTCCTTCCCCTTCCTGTGTAATTGTAAACACAGGCAAGGGGAAGTGATGTCACGCTCCTCGTGTCGGTCTTTCTGACCGGGACGCGGAGCTGTGAAGACATCAGGTTAGTGCACCAACACTACACTGACACCAGGCACACATAGGCACATATTTCACCCCCCTGTCACCCCCTGATCACCCCCCAGATCACCCCCTGCCCCCCCTGTCACAGTGTCACTGATTGCAGTGATCATTTATTTACTGATCACTGCATTTAGTGTCAGTGTGACTGCAATAACTGTCAGGGCAGTTAGTTTTAGGCCCCTTTAGGTCCAAGGTAGCCCCCTACCCCCCCCCCCCCCAATAAAGGTTTAACCCCTTGATTGCCCCCTAGGTAACCCTTTCACCCCCTTTTGCCAGTGTCACTAAGCGATCGTTTTTTTGATCGCTCTATTAGTGTCACTGGTGCCGCTAGGTAGCCAGTTTTTTTTTTAGGTAACCGCCAGGTTTATATAGGATTATAAATAGGTTTATAGGTCAGGTACCCCCATATTACAACCTAAATAAAGGTTTTAACCCCTTGATTGCCCCTAGAGTTAACTCTTTCACCAGTGATCACAGTATAAGTGTCACTGGTGACGCTGGTTAGCCAGTTAGTTATTTAGTTATTTAGGTTCCCCGTCAGGTTTTTATATAGTGTCAGGTACCCCCATATATTACCTAATAAAGGTTTTAACCCCCTGATTGCCCCTAGTTAACCCTTTCACCAGTGATCACCGTATAACTGTTACGGGTGACGCTGGTTAGTTAGCTTGTTTTTTTATACTGTCAGGGCACCCGCCATTTATTACCCAACTATCGGTTTAACCCCCTGATCGCCCGGCGGGTGATATCAATTAGGTTTTAGGGTCAAATAAGGTCTGCGTCGCCCCAGGTTAGTGCCAGTACCGCAAACACCCACGCGCAAAGCATACACCTCCCTTAGTGGTATAGTATCTGAACAGATCAATATCTGATCTGATCAGATCTATACTAGCGTCCCAGCAGTTTAGGGTTCCAAAAAACGCATTGTTAGCGGGATCAGCCCAGATACCTGCTAGCACCTGCGTTTTCCCCCTCCGCCCAGCCCAGCCCAGCCCACCCAAGTGCAGTATCGATCGATCACTGTCACTTCCAAAACACTAAGCACACATAACTGCAGCGTTCGCAGAGTCAGGCCTGATCCCTGCGATCGCTAACAGTTTTTTTGGTAGCGTTTTGATTCATTCGCCAGCAGCCTAGGAGCTTTTTTTCCTGTGAATCTCACTAGTGTACTACTAAATTTAGAGCCCAAAATGGCAAATCGCAAGTACACTAGTGAACAGGCCTACTTGTTTCTGAGTATGTCAGATAGTGAAGAGGAGGTCACTCATCTGTCACAATCAGGCTCAGAATACGATCCAGTAGACGACAGCGGCTCCATGACAGATAGCTCTGGCGACGAAGGTGAGGTCCCTGCTAAGGTCAGGCGTACCCGATCCCGATCTTCTGATGTTGTTGAGGTGCAGGAACCGCAGGTCTCTCGTATGGAGCAGAGAAGTACTAGCGCCGCTATTCCTTCTGGTGAACTGGCAAGCACCAGCGGCCTAGTACACCCTGGACGTAGTCAAACCAGCACTGCAGTAACACTTGGTGACGTGGCGAGTCCCATAAGTGCAGTTCAAGCTGGCGAGGTGGCAAGCACAAGTAGTGTCCCGCTGCCACCAAGAAGAAGACAAAGGCAGGTCCGTCGATCACATAGTGTCCTTCCTGCAGAATTCGCCAATCCTGATTGGGTGCCCACCACTTCTGCAGAACCCGTACTTCCCCCATTCACTGGCCAACCCGGTATTCAGGTGGAAACAGCTGATTTTAAGCCATCCGATTTTTATTCGCTGTTTTTCACGGAAGATCTCTATAGATCTATTGTGGACCAAAGTAATATATACGCTGGTCAACACATCGCCGCTAATCCCCAAGTGCCTTCCCTTGCCAGAGATTGGAAACCAATTACGGTTTCCGAATTTAAGACCTTTCTGGGCCTTTCCCTCAACATGGGCATACACAAATTCCCGACTCTGAGGTCTTATTGGTCCACCTCACCGCACCACCATATGCCCGTGTTCTCTGCCTCCATGTCCAGGGCACGATACGAGATGATTTTGCGCTTCATGCACTTCAGTGACAATGAACTTTGTCGTCCTCGTGGAGACCCTGAATTTGATCGGCTCTACAAAATTCGGCCCCTCATAAACCACTTCAACCAATGTTTTGCAGCCTTGTTTACGCCCAATCAAGTTGTCTGCGTTGACGAGTCCCTGATTAAGTTTTCTGGCCGCTTGTCTTTCAAACAGTTCCTTCCCAGCAAGCGTGCCAGATACGGGGTCAAGCTCTACAAGCTCTGTGACAGGGCAACAGGCTATACGTGGAGCTTTTCGGTTTATGAGGGAAAAGATAGTCACGTAGAGCCGGAGAACTGTCCAGATTACATAGGGAGCGCTGGCAAGATAGTGTGGAACTTGGTGTCACCCTTATTCGGAAAGGGGTACCACTTGTACGTGGACAATTATTACACGAGCGTGCCACTGTTTAGTCACTTGTTTGATCATCAGATTGGAGCATGTGGCACCGTGCGACCTAATCGCCGGGGCTTTCCCCAGCGGCTTGTAGATTCCCGTCTTAGGCTGGGGGAGAGAGCCTGCTTGAAGTGTAATAACTTGCTCGCTGTGAAGTGGAGGGATAATAGGAATGTTTTCGTTCTTACCTCCCTTCATGCAGACACGACAGTCCAAATTCGTACGGCGGCTGGTGTTGTGACGAAACCCCTCTGTATCCACGAATACAACCTTAATATGGGGGGGGTGGACCTCAACGACCAGTTGTTGGCGCCGTACCTAGTTGTCCGTAAGGCTAGACGCTGGTACAAAAAAGTGTCTATTTATTTATTCCAATTGGCTTTGCTGAATGCTCATGTGCTATACGGAGCTTCAGGCGGGACGTTACCCTTCCTTGAATTCCAGGGAGCGGTTGTCATGGAACTCCTGTATCCAGGCGATTCCACACCTCACCATCCCCTACCAAATGCAGTAAGCCGGCTGCATGAGAGGCATTATCCTCATGTCCTCCAGAGTACCCCTACCCAACGAGCCCCCCAAAGAAGATGTCGTGTCTGTACCAAGCGCGGATTTAGGCGTGACACCCGTTATTATTGTCCACGCTGTCCTGACAATCCTGGTCTCTGCGTTGGTGAATGCTTTGAACGCTACCACGAACTAGTGAGGTTTTAGCGTAGGGTACAGCATTTCACAGGCTAGGATACACTTTCACAGGGTCTCAAGAATGCCATCGCATTTTGAGACCCGACCGTTGCAGTTAAAATTATAGTTACAGGGTCTCAAGAATGCCATCGCATTTTGAGACCCGACCGTTACAGTTAAAATTATAGTTATAGTTTAAAAAAAAAGTGTAAAAAATAAAAATAAAAAAAAAAAGTACAAAAAAAAAAAAAAAACCCCCAAAAAAATATAAAATAAAAAACCAAAAATAGTTGTCGTTTTATTGTTCTCTCTCTATTGTTGCTCTTTTTTACTCTATTCTATTCTGCAATGTTTTATTATGTTTTATCATGCTTGCTTTTCAGGTATGTTTTATTGTTAACCATTTTTTTGTTTTCAGGTGCGCCATTCAGTTGCAGCGCGGATTTATTTATCTTGACAGCAACAGCGTTTGCTCCCACGATACATAAAGCCGCGACTCCAACACTGTAGGAGGTGATTTCACCACCACAGTTAAAAAAAAGAGCATATATGCCGAAGCATGGGGGCAGCAGAGGGCGGAGGAGCGATTTTGCTCCTAATGCCACGTACATACGGTCGAAAAAAGTCCGACCATGTGTACGTGGCATAACTTTTTTGCGGGAGGATGCCCCCATGCTTCGGCATATATATATTTTAGGCACCGGTTGCGTTAACAAAATGTTTTATTTTTTACTATGTTTTTTTTTTGGTATTTGCTTTGCAGGTATGGTATGGTAAGGTCTTACTGTTATACTCTAATGTTACTTTGTTTTAATGTTAACCATTATTTGCTTAGCAGGTACGCCATTCAGTTGCAGCGTGGATTTATTTATCTTGACAGCAACAGCGTTTGCTCCCACAATACATAAAGCCGCGACTCCAACGCTGTAGGAGGTGATTTCACCACCACAGTTAAAAAAAAGAGCATATATGCCGAAGCATGGGGGCAGCAGAGGGCGGAGGAGCAATTTTGCTCCTAATGCCACGTACATACGGTCGAAAAAAGTCCGACCATGTGTACGTGGCATAACTTTTTTGCGGGAGGATGCCCCCATGCTTCGGCATATATATATTTTAGGCACCGGTTGCGTTAACAAAATGTTTTATTTTTTACTATGTTTTTTTTTTTGGTATTTGCTTTGCAGGTATGGTATGGTAAGGTCTTACTGTTATACTGTAATGTTACTTTGTTTTAATGTTAACCATTATTTGCTTAGCAGGTACGCCATTCAGTTGCAGCGTGGATTTATTTATCTTGACAGCAACAGCGTTTGCTCCCACGATACATAAAGCCGCGACTCCAATGCTGTAGGAGGTGATTTCACCACCACAGTTAAAAAAAAGAGCATATATGCCGAAGCATGGGGGCAGCAGAGGGCGGAGGAGCGATTTTGCTCCTAATGCCACGTACATACGGTCGAAAAAAGTCCGACCATGTGTACGTGGCATAACTTTTTTTGCGGGAGGATGCCCCCATGCTTCGGCATATATAAATGGTGCATGTATGCCCATCATTAGAAGTGGGTGGATGAAGGGAGGTATTCTAATGGTGGGCATACCCACCGCGCCATTGGGAAATTGGGAAAGCATTTTATCACACCGATCTTGGTGTGGTCAGATGCTTTGAGGGCAGAGGAAAGATCTAGGGTCTAATAGACCCCAATTTTTTCAAAAAAAGAGTACCTGTCACTGCCTATTGCTATCATAGGGGATATTTACATTCCCTGCGATAACAATAAAAATGACAACTAAGAAAAAAAAAATGGAAGGAACAGTTTAAAAATAAAATAAAAAAGCTAAATAAAAAGAAAAACTAAAAAAAAAAAAAAAAAAAAAAAAAAGCACCCCTGCCCCCCCTTCTTTTGCGCAAAGGCGAACACAAGCGTTGGTCTGGCGTCATATGTAAACAGCAATTGCACCATGCATGTGAGGTATCACCGCGAAGGTCAGATCGAGGGCAGTAATTTTAGCAGTAGACCTCCTCCGTGAATCTAATGTGGTAACCTGTAAAGGCTTTTAAAGGCTTTTAAAAATGTATGTAGTTTGTCGCCACTGCGTGTTTGTGCGCAATTTTAAAGCATGTCGTGTTTGGTATCCATGTACTCGGCCTAAGATCATATTTTTTATTTCATCAAAAATTTGAGCAATATAGTGTGTTTAAGTGCATTAAAATAAAAAAAAAGTGTATTTTTTCCACAAAAAATGCGTTTGAAAAATCGCTGCGCAAATACTGTGTGGAAAAAAAAAATGCAACACCCACCATTTTAATCTGTAGGGCCTTTGCTTTAACAATATATATAGTGTTTGGGGGTTCAACGTAATTTTCTTGCAAAAAAAAAATATGTTTTCATGTAAACAAAAAGTGTCAGAAAGGGCTTTATCTTCAAGTGGTTAGAAGAGTGGGTGACGTGTGACATAGGCTTCTAAATGTTGTGCATAAAATGCCAGGACAGTTCAAACACCCCCCAAATGACCCCATTTTGGAAAGTAGACACCCCAAGCTATTTGCTGAGAGCAATGTTGAGCCCATTAAATATTTTTTTTTTTGGTCCCAAGAGATTGAATAATGACAAAAAAAAAAAAATAATATTTTTTTTTACAAAAACTTGTCACTAAATGATATATTGCTCAAACATGCCATGGGCATATGTGGAGATACACCCCAAAATACATTCTGTTGCTTCTCCTGAGTACGGGGATACCACATGTGTGGGACTTTTTGGGAGCCTAGCCGCGTACGGGACCCCAAAATCCAAGCACCGCTTTCAGGCTTTCTAAGGGTGTAATTTTTTTATTTCACTCCTCACTGCCAATCACAGTTTCGGAGGCCATGGAATGCCCAGATGACACAAACAACCCCCAAATGACCCCATTTTGGAAAGTAGACACCCCAAGCTATTTGCTGAGAGGTATGGTGAGTATTTTGCAGATCTCGCTTTTTGTCACAATGTTTTGAAAATTGAAAAAAGAAAAAAAATTTTTTTTTTTTCTTTACTTTCTTCATTTTCAAAAACACATGAGAGCTGTAAAATACTCACCATGCCTCTCAACAAATAGCTTGGGGTGTCTACTTTCCAAAATGGGGTCATTTGGGGGGGTTTTGTGCTATTTTGGCATTTTATGGCCTTCGAAACTGTGATAGGTAGTGAGGAGTGAAATCAAAAATTTGCACCCTTAGAAATCCTGAAGGCGGTGCTTGGGTTTCGGGGCCCCGTACGCGGCTAGGCTCCCAAAAAGTCCCACACATGTGGTATCCCCATACTCAGGAGAAGCAGCAAAATGTATTTTGGGGTGCAATTCCACATATAACCATGGCATGTGTGAGCAATATATCATTTAGTGACAACTTTTTGAATAAATTTTTTTTTTTTTTTTTTTTTGTCTTTATTCAATCACTTGGGACTAAAAAAAAAAATATTCAACGGGCTTAACATGCCTCTCAGCAAATAGCTTGGGGTGTCTACTTTCCAAAATGGGGTCATTTGGGGGGGTTTTGTGCCATCTTGGCATTTTATGGTCTTCAAAACTGTGATAGGTAGTGATAGGTAGTGAGGAGTGAAATCAAAAATTTATGCCCTTAGAAATCCTGAAAGCGGTGCTTGGTTTTCGGGGTCCCGTATGCGGATAGGCTCCCAAAAAGTCCCACACATGTGGTATCCCCGTACTCAGGAGAAGCAGCAGAATGTATTTTGGGGTGTAATTCCACATATGCCCATGGCATGTGTGGGCAATATATCATTTAGTGACAACTTTGAGCAAAAAAAAAAAAGTTTGTAATATTCCCGCAACTTGTGGCAAAATATAAAATATTCCATGTACTCAACATGCCTCTCAGCAAATAGCTTGGGGTGTCTACTTTCCAAAATGGGGTCATTTGGGGGGGTTTTGTGCAATTTTGGCATTTTATGGCCTTCGAAACTGTGATAGGTAGTGAGGAGTGAAATCAAAAATTTACACCCTTAGAAATGCTGAAGGTGGTGCTTGGGTTTCGGGGCCCCGTACGCGGCTAGGCTCCCAAAAAGTCCCACACATGTGGTATCCCCGTACTCAGGAGAAGTGGCAAAATGTATTTTGGGGTGCAATTCCACATATAACCATGGCATGTGTGAGCAATATATCATTTAGTGACAACTTTTTGAATACATTTTTTTTTTTTTTTTTTTTTGTCTTTATTCAATCACTTGGGACTAAAAAAAAAAAATATTCAATGGGCTCAACATGCCTCTCAGCAAATAGCTTGGGGTGTCTACTTTCCAAAATTGGGTCATTTGGGGGGGTTTTGTGCCATCTTGGCATTTTATGGCCTTCAAAACTGTGATAGGTAGTGATAGGTAGTGAGGAGTGAAATCAAAAATTTATGCCCTTAGAAATCCTGAAGGCGGTGCTTGGTTTTCGGGGTCCCGTATGCGGATAGGCTCCCAAAAAGTCCCACACATGTGGTATCCCCGTACTCAGGAGAAGCAGCAGAATGTATTTTGGGGTGTAATTCCACATATGCCCATGGCATGTGTGGGCAATATATCATTTAGTGACAACTTTGGGCAAAAAAAAAAAAAAGTTTGTAATATTCCCTCAACTTGTGGCAAAATATAAAATATTCCATGTACTCAACATGCCTCTCAGCAAATAGCTTGGGGTGTCTACTTTCCAAAATGGGGTCATTTGGGGGGGTTTTGTGCTATTTTGGCATTTTATGGCCTTCAAAACTGTGATAGGTAGTGAGGAGTGAAATCAAAAATTTGCACCCTTAGAAACCCTGAAGGCGTTGATTGGGTTTCGGGGCCCCGTGCGTGGCTAGGCTCCCAAAAAGTCCCACACATGTGGTATCCCCATACTCGGGAGAAGCAGCAAAATGTATTTTGGGGTGCATCTCCACATATAACCATGGCATGTGTGAGCAATATATCATTTAGTGACAACTTTATGAAAAAATAATTTTTTTTTTTTTTTTTTGTCTTTATTCAATCCCTTGGGACTAAAAAAAAAAAAAAAATATTCAATGGGCTCAACATGCCTCTCAGCAAATAGCTTGGGGTGTCTACTTTCCAAAATGGGGTCATTTGGGGGGGTTTTGTACTTCCCTGCCATTTTAGCACCTCAAGAAATGAGATAGGCAGTCATAAATTAAAAGCGGTGTAAATTCCAGAAAATGTACTCTAGTTTGTAGACGCTATAACTTTTGCGCAAACCAATAAATATACGCTTATTGGCATTTTTTTTACTAAAGACATGTGGCTGAATACATTTTGGCCCAAATGTTTGACTAAAATTGAGTTTATTAGATTTTTTTTATAACAAAAAGTAGAAAAATCTTTTTTTTTTCAAAATTTTCGCTCTTTTTCCGTTTTATATCGCAAAAAATAAAAATCACAGAGGCAATCAAATACCATCAAAAGAAAGCTCTATTTGTGGGAAGAAAAGGACGCAAATTTTGTTTGGTTACAAAATTGCATGACCGCGCAATTACCAGTTAAAGTAGTGCAGTGCGAAATTGAAAAAAGACCTCTGGTCCTTTGGCTGCCAAATGGTCCGGGGCTGAAGTGGTTAAAGTGGAACTTTAGGCCAAAATTCTAAATGGGCTAATATGCAGAAATTTTAATGCAGAAGAGACATGCAAAGGGTGCATGTTTTGTCTCTTCTTCATCAAAGTTACTTACCTGCCGGTCCACCCCTTTGTACAGTGAGCCACCCATGAACAGCTCACTATACAAATTCTGCAATCTTGAATCTGACTGAACTATTGCACAAACGTGGGAGTGACGTCATCCCTGCCTGGCCAATGAAAGTGGGCGGCGATCGAGACCCAGAAGCCCACCGCCCGAAAATGTTAGTAGCCGGGCGGGGAGCTTGGGGACGCCACATCGCTGGAGTTGAGGTGAGTGTAGATCCACTTTAAGTTCTGGCTTACTGCATGATTTTGAGAATTGTATATTATAAGTAAATAAATATATCCTGAAAAAAGGTATTGCAAAAGAAAGAGAGACAATAATTCAACAGAAAACAAAAAGGGTTTACGAGTGAAAATACTTCACAAAGTCCTGGGTTCTGTGAGTTCAGCAAAGTCCAATCAATGAGCATAAAATGGACCAGTGTTGGCTCTCAGAAAATAAGTCTTAGCTGATGTTCTTTGTTTGATGGTAAAGGAGAGCTCCAGACTGCTGATGCACTCTCTCTTTTCTGGTCCCTGAGAAGGGTGTGGACAGAAATGATCTGACCAATGAGAAGTTCTGAGGAGTGGCTGATGGGATGTCACAGTCTTTATGATCATGCAGCTCCACTCCACTCCCTCAGGTACAGTTTTCTAAATTCATTAATATTTCGAGCATACCACCTGCCATGATCTGGTGACCCACATATTGTTGTGCAGCATGCAATTGCCATTCCAGAGGTACTAAAATGATATACCTCAGATAGGCAGGCCCTACAGGAGGTGGAAGACATCTATTCTACCCCTTGTATATGATAGCCTAGTCATGTGTGACCTTTATGAGTATCTTCTCCACCATTTAGATATATAATCAGCAGTACAGTAGCTTTATCATACCTGATTTTATGAATAATATGTCGATTTCAAAACTGTGAATTGAAGCAGATGTCTTTTACATGTCAGGAGGATAGCTATTAGTATAGATCAAACCTAAATTGTTTTCACTATATCAACTGTGTAAGAGATTTTATTGCACGCCATGTATTCCTAATGCATTTAATTATTCTGAGGTCCACAGTTTGACGAAACTGGAAAGCTTTTACTGCTTTACAAGGGGCTAATCCCAATTTCCTCAGTGGGAAGTATTGATAACCTTTGTAGATGTTTACTATTAACCAACATTGAGTTGATAAGCAACTTCCAGACCTCCTGTTAAGGCATTCAATTTGTTATTAACAGATTAAGATATTAACATCCTAATAAAGAAAACTGTAAGTGTGAATACACTTACGGTATAATTAAATATTGCAGCACATATTTTTTTATTGAGAGACCATAGGTCTACTTTAAGAACTAATTTTAAGTTCTGAATATTTATCTTTTTTATCTAGCTGTCACCTAATTTCCAAAATGTCATCTGATAAAAAGTAATGATGAATATGTTCTTTACACCTTTATATTCTTTATAACCTTAAGATCCCATTTGACTGGAGCATTTTTGTGCAACCTGGAGGGGTCCTTGGATCACTCGCTTCTCAGGCTTCTGTTGCTTACATTAGTCTGCGAGTCCACACAATGAAATAAAGTGTATAATAGTGTAGAATAAGAAAATTTGGTTGTGCTGCACTACCAGATGTCACCAACAAGTGGTACTGCAGCTGAACTCCTTCCCAGGAAACAAGTCTATCCCCGGTCAGAGGCACACTCTGGTCTAGAGCTGCACAGTCCAGGCTGTCAATGACAATTTCATACATCCTGCAGCCACTCCCACACAGCCAGTGCTGTATCTGTTCCCCCTCACCTTGCTTGCCAGTGAATACTGACCATTTCCAGGGCCCTGTTCAGCCACAGAGATTGCAGAAGAAAGCCGTAACCATCACCAGGGTGAACAGAAGAAGCAGTAATGCTATTGCTGTGCAGCCTTGGAAAGGACCAAGCCTGCTGAGAGAAGCAAGGACTTCTGGGAAATGTAGTCCCCATAGAAACTGTGCCTGGTGCTACAAAGTGTTTTGGAACTACAGATCCTAGCATTACCAGAGCCCTGAAGAGGAGGGAAAGAAAGGACTGTTCCTGGGCTTGAGGCAGTTATTGGGAGGGCACTATAGAGCAAATAATGTGCAGGGTGGGGTGATTTGTTGCAGTTTCGGGAACACAGAGAAGCAGAGTTGCTAACTGGTCTGGGGGAATGCAACTGTTAAGTCTGATGTCACTGCCTGGTCGAGGAGAGGATGTCGTAGCAGATCACATCACTGAGTCCCAGATGGAAAGTGGGAGGAGACAAGTCATTATCCTGTGTATCGGTGAGATGCCACTGGACATACCCTCTGCACGCTATTTAAAGTAACAGTATTGCTGCTTGTGACACCATTTAGGAACTTACAACTGGGTTTGTGGGACTCACATTTGAGCACTCCAGTGCCAGATTAGGGGCCCAACGCACTGGCCAGTGGAAGAGAGTTTGCCATAGGCTGTTGGACCACTATTTTTGCATTGCCCCTTTGTCAGGATTTGTCAGGACCCCTCTTAGTGTTTAGATTAGGCGTAAAGTCTCTGGTCCGCTTGTTATTTACTTAGTCACACATTATTTTGTAACTGTTTCCATGTATTTGATAGTGTTTATTATTTCTTTTCCATCATTTGGTTATTGTTTTACTGTGTGTTGCCCAAATAACTTATTTCCCACCAGCATTGGTGTGTGAGAGGATGTGGCATTACTAGGATGGTCATTGACATTGGGAGTTAGGGGACCAAAACATCAGCAGTTCCCTTGGGGGTAAGTGCTATACAAGGGACATGCGGGATACAATTTTATTATCAATGAACTTCAATTAAGAAACGTTAGTTGTTAGGGTTTACATACACTTTAATGTGGGCTGGGTCAATACAGCAATCCCTGGATGTAAAAACTGAAGCCCTGGGTAGGTAGGCTGTATTTCATGTATTCATTTCTGACTTGACATCACAAAACATTTTCCTTGTTCATCATAAGAGCAGAATGCTGCAGCTAATTCATTTGTATTACATAGTTACATAGTTACATAGTAGGTGGGGTCGAAAAAAGACACAAGTCCATCAAGTGTGTGATTCTATGTCAGTTTTACATTGTATATCCCTGTATTTTGCGGTTGTTCAGGTGCTTATCCAATAGTTTCTTGAAACTATCAATACCCCCCCCGCTGAGACCACCACCTGTGGAAGGGAATTCCACATCCTTGCCGCTCTTACAGTAAAGAACCCTCTACGTAGTTTAAGGTTAAACCTCTTTTCCTCTAATTTTAATGAGTGGCCACAAGTCTTGTTAAACTCCCTTCTGCGAAAAAGTTTTATCCCTATTGTGGGGTCACCAGTATGGTATTTGTATATTGAAATCATATCCCCTCTCAAGCGTCTCTTCTCCAGAGAGAATAAGTTCAGTGCTCACAACCTTTCCTCATAACTAATATCCTCCAGACCCTTTATTAGCTTTGTTGCCCTTCTTTGTACTTGCTCCATTTCCAGTACATCCTTCCTGAGGACTGGTGCCCAGAACTGGACAGCATACTCTAGGTGCGGCCGGACCAGAGTCTTGTAGAAGTGGTGTAATTCTTATTTATCTCTTTATAGTTAGTCAATAAAATACAGACATAGTGGTGCTTACCTCTTTAGTTATATAGCCATCTTTATTGATGTCATATAAATTAAAAGCCCAATTAAGCTTTTCTTGTATTGTTCCTCGTAGCAGTGTAGAAAGTCCCATTACAAAGTCCTACATTACAAGAAGAAAAGTTAGATTAATGGTATGTTGGGCAAATCATATCACAGTGGTTACCAACCAGTGTTTCAAAGGCCTCTCAAGTACCTTTCATGCAGACGGGGAATCCAGGGGACAGTCAGTAGTCACTGATGGACACTCACAAGCACGGAGAGTTTATAATCATTGCCTAACAAGCTCTATTGTTCGGTAATTTACCCTTCCTGGGTTTCTTTATGTACATGTTGTTGCAGATTAATGTGCATCTTAAACAGCAATCTAGGGATTGTGTTCTCCATTGGGGTGACACATAATAGCCATGTTGCATCTATACTATCCTAATGCCTCAGTTTAAGCGCATGCAGCCTGCTATGCTAGTCATCAATCCATTATACTAGGTATGTAGTTTGCATGTTCTACCTGTCCTTGTGTGGATTTTCTCTGGGTGCTCTGGTCTCCTCCCACACACATAATGGTAGGTTAACTGGCTCCTGTCTAAAAATTGGCTCTAGTATATGTGTACAAATTGGACATGCACACGTATTACCACATTCTGCATGCCAGTCCCAAGTCCAAGTCCTTCCAGGGGGGGGGGGGGGGGGTGTGTGGAAAGACCTGGCAATTTAAATAATGCTAAGCTAAATGCAAAAGTTGGATGTATCAATATATCTTCAATTAAGTAAATGTATGTGTACTGGCTTCTTTAAAGCAACCCTGCTACTATAGTAGTTAGTTTTGAATGACTCCATACCTGTAAAAGAAGACAGTATACAGTGGTGTGAAAAAGTGTTTGCCCCCTTCCTCATTTCCTGTTCCTTTGCATGTTTGTCACACTTAAGTGTTTCGGAACATCAAACCAATTTAAACAATAGTCAAGGACAACACAAGTAAACACAAAATGCAATTTGTAAATGAAGGTGTTTATTATTAAAGGTGAAAAAAAATCCAAACCATCATGGCCCTGTGTGAAAAAGTGATTGCCCCCTAAACCTAATAACTGGTTGGGCCACCCTTAGCAGCAACAACTGCAACCAAGCGTTTGCGATAACGTGCAATGAGGCTTTTACAGCGTCCTGGAGGAATTTTGGCCTACTCATCTTTGCAGAATTGTCCTAATTCAGTTACATTAGAGGGTTTTCGAGCATGAACGGCCTTTTTAAGGTCATACCACAACATCTCAATAGGATTCAGGTCAGGACTTTGGCTAGGCCACTCCAAAGTCTTCATTTTGTTTTTCTTCAGCCATTCGGTGGTGGACTTGCTGGTGTGTTTAGGATCATTGTCCTGCTGCAGAACCCAAGTTCGTTTCAGCTTGAGTACACGAACAGATGGTCGGACATTCTCCTTCAGGATCTCTTGGTAGACAGCAGAATTCATAGTTCCTTTTATCACGGCAAGTCTTCCAGGTCCTGAAGCAGCAAAACAGCCCCAGACCATCACACTACCACCACCATATTTTACTGTTGGTATAATGTTCTTTTTCTGAAATGCAGTGTTCCTTCTACGCCAGATATACTTGGACACACACCTTCCAAAGAGTTCCACTTTTGTCTCATCGGTCCACAGAATGTTGTCCCAAAAGTCTTGGGGATCATCAAGATGTGTTGTGGAGAAATTGAGACGAGCTTTGATGTTCTTTTTGCTCAGCAGTGGTTTTTCTCCTTGGAACTCTGCCATGCAGGCCATTTTTGCCCAGTCTTTTCCTGATGGTGGAGGCATGAACGCTGACCTTAACTGAGGCAAGTGAGGCCTGCAGTTCCTTGGACGTTGTTGTGGGGTCTTTTGTGACCTCTTGGATGAGTCGTCGCTGCGCTCTTGGGGTAATTTTGGGCGGCCGGCCACTCCTGGGAAGGTTCACCACTGTTCCATGTCTTCGCCATTTGTGGATAATGGCTCTCACTGTGGTTCGCTGGATTCCCAAAGCTTTGGAAATGGCTTTATAACCCTTTCCAGACTGATAGATCTCAATTACTTTCTTTCTCAATTGTTCCTGAATTTCTTTGGGTCTCGGCATGATGTGTAGCTTTTAAGGATCTTCTGGTGGGCCTTACTGTGTCAAGCAGCTCCTATTTAAGTGATGCCTTGATTGTGAACAGGTGTGGCAATAATCAGGCCTGGGTGTGGCTAGAGAAATTGAACTCAGGTGTGGACAACCACAGTTATAGTATGTTTTAACAAGGGGGGCAATCACTTTTTCACACAGGGCCATGATGGTTTGGATTTTTTTTTCACCTTTAATAATAAACACCTTCATTTACAAATTGCATTTTGTGTTTACTTGTGTTGTCCTTGACTATTGTTTAAATTGGTTTGATGTTCCGAAACACTTAAGTGTGACAAACATGCAAAGGAACAGGAAATGAGGAAGGGGGCAAACACTTTTTCACACCACTGTATACCATGTCTGCTGCCTGAACCACTGAAAGCCACACCAATCCTTATTAATTTGCTGAAGTCCTCACTGAAAAGAGCACATCCAAGAGTTAATCTAACTACAGTTCTCACTTGCTCCCTCATCTGACCTCCACCCACATGGTTCAGTAATGATGTGAGAGACCCAGGATATTGATACTCCCAGGAGAGCAGACTTCAGCAGCAGATTACTCAGGATTGAAGTGGCATTTAGCAGTACAGGTAGCAGGGATTGTTGAGTATATATTGAGTATATATTGGCTTCTTTAACAGGCATGGGGTCATTTAAAACCATTACTCTGAAACATGTCCCACCCTTTCTGACGTCACTTCTGGTTGGCTGTATTTAATGCTGGTCCTGCAAGCACGGCTCTCCATCTTGGATCAAAGACACAGTGTTTCCCACCGCTGGTTGGCTGGAACTTCCACCTGCAGCTGTCTTTACTCCCAGAAGGCATATCGCTGGACGTTATGGATTCATTCTTATGCCTGTTTTTCATGTCCATATTGTAAATGATTTTAACCCTGCCTTGTCATTAAAGTGTTTTTTTACTGCACTTAGAAGCGCCTTCTTCTCTGCTTTGTTTTTCCTATAGAATGTGCTTCCCTCTTCTGAAGCGCTGCTATGGTGCATTAATCACACCTCAAGAGCCAGTCATGTACTGTTTGTTAAAGTCTCCTTGTTATTCAGAGTGCCTTATTTTCCACACTCCTTATCATTGAAAGATTTGTATATTGTAATCATATCTACTCTTAGGCCCCTTTCACACTGGGGCGTTGAGCCGCGGTGACGGTAAAGCAGCGCTATATTTAGCGCTGCTTTACCGTCGTTTTCACCGCGGTTTTCGGCCGCTCGCGGTGCGGTTTTACCCCCCGCGAGCGGCCGAAAAAGGGTTAAACACCCCCCGCAGAGCGCCGCCGTAGCCGCGGTATTACCGCGGTAACCGCGGTATTGCCGCGGTTTTACGGCGGTCTCCCATTGTAATCAATGGGAAGGAGCGGTATAGGAGCGGTGAACACACCGCTCCTATCCCGCTCCAAAGATGCTGCTAGCAGGACTTTTTTTACCGTCCTGCTAGCGCACCGCTCCAGTGTGAAAGCCCGCCGGCTTTCACACTGGAGTGAATGGGGCCGGATTTTTTCATGCGGTGAACAGGCGCTATTTTTAGCGCCGCACCGCATGAAAAACGCCCCAGTGTGAAAGGGGCCTTAAATGCCTCTTCTCCAGGGAGAATAAGTTTAATGTTTATAGTCATTTCTCATCACTGAGGTCCTTCAGTCCACGTATTAGTTTTGCTGCCCTTCTCTGGACTCTCTGCAGTAAAAGAACATCCTTCCTGAGGACTAATGACCAAAACTGGAGGGCATACTCAACATGCGACCGAACCAAAACCCCCTGTTTAGTGGTAGAATTATAGTGTTATCTCTTGAATAAATACCCCTTTTAATGTATGATAGTAGTCTGTTAGTCTTGTTTGCTGCAGCTGACATTGCATGCTATTGCTGAGTCTGTAATCCATTAGGACCCCCAGACCCTTTCCCATCCTATTCTATTTTCTCCCCCTAGTGAGTAAAGCTGGCCATGGATAGGTTAAAATTAAGTTCAATTTTGATCCATCTGTGGTCGATCAATCTAATGATTGGCTTCTCATGAACGGAACTGCTGGAAAGTAGGCTGCAGTACTGATTAGTGTATTCTGACTACTAAGAAATCCCTAGTGTCAGAAATCAGAATACAAAGGCACATCGGGGAGGATTCCTTCATCCACCTCGAATGTGTGGATGGGGGAATCCATTCATTTTTTTTTGATCAGCCAGCTGGCTGATCAAAAAAATAAAATGATCCATTTATGGCCAGCTTAATTTGCATGCATGAGTTCTCCATTAAAATAGAACTAAACTCTCTCAATCAACATGAACTATTTTTACATTTCTTCAGTTGCTTCCTGGTTTCTGGCCTAGGCCAAAATGATGTCATACAACCCAGAAGTCTTCATGGGGATTTTTTTTCTTTCATCTGAAGGAGGGGCTTTCTCATGTAAACACATCCTCCTGCCTGTGTGCCTGAACTAAAGAGAGATGGATTCCAGGAAGTAAATGCTACTCAAATCAAACTGGCCTTACTCAATATGGTCACAGCTAGAAATGCTAGGGGGATGCTTTTCATAATGACTTCTCAACAAAGTAAAGCATGGAGACATGGGTGAGTTTGCTTTGAATATTAAAATTAATTAAATAGCATTTTCAGTTTGTGGTGCTCAGATACAATGTAGTTCCACTTTACACAGGTATGTTTTTGACATCTTTGTCCCATTGGGAGATTTAGTTCTGCTTTAAATAACCCCCTGTCATGTATGCAAGCAACTGCTTCCAATTTTAAGAAGCTAAACTGGTGTATGCCAGAGTCTCTGGCAATTCTGAACATGCTTTTCCTTCTTTTTAATAGAAATATCAAAATAAGGCCACATGTAGGGGCCAATTAGTCCCTATTCACATTTTTCTATGATTAAAAGTCCAGATGTAGCCATCCCTCATCACCAGGGGGGTGATTACCAGTGCTGGGAATGGGCTGGTGAGGAATTCCCCCCTCCTGAACTGAGTGTCAGCACTATGCTCTCCCACAGTTTGCTCAAAAGGTATTTTTGTCATGGCTTCAGGGAAGACTGGATACATTCATTTAAATCAGAAAAATCCTTTATTGATTCACCTGAAAAACGAAACATTATTCACGATTCCAGTAAACACATTTCCCAATTCTTGGCTCTGGCTCAGCAAGGCAATGTATCTTATATTTACTGTATATTGATGAGAAGGGAACATGTTTACAATATAAAACAAAGAATACAATGTACTTTCTATTCCCAATTAAAGTATACTGAACCAAAGATTGGTTTGTTACATTTTGCAGTTGCAGAATGATAATAATTGTTTATTTGCCTAGAGCCCATTCGTGCCTCTGCATTGTTCATTTGTTTTTATGCTTTTTTTTATGGTTTACATACAGTTATGTTCATTTCTATAAAAAGCACGTCCTTAAAAGTGAAGGATTTTTCAAAAGTGCACTACAATAAAATGCAAAGGGCTATCCCTCATCTGTCTATAGAAACTGTTAAAGAAAACCAGAAAACAGGCAATTTCTTTAAAATGAAGAGCTAAATGAAATACAGTCACATTTATACTTTCCATCGAATGGGGACAATTCATTGTCTGACACCTGGAAGAGTTCTGTGCCGGTGTGCAGCCCCTCCTCTACACCATGCTGAATGATGGCACAGTTTACAAGCCCCAATTAAAAAGACAGTGAAAGGGCATGGCTTTTTGGGGGGAATTTCCGCCAGACAAATGAAAGAGAGGGGAGCTGCTGCCAAGAGGAGAAAAGGAGGAGGAGGAAGAGGAGGATGGATTTTTAACTTAACCGCTGAGCCGCTGGCGGGTTTGCACTACCCAGAAAACTGCTAGCTAGCACTGCAGATTGCTACACTGACCCCTTTAGATCATCTGCATTACCCTGCCACCTGCCAGGTAATGATCTGAGGTCTGTCCATCACCACTTGGGTCTGCTCCAGGGAAGCCATTGTTCTGTTCTATGAGCCAGTCCGGTCCCTCATCCATTCAGACTGTTACGACAACCTAGGGAGTTGGTGAGTGGGTCTCTGACTCACCTTTGTTCTGTCAGCAGGGGAAGACATATTGTAAGCAGGATCTACTCTATCCACTCTTCCTTCAACTAAGTTAAATACTTTTTGTGCTGTCAGCAGTTCCTGTCTGGCTGTTCCATTGCTCCCAACAATAGCTCTCCAGTTGGCCCAGTCTGTTGCACTGTACACTGAAGCACAGTTCATGAGAATCTATCCTACTGCACGCAGTTATAACAAGCACCTTCAAATGAACCAGCATTACCAAAGGGCCCTAACGTCAGTCGGCAGAAGAATCGCTTTTGAAGAATTGTAAATTGGTCCCTTTTTTCCCTCTTGCTCTCAAGCATTAAATTGCTTGCTTTATTCAAATATTCAAAGTTAAGTGGTGGCCTAGGTCTATCTTTATTGCCACCAGTGTGCACCAGCAGTATAGCCTTAATATTGTTAGTACCAAATTGAGTCCGTCAGTTGTCATACTATTAGGTGGGGAGGGTATTTTTCATGCTAACCCAGAGACAGTTTGATATTTCATGCTCGCATGTCTATTGTAGTGTCAGTTGTCCTTCAATTGGGTGCATTACGCCACTGTTAAGTTAGACCTTATTATATTTCTTTGTTTTCCTGAGTCGTCCTTGCTTAGTGATATTACTGTATACTCATTGGCTCCGCTAACCTGCTGTATAAATTTAAAGTTTCACCACTCAGTGTCACAAAGCTTGTGAGTTTCTACCAGTTTGTGTGAGTATAACCTGGAGTGCCAGAGTTCCCAATATTACCCTCGGTGCTTCCATAGCTTAAGTTTATGTAATATTTTTTTTTAGTAAATGGCTTTCTTTTAATTTGAAGAGTTCCTTGTGCTGGTGCTGGCTATCATAGTTGAAATCCTCTTTCCTGCTATATTATGAATGAAGATAACAATATGAATCAAATACGGGCAGATGCATGGTTCTCCTCCCCATTCATAGAGCACTTTTCATTTATGTAAGCTATAGTACATTTTGAAGGGATAGAATATTGTGCAGTGCAGGACATTGGTGTGCCATTCAAAATCAATGGCATTGCAATGATCTAACGCACATATAGTGCCTTACTACATGTTGCAGTAACTCACTTTTTACCATGTGCTACCACAATGTGATGGTGTGAATGAGCCTTTAACATAGTCGTCATTTAATATTGCCCAGAAAATACAAAAGAGGTCTTCCTCTCCAGACCTACTCCATGCCTTGAAAAGGACCTAGCAATAATATAAAGATAATTTTTATTGCGGTCTCTGATTTTCCCTCACTTTGTACTGTGTCGCCATGACTGGAAACAAAGGGTTAGTTCCCCTTTACCAAAAAATTACCTATGGGTAAAAACAAACTGTGCAGCTTTGACCAAAGTTAAATAATGCTCCGCTATAGGTGCAGGCCAGTTACGTACCTTCAAATGCCTGGTTAATAACTCCAAGAGATTGGTATCCTCCTGTCCTGTCCAGTTGGTAGGACGTTGCTAAGAAGCTCCCAGCCATTACTGCTCGCTTTCATCATTATAGGAATAAGCTCTCAAACCTCTATACGTGTGAAGTTCATTATATCCATTGCAGCAACACTGAGCTTAGAATCAGAACAGCTCACACCTGTGATAGTGGGGGTGAGCACTAACAGCTGGGAGCATCTTTACAATGTTCCAATGTTCTTGCAATGGGACAGGACAGGAGGAGGATCACCATATCTACGAGTTTTTCAGCCAGGCTGAGAGGTACATAAATGGTTTACACCTACAGCAAGAGCAATAATTAACTTTAGTCAAAACGACATTGTTTTTACCTACAGTCATCTCTTACCTGCATAGGCACTTTTTGGTTAAAGTGAATTAACGCTTTAAAGGGAAACAGGGCTTTTATTCAGCTGGAACTTGGTAGAACTCAGTTCCACCACCTCTTACGTAGACCCTCTGCTCCTTGCTCACCACTATCACTTATAAACTCAGAAGTCTGGCTTGTGTGTTGACAAGTAACAGCTTGTTTTCCAATGGCTCCCACATATCTGATCTCCTGAGCGGCTCCTACTGAGTACTGAGTGCAGGATGGGGAAAAGGGAGATGCAGGTGCCCAGAGTGCATCTCCCTTGTCCCCATCCCAACACCCCCACTGGATGATCTCCCCACAAGTGAGAGAGGGAGGTGCAGGGAGGTACTAGAGCTGGCTGGGTGCTTCAGCGTAATACAGCAACACAAGTAAGACATGTGGAACTTGGTGGAGCTTTTAAGGATGGAGGGAAAAGATGGAGGCAGTGGAAAGGGAGCTGCATACAGAGATCAGAGCTGAAGAGGGGTGAAAGTTAGATGTGAATGGGGGGTAAAGAGGTAAGCAGCTGTGGAAGAAGGCTGAACTCTGCACTTTCTATGTAATGCACTCCTGGTATTTAATGCCCATTTAATACCCTTCCACTGTTGGCGACATTTGACCACACTCACTATTTAATGCGGTTCAGTGTGTGTGTGTGTGTGTGTGTGTGTGTGTGTGTGTGTGTGTGTGTGTGTGTGTGTGTTGGGTTGCTATGGTTCCTGAGTTCCTGAACCTATTTTGTGAGAAAAAAAGCCCTGAAGGGAATATACCAAATTCAAAAAGGGATCCTATTCTTTTTGTATCCCAGGGACACATTAACACATGGCTCTCTGTGTATTGTTGTGTTGTTCATTCTGATTGGCACCCTAATGCACAGTTGTGAACCATATGTATGTTGTGATGTACTGCATTAAAGTTGGGCTGCCTTACTGCAATGCACAAAAATGCAAGTAACACTGCACCATAATGAATGTGAAGTAATACACTATGACACATCAGCAAAATCTCAATCGAATCTAAAGCCCAGGTGCCAGTAGAGGTGAAATAACTACTGGCATATGGTGGCAGCCATAGAACAACAAAATGTATACAATTGAGCGTCTGAATCATCCCTCTGAAATGACCCAAACACTGCACAGCAACTCTGGGTACTAGCCAAACTCCAGGCCTTGTCACTTTTCCCCTGCTGCAGATGTAATAAGTTTCAGTAGGGATAAATGTGTCAGAGGCAAGGAATCTGACTGTCTCTGCCACTTGTTGCAATAAAGCTGGTTTGAAGGCGCAATAGAAAGCTGAGTGTGGCCTCATATTATTACATCAACATACTGCACACAAGGAGCATGCTGAAAACATCAGGGACGAAAATACAAATAAAATGACCTGATCCTTGTAATATATAGAGAACTTGTTTTCTCTATGCATATCAGGGAATGAAACATCATCTTCAATTTCCATAGACAATGAAGACATAAAGACTTGGCAAACAGCTGCTAAATGTTTTCCTCATCTTCCTACAGGGATGTAAACCTGATTAATGTGAACCATTTGCTGCAACAAACATGTTTAATATGCAATAAACACTAAATATATTACACACGAAGAGCCTGTAGATCATACACAAGTAGCACCAAGCTTTTCTCTCACATCTCTGAAAGTAAAATGAAAAAGGTAAAAGCTTCACATTTTTGGTTATAAGAGGAAGCTATTCAGTACAAAAAAGGCTTGGTAGTTGCTTTGCATATCTAGGACATTCCTCAAAATGAACTGCTTGCCTTATCATATCTTAAGGCCATTAAGTTTATCATATTTCATATAACACCCTTTAGCATGCCGAATCCAAGAGCCCATCCCTGCTCCACGTGTACACCACAAACATTCCAGTGACACTTCTGGAGTGTGAATCTATAATATATATTATATAATACACAGGTATAAATAAATAAGTGTTGAAACTTCCTGACTCCTGACATATTTGGGGGCACAAGGAATGTGGAAGCACTTTGACATTCTTGCCATTCCCTATTTTATTCAAGACTAAAAGGAATGTTGGCCTACAAAAACTATAAATCAGGCCTAGAACATCTACTTTTCTAGATTGGAAATCCTGCCATGTAATTACATTTTGTTTTACAGCATTTTAATGGAGATCCATTTGGTCCATTTTGACACAGCTCACATAATTAGCCCTAATGTCACCCTGCTCCCCAAACTGTACTCCAGAGGAAGCCATGATGGTGAAAGTAACAGCATACTTGAAGCGCATGTATGTCCACAAGGACCTAAATGAACTATTGCTCTGAAAATTTAAGTATTTATTTATTAAGAAAAATATGGGGATCTCATTGCTGACCCTTCTTCTAAAAATGAGAAACGTATACACATCAGGAAGGTAAGAGCAGGTGCATACTTGTTCTGATTCATGAAGAAAGAGAGTCAACATGCTGAGCACAGGCAAATATTGACCAGCTCCTCCAGGTGAGACCCTGTGTACTGCACTATTCTTCATTTTTCAAAGCTATTGGACATTAGTAAAATGTAAGGGGTGGAACCAGGCTTTTGACCATTGGCACAGATCAACATTTACATATAAGGGCTCTCAGGAATTATAACTCAAATGCAGCCCAATATGGAAGCAACAATTACCTGGAGGTGCATGGTATTACAGTCCAGAGGAAGTTTACAATTTTGCCTTCATGCCTCCATTACACAAAGGGGAGAATTTACCAGAACTGGAGCACACAGAATCTGGAGCATCTGTGCATGATTTCCAATCACCTTCTATCTTCAGCTTGTTCAGTTAAGCTTTCAAAATAAAAACTAGAAGCTAACTGGTTGCCATGCAGTTAGTTGCCTGCCCCAGTCTTAGTAAATTCCCTTCAAATTGTCTCTTTGGGACCACCATGTTGATTTACAAATCTACTTATCCTTAGGAAAAGAGAGATGATTCCCAAGAACTTCCTTAACTAAAAATCTATGAAACCCTGCTTAGATTGTATAGATTATCCTTATGGTCTACTGTACCATATGCATATTACAGTAAATGCTAAACAAAATGAGCAAATTTATACTCTACTTTGTACTCTACGTTGTTGCAAAAAGGGGAACGGTTGAAAGATGGGTGTCTCCCTCCATTGACTGATGGATTTACTGGTACCACATCCTTTGAAATAAGTACATAACACAGAAAAAAACAAAAACTGAAAATTTTACAGGTATCACACCAATAGTAGTTGAAAAATGATATACTTTATTAAAATATTCCATATAAAATATTTGTATATTCTAAAAAAAAAAAAAAACAGAAAAAAGGAGCAAGGAAAAGGATATCACTTTTTGGCATGTTACAGATTACACACAACATTTGGTAAGACATGTTACAGATGATTTCGCCCCAAATATAATATTCCACAGGGACTCCAACAGATAGGTGTCTTCTACACGTTTTGCAGGGCAAAGCCCGCTTCTTCAGGAAAAAAAATGCTATTATGTGTCTGTTGCGCATGCTGAAAATATATGTACACATCTAAAAACAAAGCCTCAACAGATGCCACTCATAACACAGATGGACCCCTCAATGCTTCTCACATGGTTGCCGAGAGACAGCTATACATACAGAGTACTTTCTGGTGGTGGCTAAGTAAAAGATGTTGCCAGCAATGCCAGGTCATGAAATCATCCTCTATGGCAGCCAGTGTACATATATTTTCAGCGTGTACAACAGACACATAATAACAGTTCCTTCTTGAAAGTGGGCTTTGTCCCATGAGATTCACAGAAGACACCTATCTGTTGGAGTCCCAGAGGAATATTATATTTGGAGCAATATCATTTGTGTTTAATCTGTAGCATGCCAAAATGCAATATCACCACATGTCACCACAAAGCTTCTAATCCACTCCCTGGTTATCTCTCACCTTGACTACTGCAACTCCCTCCTCAATGGCTTACCTCTAAATAGGCTATCCCTCCTTCAGTCCATCATGAACGCTGCTGCCAGGCCCATCCACCTTACAAACTGCTCAGCGTCTGCTACCCCTCTCTGACAATCCCTCCATTGGCTGCCACTCACCCAACAAATTAAATTCAAGATACTAACAGTAACTTACAAAGCCATCCACAACCTGGCCCCCAGCTACATCACTAACCTGGTCTCGAAATACCAACCTAATCGTTCTGTTTGCTCCTCCCAAGACCTCCTCCTTCTCTAGCTCCCTTGTCCCCTTATCCCATGCTCGCCTCCAGGGTTTCTTCTGAGCATCTCCTATCCTCTGGAATGCTCTACCCCAATCTGTCCGACTATCTCCTACTTTGTCTACTTTCAGATGATCCGTGACAGAGAAAATTGAGTACTGTCCGTGATACTTTTTTTATTTGCACTAACATATCATTTTTCATGGACGAGCTTTCGGGGTGTGTCCCCTTCTTCAAGGTCTAAGCAGTACTGATTCACAAAAGTTTTAGCAGAAGGTAAAATGTTAAAAAAAAAAAAAGGAAAAAAAAGGAAAAATCTCTGAGGGGTAGGAAAAGAAAAACAAACACATACATATACAATGATCCGTGATCATTGTATATCCGTGAAAACTCAGATGATCCGTGAAAACTCACCTCTTCAGAGAAGCCCATCTAGCCCCCACCTAACAACTGTACATTTATTTTCTCTATCAGCACATACCCCACAGTTATTACCTATTGTATCTTTTGACCCTCCCTCTTAGATTGTGAGCTCTAACGATCAGGGCCCTCTGATTCCCACTGTATTACAGGGTATTGTATTTGTATTGTCTACCCTCAAGTTGTAAACGCTGCATAAACTGCCGGCGCCATATAAACCCAGTATAATAATAAAAATAAATATCCTTTTCCTTGCTACTTTTCTTGTTTTTTTTTTTTTAAATATACATATATTTTATATAGATTGGTTTAATAAATTGTATACTGTTTATTCTACTCCTGGAGTGGTAAGTGTAAAATCCTAAGTTTTTCAGTTTATGGGTTTTTTCTGTGATTATCTGTCTCAACATGGTTCTAAGCCAAGGGTTAACCAGTATCCCTTTAGTACCCCTTCATATTTCTGACTTTAGTCCACAGCATTGTGCCCAGTAAATATATATATATTTTTTTTACTTTAGACATTTTTGGATGCACCTGCTTTAGAGGTTACAAATCAATGTGTTGCCATACTTGCATTTACTCAGTTGCAGTTCTATTTTCTTTACTGGATTGGTTTGCATGCTTTGTACTGGTAAGTTATTCTACACAACAGACAAAGGCAACACTCCATCACTGGCAGGTCTTCATGTCCACTATAGGGACATATTTTATGGAATAATTTTTTTATTCAAATACTGCACTCAAAAACAAAATTCAGACACGAGTGAATAAATAGCTATTCATAATATTAATGCAAGTCTCTGGAATGTGAAATTCAAATAACTATTTGTATACATGTTGAAGAAGAATGAACTGGCAACCTATAATCTCACAAATAAGACCAATTTAAAGCATTGCCGCATGAAGGCAACTTTATTTAGGATGTCATACAATCATTTAAACAACTGTGAGTGTTGTGACAGGAAAGGAAATGATGATCTATACCAGCAGAAAAGTCTTATTTTGCCACCTTTCTCCCAAGAGACATATTGACTTTCCTCTCTATTGATTGAAACACAATACACCGGTAGTTAAATTATCTGGTCAGAAATGAAATCAGGTGTATAGCAATTATAAGGATATTCAATATTTATATGAAATGCATTTCTGGAGATAGCATTCCAGAGTTTACAATATTTATAAATTATTAGGTTGATAAATGTGCTTTTGTATGAATGTTTTTCACATATAAAAAATACACAAATACCATGAAACAGCACACTCTGCATAGTTGTAAAGACTGTAAAATCATTTCCAGGTTCCTTTTTTTATGCATTTAATAATAAATATGTTAGGACTTAGCTATGTACTTTGAAGGCTGCATTTCTATGAATGGAATATGATCTCCTGGGTAAAGGGAACTCTGTCACAAAATATTAATTTAAAAAAGTCAGAAAAAAAAAGTAAAATAAAAATACTTTTCAGTCCTGGGACCCATGAATTTAATCTTCCTTCACTTCAGCTCCGGAGTGTGTCAAATGCCAATGTTCCACACTATTGCATTATGGTTCCACCCTTATCCGATCCATTCTACACATGCCAAAGGTTTTTCAGGCAGTGTAGGTTTTAAAGAATTGGATGTTTAAAGTCACTGGCAGCAGGGCTAATACTTTTTATTACTTTACTTTTACAATTTTTTTTTTGGTGACAGAATCACTTTAAGGGGTAACACCACCTCTGTGTGATATATATATATATATATATATATATATATATATATATATATATATATATATATATATATATATATATTGTGGAGATGTGACCCCATCTCACAGGTGCATATAAGCAGTATATGCCTGATTTTGGCAGGAATGCTAATTACACACCTGTGGGCTGGGTTCATAAACGTCCCAGGAAGAGAAGTCAGTGCTCAGACTTGGAGACGGCTCCGCCCAGCAGACAGGAAGTCTGGCCAGGAGGTCGGGAGAGTTCCAGGAGAAAGAGACAGGAGGTCTCAGAGCCTAAGTCTGTGCGTACGTTTGAAGCAGGCAGGTGTAGCCTGTGACTAAAGCAGCACGAAGCTGACAATGAGTAAGCCAGGAGGCTATCGTTTTGGAATACAGTGATGGTGGAACACCCTGTGAGGGAAGATTTCTGTTTGTTTGAACTTTTTCGTTTACTTTAAATAAAAGTGGGCTGCCATGCCCTAAAACGCAAGTCTGGAGTGGCACGTTTCTGGAAAATTGCATTCACCACTTGAATCTAATCACCCCGGATCATCACAATATATATATATGTAGTAGAGCTGCACATTTAATTTGTTAAAGAATCGAAATGAAGATTCTACTCCCCTCCCGATTTTAAAACAGCACTTCCCGATTCTATGTAACAAGTGCAGAAAGTTCTCTGTTCACTTCTGACAGCTGACAAAAAAATAAAAAATCCTGGCAGCCTGCCAAGTTGATCTCAACAATGGAGATAAAGATAAACATTGTAAACATTTCGTTCTTAGATCAAAGGGATGAAATTTGGTCTATAAATGAAGTCAGTTTAACCATTTAAAGAGGAACTGCATCTGCTCACATAATTTGTAATAAAAACATCTTTGCCATTCTGAAGCTTCCCTCCAACCACTTTGCATATTATTTTATATATACTGTAATTCTGTACTTGCCAAATATGCATCAGAAATCTCTCACTGAGTCTAGCTGCAGCCATTTTAACTGTGGGCAGCTGAAGCTGCTGCCTGTTCACTTCCTAAATTTACACAAACATGCAGAGGCACACCTCCAGGTCTGTAGCTCTCATTGGCCCTCTTATGACTCACCCCCCTCCCTTCCTGGCAAACTCTCACAAGAGTGAGAGAGTGAGCAGTGCATGATGTTATAAGCCTAGGCTCATGACCAGACAAGAAAGAGGAAGTGGGCTGTATAAGGTATTTACTGGCAGAAAAAAAATGTTTTACTATCCAAAGTTAAAACAACAACAAGGGCAGAAGATTTAATAGATGGAAAGATGAAAAAAGGACTGAAGTTCTGCTCTAAAGACTAAACCTTTTTCTGACATTTGTTGCTTAACCACTTGCCGACCGGCGCACGACGATATACGTCGACAGAATGGCACGTACAGGCAGGAGGGCGTATATATAAGTCCCTCCTTTAGCCTGTCCGTGCCATCGGGAGCGCGCCGGGAGCGGCGCGCTTCCGCGCCGGTCGGGACCCCCGTGAGTCCGATCGCGGTCCTCGCGGACTCGATCGCCGCGGGGACCCCCGCGATCGTCTCACGGGAAGGCTGAACGGGGAGATGCCGAGATAAACAGCATCTCCCCATTCTGCCTAGCAACTAGTGACGCCGATCTCTGCTCCCTGTGATTGGAGCAGAGATCAGCATTCACTAGCTGACAGCCACGCCCCCCCACAGTAAGAAACACACCCCTAGGCATACTTAACCCTTACACTGCCCCTTGTGGTTAACCCCTTCACTGCCAGTGTCATTTATACAGGAATTAATGCATTTAAATAGCATTAATTGCTGTAAAAATTACAATGGTCCCAAAAATGTGTCAAAAATGTCCGATGTGTCCGCCATAATGTCGCAGTCACAAAAAAAAATCGCAGATCTCCGCCATTACTAAAAAAAAAAAAAAAATATTAATAAAAATGCTATAAAACTATCCCCTATCTTGAAAACGCTATAACTTCTGCGCAAACCGATCAATAATCGCTTATTGCGATTTTTTTTACCAAAAATATGTAGAAGAATACGTATCGGCCTAAACTGAGGAAAAAAAATGTTTTTTTATATATTTTTTGGGGATATTTTATTATAGCAAAAAGTAAAAAATAATGCATTTTTTTCAAAATTGGCGCTCTATTTTTGTTTATAGCGCAAAAAAAAAAAATAAAAAACGCAGGGGTGATCAAATACCACCAAAAGAAAGCTCTATTTGTGGGAAAAAAAGGATGTTAATTTTGTTTGGGAGTGGCGTCGCACGACCGCGCAATTGTCAGTTAAAGCGACGCAGTGCCGAATCGCAAAAAGGGGCCTGGTCCTTTGGCTGCAAATTGGTCCGGTCTGAAAGTGGTTAAAAGTTAAAATCAGGATTTTTTACTAGAAAATTACCTGAAACACCCAAACATTATATATATATATATATATATATATATATATATATATATATATATTTTTTTTTTTTTTAGCAGAGACCCAAGAGAATAAAATGGCAGTTGTTGCAATATTTTATGTCACACTGTATTTGCGCAGCGGTCTTTCAAATGCAATCTTTGGGGAAAAAATACACTTTAATGAATTTAAAAAAAAAACAGTAAAGTTAGCCCAATTTTTTAGTTTAATGTGAAAGATGATGTTAGAATTGTGAGAGAATTGTGATCTTTATTCTGAGCAAAAAAATTGCGATTCTCATTTTAGCCAGAATCGTGCAGCTCTAATATATAGTATATACAATTGTGACACAAGTCACAAGTCCTGTTTACTGTTATCGAAAGTGAAATTAAAAGACTATCCTACATTTTTGATTGTCCTCAGAAAAGTAATGGAGGGGAAATCTTTTAACGGTAACACTAGTTCTGGGGAGCTTCGGGTCCCCGAGAAATACCCTTAATTTGCAGGGATTTCCTCTCACTTCCTGTTTAGTTGTAGGACAGAACGTGAAGTTAAATCTCCCAATGGGACAAAGATGTCAAAAATAAACCTGTGTAGTTGGGGACACCCTGTTCCCTTGTTCCTGTTCCTACAAACAGGGGTAATTACACCCCCCATTGGTGAAGTGGAAAAGGATCTAAGCTGGCTAGCATGTTAGGATTATTCCAGGAGCTCCTTCTTGGTTCTTAACACATTAAAACAAGGTACTGCGATGAACAGGATTATTCCAGGAGCTCCTTCTTGGTTCTTAACACATTAAAACAAGGTACTGCGATGAACAGGATTTGTAACACAGTCAGCCTGCCGGTGGACTGGGGAGGGGGGGGGGGGTCACAGTGCCTGGGGAGGACCAGACATTTCCACAATGAGTTCCCAAAGGGGTGGGGTGCTGGGCAACTCCCGGGTCAGGTGGCTGGTAATACTCCAGCTTTAGACTGTTACTGGGCAGTGGGATGCCATCAGATGACTCCCCAGACATGAGGGTCCTATCCCCGCAGAGCCATAAGGTCTGGACTCACAGTCCTGAGTTATCTACTAGCCTAATCCAAATTACTAGTTTTAGATATCAAACACCCTAAGATGATAAACTGTTACTCTATTGTTCATTATATTTTTACTTTGTTTCTTTGTTAATGGGACTTGTGGTCCGACGATAGGAATGATACCGTTTTACAATGTATTTTTCTGTTAGAACCCAATAAACACATTGAAAACAAAAAAAAAATAAGCCTGTGTAAAGTGGAACTACACTGAATCTGAGCACCATAAACTGAAAATGCTATTTAATTAATTTTTTATATTCAAAAGCAAACTCACCTATCCATCCATGTATTCATGCTTTATTTTGTTGAGAAATTACTTTAAAAAACACCCCCTAGCATTTCTTTTTTTTCCATACTTTATTTTCAAGCAACACACAGAAACAGAAATATTAGAGAAACCGTGGGACAAATACATCCAAAATAATAGCATATGCATAAAGAGGCTCAGCATGCAGACTGCATGTCAGCCTAAACACAGAGTAATCCCCTGTCCCACATGGAACTCAATGACAAGCATGCGAAATGGCAATATATAAGTATATGTCCCGAAAAACGAGGCACTAGGGGATTTCTATACCCTGTGGAATTTTACACGGTAGACAACATCACTCGAAAGAAAGTAGCAGAAAAAAGTGAAAATGAGAAAGAAAGAGAGACAAGAAAGAAAAAAAGGGGGGGGCGAGAAGAGAAAGAGAGACAGCGTATAAGATAGAAGAGTGGAGGTGCTGGCTACAGGGGGTGACTGGTCCACTTGGGGATAAAGTCAGATGCTGAAGACGCCCCTCGATCTGAAAGTATCCATCTTGGAGGCGTTGTACAGCCTGGGTAAGGGTTGTCACCTGCTGGCATAAGGCCTCAAGGGGTGAACCAGCTCTGTCGGCCTCAGACATTGGCTGGTTTGTACTGTCAGAGGTACTCACCCGGGCCGATATGCTGAGAGCTGCTCCCCTTGCGACTAAGCGCACGATGCCTCTGGAGTGGGTACAGAGGACACCGGGCTCAAAGATGCACGGGTTGCCAGCAGGAGTGTAGCAGGTGGTGTGCAGTAGCGTCGTTGACCAGGAGAGGCTGAAGCTGCACTGGGAGTAGACACCTGGCAGAACTGTGATCAGGTAGAGGTTGTAGAGGTAACCAAGCATATACTGAAGGAGGACCCTCGGTAGCATGAGAGATCTACAAGTCCAGAACACTGAGTGGGAGATAGTCCAGCAAGCAGGCCGAGGGTCAAACACAGGCAACCAGGCAATAGAAGTATCCAAAGGCAAGCCAGGGGTCAAACACAGGTAGGTGACTCAGAGAATGTCCAGGAGGCAAGCCAGGGGTCAAGCACAGGTAATCAAGCAGAAGAGGTGTCCAAAGGCAAGCCAGGGGTCAAACACAGGTAAGTAACTCAGAGAATGTCCAGTAGGCAAGCCGGGGGTCAAGCACAGGTAATCAGGCAGTAGAGGTGTCCAAAAGGCAAGCCAGGGGTCAAACACAGGTAAGTAACTCAGAGAATGTCCAGTAGGCAGGCCGAGGGTCAAGCACAGGTAATCAGGCAGAAGAGGTATCCAGGAAGCAAGCCAGAGGTCAAACACAGGTAAGTAACTCACGGAGGATCCAGTAGACAGGCCGAGGGTCAAGCACAGGTAATCAAGCAGTAGAGGAATCCAGGAAGCAAGCCAGAGGTTCGGGGGGGTGGGAGGGGGGTGGGTGGGTGGGTAGGGGGAGGGTGGTGTGTGGGTTGTGGGGTGGGGTTTTGTTTTAAAACACTCAGGAATTTTTAAAAGAGAGCGAAATTTCCTTCGGCCCCCGGAAAAACGTTCAGGTGTGGGGACCCGGGGGATCAGTATGGGATACATCATAGGCAAGGCGGGCAACCATCCATGTGTTGATAGAAGAGTGAGAGTGATGGCTACAGGGGAGTGACAAGTCCACTTGGTTGGAGTAGAATTTCAGGATGCTGAAGAGATCTGAAAGTATCCATCTTGGAGGCGTTGTACAGCCTGGGTAAGGGTTGTCACCTTCTGGCATAAGGCCTCAAGGGGTGAACCAGCTCTGTCGGCCTCAGACATTGGCTGGTTTGTACTGTCAGAGGTACACACCCGGGCCGATATGCTGAGAGCTGCTCCCCTTGCCACTAAGCGCACGATGCCTCTGGAGTGGGTACAGAGGACACCGGGCTCAAAGATGCACGGGTTGCAAGCAGGAGTGTAGCAGGTGGTGTGCAGTAGCGTCGTTGACCAGGAGAGGCTGAAGCTGCACTGGGAGTAGACACCTGGCAGAACTGTGATCAGGTAGAGGTTGTAGAGGTAACCAGGCATATACTGAAGGAGGACCCTCGGTAGCATGACAAGTCCAGAACACTGAGTGGGAGATAGTCCAGCAAGCAGGCCGAGGGTCAAAGACAGCCAGGGGTCAAACACAGGTAAGTAACTCAGAGAATGTCCAGGAGGCAAGCCAGGGGTCAAGCACAGGTAATCAAGCAGAAGAGGTGTCCAAAGGCAAGCCAGGGGTCAAACACAGGTATGTAACTCAGAGAATGTCCAGTAGGCAAGCCGGGGGTCAAGCACAGGTAATCAGGCAGTAGAGGTGTCCAAAAGGCATGCCAGGGGTCAAACACAGGTAAGTAACTCAGAGAATGTCCAGTAGGCAGGCCGAGGGTCAAGCACAGGTAATCAGGCAGAAGAGGTATCCAGGAAGCAAGCCAGAGGTCAAACACAGGTAAGTAACTCACGGTGGATCCAGTAGACAGGCCGAGGGTCAAGCACAGGTAATCAAGCAGTAGAGGAATCCAGGAAGCAGCCAGAGGTTCAAACACAGGTGAGAAGCGGCAGCGGTAGTCAGACGGATTCCGGGTCGGCACTGGTGGTCAGGTAGATGCAAGGTACAGGGTACCGGGTACAGGATACAGGATACAGGATACAGGACACTGGACTTGGAGACAGGACTCAAAAGAGACAACAAACCAGCAACTTGAAAGCGGACAGGGAAGGCCTTTTATAGGCCAGGTAAATGGTCAGGTGGGATACCCGGACGAGTGCGCATGCGCACTCGTCTTCTGTCAGCGCCGCGCACAGCGGTGAGGCGTACAGGCTGGGTTGTGACAGATACCCGAGTGCCGCGGACCCGCGCATGCGCACCCGTTACCCGACGTACCTGTAACCTTCGTTGCGCCGCTCTACCGCGCGTGCGCAACCCTGGAACCCGGCGGAGAGGCCTGGTATTTCCCTGACAAACGCATGTAGACCTTACTGGAGAAATGGTGGTGATGCAGGAGGAAAAGTGTCGGATCCCGTGGTAATACGCAGCCAGTAAATTTCTGGGTTAATGCGGTGGACTCCTGCCCAATAAGGGGGTAGTAATCTGCAGGACCAAAAAATATGGAGAAGAGAGCAAGACTCCTCTCCACATCGCCAGCAGGTGTCCAGGCATTGGGAAAACATCTTATGAATCATGACGGATTTATAATACCAGTGAGTCCGCAACTTGAACCCGGATTCTTACCCCCTAGCATTTCTGGCTGTGACCTTCTTGAGTAAGGGCAGATGATTCATGTAGCCTTTACGTCTTGGAATACACCTGCCCTTAGCTCAGGCATGCAGGCAGGAGGGTGTGCTTAGCTGTAGTCTCCCGGGATGTATGACATCATTTGTCTAGGCATAGAAACCAGGAAGTAACTGAAGAAATGAAAAAAAAGTTTAAAACAAGCAAATATGATATACTTTCTTATCCATTTACTAATGCTAGCGCATAAGGATTAAAAATAGTTACTCTTGATTAAGAGAGTGAAGTTCCACTTTAAGGGGAAAAATGTTTTGACATTGAATTTTTTAAATAAGAATTATCATTTTTTTTTTTTTTTACTTTATTCAGTTCCCCATGTAGTACTTTGGCCCATTTTCCTAGGTGCCCTGTAATACTAGCTGCAATTTCAGACAGGGCACCCCTGCCTTGGCTAACATGCCTCTGCATTCCCCTTGCTGGTGCTTGCTTTAGGCAAGTGTTGGGAAAGATGCTCACTATCTATGTTAGCTGAGGTGTCAGGCAGTTATGTGCCTAAGGGGGGCACCCTGTCTGACATTACAGCTAGTGTTACAGGGCACCTAGGAAGATGAGACAAAGTACTACATGCCCTGGTCTCAAGTAAATATTGTATTACAATAGTGATAATTTTTCTTTGAATTCACCACGTTGGGAAGCACAGTGGCTTAGTGGTTAGTACTTTTGCCTTGATCCTCTATCTCATGAATCTCAACTAAGATCTGCATGGAGTCTGCATGTTCTCCCTGTTCCTGCGTGGTTACCTCTGGGTTGTCCAGTTCTTTCTCACATTTCAGGTAGGTTAATTAGCTCCTGTTTAAATTGGCCCCAGTATGTGTGTAGAAATTGGTCATGTATATGTGTTATTACATTCTGCATACCGGTCCCAAACCCATATAAACAGGGAGGGTTGATGAAAGGCATGGTGACGTATCTTGTAAAAAAACTTGCCAAGAAAATTCTATGGACATGGCTCCAAAGCGTATCAGACAAGGTAGCCAGTGAACTGGTCTAAGAGTTGGATATGACTAAGGCCTCATGCACACTGGACATTTGCTAAATCTCCTAGACTCCTTCCCTCCAGGCAGGAGATTTTCGGCCGAACAACCCACTGTTCGGTTCGCACTAGAACTTTCGAACATTAGGAAAGTTCGGAACCGAAAAATTAACCCCATTGAAGTCTATGGGACCAGAACGTGAAAAATCAAAAGTGCCCATTTTGAAGGCATATATGCTAGTAATTGGGCATACAAAGTAAAGTTTCACATCTGTACTGTGTATAGAAGCTGCTGCAGCAATAATTGCATTTATTAAGCCCAAAAAATGACATTTTCCCTGTAAGCTTTCTTTATTTTGTAAGCAGTGGCTTGGGGAGCCAGTCTGTATGATAAGGCAACAATGTAGTGCACGGGGAACAAGATTAGAGATTTTTTAGATAAATTCTGGTGTATGTGGTGTATGTACTGCAGACTTTGCATTTCTACTTCTGTAAAAATTGTTATTTGGGTGTCGGTGGCGCCTTCACACTGTAACCCTATAGAGGTACTCTTGATGAAAGCAAGAAATGGCCTTGCTGTCAAAAAATTGTACAGAAAGATTGTACTTTGGGTGTCGGTGGCGCCTTCACACCATAACCCTATAGAGGTACTCTTGATGAAAGCAAGAATTGGCCTTGCTGTAAAAAATTGTAATGATATGCACCTGTCAAACAGGTGTGGAAAAATTGTTCTTTGGGTGTCGGTGGCGCCTTCACATCGTAACCCTATAGAGGTACTCTTGATGAAAGCAAGAATTGGCCTTGCTGTCAAAAATTGTAATGATATGCACCTGTCAAACAGTTGCGTAAAAATTGGTCTTTGGGTGTTAATTGTGCCCAGGAAACCTACACCAAAAACATTCTTCCAGATGAAATCAATACCCACAACGCTAGGCAGCCTAGAAGTCCTGCAGAGATTCCATATCCCAAAAACACTTAATCAGAGACATCGGCACCAGGGGCTTCGTAGCTGCTGGTAATCCAGGACTGAGTCATTTGGATAAAAGTCGGTCCACCGAGTCTGTGGACAGACGCGTTCTATGATCAGTAACAAAACCTCCAGCAGCACTGAATGCCTGTTCGGAAAGCAAACTGGATGCAGGGCAGCCCAGCAGCTTATAAGCATACTGGGCATGTTCTGGCCAGTAGTCTATTCTTATGACCCAGTAAGCCAGTGGATCATCAACTGGAAAGCTCTTCATCTCTGTTTCCCCCCCTAGATAATCGTCCACCATGTGATGCAGACGCTGCCAATGGCATGTGGATGCTGACAGCCCTGGGCAGCGAGGACTAAAAAAATTGAGAAATGCATCACTTAGGCGGCCGCCTTCTCCACCGTTCCTCTCTTGACTAACAGAAGCCTCAATAATAAGTTTTCCACAACACTGTAACGGGGAAAAGCGTTTGATAAACTTCTCTTTAAGGTGTCCTCAAGACACTTCACTTCTGCACTCTCTGTGGGGACGGGATGAGTTCTGAGACTTTCCCGGTGGTCAAGGAGGGTTTCCAACCAATAGTGATCCTTCTCCTTTACGGCACATATTCTTGGGTCCTTTCGCAGGCATTGAAGCTTGAGGAAGCCCATACACCACAAATTTGCGGAGGCATGAAAAGCAGACTCCTCAGGGTTACTGAGGATTAGAGTATCTGGAACTGCCTCCTCCCAGCCACGTACTACACCCAAGGGTTCTGCAGATGAAAAACCACTTACTGTTTGATGTTTGTCTTCCTCTGCTTCAATGCCTCCGAAACTGACAGAATCCTCCTCCTCCTCTTCCTCTCTCTCCTCTTGTGTATTCTGTGGCATAGGAACAATGGTGTCTCCATAAAGTGGGCCTTGAGAGGAAAGGAAGTCTTCCTCTTTCTCCCGCTGCTCTGCCTCGACTGCCCTGTCCATAATGCCATGCAGAGTCTGCTCCAGCAGGAACACAACAGGGATTGTATTACTGATGCATCCATTGTCACGGCTCATCATTCTTGTGTCGAAAACCGAAGACACACCAGCCGAAGCACTGCATGGCACCTTATAGCCTGACTCATTGAATAGCCCTTTGAATGCTTAGGGGTACTTGAGGTTCATAGGACAATTCAGCAGAGGAGGGCATGGAGGAGGGGGTAGAGCTGATGAATCTGGCATCATCACCAGCTGTATGGAGACATGGGGGCCACAACAAGCTGCAGCACTGAGTCCTGTCCTGCATCCTTCCGAGTTGCAAGCAGAGTTACCCATTGTGCTGTGAACGAAATATATCGCCCCTGCCCATGCTTGCTGGACCATGTGTCAGCAGTAACATGGACTTTGCGGCTGACTGCCTTGCCCAACCATGCCACAACATTGCCTTCCACGTGATGGTAGAGAGAAGGAATGGCCTTACATGAAAATAAATATCGACTGGGAACCTGTCATTGTGGTACAGCACATTCTGCATATTCACGGAAGGGGACAGAATCCACCAGGCGGAAAGGCAAAAGTTGTAGAGCCAGCAGCTTTGACAAGCTTGCATTTAGACGCTGGGGATGTGGGTGGCAGGTACTGTATTTTTTTTCCCGCTGCAGCAGATGGGGCAGAGAAATTTGCCGGCTATATTCTACAGCTGGTGGTGTGGTGCTGGCAGATGTGCTGCAAGGACCTGGGACACCCTGCGCTATACCATCGTCCCTGTCAGTGGAGGCTGCTGAGAGTTCATAAGGTATAGCAGGGACAGACTGAGATGAGTAAAGAGGAGGGACAGATTTGTGCCCCTTTTGTGTAGCTTTTAGGTGCTCTTGTGGTGGGAGGTTAAATGCCTTGTCAAGCATGTGGTACCCAAATGGTTCGTGGTTTTGCCACGCTTGATGGGCTTGAGACAAAGTTTGCAAATCACAACAGTGCAATTGGCTGCATATGTACTAAAAAAAGGCCCAGACAGCTGAGCTGTGGGAAGTGGACCGGGAGATAACAGCTTCACAATGTGATGGAATAGGGTGGCTGCTCTCTACTCTTCCATGATTTCTGCCTCGTTGGGGTTGTGCCTCACCCTCACTTTCATCCTCTGCTCCCTCCGGCACCCAAGTCGAGTCAGTGACATCCTCATCATCTCCTCCATCCTCATTACCACTGGAGACAACTTGGCAATACGCTACGGCTGGGGGAACATGACTGCCATTTTTTCTGCCTCTAAATGCCCCTGCCTCTAAACTCCTCCAAATACCTACAGTATGTGTGCATGGACACATAGGGTAACATACAGGGGTGTTTAGCCTAGAAAAAAAAACACCAGATGCCCCAAGGGGGCCTGAATGGAGGGCCTGAATAGATATCACACAAATGAACCCTATCAATGACAGTGACTGATATGTTCTTCCAGATTCTGGTCTGTGGTATCTGAATGAGACAGAAAAAAGAACTGCTTTGGGTAGCACAAACCGTTATAGTTTTAGATACTTTGATATCCAGACAAACTTGCTTTTTTTTCTTCTGTGCTTAAAATATTTTTGTCTTCATCTCATCCTCATCTCATAACTGATAACATAATTCTGTTAATTCATATTTGCACCTCTCTACATAATGTGTAACCCCCACCCCAATGTAATTTCAGAAGGATAACTTGTTCTATAAAATCATATTTTTTGGTGGGGTACGAGTTTAACATAGGGGAATACTATCAAGATGTACTGTAAATCCTGTTTTGGGTGGCTCTTTTCTAATGACTCTATAGCCAAACTGGTATGAGTCAAGTAAAAACAGTTCTTTGCCGTATTGCAATTGGAGCTTCTCCTGTTTTGATGTATGTAACCAAAGCAGTCAGTCAGCATTATATAGTGGATGGGTGAACACATTTTCAGGGTGTCAACTGTTTTATTGGCTACAAGTGTTAGGTTCAATCTACACAGTGACATTTTGTGCCTTCCCATCAAAGTTGAGGCGTTAAATAATAAACAAAAACAAATTTTGTACTATACTGACAGATTGCAACCTACCTCGAAACTCACAGATCCATTGTGGTCTGTGTCGAAAGCGTTAAATAGAAAGTGTGCATAAGTTGAAGCATCTACAATTCAAAAGAACAGATTTAGAATTAGTGGATCATTGGCATCAAAAACATTTTAAAGTTACCCCATACTTGGGGCAAAGCATACACATTTAAGTTACTAATGAACAGCAGATACCATAAAGTCCAGGACTGGTTACACCATCAGTGTTCCACTTACATTTCTCATGTCCGAAGAGCCACCTTTAACTTTTAAAACACAAATACTAACTAAATGAAATAGGCCAGGCCAAAACCTGTAGCAATGTTCCTGCCTGGTAATAGTTGTTCATGAACTGAACATTGTATTATGCAATGCAAAAGGGGTCTTCCTCTATATCCAAAAGATTGTTTGGTTTTGGGGGGTGTTTTAGGAGAAGGTTCGATCAGACACTCTAGGGTCCCTGCTACTTTATAGTAGTGTTCTGTCACTTAATAGGAGAGGAGGTATTAAGTGGTCCTCCAATATTTTGACATTCACTAGACGTCCAAATAATAATCAGGATGTGGTACATGGACAGCGTGTGGAACCTCAACCTCTGAAAGGTGTTGTCACCTTCCTAGCATACTAGCAGCTATGGGTTTTTAGCTTCCTGGCTTTTGGAGAGTATGGCCATGTGATGCAGTGTGTTCAGTTGTGTTCCCTTTTTTGATGTGGACATGCTCTTTTTTGTTTGCTGTATTGCTCTGATAACCACCAACCATTTCCTTCCTTTTTTAAATGGTTGAATATACACTCACCAGCCACTTTATTAGGTACACCTTGCTAGTACCAGGTCGGACCCCCTTTGCCTTCAGAACTGGCTTAATTCTAAGTGGCATAGATTTAACAAGGTGTTGGAAACATTCCTCAGAGATTTTGGTCCATATTGACACGATAGCATCACGCAGTTGCTGCAGATTTGTTGGTTGCTCATCCATGATGCGCATCTCTCTTTCCACCACATCCCAAAGGTGCTCTATTGATGCTCTACAGCAGCCATTCCCAACCAGAGTTACGTGGAACCCTAGGGTTCCTTCAGAGGTGGCTAGGGGTTCCTTGAGCTGCGGTTGATTTACCTCCTGTTTGATGGTGCCTACATAGATCTGAGTCAATGCCATTTGGAGGAGCCAGTGGTATGACACCAATGATCTTTATAGCTCTCTGTAAGGGGGCCATTCTTGCCACCACTGTAAAAAAGGGCATTCGTCTCACTGAACACCAAAGTAAGGGGCATTGTTCCCACTGACCCCCAATGAATGGGTTTATCAGGGGTTCTGACCTGAAAATTATTTTAAGGGTTATTCTGGGGTAAATAGGTTGAGAAAGGCTGCTCTACAGGATTGAGATTTGGTGACTGTGGAGGCCATTGCAGTACAGTGACCTCATTGTCATATCCAAGAAACCAGTGGGGAGATGATTTGAGCTTTGTGACATGGTGCATTATCCTGCTGGAAGTAGTCATAAGAAGAGGGGTACACTGTAGTCATAAAGGGATGGACATGGTCACCAACAATACTCAGGTAGGTCATGGCATTTAATCGATGCACAACTGGAACTAAGGGGCCCAAAGGCCACATTGTGAATTTTAACCTCAGTTTCCTGTTCTTAGCTGACAGGTGTGGCACCCGGTGTGGTCTTCTGCTGATGTAGCCCGTCTGCTTCAAGGTTTGATGTGTTGTGCGTTTAGAGATGGTATTCTGCATACCTTGGTTGTAACGAGTGGTTGTTTTAGTTCCTGTTGCCTTTTTATCATTTCAAACCAGTCTGCCCATTCTCCTCTGACCTCTGTTATCAAGCAAGTCATTTTCGTCCACACAACTGCTGCTCACTGGATATTTTTCTCTTTTTGGACCATTCTCTATAAACCCTAGAGATGGTGGTGCATTAAAATGCCAGTAGATCAGCAGTTTTTGAAATACTCAGACCAGCCAATTTGGCACCAACAACCATGACATGTTCAAAGTCACTTAAATCCCCTTCCTTACCCATTCTGTTGCTTGGTTGGAACTTCAACAAGTCGTCTTTACCATGTCTAGATGACTAAATGCATTGAGTTGCTTTCTTGTGATTGGCTGATTAGCAATTTATGTTACCAAGCAATTGAACAGGTGTACCTAATAAAGTGGCCGGTAAGTGTATCTGCTAATTGCATTTCTGCCATTGATTGTGAGTGGACTTGGAAGGCCTACATTTATACTTTTTGAACTTATTAGTGGGAAACTTCATGGCACTTTAATAGGCCATTCTGCTCTTCTGGGGGTTATCCTTCGCAGAAAATATCATGCGTGTGTAATCATTGGTCCTATTTTACCACTGTGATACATTCCCTAATGAAGATTTGTGTCAATTCTTGACACATCAGGATTTACATTATTATTATGCTCATGTAATCCCAGTGTGGTTTATGTAAGTGATATGGACCAGCTTCTATCATGTTTTTATATGCACAGTGTTTTTTTTTAACCAATATTATAATAAATCAGTTATTTTAATCTTATTTTTCATGGTGCCTTTGAAATCCCCAATGTTTGCTGCCTTTCTATTCGCTTTAGTCTTGGGATGTGGCACTGCTGTTAACCAGAATGGGCTATATATATATATATATATATATATATATATATATATATATATATATGTGTGTAATTTTTTTTTTTTTTTTTTTTTTGCAGCGATGGGTTTATTACAAAAGTGGATGCATTATTTTTCAAATCTTTTTGGCAGATAAACCAGTTTAAGTGTGTTTGTTTATGTGTTTTCTTTTAACTACGACAGACAAATATTTCCTAACCTTGTCCCCATCACCCATGCACTGCAAATTTCCAGCTTCCTTCTTACAAACTAGGTAAACTATTTTGCTGGACTTTTTAAAACAACTATTTTTTCATCTCAAAAGTCTGGAACACACATAACAGTTAATAGTCCTGGAGGGCTCCATTTGGAAAATGTACTCTGTAATGAAAAAAACACTCACATATCCTGTGTTCTACCAAATTAATTTCAGCTTTTTTGCACAGACCATTAATAACCAGAAGATGGCAGCAAAGAGCACAATTTAATAGTTGGTAACATCACAATGAATTTTCTGCGCAAAGCCCAAATGTCAGCTCTCATGCATTATTTGCTTGTTGTCAGATTTATTACAAAGAGGTTAAAATGACTCATGATCTTCATTAAGCTGGTAATTACAGCTTGTTCACGCCATATAAAGCATAAATCTTCTTTGAATTCTGAAGAACTAAACCCTTTTTAAAGTGTGACAGATCAAGGTAAACCTGTCACAAAGCTAAACAATTCAAAGGGCGCACATGATAAAAAAAAATGCATAAGTTGGGCTTACCTTTAGGGAAAAGTGCATGTCAAAAAGATCAGTAGATCTAAAGGTATTGTAAACGTAAAGGTTAAAAAGGAGCTCTAGTCTGGATTTTTTGTTTTAAGTCAGCAGCTAAAAATACTGTACTTTTAATATTAGGACACTTACTTGTCCAGGGATCCCACAATGTCGGCACTCTGTGCAGGCACCAGCATTGTAAGTAGGGGAAACTGGCAGTGAAGCCCTAAGGCTTCCCAGCCGTTTTCCTACTGCGCATACACGAGTCGTGCTGCACCTTCTGAATGGTCCCTCCGTCTTCTGGGACCTGTGTGTGTCCCAGAAGGCAGCGGGGGGAGGGGCCAGAAATTCACATAGATCATTGATCGCCGATCTTACCTGGAAGTGGGTGTGGGTACCTGTCAAAACCAGGTACCCGTTCCCCCCTGCCCCCCAAAAAAGAGAGAGGGAGTGAGGGAGGATGCGAACCAGCTGGGCAAACAAAGACATCCATTAAGATGAATCCCGTTTAGGGCGTGGCCTAGCAATTTGTTTGAAACCTGTATACCACACTTGTCTTGTTAGAAATTTTACTTTGATGTTAAAATAAGGGAGGCAAAAAGTTTGCTACATTATGGAGTTTTTCGTGTTCTTTCTTTACTGAGTGCTGCCGATTCTGTTGATACTGGAAACTATTGAGGGAGTGCTGAGCGCATAGAAAGTCACATTTGTCCACCTGGAGTTGGCTGGGGAATGCTGAGCTTGCTTAGATCTCCATGGTATTGGAGTCTGGGAGTCCCGTAAACGAACTTAACCACTTCAGCCCTGGATTTGCCCCCTTCCTGACCAGGCCATTTTTTGCAATACAGCACTGCGTCGCTTAACTGACAATTGCACGGTCGTGCGACATTGTACCCAAACAAAATTTATGTAATTTTTTTCCCCATAAATAGAGCTTTCTTTTGGTGGTATATGAGCACCTCTGCGGTTTTTTATTTTTTTGTGCTATAAACAAAAAAAAAAAACGACAATTAAAAAAAATATATCTTTTGTAGTTTTTGCTATAATAAATATCCCCAATTTTCTTTTAAACATTTTTTTCCTCAGTTAAGGCCGATATGTATTCTACATATTCTTGGTAAAAAAAAAAAAATCACAATAAGCGTATATTGATTGGTTTGCGCAAAAGTTATAGCATCTACAAAATAGGGGATAGATGTATGTAATTATTATTATTATTTTTTTTACTAGTAATGTCGGCGATCTGCGATTTTTATCCGGACTGCGACATTGCGGCTGACAGATCGGACACTTTTGATACTATTTTCGGTCCATTGACATTTATACAGTGATCAGTGCTAAAAATATCCATTGATTACTGTATGAAAGTCACTGGCAGGGAAGGGGGTTAACACTAGGGGGCGAACAAGGGGTTAACTGTGTTCCCTAGTGTATGTTCTAACTGTGGGGGGGGGGGTGGGACTGACTAGGGGAGGTGAGAGATCGGTGTTCATACTTAGTATGAACACACGTTCTGTCTCTCCTCTCCCCTGAGAGAACCAGGTTTACACATACAGATCCCGGTACTTGCTCTGTCACGAGCGATCGCAGGTGCCTGGAGGTCATTGTGCCCACTGGGCACGCACATTGGCTCTGGGGACACGCGGCGTGAGCGCACCTGCTGTGACATCTAAAAGAAGCAGCGTACAGCTGCGCTGATTTGCACAGCCGTGCTAACCTGCCGCAGTATAACTGCGGTGGCTGGTCGGCTAGCGGTTAATACTTCTTTGGTGGAGGCACACTGGATTTACTAATACAACACTGAAGACCTACATGATTGCACATCTATGGGACATTACTTTGTGTGATTATTTATTCACCTGTGGGACTTTATTTACATCTGTTGGATTTTCTGTTTTACAATTTTAAATATTTAATTCACAAATTAAATATTATTATTTTTTTTTTGTGATACATAATACATTGAGGCAGCGCAACAACAGTTTGCTTCACTATTTAAGTTGCTACACTGGTTTTAGTCAGGTGGGAAAAAATGCTCTAAATAAGGAATGCTTTCAGAAATAGAAGTGTTAATAGTTTATTTTTATTCATTAACACAATTTATGAAAGAGGAGCTCCAGACTCCTTCAGAAAAAATAAAAAAAAGTCAGCAGCTACAATTACTGTAGCTGCTGACTTTTAATATTAACACACTAACCTGTCCAGGGATACAGCGATGTCCTCACCAGAGCCAAATCTTCAATCGGCTATTGGGTGCTCCCACCTATATTTCCTCTAAGGGAAACTGGGAAACTGGCAGTGAAGTCTTGCGGCCTCACAGCCGGTTCTCTATTGACTACTGTTCTGAGTGGAACCTGTCCTTTTTTAAACTGCTGTATGGTCTTGGCCACCATGCTGCAGCTCAGTTTCAGGGTCTTGGCAATCTTCTTATAGCCTAGGCCATCTTTATGTAGAGCAACTTTTTCTTAAGATCTTCAGAGAGTTCTTTGCCATGAGGTGCCATGTTGAATATATATATACACTGTATACAAGCTGTACACTAAAGTGTAATTTCTTCAGTGCCTTGCAAAAGTATTCACCCTCTTTGGCATTTGTCATCAATGGGCATTACTATTCACCCCCCTAAAGTCAATATTTTGTAGAGCCACCTTTTGCTGCTATCACAGCTCCAAGTCCCTTTGGATAAGTCTCTATGAGCTTGCCACATCTTACCTCTGGGATTTTTGCCCATTCCTCCTTGCAAAACTGCTCCAGCTCCTTCAAGTTGGATGGTTTGCGCTTGTGAATAGCAATCTTTAAGTCTGACCACAAATTTTCTATTGGATTGAGGTCTGGGCTTTGACTAGGCCAACACATTTACATGTTTCCCCTTAAACCACTCAAGTGTTGCTTTAGCAGTGTGTTTGGGGTCATTGTCTTGCTGGAAGGTGAACCTCCATCCTAGCCTCAAATCACACACAGAGTGGTACAGGTTTTGCTCAAGAATATCTGTGTATTTAGCACCATCCATCTTTCCCTCACTCTGACCAGTTTCCCAGTCCCGACTGCTGATGGTTTTCTTTGGGTGATGTGATGTGTTGGGTTTGCGCCAGACATAGCATTTTCTTTGATGGCCAAAAAGTTCAATTTTAGTCTCATCAGACCAGAGCACCTTCCTCTATACATTTTGGGAGTCTCCCACATGCCTTTTCGCAAACTCAAAACGTGCTATTTTGTTTTTTGCTGAAAGTAACAGCTTTCTTCTGGCCACTCTGCCATAAAGCCCAACTCTATGGAGCGTACGGCTTATTGTCGTCCTGTGTACAGATACTCCAGTCTCTGCTGTGGAACTCTGCAGCTCCTCCAGGGTTACCTCAGGTCTCTGTGCTGCCTCTCTGATTAATGCCCTCCTTGCCCGGTCCATGAGTTTTGGTGTGCAGCCGTCTCTTGGCAGGTTTGCTGTTGTGCCATTTTCTTTCCATTTGGTTATGATAGATTTGATGGTGCTCCTAGGGATCATCAAAGATTTGGATATTTTTTTATAACCTAACCCTGACTTGTAATTCTTAACAACATTGTCCCTTACTTGTTTGGAGAGTTCCCTGGTCTTCATGGCAGTGTTTGGTTAGTGGTGCCTCTTGCTTAGGTGTTGCAGCCTCTGGGGCCTTTAAAAAAGGTGTGTATATGTAATGACAGATCGTGTGACACTTAGATTGCACACAGGTGGACATCATTTCACTAATTATGTGACTTCTGAAGGTAATTGGTTGCACCAGAGCTTTTTATGGGCTTCATAACAAAGGGGGTGACTATATATGCACATGCCAATTATCTGTTTTTTTTTATTTCTGAAAAATCGTTTTATGTATATATTTTTCTAATTTTACTTCACCAACTTAGACTATTGTGTTCTGATCATCACATATCATTCAGATTAAAAAAACATTGAACTAAAGGCTGTAATGTAACAAAATAGGTAAAAAGCCAAGGGTGGTGAATACTTTTGAAAGGCACTGTATATATATATAGATATATATATATATATATATCTATATATATCTATATATATATATATATATATATATATATATATATATATATATATATATATATATATATATATTATATATATCTATATATATCTATATATAGATGGATATATATAGATATATATTTTTTTCTGCTTGTGACCTGAATTTGTCGATGAGTTTTAGTTTTTTTAGTTTTATTTACTGGCCTTATAAAACGTTATAAAATTAATTGTAAAGCTAAATGATAGTTTATGTAAGAAAATGATTACATTTTCCCTAAAGACAACCTGAGAACATAGAAATTATATTTGCGATGAGAGCTGCTAATATTGTTACCGCTGAACATCTGTTGTGTTCATTTATTTACACATGTCTAGTATGGATGACAGCATAGCAGACAGGCTGCCGTCCCGGATGTGCTCTTAGCTACATCGCTGACTAACAGTCTCTTTTGTATGCTTGAAGAACACGGGGCGACTATTAACTGACGAGCTGCCAGCGCCATGTTAGTGCACACGAGAAACTTACCTCCCTGGGGGAAGAACTGTGCGTAGATTTCTTTAAAGTTGTCTTCATTAACAATCCCACTGGGACATTCCTGGGGAGAGACAGAGGCAAATTTAAAGTGGAAAACACCCATTGTATATACATTGAGATGTAATAGTTGTATCAATTTTAGCAATTTTAGAACTTACAAAGGTGTGAGATTGGCAAACATTTCCTAAGTCTATACTGTGCATGTGTTTAGATAAAGTTTGCTGTGACTGGGGATGGGACACACATCCAAGAGTGAATTTAGGAACATTGCAGGATGCAGAACAATTAAGTCATGACTTGTTCACACCTAAACATATGGATTAAAGCAGAACCTAAAGCGTTTGTTACCCCAGCATTCCATATTCCTGATATGTGCCTACTGTATGAGAAAGTCTGATGTTCTCTTTATATTGCTTCCTTTGTGTGAAATCCCTGGTGTTCCTGCCAGTTCCAATGCTTTACTATTAGAAGCTGATCACACTAAGCAGGAGAGCACAGCGTGGTGAGTTCTCTAGCTATGCTGGGAACTCAGTCTGCTCTCCTCCAATGATCAGACTTATCCTGACCCCCCCCGCCGCACAGACATTCACTGTGAAGCTCAGTGTGCTGTTGCTACTCCTCCCCCAGCTCTTATGCAGCTGAGTAAAGAAGTAATGTTATCACTTATAAAAAGGGGAAAAAAGGTATTTATGATGTTTTTTTTTATAGCTATACACAAATGTTTTGTCCTTTCATTTCAATTTTAAACACAATGGGTTGTTTTACAAGGTGTTCGTTTACAATCACTTTAACTGTATCTGAGCACTACAAACCGAAAAACCCTATTTATTTAATTTTTAATTTTTAAAGCAAACTCCCCAATCCATCCATCCATATCTTCATGCTTTATTTTTTGAGAAATCACTTTGAAAAACACTGCACTGAGTTTCCAGCATAGCTAGAAAATTGATCACGGTGTGTTTTCCTGCTTAGTGTGGGCAGTTTTTAATAGGACAGCAGAAGGACTGGCAGGAACACCAGGGATTTTTACATAAAGAAAGCAATACAAAGAGAACAGGATACTTTCTCATACAAGTACATGGTACATCAGGCACATATCAGGAATGTGAAGTTTTGGAGTAACAAACGCTTTAAAGTGTTACTAAACCCAGGACCCCACATCCACTATATCTGGTCTCCCACAGTACACAGAACATGGAAAATTCAATTATTTTAGTAAATATAAACTGCTAAATACCTTCTCTCATCAGCAGTATGTAGCAGTCTTGTGACTTCTATTAGTGTCTGGTTAAAGCTTGTAGTAGGAGTTAACATTCTTCTCTGACTGTCCTATGAGGCTGGAAGACCCCTGACCTTCTGTCTGCAATGGCTCTGTGGTGATCACATGCACCCTCCCAAGAAAAAATAAACTCTCTAGCACTACACACCAAACTGAGAATGTGCAGAGTGACTCCAACGGCTCTATCTTATCAGGAGATAGTTTGGGGACAGTGGAAGAAGGGGAGAATCAGAGAAGACAGGATTAAACAGCCTTTTTACACAATGCAGAGGATTAACCCCTCAGGTTCCACAATGAGTATAACAATTATGCTTTACTGCATATACAGGCTGATTTTACTGTTGTGGGTTTAGTAAAACATTAAGTTCACATGCTTTAGAAGAGATGTGTTGTTCTTAATAGACTCCCTCAGATTTAATTGAATGGCAAACTGCAGGTCAGGGCAGGCAAAATGCAGCTTGTAAGGCCCTTATCCAATGCATGGCCATGTATCCTTATGGTCTAAGAAAAACAATGGTTTTCTGTACATTTTAGACCCCTTTCACTGGGCGAACTAATCAGTTTATCCGGTGGACCAAATCGTACCCTCCATTATCCCCTATGGACCAGTGGATGTAAACGAACACCCAGTCCAATCTAGTAAAAGCAGGCAGATGGGGGTCTGTTCCCCATCCATCTAGCAGATCGGATTGGATGTCAGTTGGGTGTGAAAGGACAGATGGCCCGTTTACATCAATAGAGGAGAGTGGGCTGTGTCTGCTCTGCATAAGCCATCTGCCTGTTCAGCGGGGATCAGCGGAAAGATTCCCTGCTGACCAGGTGGACTCCTGGCAGAGTCCGCCCAAGTAAAAGGGGCCTTACCTGGATGGCATACAGTCCTCATACTCCTTTATGGCCCTCACTGAATTCGACTGAGGCACCAGAGTGTTCTTTGGCACAACGACTAAGCGGGTATGAGGTCATCCTCATAAGTAATCCCTCCTTACAAATCAAATACGGTGCCCCTACAGCAGGTCCTATCTTGAACGCCTTATTTGGAATAAAAGAAACAGATGAATTAGTCCCCCCTCATGACTGTATCGATATTGTACATCAGGACACATCATCTCGAGCTGGCCTACTTGCAAGCCCCATTGAGGGAGCACACACTGTGTTTGTGGATGGATCTTGCTCTCGTCCCGATGATCACACCTACTATGCCGGATATGCTGTGGTAAAATTGCCTGACATAGTGATAGAGGCACATCCCATCCCTTATCAATCAGCTCAAGCAGCAGAGCGTATTGCTCTTACTAGAGCATGTCAGCTTTTTAAGGGACAAGAAGTAAACAGTTACACAGACTCCAAGTACGCTTTCGAAGTCGCACAAAACTTCGGAATAATATGGCAGAGGCGTGGTTACATAACTGCAGATGGCAAATCTATTTCTCATTCTTCTCTAGTCACCAATCTTCTTGAAGCCATCTTCTTACCCAGCAAAATAGCGATCGCTCATTGCAAAGCACATACACACCATGCTGATAATGTCTCCAGGGGAAATGCAACAAGCTGCTCTCACAGTTCCAGCCTTTGTCCAAATGCCCCCCCTTATGCCTCAAACTTTATCCTGGGAACAGGTTTTACAGGACCTACAGGCTATGGCTTTATCAGAAGACCTGGCCTACTGGCATAAGGAGGGTCTGACACTGAGTCCTGAAACTGGACTCATTGCCAAAGAGGGGAAACCAGGTATATCAAAAGCAAGTGCACCTTTATTCATTTCACAATACCACGGTCTAGGTCATAGAGGATGGAAGGCCACAGCCAACATGTTAACACAAGATTTCCACATCCTACACCTCCAGTCATTATGTAAGTCTTTTGTGTCCAGATGCATTGAATGTATCAGAAACAAGCCAAAACCTGAACACCTACTGTACCCTACCTCACCTTACCCTTACACACCTACAAATTGATTTTACCCACATTCCAAAGTTGTGAAAGAGACAGGAATAGTAGACATGTTTTCCAGGTGGGTAGAAGCTTTCGTCTGTACTAGGGAGGATGCAAGGACAGTTGTAAAAATTCTGACACAAGAAATAATACCTAGGTGGGGATGCCCATTGCAAATTAACTCAGATAATGGCCCAGCCTTTCTTTCCAAGGTATGTCAGCACCCTGCAAATAGAGTAGAAATTCCACATTCCCTATCAGACACAAAGCTCGGGTATAGTTGAAAGAATGGACAGGACAATCAAGGACAAGATAAGGAAAGCTACGGGTGGCACATTTGCCAGATGGAAAACTGTGCTCCCTTCAGTTTTAGCAGAGATTAAAATGACTCCTTCCAAGATGAATCATTTGTCACCCTTTGAAATTCTAATGGGTCGACCATTTCCCACCCCCTGGGCCAAGAAACTTCTGGTAATAGAACAAGGTGACCTGAGCATGATACAAAAAGAATATTGTAGAAAACTGATTCTGAAATTGAATGGCAGCTACGATAAAGTATCCTCTTTTCTCCCGTTACCCTCACAGGAACCAACGCATGAATTCCAGCCTGGTGACAAAGATGGTGATTCGTCTGAACCGGACCAAGAAGCAAGACTATACCTTCGGCCCATCCACTACTGTCATCACAGTGACCAGAACCGCTGTCCTTACAAAACAGTCTAGAGAGTGGATCCATGCAGAGAGGTTAAAGAAAGTACCACAAAGGACCCAGAAGCAAGACACAGATAAAGGAGGTGAAACAGGTGATATAAATCCTCGAAGAGCGAGTAAAACAGATGATAGAGGCTCTGAAAAATATGACTTCACTACTTTATCCACAGACTTGTGGAAATATCTTGTGCCTGCTTTTTATGCTGGCACTGATAGTGTTTTTGCCCACTTGGATCTACCACCCTAAGGACTTGGGTGCCATTGGTATTATATGTGGCCGCCCTAGCAATGAGACCATGACCTTAAACAAGAGAGAGACTAATGCACAGAGGCCAGACTCTTTTACTAATAAATGTTGTTGCTTCAGTTTAAGTACCCTTACGCCCAGAAATCAGCATATGATAAGTGTTGGGTGTGTAGAAAATTGCACCTCAGCATGGCTTGAATTCCCCTAATGGCTGTCCCCTTGAATATAACCCCATTTCTGGTACCCCTCCTGTGATTATAACCAATATACAGTATCAGCTGTATTTTTGAATGACACAATTTCCTTCCTAATAATAGGTAGGAGTCATTTTCCAGATTGGTGTTTTAAGCTAGGAAACTCGTCAGATAAAGGTCAAAACAAAATATGCCAGAAGTCACTATTTAATATATCCTTGCATAAAGATTTGTCCTCTATGTTTCACACCAACGACCCAGAAATCAATTCTACTCTGAATTCCCTCTTTACAGCACGGGACAGCCCTGTGGGTTTTGTCCTAGACCAATTAACACTGGCCACCTTTTCTGAAAATGTCCAGGATACCATAAGTAGACGACCCTTTTCTCTGGGTAATAATGTATATATCTGCTGCGGCAAGAAGTGTTATCCTTGGATTACCGTTAAAGACTGAGTATGGTGTTATCTGGCCTTACCGATCCCAGTACTGGGGATCATAGGGGATGGAGAAGGTAAACATCAACACCTTTTGAAGGCTAGTACACATCCCAGGTATGCCCTTAAACACATAGGAAAAAGGGAACTGTTTTTAGAACATGACATGACTTGGGCATGGTTCCCCTCATGGACAGGGTGGGGTATAAAATTTATGAAAAGGTTATACAACTACTCCAAAATTATAGATGAGGTTATGGAAAAAAAATCTGCAGATATCAAACTGTCTTGAGCAAAGAGCTAGAACTGCGCGATTTAGCAATCGAGTCCATAAGTGCTGCCCTGACAGGACTCTGTGAAGTCACGGAGGCCTACGTACGAGTGCTGTACCTGGATTCATAATACAAGTACTGAAGTACCTGATTATTATGAGATAATCAACAAACACCGACAGGAAGTGGCGCTCCTCCAAGCTGAAGCCAGAGACATTTCCAAAGATGGATGGAATCCCTTTAACCGCTTCCCGACCGGCCACTGCATATATACATCAGCAGAATGGCACGGGCAGGCAGAATCACGTACCTGTACGTGATCGTGCATGTGCCTGCCCGTGGGTCGCGCGCGCGCCGCTAGCGGCGCGCTCGCGACCCGGTCGGGAGCTCCGTGACCCCGGCCGCGGGACCAGCGGACCCGATCGCCGCTGGTATCCCGCGATCGGGTTACGGAGCGGAAGAACGGGGAGAGGTCTATGTAAACAAACCTCTCCCGCGCTTCCTACACTGACTGTCAGTGATCGGCGGTTCCCTGTCATCGGGAACGCCGATCAATGACGTCAGACGTACAGCCACGCCCCCCTACAGTAAACACATCACGTCACACTGACTCCTCCCCGCCCCCTTGTGGTTAACCCCCTAACTACAACTGTCATTTACATAGGAATCAGTGCTATTTAAATAGCACTGATTTCTGTATAAATGACAAATGTCCCAAAATGTGTCAAAAATGTCCGATGTGTCCGCCAAAATGTCGCAGTCACAATAAAAATCGCTGATCGCCGCCATTACTAATAAAAAAAAAAAATATTAATAAAAATGCTATAAAACTATCCCCTATTTTGTAAACACTATAACTTTTGCGCAAACTAATCAATAATCGCTAATTGCGATTTTTTTTACCAAAAATATGTAGAAGAATACGTATCGGCCTAAACTGAGGAAAAAAAATGTTTTTTTATATATTTTTTGGGGATTTATTATAGCAAAAAGTAAAAAATATTGCATTTTTTTCAAAATTGTCGCTCTATTTTTGTTTATAGCGCAAAAAATAAAAACCGCAGGGGCGATCAAATACCACCAAAAGAAAGCTCTATTTGTGGGAAAAAAAGGACGCCAATTTTGTTTTGGAGCCACGTCGCATGACCGCGCAATTGTTAGTTAAAATGACGCAGTGCCGAATTGCAAAAAGGGGCCTGGTCCTTTGGCTGCCAATTTGTCCGGGGCTGAAGTGGTTAAAGGATTGGGACGCTTTGCTGATTTATTTGGCTCAATTTTTTCATGGTTTAGGAAAGCTGGAATGCTAATTTTAATGTGCTTACTGTTTATTTTTGCTGTATACATTTTGTTCAAACTTATCCAGTGCTTTTGCAAATACAGTGAACAGAATACTGAAGTCACCCAAAAGTTACTAGGCAACCATGGTGAGATCATGTTGTGATCTAAGAGGGGATTGAAGGGTTAGAAATAGTTAATATACTGTAACAATAAATGCTTGAGAAACAAAGTGTACTTCTGCACATAACATAACCGCAGGCCAAACAAGCTCCCTAAATAACTGAATGTGAGACTATGTCCTCAGACAGGCTGACCACCAATATCCTATGATGCATATTGCTACTTGCTAGTTTGAACTATATGTCTAAAATGTCATACTATATACATGTATATGCTTGATGTCTTGTTCTTCCCCCTTGTGCTACGTGACACCTTTGGTTCTCAGTTTTTATAAAAACTCGAGCCAATCTACCTTTAAAGCTGAGCATACTTTGAGACCATTTTGTGTCTTCTTCATTTGTTTGCTCCCAGAGCTTCGCAGAGGAATCCACTGGTCATTCAAATTAACCCGGCAGAATTAACCCTTTCAATCCCAAAACGCCAAATGCGAATGAAGCCTTAAAGGAACAGTATTGTTTTATGATGTCAAACACCTGGCTGTACATTAGCTGCCCTTGCATTGCCAGAAGAAGAGACAAATATGCTAAATGGTTATATTTAGTGATTCAGCCAACTCTTATTATAGAACATTTTTATTCCTTCATTAGAACAGATTTATTCTTTAGATCATTCACATTTACAAAGTGGCAGGTCCTCTTTAACTAGGAATGTTTTGGACAGTCATTGTACAAATTTTTTTAACGACTTATTTTACATGTGTTTACCATGCTGTACTCTAATAATCATGCTCTGCTCATTAAATGTTATTCCAAAATTTTCTTTCATAGTTTTTGCTCCTACATTCTCTGTAATTGTTATGACATTTTACAATAGGACAGAATTCTGGACTGACTCTTTGGATATCCAGACTTTCCAATTCAGCAAACACAATTAAGTGCTGGATGAACATTTAATGAATTTGCTCTACACAAGAAAGTCTGCTATGCAGAGGATCAGACAGGCAGTTTTAGGCATTTTTTAAATTATATGTCACACAGAAATACATGAAATCTGCAGATTTTAATATTTGGTTGGATTAAGTAAGTATATATTTTTCAGCCTCCCAGTTTACATTTGAGCCTGAGAAGGGATTACTTTAGGTGTTAGGTGAAGATTTAAGGGATGATCTGATAAGGCGTTATTTGAAGTGTTGGGTGAATATTTAATTTGTCATTTTAAACCCAATCACTGAAAGCTCAAATAAGCTTTAACATGTCAATGTGATTTCAAAAGCCATTTTCAGATTTTTGAAATCTGTAGCTTTCATTAAACCCTTAGTTTAATGTCTGAACAACATTTTTAAACTTTGACATGTGTTAGTAAACCTATACATATCATCACAACTACTTTGTGTATCCAGGTGAATTATGCCTTGTTTTTTTCATGGTAATTGATATCTATCTTTTTTGTTTTATTATCAAAGGAAAAGTGCCCCAAAATTTGAAAAAAAAAAACATATTTTTTAAAATGCAGGAGGTGAGAGCAGCGGTCGGGTCTTTATGGAGAGTGGAGCTGATGCGGCCATCTTTCAGCGCGGTCGCCCCTGTCCTTAAGCATGACGGGCTCGAAATGCTGCTCCGATATGCTTTCCTGAAGCAGCTTCGGTGGTGCGTCTCCTCTCTACTCCTCCCAGTGCTAGGCGTCCAATAGGATCGCCTGACCCTTTAGCCAATCAGGAAACTGGTTTCATACCTGCTTCCCGATTGGCCGGGAGGAGGGTCAGTGTTGCAACAGTGTTCAGTGTCCATTCGCTGTTGCAACACACCTGGGTGGGATTGGAGCGCATCTTCTGTGACCCGGGCTCACCCTATTTTAAAGCCTATTAGAGCCTCTGGCTCTAATCAGGTGTTTCAAATAAACCCTGGCCGCTGTAATTCATGCACCCGGTGCCCTGAAAGGGGCTGGACACATGAATAGGGGGTGGCCGAGGCTATGCATGAATCTATCCATTGCATATAGGGGGGTGGCATGGAGAGAGGGGCCGGAGACCAGGCGCCCCTAATGGATGGACCGCCACTGGTAGCAGGGCCATTGGCTGAGAGCACTGATCTGATGAGCTTTTTTGGTCATGCCCCTTCGACAGAAGCTGGACGTTCAGCTGGCATCCCCACCCAGTCCTGCTAGCAGCATCTTTGGAGTGGTGAAGGAGTGATGTGTATACTCCTCCACCGCTCCTGGATTTAACCCTTTCTCGGCCTCTAGTGCGGGGGGGTAAAAGCACCAGCTAGTGACCGAATAGCGAGGCAAATTTTGCGGTAAAATAAAAAATAAAAATAGCGGCGATTTACCGCCGATGCACCCCCCGACCCAGTGTGAAAGGGGCCTAACTGTTAAATCTTGAAAGCACTGATGACTTTTAATCCAATTTTCATATATTAAGGTGTAAGAGTGTTAAAAATAAAAGTGGGTGCACCGATGAACTCGGTGGGATGGCCAGTGGGCCGATTCGGTGGGACGACCAGTGGGTGGGCCCTGGAGAATGTTGGGTTTCGGGCCCCGCTGGGCCTAGGCCTAAAGCCGTGCATGGGCCAAATGTCGACTGGTTTCTTTCGAACCAGCTGATACCACCTGATATTCGGCCTGTGTGTACGGGGCTTTAGGGATAGGTGATACTTAGGGTTTAGGTAACTAAAGGCAAATAGACTGTGCACTTTGCAGGTGCAGTTGCACTCTACAAAGGCATTTGCTTCAGAGCTATGTAAATGAGGTGAAGATTCACTTTACAAAAAATACCCAATCACATTCAAGGGGGAAAAAAAAAATGCATTTTGCTTGAAAATTATTGGATAATAAAAATCAGCAGAGCTTCCCTTCATTTACAAAGTACAGGATCAAATACTCTTGCAACTGCAGTATATTCACCCCTTAGTGTTCATGTGTGCTTACATTTTTTTGTGACACCCAAAAATCGAAATGTATTTCCAGGGCTACTGGCACCTAAAAGTGAGGTCAGGTAAAGTGTCAGGTATGGTCAGGTCAGGTATGTATGACCTGTGTGGTTTTAGGGTACCATCTTAAGAAGATGTAGTAGAGGGCACCCAGAGCTGGATTTTCAACTTTACCAACCAGTTCTAAAAATGATATATTGGACCCAAGAAACTATTGTTGATGCGCCAAATATTTGGCTCACAGAAGACTGATGGAATGCGGCAAATAATTCTTTAAGTTAATGGATTTGAATAGGAAGTTGTGACTAGCGTGCCACGTGTTAAAAATTAGACATGTGCAATTAGTTTCGTTACAAATAAATTTTCGGATGAAATTTAGCATATTCGTTCATTCGGAAACATCCGAATGAACGAAAGACTCTTTGACGAATGCGTACGAACACAAATTATTAGAAGGTCCGAAAATCAGAAAGAACGAAAAACTATTCAACCTACGAGTTTAACGATTCGATTACATTCAGATAATTTTGTTGTTCGTTCTTCCCGTTGTTCGTTCTTCCCGCTGAATATAAAGGAATAACAAATGCATTTTTGTCATTATACGCTTTTTGCTATTTTTTTTACCAAAAATGTGTAGAAGAATACATATCGGCCTAAACTGAAGAAAAAAAAAAATGTTTTATATATTTTTGGGGGATATTTAGTACAGCAAAAAGTAAAAAATATTGTGTTTTTTTCAAAATTGTCGCTCTTTTTTTGTTTATAGCGCAAAAAATAAAAACCACAGAGGCGATCAAATATCACCAAAAGAAAGCTCTATTTATGGGAAAAAAAGGACGTCAATTTTGTTTGGGTGCAGCGCCACATGACCACGAAATTGTCAGTTAAAGCGGCGCAGTGCCGAATCGCAAAAAGTACTCTGGTCAGGAAGGGGGTAAAATCTTCCGGGGCTGAAGCGGTTAAATACATGTGCTAGTAGCTGTCTGAGGCCTGCCAAATTAACAAAGGTTATGAATACAACCAATGTCGGAATGAACAAATGGTCCAAGTCCGAAGTAACGGATGCTGCATCTAAACAAATGGAACAAAGCGAATACAAATGCATCCAAAGTAACGAATGCAGATCATAATGCATGATCCAATAAATGCAAAAAAAAAAAATAGTGAAATGGAAACTAAACAAAAAATGAATTTTTCGGCAGTGCACATGTCTATTAAAAATCCAAAAGTGCAAAAACGTCATACGATCTGCTGCAATTAAATAATTTCTCATAAAATGACTGGCAATATTTGGTGCAATGGAGGTGGAGGACTGCAACATACTAGTTTATGTGAAATGCAACGCACCACAATCACATGTGCCATGTGACAATTTGAAATTCTACAACCACCAATTATAGTTTAATTATAGTTTATCGGGCCCTTTATATTATAATAACATATACAGTACAGTAGACATATTTTCATTAAGCCCCTATACCCCCTTCACTATCTCTCTTCTCATCTTCTCCATCTTGGAAACCCCATCTCATTAACCTGGAAGCTAGCTCAATGCTTTGCCCTATGAATTAGTGTCTATTTAACATTTACTAAACATGAAAAGATTGTAGCATTTACTGTAATAAATGAATACATCTTTTGTTCTTTACAACTTGAGCAAAAGGAAGAATCTCTAATATCTGCCAGTGTCTAATGGGATTTGTTGAACATCATTTGATCTTAACCACTTGCCGACTAGTCGTCGCAGTTATACTGCGGCAGGTTGGCTCGGCTGTGAACAGGGCGATCTGTGGGGGTGCGCACGCTTCCATTGGCCAGCGGGGGAGCCAATCGTTCCCCGCAGTGACAGAACAGGGATCTGTCTGTGTAAACAAGGCAAATCTCCGTTCTGACAGGGGAGATCACACAGATCCTGTGCAGGAATATGGATCTGTGTGTTGTCCCAGTGAGCCCTTCCCCCATACAGTTAGAACACACAGTGAGGGAACACAGTTAACCCTTTGATTCCCCCCTGATGTTAACCCCTTCCCTGCCAGTGTGATTAGTACAATTATGCCGCATACACAAAATCATAATTCACTTTGGAAAAAGATCTGATGGTTTTCCCAACGTAATTCCGACAGAATTCCGCTCAAACTGTCTTGCCTACACACGGTCACACCAAATTCCGACCATCAAGAATGCAGTGACGTACAACACTACGACGAGCCAAGAAAAAATTAAGTTTAATGCTTCCGAGCATGCGTCAAATTGTTTCCGAGCATGCGTAGGAATTTTGCTACACACGATCAGAATTTCCAATAGAAACCTTTTCCTTCGGAAAAATTGAGAACATGCTCTCAAATTTTTGCTGGCGGGAATTCGGACAGAAAAATTCCGATGGAGCATACACACGGTCGCATTTTCCGATGAAAAGCTCTCATCGGTCTTTTGCTGGCCGAAATTCCGATCGTGTGTGTACGCGGCATAACAGTGCATATTTTTAGCACCGATTACTGTAGTAATGTCACTGGTTCCCAAAAAAGTGTCAAAAATGTACATCAGGTGTCCAATCTGTCCGCCGCAATGTTGCATTCCCACTAAATATCACTGATTGCCACCATTCCTAGTAAAAAATAAATAAATAATAAAAATGCCATAAATCCATACCCTTTTTTGTAGACGCGTTAACTTTTGCGCAAACCAATCAATATGTGCTTATTGGGATTCTTTTTACCAAAAATATGTAGCAGAATACAAATTGACCTAAATTGATGAAGGAATTTGTTTTTTTTTTACTCTTTTTGGAAATGTTTTATAGCAAAAAGTAAAATAGATTTTTTTCAAAAGCGACCATGCAATTGTCAGTTATAGCGACGCAGTGCCGTATCGCAAAAAATGGCCTGGTCATTAAGGGGGTAAATCCTTCCGGGGCTGAAGTGGTTAAAAAAGATGCTGCACCAATTTATTTCAGGTGATACATGTCAATCAGACAATGAGAAAACAATATGCTCTGTTATGTACATCATGTGTCTTATTCAGTTACCTGCACAATGGTCCATGCTGAATCTAATAACATTTCTGAAGATATTAGGTATTATGCTCTCTAGTGTAAACTGCTATTTCACTTGTCATCAGAACCCCTGTCCTGTGTGATGTGCCATTCTCTCTGATATAAATTGACTTACACCTGCATTGACATATACCCAATCACTTAAATCCCACATGATCTTTAACATGGCATTTCAAAAGTAATTTTCAATTCTTTAAAATTTTCAGCTTTCATTAAAATAATACCACTTAAAGTGGGAGTAAATTTTACCTACAGGTAAGCCTAAATTAAGGCGTAACTATAGGTACTGTAATTATATCTCCTATACGTGCAACCAGTGACGTCACCGGTGCATGCGCTCTGAAGGAACAACATACCCATGCGCGGGAGTGACATCATCACGGTTTCAGCCACTCACACAGCCAGAGTCTGTGAACGTGAAGATGAAAGCACCTTCATCGGTGACAGCACGTCGCTGGAGGGCTCCGTTCTAAGGTAAGTTTCACATAATGTAGAAAGGAACAAAAGCAGCGTCTTCTAAGGAACAAAAGCAGTGCCTTTTTTTGTTCCTTTCTACATCCCAGAGTTTCTTCTAGCTTTTTAGCTGGCGGCCTTCCAAGGACAGCATAAGTGTCATCCTTACACAGACTTATTTATATGGACTTGTGTTATTGCCCTGCTTACTGACCCATCCCATACCCTCTTTTATGTTAGTATTGTATAGCCAGAGCCAGAGTGCGCCATATTACCCCACTGTTTGTAAGATTCACATAATGCGCTAGGATGCGATGCATCCTAGCACATTATGACATTGCCTTGCACGTTTAAAGATAAATAAAAGACAGCTGTTTACTACTAGTAGCTGACCAGTCACCGTTATTATACTGTGGCAGGTCGGCTCTCCTGGGCAAATCGCCGTAGGTATATGTCGGGCACGCGACCGCCTAGGGGGCATGTGCGCACACTCGGCGCACCAACGACGATCGGATTCGCTTCAGAACCGATCAGTCTCCAGGGCCAAATATTTCTGGCCTGGACCTGGTAATTGGTTCTGGGGAATGAGAGACTGTCCTCTGCCTGTAAGTGTAAACACAGGCAGAGGAAATTATGTAATCTCCCCTTGTGGGACACTTTTCATTCCAGAGAGAGGAGAAAGAACATCTTACCATGAGTTGCACAACAATACACTAACACCAGTACATGTAGGTACACTTGTCACCCCGATCACCCCCCCCCCCAGTTAACCCCTTCACTCCCTGTCACAGTGTCACCAAGTGCTGTTTTCATCTATCACTGCATTGGTGTCATTTGTGACTAATAAGTGTTAGGTCGATGTTACCCCCCTAAACCCCCCTAATAAAGGTTTAACCCCTTGATCGCCCCCCCCCCAGTTAACCCTTTCACCCCCTGTCACCAGTGTCACTAATACAGTGTATAGATCTATATTTTGATCGCCGTATTAGTATCATGGGTTAGCCAGTTAGTTGGTTAGTTTCACCGCCAGTCCGCCCATATATTACTGAATAAAGGTTTTATCCCCTTGATCACCCCCAGTTAACCCTTTCACCCCCTATTACCTGTGATTACTGTATTAGTGTCACAGGTGACGCTGGTTAGTTAGTTATTTTATAGCGTCACAGCACCCGCCATATATTACCTAATAAAGATTTAGGCCCCTGATCACCCAGTTTTAGTGTCAGTTAGGGTCTGCGTCGTCCCAGGCAGCCTCAGATTAGTGCCAGTAGTGCTAACACCCATGCACACACCATACACCTCCCTAAGTAGTATAGTGTCTGAACAGATCAATATCTTTGAGCTGATCATAACTATATTAGAATCCCCAGTAGTTTCAGGGGCGGATCCAGAGTCTAGTCTCGAGAGGGGCACTGCCAGAAAAGACTTTTTTTGCGGGCAATTTATCGGGGCAATGGCTGGTGTTGGCGCTTTCATCATCACGGCACCATGGTTGTATGGTGTCAGGATGATTAAAGCGCATTATCTCTATTATTACATTGTAATATAAAATGAAACTCACCATAATGCAGAATCAGTGGGAGCCCCTAGTGTGTCACTTTCCAAGTCGACCTGCCTTCAGATGCAGCTTGTCTCTTGCCACGTCACCTGCCACACATTGCGGATTACACTTGCCACGTCACCTGCCACATGTTGCTGATTGTCACTTGCCACATCACCTACCACATGTTCCTGATTGTCACTTGCCACGTCACCTGCCACACAATGCGGATTACACTTGCCACGTCACCTACCACATGTTCCTGATTGTCACTTGCCACGTCGCCTGCCACATGTTGCGGATTACACTTGCCATGTCACCTGCCACACATTGCGGATTACACTTGCCACGTCGCCTGCCACACGTTGCGGATTACACTTGCCACGTCGCCTGCCACATGTTGTGGATTACACTTGCCACGTCGCCTGCCACATGTTGCGGATTGTCACTTGCCACGTCACCTACCATATGTTCCTGATTGTCACTTGCCACGTCACCTGCCACACGTTGTGGATTACACTTGCCACGTCGCCTGCCACATGTTCCGGATTACACTTGCCACGGCTACCACATGTTGCTGACTGTCACATCACCTGCCAGGCTGCCACATGTTGCTTAATGTCATTGGCCTGCTAAGGTGCAGATTGTCAAGTGAAGGCAGGCAGCAGAGAGATGATGTAATCTCTCTGCTGCCCGCGGCTGTACAGTGAGGGCGGAACTGCAGTGATGCAGGGCGGGCGGTGAGAGATGATGTCATCTCTCTGCTCTCCGCCCGCCGGCTCACTGACTGGCCAGTCTCTCTGCTCTCCGCCCGCCGGCTCACTCACTGGCCAGTCTCTCTTCTCACCTGCAGACCGGCCCGTCCCCTCACTCGATGTCTGCCCTGCACGCCCGCACACTCACCTGGCGATCCCCCCTCACTCATCTGCCAACCTACGCGCCGCTGAGGCTGTCTCTCTCTCTCTCTTTTTCTGCCGCACACTAGCCCTCCCATCCGCTCACTCATCCTCTGACTGACCTGCCAATCACAGGATTTCTCGGAGGGGGCAATTGCCCCGTTGCCCCCCCTGGATCCGCCCCTGAGTAGTTTAGGGTTCCCAAAAATGCAGCGTTAGCGAGATCAGCCAAGATACCTGCTAATACCTGCGTTTAGCCCCTCCGCCCAGCCAAGCCCACCCAAGTGCAGTATCAATCGATCACTGTCACTTACAAAACACTAAACACATAACTGCAGCATTCGTAGAGTCAGGCCTGATCCCTGCAAACGGTAACAGTTTTTTTGGTAGCGTTTGAAGCAGTCGCTAGTTGTACCAGTAAATTTAGAGGCCACAATGTCCAATCGAAGGTACACTAGTGAAGAGGCCTACATGTTTCTGAGAATGACAGATGAGAGTGAAGAGGAAGTCACCCATCTGTCAGATTCAGGCTCAGAATACGATCCTGTAGACAGCAGCAGCATCCTGACATATAGCTCTGACAAAGGAGTAGTGGTCCCTACCAAGGTCAGGCGTACCCAACCCCGTTCTTCTGCTGTTGTTGAGGTCCAGGAACCGCAGGGCTCTCGTATGGAGCAGAGAGCCAGTACTGGTGCCGCTCATCCTTCTGGTGAACTGGCAAGCACCAGCGGTGCAGTACACCCTGGTCATAGTCAAACCAGCACTGCAGAATCATGTGGTGACGTGACGAGTCCTATAAGTGCAGCTCAAGCTGGTGCGGTGGCTAGCACAAGTAGTGTCCCGCGGCCACCAAGAAGAAGACAAACACAGGCCCGTCAAGCCCATAGTGCCCTTCCTGCTGCATTTGCCAATCCTAAGTAGGAGCCCACCACTTCTGCAGCACCCGTACTTCCCCCATTCACTGGCCAACCCAGAATTCAGGTTGATTTTAGGTCACTTGATTTTTATTTGCTGTTTTTCACGGAAGATCTCTATAGATCTATTGTGGACCAAAGCAATTTGTATGCTGGTCAATTCATCACTGCTATTCCCCAGTTGACCCTTGCAGAGATTGGAAACCTATTACGGTTTCCGAATTTAAAACCTTCCTGGGCCTATCCCTCCTCATGGACATAACTAAAAAGAGCAAGTTGCGGTCATATTGGTCTACTGACCTAATTCTCTATATACCCGTGTTCTCTGCATCCATGACCAAGGCTAGATACGAGCAGATCTTGCGATTTATGCACTTCAATGACAATGAACTCTGTCGTCCTCGGGGCGACCCTGGATTTGATTGGCTTTACAAAGTTCGACCCCTCTTAAACCACTTCAACCAACAGTTTGCAGCCTTGTTTACTCCCGTTTTAAGTTGTCTGCATTGATGAGTCCCTGATTATGTTTTCTGGCTGCTTGTCTTTCAAACAGTATCTTCCCAGCAAGCGTGCCAGATATGGGGTCAAGTTGTATAAGCTCTGTGACAGGGCAACAGGCTATACATAAAGTTTTATGGTTTACAAGGGAAAAGATAGTCACGTGGAGCCGGAAAACTGCCCAGACTACATAGGGAGCGCTGGTAAGATTGTGTGGGACTTGGTGTTATCATTATTCGGAAAGGGGTACCCTTTGTATGTGGACAATTATTAGACAAGCATGCCACTTTTTAGTCACCTTTTTGATTGTGGAATTGGCGCTTGTAGCACCGTGCAATCTAATCTCCGGGGCTTACCCCAGCAGCTTGTAGATTCCTGTCTTAGCCTGAGGGTGAGAGCCTGCTTGAGATGTAATAATTGTCTAAGTGGAGGGATTCACGGAATGTTTTCATTCTGTCCTCCCTTCATGCAGACACGACCAAATGCCAGCGGTGACTGGTGTTGTGGTCAAACCCATCCGTGTCAACAAATATAACCTTAATATGGGAGGCGTGGACCTCAACGACCAGATAATGGCACCATACTTAATTGCCCAAAGAGCCAGATGCTGGTACAAAAAAGTGTCTGTATACCTATTTCAATTGGCTCTGCTGAACGCTTATGTGCTATACAAGGGGTCAGGATGAACTGGATCCTTCATTAAATTCCAGGAAGAGGTCATCACAGCCCTTCTGTTTCTAGATGGTGCTGTGCCCCAACTTCCCAATGCAAATGCAGTAAACCGGCTGCATGAGAGGCATTTTCCGTATGCCCTCCATGGTACCCCTACCCAACAAACCCCCCAAAGAAGATGTCCTGTCTGTAGGAAACGCAGATACAGGCGTGACACCCGCTTTTATTGTCCCTCCTGTCATGACCAACCTGGTCTCTGCATCGTGAATGTTTCCATCACTACCACACACTAATGGAGTATTAGCGTAGGAAACAGCACTGCACAGTCACAGGACACACTTTCACAGGGTCTGCAAAGATGCCATCACATTTTGAAAGACCCAAATCTGGAACCCTTACAGTTACAAAAAAAAGGTGTAAAAATATATAAAATAAAAAAGCCAAAAATTGTGTTTTTCTTGTTCTCTCTCTATTCTCGCTCTATTGTTCTGTTCTGTTTTACTGTATTTTATGCTTTAATGCAATGTTTTATTGTTACTATGTTTTATCATGTTTGCTTTGCAGGCATGTAATTCTTTTATACTTTACTGTTTACTGTGTTTTATTGTTAATAATTATTTTCTTTGTAGGTACATCATTCAGCTGCAGCACTGATTTATCTATCTTGGCAGCAACAGCGTTTGCTCTCACCATACGTAAATCAGCGACTCCAGCGCTGTAGGAGGTGATTTCACCACCACGGTTGAAAAAAAAAGATCATATATGCCGAAATATGGAGGCAGGGGTGGAGGGGCGATTTGCCCTTAACATTAGGGGCAAATTGCCCCATGCTTCGGCATATATTTTTTACTCTTTTTTTGGCACAGATTGCAATAAAAAAAAAGTTGTTTTATTGAGTTAATGTTTTATTGTTACCATTGTTTGTTTTTCAGGAACGTCATTCAGCTGCAGCACTGATTTATTTATCTTGGCAGCAATAGCGTTTGCTCTCACAATATGTAAATCAGCAACTCCAGCGATGTAGGAGGTGATTTCACCACCACAGATAAAAAAAACGCATGTATGCCTATCATTAGAAGTGGGTGAATGCAGGGCGGTATTCTAATGGTGAGCATACCCACCCATCAATCTCTTTTTTCGTTCAGCCCACAGGTTGCATGAAAAAAAAGAACATTACAATATATGCCCAACAAGGATCAGCAACGTACTGGTATGTTGCTGAATTTTGAGTGGTTATAACAGAATGATGCCTGCAGATTTAGGTATCATTTTGGTATCGTTCTTTTCAGCCAGCAGTTGGCTTCATGCAATAGCAATCCTAGTGGCTAATTACCCGCTAGACTGCTTTTACAAGCAGTGGGAGGCAACATCCCCCCCGCCGTCTTCCATGGTTTTCTCTGGCTCTCCTGCCCACTGGGGAACCTGAGAAAGCAGCCGGTGGTTCCGCTAGCTGACTATAGAGCTGATTGAAGACCAGAACAGCTCCAATCATCTCTATGGCCTAAGAAACTGGAAGTACAAGCTTTTTATGACTTTGGTTGTGCTGGATATAAACAGCGCCATTGGGAAATTGGGAAAGCATCTTATCACACCGATCTTAGTGTGGTCAGATGCTTTAAGGGCAGAGGAGGGATCTAGAGTCTAATAGACACCAATTATTTTTTCAAAGAGAGTACCTATCACTACCTATTGCTATCATAGGGGATATTAACCTTCCCTGTGATAACAATAAAAATTATAAAAAAAAAGAAGAAAGGAACAGTGTAAAAATAAAATAAAAAGGCAAAATAAATAAAATAAAAAAAACACACCTTTCCCCCCGTGCTTGTGCGCAAAGGCTAACGCATGCGTCGGTCTCGTGTCATATGTAAACAGCAATTGCACCATGCATGTGAGGTATCATCATGAATGTCAGATCGAGGGCAGTAATTTTATCAGTAGACCTCCTCTGTAAATCTAAAGTGGTAACCTGTAAAGGCTTTTAAAGGATTTAAAAAATGTACGTAGGTTGTCGCCGCTGCACGGTTGTACGCAATTTTAAAGCATGTCGTGTTTGGTATGTATGTACTCGGCATAAGATCATATTTTATATTTTACCAAACATTTGGGCATGTTGAATCTATGGAATATTTTATATTTTGTCACAACTTTCGGAAACATTACAATTTTTTATTTTTTTACACAAAGTTTTCACTAAATTATATATTGCTCACACATGACATGGGTATATGTGGAATTCCACCCCACAATACATTATGCTGCTTCTCCTGAGTACAGGGATACCAAATGTGTGGGAGCCTATCCACGTACAGCACCCCGAAAACCAATCACCGCCTTCAGAATTTCTAAGGGCGTAAAAATGGTAATTTTACTCCTCACTACCTATCACAATTTCAGAGGCCCTGAAATGTCAAAATAGCACCATATCCCCCCCCCCCAAATGACCCCATTTTGGAAAGTAGACACCCCAAGGTATTTGCTAAGAGGCATGGTGAGTATTTGTTTTCTTCATTTGTTTTTGAAAATTAAGAAAAAAAGGAAAAACATTTTTTTTTCTTTTTTCAATTTTAAAAACTTTGTAACCAAAAGCTAGATCTACAAAATACTCAACCTGCCTCTCACCCCAAGCTTGGGGTGTCTACATTCCAAAATGGGGTCAGTTGGGGGGGGGGGGGGGGTGTTGTGATAGGTAGTGAGGAGTGAAATGATAATTTTACGCCCTTAGAAAGCCTGAAGGCGGTGCTTGGTTTTCGGGGTCCTGTACACGGCTAGGTTTCCAAAAAGTCCCACACATGTGGTATTTTGGGGTGTAATTTCACATATGCCCATGGCATGTTTAAGCAATATATAATTTCAATGACAACTTTGTGTAAAAACATTTTTTGTCATTTTTCAATCGCTTGTGACAAAAAATTAAAATATTCAATGTGCTCAGCATGCCTCTCAGCAAATTCCTTGGGGTGTCTACTGCCCTGCCATTTTAACACCAAGAAATTAGATTGGCAGTCATAAACTAAAAGTTGCGTAAAATCCATAAAATGTTCCCTAGTTTGTAGATGCTATAACTTTTTATTATATCAATAAATATCCTCTTATTGAATTTTTTTTTACCCGAGACATTAAAATTAGTGATACCTTAAGTGATCAAAGGCTCATCTAATATGTATGGTTGGTAAGTGTGCATTCTGTACACACAGTGGTGGAGCACTAACTGAAGGGGCATCTAAGGCACTTTAATGCCAGAAGGCGGCACAGTGGTTGGAGTTCACAGCAAGGACTATTCTGTTTAATGGACTTTGTTTTTTGTTAATTTAAAAATGTTTGAATCACTATTTGATTGATGTCCACACATACTATGTATGATATTTGAGTAGATTAAAAGTGTATGTTAGCGCCTTACTTTCTATATATTTTAAATATTACAAGAAAAAGCATCTATTCAGAAGAGGATATGACAATGACAGCCTCCATGGTTCTCTTATGACAGTTTTCCTTTAACAGGCAAAAGGAGACTGCTGTAAAGACACTCTAGTGGTAGCTGTACTACTGGAAGGTACAAAGACAACTGTCTGTGATATGTGTGCCAATAAAGATAAGTCACTACAAATACCTACTGATGAAAGTGTGTGGCAATGTGTGCATTTGTTTGCTGTAGAAGTAAGGAATGGGCTGGGAGAAGAGGTGTAACTTGACAGCTGTGGACCCAGGAGATGCTCACAGCGGCCATGTTTCTTGTAGCGGCATCTTTCATTCACTTTACTGATGCTTAATATCCTGCTGTGTTTCTTCTATTTATTGAGTGAACAAAGAGCAAGTGAATACAGATTCTCTGTAAAGACCCCCTCCCTACGCTACTGACTTGTCTATAGCAACATTTTTCCATTAACCAATCCGGTAAACCCTTATAAAAACAAACACCATCTTGATAAAAGGACTTGTATTATAATATATATATATATATATATATATATATTATAATATAAGTATTTTGATTTCCATATACACATATATAAATATCATAGATTTATTATAAATAATCTTACCCATTCATGTTAAGAGTTCATTTTATGTATAGCTTTTAAAAGCCCATTGAAGTCACAGATAGCCAGCCATTATACTTACAACCTCCATTTTCAAAGTCTTACAACCACTTTCATGTTACAGCAGTTGTTGAGGGTGTCTAATGCCGTGTACACACGGTCAGACTTTCCGACGGGAAATGTGCGATCCGAGCTTGTTGTCGGAAATTCCGACCGTGTGTAGGCTCCATCGGACAGTTTCCATCGAAATTTCGGTCGCACAAAATTTGAGATCTGGTTCTCAAATTTTCCGACAACAAAATCTGTTCTTGTAAATTCTGATCGTGTGTAGACAATTCCGATGCACAAAGTGCCGCGCATGCTCAGAATCAAGCAGAAGAGCAGAACTGGCTATTGAACTTAATTTTTCTTGGCTCGTCGTACATGTTGTACATCACCGCGTTCTTGACGTTTGGAATTTCTGACCAACTTTGTGCGACCGTGTGTATGCAAGACATGTTTGAGCCAACATCCGTTGTCGGAAAAAAAACATGGTGACGTTTGTTGCCTACGACGGGACTACGTAGAGGCTAGTAGCCAATAGCTTTGGTCTTGTAATGTGATCTGAGCATGCGTAGCACTTTGTCCGTCGGAATTCGATACACACGATCGGATTTGGTGTGATCGGACTTTGTTGTCGAAAAATCTATCCAGCAGGAGATAGGACTTTGTCCGTCGGACAATCCGACGTACACTGTCCGATGGTGCCTACACACGGTCGGATTTTCCGACAACATTGTCCGATAGGACAGAATCCATGGGAAAATCCGACCGTGTGTATGGGGCTTAACAAGCACCAAAGTTAGACCTAGTGCACATTGTAATCAGCACTCAGTGACAATGGGGTTGATTTACTAAAAGCAAACAGACTGTGCACTTTGCTAGTGCAGCTTCTCCAGAGCTTAGTAAATGAGGTAAAGCTTTACTTTGCAAAGAATACCCAATTATGTGCAAGGACAATAAAAAAAACAAAAAAAAAACAGCATTTTTGCTTGCACATGATTTGATGATGGAAGTCAGCGGAGCTTCTGTTTTATCTACTAAGTTCTAGAGCAACTGCTCTTGCAGAATGCAACTGCACTTTGCAAAGTGTACAGACTATTTGCCTTAAGTAAATCAACCCCAATGACTTTCCTAAGCCCCGTCTTTGCAAAGTGCTAACACTGATGGAGGGAACATGGAAGACATAGGGAGGGTCCAGCCAGGTCTGAGCTAACTAGCACTAAATAGGAGGGCGGGACAGAGGGAGGACCCAAGATCACATTGTTAACATGTTCTAGTGGCCCAAAACTGCCACAGTCAGTATACTACAAAACACTAATGACCTAATGCAGTTCAATAAAACACATACAAATTATTAATTGATTATTAAAGTGGATTTCCACCCAAAAGTGAAATCTCCGCTTATCTGCCTCTTCCCCCTCTCTGATGCCACATTTTGCACCTTTCAGAGCGAGCGGGGACCTGTTTTTAACAGGTACCTGTCACCACTTCCAAAAGATCTTACCGCTGCAAGATCACTTGGAAGTTTGCCCCCCCTCCTTCCCTTGCCGGGGCCATTCAAAAAGCGCAGATCGCTTCTCGCATGCACAGTAGGGTTTCCCTTACAGACCTGAGATCCAATGGAAACATCGACTGGGGTGCCGACATCGCTGGATTCCAGGAAAGGTAAGTGTCCTAATATTAAAAGTCAGCAGCTACAGTATGTGCAGCTGCTGACTTTTAATCTGTTGCTGGGGGGGGCAGAACTCTGCTTTAATGAATGGCAGATCACCAATTAAAGCATAACAAATGGGGATATCTGCCCCCTTGGCCACCATTGGCAGCATCCTTTTATTCCTAAAAATTAGATAAATTAAACTGCATTGAATTTCACTTGTGTGTTCTTGGTGCATTAACCTTGTCAAGTCATCAAGTCGCTATATTCTCTATACAGACTGGGTCTCAGGAGGTACTGTATGTCAATTTTGTAAAGAGTATCTAAACCCAAAAACAGAAATTAAATATGTTTCTTAAATGTGGTGACTGCATTCGTTTTCTTATCTCAGTTTTTTTTCCTTTATTTTCACCAGTGATCTGACCAGTAACCCCTCCTTTCCTAGGGTGGCTACGCTCACTCCTACACTATATCTATGGACGACAGAACAACTATGCCAAAAGCCCATGCTAAAACTACCATGCTGGTTCTCGGTTCTGTAAACCAAGGTGTCAATGGATTTAAACATTAGCATACATTGATAAAATGATTTAAAGAAGGTTAGACTTTCCATATTATTCCTTAGCTCACTTGCAAGCATTTGAATCACTGAGGTCCCTTTACAAAACCAATATTGAAACGTAAGCGGTTTGAAGACTTGCATTTGAAATCTATTGATGTAGCCAGAGAATGGCATCTTTCTCAGATAACCTCACCCAATATCCGTGCGCTCAGCTCATTATGAGAACCACTGCCTTATTTTTTAGATGTGATAGAAGGTATGTGAAAAGAAGGAAAAAAGAGGCTGGTGACATTTTTAGTGGCTTTTTGTTACAGATGGGAGTATCATTTAGCCATTGATTATAAGAGGAAAAACGCGGGTTATAAAGAACTCTGTCACTGCTGCGCTTACATGTCAGATTTATTTAATTTGCTGGACCAGAACATATAAAATCTAGTGCATGACATCTGTGTTGAAATGCGGGTCATACTCCTAATGGAACATACATTCCTTCTGGCAGATGTGACAGTTACTGTATATCATTTAATAGAATGTTCCGGGGTTATGGGTACGTCATTTTGTCTTCCAGTGACCTCACGCGTGAATATGATACTGTGTGTGAACTCCATTCCTATCTATGATGTCAGATTTATTTATAGAAACAGTATAAAGCACATTCCATTTGGGAATTCTGTGGATCTTTAAAGGGTCGAAAGAGGTTAATAGACAGAAATGTAATTGTTAAAATGGATTTCCAGGTTTTATAAAATGTCGTACCCTGGACAACTGCATATACTAGTCTAGAGAGATTCTAGCTTTTATTAGCCTCCATATAATCAATGCTTAAAGGGGAGTTTAAGGAAAACAGTCCTTGGAATGCAGAGTAAAAATAAATAATTATTGTCAATAAACTGTTTTAAATTGTCATACAGATATATATTTGAAAATATGTGGGTGGATTTCCGCCAGTCACAGGCTGTGACACGCCCCTCCAGACTGATGAAGCCTCCATTAATCTACATGTAATATTCCACCCCCCCCCCCCCCCATTGTGTTTAGCTGCCTAGTGGACATGAAGGAGGAGGGAGGGAGTGGGCTGTCATTTACCACTGTCTATACGCCAACATGTGTGACTGTATAGTCACATGGGCTGCTCAGATGTGATAGGAGGAATTGCTCAGCATAGAAAATCACAGAAAACTGAGCATATGTAGATTTGCCAGCACAGCTGCAAAATTCCTAGCTGAATTGGGGGCAAGGACAGAAGGTGGAGATAGAGAGCAGCAGGATCAATCCATTTTTTTTGCAGAATACAGAAATGAATCTCATAGTGACCATTTATTGATAGTTTTTATGATGTGGGTTTAGTGACACTTTAAGCAACCAAAGATGTACTTTTTGATTTGGTAAGGGTTCTCCAGGAAAAAAAAATTGTATTATTTTATACAAAAATATATATGTTTGCCTGGGAATGGGGGGCAAATTTAGGTCTCTGACTGGTTGCCAGAGGTATATTTTGAAACAGTGTCTTAAAAGCGATCATTACCCTGGGAATGTCCACCACCTGAGAACCGTCTATATTCATCTAAGCTTATCAGGAACGCCTGTGTCTCGATATTGTCCCTGAGAAACTCTGACCGGAATTATTTCCATAATGGAATATTATAATTCAAAAGAAAATAGAAAAGAAGAGAAACATAGAGAGAGGAAAAGAGAAGGGGGTAGAGTAAGAAAGGGGAAGGAGCACTATTACCCGTCCACATAGGGATCTAACTGAGTGTGAGTGGAGGGTTGAGAATTGTTTTTTACATAGGGATTGCAAAAAGTGATGAATTTGATAGAACCGAAATAGTTCAGAGTTGGGGAGATCAAGTTTTTTAATGCAGTGTTTAAGAGTAAGCGGTCCAGCAGCTGTGAAGAAGTGACCTATTCTATATAGACCTTTATCGACCCACCATTTAAAGGCCAGAACGTTTCTACCTGGGGGGAATTGTGGGTTGTTAAATATGTGGGTCAAGGGTTTATATGCAGAGACAAGAGAAGGCGAAGAACGTAAGGAGTCCCATAGGGCGAAGGAGTGAGACAGTGTAGGGGAGAGAATCGGGGGCCTATTCTTTTGAGGGGTCCACAATAAGAAGTCCAGAGTAAAGTGGGGAACAGCGTGTTTTTCAATTTGGATCCAATCAGGCTTCTCGAATTTGGAATAAACCATTGATATTTGGGCCAGCCTGGCTGCTTGATAATATCTATATAAATGAGGAAGACCCAAGCCCCCTCTTTTCCTATGCGCATAAAGAATTCCCTGGGCCAATCTGTACCCTGCCTTGCCCCAAACTTCAGAAGCTTACTTTGGAAGGTTTTGATGTGGTCTTTCCTAATGGGAATGGGAAGGGATCGAAATAGATACAGTAATCTAGGAAGTAATGTCATCTTGATGGCATTTATCTTTCCTAGCCATGAGATGGTATGCTGTGCCCAGTTGCGCAGGTCTGTTTCTAATTTACGATACATGGGAGGATAGTTGTGACTGTATAGATTTTCAATCTTAGCTGTGAGGTTAATACCCAAGTATCTGATGGAAGATTCACTCCACTGAAATTTAAAGGATTGTTTCAGGAGCTCTACTGTGGGGGAGTCTAGGGAGACATTAAGAGCATGCGATTTGGAGTAGTTCACCTGAAGGCCCGATAACGTAGAAAAGGAGCTTAGCAAAGAGCATAGATTGGGAAGAGAGATAATGGGGGATGTTATGAAAAGCATAATGTCGTCCGCAAAGAGGCCACATTTATGAGTTTGGAGACCACAGGAAACCCCTTTAATGTCCGGGTTTTGTCTAATTGCTATGGCCAGCGTCTCTATTGCGATTGCAAAAATTAGTGGCGACAATGGACATCCCTGTCTGGTTCCCTGTCGTATCGATATGGGTTTAGAATAAAAGCCTTGGATCCTAACTTTTGCGGAGGGAGAGGAGTAAAGCGCCTGTATGAGACCCATAAATCGCGGACCAAATCCCCATCGATGTAGTATGGTGAAGATATAGGGCCAGGAAACTGAATCAAAGGCTTTTTGAAGGTCTAGAGATAGAAGCATTCCCGATTGTTTGGGGCCACCATCCCAATTAGTTTGGAGAATAGACATGATATCTATTGTCCTCCGTATCTGGTCTGGACCTTGTCTACCCGGAATGAAACCCACCTGATCCTTATGAATGTAAGTATTAATAAAGGTTGCAATGCGGTTGGCGATAATTTTAGTTAGGATCTTGACGTCGCAGTTAATTAAGGAGATGGGGCGGTAGTTCCCAACTTCTTCCGGGTTTTTGTTCGGTTTTGGGATAACTGTGATAAATGCAGCATTAAGCTGAGGATCAAGTGGGTTACCTTTCGTTGTGTAGTTAAAGAATTTAGATAAGTATGGGGCTAAAATGACAGCAAACTTTTTGTAGTAAGGGTTCGACAGGCCATCTGGCCCAGGGGCAGAGCCGGTCTTCAGAGCTTTTATTGCATCTAAGACTTCCCCTTCTGTGAAAGGGGCTTCTAGACTATCTCTGTGGTCGGTGGATAGATGGGGGATGGGGAGATTGTCAAGAAAAGCGTGTATGGTGGAGTCCATTGAGGGGGTAGACGGTGAATAAAGTTTGTTGTAGAACTCATAAAAAGAGTTCGTAATCTTGGAGGGATCTGCTGTGGTGCCCTGGCCTGGGATGCATATTTTCGGCATTGTGTACGTTTTCAGTTTTGGTGTCAATTTGGAGGCCAACAAGGAATCCATCTTGTCGCCTTGTGTGTAAAAACGATTCTGGGACCAGCGGATTTGTTTTTCGGCTTTGGCTGTGAGAGCTAGGTTGAGTTCTAACCTGGCTTTGTCAAGCTGAGGAATCAAAGAGGGAGAGAGGTTCAGTTTGTGTTGTGCCTTGAGTGTAGTGTATTCAATTTCTAATCTTTTGATGTCTGCTTCCCTTTCTTTCTTGATGGAGGAGGCAATTCTGATGAATTCCCCTCTAATAAAGGCTTTATGAGCTGCCCAAAGCGTTTCATCCGAAACAGCCCCCTGATCATTGAATTTGAAGTATTCCTCAATAGATTTTGTCAACATTTTTACTCGAATAGGGTCAGAGAGAATGGATTCATTGAGTCTCCACTGTCTCTGATCCGGTCGGTTGTAGTGGGATTGAAGAGTCATAATCACCATGGAGTGATCAGATAAGCTAGAGTCTGCAATGTGAGATTTCAAAATGAGCGGGATAGTTTGTGATCGGACCAGGAGATGATCAATCCTGGTGTATGTGTTGTGTGGGTGAGAGAAATGGGTGTAGTCTCTTCTATTGGGGTTCAATTCGTTGGAAGGGCGGGTAAGCTGTGCATTCAGAGGTCTAGACTTGTCCAGTCCTTGATCAAAGGCCACATTAGAGTCCCCCCCAAATATGACCGTACCCTCAAGCAGTGGGGATAGGGTTTGAAGGAGGCATCTGAAAAAGGCTGCTTGTCCCTTATTAGGAGAGTAGTAGGAAATTATGGAATACAGCTGACCCTCAATAGTGCCTTTGACTAATAGATATCTACCCTGTGGGTCTTTCAAATCCGAGATCCAAGTGAAATTACATGTCTTCGCTATGGCCACTGCAACCCCTTTGGTTTTATTTTCCGCATTGGCCATAAAAAATGTAGGGAAATGTGAGTGAATGAATTTGGGGCTAAAGCTCGTGGGGAAGTGGGTTTCTTGCAGAAGGACGATGTCCAATTTAGACGTTTTATATGTGTTAAATATTTTTTTGCGTTTTAGGGGTGAATTCAATCCCTGTACATTATGGGTGGCTACCCTCAAAACCTTATGTGTGTGATCAGCCATGGACCTGTGAGGGGGAGGAGCTGCCCGAACCCGCATCACCTACCTTCAATGGGGATTTGTGTAGAGATGTCATATGAAAGAGTGTTGCACCTTTCCTGCTGGCAGCGTTCTTTCGGTACTGACCTCCGCGAGATGGTTCTGAAAAACAGAGAACGGGTAAGTAGTGCTCCAGAAAGGGGGAGAGGAAGGAGAGAGAGAAAAAGAAAAAGAGAGAAAAGAGATAAAGGAGTCTACTCCCACCCAGGCGAGAGAAGGCCCGGGGGAGAGCAACATCCTCGAAGGTCATCTCACCAAAAATCGTGAGATGACAGGAAAAATCCAAGTACCGACCGCAATGGTCGGTCAGCCTACCACCCTGACAACCGAAGTGGTCAAAGAAGTAGGAGGAGGCGCATGTGAACCACGCAGCCCCTATGCGCCCTAAAACCTACTACATTTGTGGCTAAACAGAAAACATTCACAGAAAAGCAGGTTGTGATAATTGGTAAACATACATACCACCCATGGGGCTCGCCAAGCCCCAAAAACAGAAAAGCCCCCCCCCCCTCTCATAAGAGGGGAGAGAGGAGAAAAAAAAATTAAGTAAAAATATATATAAAATGAAATAAAGTTTAAAAAAAATAAATAAAAAGAATAAGGGGAGAAGCCAGGACCTACGTCCTCGAGGGAGACTAGGTAGACCCTATGGGAGCCCAGAACTACCCCCGATTAACAGATGACACAGGTGAAGTCCATTCCTAGTCATAAAAAAAAAAAGAAGATTAGGAATGGTCCAGTGGCCAGGGTGGAAACCAGTTTTAGGTATTAAAGAGGATCCCGTTCAGGTGGGGCTATTGTGTGATGGTCTTCTAGACTTGTTCTTGTTCCATAAAGGATTCGGGGGGCTCGACGGGAGCGGGCGTTTGTTGGCTCCTGGGAGGGATGGAGAGGCTTCCGTTTCCATTTCCTGTGAGATGATTTTTAGATTAAGAAGTAGTTGTTCACCCGATACGAAGGTGGAAAAAGAGTGTTGCTGACCCTTGTAAGCGAATCTAACCGCAAAAGGGAAGGCCCATTTGTACTTAATGTCCTTCTGGGTCATGGCTGTCAAAAGCGGTTTAAGAGCTCTTCTTCGTTGAATGGTAGAGGGGGAGAGATCTGCAAATATCTGGACGGGATGACCTTGGCAGGTGATCTGGGGAAGAGATCGGGCCTGTTTCATCACGGACTCCTTCACAGCGTAGTAGAGCGGTTTGGCAATGATGTCCCTGGGAGAGCCGTCCTTCCTGGGTGGGCCTAAGGCTCTGTGTACCCTGTCTAATTCAAGGCGGGCTGGCGGAATGTTCGGCACGAGCGATTTAATCAAGTCTTGTGTGGCAGTGGAAACATCAGTAATCGATTCAGGCAGGCCTCTGATTCTAAAGTTCAGTCTCCGAGACCTATTTTCCAAGTCGTCAATGCGTGAAAACGCAGTGTCCAGTTGGTCTTGTAGGGTTTGGATGAGGCCTGAATTCTGAAAGGTTACTGCAGCCGTCTGTTCCAGTTTGTCTTCAATGGCGTCCATCCTAGAGCCAATGTTCTGCAGGTCCGCTTTGATTTCTCCTGTAATGGCAGCAGCGTTAGCAGTGAGAAGTGTAGAGAATTTAAGGAATAGATCATCCACTGAGATCTGAGGAAGTTGTGAAATGGGTCCATGAGGGCCAGAAGCTGACATGTCTTGTGGGCCTGCAGGGAGAAAGATCTGATCCCCAAATGAGTGACTGAGCAGGGATTCTGTGGAAGCAGGGGAGAGATTCTGAGAAGGAGTTCCGGAGCCACATGACCCTGGGGATAAATGTGGGAAAGCGGAGGAATTCCCAGCTTTGTGATCTGGAGTTGTTTCCAAATGTATATGTGCGGGCATGGAGGCTGTAGCAGCCATGGCGGCCATCTTGGGATACCCAAATTGTGAGGCGGCCGAGAATTCAGGTTTTAAGCTCCTCCTGACCCCAAATTTCTGCATATAGAGGACTTCCTATAGGAGATGGGGTATGGTGTACCTGCACAAGTGACCTCCAGCTGCGATCCGCGGGATGAATGAGCCCCTTTTTGTTTCAGAGAGATCTGGCGGCCATCTTGGAACACCCGTTTTGTGCTGCGGCTGCTGTGTGAGGCTAATGAACGAAGCAAGTGGCCGGAAAAGTATTTGGGGAGGGTCACCGGGTGGCGGAGGTCCCGGATAGCTATTTCACGCCTTAATATAGAATACCAGGTATATAAATCTCTTTATTAAAGCCATAAACTTAACAATTCAATTGGTTTCCATCAGCTTTTACCCACTTCCTGCAAATGAACATACCTGTACCTCCTCAGGTTTCAGTGGCTCTATCAGGATCATGGCTGCCGCTGCAGTCATGAGCCTGGTATGTTTTTTAGAGCCAGCAATGCTCTATAATGTAAAATTGATCTGAGTGGCTATACAGCCTCTGGATCACTTTTACAAGTAGCGGAAGGTGTAGAGGGTGCTACTATATGGTAAAGATAAACATAAAGTACCGTCGTCCTGAAATTTAGAAAAAAATAGAAATGGCAGAAGATCTGAGGCAACTGATTTTGATTTTGAGTTGCCTCAGATCTTCTGCCATTTCTATTTTTTTCTAAGTAGCGGAAGGTGCCTCGGACCGCCTTCCCAGGCTTTCTCAATTCACTGTGGACCACAGAATTAAAGGAGGAAAGTTTCCTGCTCCTATGATCCCTATGGTGATATTCCTGATTCCTATGGTGTATGAAACCTAAAGCAAGAAGGCTTTGTCACTTCCGTTTTGGTCTGTTGTTTACAAAGCCATTGCTTGTAAAGCATCTGATTAAACGAATCTCGGTTTGATCAGATGCTTTTAGGGGCAGAGGAGAGATCTGAGGTCCAATAGACAAGGGATGTTGTTGCTATCAGGAGAAATGTTGTTCATCCTTTGTGAAAGTAATAAAGTTGATGAAAATAGAGACCGTGTCAAAAATAAATAAATAATTAAAATAAAAAAATAAAATGCCCACGTGCAAAAGCAAATGCATATGTAGATCTCCCATGCATAAATCATTTTTGCACCACACATGTGAAGTATTGCCACGAATGTCAGAGCAAGAGAAATAATTCTGCACCAGATCTTTTGTTGAACTCTAAACTGGTAACCTGTAAAGGCCTATGGAGATTTTTAGGTACCATAGTTTGTCGCCATTCCACAGGCATAACATGTTTGGTATCTATTTACTCAGCATAAAATCTTCTTTTATATTTTACCAACCAATTGGATATTATATTTTATTTGTGTGCAAGTGTCTTTTTTCCTAAAAATTTGCGTTTGGTAAACTACTGCACAAATATTGTGTGACATAAAAAATTGCAACAGCCACCATTTTTTCCCAGGACCTCTACATTTAGAAAATACAGTATATAAATTTTGGGGGTTCTAAGTAATTATCTAGTGAAAAAAAATGCAGGTTTTTACATGTATGCAAGAAGTTTCAGAATTGGCTTGGGCAGCTAGTGGCTAAGTGGCAAACAACAACCCACGACTGACTTTTATTTGTTACAGGCTACTTTCACACTGGGGTGGTGGGGCGTAAGCTGTAAAGCGGCGCTAGTTTTTAGCAGCGATTTACCGCTGCTAGTGGGGTGCTTTTAACCCCCAGAAGGGGTTAAAGTGGGGTTAAAAGCGCCGCTGCCGAATCGCTTTGCAGGCGCTTTGGCAGCGCTGCTTATTGATATCACACTGGGGCTGCAGCGGGGCAGTTTTCAGGCGCTATTTTTAGCGCTAAAGCACCTGAAAACATCCGCAGTGTGAAAGGGGTCTTACAGTTTTAATCCATCATTTGGTCAAAATTGTGGTGGTAATTGATTGCAACCACTAAAATGTAATTGGAAAGCTATCTTTGGTAAATTTCCATTTCAACTTTGATCCTGTAGTCATTTGAAACTGGGAAATAAATGAAAAAAATATGCAACAGTCCTTTGTACTAGTACTAGTAATATCATCCTAACTTCTCTAAATAATGTCCATGTCATGCACATAATTTACTTAGGTTTTATTATGATTAATTCCAAATCATTTGTGTTTTAGTTAAACAGTTATTAACTAGCCTTTATAGTTGACAACCTAATCAATTTGGTATATTTACAAGAGTTGTGCCTTACACAATCCAATTATAATGTGAAAACCCTTGTATTTCTTGATAATCTTTTCCTAATAAAAATTACTGAAAACAAGGACTGCAATCTGTATGTCCAGAATTTAGAAAAACAAAATATGTGCTAGCTTTATCATCGCCACCTGGCATTCTTGGAACAAAATAACTGGTAGCTTTATGACATTCACAAAACTCCAGGGGATCACTCAGCAAATGATTTCACTATATCAGACTATTTGTCATTGTGGATCTTCAGAGTTATCTAACTGTATAGCTTTAATGCTACACAAATATGAAAATAAAAGACACTGGATTTATATTATATTTCTTTTCTGCTTAATAAAATGTTAATGCAGGAACAATTATAATTAAAATGAATAAATAAAAAAAAACTGCCATAACATAGTACCCTATGTTTGTTTTTCTCTTGTATCAAAGCAATGAACGATGATTTCTAATCTGCTTCTATGGGTTACAGCATGATATAAATTATCACTGAGCCTGTTTTTTCATATTAGTATTGTATATTAGCAATCCATGTAGATCAAATGCCATTCCAATTCTATATTTCAGCCCACAATGGAGATGGCACAAAGCACATCTGTGGAATACATTCTACCGAAGAAGGCTCACGTTCAGATACCAGATTCAAGTCCATGTTCTCTACTTAGTTTAAAAGCAATGTTTGAGAAGCAAATATTTTTCTCCTTTGCCCTTCAACTTTTACTATGGTTTGTCTTTTTCAGCAGACATCTTCCATTTCCATTATATCTCCATTTACCTTGGGTGTTGTCATGGAACTCACATCTATCTCCAACTGTGTTAGTGAGAGGAAAAGTGGTGAGCTGGTTACACGTCCCTCTTTCACATCAGACTTTTCTTCTTTCTCTCTATCTCTGTTGGTTATTTAAAATTGACATTTTGTACTCCAGGGAAGGGGGTGATTTTCATTTCGCAGAAGGCAGCCATGAGTAAATATATTCTTGGGAACGATGGAGAATAAGATCAGTTCATTGTCGCACTTAAGTGCTAGATTCCTTTTCTGAGATGAAGAGCAGTTTCGAACTAAGATAAAATCCATATATGTTTGTTAGGAAACTTTTTGCATTTACTGTATTAGGTCATCTCTACAAGCAGACACTGGCATTTTCTATTGGTGAAGAATGTCAGCATTACCTTAAGGAAAAACTAGCTGCCTGGCTGACATATTCATTTAAAGCCCTTCTGAACCACAGAAGCTAGAAGCAGCCATGCAACAGGTGACTTTTAAGTTCATATTTACCTTGGTATTTCAACTTTGGTAAGAGTATTTTGTTGTACCCCATAATTAGTAGACACTAAACGATAAACTTTTTCTCCAAAAATTATTCACACACATCCACTAATTAATGAACCTGCTTTTTCATTAAATTGTTCCTTACTGTGTTTTTTCTGCCTCCTTGTAATGTCATCTGTAGGCACCCAAGCTGAGCTGCTGAAAATGATCTCAGTGCTTCTCTTCAGAACTTTGAAGTTTAATTAATTATTTCACAGTGCCTGCAGTTTTTTAGTAAAGGCTAAGTTCACCTTTTTAGGAAAAAAGTAATAAATGCACATATTTTTGCAGAAAAAAACAAGAGTTCTCTTGTTCTTACGTGGTAGCGGTGAGCACCAAATGTGATAAAAGACCTAGAGATGTCTGCTGTGTGATGCCTGTGTGAATAGGGTTGTTGTGCATAGTCAACACTTATATGGAAGGCAGAACACTTGCTAAGAATAGACATGGGGGGGGGATGTATGCCTTCACTCACATAATGGGGAGCCTTTTGAGCAGGGGTGTTCAATCTTTTGAGAGCGAGGGCCGCTTAAATGATTTGGTAATGTAAAGAAGCTCTTAGATGGCTTTCACTCCAAGCCGCCTATAGCTTCGGCGGTAAAACGCCGCTATTTTTAGTGGCGTTTTACCGTCGGATTTGGGGCACATTTCACCTGATAGCGGGGTGCTTTTACCCCCCGCTAGTGGCCGAAAAAGGGATAAAAACGCCCGCAATATGCCGCAATAGCAGCGTTTTGCCGGCGGTATTACAGCGCTACCCCATTGATTTTAATGGGGAGCAGCGGTGGAGGAGCGGTGGAGGAGCGGTAAACACACCGCTCCTTCAAAGAAGCTGCTGGCAGGACTTTTCCTGACGTCCTGCCAGCGCACCGTCACCGTCACCCTCATGCTTTCACACTGCAAACAATGGAGCGGCAGTTTGAGGGCGGATTGCACGCGCTATTGCTAATGCTATAGCGTCTGCAAAACACCCTCGGTGTAAAAGGGGTCTTACTGTTCTGAGCGCCCTATAAGACTGCTTTCACACTAATGTGCTGCTATTTACCTGCACAGGGGTGCAGAGCAGTGCACCTGTGGCTTTTCTGTGGGTTAGCTGCACTGAGCCATTGACTTACATTTTGCAGGTGTGGTGCGCTTCCTGAACGCACACCAAAACACCTGCATTCAGGAGTTTGGTGTGCTTTCAGAAAGCGCACCACATCCGCAGGGTATAATAGAAGTCTATGGCTCTGTGTAGCTAACCCACAGGACAGCCACGGGTACACTGCGGTGCACCTGCGGATCAGTGTGAATGCAGCCTAATTACCCTTTTTTATAAGTGCTAATATGCCCATTACAAAAGCACAGTGTATGTGTAGTTTAATACACTAACTTTTTCATCTTCCAGCTTCTGCTGGCATTGCTCTCCAGGCTTCTAGAAAGTTCCCAGGTGAAGTGCACTTGGTATCATGCCGCCTGGGACAGGAGCCGGCACTACAAAGGAAGCATCCTGCAGCTCCTGCTCTCTCCGGGGCCGCCTGCTTCCTCTTCTGCCAGCGCTGACTCCATGCACTCTGATCCTCTGGGATGGCTGGTCAGCAACCCATTGATCATGACTGCTTTCAGGGCGTGGGCCACATCAGAGGGGTTGAGCACCCCTGCTTTTGAGGTTAAAACAGCCAAATCCTGAATCATTCTCATTCAACCACACGAAAGAACCTTACTTTCCAAACTGTCAGCTCCAATAACAGGCTGTAGACTTATTAGCATCAACAAGCACCTTTGTAGAAGGTAAAAGTTTCCAGAATCCATCACAAGTTTTGCTTGGTATTTATTTGGCTTTTGGTGTTTATTGCAGCCATGGCTGAATCATTTCAACTTTCTGTTTGCTGTTAGGATTCTTGATACAGATTATGGGTGAGATGTCAGTAAAGCAAATGTACTGAAACAGAAAATGTTCACTGCAGATTTATGTAGGAATGGATTTCAATATTTCAAACGTAATCATGCTTGGTATTTGTATTTTTATAAATGTTTTCAGTCAGAGACATATTGTGTATGAGGGACATGCCTGGAATTTTAACCAAACCAAATCACTGCAGTGTTATTAGAGACCTAAATACCGTACAAGCTGAAATTCTCCCACCGGACAAAACATTGTTTTATGAGGTAAAGATTATTTATAAGAACATTGCTGTGAACAGCAAACGTTCCGCTCTTAAAGTTTGTCTATCTTTGACAAAGTAAAGAAAAAAGTGCATCAACTACTTCACAGCTGAATTTATTATGCTTATCTACTTAACCACTTCAGCCCCGGACCAATTGGCAGCCAAAGGACCAGGCCCCTTTTTGCAATTCGGCACTGCGTCGCTTTAACTAACAATTGCGCGGTCATGCGACGTGGCTCCAAAACAAAATTGGCGTCCTTTTTTTCCCACAAATAGAGCTTTCTTTTGGTGGTATTTGATCGCCCCTGCGGTTTTTATTTTTTGCGCTATAAACAAAAATAGAGCGACAATTTTGAAAAAAATGCAATATTTTTTACTTTTTGCTATAATAAATATCCCCAAAAAATATATAAAAAAAAATTATTTTTCCTCAGTTTAGGCCGATACGTATTCTTCTACATATTTTTGGTAAAAAAAAATCGCAATTAGCGATTATTGATTAGTTTGCGCAAAAGTTATAGCGTTTACAAAATAGGGGATAGTTTTATAGCATTTTTATTAATATTTTTTTTTATTAGTAATGGCGGCGATCAGCGATTTTTATTGTGACTGCGACATTTTGGCGGACACATCGGACATTTTTGACACATTTTTGGGACATTTGTCATTTATACAGAAATCAGTGCTATTTAAATAGCACTGATTCCTATGTAAATGACAGTTGTAGTTAGGGGGTTAACCACAAGGGGGCGGGGAGGAGTCAGTGTGACGTGTTGTGTTGTGGTTACTGTAGGGGGGCGTGGCTGTACGTCTGACGTCATTGATCGGCGTTCCCGATGACAGGGAACCGCCGATCACTGACAGTCAGTGTAGGAAGCGCGGGGAGAGGTTTGTTTACATAGACCTCTCCCCGTTCTTCCGCTCCGTAACCCGATCGCGGGATACCAGCGGCGATCGGGTCCGCTGGTCCCGCGGCTGTGGTCACGGAGCTCCCGACCGCGCGCGCCCCCCGGGCAGGCAAATTAAAGGGGACGTACAGGTACGTCCTTTTGCCTGCCCGTGCCATTCTGTTGACGTAAGTGAACACCAAGGCCCAATGCACATGGACAGTTTGATGCTTAACCACTACAATACTGGGCACTTTCGCCCCCTTCCTTCCCAGCAAAATTTCCAGCTTTCAGCGCTCTCGCACTTTCAATGACAATTGCGCGGTCATGCAATACTGTACCCAAATAAAATTTTTATCATTTTGTTTGCACAAATAGAGCTTTAGTTTGGTGGTATTTATTCACGACTCCGTTTTTTATTTTTTGCGATATAAGCGAAAAAATAGCGTAAATTTTGAAAAAAAACAATATTTTCTCCTTTCTTTTTTAAAAGAAACCCAATAAAATCTAATTTTGTCATAAATTTAAGCCAAAATGTATTCTGCTACATGTTTTTAGTAAAAAAAAATCTGTTAAGTGTATAGTAATTGGTTCGCGTGATATGTACGCAAATGATCATGTACAGATGTGTGCAGGTGATCACGGACATATGTGTGCAGATAATCATTGGCACATGTTATTTTACTGGGACATATGTGAGGGACATGTGTTTTTATTATTTGGGGACATGTGTTTTTATTATTTGGGGACATGTGTGTTTTGGGGACATGTGTGGGGACATGTGTGGTGTGTGTTTACACTAGACTGGTGATTAGTGAGTAAAAAGCTGTAAAAAAAACAGCTAATACTCACTGATCACCAGCCGGCTGCAGTGATCCGCTCTCCTCTCCTCACCGACGACTTCCGTGTGAGGAGAGGAGAGCCGATTGCCTAGCAACTGGCTGTTTGCTTACATCACATGACGGCTGTGATTGGACATGGCTGTCATGTGATCAGGAGGGCCAATCACAGAGCCCTCCTGCCGATCCGATATGCGCCGTGTCCGGGTGACACGAGCGCATCGGGATCGCGCCGCTGCGCGGGCACGCATGCGCGGGCACGCATGCGCGCGATCCCGATACTTCTGATGGACGTTCAGGAACGTCCGATCAGAAGTAGACGGCTCCCACCCGGCCATATATATACAGTGGCCGGGTGGGAAGTAGTTAAAATATGCAATTAGCGGACCTCCAGCTGTTGCAAAACTACAAGTCCCATTATGCCTCTGCCTCTGGGTGTCATGCTTGTGGCTGTCAGAGTCTTTCTATGCCTCATGAATCTTGTAGTTCTGCAACAGCTGGAGGTCCGCTAATTGCATATTCCTGCTCTAGCATAACAATCTAGCATGTAGACTTCCCCACCGTCAGAATACACCTGAGCTTCCCAACTAGGATTCCTCCAAAGGATGCCAGGCATTCTATGAGCAATTTCTGCCCCCATGATACAGTATCTCACAAAAGTGAGTACACCTCTCGCATTTTTGTAAATGTTTTATTATATCTTTTCATGTGACAACACTGAAGAAATTATACTTTGCTACAATGTAATGTAGTGAGTGTACAGCTTGTATAACAGTGTAAATTTGCTGTACCCTCAAAATAACTCAACACACAGCCATTAATGTCTGAACTGCTGGCAACAAATGTGAGTACACTCCTAAGTGAAAATGTCCAAGTTGGGCCAAATTACCCATTTTCCCTCCCTGGTGTCATGTGACTCATTAGTGTTACAAGGTCTCAGGTGAGAATGGGGAGAAAATATGTGTTAAATTTGGTGTTATCGCTCTCACTCTCTCATACTGGTCACTGGATGTTCAACATGGCACCTCATGGCAAAGAACTCTCTAAAGGGTCTGAAAAAATAAATTGTTGCTCTACATAAAGATGGCCTAGACTATAAGAAGATTGCCAAGACACGGAAACTGAGCTGCATCACGGTGGCCAAGACCATACAGCGGTTAACCAGGACAGTTTGCACTCAGAACAGGCCTCACCATGGTCGACCAAAGAAGTTGAGTGCATGTGCTCAGCATCATATCCAGAGATTGTCTTTGGGAAATAGATATATGAATGCTGCCAGTATTGCTGCAGAGGTTGAAGGGGTGGGGGGGTCAGCCTGTCAGTGCTCAGACCATACGCCGCACACTGCATCAAATTGGTCTGCATGGCTGTCATCCCAGATGGAAGACTCTTCCAAAGATGCACAAGAAAGCCCGCAAACAGTTTGCTGAAGACAATCAGACTAAGGGCATGGATTACTGGAACCATGTCCTGTGGTATGATGAGATCAAGATAAACTTATTTGGTTGGTTCAGATGGTGACAAGCGTGTGTGGCGGCAACCAGGTGAGGAGTACAAAGACAAGTGTGTCTTGCCTACAGTCAAGCATGGTGGTGGGGGTGTCATGGTCTGGGGCTACATGAGTGCTGCCAGCACTGGGGAGCTACAGTTCATTGAGGGAACTATGAATGCCAACATGTACTGTGACATACTGAAGTAGAGGATGATCCCCCCTCCCTTCGGAGACTGGGACGCAGGGCAGTATTCTAACATGATAATGACCCCAAACACACCTCCAAGATGACCACTGCCTTGCTAAAGAAGCTGAGGGTAAAGGTGATGGAGTGGCCAAGCATGGTGGAGTGGAAGAGGACTCCAGTGGCAACTTGTGAAGCTCTGGTGAACTCCATGTCCAAAAGAGTTAAGGCAGTGCTGGGAAATAATGGTGGTCACACAAAGTATTGACACTTTGGGCCCAATTTGGACATTTTCACTTAGGGGTGTACTCACTTTTGTTGCCAGCGGTTTAGACAGAGTTATTTTGAGGGGACAGCTAATTTACACTGTTATGCAAGCTGTACACTCACTACATTACATTGTAACAAAGTATAATTTCTTCAGTGTTGTCACATGAAAAAATATAATAAAATATATACAAAAATGTGAGGGGTGTACTCACTTTTGTGAGATACTGTTAGTTCCCACTGACACCATTGATGTTTATAGCTATCTGTAAAGATATTCCTCCCAATGACTACAACTGCATTGAGCAGTCTTCCCTCTGACCATCACACTAATATATCATAAAATGTAGATATAGTAAGTAAGTAAGTTTTTATATTTTAAGGGTTCCATGGTGTTGAAAAGGTTGAGAAAGGCTGGAATACACTGATCAGTGCCACTGGCTATAGTATGTGGTGCTGATCGTTTAGTAAAAACCCAACACACTGGTCATACAGAAGTCGCACGGTAGATTGATTGTTCAACCAGTCTGCCCATTCATGGATCTAAATTCAACCCGTCCCTGCTGAATTGACCACATTTTGATTCAGGTATGGCTGCCTTAAGTCTGTTGATTTTAAACAGAACAAGCTACTTGCAGATGTAGCAGTCTGAGGGTTGAGAAAAACCTTATACCGCTGACAGCGGGGCTTAGAATGGTCAGAATGTATTTATTTATATAAAGCCTTTCTTCCAAAAGGAAGAAAATATATTTTTGTTGTAACTGGTTATAAATTATTAGCTGGGGTTCATTAATTTGTTAGTGCATTTAAATCTGCTAGTACAGCAAACACACCACTCCCCCCAGACTGGCAATTCTGCTATCCAAAGACTCCCCCTGTGCTCCTTCATCCAGTGTGGGGGCACAATACAGGAGGTGTGTTACTGGCCAGATCATCAGTATGATTTGTTTTTGTTTTGTTTTTTTGTTTTTTTAAACACTAGGGCGCCCGCGCTATAGCCGAAAGACGGCTGCAGTGCGGACGCTCCCTGCTGGGAGGACGTCCCTGTTTACTTCCCTACTCCCTACTCCCTGAGAGCGCGCATCGGGGAAGTTCTGTGCTGGCCGTGTCCGTCGGACACAGCCAGTCACAGATCGCTGTAAACGGCCAATCACAGCGGCCGTTTACAGCGAGATCGGCGTGTCCAATGAGAGATGATCTCATATGTAAACATATGAGATCATCTCTCAGCGCCGCTCTCCCTCCTCACACAGACAGTGTGTGAGGAGAGAGAGATGAACGGCTGCAGCGGCCGTAAGTAAAAAAAACAAAAAAAAAATGAAATGTGCCATCTGTCCCCGCTGCCATCTGTCCCCAGTGCAACCTGTCCCCAGTGCAACCTGTCCCCAGTGCCATCTGTCCCCAGTGCCACCTGTCCCCATTGCCACCTGTCCCCAGTGCCATCTGTCCCCAGTGCCATCTGTCCCCAGTGCCACCTGTCCCCATTGCCACCTGTCCCAAGTGCCATCTGCCAGTGCCACCTGTCCCCAGTGCCACCTGTCCCCAGTGCCATGTATAAGTGCCATCTGTCATCAGTGCCACGTCAGTGCCACGTGTCATCAGTGCCACGTGTCATCAGTGCCACGTCAGTGCCATCTGTCATCAGTGCCATATCAGTGTCACGTGTCATCAGTGCCACATATTAGTGCCATCTGTCATCAGTGCCACGTATCAGTGCCATCTGTCATCAGTGCCACCTGTCTGTGTCACGTGCCATCTGTTATCAGTGTCACGTGTCATCAATGCCACGTATCAGTGCCATCTGTCATCAGTGTCACGTGTCATCAGTGCCACGTATCAGTGCCATTTGTCATCAGTGCCACATATTAGTGCCATCTCTCATCTAATTCATTTAAAATTAATTAATAAAAAAAAGGTATTTATTAAATGTTTGTATTCAAGCCTTTAGAGCATAGCAAGCATGGTCAGTGTGGCACAGATGCAATGCCTCGGCTCCTACATTGTTTACCAAAGTTATATATGCCTTCTGTTATGGGGTTGGAGGAAGTAAACTCTAGATTACAAGTTGGGCAAGTTTACTTAATTTGTAGTCCATTCTGATCTGCATCACGAAACACAGGGGTTGCTATACTGCAATGGGGGAGTGCAAAATCTGGTGCAGCTGTCCATGGTAAAAAATGGGCTTCTAACTTCAACTTGTTCAATTAAGCTTTGACAAAAAAAAAAAACGGAAGCTGATATGCACAGCTGCACCAGATTTTGCACTCTCCAGTATTAGTAAACCAACCCCATAGTTTTAAAGGACTAAGCCTCAAAATATAACTAAAGACAAAACTTTTTTTTTTGGTTTAGGATAGAGTGGAGATGGATTAGAACCCCTGTCAGTTTTTATTGCTGTCTGTGCCCCCGATAGGGAGATTCACCCTCTCTATTTGTCCTGCTTACTGTTGTCATTGAAAGCGAAAGTAAAAGAAAATCCAAAATTTTGGGTTGTCCCCAGAAAAGTAATAGAGGGGAAATCTTCCAATAGGGAGAATAGTTCTGTTGACCAGGGGGTCCATAAGGAATTCCCTTAATTTGCAGGGATTTCATCTCACTTCTTGTTTTAGCTATGGGACAGATAGTAAAGGCAAATTTCCGCAATGGGACACAGATGGCTAAAAAAATTAAAAAAACTGACAGGGGCTATAACCCTCCCTTGCTCTATCCAAAATGAAAAAAAAAAAGGTTTGCTTATAGTTCTACTTTAAAGCTTTAAAACCAGGGGGCGTGGCCGGGATGCCGAACTGAGCGGTCGCACTTTCTGAGCTCTGCTGGAGTAGAACCCGTAATCGATCCGAAATCAGCGGATAACCACCCTCTGAGGCTTCCAGTCTGTGCATGCCTTCTAGGTACTCCACGGGCCCCAAAAAGGGCAAAAAACTGAAATTTCCCCCGCCTGAGGACACCCCTGTGACTCGGGCCCCGGAGCTGCGGCCTACTCCTCCACGCAACAACAGCATGGCGTCGCAGACAGACCACGAGGAGGGGACGCCGCCGGGAATTCCGGAGGTAATGGCAGCTATTAACATGTGCCAGATGACACTGACGAACAAAATAGAAGCTGTGCAGCTTGATGTCGGGCTAGTGAGACAAGACCTGGATAAGATCCGCTCCAGAATAGCGGCGGTGGAGCAGCGCGTGGGCGACACGGAGGACGCGGTCACTAACCATGAAGCATCCATCAGGGCCCTGCAGACCAAGGTAAAGGCACTGGAGTATCGGGCTGAGGACGCCGAGAATCGGAGCAGGAGGAACAACCTCCGCATCGTAGGCCTTCCGGAAGGAGTGGAGGGTCGTAACCCAACGGCTTTTACGGAGGACCTGCTCCGATCGGTCCTTCCAGCAGCCCAACTCTCCCCTCACTTTACTGTAGAGAGGGCCCACCGAGTTCCACCGAGGCCTGGGCCCGAGGGAGCCCCCCCGCGCACACTGATTCTCCGATTATTGAACTTTAGGGACAGAGATGAACTACTCCGGGCCGCGAGAACCGCTGGAGACGTTAACTATAGAAATACCAGATTGATGCTGTTCCCCGACTATACCCTTGAGACGCAGAAGCAGCGCCAGTCCTTCGATGCAGTGAAGGCAGCCCTCCGAGCCAGGAACATCCGATACAGCATCTTGTTCCCGGCCAAGCTGCGTGTGGTGGACGGCGAGACGATCCGCATCTTCAACTCACCGAGGGATGCCAGCGTATGGATGGATACCCTGCCACCAGGATGAGGAACATGGCCACCCGATAACGTACAGCAGTTCAGCGGAGCCTGTCGGGACTGAGCTGAGGCAGAGGTATGACTGACAAACTGCTCCCCCTTCATATTGTTCCCCTGTTGGGCCTTGTGTCTTAGACATTACACGGGATCCTCCCGGTCACTCAGCTTGGCCCCCCGGGCTCCCGAGACCCCTTGGCTTTTCCCCTTGAGAGACTCTGTTACTGCCCATAGGTTCATTTCCACGGACTGGATCTGCCCCCGGATTTGGTGGTCCCCATTTTCAAAAGGCCCTGGGCGTCATGAGATTTAAATCGAGGTCCCATTATTCCCTGCCCTGCAGATCTGCATTCTCCCTTCTCAGGTCTCTACTAACTTAAGTATTCACATTTTGTTCTACAACTCCTTTGTCGTATGGTTCCACTGACAAGAAACTGTACCTAGTTCCAGCAACTCAACCCAGGAAGTAACCTGGGAAAGTACTGTAATCTACCTGTTCTTAAACTCACTGGCGTAGTTCTGATCGGGCCCACACCTCCCGATCTGTCTAGGCACCTCTTATGAGGGGTGTCAAGGTTTTGGGATTCAGATGTCCCCCGATGTTTAGGGGGGCATGGGGTGGGGGGTGGGGGGGGGCCGTTGCCGCCAAGAAAGGTAATGGGTACTGTTTATTCCCATGGTTGTTTTCTCTCTTTTTTTATTATTATTTTTACTCACAGGTTGGTTCTGTTTTTCTGGGGTTGGTACATACGCACAGTAACTACGGTACATACGAGATGGTTTCCTGGAGGATTGCGGGTTCCTTCAGCCGGGCCTTTCCTCGTCTGCCTGGGACGGGAGGGGGAGCCCAGCGGTCCTCCTGGAAAGCATTGCATTGCATCAGCAGGTACAATCCTAGTGTTATGCCCACGACATCCTTATGGCTGACTTTACTGTATTGTTCTGGAACGTCAGGGGGCTCAATTCAGCCATAAAAAGATCCCTTGTTTTTGGGTTCCTCAGGCAGCACTGCCCCAAAATTTGCATACTGCAGGAGACTCATTTGATAGGTGGGAAAATAATGAGTCTGAAGAAAGCTTGGGTTGCAGCACATTACCATGCCACTTATTCCAACTACGCAAGGGGGGGTCAGCATTCTAATCCACAAATCCCTGGCATTCCATCTGGTACAAGTCAAACTAGACCCCCAGGGGCGCTACGTCATGTTGCAAGCCCTGATTGGGGGCCTTCCCTATGTCATAGTGGGAGTTTACTTGCCGCCTCCGGCCGATGTTAAGGTGTTACATGATTTAATGCACATGGTGGTACAACTAGATATCAGCAGAGTGCTGGAGGTGGGGGACTTCAACCTAGTGATGGCTGGAGACCTGGACAGGCTTCGCCCCTCCCCCTCCCCCAGCACTGGACTATCACTCTGGGCCTCTGCTTTCCATTTAACGGACGTGTGGAGACATCTCCATCCGTCCGACAAACAATACACGTGTCTCTCCACGACATATAGGACACTGTCACGGTTGGACATGGCATTCGTGTCGTCTGACATGTTGCGGGCGACATCCTCAGCTGAGATCCTCTCCCGTGGCGTGTCAGACCGCTACTACTGAAGATAAACGTGGCTCCCCAAGTAGGCCCAAGACTATGGAGATTATCCAAATATTGGATTATGGAAGACAAGATACAGGAAGCCATGCCTGAGGACCTATGTACCTATTGGATACACAACGGGGAGTCAGCTAACCCACAGGTCCTCTGGGATGCCTTTAAAGCTTGGGTCAGAGGCTCTTATATTAAAAAAATCGCGAACAGGCAACGAGAATACACGCAGTCCCTAAAACAACTGGAGGACAGGGCCACGACCCTAGAAAGGGAATATATTAGTCACCCTACTCAGGCAAATTACTCCCCCTGGCAGGGAACGCTTAGGGAGCTGTCGCTGCTCCGGATTGACATGACCAAGAAAGCCATGCTAGCGAGTGCCCAGAGGGTGTTTGAGTTTGGTGACAAAAATGGGAGACTGTTAGCTTGGTTGGCGAAGGGGCAACTCACCACGACCCATATAGGACAGCTAAGGGATGCAGGAGGGAACACTTTAACCACCCCTGAGGCTATTAGCGGCAGGTTTATGCAGTACTACCAGGACCTATACACTTCGAAAGTCACTTATGACGACGGGGACCTGTCATCATTTCTTGACGTAGTTGACCTCCCCCGGCTTACCCCCGACCAACAGAAGACCCTTGATAGGGACATTACCCTAGAAGAAGTCCAAATAGCAATAGGCTCTATGCAGTCAGGCAAATCCCCTGGCCCGGATGGAATCCCTATTGAATTCTACTCGGTCCATCAAGAACTGCTGGCCCCTAAGCTGGTCTCACTCTTTTCACAGTTTTCCCTACACGGCCAACTCCCGGACTCTATGGCCGAGGCAGTAGTGGTGTTGGTGCCCAAACCTTGTAAGGACCCGGAGGAATGTTCATCCTACAGGATGATTGATATTGATAAATGCAGATGCTAAATTAGTTGCCAAAATTCTGGCCCTTAGGCTGGCCAAAGTAATTGAGGATCTGGTTCATCACGACCAGACCGGGTTCATGCCGGGGAAGGGCACCGATATCAACATCAGAAGACTTTTCCTTAACTTGGGGATAACCCATGACAATAGCGGTACCAGAATCATTGCCTCCCTTGACGCGGAAAAGGCCTTTGATTCCGTTGAATGGAAGTATTTATGGGAGGTTCTTAGGAGGTTTGGGTTCGGCCCTAGGTTCCTAACATGGTTGGGTATGTTATATAAATCCCCTAGGGCCAGGATTTGCACCAATGACACCCTCTCAGAATTTTTTCTCCTCCAGAGGGGCACCAGACAGGGCTGCCCCCTGTCGCCCAGCCTCTTTGCTCTGGCTCTCGAACCCCTGGCTGCCAGAATTCGGGAGTCGGGGGAGATACGGGGGCTCCGGGTTGGCCCTCTGGAGGAGAAAATTTCCCTCTACGCGGATGACGCCTTGCTATACCTGCATGACGCTGAAGTATCCTTGCAGTCTGCCCTAGAGATTTTCAATGAGTTCGGGAAGTTTTCAGGAATCAACATTAATTGGGCTAAATCACTGCTATTTCCCTTGGACCCTCTGTCTAGGTCAGGGGGTATATCCTCTCCCTTGCAGTGGGTGGAGGAGTTTAAGTATTTGGGGATTGTGGTGTCCAGAGACGTCCAAGCCTTCCAGCGTCTTAACCTGCAACCGATTGTCACAAGACTCAGGGACCACTGTGCTAGGTGGAAGGACCTTCCTCTTAATTTATTGGGTCGTATTAGCGTCATCAAGATGTTATATCTACCTAGATTTAATTACATTTTTAGGAATTGCCCGGTGTGGCTCCCTGGCTCCTTCTTTAAGGAGCTTGAGGGGTTCATTGGGTCCTTCCTGTGGGGGAGAGCGTCCCCGAGGTTGGCCAGATCTACACTTCAACTCCCTGTACGCTGTGGAGGGCTGGCGCTTCCTAACTTCATGACTTACTACTGGGCGGCAATTCTTGTCACGGTGAGGTGGTGGTTCAAACAATCCAGATCGAATGCAGCCACGTGTCTAGAAGCAGCTATACTAGGCTCCCTGACTGAACTAGGTAACTTGGTGTACAGAGGACCAGCAGCTTACCCCTACCTCCCAAATGCCACCAAAGTGACCCTAAAGGTCTGGACTGCGGCTAGGAAGAGATTCCTGACGCCGTCTCAGTGGTCCCCTCACACCCCACTATGGGGTAATCCCTCCTTGAAACACCTCAGATCTATCCTGGACCCGCAACTCTGGGCCAATTATGGTATTAGGATTCTCCGTGACATACTCCGAGCGGGACTTTTGCTTCCTTTTCGGACCATGGTAGCGAAATTTGGTTTGCCAGCACACATGTTGTTTAGGTACTATCAACTGCGACACGCGGTCAGGGCTCAATTTCCAGAGGGGATAGTGTTGCAGTGTGACCCTGTTGAAGAAACCCTTGCCCAGAAGTCGCTGGCAAAAACCCTTTCCACCCTTTATTTTATTTTACTAGGTGTGGATTCTCCCAAGATGGACACCCTGTGGGGCAAATGGCACAAGGATATCCCGGACTTGGATAGGGAATTATGGGAAGAGTGCTTCGAGGATGGGGCAAAGTTAGTCATATCCTCTATAGATAGGCTAATACACACAAAATTTATGCACCGAGTATACTATACCCCCCAGAGACTACATAAGATTTACCTGCACAGGTCGTTCAGCTGCCCCAAATGTCGGGCCCCAGAGGGAACGTTTATACACATGTTTTGGCAGTGCCCGCTGATAGAGAGGTTCTGGACAGAAGTCTTTGAATGCATCAACATACGACTGCAGCTTGATGTGCCAGCGACGCCTGAACAGGCACTGCTGGGCATTCATGATGACGAGCAGAGGCCTAGGTATACTAGAATACTGATCTCTCTCCTGCTGTTCTACGCCAGAAAAGAGATCCTCAGGACTTGGATTTCTCCCTCCCCACCCACGCAGGCCTCATGGGATTCCGCAGTTAATGCAGTGCTCCCCCTATACAAACTGACGTACATCAATAGAGGATGCCCACAAAAATTCGACCGGCTTTGGTTGCCATGGGTTGAACAATTCTAATAAAAGAAGCTCGGAACACAGGGGCAAGCACAGTGGATATGCTGAAGGAGCGGCGGGGGCCCGGGTCCCCCCCCTTCCCTCCCCCCCCTCCCCTTTTTAGGGGTGGGGCTGAACATGAGATTATGCTTACTCCTCAGTTAGCCTTATAGGAGAAACGTTTTAGTTATGCTGAACTATATCTCTGATCGTTGAAGTAACTTGTTTTACCTGAATCTGATGTCATTGTCTGAACTATCTTGTACTGCCTTCCAATAGTTGTCACTGATTGATAAGATATTGTTTGCTGTATGATACCTTGTTCTGTAACGCTTTACTTAATAAAGACCAACCTTGTTATTAAAAAAAAAAGAAGCTTTAAAACCAGGACAAGAACCCACCACTGCCCGTGATTGCAAAATGAAGGAGCAGCAGTTTATGGATAGGGGGAAATCCCGTGTTCTCTCCTCTTACTGTCATGCAGTAGAGACTGCAACAGATTCCTGTTGTACAGGAATATAGAAGGTGGACATAAAGGCAGACAGAGGTTCTTTTTCTAAATAATTTCATTAAGGAAGTACAGCCAAATCTTGTTTGGCTGTACTTCTCTTGTGGATTACAGGTCATTCTGCACTCCTGTGACCTGTTTTTAGCAGACAGCGGGCTGAAGTCCGCTGTCTGGTGATGTCATAGAGCCAGTCCAAGCTCGGGCAAGATCACGTTGCATGCCTTAACCGACACCCGGCTCAGCCTCTTAGCGAGCTGCTGAGAGGCTGAGCCGGCCACTCCCGTACCTCCACAACTCAGCACTCCAGTGAGCGAGGAGGGGGGCAGAGCAGAGAGCGGTGACTCACAGTCAGCAGATCTCTGCTCAGGGAGCTCTGAGAACCGAGCGATGTGCGGTGTTTGATCACTCGGTTATTAATGTTAGTGCTGGTGGGGGACAGATGCAGCATCCACTTAGGTAAGTATAAATCTGCAGAAACCCCAAACCCCATGCTTCTCTTTTAACCCCTTTCCGACCAGCGCACGACGATGTACGTTGACAGATTGGCACGGACAGGCATAAGGGCGTACAGGTACGCTCAAATACCACCAAAAGAAAGCTCTATTTGTGGGGAAAAAAAGGACGTCAATTTTGTTTGGGAGCCACGTCGCATGACCGCGCAATTGTCAGTTAAAACAAGCGCGGCTTTTTGTTATATTCTGTCTGTTTATTGCGTATATCTTGCAATTTTTCAGCTGCTGCTTATTATCACTTTTCATTTACACAAAACTTCATATGGTATTTAAATGATCAATATCACTAATTTCTAGGATTTTTTAGTTAAGGATTAGCGTGGTGTTGACTTCCTTTTTTCATCAGTTAAAACAAGGCAGTGCCGAATCACAAAAAGGGGCCTGGTCCTTTGGCTGCAAATTGGTCCGGTCTGAAAGTGGTTAATGGTGGTCTTTTACATTTGCCTACAGTTCTGCTTTAAAAAGTACATCCTTCCAAATGAATCACCTCTCATAATTACTTCAGATCCATGTAGGAAGAGCTACCTCGGAAGTTGCTGGCCTTGTTCCTTATTTTCACTTACTTCTGCAAATGCACTCTGCATATTGACAAGCATTGCCGTCAGTTTTTGGATATTTAAATTTTGAATAAATTATGCATCAGTCACAGCATAATTTCTTGTATTCTTCTCTCATTGATGCCTAGACTCTAGAAGCCAACCAGTAAGACCATTCAATTTTCCTTTTATATGACAGGCTCCATCTGATGTCTGAAATCCAATGCCTGGCTCAGGGCCTCATTAATTCCTATCTACAATTCCTGAACTCTGTTGTTCTCTTGCCTAAGCCTGGAGAGAATTTATGGTAATTATTTATTTTCACTGCTAAAGTAAACTTGTTCTCACTATGGGTATAGCAGGTTGACACGCGAGCTCCGCGGTAGGCAAAGTAAATTGGCTGCTTTTATCATGCTCCACCCTTTCTCCTCAAACCACTGCATGAGATAATAATACAATATGTATGATTATGGTGTATACAAGACACTCAAGACACTCCGACCTGCCTCACACAATTAGAAGTTCGGCAAATGAGAGCTTCCTGGGCCTTTACTTTGTTGCAGGGAGTGTACTTAGCCCTAGGAAATGACTAACTTTCAGACAGTTGAGACAAAGTTTTTAGGGTCTTAACTTGTTAAAATAATGCAGTCTCAGCTCATAAGGATAGCTGCATGTGCTCTTTTTTTAGCTGTTTTGTTTTCCTGTTAAAGCAAAAATTTGTACAAATATTTGGGCTGTAATGTCCTTATGGAGGGGGTCTGTCTCCTGTTGGAGCTCAGAGGTAATAAATGTTAGACATGTGCAATTAGTTTAGTTTTTTTTCGTTTTTCGTTTTTTTTTCGTTATTTTCGTTCATTCGTTATCGTACGAATGAACGAATGATTCGCTAAAAATTTTAACGAATAGCGAATCGTTCAAATCGGACGAATCCGAAGACAACGAAAATCCGAAAAAAACGAATTAGAAACAACGAATCTACGAAAGAAGAAAATCCGAAAAACGAAAACAGGAACAACGAAAATCAAAATGAACGAAAAAATTTCTACATTCGTAACTTTTTTTTTTTCGATTCGTAATTTTCCGTGTCTCTTACAATGGCACTGCTTAACGTCCTTCGAATGGATTGAATGAAAAAATTCGTACATTCGTAACTTTTTTTTTCGATTCGTAATTTTCCGTGTCTCTTAAAATGTAATAATAGCATACACATTACATAAAATTATGAATTATGCTCCGATTACGAATCTACGAATGTTACGAATGTTACGAATGTACGAATAAATACGAATGCGTCCGAATTTCGAATAAACGAATAAACGAAAATTAAACTAACGGAAAAATGAATCAACGAAAGAATAACTCTAACGAATTTACGAATCGTTACGAATACGAACACCGACGACGTACGAATTTACGAATCCTTACGAATCAACGGAAACGAAAAAAAAGAAACGAAAATAAACACATTTTTTTTGTTGTCTAATAAATGTCACTCTCTCCAGGCAGTTGAAGCAGGGTAAAACTATCACTTAACAAAACCTTTGGTCTATTTTTTCATGTAACCCTGACAGCACCTTTGTTCTATGACAGCCTTTGAGCATGATATCAGCACAGATTAAAAACTGATACTTATTTATTTATTTATTAAAATGCTTAACCACTTAAGCCACGGACCAATTTGCAGCCAAAGGACCAGGCCCCTTTTTGCGATTCGGCACTGCATCGCTTTAACTGACAATTGCGCGGTCGTGCGACGTGGCTCCCAAACAAAATTGGCATCCTTTTTTTCCTGTAAATAGAGCTTTGTTTTGGTATTTGATCACCTGTGGTTTTTAGTTTTTGCGCTATAAACAATAATAGAGCGACAATTTTGAAAAAAATGCTATATTATTTTACTTTTTGCTATAATAAATATCCCCAAAAAATATATAAAAAACTTTTTTTCCCTCAGTTTAGGCCAATACGTATTCTTCTACATATTTTTGATTGGTTTGCGCAAAAGTTATAGCGTTTACAAAATAGGGGATAGTTTTATAGCATTTTTATTAATATTTTTTTTTTACTAGTAATGGCAGCGATCAGCAATTTTTATTGTGACTGCGACATTATGGCGGACACATCAGACATTTTTGACACATTTTTGGGACCATTGTCATTTATAAGGCAATCAGTGCTATTTAAATGCACTGATTCCTGTGTAAATGACACTGGCAGTGAAGGAGTTAACCACTAGGGGGTGGGGAGGGGTTAAGTGTGTGTGTGTTTTTTAACTGTAGGGGGGCGTGGCTTGGCGTCTGACGTCACTGATCATCTTTCCCTATAACAGGGAACAGACGATCAGTGACAGGCTCAGTAGGAAGTACGGGGAGAGGTTTGTTTACACAGACCTCTCCTCGTTCTTCAGCTCTGTGACCCGATTGCGGGACACCAGCGGCGATCGGGTCCGCTGGTCCCGCGGCCACGGTCACGGAGCTCAGGACCGGGTCGCGAGCACAGGTACGTACTTGTGCCCAGCCGTGCCATTCTGCCGAAGTATATCGGCGTGAGGCGGTCCTTAACCACTTCAGCCCCGGACCAATTGGCAGCCAAAGGACCAGGCCCCTTTTTGCGATTCGGCACTGCGTCGCTTTAACTGACAATTGCGCGGTCGTGCGACGTGGCTCCATAACAAAATTGGCGTCCTTTTTTTACCACAAATAGAGCTTTCTTTTGGTGGTATTTGATCGCCCCTGCGTTTTTTATTTTTTGCGCTATAAACAAAAATAGAGCGGCAATTTTGAAAAAAAAATGCAATATTTTTTTGCTTTTTGCTATAATAAATATCCCCAAAAAATATATAAAAAAACATTTTTTTTCCTCAGTTTAGGCCGATACGTATTCTTCTACATATTTTTGGTAAAAAAAATCGTAATTAGCGATTATTGATTGGTTTGCACAAAAGTTATAGCGTTTACAAAATAGGGGATCGTTTTATAGCATTTTTATTAATATTTTTTTTTTTACTAGTAATGGTGGCGATCAGCGATTTTTATTGTGACTGCGACATTATGGCGGACACATCGGACATTTTTGACACATTTTTGGGACCATTGTCATTTATACAGCAATCAATGCTATTTAAATGCATTGATTCATGTATAAATGACAGTTGTAGTGAAAGAGTTAACCACTAGGGGGAGGGGAGGGGTTATGGGTTCTGACGTGTGTGTGTTTTTTTACATTAGGGGGCGGGGCTGACGTCTGACGTCATTGATCGGCTTTCCCGATGACCGGGAACAGCCAATCAATGACAGGCAGAGTAGGAAGCGCGGGGAGAGGTTTGTTTACACAAACCTCTCCCCGTTCTTCAGCTCCGTAGCCCGATCGCGGGACACCAGCGGCGATCGGGTCCGCTGGTCCCGCGGCCGTGGTCACGGAGCTCCCGACCTGGTCGCGAGAGCGCCTCTGGCGGCGCGCTCCCGACCCACGAGCAGGCATTTAAAGGGCCACGTACAGGTACGTGGTTTTGCCTGCCCGTGCCATTCTGCTGACGTATATATGCAGTGGGCGGTCGGGAAGCGGTTAAGTGGTTAACCTACGCAGTCTTACCTGAAGGCCTCGATGCGCAAAAACAAAAAAGGACATTGACATTAAAAGACCTTAAAAAAAACAACAAACCAGCATAGCAAGATACAGAATAAAAGCCAGGGAGTCTGTCCATCACACCACAATTAAAAATTAGGTGACTCCAAAAGCTTGTAAAAAAAGTACGGTTTTAATTTCTTTCGATATTTCAAAAAGTCACTCTCAAGTCTCAGTTTCAGAGGCAAGGAGTTCCAAAATACAACTCCTTGTACTTCACTCGTTCTCCCTCCACATGTTTTCTTTTAAAATTTTGGAATCTTCAGTATGGCCAAGTTTGCCGATCTCAAGGATCGGGTAGGCACATACTTGCCAAATTTTTCCTTCAGATACTCTGGGCCACGTCCATGCAATGCCTTATGGACAAGACATCCAGTTTTAAACAGAACCTGTTCTTTCACAGGCAGCCAATGCAGGACTCTAAGGGATGGAGTGATATGGTCACGGCGACCAACACCTGTCAGTAACCTTGCTGCGGTATTCTGAATCAACTGGAGCTTGTAAATGGTACAAGCAGGCACTTCTGCACTGACAGGGAGAGAATACAAGAAAGTAATTAAAAACATATCACTGTTTCTTCTGGCGAGTAACAGAGCTCTGTATACAACAGCCTTAACCCCTTTGCGCCTAAGAGTAAAACAAATCTAAATGCCTAAGCACAATTTTTCCACTTTGACATGTGTTAGTAAAACTGTACATATTATCTATTAACTACTTTGTGCATCCAGGTGGATTATACCATGTTTTTTTAAAGACAAATTGGGCTTTCATTCGGTGGTAAATGGTAATAGATATCTCCTGATTTTTTTTTTATTATCAAAGGAAAACTGGCACGAAATAGTCAAATATGTATAAATATTTTTAAAGTTAGCTATATATTTCTTGCTACTACCATAACCTACTGTTGGGGACTTTTAGACCCGGACGGCTGGGGAACTCCCTACAAAGTCTTGGGAACACACAGAGACATCACACACAAGGTAGAGTCAAAGCATGTTGATTTGTTCAGAGGATTTCCAGAGTTTATATACAGTATAAGCAATAGGGGGATTGGTTTAAGGTTAGTTTTCGATATGACTCAGCTTCACAGGACTAGGTACTGTGAATATATCCTAAACGTGCACTGTTATGGAGACATTCACATTGCATGCAGCCGGTGTCGTCACCGGTGTATGTTCTCTGAAGGTCTGGCATACGGTGCTGGACCTTCAGAGCCCGTGTCATAAACGCCGGCTCCCATGCACATGCACGGGTGTGACATCATCGCGCCCCCAGCTGCTTATGTAGCTGGAGGCCGCAAACACGGATGTGAGATTGTGTAAAGATGAAAGCCCTGTCAGTGGTGGCAGCGCACCACTGGAGGGCTTTATTTAAGGTAAGTCTTGCACAATGTGCTAGTATGCGATGCATACTAGCACATTATGATGTTGCCTTGCAGGATTGCCTTCTTAAGCTGTGGTTTACTACTACTTTAAGGTATAGGCATAAAATCACATAAAATAATTCAGTGTGTTTTTTACAGCATAAGGTTAATTAGGTTGTTGCAAAATAAATGGGTGGCACGTTGCAGCTGGATATAGGCAACCTCATGGCTCCGGGGGCCGTGAGGTTGCCTATATCCAGCTGCAATGTGTCAGACATTTATTTTTGCAACAATCAAATTTTTGATGGTTGACACAGGGAATATTGTCGCCTCCTTGCATCTGCTTTTCTTGATTAAAAGATTGTTTCTGGTCTTCTTTATCTCTCCTACGGTCAATAAATACCGCCCAGGGACTGCTGGTGGAGGCACACAGGTGGTGCAGCAGGTCATTGTGTAAATTCCCTATTTAAGTGAATAGGAATTACCCCTTGGGGTTGCATATTTTGTCAGCAATTTTTCTCCTGAGGAAACCAAAGTTGGTGAAACATGCCGAGAAAAACATATGAAGTTGTCAACGAAGAGACATAATGGTTGTCATTCTGTAAAAAAATGCATTGAATGATTTTATGTGATTTTATGAATTCCTTCATAAAATTGTTATATCTTTTAAAATTGTTTTGTGGCACCTAAAAAGACCTGCTTATATTGGTTGATGTAGTGTTGTATATTTGGGATGTGGTACAGGTGATATTGTCATCCAAACCTACCAGATATGTTTTCATCTTCCTTCATAATTATCTATATATTTTATTAAAACTATATTTTAAAGTTTATTATTTATGATCAGGGACCTTGAAGACTTATATAAAAATGATCCACTGAAGTTGCATTTGAGGCTACATCAGCACAATCAGCACAAATGGTTGATATATTTGCATTATATTTTTGTGTTGCTTCAGCACAGTTCTAATATAACATATAAAATAAACTCATATAAAATCAGTAAATGATATTGTTTGTTCCATGCTGTTTTACTGCAATTTTCTTCTGGAGGACAAATGTACTTATTACCAAAATAGGGGTCACAAGTGGGCAATCAATTGTACACTGTGGAAGCATGATTTGCATTTTTTATAGTTCTTATATAAGTTCCTATACTTAAACAACCAAATGGCCATACATGATACTAGCAGTAATGTTGCCTATTAATAATAATAATAATACTAATTAAAAAAAAAATTATATTGTTTCAAACTATCTACTTGCAGCTGAATTTGGAGTGTCTCTGCTCCAAAGATGCAATAATAAAATAACACTAAAGCCAACAGTGCAGGTCCAAGCTAGCAAAAAATGCAGTGCCTTGAAAAAGTATTCACCCCCTTGGCATTTTTCGTGCATTGTTGCCTCACAACCTGGATTAACATGGATTGTTTGAGGATTTGTGTCATTTAATTAACAGAACATGCCCACAACTTTGAAGATTTTTTTTTTTTAATTATTGTGAAGCATACAACAAATAGGACAAAATAACAGAAAAAGTCAATGTGCATAACTAATCACCCCCCTATAGTCAATACTTTGTAGAGCCACCTTTTAAGGCTATCACAGCTCCAAGTCGCTTTGGATAAGTCTCTATGAGCTTGCCACATCTTACCACTGGAATTTTTGCCCATTCCTCCTTGCAAAACTGCTCCAGCTTCTTCAAGTTGGATGTTTTGCGCTTGTGAACAGCAATCTTTAAGTCTGACCACAGATTTTCTGTTGGATTGAGGTCCGGGCTTTGACTAGGCCATTCCAACACACATTTATGTGTTTCCCCTTAAACCACTCAAGTGTTGCTTTAGCAGTGTGTTTGGGGTCATTGTCCTGCTGGAAGGTGAACCTCCGTCCTAGCCTCAAATCACACATAGAGTGGTACACACAGAGTGGTATAGGTTTTGCTCAAGAATATCCCTGTATTTAGCACCATCCATATTTCCCTCACTCTGACCAGTTTCCCAGTCCTGACTGGTGTTCTTTGGGTGATGTGATGTGTTGGGTTTGCAGCAGGCGTAGCGTTTTCTTTGATGGCCAAAAAGTAAAATTTTAGTCTCATCAGACCAGTGCACCTTCCTCCATACATTTTGGGAGTCTCCCACATGACTTTTCACAAACTTAAAACGTGCCATTTTGTTATTTGCTGAAAGTAATGGCTTTCTTCTGGCCACTCTGCCATAAAGTCCAACTCTATGGAGCGTATGGCTTATTGTCATCCTATGTACAGATACTCCAGTCTCTGCTGTGGAACTCTGCAGCTACTCCAGAGTTACCTTAGGTCTCGGTGCTGCCTCTCTGATTAATGCCCTCCTTGCCTGGTCAGTGAGTTTAGGTGTAAGGCCATCTCTTGGCAGGTTTGCTGTTGTGCCATGTTCTTTCCATTTGGGTATGATAGATTTGATGGTGCTCCTAGGGATCATAAAATATTTGGATATTTTTTTTTATAACCTAAACCTGACTTGTACTTCTCAACATTGTCCCTTACTTGTTTGGAGAGTTCCTTTGACTTCATGGCAGTGTTTGGTTAGGTGTTGCAGCCTCTGGGGCCTTTCAAAAAGGTGTGCATATGTAATGACACTTAGATTGCACACAGGTGGACATCATTTCACTAATTATGTGACTTCTGAAGGTAATTGGTTGCACCAGAGCTTTTTATGGGCTTCATAACAAAGGTGGTGAATACATACGCACATGGTTTTATGTATATATGTTTAAAATTTTACTTCACCAACTTAGACTATTGTGTTCTGATCCATCACATATAATTCAGATTAAAAAAACATTGAACTAAAAGTGGTAATGTAACAAAATAGGTAAAAAGCCAAGGGGGTGAAGACTTTTGCAAGGCACTGTATTACTAAAACACAGGACACCTCCAGTACCAAGTACAAGCAAAGGGGCTCCTAAACATGTAAACACTGTGGCAGCCAATCACAGTGGTCACAAGATCGGAAGTCTGTTCGACCCCCAGAGCGCAGAGAGAGGGACTTGGCAGGTAGGGGTTAAAAAGCACTTTTACTCACCTTATCCTGCGCTTCCCCGGCATGATCATCATGGACAGGCCCTCAGTATCCTCACATAGAATGCAGGACCAGCAGGTCCTGCATTGTAAGGGATGATGTCAGAGCGTCTGCCACTAATGGATTGCCAAAAAGAAGCGGCTATGGGGACTGGTCGCACAAAGAGGAGGAAGCCTGTTGGCGTGAGGGATTATAATAAGTAAAACTGCCTTTTTATGGTACCCTACACAAATACTAGCAAAAAATACTACTGAAACAAAAAATACTACTGAAAAACAGGACTCCACCAGTACCAAGTACACAGAACACCACCAGTACCAGATCCTGCATTGTAAGCGATGATGTCAGAGTGTCTGCCACCAATGGATTGCCAAAAAGAAGTGGCTTTGGGTCGCACAAAGAGAAGGAAGCCTGTTGGGGCGAGGGATATAAGTAAAACTGCCTTTTTATGGTACCCTACACAAAAACCTGTATTTAATCCATGCAGTGGGAGGGACTATGAATTTACCCTGGAGTTCAGATATAAACCATGAAAAAATCCAGGCATTTCCAAAGCTATAAACTCTGTATTGTTTTATTGAGCAGTGGAGGTTCTTATATAAATGTTAGCATCTACCATTCATCTCCGTGAATCTGACTCTACTAGAAACACAAATGGCTTTTCATTAAATAAATGAAAATGAAAACGAAAATGAATGCCTTGTGCAAACATCTTGAAAGTAATCAAATCAGTACCTTAAATTGGGATCAATATCAGCAAGTTGCATCCCTCCCTGGGCCAAAGGGACATGTAATGCAATATAAATCAATGTTTGATTAGATTAGAATAAATAGAGCATTGTCTTTACCGTAACAATGTCTAGGCCAGGCACTTTGCTTTACTTTTTCTTTTTTCTCAGAAGTCAGGATATGTGGGAGCAGGACTGAACAAAAGAGCCTTTACTATGTGCACACTGAAACACATTGGAGTGTACGTCTGACACAGGATAAAGGTCTATATTAGACAGTTTATATGCTATTTACAAAGGTTTACAAAGGCATTGGACACATAGTATGCCATAGTGGGCCATGTATGCAGTCAATCTACCAGAAGGCGTAATAAATTATGAGTTTATTTACTTACAAATATTAGTATGCATTATTAAAGTGGTAGTAACCCCCCCTTTGTTATTTTTACCTACAGGTAAGCCTTGTTATAGGTAAAATGAATATCTCCTAAATGTGCACCCTTTAGGAGAAACTCACCCTGCATGCAGCCAATGACATCAGTGACGCATGCGCTCTAAAGATCCGGCGTACCTTGCTCGGCCAATCACACAACCGGAGCACGCAAACCTAGCACATTATACAATTGTCTTACAGGTGTTTTTTTTTTTTCTTCTACACACAGATTACAACCGATTTCACATAGAATGTATTTACAAGACGTCATCACACAAGTATGCACCCAGAAACATTGGTTTATGCAGTCCAATTAAAAAGTAATGTATGTGGTTGCAACATAGTTGGTCAGCATTTCCATTGTTACAAAAAGGGAACAAAGAGGCGACATATCGCCTTTCAAACGCCCTTTAAACCACTTCAGCCCCGGAAGGGGGTAAACCCTTAATGAAAGGGGGTAAACCCTTAATGACCAGGCCATTTTTTGCGATACGGCACTGCATTATTTTAACTGACAATTGTGCAGTCGTGCGACACTGTACCCAAATAAAATCGATGTTTTTTTTTTCCCCACAAATAGAGCTTTCTATTGGTTGTATTTGATAACCTCTGGGGTTTTTTATTTTTTTTTTGATTGGTTTGCGTAAAAATTTCTTCATTAGTTTAGGCCGATATGTATTCGTCATATTTTTGGTAAAAAAAAACAAAATATTGATTGGTTTGTGTAAACGTTATAGCATCTACAAAATAGGGAACATATTTATGGCTTTTTTTTTTTTTTTTTTACTTGTAATCGCGACGATCAGCGATTTTTAGCGGGACTGCGACATTGAGGTGGACAGATCCGACACCTAACTGACATTTTTTACACTTTTTTGGGAACCAGTGACATTAATACAGTGATCAGTGCTGAAAATATGCACTGACATTGTACTAATGACACTGGCAGGGAAGGGGTTAACATCAGGGGCGATCAAAGGGTTAACTGTGTTCCTGATTAGCAGGAACACTAGATCACAGCATCCATGCCTGACAGCATGGCAGTCTGCTTGTTTACATCGGCAGACTGTCGTTTTGTCTCTGCGGGGAGCAATCACAGGTGCCCAGTGGACATTATGTCTGCCGGGCCCGCCGATTGGCTTCCCCTGTGGCCAATCAGCGTGTAATCGTGGCTCCGGCGCCGCGTGCACACCCCCCAGTGGCCATTGACAAAATCACACACAGGTATGTGATTTTGCGTAATAGAGCTGCCTTGCTGCAGTATATGTACTGCATGCAGTCGTGAAGTGGTTAAAAAGGAGGTCCCCTTTTGAAGGTGTGGAAATGATAACCGCACATCTAAACGAGCCTTTAAGCCGACCGTAGATGGTTTGAATCTCATATGGGCAAGCTGAATATACCCAAGATTGATCAACTTGAGTGCAACCAGCCTGTCAGATTTATAGCTGCTAGCAATAATTACTGTGTTTTCCTGGCGTCAGCACACACAGTGGAGAGGGGACTCTCCACTGTCAGAGTACAGAGTACTGATCCGCGGCTTCAGCCACTGAACGACAAAAGTTTTCCAACATTACCATTCAACAGAAGTTGATCTAATAATCGACTTCTGTCGAATAGGAACGGAACACATGGCTTGAAATTTTAGTTTAAATTTTGATCCATCTATAGCCAGCTTTAGTTTTGGATAAAGAGGGGATGGGTTAGAATCTTTGTCAGGATTTAACTATTATGCAGAGATACTTTTGAAAGATTCCCCTCACATTCTAGAACATTTTCCCAGCCAGAAAGTGGGGGGAATTCTTTAACAGCGACACAGACAGAAATAAAAATTATTTTCTTTAGTAGAATGGTAAAATCTAGAAGCCCTTTCAGATTTTAATTTCTGCCTGTGTCCTTGTTGCTGATTTTTTCCTAATTTTTTGTCTGGTGAAACCATTGTTAGCAGGACAAGTGATTAAATCTCTATAACAGATATAGCAGTACAAACCGACAGAAGCTATAATCCTTTTCCACGCTATCTAAATCTAGAAAAAAATTGTTTTTGGCTTGACATACAGTTCAAACTTTTGACAAATTATTCCACAATGCTTTTAGCAATAAAACTCAACTCTGGTCTTCAAAGGCTGACAGTCAGTTCAGCTCTTTTCATGGACTAACAGTAGAGATAATAAAAGCCGAATTGCAATATCAAGCCTTTTCAATTCTTTAAAGTCCAGATTTTAAATGCCTTTATATATATTTTTTACTCAGTCAAACCACTGCTTTCTGACCTCACACTGCAGTGGTCAATGATAGCAGAGTTGAATTACAGAATGCTGATTACAGAATGCACTGGGTCTGCCTCTGGTGTCCATTAGACTGTACAGGCATACCCCACTTTTAAGTACACAATGGGGTTTATTTACTAAAGCTAGAATGTGCAAAATCAGGCTCACTTCTGCATAGAAAACAATGAGCTTCTAACCCCAGCTTGTTCAATTAAGCTTTGGTAATAAAACCTGGAAGCTCATTGGTTTCTACGCAGAAGTGAGTCTGATTTTGCACTTTCTAGCTTTAGTAAATAAACCCCATTGTGTACTTAAAAGTGGGGTATGCATGTACAGTGAAAATTAGGTACCCTGTTCAACTACTGTAACAGGAAAATAGGAGTAAGATGATGAAAATGTAAATTGTTAATACAATGCCTATCTGAATGCATATCCACTATATTTTTGGTGGCTTCAGGTGGGGTTTAATGCAGTCTTCTTGCCTGTAACTAATGTACTCAGCTCTGCCTCTACCCACATGGTAGCAGAGGCAGATATAACATGTATGCAAGCTTTGCAGCTACACAAGGACATTCTCTGGGATTTAGGAGTCCAGTTATACCAAATGAGAGTCAGATGAATGCTGAGACCCTGTTCTTTTATCATGTGGCTGAGGATACTAATTTCTATTTACCAGTCTTTCTATACACAGTGAATCGTTTTTTTTTTTTTTTTTACTTGGTAAGCAGTTGAATGGAAGGCCCAAGATTAGTCTTGGGGTCCCTTGGCATCCACCAGTGCATGATAGTATGGTAAATATGTACTAATCAGGCCTTCAGAGAATTACAGTTGAGCACTCTTGGCCTATAACATCTCTGATATTGTACACTTGTTCAAGTAGATCCCTCTTCCGAGTTTTGTTATTGTTCATTTTTTTGTGGAGTTTGCTATTTGCACCACGTTATCCTTTCTTGCATAAGGCTGCCCATAGATGGTTAGAATCTTGGCTGGTTCAGCAAGAACTGACTGAGATTCAAACAATGTATGGGTAGGCTGAATGTACTAGCGGCTGGTATAGTCGCTAGCAATAATCACTGTGTTCTTCAAGAGGGGACGGCCCCCCGCCTGCTGGGAGAACACAATGGCTCAGTGGGAGGGATTCCCCTGTCAACACTGTCTGTTGCAGGAGAGAAATTTATTCTGTCTATGGTCGGCTTAAGTCTTTCTATATTGGTGATTTAAAAATTAATGGATTAATAATTATAATAATATTTGACATCAGCACAATATAAAACCTCTTCTATCTAAGTATGGCAACTGATAGAAAGTTTATAATTCATATCCTTTTATACCTTGAAATACAGCCCTTTTAAACTTGGTATCTCAGGAATAATAAATAATAATTATAATAGTAATAGATGTCGATTCAAAATAAAACCTTGTATAACCAATTTTGGCACCTCAGAGAAAGTTCCATAATACATTTGTCCTTTTAAATCTCACACAATGCAGTAAATATCCTTTCCATTAGCATTTCCGTTTTAATTGTCATATTCAGTTAAAGAAATGTTTTACTCTGGAATAATAGAATTTTTATTACACATATGCTTTTTTCGTTGTTTGTAATGGAAGGATTTTGTAGATGAAGATGTCATTTTGTAAAGTAACTGAAAATTATTTGGAAATTAAGGGACTAAGTGCAAAGAAATATTGTATTCATTTTATAATACTTTGCTCCTAGTGAGGAAACAACAACCACTTTAAAAGTTTGTTCTTTAGTATTTATCCTAAAAGCTCCTGTTTTTACAGCAGCCTTGGCGAGTACACTGCAAATACTATGCCTTGAAATTAATTCATTTAGTAAATGCCATGAGGTAGACCTGCCCTTTATTGACAAAAAACGCATTGTCAGGATTCAAATGGTCAAGTTATAGGTCAGGGGCTTCCAAGGGAAACATTTCATTGTGACATTTGCCATCATTTTTTCTTATTCGGGTGATATAATAAACCTGATGCAACATTTGACATATAGTCTTTAAAGTGAAATAAATGAAAACCACACTAGTTCATAGGTTTATATATCTGTAAAAAGAAGCAACAACAGTTTACATGGGATTCATTTGGCCCAAAAAATTATTTAAAAGGCCTATCCCTCCAATACATGTCTATTGTACCATGCACTTATGTTAAAAGGTTTTTTTTGTATTGCTTCCTTTACGTGAAATATGCAGTGTTTCTGCCAGTCCCCCTTCGTTCCAATTTAAAACTGACAACGCTTGTCATGAGAGCTCATCCTTCCCAGTGTGGACAATACATGTTTGGAGCAAAGTATGTTAAAAATACAAAATAATAAGACTGTCTTCCTTTAAAACCACAGTTTTTTTATAAGCAAACTCTTCAATAATTTATAGGAAAAATGCTTACAAGTAGTTTGTAGCAAAATAAAGCTAAACAGTGCATTTTTTCTTATGTCAGACTGAAAAAGTACAGTTGTGGATGAAAACGTGACAGAAGAATTGGCCCCAACTAGAGCATGGGATATTACAGTAACAGTAACAGTAATGCCTCGTACACACGTACGGACTTTTCCCGGCGGACCTAAGTCCAGCGGACTAAAAAGCGAACGGACTTGACCACACACGATCACGCAAAAAGTCCGGCGGTTCACGCGATGACGTACAGCACGTACGACGGGACTAGAAAAAGGAAGCTCGAGATCCCAAACGACACCCTTTGGGCACCGTCAGCTGATCTCGTGTGTATCGCGTGTTAGTTGACGTTTGGTTAGAGACGATTCGCGCTTCTCAGACTTCTGCTTAATTCGTTCGCTTCTGCCGTTCAGTTTGTGCTTGTGAGGTTTGTATCTGGCTTTCAGTGCGTGTGGATCAGTTCCTACCTGTTCTCAGGCCGTTCTGGTCCGCTCGTTCCTGTTTTTCAGGTCGTTCTTCATAGGCCTTGCTGTTCTTCAGTGCGTTCTGTTAAGTTGTTTGTTTGATCAGCCGACCGTTTTGAAGCCATGGAGTGTGGACGTACTCGGGAACGAGTTCGTGCTGTGCAGGGGCTCGGTGTTGCGGTTAACACCTTGGCACGAGCCCAGTCCATGAACAGGGTGAGGAGGAGTTCATGGACCAAGAATTGGTTGCGCCAGCGTGACCAATTCTCGCATATGCCTTTGCTCCGTGAGATCCGTGAGAATAATCCTGATGATTTCAGGAATTATCTCCGGATGACGGACCCCATTTTTCACCATCTGTTGGCTTCGCTGTCCCCTTATATTACCAGGCAGAATACCTGCATGCGGCAAGCCATCAGTGCGGAGCAGAGGCTAGTCGCCACGTTGCGTTACTTGGCGACGGGGAGAAGCTTGCAGGACCTCAAGTTCACGACAGGCATCTCCCCCCAGGCTCTGGGGCTCATTATTCCAGAGACCTGTTCTGCCATTATCCACGTCCTGCAGGAGGAATACATTAAGGTAAGTCTTCTCTTTTAAAATTACCTATGTCTTGTATGTTTGCTAATGTAGTGCATCAATGTCATCATTAGCTAATTTCCATGATAGGACTATTCTATGAATGTCCCCTATTCCTTTTTTTTTTTTTTTTTGTTTTTTTGTCTAGTATTTTATGGTTGACTTATCGAAATAGCTTTAAGATTGTATTATTTAGTGGGTCTCATGCATATTTCCTTGCACCAACCTCCCCAGCATGGAAGCTTGGCCCCCTAAACACCCTAGCCTAGTCACTTTCTTTTTTAAAAAATGTATATTACCAGCTCCATTGTACTGCTTTACTCACCCCCCTTTCACCCCTTTCACCCCCCTTGACCCTCATTTTTAAATTGATTGCATGTGGTTTTGGTCAGCTTGTAATTAACCCACCCCCCCCCCACACCCCTGATAATTAATTGCATGTGGTTTTGGTCAGCTTGTAATGAACCCACCCCCCCCCCCACACCCCCTGATAATTAATTGCATGTGGTTTTGGTCAGCTTGTAATTAACCCACCCCCCACCACCCCCTGATAATTAATTGCATGTGGTTTTGGTCAGCTTGTAATTAAACCCACCCCCCCACACCCCCTGATAATTAATTGCATGTGGTTTTGGTCAGCTTGTAATTAAACCCACCCCCCCCCCCACACCCCTGATAATTAATTGCATGTGGTTTTGGTCAGCTTGTAATTAACCCACCCCCCCACACCCCCTGATAATTAATTGCATGTGGTTTTGGTCAGCTTGTAATTAACCCACCCCCCCCACACCCCCCTGATAATTAATTGCATGTGGTTTTGGACAGCTTGTAATTAACCCACCCCCCCCACACCCCCTGATAATTAATTGCATGTGGTTTTGGTCAGCTTGTAATTAACCCACCCCCCCACACCCCCTGATAATTAATTGCATGTGGTTTTGGTCAGCTTGTAATTAACCCCCCCCCCCCACACACACCTTTAATTAATTGCATGTGGTTTGTGTCAGCTTGTAATTAACCCCCACCCCCCACACACACCTTTTAATTAATTGCATGTGTATTGTGTGACCTTACAATTATTACTCCCCACCCACATCCCCATTATTATCTTCTCTGGTCCATCAGAGGGGTCATCAATCAGAGATTTGTCCCTTTTATCCTTAATCTTTTGGCTTTATTTCAAGGACTTACAAAATAAATACATATGTTCTTCCAAATTGTTTGTTAATTTGTTGCATTTAGTTTGGTGTTTTGCCTGGTTTTTAATTTGAATTGTATCTTTCTGTTTGACTTCACAGTGTCCCTCCACGCCACAGGAATGGCAGACTGTGGCTTCCCAGTTTGCTGCCCGTTGGGACTTTCCCAACTGCGGAGGGGCGATTGACGGCAAACATGTGCGAATTGTGCCCCCACCCCATTCGGGGTCATACTATTGGAATTATAAGGGGTTCCATAGTATCGTGTTGATGGCGGTGGTGTCGGCACAATATGACTTTCTGTATGTGGATGTGGGGAAAAACGGCCGGATGTCGGACGGAGGAGTCTTCAACCACACGGAGTTCGGTCATCGTCTCCAGACTGGTGGGCTGGAGCTGCCACCAGATGAAGATAATGTGGAGGGACTCCCCTTCGTCTTCATTGCCGACGAGGCGTTCGGTCTGGGTGACCATCTGATGAGGCCATTTCCCCAACGATCCCTCACCCCTGAGAGGAGGATTTTTAATTATCGGTTGGCCAGAGCAAGAAGGGTGGTGGAAAATGCCTTTGGTATTATGGCCAACCGTTTCAGATTGCTCCTTACATCCCTACATCTGGCAGAGTACAAACTGAATACTATTATTCTTGCATGCTGTGTCATGCACAATTATTTACGCAAACATTCAGGAACATACTCCTTACCAATTGGCCCTGAGGCCGGAGTGGAAGGCAACATGACAGGGCTGGATAATCGCCCTCTTGGTTCGGCACCACAATCAGCCCAGCAAGTGCGGGACCTTTATTTACAGTATTTTAATGGTAGGGGGGCCATTGAAATGGCAGCAGACCCTTAAACCATCTTTTTGATTTACAAAGAATAAATACAGTTATTTATGTTTGAAATATTGGTAGTTTCGTATTGTTTTGCTTTTAATTTGGCCTGTTTTATATGTTGTCCTAGTGCACATCTTAATAGTGGCAAACTTGTTTTGCGTTTAGTAAATAAGCCCCCTTTGTCAATGAACCACAACATGTTTTTGTCAAACTGGTAGTATTTAAAAAGAAGAAGCCACACATTGTTTAATTTGTGCAAACATTTTTTTTTTATTCTAGTGCACATCCAAACCTTTTTTATGTTTTTTCTTTTTTTTCTTTTTTTGTTTTTTTGGTATTTTTGGTTAATTTTTTTTTTTTTTTTTTTTTTAAAAAAAATTTTTTTTTTTTTTTTTATGTTATCTTTTTTACATTTTTTTGGTGTTTTTCTCACAACATATTTTTTTTATTTTTGAGATTGATTTTTTAAAACAAACATAAAAACATGTTTTAAAATTGTAAAAAATTTAGGCTTAGCATTTGAAATTATTTACACAATGTAAAAGTCCAGAACTTACAAAGTTCAACAGGTAACCCATGAACAGTAGAAGCCAAATTTAGAATATGCACACTAATTTAACTGGAAAATGGGTAATGTCAACATGTGCTATGTTCCATCATGGGGAATCAATGGACGTGTTTTGTGTGTGAAACCCTTTCCCTCTCACCTACTAGCATTAGGGGTTGCAAACACCAAATGCGTCCATTGAGATCCCCTGATGGCACATAGCACATGTTGACATACCGTGTGCATATTAAAAATTTGGCCTCTAAAATTTGTAAAACAGCGCATCAAAAGGGAATGAAGGACATGATTGATGTTAAGAAATGTAAAAGGGGTCTTTAGATTCTCCCCAAAACATCAATCATGTCCTTCATTCCCTGCTGCATGGTGGCCATCTCCTTCTGCATATTTTCCAGCTGCAGATTCCAGGCCATGATCTGGCCAATAAGCCTGTGGGCACTGTCTGTGGAAAATGGCTCCGCAGCTTGTCCTTCCACAAACAGATCAGCATCACCTAAAGTTGGGTAGATAAAACACAAGAAAAAAAGTGTCAAAAACATGCAGACCTTAATTAATTAGCTCAATCTGTGTTCTGAGACACTCACTTGGTGGGGTGCAGATTTGATCCACTTCAACGACCTGTTCCGCCACATCCACGCGCGGGCTTGGGCTTGGGCTAACTGCCCAATTAGTCTGGTGAGGCCGGGAGGTCCTCGTAGGTTCGGACTGACGTCTGAGTCTTTTGCCCCCTATGGTAATGGAACACAAAAAGGTACACTTTTAATCACACTGATATTTGAGTGCCAAAATAGGATTAGTAAACATTGTTTAAAAGTCTTGTCCATTGTTGTTATTAGCAGTTTGTTAGAAGATCCTACTTGAAGACAGAATTGAAATGTCTATCTAATGAAACTCCAATACTTAAACCGCCCTTCAACCCTAAATTTGAACTTCCGCTCATTGGATCCCTGCACCCTGTGGTGTCTTATTTTCAACCTTTTAGGGGGGAGGGGTTGCAGATACCTGTGTAAGGCAGGTATTTGCACACACGTCCGGCCCTAGACTCCCACAGAAGTATACGCCACATCCTGTCCCACCGTGCTGTCTGCTGGGACACACAGGGGTCCCGAGCTCGCGCGGACCAGTCCTATTGCATTGCGCAACTGGCGCATGCCCAATAGTGACCCGGGAAGTGAAGCCGCAAACATTCATTTCATGATTGCAAGATCAGAGATTGTAGCTGCACCATCCAAGGGACAGGTGAGTGTACTTCTTTGAAAAGTCACCACCTACAGTATTTGGAGATGATGAGCATTTTTTGGGAATTGTGAGCATGAGACCCTGCTTAACATATTTATCCCCCCCCCAAAACAGCCTCTGGAGTCCCTGTGTAAGTTACCCCTAAAACCCTTACTACAGCAGTAATTGTATAGATAGTGACAATAATAAACAACCTTACAACTCCAACAACCCAAAGCCAGGTAAACTCAATAAACGTTATGAAGACAAACTGAACTTTCATCAAATATGCGCAAGTTTCACGTACGAATGGTAATAACATGTGCGCAAGTTTCACGTACGAATGGTAATAACATCTGCGCAAGTTTCACGTACGAATGGTAATAACATGTGCGCAAGTTTCACGGACGAATGGTAATAACATGTGCGCAAGTTTCACGTACGATTGGTAATAACATCTGCGCAAGTTTCACGTACGAATGGTAATAACATCTGCGCAAGTTTCACGGACGAATGGTAATAACATCTGCGCAAGTTTCACGTACGAATGGTAATAACATCTGCGCAAGTTTCACGGACGAATGGTAATAACATCTGCGCAAGTTTCACGTACGAATGGTAATAACATGTGCGCAAGTTTCACGGACGAATGGTAATAACATGTGCGCAAGTTTCACGTACGAATGGTAATAACATCTGCGCAAGTTTCACGTACGAATGGTAATAACATCTGCGCAAGTTTCACGGACGAATGGTAATAACATCTGCGCAAGATTAGACATATCAAGTATAACCATAGTAGCGCACGTGCTTGACTTACTTTTTTTTGATGGCTTTTCGAATTCTCTGTACTGATCGTGCTCCCTGGATTTGATGTCGGACCATCGCTTGCGCAGTTGATCCTTGCCCCTTCGTACGCCGAATTTCTGCTCCAGGGTGCTGACGATTGTAGTGAGAATCTTGTCCTTGCGCAAGTTGGGTCGAGGGTACGGGCCATTTTCCCGTCGTAATCTTCCCTTTGGAGGATGTCCACCATCTCCACCATCTCTTCAAAGGCCATATTGGTGGCTTTATATCTGCTGCTGGATGCAGATGTGTTCGCTTCTTGGCTTTCCTCCGCGCTACTGGCTGAGAATGTGTCCGCCATATTCATGAATTTATTCACCCACAATGCAACGAGGGGAAGCGGGGCGGGGAATACTCGTCAGGAGGAACGTCATGGGCGGGCGACGCGGAGGACGCAGGCGGACTTCGACGCGTGCGCAGTGTATATAAGGCTGTTTGAGGGCCCCCCCACGTGTTCCCGAACGGAAGTAGCGAGCGCTGTGTACGAAGGTAAGTGTTTTCTAGGATGCATTACTGTGTTATTTTGGGTTTTGGGCCTGCATTTTTTAAGGATATGTGTGTGTTGCTGCCTGTGTGTAGGGGTTGCTGCCTGTGTGTAGGGGTTGCTGCCTGTGTGGATGTGTTGCTGCCTGTGTGTAGGGGTTGCTGCCTGTGTGTAGGGGTTGCTGCCTGTGTGTAGGGGTTGCTGCCTGTGTGGATGTGTTGCTGCCTGTGTGTAGGGGTTGCTGCCTGTGTGTAGGGGTTGCTGCCTGTGTGTAGGGGTTGCTGCCTGTGTGGATGTGTTGCTGCCTGTGTGTAGGGGTTGCTGCCTGTGTGTAGGGGTTGCTGCCTGTGTGTGTAGGGGTTGCTGCCTGTGTGGATGTGTTGCTGCCTGTGTGTAGGGGTTGCTGCCTGTGTGTAGGGGTTGCTGCCTGTGTGTAGGGGTTGCTGCCTGTGTGGATGTGTTGCTGCCTGTGTGTAGGGGTTGCTGCCTGTGTGTAGGGGTTGCTGCCTGTGTGGATGAGTTGCTGCCTGTGTGTGTGTTGCTGCCTGTGTGTAGGGGTTGCTGCCTGTGTGGGTGTGCTGCTGCCTGTGTGTAGGGGTTGCTGCCTGTGTGTAGGGGTTGCTGCCTGTGTGGATGTGTTGCTGCCTGTGTGTAGGGGTTGCTGCCTGTGTGTAGGGGTTGTGCCTGTGTGTAGGGGTTGCTGCCTGTGTGGATGTGTTGCTGCCTGTGTGTAGGGGTTGCTGCCTGTGTGTAGGGGTTGCTGCCTGTGTGTAGGGGTTGCTGCCTGTGTGGATGTGTTGCTGCCTGTGTGTGGGTGTGTTGTGTAATGTTTGCTAAGAAAAACTGGTTGTGCGTTTTAAGTAACATTTGTGTTTTTGGTCTTTTGTATTGCCATTACTAACAAAACAGAAACAAACATGTCAGCACCCCAGTTGAATCCATTCAAGGACCAGCAGTTCATGTCCGATTTCATTGCCCTGTACAGAAAAAATACCAACCTGTGGCAGCTCAAGAACCCTTTATATGGCAATAGGGATGTCCGGAAGGCAACACTGGGGCCACTTGTGGATTTTGTGAAGACTCAAGTCCCCAACGCAAACACCAAGTTTGTGGAAGCCAGAATTGCAAGTTTAAGGCACATGTACAAGCGGGAGCGCAAGAAGATTGAGGAATCAGTCAGATCAGGAGCAGCAGCAGAGGATGTTTATGTACCCAAGCTGTGGTACTACAACCAACTGACTTTTATAGGTGACCAGATGGAACCCAGGCAATCACTGTCCACTCTTCCCTCCACCCTTCCCTCCACTCTTCCCTCCACTCTTCCCTCCACCCCAGCTGAGGCTTCCACGGAAGGAGAAGACCCCTCCACCTTGGAGCAGGCTGATGCGCCCAGCTGGAGCCAGGTATATATTTAGTAGCCTAAATTGTGATTGTGTGAATATTAATGCTGTAAACGTTAAAATGTGAACCAATTAACACCCTGAACTCAGAATTGTGAAAAAAGCTCCCAAAAATTCTGCACACTTCTAAAAAGTGTTGGTGCAACATATCGATACATATATAGTGTATACATACATCCAGTAGTGGCAAAAAAAGCGTTATACAACATTGGTGATCTGCTTGGAAAATGCAGGGGTCCAAATGATAGCCTTTTGGATCTTTTAGAAAATTTAGATGCTCGTTCGTAAGTTTACAATTGGATGATTGAGGAGGCCAGAAACCACAAAACAGGTGTTTGATTTTTGTTTTTATTTGCACACAGGATGAGCTGACCCAGGATGATGCCGGGCCAAGTGGTATGGAGGAGGAGGACATGACCAGCGAGAGCCAGGAGGTGGCTGGGCCCAGCACGAGCCAGAGTGACAGCCAGACCCGATTAAGAAGAAGTCTACCTCAACCCCTGCCCTTACCCCCAAGAAGGCCCAGGAGGATGACCATTGTTGAGGAGGAATCACTCCAACTGATTCGGAAGGCGAGTGCGATTCTCGACAAACCCCCCTTCCAGAAGAGGCCTATGCCAGCTACTTGTCCAGCAGGTTGCTGGAAATGGAGAGGGGCCAACGGCACCTGTGTGAGGGCCTCATTTCTGATGCAATTAGGGGGGGTTTGAGGGGTGAATTACGAGAATCCACCCGCCTGACACATGAAGGCCCGACACCAACTTCTCTCCTCCTCCTCCTCGTCTTCCTTCTTCTCCTCCTCTCCTCCTCCTCCTACCACAAGTCAGCCTCCAAGGAAGCGTGCAGGGAAGACTGCAGGGAAGAGTGCAGGGCAGCGTGGTGGGAAGAGTCGGAAGTGATTGCCTGGCTTCAGTCTGGTCTCACAGAAGACACAGGCTGTTGTAGTGCCACAGCTTGGGGACATAGATGTCATCTGCTGCTGTTCCTGTCTGTCTGATTCCTGGTCTGTCTGATTCCTGGTCAATCTTCTTGTGCTCCATATTAGGGATGGGCCGAACAGACCCCTGTTCAGTTCGCACCAGAACCTCTAAACACCGCAAAAGTTCGGACCCGAATAACGAAACCCCATTAAAGTGAATAGGACCCGAACATCAAAAATCAAAAGTGCCCATTTTGAAGGCTTATATGCAAGTAATTTGGCATACAATGGTTATAGGGGTCTGGGTCCTGCCCTAGGGGACATTTATCAATATAAAAGAAAGTTTGTGAAAAAACGTAATTTTTAAATGAGCAGTGATTTTTTGATTTTTAAAGTGAAAGCCTAAAAATTGGTCTTTGGGTGATTTTTTGTTTTTTAAAGTGAAAGCCTAAAAATGGAAAATTCCCTGCAAGCTGCCTTTATTTTGCTCAGCAACAGCTGGGGAGCCAGTGTGTATGATGAAGCCACAATGTAGTGCACTGGGAACAAGATTAAAGATTTTTTGGATACATTCTGGTGTCGCTTTGACTTTGTATAGAAGTAACGGGTGTGTAAAAATTGGTCTTTGGGTGTCGGTGGCGCCTTCCCACGTTAACCCTATAGAGGTACTCTTGATGAAAGCAAAAATTGGCCTTGCTGTAAAAAAATTGCAATGATATGCACCTGTCAAACAGGTGCAGAAAAATGACTCTTTGGGTAGGGGGCACCTTCCCACCGTAACCCTATAGAGGTGCTCTTGATGAAGGCAAAAAAAAAAAAAATTGCAATGATATGCATATGGTTGGTGTTTTTGTCACGTTTAATGTGCCTGAGACACAGTTTGCAGATAGCAACAGTGCGATCTGCTGCAGATGTGCTGAAAAAGGCCCAGACAGCTGAGCTTTGGGGAGTGGGCCAGGAGATAACAGCTGCAGAATGTTATGGAATAGGGTGGCTTCTCTCTACTCTTTCTTGATGACGGCCGCCTTGGGGTTGTGCTGCCACACCTTCAGTTTCCTCCTCTGCTCTATCTGGCACCCAAGTCGCATCAGTGACCTCATCATCATCATCATCATCTCCATCTCCTCCATCTTCATCATTACCACTGGAGACAACTTGGCAATATGCTGCAACTTGGGAAACATGAATGCCAATTTGTCTACCAGTGTTCCCCCCTCTCTCTAAGCTCATGTTCCTGTCATCCTCAACCTCAGAACCAACATCTGAATCCAGTAATAGCTGGGCATCACCAAGGAACAAGTGGCTGATGCTGTGGTCAAATAACTCAGCTGACTCCTCAATGGCTGTTGTTGGGGCTATGGCAGGAATAGATGTGGACAAGGAAGCAGGTTTATCCACTCTGGCAACTGCAGGGGACTGCACACTTGTCTTTGCTTGCGTGACAGAGGATAAGGAGGATGAGGAAGGTTTAGGAAGCCAGTCCACCACCTCCTCTGCATGCTGTGGCTGGATAGCATGGGCAAACTCACTAAACAGAGGAAATGATGCCCTGCCTGAGGACTGACCACCACATCCACCTTTGCCTGTGGACACATTTGTTGCTGGCCCCCTAACAGTGCCAAGGGAACGTCTGCCTCTCCTTGTTGTCCTCCCAGACATTATTGTGCTTGCTTATAAGCAAATGTAAAGAAGAAGTTGAAATCTGTACGTAGATGCACTTTAATCAATGTAAAGAGGTGTTTGGTGCACTTTAATTTGAGTACTCACACTACACAGGCACACTTATATACACTATAATATACTGCAATATAATGCACCAACCGTACAGTGACACACAGAACTATATGGCGTTTAAACTGGCAGTAATGCACACAAAAGTTAATGGCGTTAAACTGGCAGTAACGCACAAAACTATATGGCTTTAAACTGGCAGTAACGTACACAAAACTATATGGCATTAAACTGGTAGTAAAACACAAAACTATATGGAGTTAAACTGGCAGTAACGCACACAGAACTATATGGCGTTACACTGGCAGTAACGCAATCAAATAGACGGTGTTCAACCGTCACTACACTGATGCTATCTGAACTGTCCCTACTCTAGCTATACACTAATGTCAAGATTACTGACACGGTCTCACTACACTACACTGAAACTATCAGAGCTGTCCCTACTCTACACTAATGTATTTATTAATGACACGGTCTCACTACACTACAGTGAGACTATCTGAGCTGTCCCTACTCTACACTAATGTATGTATGAATGACACGGTCTCACTACACTACAGTGAAACTATCTGAGCTGTCCCTACTCCTCTACTTGCACACTATGCAAAGCTGAATCATGGTCCTCCTCACTACACTCACATTATCCCTAGACTGACACTAAACTAATATTCTACACTGACAATTGAAGCATAATAGCACAGTATAGCACACTAACTAGCACTGAACAGAGCCCCCTTCTGTCTCTCTCCACGTCGAAATCACACTGAAAATGGCTGACATTGAAAGAATACTTTCACACTGTGGGGCGGGAATTAACCATGGATAAAATCATGATGACAGTGTCCAATCATGACTCTGACAGTGCTCTGTGCCCTGATTGGCTGAAGATTTCCCTGATTCAGCCAATCAGGGCTTGCAATGCACTGTTCAGCGCCGCAACGCATTGTGGTTAGTTCGGGGGCGAACAAACGGTCCAGTTTGTTCGGCTGTTCGGCTGTTCGTCGAACATCCGAACAGCAAAAGTTCGGCCCGAACTTTTTCTCTAGCCACACCCAGGCCGATTATTGCCACACCTGTTCACAATCAAGGCATCACTTAAATAGGAGCTGCTTGACACAGTAAGGTCCACCAGAAGATCATAATGGAAAAGGTTTATCTTTTATAAAAATGTTCTTGGTAGACATAGCAACCAGTTCACTCTTTTGGGACAACATTCTGTGGACCGATGAGACAAAAGTGGAACTCTTTGGCTTGTTTTTTAATTTTATAACCTGCATCAGAAAAAAATACTATGGGAGCAGGTTGCTATAGCTATAAAAACAACTCTGCTTTAAAATATGAGGTATTTTTTTGGGGCAGAGCACCCTTATAGGCATCATCTGGTAACTGTTCTGGAATTAAACATACATCACAACTGTTGGCAGGAATGTACTTATGTAAGATTTCCAGGAACAGATATAACAGATGCTAATCCTAATAGGCAAAATGTATAAAAAAACATGAGCCTTTAGGGGGAAATTAAATAGTCTTGGTGTGCATCTGGATATAAGTCAGTGCTGTCTGTATACACTGAACCACAGGGGAAAGCAACTACTGCCATACTACAGTGATAGTGTATTAAAAAGAAAAAAAAAGATAAATTAACAGAGAACATGAACTAGATGAGAGCACATTTTTTATAAAAGACCAAAGACAAGACTGCTGGACTTGGAAAACTCAAGATTTTTCATCTCAGACCCTTTTGAAATGGAGGGCTCACTAAGTGTCCTGTGATGTATCCACGACGTTACATCAGAAGACAACAGCTAGACTTTTTAATTGGCTCATGCCTTTAACTTTCAACTCCGAGAGGACAGACCTGTAAGCAAGACAGACCATGAACCTTGGCATCATTAATGTCATTATCCAGCACTTTTGCCCAGGAGTTATGTCTAGGACAGTCAATAATTACAGTGGTCTATGATTAGCTGCAAACACAACAAGCAGAAACAACAAATTAGTATTCATATTATTTTTACCAACTGTCCTTAAATAAGGAATTATTCTATTTAGTCTTTAATGAAACTATGTTAAAGTGACCTGGAAATCAAGGAAAACACCTCCCATATGAAGTTCATATTAGCATGGCCAATTTAATTTAAAGTAGACAAAAAAAAAATAATTAAAATGCCTCATTCGTTTTAGCTTGGTAAGTGAAAGGTCATCCTCCCTCACGTGGAGTTTAAAGTGTAAAAAATGACCGGTACAGGGAAAAAAGATAGATATTATACTTACCTTTCCTGTAGCTTCCGTAGTACAAGGCATGGGGTTAATTTACTAAAGCTGTACAGAGCAAAATCTGGTCTAGCTCTGCATAAAAAACAATCAGCTTCCAGGTTTTCTTTGTCAGAGCTTAATTTAACAACTATGCACAGCTGTACCATAGTTTGCACTTTTCAATTTTAGTAAATAAATCCCATGATGTTTTCCCTCTGAAAATAATGGTAAGTACTCCAAGTCTTTTAAGAAGAAGCTGCAGCACAGTGCTGACAGCGACTTCTCTGTGATATTTGGACTACTCTACATTTTCCCAGATCTTACCAGAAAAAGGACAAAGCCACTCTTACCTAGGTGTTGTAGGCTAATTCCAGGGCAAGGGTGTGTGTGTGTGTATTATCTAACATTTTTTTCCCCTACGATATATTTACACTGAACTTGAAATTGTTTTAGCAACTGAGAGTCAGGGACAAATTTAAAAATCGGGTCTTGAATTTTAGGTGCAAAATCTGCTTTCAATCTCTTTCCATCTGCAGGTTTTATTAAAAGTATAGGCAGTGTTCTAACCATTAAAGTCCTTGATCAGGCACATCCTGTTATGCAGTAACAAATGTTGATCCTGTGTTTTCACCCTTTCGCATGTGCCCCTGGTGGAGACCACAAGTGGCCATGCAAACACCCACTGCGCAGATAAGGTGCATCATTGTTACATCATCAGGAAGCCAGCCCAAGCAATAATGCTGCAACGCACGTAGACAGAAATTGGCTGAAAGACGCTAGTAGAAATCACCCTCATTGTGATACCAAAAAGGATGAAAAAAGGTCAAAATGGTATTTTATGAAAGAAATAAACATGGCAATTGTTTACACACAGTGCTTTAGCTGTTATCCAGGTACATTTTAGATCTGTTTTAGGGTTGAGGAAAGTGAATTCCTCAAATTTTGTCAAGACCATGCTGTACTCTCTGTAACGTTCATATGTATATACTGGTGGCATTAGGTTGTAATATGTTACCACCATCCTCATTTGTTGTGACCTTGGGAGATTTAATGACCTTACTTCATTTTACAAACATTTAATCATGAAAATAATAAAATATCTCACGTTTTTGAATCCTCTGTAGAGAATCTGGAGCTCCTTCTTTGTGAATTTAGTCTGTGCTTCGAGCAACTCGAGGGCCTCGGGGCGATGCCGCACTGTGGCCATCTCCAATTCATCTTCCACACTGTCTGTAGAATAATTAGCAAAAAGTTAAACTTAAATCAAGGCAAATGGGATTTAAGTATGAGAACTTAAAGGAAAAAAAAATTACAAAGGCCTAAACAGCAAAAAAGATCCTCTGAGATTTGATGCTGTATTAGTCACTTACAACCATGTAATAGTTAGATGGCCTTAATTAGTTCAAAAGAGAAAACTTTTTAATAAAGGCATTCCTGAAAGTCCTTACATAGAAAAGTTCAATAAGTGTACAGTATTTCAGTGTTATCAAACTAGGTTAAAGAATTTTGAGAAAGAATAGATAGGGGTTCTCAACACAACCAAGTGAACCAACCCACCTCCCTTACCCTCTGGAACTGATCCCTATATCAATATACACTTGATTCCATTGAAAAGTGGTTAATGTGGCACATGGCTTCATAGCAACATTAGAACACATAGCTCATTATGAATGTGTATCTTAATTCTTCCCTTATGTTTTTCATTATTTTGTTTGAATATATTTTGTTACACCATGACAAGCAGTTTGCCATTTTAGAGGACTGAGATAATACGATCATGTTGGAGCATTTAGGTTCAATCACATACAGTTATATAATTCTCAGTGTGATCTTTATTGCATGGTTACAATGGTCCTGCTTGGCACAATGTAAATATGCCAATCTCATACCTGAAGGACCACTGTGACAGGTGGCAATAACTGTAATAGTTGCCGCTGCTACAGTGATTGCCACAATTTTATGGATCCTCATCCTTCTTTTCTGCATAGTGACCATAATGATTTGCTCGCTTGGCACTGTTGCCCTTCACAAAATGCCTTGTATTTCTTATGAATACAAGCCATTCTCTTGGACAAGGTAAAGATGCTGGGTGGTGACATCACAACCCTCACCTCATCCAAACAGTGAGTGCCTTGTGTTCATTAAAAAAATACTAGGAGTTCTGTGAATGGCAGCATTGCCAAATGAGCGACCCCCTGTGTCACTATGCAGAAGGGATTGCGGCAATCACTATAGTAGTGCTGACTTGTAGGTAGTGTGGTGGTGTGGTACCCCACCAGCAAAATGATGCAGGGTTCTCAACCAGGCGGGTTGAGGGGCTCCAGGGTGTTTGTTTATTTGGGAGGAAACTGGCTTTTCAGTTTCCTCCATGTTTGTTAAAATCCACTTTGGGACCTGGAACCCCGGGGATTTCTTAGAGATCCGGGTGGGATGAAATCCCCAATCCTGGATCCGGGTTTTGGGATCCCCCAGCACACTGACTGGTCAGGTGTGTGCTGGGCTATTTGTAGACACCTGACCATGATTCTGGGCTCCACCCTCCCGAGGAGTCCAGGCTTGCAAGGGAGGACCCAGAGAGTGCAGGTGTGCACGGAACTAGCCAGAGACCTAAGTCTGAGGTTGCTGACAGAAGTCAGGAGAGCTCCATGTGGGAGCCTGAGCAGTGGTGCATTCGCTGCTGAAGAGAGCCAGGTGGCTCGGTATTTTGCAATGCTGCATGTTTAAGCCAGGAGGCTGAATATCCTTTTGTTTGTTGCTGGCAGTTCAAACCCTCTGCGAGGGAAACCATCTTTTGTTTTCATTTGTGGAACTTTGTTTTCTTTTTTCCCTTTCTTTTAATAAAAGTGGGCCAACAAGCCCTTAAACGCATGACTGTCGTGGACTCCGCTCACTGGTATGCTCTACACAGACGCTAAAGAACCCCCAATATCACAAGTGGTGCTCGGATGCGGGCATAACTAAAGATCCTCGCATATACCAGTGAGCTATTGCCAGAAACTGCCTGTGCTCTGCAGTGTGTGCAGCAGGTGGTGTACCTGGAAGGGAGAGGCCCCTTAAAGAGACAGTGCTCCTGTTGTTGTTCTGTGCAGTGAAGTAACTGCGAGTATGGAGAGTCCACCAGCATTTGAATCTGCAGTGGATTGGTGCAAGCGGCACCTGGCAGGAATGGACCAAGCTACAGTGAAAGACAAGCCAACCTTTGTTACAAAGAGAGAGCTGTCGGATATCCATACCTGGGAGAGGGGTTTTGTTTCCCCTGGCAACGCTGCTGTAGTTAAACCAGCAGTTGTTGGGAAAAATGTGAAAGTGACACAGCATGAGACAAGGTCCAGTGGAGAGAAGCCCATGTTATGTGTCAGAAGAGAGGCTGATCAAAGGCTGAGGCCGAGAGTGGTTGCCCATAGCAACACAGAGGAGGCCAGTCGGGCTGTCTGTGGACCATGGGGTATGCCTGCCAAGGGTCGTGGCAAGTGGCTTCTGGAGGAGCCAATACAGCATGTTCAAAAGATCCAGCAAAGCTCTGCTGGGAGAGTGCGATCTCCCATGGCAACGAGAGTGGAAGTTCTGCCTGGAGGGAGGAGCTGCAGGGGATATTTGGCTCAACGTCCCGACAAAGAGGCCTGTGCATTTTTGCCATCTGTGAGTCGCCAGGAGAGAAGCACCCTGGGAAAAAGTCATCCAGTACCATGCCTGGAATGTGGCCAGCTGGGGCATGGTATATTTTCTTGCCCTAGATTATGGAATTCGGCTGGAGATAATATTGCTGAGCAAAAGTTTTCGTTTGCAGGCTCAGATTCCTGTGAAAATATGTCTGCAGTCACCCCTAGCAACAAGAAGGAGTTTTCTTTTGTGTCGGCAGGGGGTGCTAAACATTGGGAGATACCTGCTGTAGTTTCATCCCGTGGCCACCAGGAGGAGTTGCCCAGTAAAAGTGCAGCAGAGGACTTGTTCGTGAGACGCCGTACTCAAGTGAAGATGGTGACCCCTACTACTGCGGTGGGTAAGACTGAGTTTATGTGGAAAAAGACTGGTTATGAGACTATCCGTGATGTGAAAGTGACCCCAGTTAGTGGGGCCACTGAAGGTGTTCTTGAGGGGGACTTTTCCCTGTGCAGTACCCTGTACAGTGGGGAAGCAGGGGTTAAAGTCAAACCTGCATCTGTGTGTGCTTCTCAAGAGGGGCATAGTGATGTGTCTAATGTTTACCAGTCTCAAGTTGGCAGTGGGCTAGGACAGCCTGCAAGAGGTACGAATACTATCAATGTTGATGAATATGGAAAATGTACTGCTGCTGGGAAAACCCCAGGTTCTTGCAAAGCAAACATTGTGGTTGAAGATGGGCCGTTGCCCATAGCAACTGGTGGTAAGACAGCACAGTTGTCCCCAGACATCTCCAGGGAACTTCATGTATTGAAGCCGGAGGTTGCCCTGGACAACGGTGATGTGAATCTGGTGGGACAGAGTGGAACTGCACCCTATAGTGGTGATGTCTTAGTGCAAGCTGCTAATACTAAATGTGTGCAGGTGAATAGTGGGTTAATGCAACCTGTAGAAAGTGCAAGGGTCGCTGAAGTTTGTGAAGCGCCATCCGAGCATGGTGGTGAATATGATGTATTGCAACCTGCTGTGTTAAAATACGTATTACCACAACCTGGCCTGATTTACAATGACTTGTGTAATGAGTCTGCAGCTAAGCCAGTCTGTTCTTATGTGTCTCCTTGGGCAGATGGATCGGTGCTGAGGAGTACCGCTGAAGGGAGCGCACATATAGTAGATTGGAATAGTTGGGGTAAAAATCTAATCTCCCTGATAGATAAGGCTTTTATGCACAAAAATAAGGTGGACACGGTTTCTGCTGTAGGGATTGCAGAACAGCTTGTACCTGAGGGTGCGGTAGCTGCTGCAGGGGTTAACCCTTGTGGGAAAGATGGACCAAATAAGGGCGAGCGCACAGCAGAGACCTTGCCTGTGACCCACAAAACTGAAGTTGACATGGAGTGTCAAAGTGACATTGTCACTGGTAATGTTCTGGAGCAGTTCACTGATGCTGAGACTGAGAAGTTGGGTATGAGTCTAACACCTGGCAGCGCTATGGGTGAGCACCAGGCTGTGTTTACCTCCAGCTGGGAGGAGGTTCCGTTAACCGTTGCAACTTTTCAAGTCTCAGCAAGTGTGTCTCTCTGCATCCCCAGTGTCATGAAAGTCCCCAGGAAGGACTTAGGTCTGGGAGCAAGGGTCTGGGCTGTAACAAAAGCATTAAAAGAGATGCTTGAACTTGGGGAGGTACAGCCAATCCATACTAGTGTGTCTCCTCCACAGTCTGATGGTCTGGTACTGCGGAGTACCACTAGGGGGAGCACTAAATGGCAGGCTGTACAGAACAAAGAACAGGACAGGAATGGTTTATTCCTGAATTTGCTAGTTTTGTTAAAAGTTGCCACTGCATATGCTTCTGGATTACGTCCGGAAGGTATAATATATGAGAGAGACTTTGGGAAAATGAAAAATGAGCCCAAAATGTCTGTGGTTTCACCTCCTAACAGCCAGGTGGAAAGCATTTCTGCTGCTATGGTTCAGGGTGGTGCTGATCAGTTTTTGGTGACGGTGAAGGGCGTGTATACAGCACCAGTGGACAAACCACATGAGATGGAAGGGCCGAGCATGGACCAGAAAACAGCAGAAATCCTGACCGGGACTCAGACAGAGGTGGTTAATGAGACTGGGGTCACCAGTCCAATAATAGATTTATGTGACAAACCTGACAACGTCCCTGAGACAGGAAAATGGGTAAAAAGTACAGTAAGGTTGGTATGCGGATCAGACGAGAGCTCGCCTGTTCCGGTTTTGGATAGAAATCCAGGTGGTATTAAAAAGGATCAGGTGGTAGGACAGCTGCCTGCTGAGTGGGTGACACCATGGGAGGTGGCATCTTGTGAGGTTCTCGGGGGTGATTGCCAACCTCCGGTGTGTGTGCCCTCTGCAGACACTGCCCTAACAAATGCTGAGAGAGGTGTTGGGAAACCTGGGAACCTGAAGCGTGGAGGCAGAAGGGTTGGTAGAAAGACCAGGGGTAACCCATTAAAATTTCAGGAGAGGAAGTGCTTATGGAAATGCACTCGGAAGAAAAGTTGGGAAGGTCGCATCAAAGATCATAGCAGAGTGACAGTGAGGATTAGAGGGAGACACCAAAGGAGGCATTGGGTAGAGTTCCCCTTTAGGAGAAGTGAGGTTGGACAGGATTGGACTCCTGTAAATGGTAGCTGGCACAGAGGTGCCAAAATAAACTTGTGTGTTCCGCCCTCTGGGTCGAAACAAGGGGGGGGGGATATGTGGTGGTGTGGTACCCCACCAGCAAAATGATGCAGGGTTCTCAACCAGGCGGGTTGAGGGGCTCCAGGGTGTTTGTTTATTTGGGAGGAAACTGGCTTTTCAGTTTCCTCCATGTTTGTTAAAATCCACTTTGGGACCTGGAGCCCGGGGATTTCTTATAGATCCGGGTGGGATGAAATCCCCAATCCTGGATCTGGGTTTTGGGATCCCCCAGCACACTGACTGGTCAGGTGTGTGCTGGGCTATTTGTAGACACCTGACCATGATTCTGGGCTCCACCCTCCCGAGGAGTCCAGGCTTGCAAGGGAGGACCCAGAGAGTGCAGGTGTGCACGGAACTAGCCAGAGACCTAAGTCTGAGGTTGCTGACAGAAGTCAGGAGAGCTCCATGTGGGAGCCTGAGCAGTGGTGCATCCGCTGCTGAAGAGAGCCAGGTGGCTCGGTATTTTGCAATGCTGCATGTTTAAGCCAGGAGGCTGAATATCCTTTTGTTTGTTGCTGGCAGTTCAAACCCCCTGCGAGGGAAACCATCTTTTGTTTTCATTTGTGGAACTTTGTTTTCTTTTTTCCCTTTCTTTTAATAAAAGTGGGCCAACAAGCCCTTAAACGCATGACTGGCGTGGACTCCGCTCACTGGTATGCTCTACACAGACGCTAAAGAACCCCCAATATCACAGTAGGTAGAGGTAACACTGCCCCAGTTGGTAAGGGTAAGGCTAAATATGCTCCTGGGTTTTCCTTTTGGCAGGGTTGGCTCGGCCCGACCCATTGGCTCTGTGTATTATAAAAGGGACAGGTGTCCACACTCAAGGGGCTCAGAGCTAGAGAGATGTCTTGCTCATCACCGTTGCCAAAGTCTGAATTGCCAGTGTTATGCCAGATTTGGAGTTCCCACTGTTAAGGGAGATTGCTGGGACTTGCAGTCCTCCCAGAAAAAAAACCTCCTATGGATTATGCCAAATGTGGACTCTCATCCTATGGAGATATGCTGGGGCAACCACAAGCCTGCCCTTTATGTTGGACTGTTACCTGTGAATGTCATCATGTTGAGTTATTTAAGTAAAACTTTGAAATGTAGCCCTGCCTGGTCTGAAGTTATTCAAGGGGTGTCACACATAGTCTACAGCGCGGGTCAATTAAAGCACATTGGGGTATGACATCACTGCAAGACAGTGATAAAGTACAAGCAAGTGGTTAGCAAGGGTAACAAAGGTTTCTCCAGCGGCCTGTTGTAAGCATGTACATGTGGCAGGTGGAATATGTTCCATTTGGAGAAATTTGTGTTAGCGATCTTTTCATGAGTGAGTCTGTCTCCCATAGCAATGGGAGCAGTTCAGCCCTGCAATGGTTCCCAATCTGTACACAGGTACTGTAGAGAAAAAGTTAAGTGAAGTGCATGCATGGATTCAGTGCTAGGTGCACGGTGGGGCTCAATACCATTACTGGGAGTGGTGGGCAGATGGGGAAGGCAAGGACTCTGTGTGTCCCTTCTAAATGCATCATTGACCATGGTGGTGTATAATACATCAAGAGAGTTTATTAGAGACCAGTTGTCTGTTCCAGTAAAGGTACCTCATGTGTACGACAAGTGACCCTGTTCAAAGTGCCTAGGGTAGCCCAGAACCCCCCCCCCCCCATGGGGTGGGCCTCACATGTGACCCTTGCTTGGTGCCCAACGAATAGGGAAACATAGAGAACAGGACACCTTATCTACTACCTACAGCCATCCTCTCAGTCACTCAGATATGAGATTTGCGTACTTACAATGTGCCAAGCTGGACCAATGCAATAAAGATCATACAAAGACTTGCAATGTTTAAAAATTACAAATGCTTTATGATTTAGTGAATGGATATATATGGGGTGTATAGTGTGTGAGTATATCAGCATGAGACTTAGACAGCTTAAATAAAAAAATAAAATAATAATTCTGGTAGATACAGTGATGCGTCTGACATCAGACATTATTTAGTGCTGTTTATAATTTTATGGTTCTATTGTGATTGCTGCAAAATTGGTGAGGGTGGTATGTAGAAGTACTGTACTAGAAAGTGCCATAGAGCAGGAGAACTGTTATAGACCTTCTCTGCTGATTGTTGCCTTATATATGGATTGATAATCATCTCTGAGATTAACAAATACATACCTCCCAACTTTCTGAATTGATAAAAAGGGACACCTTTTAAAAAGCAGTATGTAGTTAAAGGACACAAAGATCTAATATGCAGAAAATGATTGGCTAAATCACACAAATGTTTTTTTGACCTCTAAGTTTCCTTTTTATTGGCTAATCAAAATAATAAATGCTGTAATATAGAGGTTGGATAAAAAAGTTTGGTGTGACATATCACTTATGGTACAACCCAAATTCCCAAATAGTTGGGATACTGTGTAAATTACGTAAAAACAGAAAATAATGATTTTCAAATCTCATAAACCCAGTCTTTGCAGTTGTACATTGTAAAACATTATTCTGAAATACTTGGTGACTTTTAACATGACTAAAATCATACATAACATGATGCATGAGTAATAAACTGTGTAAAATACAATATAATATATATCATGCAAATTTATGATGAGTGCTTGAAGAAAATAAATGCTGCGCTACTAAATATATATCAAAACATGTACAACATTAATAATAATGATCAAATCCACTACTACAGAAAATCTTACATCAAAGGTTTGTGTAAATAATGTTTGATTGAAGAAAATCCTGCCACAAATCAATTCACCAAAAGTGCAGACAAGGATGAGTGCTCTCCACTACCAGTTTCACAGGCTACTCAACTCATATCAGAGAAAAATCAGCAGTTATCCCCTCTGGGGAAATGATAACACCTGGCATATTATGGATCACAGACCTCCTTGGATAAATGGCTCTTTAATATCGTCTTGCTGATAGGATAAAATATGTAAAAGAAAGGTAACATCTAGTGCTCTCCGTTTCCAAAAGATTTAATAATATAAAAGGTAAATAGGTACACTAATGCCGCGTACACACGACCGGACTTTTCGACAGCAAAGGTCCGATGGAACGAATCCGTCGGACAATTCGTTTGTGTTGGCTCCATCGGACATTTGCTGTCCAAAAATCTGACGCACTTTTGAAATTTTGAACATGTTTTACATTTTTCCGCCGGAACTCCGCCGGACCCAGTTCCTATCGAGAAATCCGTTTGTGTGTATGCTAGTCCGGACGGACAAAAACCGACGCTAGGGCAGCTATTGGCTCCTGGCTATGAACTTCCTTATTCTTAGTCCGGTCGTACGTCATCACGTTCAAATCCGTCAGACTTTTGTGTGATTGTGTGTGGCCAAGTCCGTTCATTCGTAAAGTCTGTCGGAACTCCGGCAAAAGTCCGTCGGGAAGACCGTCGGACCTAGTCCATTGAAAAGTTTGGTCGTGTGTACGCAGCATTACAAGTGAAGCACAATCAGCTTTTGCAAACTGCAAGGCATGGCAAACATTCCATTTTCGAGAAGGCCATGGTGTGACGTCAGTTCGTAAGTTTTGTCCCCTAGATGTGTGTCGTCAGGGTGTTGCTTACCCCTTTCTGAAAAAGTCAACGCCCTGACGACACTCTCAGATCCAACACTTGATGCTAATACTGCGCTATTCTCTCAGCAGTGGTATTTTCAGGACAGGTGACGCAAAGTGTATAATGCTGCATATTTGTGCTCCGCTCCAGAATGAGCTCTCCATGCTGTAACAAGTATTAGTTGATGTGACAGGTATCCTTTAATAGTTTTACACAAATATTTTATTTAATACACAGGTAGGATGTATGGGTATAAATGTGTCAGTCCATAGGCAACTAACTGATTAGCTGTTTTGTTTTGTAATCCTTTTGATCTGCAACTGCTAGCAAAAAAAAACACATTTCTCGAAGCAACGTATTTTATAATAGCTAACTAGCCATTCAAGTGAAGTAGCAAAAATCCATAAATAATTCAAAGGTGAAACAAAACAAATATTTCTCTTTGAAGCCACTGGGAATTGCGGCTGGATTTCTGCTGCCAAAATAATAGCACAGGATATTTGCCGTGTTGGGGACAATAGGGCTACACACTACTTGATGGATATCTGTGCTTGATGCTGGTAAATTCCAAGGACTTCTGTGCAGGCAAGTTATTTATTGCCTAACAAGTGCTTTGTTGTCTATCTGGGGCTCTGTTAATGCAACAGATTTCAGTTTATTACTGCTCATACACAGAAAATAGAAAATAAACTATTGCAAAAAGTTGAACAATACACTATTAAGGAAAAAATGGGTAATTTTATAACCAGAACAGAATTAGGCATATAAGCCAAAAACTTGCATTCTTTATAAATAATTACAAAACCTCATTGCAGTTTAATGTCAGCTATATTCATATGTTTGCTGGAATGTAATAGATCCATTAAGAATATTTATACGGAGTTAGGACGGACAAACAATGTTTGTGAGCATATTAGATCAAAGAAATGTTTTTTTGTGCCTGGCTTTTACTTTTAAAGCAGTGTTAGGGTCAGTGTATTCCACATTGCAGTGAGAATGGTAATGCAAAGACGTAGGTGTTAATGGTCTCTTAGGGCCCTTTCCTAATTTTCCATTTTGTTGGGGTGCATTGCATGTAATTTACTGCATGTATTAAAGCATCTCTACTGCATTTTTGGCACTGCAACACTGTACAAAGTGGCGTGTGTTACAGTAACACGTTTACTACATGCTGCTGCATTGCATAGGTGTGAATCCAGACTTACAGTTACCATTTAAAAGCAGATTAAACTGCAGGGTATAGATGTGAGCCAGCCACCCAAGAGTAACATTCATCTTTTTTACTGCAGGAAAATAAACAAATGTGAATAGGCTCTTGAGTTATGGGGCTGCGTCATGATATGGGACTTTGGTTGAGTGCTACTTAAATAATGACAGTTTTGAGAATATATATGGGCTAAAGAGATGTAGCTATATATGTACCGGAGCTTTTTCCTCTATTGGGCACTGTTTGGAGGCATGTTTAAATTAAGTTTTGAATAAAATAGTTTTAGTATATTACTTTAAACAAAAATCTCTTGCTGCAGTACTTACCCTTACCAACAGGCTCAGCCATATGTGATCCAATGCCAGTCTTCTTCCTGTTTAAGTGGCACCTAGCATCATCCAACTAGCTGCCTGTGAGTACCCACCCCTAAGGGTTATGTCATGAAGCTATACTGGGCTGAAAGGGAAATCTGTAGGGGAGGGTACCACTGCTAGCAGGATAAAGATAAGGCATGATATCAAGTGACTAGACTGATGACTGGTGTAAAGAAATTAAGCATGCAGCAACTCAAATAAATATTAATAAATAAATAATAATAATAATATAAAAAAAAAAAAAAAAAAAATATATATATATATATATATATATATATATATATACATACATACATACATACTACATACATACATATACACATATACACACACACACACACACACACACACAATACATATAAAGAGAGCAGAAGATGCTACAAAAATTGAGGGATAGGCAACAAGGAGCTGGGCTTTTTTCCATAGGGCACTCATGGGCTGTTTTTTTTCAGCTATACAATTAATGCAACTCGTCCCCTCTTGAAGACTTATCAGTCTCCAAGCGGTGACCAGTCATGTGTTTTTATGACTGAATTAAACTTTCTGAGCCCAGTGAGATTATCGGTGTGCCGACTTTCTTATTCGGCAGTGCATTTCCATAGAGCACGAATGGGCTGCAAGAATGAGACCCAACCAGTTTGCAGTGCCCTTATAGTGAGCCCAGTGAAGTCATTGGTGTGCAGACTCTCTTCTTTGGCAGTGTATTCCCATAGAGTGCGGATGGGCTTCAAGAACAACACCCAACCAGTTTTCAGCGTGGAAGCTTGGAAAGGAGGTTCTCCTATACTTTATTAGTGTGCCAGAGTTTAAGACAACATTGTTAGAGGGGCAAGCATTATTATAAACTGTTCTGAATTTATAACTCTGGATATTTGAGGCTACAGTCAACAAGAGGTATAAGGTTGTTTATAGTTCAGGTGACTTGAAGCCCTATCTTGTTTAGTGGTCTTCTAGTTGAAGTCTCTCTCTCGTTTAGTGGTCTTGTTGAAAAGTAGCCCTATGATAGTGTGCTGCCTGTAGTTGCTTACTATAGTCCCCCTATGTAAACTTTAAATCAGTTTGTCAAGGTCATGTTCAAATTTAGTTCTGTACTGTATATGTAAGCACTTTGACAACTACACGATTTCCTTTAATATGGAAACACACTTTTTGATTAATTGAATAAATGTGAATATTTCCAACAGACCTGTAACACTTAATAAGTGTCTGTAACCCGGCCCAAGTTGTATTTTCCCATCATCTTTTCTTTTAAAAGTTAGCAGGTTTCTCTATGCATTAGTACAATTCGACTCACGCAGTCTTACTGCCAAGTGTAATGACAGATTATTCTGTTAGTTGGTTGTAAGCAAATATGCGAGTTCATAATTTGCATATTCAGCAACTTTCAGTACTGACTTGCAGTTTTCTGGGATTCTTTTTCTAGTTTGCAAAAGCTTCTTAAAGCAGAAATGCAGCAAACAACTACATTCACAGTTCACATGTAGATGTTTGCACTGTTTTAGATGCCTAAATATTTGTCATTTTAATCAACCAGTCGTTTGCTGCAGATAAGCCTGACAAACAACAGACATTTAGTGACCTCTCTTTACCCAATGTAATAAAAGTGTGTTCGAAAGTTTCTTTAATCTAATATCTAATATTCATCAATTAACAAATATTAACAAATTAATGAATGGATTAGATCTTTACAGAATAATTGAGTTGAATATATATATATATGTATATATATATATATATATACACCGTATTTATCGGCGTATAACACGCACCGGCGTATAACACACACCCCAAGTTTAGGAGGGAATTTTAAGGAAAAAAAGTTTTAGGAGAGAAGTTTAGGGAAAAAAAAAATTACATTTAAGCGTCATTTGCAGCTTGTCCAGCGTCATTTGCAGCTTGCCCAGCGTCATTTGCAGCCTGCCCAGCATCATTTGCAGCTTGCCCAGTGTCATTTGTAGCTTGCCAGCGTCATTTGTAGCTTGCCCGGTGTCATTTTCAGTTTGCCAGCATCATTTGCAGCCTTGCCGACGTTTAAATTTCCCGCCGCCGACAGACCGCGCATGCGCCGCCGAAAAAGACCGAACCGCGGCCGAAAAAGACCAAGCCGACTGTTCGGCTCCGCTCGGAGTCCCGCCTCCCTGCTCTTTCGGGAGCGAGCGCAGGGAGGCGGGACTACGAGCGCAGCTGAACACTCGGCTTCGGTCTTTTTCGGCCGCGCTTCAGTCTTTTTCGGCCGCGCTTCGGCCTTTTTTCGGCCGCGGTTCGGTCTTTTTCGGCGGCGGTCGCTATTTTTCAGCGCCGCAACCAATTTTTGTCATTTTTTTTGGGGGGTATCGGCGTATAACATGCACCCATGACTTTCCCCTGATTTTAAGGGGGAAAAAGTGCGTGTTATACGACGATAAATACGGTATATATATATATATATATATATATATATATATATATATAATTTATATTTATATATTCTGGGTATGGATAAAGTTAAATTATATTTTATACTTGTAAAAGTATACATATAAGCTTCATAAACATTCCTATGGAGAACTACACATGTGTTAGTAATTAGGAGACTTACGTTGGTTTCCCTCACCTCCCCCATCACAGATGGAGAAGAAAGGTTTCACATTTCTTAAGATGTAAAAGTTCATGTTTTAGTTAAGATTATACATTTTTTATACTACAATATTTCTTGATTAGGATCTTAATAAGAACATTAGGTTTTCAATGAATATAATATACATATTTCTTTATGTAGTATTTGATTTAGATGTTAAAGAAGTTCTATCCTATACTTAAAATAGTTTCACATACTCTTCTTGCCCATCCCTTTGGAATTTTGTGAATACAGATGGTGTTGTATTTCAACATCTGGCATTAGACTGAAAGTTAGAAAACCATTTGCCACTAAGTCTGTGGAGCTATAAGACAAACCAGCCCTTTTTAGGAAGGTGGGGGCTATTTCCATGGGTTTGACTTGTGGAGTAAAAGATTTTGAACAAGAGATTTGCTTCAGACACAGACACCACAAGATATTGAAGGAAGCTGGTACAGCTACACACACACACACACACGCACACAAAAACATCTGATTCAATCTGTATCTTAAGAATATAATACATTATTGATATTTTTTATATTCTACATTTTGATATTGTTCTTGTAATATTTTGCCATTTTATTATTAAATACATTTTTGAGTTTTTACACAAGAACTAAACAGACTTTCTTGGAACTTTCCTCATCAATATAATTGACAGAATATCAATATAAATACCATAATAACGGTATTTTAACAAAATGGTAGTAAACCCTTATAATAAAGCTTACCTGTAGGTAAAATTAATATCTCAAAAAAGGTGCATGTTTAGGAGATATTCCAGCAAACAGCAGCTGGTGACATTACCAGCACATGCGCTCTGAAGGAGAGGCATACCCGTGACATTCCTTCAGAGCCCTGTGCTGTACTGGGGGTTCCCACGCGCATGCATAGGACTGATGTCATTGTGGCTCCGGCCAATCAGTTGGCCGGAGCTCGTGAACCAAGAAGAAGACCAGGGGAAGATGGAACCCCTGTCAGCATTTACAGGGTGCTGCTAGAGGGGTCCATTCTAAAAGGTAATGCTGGCCATACACTATACGAAAAATCGGCCGAACCCATTTTCGAAAAAACAAACATTTGGCCGTGAGAGCAAACGATAGTGCCATCATGTAATGACAGATAAATCATTCAGTGGACATAAAAGAATCAATTAGGATGGGAAACAGTTCAGACGGGAAACACATTAACCTTTCAATTTATAAAGCTTTCGACAGGAAATTTCCAAACTTGTCCTTAGTTTTTTCGGCCCAAAAATGTCCCAATGATTATCGATTTTGTGCCCATTAACTGGTCGGAAAATGAACGAACTGTCTTAATGACCAATTTTCGGCCAATTTTTTGTATAGTGTATGGCCAGCATAAGTCTAACATAATGTGCTAGTATACAGTACATACTAGCACATTATGGCTTAAACCTGCAGTGGGGACCCTTTTTTTGTAGGTTAACTTTACTACCGCTTAGTAAAGTAAAACTTCTTCACCAAGCCACTCTGATGAGGTTGGTGCTTTGCTCTCTCCTTCTGTCAGCAAGCTCCTTATTATGTGGGATTCACAGACTGTGCAATGCAAAAGAGTCTGGCTGACTGACAGTGCAGCTCCTTCCTCCCCCAGTCATGCTGTCCAGCAGATTTCAGGAGGCCCTGAAAAACAGGCCCTGGCCAGTTCAAGTCATAATCTGCTAGTAAGCATTGCATACTAGCACATTATGACATACTTACCTGAAAACAAAGCCCTCCAGCGGCGGACTGTCACCACTGAAGGTGTTTCCATTCTCACCCGGTCTTCTTTCTGGGTTCACAGGCTTTGGCTATCTGATTGGATGAGCCGGCGATGACATCACACGGGAGTCGATGTTTACAGGTATGCCATTCCTTCAGAGCGCATGTGCCAGTTACGTCACTGGCTGCTTCTAAAGTAAACGGTGTACATTTAGGAAATATTTACAGTACCTATAGGTAAGCCTTATTATAGGCTTACCTTTAGGTAAAAATCATACATGGGAGTTTACTCCTACTTTAATACAAGAAATTATTAAAGACAAAGTACATTCAAAGTCACAAACAAAAATAGCAGCACAAGGGACATAACTTACAGTCAGTAGGATATGTCCCCTCTGCTGATTTCTCTTCTGTTAGTGAAAATCTTCCCCTTTAGATCCCAAACCTTGCCTGTTTAATTTACTGGAAGAATTTTAATGGGAAAACCACACTAGAGAAGCAATTGTTAGGACTTTATTTTTGGCTCGCAAGTTAATAATATCTCACTGGGAGTCTGAGAATCCTCTCACGAGTGGATTTCTGCTGTTGGTAATACGCTTCAGATGGAAAAGATTATTTATCAACATAGGGGGTGCTCGGGAGAATATGAAAAACTCTGGGATCCATGGCTGGATGTACCCGGGCTTGCCCTGGCGGATCTGGTCATGGACAGGCTTCTTAGGTTTAATGTGGGTTGAAATTTATAGCATTATTATGTTGGCAATAGGGACGTGGTCAGGACCTGGTTTCTGTACTTGTATATCATGCCTAATTTGTGGTTGGCTTTGTTGTTTTGGGTTGTCTACATTGTAATAAATTAAAGCTTTTTTTGGATATTTTGGGGATTTTTGGGATTGCAAGAGACTGATACCAGGTCAGATCCAGGGGCTTACACTACTTTCATTAAAAAATAAATAAAAAAATACATTTAATGATAGATTAACGATTGCGAGGCTACATAAAGTTTTGTCTTTTATATCTACTTTAAGGATTTGGTTTAAATGGGTGTCTGTTATACCAGCCATATTTTTAGATCTTCATTAAATCCCTTGGTTGTATGTTGGTGTTGAGAAGCAAGCTATTTGACAAGAAACCTTTGTGTACTGATCACTGACAAGAAAAGTCATTTGTTGCAATGCTGGATATAGCGCTTCTAACAGACAGTATGAGACTTCCTAAAATAAGTTGGAGCCTGATAAGCCAGGTGGTGTTTATATGTCATCAGAGAGCTGTGACTTTTCGTACCAACAATGAAGCCCTACATGTTGGCACCAGAGCTCATTAATTCATGTCTTATGTCATAAGACTGAATGACCCCAAAAACCTTTTGTTCCGTTTGATGTCTGTTGTTCATTATAGCTTCAGATTTGCAGAATATTTTTTGCCCTACTTGTAAATACTGCTACTATTTACTTTAGTCAGTAAATTTGACATAACAAGTAAACACTACACATCTCAAAGGCATAGTAGCACAGAAAAACTCGAAATATTAAAAAGTCAGACTTTTTTAATTAAAGTAGACCTAAACTAAATTTACTGAATGTGGACCTCAATTCCAAAAGTAAAGATTTGCTATATTATTGGAAACATTTTAAAACATGGCTAAGCAGTACCCTGAAAAATCAAATTTGTCCTGAATTCCTCCTGAAAAATAGTGGTATGTAAATGTGCCTAGGTACTCCTGTACCCACAGTCTCACAGCCGTATATTTGTAGTGTGAGATCTAAGGCACTGCTGATTGATAGTCTCAGGAGATTTGGAATAAGATTTGGTGATATCACTTTTGTGACATTTTTGTGACACTTTTGTGACTCTGACATGGGAAAACCCTGCTTCTACCAAGATGACCACCATCATATAGGCATGGTAAAGCCAGCCATACATGGATTGACTTTCGATCCGTGTAGTCTCCCTGCTGTCAGAACACAATTGCTCAGCAGGAGGGATTTCTCTATCCACATTAAGGGTTTGGATGGGGGAATGGAGTCATCCTCTTTCATTCAAACCCCCTGTATGGCCAGCCTTAGCCAGTAATATGAAATTATCTGCTACAGGAGTACCAAAAGCAACACTGGTGGATAGTTCTTTGCCTTCATTGCCTTTTTTTTGCACCGCTTCCAGAGTTCAGTTCCTTTTGAAAACTTTTATAAGCTTTAACATGTTAACATCTTTTAAAAAGTTCATTGTATTATTTTTTTTTTTATTCTGCAGCTTTTACAAAAAAAAAAAAAAAACATCCAACCAACCAACATCCAACCCATGAAGGTCCTTGTTCAGTTACCTGCTGTTCAGGTCGGCTGCTCACAGTCTCTACCACGGGATGTGGGATCACAATGGGAACAGTTTGAGTGACAACATTTCTAAATTTGTTCCTGCATTGTCACCCTGTAACATGATCCCATGGTGAGACTGCAAGCAGCCAACCCAACTTATATTGGGCAGGCATGATCAACTGATGAGACTCTCAGGAAGCCAGTTCAGAGCAACAATGTGCAGCAGACAGAAAGAGGCTGGGGAAGATCAGCAGCACTAAGATGTTAGACAGCTCTCACACACAGTGCAGCACTCCGCTCTGAAGACTGCTGCTTGGGCTTATAACTTTGTGCTACCACTGAAGGTAAATGGGATTTATTAATCCATATGGATGGCACAGTGGCTTAGTGGTTAGCCTTAATGAATTTCAGACCTTTACGCGAGTCCTTGTCAGGACACTAACTGCATGGAATTTGCATGTTCTTCCTGTGCTTGTGTGGATTTTCTCCCACACTCCAAAAACAAGCTGGTAGGTTAAATGACCCCTGCCTAAAAAAATAGCCCTAGCATGATATTCTACAGAGTGCACCTAAGATCTGCCTCAACAGCAGATAAAGTGTTTTGAGTCCTCAGGGAGAAATGTGCTATAAAAATATTGAAAAATGTAATAATAACAAAATTAAGGCCTATTAAAAAGAGTTTATGTAATTATACACTAAAATTAAAGTTACGTTGGGTTTTACATTTTTGCACCACTTACATTAAATTTTTTTGCCAAAATTATCCAAGAAGAGCATTGAAAAAGAACTTATATGAAAAATAATATTTTATATTTTATGATGATATTTGGATGGCCTGGCTTAAAATGCCTAGAGTACTTTGATGTGAGTTTTTGGAATATCCTTCAATCAGTGCTAGTAATATGTTAAGGAAACATTGCCGTATATCCTTACTACAGAGACAAGACATTTCTGCAGTTGTGTGAAGAAAGATCAGTTAAAAATTTTAAAAATGTTACAGAAGAGGCAGGAGCGATACGTGCATAGTAGAACAACTTCGATAACACTGTTTTATATTCAGCTAAAAACTTCCTTTAAAGACAGGCACATTCATATTACATTTTATGAATATGGTATTAAAGAAAGGAAACTTGCTTTGAGTTTCTTGTGAAGTTTTGGCATCCAGGCATGGAAGGAGTCTCAGGAGTCTTTCCTTAAAGTTACATTTGGTGCTGTTTTTGTCATAGAGGTACCCTGCAAGACACATCTCATGGTTGACAATTGAATGAAGGCATACTGAAAGACATCATGCTTCCCTTGGTCTTGATTTAAGCCAATTCATGAAATCCACTGTAGAGGAATGGAGGTGTTGTACCTCTCAGCCAATAAGAATCTAGCTATGTTTCTGTAGTGCAGGATATTGAAAAAGGGACACTGATTGGTTTCCGTGGACAGCACTGTTCCATTGCAGATATGCATACTGTTTTTTAAGCCCAGGTCTAGTAAAAAAAAAATTCCTCCTTTTGGATGAAGAGTGGAAGTCTTGGAAACTCTGTTTTAAATGCAGTCTGTATTCCATAACCTATTTTTTTCTAGTTTTAGAGAGGGTGGAAGGATTAGAAACCTTGTCGGGTTTTTATTGCTGTCTGTGTCTCCTGGGGAGATTTACCTTCTCCATTTTTCCTGAAAAAGTGATAGTAAATCCAAAATTTTACAATTGTCATAAGAGCAAGATGTGAATGTTAAACTTCCAATAGGGAAACCTGTTCTTATGACAATGAAGAAGGCATTTTTTCTAACCGAGCAACGGCCTCTCAATTCCTGTTGCATGTCCAGCACAGGAAGTAAATATCAATAGCACATATGCACCAAAAAATAAACTGACAAGTTAATCTTTCACTACTCTGTCCAAATCTTATTTAGGAGATACTTGCCCCTAGTACAGAAAGAGAATAGCTATACATGGCTACTTTATTTTCATAGAACAAAAACAAACAGTTTTCCAGTATTCTCAACCCTCCGCCGGGACATTGTATTCTGACAGCAGCACATGCAGCTATCAAAATGCACTGATCAGCGGCCCTTTGACAGTTAAACAGTTTTGATCAGTGTATGGCCAGCTTAAACATTCATCAGTCCAGTAGAAAATGTACTTTTATTGCTCTCTGTGTAGAGAATTAAGCTGGCCATACACCATTAGAAGTTAGTTAAAAAAATAATAATTTTTGTTCATTTGATTTTCTAGTGGGTCAAATTGATGATTATTTTCGACCACAATGATGAGAAAATTCAGAGGAGAAGTATGAAAAATGTTCTCAGACAAATGAAAATCTAACTGTAAATGTGGAAAAAGCCATATATGCAATAATATGCATGTTCTAGGCACCAAAGAAACCCGTTTAGTACATCTGGGATTCCATTAAAGTGCAGGGTCTGGGTGAAATTTTAAGGGCTTCTTAAAGTGATTGTAAAGTCTCGTTTAATTTATTTTTTTAAAACATGTTATACTTACCTGCTCTGTGCAGTGGTTTTGCACAGGGCAGCCTGGATCCTCCTCTTATCGGGTTCCTCTTCGCTGCTCCTTGCCCCTCCCTCCAGTCGAGTGCCCTCCACAGCAAACAGCTTGCTATGGGGGCAGCCCGAGCTGAGCTGCAGCCCCGTGTGTCCATTCAGAGCTTCTGTTCGGCCTTGCCCCCTTTCTCTCCTGATTGGCTAACTGACTTTCATTAACAGCCCCGGGAGCCACTGCTGTGTCTCAACCAATCAGGAGGGAGAGTCCCAGACAGCCGAGGGACTTGTGGACATCGCTGGAAAGAGATGGCTCAGGTAAGTATTAGGGGGTGCTGGGGGGAGACTGATACACACAGAAGGCTTTTTATCTTAATGCATAGAATGCATTGGGATAGAAAACCTTCTGGCTTTACAACTCCTTTAAGAAATTTGGTTGACTCAGTGATAGCATTTTTCAGAATTGTACGAAAATTCCAATAAAATTTATAGGATACAAGTCTGAACCTGCAACCACCGAGGTGTCTGGCTGTGGCTCTTTTTGCTGTGCCACCAGGGATGCTGGACAGCTCCCTGCCTGATATCTTGGACAACCTTGCTTTGTAAATTGTTTATAATTAACCTTTAACCCTTTGTTCCTCCAATGAACGTCATGTTGCTTCATTTCCTGTTTGCCAGATTATTGTGCACTCTCCAGCTGATATCTTGCTCCTTTGCATACTTGTTGCTGTCCTTATCTCATTATCGATTCTTGGCTTGCTCGTTGACTATGCTTTGCCTGATTCCATCCAGCTACTACTTGTTACCAACCTTTGGCTTGTTTGCTGACTATGCTTCTGCTTGGTCAATACCTGATACATCTGCTGTCGGACCCCAGCTTGCTCACCTCCTGGTGGGGTGATCCGGAGGACCGTGACCTGGTACTAGTATGCAAAAAAAAACTTCACCACCAGGAGCTCTGGTCAAGACTGGCTAGTACTTAGACCCCACACCTCAGGCCATCTTTTAGGAGGATCTGCTGGTATATTTCCTGCTGACTACTTGTGAACCTCTCTACTGCTACAGCCATTGGCCTCTGAGCCTGATCCTAGATCGTGACAGAAATTCTATTGGTCACCCATCAAATAGACAGGTGGGGGAGAGTTTCTCTAGCTTTCTGTTCTGCCTGAGTGAGGAGAAATCTTCAAAACGAGAACATAGATAGCAATACAAAGTTGACAGGCTTACAACCGTTCCCTACTCTATCCAGACTGAAAAGAACTTTTGGCTGGAGTTGAGCTCTTAAAGAAATCCTGATTACAAGGATTCCAAATACCTGTATATGGCAGTTTTAATATCAGTGATCCTGATTGAAAAATAAATGTGTGTAATCGTTATCCATTATAGAGGTACATTTGTTTCATTGTGCATGCTGGGAAAGTTATTTGCACATATTAAAGAAAGAGTGGCTGTTGTATTAATCAACATTCATTACAAACCCCGCAGTCTGCAACTTCATGCAATGCTTTCATTGTAAATGTCTCCATGCAGACAGCCAATAACACAGCTCTGAACCCCAAATGTTTTTCAACAGGTTTGTTTAAATAAATGACAGTTTAGCAAAAGGCTATCTCTTTTAGGAAAACAGATTGGAAATTTTTACTTCTCCTTCAACTCTGAAATATTTGGCAAGAAATTAAAGTGATAAAATATTCAAATCCCTTTTCAGAAAAAATGACAGCAATATTGCAGGCGGAATAGCAGAGACATTGATAAATACAGCCCAGTCTTGCTCTGTCGTTAGGAAAGTAAATACTATTAGTAAAGCTGATTTTTTGCCTCCTCCCTAATGAAGTACTCCATCAAAGCTATACTACGCCGAGACACACAATACCAGCATCACTTTGACTAATAATACACAGCTAGAGACGAAAAGAAACAAAAGCAAGTATTTAAAGTGAACCATTGCTCCACTCTAAAGCACAGCCCCAGCTAGGTTTTTTTCATTTTTTGCTATATAAACAAAAATAAAACTGAAAATTTAAAAAAAAACTAAATTTTTTTTTAACTCTTTCTACTCCTCACATTTTTGTAAATATTTTACTATATCTTTTCATGTGACAACACTGAAGAAATTACACTTTGCTACAATGTAAAGTAGTGAGTGTACAGCTTGTATAACAGTGTAAATTTTCCGTCCCCTCAAAATAACTCAACACACAGCCATTCATGTCTAAACCCCTGGCAACAAAAGCGAGTACACCCCTAAGTGAAAATGTCCAAATTGGGCCCAATTAGCCATTTTCCCTCCCTGGTGTCATGTAACTTGTTTGTGTTAAAAGGTCTCAGGTGTGAATGGGGAGCAGGTGTGTTAAATTTGCTGTTATCACTCTCTCATACTGGTCACGGGAAGTTCAACATGGCACCTCATGGCAAGGAACTCTGAGGATCTGAAAAAAGAAATGTTGCTCTACATAAAGATGGCCTAGGCTATAAGAAGATTTTTTTTCTTTTTTGAAGATGTTTTTCTATTTTTTTTTTTTTTTTACATACCGTCATCAGGGTAGTTCAATGTCCCACTGTACTACTCTGGGGGGTGATCACATAATTTTTTTTTTGTACACTGTTATTGCTTAGAACATTTCATTCATGACAGCTTGTTTATTATTGTGATGATGCATTTGGCTGCAGATAATCACATGGTGCAGGGTGCTGTTATTGGCCCAGGTACCATGTAAAAGCTGTGGGCCAATCACAGCATCAGACAATATAAACACAATGCAAAACAATGCTTTCACATGGTTTCTACATCCGAAGTAGAATGATGCCACAGCACTTATTTTAGATAAGTGGCTCAGAAAGATTCAAAGTAGCTATGTTCAGCATCTCCATGCAGCAGTAGATCACTGCTATACTGCTCTATTATTGAATAATTGCAGTCAGCAGTCAATCACTATTTATAGTGATCTGTTGCTGCGGAGCTGCATGGTGAGCTGGATCAGGTCTTCAAGATCCAGCACCGCCGTGAAGATTTCTTTAAAAAAAAAAAAGGATATTAATCAATTTAATAATTTAATAAAAACAAAACAAAAAAAAACACACACACATTCCTCACTTATCCTAGGGTCTCACCAAATGCATTGAATGTACTAGGTGACATTAGTGCTTTCTGCATAAGCAAGTGCAATGTCATTCAGAATTTTAATGAATTTTAGCACACCTTAAAGTGTTACTAAATCCACAACAGTAAATGTGTCTGTTTATGCAGTGAAGCATGCTTGTTACACTCACTGTGGAACATAAGGGGTTAATCCTCCACATTGTGTAAAAAGGCTGTTTGATCCTGTCTTCTCTGTCTTCTCTGATCCTCTACTTCTTCCACTGTCCCCTAACATTCTCCTGGTAAGACAGAGCTTTTGGAGTCACTCTGCACATGTTCAGTTTGGTGTGTATTGCTAGAGGTTTTTTTTGTTCTTGGGAGGGTGCATGTAATTGGCACAAGACCAACCAGAACTGTCCAGACAGAGGGTCAGGGGTCCTGCAGCCTCATAAAACAGTCAAAGTAGAATGCAAACTCCTCCTACAAGCTTTAATGAGACACAAAACTGCTGATAAGAAAAGGTATTTAGCAGTTTATATTTACTAAAATAATTGCATTTCCATGTTCTGTGTATTGTTGTAGGAGACCAGATATAGTGAATGCAGGGTCCTGGGTTTAGTAATACTTTAACACATCGAAAATTGGAAAAGACTTGCACAGCATGTGAACTGTGATCTGCTGCAGCACAGGTGTGTTGCCCACTACTGGGACAGTGGGTTTGCTTGTCATTAAAAACAAATGGCACCGCAAAGTATACTCAAATTACAATGCATTGTGGTAAGATGGATTTTAGTACGTTTTATGTAACACAATCAAAACTAAACCTTTGTGCTGTCCTCTGGACATGTCAGCTGTCCCAGCTGAGGCCCCCTATATTCACTAAATTGACCACCAGGGCTCTTTAAGTTTCCCTCTAAACAGAACCTATTTCAATGCATGCAGATTTAGGGGAACAAGTGCAATGTGGGACTAGGATCAACTCATACCATGGCTGAAGTCACTCTTGCTTCTTTTCAATATATCTTTTTTTAAATCATTTATTATTACTGTATTTTTCTCTGTTTCCTTCTTCTTTCCTATTTAGAAATGAAATTCTATTTTTATATGTTGAGGAAGACCAAAGTGATTTAATACATGTCTCGTACACTTCAGTGACTTCCATTTACCCAGTATAATCATTCGCTGACTTCAGCCGCTTTGAACACTGGACAGTAGCACAGCCATTCATGTGGAAAATGGGGAGTTTAAACTTGTAAACAGTGTCTTCAGCATTCTTACTTCTAATAACCTTTGGCATCATTCAGAATCCCTTTGATAAAATCTCAGCTTTTTAAATGGAAAATCCCTCTCAGCTGAGTGTAGGTTTTTAGTAGCTGCCGGGCCACCTTACAATTTCATATATCTCTCAAGGACCTATCAGTATTACGTGACCCTTTTTCTTTTCCCCATGCAAATTTCACTTAAATGTAGAGTAGGAAATTAGGGCTAGAGGTGAAATAAAGGTTAGGGTCAAGAATTACGTTTAACATTACCTTTAAAGTCTAAAGTTAAGTTGTTGTGTTAAGCTTGAGAGATACATTTTATATTTAGTTTAAAGGGACCTTGTCACTACTGCTAAATACCTTTTATCATCAGCAGTATATAGCAGTCCTGGGACTTCTATCAGTGTCTAGTTAGGGCTTGTAGGAGGAGTTTTCATTCTCCCATCATTGTCCTATGAGGCTGCAGGACCCCTGACTCTCTGTCTGTCTCTGGACAGTGCTGATTGGCCCTGTGCTGATCACATGCACCCTCCCATGAAAAAAAATAAAAACTCTTTAGCAATACACACCAAACTGAGCATGGGCATCTTGCCCCCAAGGCTCTATTCTATCAGGAGATCGATTGGGGACAGTGGTGGAAGGAGAGGATCAGAGAAGACAGGATCAAACAGCCTTTTTACACAATGTGCAGGATAACCCCTTATGTTCCACAGTGAGTATAGCAAGCATGCTTTACTGCATATACAGACTGATTTTACTTTTGTGGGTTTAGTAACACTTTAATTGGGTAACTATGTGGCAAATTAGGTTTTATGTTGATAAGTGTAAAGTTATGCACTTGGGGGCTAAAAACATGCTTTCATCCTACATTCTACAGGGAGAATCAATGGTAGATCATAGACGTGATAATAGCATGCAACGGCAAGCTGCAATTTCTAATGCAAGATAAATACTTCCTTGTAATAAAAGAGGCTTAGATTCCAAAGAGAGAATCATAATTTTTGCCCCTGTACAGATTATTAGTAAGACCTCATCTGGAATATGCAGTTCAGTTTTGGGCTCCAGTCCACGAAAAGGATATCAGGGAACTGGAGAATGTGCAGAGAAGGGCAACCAAACTGATAAGATACATCGAGGAGCTCAGTAAAGGGGAAAGATTAGAGGAACATAATTTATTATCTCTTCAGAAGAGGCAATTAAGGGGGATATGATCATATTAAGTAAATAAGTGGTCCATATATTGAAATAGTTGTTGAGTTATTCACTGTAAGGTCATCACAGAGGACAAAGGGGCACGCTTTACATTTGGAGAGCTTAAACCTCCGCATTTGGAGAGTTGTGAAAATGTGAAATAGATTTAATCAAAAACTAGCTCTGGCCAGCTCAGTTAAAAAAAAAAAAAAAAAAACAGCTGGATGCTTTCCCAAGTACAAAAAATATATTAACATATAGGAAATAACACTAGGGATAGTTGATCAATCTGATTGCCTGCAGGGGATCGTAAGGATTTTTTTTTCCCTGCTCCGGCAAATTGGACCATGTGTCATAGTTTTTTTTGCCTTGCTCTGCATTGGCTGTGTGTATATGATTCTGTATATGGAGGTCATCTATTTATTTATTATTTTCTTTTGGTTGAACTAGGTGGATTTGTGTGATTTTTCAACCTGAATAACTACGTAACCAAGCTAAGCATTAAGGATTTTGTTTCAGGTTCAAACATACTATGGGATAGATGTTTAGATTGCTACACAGTACATACTTATAACAAAATAAACATAATAAAATAAATAATAACTAAATTATTATATACATATAGTATAAGGCTTCTGACATACGGGAGAAAAATGCTACATTTGTAAACATATCGGGGTTGATTTACTAAAACTGGAGAGTGCAAAATCTGGTGCAATTCTGCATAGAAACCAATCAGCTTCCAGTATTTTTTTTTGTCGAAGTTTAATTGAACAAGCTAAAGTTAGCAGCTAATCGGCTACCATGCACAGCTGCATCCAATATTGCAATCCCCAGTTTTAGTAAATCAACCTCAGTGTATTTCTTACTGATCTGAAACAAATTTTCAAGGTCTGGCTACAAAATGAAAGTCACTCCCTGACTGACTGCTATGAGCAACACATTTTAGCAAAAATCATTTTTTACACAGTTACATAAATTAGGCTTCCTGTTTTCTTATAAAATCCTATAATAATCGCACAACAGAATGTATCTGTAAAAATATGTGTATATAGTATATAGCTGAAGATCTGTTTTTTTATTGCAATATATAGGCTTTAGTTTTTTCAGTAGTACCAGCTTCATTATTTGTTGTCATGTTCTTCTGTTTCAATTGATTTTCTCAGTCTATTTCTGCCTGTAACACATGCTCAGTGCCTTTTTTTGAGTTTTCTGCAGACAGGATTCCTGCTTTTTTTTGTTTTGTACTGTGATTTATTTTTAGAGGTAAGAAGTACCCGCAAGTGTTACATCTTTTTATACCCACATTTAAAATGCCCTTTGTCATGTGAACGTTAATCAGGGGCGGACTGACCATTCGGCCACTCAGGCACTGCCCAAGGGCCCGGGCCACTAGTTGGGCCCCATCAGGGTTTCCGGCCTCAGTAAAACCAGGGACAGTATGTAAAAATCTGTGTTTTTTTTACATCGGTCTCTGAAATGTCCCTTACCTTCCCTTTTGGTCTAAGAATCCCAAGATTATAGCTTCCCCACCTCTCCAGTACCTTCTCAGCCAACAGAAACATGTGTGTATACTGTGTGATTGTGTATACTGTGGGACCCCATAATCTCCTATTGCCCGGGGGCCCCATGAGTTGTCAGTCTGCCCCTGATGTTAATTAACCCTGTATCATAGAACTAGGAATGCACACATGTGTGTTCCTAGTTATCAAACCCACTGTTAGACAAATTAGTCATAGAATTATTGTCAATATAACTGATGTATACTGATGCTGCTAAATTTGGTCTGGGCATCTGTGTTGCTATGGCTGTTTTAGTGATTTTTATAGCATACATATATGGAATAGTACATTTCAGCTACCATTCATTGCTTTTAGAAGCTAAGATTCCCCTAATGCTAATGAACTTGTAAGACTAGTTCATTAAGCTCAGGAAAGGGAATGATGTTGGCAGGAAGTAGTGGGAGGGAAAAGAACTTGAAACGCAACCATGTACTCAAGACAAAGAAACAGCATTGGTTGTTTTGCAGGACTCCATGGAGCAAGGAGCAGTCTGGAGAGATCCTGAATAAAAAGAAGACTCCATCACCAGGAAGAACCAAGTCTGGAAACGGATTAGTATATGGCTGTCACCTACATTGTGCATGCCTTATTGCAAGGAATGATAGATAGCTTGTGCATGTTTTAGGTATATTTTGTAATACTTTGTATGACTTGATTTGTTTTTCCTACAATTGTATGTGCAGCATTTTAATCAGTGCTAGAAAATTGTAAATTAATATAACAGAGTCATTAGTGCCTGACAGCTAGCAGTGAAGGCCACTATACAAAAGCCCTTACATTTTGTGATAATATAAATATGCAGCACCAGAAAAAGAGTAAACTTAAAAAGAGAAAATAAAAATAATATAGCAATCAAATAAATTGACAATAATGTAATGGTCCTTCCACTGTCCAAATAAATAACTAAATTAATCTCTTTGAGGACAATGAGTGTAAACCAGCAATGACTGGTGAGACACCCAAATGAATAAGGTTCACTGATATAATCCAACAAACTGTGTCTGTGTGTTTCTTCCACCAACTCGAAGACAAGTAGCACCATTGTGTGTTCCACCTCCACTGGTATGCGCTCACCGACTACTAAGCTAAAGATGCAGCGAACAGCGCATGTACACCAATAGACCACCAAACTTCATTAGTCATCTGGGATCACAGTATTCAAGTGTTCCTTATCATCAGGTGATATTAATTACATCAATGTGGCAGATTAATTTGACTTCTCCTTACAAGATGGTCAGACAGGGATGTGTAATGATGTAGACAGGCAGGGAGATGGGTGGCACTAGTATGTTATTGTCACTTTATTTGATTGCTATTTTATTTTTATTTTCCCTTTTTTAGTTTACCATTTTTATGGTGCTGCATATTTATATTATCACATTAATATATTACAGAGGTTTTTATGCATTCTTGCTTTTACCGCAAGGAACCCTAAAAGACACAAAACAGTGTCTAAGCAATAATAAACTCTGGCCACTAAAGGGTTATAGTAGTTCTGAAGTCTTAGCTTTTTATTAGATATACCCCCCCCCCCTTGGCTAGTTATAACTGTTAATTTATTATTAATCACAATGCAACTAAAGATTCACGGTTTCTTCATTTCACTGACATAGCCTTTGGTTTCTCTGTGCAGCTTCCTTAAACTTCGGTGTGGGGAGCACACACTCTGAAAAAAAAGTTCCCATTTATCCTCCTTGGGACTACATGTCCCATAATATTTAGCTTTGTTAGGCATGCAAGCCAGCGCCATGACGTCATTGTTCTGCTTGTGCATGTCCAGAGCAGGCAGTGGCAGCAGGTATTATGTGAAGCCAAAGAGCTAACCTTAGGACAGAAATGAAGGCCAGGGTCTTGGACTGGATGAAATAGGTGCTGCCACCAGCATCCAAATTACGAACACTAGAAAAGGGGAGTGAGGAGCAGCACAAGGAGCCTATTAAATGTGTTGCAGTGCACATTTAATGCTGATAGGAGTACTGAACAAAGTGACAGACAGATGAGCCCATTAGTACATTTTGCTGTCCAGTTGGGGGTGTGGGTGGGATGGAGACCTGTAAGTGAAAGCAAAACTGCAGGAGTGAAAACTCAGATTTCCTCCCTGCCTAACAGGGCTGTACTGTGAGGCAGAGCTATGCAAATCTCAGAACAGCTCCCTTATATAGTGTTTAATCTCTTTTTTTTTATGTGGTAAAAAAAACCTTTAGCATGCAAAAGTTGCTTGGCATATCAGGATTTATAATGCATGCCATTTTACTTTATAAAAATTCAATATAGGGTGCACCCATTAGGCTTGTGACACAGAGTATTATGGGTATCTAAAGAGAATGCACAGCAGCAGCTATGAGCTTTCAGACTCTCTCTCGCTAAGACTAAAACCCCATATGGTCCCCCTTGAACAGATCAGGCAAGGAGAGGAATGACTCGCTCCTTTGACACTGTGGGGTTGATTTACTAAAACTGGAGAATGCAAAATCTGGTTTTCTCAAAGCTTAATTGAACAAGCTGAAGTTAGAAGCTGATTGGCTACCATGCACACCTGCACCAGACTTCGCATTCTCCAGTTTTAGAAAATCAACCACAATGTGTTGTACTCTTTAGGCTGGGTTCACATTTATGCGAATTGGATGCGGGGAAACTCACATCCAATTCGCATTACAGGAGACTGTGACTGGTTCTCAATGGTGCCGGTTCACACAGCTCTGGGGGGGGGGCACGGTTCGCATTGGAAAAGGGTCCTGTGCGTCTTTGGCTCCATTTCAGGTCCAAATTCAAAAATTTGAACCTGATTCGCATACCTGAATTGGTGTATAGGGACGCATCAAACCCCGTGCTGGGACCCGCGGCCGCATCAATGTGAACCCAGCCTAAATGTGAGTTATTGAGCTCTGTAAACACCAGGCTAAGATTAGGTATGTGAAAAGGGGCCTGGAACTCTTTATTCTGTTTGGAAATGTAAATATGAAAACATAGACATTTCATGTTCACCTGATTAAAAAAAAATGATTTCTTTGGTCCAGAAAGAGGCACCATATATGTAAAAAGGTATGGAGATCTCTGCAAATTACCAAAATCTGACAATAAAATGATTGTGCAAAGTGCCAGATGGAGTGCTAATAGAAGTGATGGGATAAGTATGCTCTAAACATCTGAGATAGGGCTCTCAAGCGGTTACCTTGACATTTGTTCTAAGGATCTCCCGGGGACTGTATAAGAAATCCACACTTTATTCTCAGTGCACCAAAAAAGGAAGAACTCAATAAACACTAGCTAATTAAGACAGACACATAAAATTCTAGGGCAATAATTACTGCCCAAAGGGAATTTAGTTGCAGAATATAAAAAACTTGCTCTCTGAAATGATTAAATTACTTTAGCTTACAGGATGTATTGTATATGCAACCATTAGACTTATTTAATATAAATATGCTGTTTGTTTAAAAGAATGCTTAACCCCTTGCCGACCAGTGCACAACGATGTACGTTGGCACAATGGCATGGCTGGGAAAATGGGCTTACAGGTACGTCCCCTTTAAATTGAGGCATAGTGGACGGGCTCGTGCCCGCCGCATACTCCGTGAGTGTGCCCCCGGGTCCCATGGTTTTGATGTCCGCTGAGGGCCCGCAATCGTGTCATGGAGCGGCAGAACGGGGAGATGCCTATGTAAACAAGACATTTCCCTGCTCTGCCTAGCAACATGACAGAGATTTACTGCTCCCTTCCATCGGGACAGGGATTTCTGTCCTGTTCTAGTGAGACAATCCCCCCTACAGTTAGAATCACTACCTAGGACACACTTAACCCCTTTATTGCCCCTAGTGTTTAACCCCTTCCCTGCCAGTGTCATTTACACAGTACAGGCATGCCCCACTTTTAAGTACACAATGGGATTTATTTACTTAAGCTAGAAAGTGCAAAATCAGGCTCACTTCTGCATAGAAACCAATGAGCTTCTAACCCCACCTTGTTCAATTAAGCTTTGGTAATAAAACATCGAAGCTCATTGGTTTCTATGCAGAAGTGAGCCTGATTTCACACTTTCCAGCTTTAGTAAATAAACCCCATTGTGTACTTAAAACTGGGGTATGCCTGTAATCAGTGCATTTTTATAGCACTGATCTCTGTATAAATGACAATGGTCCCAAAATAGTGACAAAAGTGTCCAATGTGTCCGCCATGTCACAGCCACAATAAAAATCGCAGATCGCCACCATTACTAATAAAAAAAATTAATAATAAAAATGCCATAAATCTATCCCCTATTTTTATGACGCTATAACTTTTGCGCAAACCAATCAATATATGCTTATTGCAATTTTTTTTTTTACCAAAAATATGTGGAAGAATACATATCGGCCTAAACTGAGAAAGACATTTTTTTTTTTATATTTTTGGGGGGATATTTATTATAGCAAAAAGTTTAAAATATAGCTTTTTTTTTCAAAATTGTCACTCTTATTTTGTTTATAGCGCAAAAAATTTAAACTGCAGAGGTGATCAATAAAGAAAGCTCTATTTGTGGAAAAAAAAGGACGTCAATTTTGTTTGGGTGCAAGGTCGCACAACTGCGCAATTGTCAGTTAAAGCAACGCAGTGCCGTATCGCAAAAAGTGCCCTGGTCAGGAAAAGGGTAAATCCTTCCGGGGCTGAAGTGGTTAACATGATTTAAAGAAAAATACAGTATGTGACATATCAACCAATCAGATTTCACTTGTTCAATCTCCAACTCTGTCCATCTTTAGACAAACCCTGAAAACTCTTCGTTCCAGCGAAGCCCAAACTGTTGGGCTATATAAATCATATCGTAGTTAATAATATAATAATAATGTAACATTTGAGACTGACCTATTTTAGTCTGTACTGGTAAATCGTTAGACATGTGCACTGCTGAAAAATGTATTTGTTTTCATTTATTTTAATTTTTTTTTAGTTTTTCGGGTCATGGTAAATTTTTTCTAATTTCCGAAATTTCGGATATTCAAATTTTGAATTTACGAATTTTAGAATATTCAAATGTATGAATTTAATAATTTACGTAAATTACAAATTTTTAAATATTTTTCGAATATTTTTCGAAAAGACAAATTTTACGAATTTTCGAATATTCAAATCTACGAATTTTAGGAAAAATTTGTTAAATGGATTTTTGTTAATTCAGATATTTCCGAATTAGCGAATTTGTCAAAATATATTAAAAAAATTGTAACAAAACTAATTGCACGTGTCTAGAAATCATGAGGCCCACAAAACCTCCAAGAAAAGCTGCAGTTATACAAGTTACCTTCTATGTCTTTTATATTTTGAGCAGTCAGTCTTTGATTTTGTTAGTGTGTTTTTTTCTTCTTTACCATTTAGGAGGCTATAACACTTCAAGCTAGGGCTCATCAATTCAGCTGATACAAGTTTTCTGATATATCTTCAGTCCATGGTAGTCAGTTACCTTTTCACAGCAACAGCTGGCCTGAACCCCCTCCCCACTGCAAATCTAAAACTCAAGGCAAATATAAAACAACATTTAGATATACATAAAACTCACGGCACATGCCTTATGACCAGGCTGGAGCTTTTTTTTTCCATCCTTGGCCCTTACCATTGTCCCATTCTTTTTGGATATCTATAGGTTTCAGCCTTAATTCCATAAGACTCAGGCTGCATATAGTTTACCCCAACCAGCACTAATATTAAGGAGTATTCTTTGGCAAATGTAGACTGACTATATTCAAAAAGGTACATATATAATCCATTAGCCTTCTGGAGGTCTCTAATTAAAATAATTTCTCCTTTTATTTATCTAAATCATAGGCTGTTGGAAAAGCATTAATTCAGCTACAATAGACTCTATCATCCTGTAATACTCAAAATAGTTTTGAGTTAACTTCTTTCAGCCCAGGACACCTATATGAATATCTAATGATTGGTATATTGGTATATTTATATTTGATCTGTATTCAGGCAGTGATCAGGTTTAATCTGTGCCTTTATTATATCCCTAAAACGGGCAGGTTACCTTTTTATTATTGAAAGATCTTAACTGAATGTGAGGATTTCAGCCCCTGTGACTGCCCATCAGACTTTTATAGCATGAGGATGTTCCGCCATGTTATATGTGAGTGATTTTAGTTTTAGTTTTAGTACTATTTTTTAGTACTATTTTATTAATTTTATCAATTTCTCTCTTATCCATATCTTATTCGATTTTTTAAATTAATTATTAATATACATTTTTCTTTGATAATTTAATATACAGATGCATATATATATATATATATATATATATATATATATATATATATATATATATATATATATATATATATATATATAATTTTTTATAGCACTATAAAACCCTTTTAGTACTATATTCATATATATATTTATATATTTTTATATGTAGCATCCCTTTCCTGGTTATTTTATACCTATACAGACGTATATGGTTTTAATATTTATAATATCAGAATATGTATTATTTTAACTTCAGTTTTTTACTATCCTTGTCCACTTTGAACAGTTTAATATTCTCTTATTAATTTTTAATGAATTTTTAATTCATATTAAAATATCTATATATGCTCTTAATAAATATTTATATATTTATAACATAGTGCAGATAAATACGAGATACATCCTGCATCACACTGTCTATGTTTCTATATTCATGTTCCTTTGATATCTAATTAATTGTACATGTTGTGGAAATGCATGTGACCATCAGATGCATTACGGATCATACTACTCTTATAGATCAAATATCTCGACATACAGGATAATTATTATATAACTATAAATAATTCCACTTCTCTGCACTTTGAAAAATATTAGATATGAATTTTATTAGCCAATATCTAGTACAATTTAATATCCCCCATTTTCGGCATTCACACAAAAAAATGCCATGTTTCTTAGATATCTATGCCATGCAGCGAATGACATCTGTAAGTCATTTATATATCCCACATAAATGTACAATAATATTACAGCCGTTTTTATAATGTCATTTTTTATTATGCCATTTTGTCTACATAGCCGCTTTGTTATAATGACATTTCCGGATTTTTAATGCATTACATATATATTGTGTATGAATTGCTGTTATAATATGCTGAGTGGTAGTGCGGCTTCTCCTTAGTAGTGTCTGCAATAGATCTCTAGTGTCCAGGGGATCGCTGTGTAGAGATACCGCCTATTGGGTAAATTGCGATCTCTCCCATTGGATGGCCGCTCTATCCCTCAGTGTATATATACATCACTTCCTGCCTGATGACCTACGCCCTCGAGAAGAAGAGGGCGTAGGTCAACAGGAAGTGACGTCATGACGTGTGCGTTCCACTGCGTGCGCTCCATTGATCCGGACAGGAAGGACGCCGCTGTTCCATACAGCGGAACTACAGGCACCATATCCGGCGGAGAATAGCAGCACAGGCACAGTACACGTCATACATTTACCCAATGCTTTTAAAATTTTGATTTCTGGTACGCTGAACTTACTGAGGGGAATATTTGTATTATAAAAGGGGAAATTTTTTTCAATAAATAGTTTATGCAGTATTACACTATGTGGCCCAACATTTGTTTTTACACATAATTAATGACCGCGCTGGTGGAATGTTGATCTGGTGATGCTGGAGGAGAAGGCTGATATACTGATTAATGACCGCGCTGGTGGAAATTTTATCTGGTGATGTTGGAGGAGAAGGCTGATATACTGGTATTAACTACAGGCTTGCATAATTTTTATTCCTGGTGAGTGTACCCCCAAAGGGGATGATCCTCGCACGTGGTGAAGTCTGTGGTGGATGGCTCAAATTGGTCACAAAATATTGGCATAAAACTGTCTTTCACATCAATTTAGACCTGTCACAACTGGAATATTGCTGATTCATCTTATTTTGATTTCTATACACGTGGACTTATATTCACTTTTAGGACACGAATGGAAATTAATTGACGGATCAATTATTTATTTTTATACTCACTTTGATTTATTTATTTGTTTATTTATTTATCCACTATATATTGACACTCTAAGTGAGTTTTTGTATAACACTGTATTTCACATTGAATTGAGAAATTTAAACAACAGCGCTGCTGCAAATCTCTGGAAGACAATACCTTAGTGTGTATATTTTGTCTTGCCATTTATTTGTATCCTTTCATCATTGCATTAACTCAAGCGGCTGCTGTAATAATGTATGTATAGGATCTTCCATACATTTACATTTGAAAAATAATTTTGTTCATCACAAATGATTTTTATACAATATAACCATATTTATTTATAAATTTTTTACATATATATATATATTTATTAATTTATTTATCTTACACTAGTATCACTTTGGGATTTTAGTCACTTATCATCTCACATATTGCAAGTATATACATCTCTGTAGCGCAGAGCGGTGTTGATTTTAGGAGGGCGATACCATCAAACACCATTTCACATATGTGAGTGATGTTTAACATTTTGTTTTTGGATTTCATGTGATGTATACACAACAAGTAACATTTGTTCCATCTTATTCAGCAGAATGAGATACACTACATGGTCCTGAGGAAGCTAGGCATCTAGCGAAACGCGTTGATAAGCGAATGAAGACCACACACACCTCGACCTATAGGTCATATATATTGTACATGAGAGAGGTGGTTGTGTTTTGGTCCAAATTCGGGTTTACTTAGTATTGAACGATTCATGATTCTATATATTTTAACATGTTTTGCATACGCAATGGCTTTTTTAAAATATTATTGTAAATAAAGATTGTTATTATTTTTATAAATATTGGTGTTGTCTTATGCGGGTGCCATTAAATTCCATACATTAGCAGGACATGTTTCTGCAAATTCCCTTTGGTACAACATTTAGATATAGTCTAGTTTGGTTATTTGGTAAATTTAGTATAAATTTACAAATAATTTAATGCATTTTGAAATATCACCAGTATATTTACTTGGAATGTTTATTATAGTAAAGTGTTTGTAAACCTAAAAAAAAAAATAAATAAATAAGATCCTGTTCCTTTAAGGCATGAATAACAACACAGTGCTTGTGCTGTGCAATTCTTCTCTTCCTAACTGGTAATAAACCTGGTTAATCCTGCCAGTTACTGAGTCCCCCTGCCTCTGCTGACCATGATAATCATGGCTCATCCACAAATACCACAAAAGACTTCAAGCTGTCATGGATGTTAAAGGGGGCAATACATGGTATTAAGAACTGGGGTATGTAAACTTTTGATCAGGGTCATTTGGGTAGTTTCTGTTGCAATTATGATTCAAAAAGAGTAAACACAGTTGATTGATAATACTGTAAATGGCTTCAGCCAAACACAAACCACGAGTGAAGGAAAAGTTTTTATGTTATCATTCCTATTCTCTAAAAAATGGCAGAGAAATCATAAATTCTGCCAGGGTATGTAAACTTATGAGCACAACTGTAGTTCCGCATTAATCATGACTTACCACTACTTAACACACCCTACGCTGTTCATCCACACCTACTTCCATCGTAAATGACAGGTCCCCAACCAGCTGCCATATGTCAAAAATCCAGCCAGATATCCTGGGTAATGTCATAGACCGAATATGGCCATGACCATATTTAATTGATGGAGTCACCCAGGATTCCCAGCCAGTATGCTGACATACAGCAACTGTCCAGGAATTTTTAATTTGCTGTTACACTGGTGGTCAATGTTGTCATTTACATTGGCGGTCAGTAATGAAGTGCCCCTTTACATTAATGTCAGTGGAGAAGTGTCTCCTCCTCACATCGGTGTCCAGTGGTAAAAATTTCCCCATTACATTGGTGGTCAATATCATGCTCCTTTACATTGGTTGTCAGTAAAGAAGGGCCACCTTGTTTTTAGGAAATCAGTGAAGAAGTGCCCTCTCATTCGGTGGAAGAAATGCCTCCAATTTTATTGGTGGTCAATAGATAGGTCCCCATACATAAATGGTCAGCGGAGAGGTGCCACCCCTTATATTGTTTGTCAGTGGAGAAGTCCTCTTTATATTGGTAATAATTGGAGAAATTATCCCATTAAATTGATGGCCAGTGGAGAAATGATCCCATTACATTGATGACCAGTGGAGAAGTTCCATGGGTAGTCTATTGAAAGGTGTTTCCTTACATTGATGGTCAGCAGGAATTGGTAGAATTGGCTACTTTCCTTAGAGATAAGAGGACCATATAGGGTTATGCTAATTATGCTATATATCACATCCTCTCCTGGAACCCCTAATGAACTCTCCAGGAACCCTGGCTGATAATTGCTTCTTTATATGCTTGTATATACTTTACACTCATTTGTATTTTATTGCAACATTTGTTAAATAGCTTAGTAGGTTCTAGGATACAGTGTTTAAAATATGAATTGGATCATGAAAAATGTCTTACTTTTAATCTTGCTTTTGCCATGCAGTGCAGGGCAATACACCATATTCTGCTGTGTTTCAGCTGCTTTTATCCCTCTATAAATGTAATAGGAATGCAATGTGAAGCTACAGTAAATGCATCATAAACACATTATAAACACAACTCAAAAGCAATTTCTTTTTACTGAAAATACATTAAAGAATGCTTTTTTTAAATCTGAATTTGATTTGATCCTGAGCCTGACATCCATACATGCAAGTCCTAAGTATTACAAAGGATATTGTTAAATACCGCTTTAGTGCATCACCCTAGGTCTGGGTTAATAAAATCTTGTCAGGAAAATGCAAATATTGATACAAGAAAGGATGTCATCGGCAAACTCCTTGCGGGAGCTGGTGGTGTCTCTTTTACATCCGTAAAGTACGTGAGAGTACAGCGCTAATTACAATTATGCTCTGCAGTGTTGATAGACTCAAACACTACTTTGTTCTTAAATTAGCATATTGTGCTTTAGTGTTTTCTTAATTAGCCTTGTATTTGCTTTGTTATAACCCTAAGGGATTTCAGTTAATTGGATAATGTTTGTCATTTCATCTTTTTTTTCCCATATGCAAGTGGAACTGTGTGTTCAAGTATCGTCTTAAAATGTAAGCACTAAGAATGCATAGTTTATGGTTTACTATTTAATCTCTGATATAATGTTTACATTAAATGGGTCTTTGTAAAGATTCAACATACATATAAAGTTAGCATGTTTAGGATTACAGCTTATGTCCAAATTTTAATTCTGCAAAATGCCTATGGGCAAAAGGCGGTTATGATGCAGCCAGTGATTACTTAAAAGGTACACTTTTTCTTTATTACTGGCTCGAGCCTCCCTACAAGCTAAACATATCATTGTGCATCTAAGGTCAAAATATAAAATCATATATTCATTTCCACATTCAATTTAAATTATTTCCAGTCTATTGAACAATCATGAAGTTTGTAAAGATCCCCACACATTTACTTTTTTTGAATTTTGTGACACATATTCACTATGCCGTGTGAGTAGCAAGTGCTGTGTCACTGCCTTCTGTACAACAGAGGTGCTGATAGGAGGATTTTCGGGAGACAGAGACAGTTCAAGAATCACTGGTTGTAGGCAGCAAGGTACCATGGGATATGTAGTCATCAGAAATTGAAAAGGAAAAGCTGCAAAGCATGCAGGGAATTGAGGAAGTTGTGAAAAGATAGCGCCAGCAAACAGACAACACTCACATCATGAAAAGAGATTTTCAGGTAGCTTATATTGGATTGTCAAAAATAACTACGGTATTGTTTGTATTATCACTACAATGCTAATGTTATAAAGTGTGGGGAACTCAGCTCCATCAATGCAACCATCAAAATATGGCAAGAAAGAGAGCCCCTGGGGTGGGAGTTTTTAGGCACTACCAACAGACAATGAAAAGTTAGAATAGAGGTTTTTAAGATTTGAAAGTGTGCCACATCCCATGAAAAATGGAAAGAAAGAGGTATAGGATCCTATACCCCAATTTGCATATTTAGATTTTTCAATGTTCATGACTTTGTTTAATATTCTATATATACTATGTATTTTTCTACAATATTATTAAAATTATTATTCTTACTTTTCATTGTCTGTTAGCAGTGCCTAAAAAATCCCACCCCCAGGGGCTCTCTTTCTTTCCATTTTACATGGGACGTGGGACACTTTTTAAATCTTGTATATCAGAATTTATTTTTCATCAAAATATTGCGGGCACTGTATCAACATACCAGGGGTATCCCCCCACCACTTACTACCCCTCCTCCCACTAAATGCCCTGCATCTTGTTATCCCAGAATTATTACTGTCGGAATGGCGTGCTGCTGGCATCACCACTGTTGGATATCTATTTCAAAGCTTCATACTGCTTCCCCTCCAACAACTAAAGTCAAATACCAGATCTCATCCAAAGACTTTTTCAAGTACCTCAGGCTATGCTCGGCCCTTTCCCATATACAGTGGTCAAAAAACCCCTTCTTCACAAACCTCCTCACATTCTACAAATGCTCATCTCTCCACAAGAGACGTATCTCATGCATCTGCAAGTACCTCACTGAATCTCCTCACGTACCCAAAACCTCTGTAATCCTACATTGGGAACAACTGTTACACTGTACCTATATGTCTCAACAATGGCTACGATTTCTCCAACTACCCCTACGGATCTTAGGTTGCATACTCCACTGGGAATCCCTCCATAAAATCTTCTATAATTGTCATTTCACTCCCTCAAAACTGTCACGGATCTACCCCCATACCTCTAACACCTGCTGGAGAAACTGTGTTCTCCCTGGGACCTCTTTGCATATCTGGTGGAACTGTCTGGAGCTCACCACTTTCTGGTCCTCAATCAACAAACTTCTCTCTTCTATCCTATCTGTCCCTGTTCCACTCATCCCCCCCAACTGGTCCTATTGGGTCTAAGCATTGATTTCTGCCTTACATGTTCCACAGTATACTGTTTCATATTTTCATTGCTGTACAATTGGCTATTGCTAGAAAATGGAAATCTCCCCTTCCCCCCACTCTAACAGAGATGATATCCATTTTAAATAACCATTGTCTAATTGAATATATGTTTGCCAGAGCTCACTTTAAAATTTCTGCTTTCAACAAAAATTGGGACCTCTGGCTTACACACCCTAAGTGCACAACCTTAAACTAAACTAAACTTTCAACTCCCCAGTGGGAAAGTTCTTCCCTTACACCCATTATGACCACCTGTCCACTCATCTCCTCGCTTGGTCTTGCCTCTTGATCTTATGAGTGACACTCCTTCTCTTGAATTTTATGTTTTATTACTAGCTATGTTGACGAGCCTAAATGGTCTGGAAATTCTCCTTGCATTGTACTCTCTCTTACTGCATTGTCTGTTTGCCTTTGCATTTTGATGTAACTATAACTTCAATAAACCTCACGTTAAAAAAAAAAAAAAAAAAAATTGCATGCTATGACTATACATTTCCTTAAAACAATAAGGCCCTCCGGCTTTCACACTGGAGCGGCCGGCGCGGCCGGCGCAGTGCATTGCTGGCTGATGATTGGCCATTTGACCCCGCATGCTTTGCCAATCACAGCGGAAACTCGAAGAGCCATAATTGGCTCCAGGGGCTTTCACACTGGAGTGAAAGGACACGTTTTTTTCAGGCGCTATTTTTAGCGCTGTAGCGCCTGAAAAACGCTTCGGTATGAAAGGGGCCTAAGAATAGGTTATGAGTAAGACCCTTTGAGGATTAAATACATCAACATTTGCTCCTTGATTTTTACTCCTGTGCTGCTATTATTGAATAAAGAGAAAGGACTGCAGATCGTTGAATTGCTGGCTTCTTTGATTGGTTAATACAATAGGAAGTGTTCTGATTTTGCTTATAAACACACGGGATGGATACATATAATAGTAGACAGGATTCCTACGTTATTAACAAGCAAAATTTGCTTGTAAGTTGGAGGCACACAAAGATGTAATTTTTATAATTTTTGTCACTTTTTTGGTGAAATGGTAGGGGTACTTTTGTACCCCCTTACCATTTCACACAGGGGGGCCGGGATCTGGGGGTCCCCTTGTTAAAGGGGGCTTCCAGATTCCGATAAGCCCCCCCCACCCGCAGACCCCCCCCCACAACCAACGGCCAGGGTTGTGGGGACAAGGCCCTTGTCCCCATCAACATGGGGACATGGTGCTTTGAGGGGTCACAGACCCCCAGAGCATCCTTCCAATATTGAGGGCATGTGGCCTGGTACGGTTCAGGAGGGGGGGTGCTCTCGTCCCCCCTCTTTTCCTGCGGCCTGCCAGGTTGCGTGCTCGGATAAGGGTCTGGTATGGATTTTGAGGGGGACCCCGCACCTTTTTTTTTTGGCGCAGGGTTTTCCTTAAGGCAGGATGCCCCCTGGGAGGCCAGGTAGAGGCCAGCACAGCAACTGTACAACACCGCAGAGCTCCGCCTGTGCAGGGCGCTGCCTCTGCACGTTATCAGAAGTTCTTTGGTGTGGGCCTTTTTTGACACGAGTGCATCAGATCGCACCACTGCTATTTGCAATATTTGTCTCAAGCGTATCTCGCGTGGCCAAAACATCAGCCGCTTGGGCACCACAAGCATGACCAGACATATTTTTTTTTTTATTTGACGCAGGGTTCCCCCTAATATCCATAGCAGACCTGAAGGACCAGGTAAGTGAATTTGGGGGAACCCCCACATTTTATTTATTTTTTTAATCGATGACTTTCAATGAATGACTGTTCTCTGTATTACGGGAGCCGACAATTCATTATAGCTGCGAGTGATTTTAAATAGCTTTTTGTCCTGCAAAAATTACACTTTGTGCAGGGACAGTTCTAAGCAAGGGAAACATGCGCCCCTTCACAGGCATACTATAGACACCCCCCAGGTACGAAATTTAAAGGAATATTACACTTTTATTGTTTTACTTTAAGCATTATTAAAATCACTGCTCCCGAAAAAACGGCCGTTTTAAAAAAAAAAAAAAAAAATTGCATTGATACATGTCCCCTGGGGCAGGACCCAGGTCCCCAAACACTTTTTATGACAATAACTTGCATATAGGCTTTTAAAATTAGCACTTGAGATTTCTCCCATAGACTTTTACAGAGTGCTCGCGGCTTTTCGAATTTGCCACGAACACCCCAAATTGTTTGCTGTTCGCTGAAATTGGAATTAGACACCACATCATTCATTCAGACTGAACTATTAGAATGTATCAGTATGCAACATCAGAAGATTATCATTTCTGTTATCACACTCCAGATTGAATAGCAGCTTACAACAAAACAGCACAATTGAATAAAACATTATTCATCACACTATACAACAGCTGGTGCATTAGCAGAACACAATACATTGTCAGCATCACACTACAATCATTGTACATTAGCACGGAACCATTGACAGAACATCACTCTTCACAAAGGATATAATCAGTCATCAATACCTACACACAGCTTACACGGCATTGATGAAATGATGCATGATTTGGATGTTTCAGTTTTAGGTATGCAGATACTCAGTCTGATCAGTGATGATGGCAATATGTCATGTTTTTTTATTTTTTTTAAGTTTTAAAAGCTAAACTACACATATATATATATATATATATATATATACACACTGGACAAAAGTTTAAACTCTTGTAAAATGAGGAAATCTAAACATTTGATAAAATGAATAGTTTTCATTTATCTAATACCAATCTAAAAATGCCTAAAAAAAAAAAAAAATCTGATCAATGCTTGGTGTGTCTGCCCTTTAGCATTAAAACATCACCAATTCTCCTAGGCACACTTGCACACAGTGGGCCAGATAAACTATTGTCAGCGCACCAAGTATTTAGAGCATGGAAACCCTTTCTATTGGATGTGCCAAATAATAGTTTAGTTTGAAGGGTCTAAAATGAAAGATGCCACTAGAAAATGAGTTTGTCAATATTAGAAGCAATAGAGGTGTGCAGTAGTGCATGCAGAAAAGTGATAGTACAAGGCAGTTACTCATTCTTCTGTGCACTAAATAAACTATATGTGCTACAACAAATGTCATGTGTGACAAATCTTAGTTTATCTGGCCCAGTGTTTCTATAGATCTCAGCAGCTAGATTGTTTCAAACATCTAAGGGCACTAACCAAATGAAGCAACTGTGGATTTAGGCTGCCTAAGTTGCTTATGTGTCTTCCAGTAATTCTGAGATCAGGGCTCTATTGGTGGCCATATCATCTCTTTCAGGACTCCAGGTTCTTCTTTTCACAGACGATAGAACTTTATTACTTTTGCTGTATATTTGGGGTCATTGTCTTGCTGCAGAATGAAGTTAGGACCAATCAGACTCCTCCCTGATGGCATTGCATAAATATCTGCTTGTACTTTCCAGAATTGAGGAGACCATTAATTTGACCAAATCTCTAACTCCATGTGCAGAAATGTAGCCCCAAACCATGTAGGGAAAATTCCATATTCCTTCACCTTTGCTGGCAGACAATTCTCCCCGTACCACCCTCTTGGGTTTGGTAAACAAACTGGCTCCTGTTCTCAGTTCAGAGCACCTGTTGCAATTTTTCTGCACATCAGTTTTTGTGCTTTCATGTATAAGTGGGTCGCTTGGTCTTGCTTCCATGTTGCCGGAATGGATTTTTAGCCTCAGGTCATCCATGAAGAACACTTTTGAGTAGTCTTCTTCAGATTGTAGATGGGTTTTCCAAGGTCCTACTGGTTTATGCCAAGTCTGAGCTTATGGTGCCACTGGAAATCTTCTGATTGGGGATGGAAGTAGCTTCATGTGTCTTTCTTCTTCTGCACCGTTTCCTTGGCAGACCATGTTGCCTATTTATTTTTGCATCTGCAAAAGTGTATTAACAGCACATCTGGAAACATCTATCTGGTATAAATATTTAATCATGCACTGGATCCAATGCCTTCAAAATCCTGTGTGTACGTTTAGATGGGTGAATTAATATTGTTTACAAGGTAAAGGACGGACACAAAAAATGTTGATTTGATTTAGTTTTTTTCTGTTTATGCACTTTTAGGTTTGTGAATTCATAAATTACTATTGGTTTCAGTATTTTTTTGAAACATCCTCATTTTATAGCATATATTCCCCAAACTTAAATGTAAGGGATTGACCCTGAACATAGACTGCCTGTGTCCAGGGCTGATTGCATGTGATCACTGCATGACTGATTACATGCGAGCGGCCACGATTAGCTGCAGGAGTCGGCAACCTCCCATTGTTTTCAATAAGACTGCCTCTAATCGCACACTAAATCTTTGTTTTTGAGTTTAATGTAAAGTCTAATGTGTACATATAGATTTGTACATGTAGCCTCTCATCTAGCTGTAATCTAATATATTATGTACTTATTCACTGTGATTGCTCAGCAAAATGGTGAATTAGCATTCAATATGTGGGCCTCTGTCAGTGACACCGTATTTTACTTGAGGGCTTTTAGAACATGAAATGAGAAAAAAAATTCTAGTTATTCAATTGAATGGAATTCTAAAAGAAATCATACATTTGCATAATCATAGCTAATGGTAGTGGGTTGCTGAGAAAAATCGTCTAGTACTGGAAGTCGAAGCAAATATACCCTATAAAAATCATGTAAAATATACCAAATCATTTTTTTATACACATCAGCTTATACACATCAGCATAACAACGGACTACTGGTGTTCCTAAAGTAAACCTGCTATTTGTGCTTTTTTTGTATATTTTTCATCATGGTCTGTGTAACTAGAGTTGTCATGGCACAGCCTCTAGTTACTAAATCAATCCAACTGAATTGAATAAAATAGCCATTGGCGATACCCTACTGGTATTAGATAAAGGTGATAGGTGCAATTCAGCAGGTCAATATTTCAAAGACAATATTCAAAAATTACATATCATAGCAAATAAGTGGTAAAGTGCTACAGAAACAGCTTATATAAATCCAGAAGTTATGTATACATACACATGATGTGTGATGAATAAAGACGCAAGTGTGGCTGTGAGTACAAGTGGTGGTGGAGCCACGTGCTAGAAACAGTAATAAATAGATAAATATGGTGCTGGTATTGCGACGTGAAAATGCAAATACATAAAACAAGATGCAATCAATAAAATATCAAAAAGGTGAAAGCATAAAATGTATTAAAATTGTCCATAGGTGTTTTCATCCATATAAAATCATAGAGTGCACAGTTTGGTAATTCTTCCAATCAAAAAATTAAAGTGCTGGTGCTGGTAAATAATATTTGGTATAGAGTGCTGCGGGTAGTGGATATCCTGTGCGATCCTTTGTGGTAGTTGTATGGGTGTCCCCTTACCTTACTGCTGTAAGGTAATAGCATAGACTTGTGTATCTATATGGTCCTTGGTGACCGTCCCCTTTGTGGATCCTAGTATGGCATCCCCTGATGAAGTCACATGATTCGTGACGAACACGCGTCGGGACTATCTGCCACCGGAAGTGATGCTAATGGAGCTCGCCGCTCGTTTGTACACCGCTCGTATACCTATTTTTATTTGTGAGTACCTGTCTTTTTAATTTTTTTATTTAATAAATAATGTGGAATTACTACACTATGGGGCATACTTCCTTTATTTAAATCCCCACATATATGGTACTGGCGAGACGCTCCACCCTGGATACCCTATAAACTATCCTTAAAGGGGACGCTCAAACGCTGGGAATAGGCAGGATAGGAACACCAGCAAGGACCTGGGCTGCCATATCATACCATACTACATTTTATTCTCTTTAGTTAATCTGATCTCTGTATAGCGCACCACTATCTCCTTATTCTTTTATCTTCTGGGTTCAGACATTTCCCTCAGTGTGTGCAGCAGTACGCTAGTTAGCCCTCTTTGAGTTGGCGCAGGACTACCTTTTTTTATTATTTTTTTTATTATTAATCCAACTGAATTGCCTGCAAATGCTGACATACTTCCTGCAGTGCACCTTGGGAGACCGGAAACGCAGCATGCTCTATTATGAAAACACTAACTTCTGACCCACCTCCTTCCATCTCCTACAGCTCACTGCTGGTCATGTAGAATTCAGTAATAAACAACTTAATTTCCTTTTATTTCTGTTATAGCCTCAACCTACTGCAAAAGTTTGGAAATCCACCAACTGTACTACCTTTGCAGGGTAAGAAACTGTTGCTTTTTTAATGCAGGAAAGAAAAACGAAGAAATGGAATGTAACAGGCATTCTACATCTCATACACATCAGCAGTGGATATGCATGGTCTTAAAGTTATCCTTCAGACCTGAGCAATTTAAACAAGACATTTGATGAAAATGCATTTGTGATTTTTAGTTGAATCTACAGTTGAAAATGATTGGCAGATACAAAGACTAAGGCAGCTGAAATGTTAAGCATTCCAAAAGGTCACCCTTGGCCCGCCTCTCCCACCTTCCAATAAATCATTGAGGCTGCCATCACATTAAAGGACCAATAGGTGGGCTCAAGAGCTGGAAAGGAATGGGTCAAGCTTAACCTTTATAACAAAAGCCCTCATTTGTACATATCTTCAGCTGCATATACGCTATATTACCAAAAGTATTGGGACACCTGCCTTTACACGCACATGAACTTTAATGGCATCCCGGTCTTAGTCCGTAGAGTTTAATGTTGAGTTGGCCCACCCTTTGCAGCTATAACAGCTTCAACGCTTTTGGGAAGGCTGTCCACGAGTTTTAGGAGTGTGTCTATGGGAATGTCTAACCATTCTTCCAGAAGTGCATTTGTGAGGTCAGGCACTGATGTTGGATGAGAAGGCCTGGCTCGCAGTCTCAACTCTTAGGGCTCTTTCACACGTACGTGTCCGTGTACGGAGCCCGCTCTGCACAGAGGGGGATCGCTCCGTTGATCCCCCGCTGAGCAGGAAGATGACAGGTCTGTCTCTGCACTCTGTGCAGGGACGGACCTGTCAGAGCGCCGCTCTCCCCTATGGGGGATCGGATGACGACGGACCGTAGAGTCCGACGTCACCCGATCCGATCCACAGACGGATGGAAAAATAGGGTTTTCCTCCGTCACACTTTTTAGGATCAGAGCGGGTCGGATATCAGCGGACATGTCACCGCTGACATCCGACTCTCCATAAAGGTCTATGGAGTGTCCATTTAGGTCCGCCTAAAAAAACTGACAGGCGGACCTGAATGGACCATCCGTGTGAAAGGGGCCCAATTCATCCCAAAGGTGTTAAGATCAAGACTCTGCGCATTCCAGTCAAGTTCCTCCACCCCAAACTTGCTCATCCATGTCTTTATGGACCTTGCTTTGTACACTGGTCCAAATCATTTGGAGGAGGGGGGATTATGGTGTGGGGTTGTTTTCCAGGAGTTGGGTTTGGCGTCAGCATACCAAGACATTTTGGTCAATTTCATGCTCTCAATTTTGGGGGAACAGTTTGGGGATGACCCCTTTCTGTTCTGGCACAACTGCGTACCAGTGCACAAAGCAAGGTCCATAAAGACATGGATGAGAAAGTTTTGGTTGGAAGAACTTGACTGGCCTGCACAGAGTCCTGACCTCAACCTGATAGAACACCTTTGGGATGAATTAGAGTGGAAACTGCAAGCCAGGCCTTCTCATCCACATCAGTGCCTGACCTCACAAATGCACTTCTGGAGGAATGATCAAACATTCCCATAGACACACTACTAAACCTTGTGGGCAGCCTTTCCAGAAGAGTTGAAGCTGTTATATGCAAAGAGTGTGCCAACTCAATATTGAACCCTATGGGCTAAGACTGGGATGTCATTAAAGTTCATGTGTGTGTGTAAAGGCAGGTGTCACAATACTTTTGACAATATAGTGTATCTCTGGATCATTTTGGCATGCAGTTTTCATTAACCTGTTGCCGACCGCCCACCATCAATTGACCGACGACAGAGCGATGCAGCTCTTGTGGCGGGCTACCGTCATATGACGGCGCTAACATTTCGGTCACTAGGGGGCGCCCGCGCGTCACTGGGGACCCGATGCGCGTGCCCGGTGGCCGCGATGTCCGCCAGGCACCTGCGATTGCCCAGTAACTGAGCAGGATCTGGATCTGTGTATGTAAACACACAGATCCACGTCCTGTCAGAGGAGAGGAGACCGATGGTGTGTCCCTTGTACATAGGGACACCGATCGGTCCCCTCCCCCAGTCAGTCTCCTCCCCCCACAGTTAGAATCCCTCATATAGGGAACATATTAACCCCTGCAGCGCCCCCTAGTGTTAACCCCTTCCCTGCCAGTCACATTTATACAGTAATCAATGCATTTTTATAGCACGGATCGCTGTCTAATTGAGAATGGTCCCAAAAATGTGTCAAAAGTGTCCGATATGTCCGCCGCAATGACGATAAAAAAAAAATCGCAGATCGCCGCCATTACTAGTAAAAAAAATAATAATAATAAAAATGCTATAAATCTATCCCCTATTTTGTAGATGCTGTAACTTTTGCGCAAACCAATCAATATACGCTTATTGCGATTTTTTTACCAAAAATATGTAGAAGAATACGTATCGGCCTAAACTGAGGAAAAACTTTGTTTAAAAAAAAAAAAATTGGATATTTATTATAATAAAAATTAAAAAATATTGTGTTTTTTCAAACTTGTCCCTCTTCTTTTGTTTATAGCGCAAGAAATAAAAACCGCAGAGGTGATCAAATACCACCAAAATAAAGCTCTATCTGTGGGGAATTTTATTTGGGTACAGCGTTGCATGACCGCGCAATTGTCATTCAAAATGCAACACATTGAAAGCTGAAAAATGGCTTGGTCAGGAAGGGGGTGTTCGTGCCTGGTAGGCAAGCTGTTAAAGGTAACCTTTACGTATGATATTTCCATCAAATTCTCAGGTTTAATTGACCAGGATTTTAGCAGGTTTACTTTAATGAGAAGAATAACTTTCTCTGTTTTTATATAACATATATTATCTTGCTAATAGATATAGACAATAATGCTATTTATGGAAATGTTTGTTCCTGTGTTCATTCATGACCATAATCAGAAAAGCAGAAAATCACTCACCACATGGTCACAAAATTCCTAAACAGTTGTATTTTTTTCTACACAGACAAGTTATGAGTTGTGTTCTATTCTTTAATAAAGCATACAAATAAGACCCCCCCCTTTTTTTTTTTTATTTATTCATTTAAAACAATTATTAGAGCCAATCCCTGAGCACACAAAAAAAAATACTCTTGCCATAGCCAACTACATACACTGTAAGGATTAAATGTTTGTTAGGTCTCGGGGTAGAGGAAATGAAGTTCAGCACTTGACTTACCCCTTGCTCCTGCAGGCTAGTCCTGCATTGTATGTATGTGATAGTTCCAATGGACTGCTCACAGCCTGAAGTATCAGGAAGAATAAAGCGCTGGAGCCTGCCAGGGTGAGCAATACTGAAATCAATACAGCCTCTAACCCCTAGAGTTAATGGGCATTTGCGCTTGAAGTGAAAGGGTTTTCCACTGCAAGGGATCTTTTTCCATTGCAAAGTTGGGTTTTAAATGTGTTTTAAATACAATATCTGAATATTTGAATTATGTTAGCTTCTTGGAACCAACTGATCAAAGCTCATTCACCCTGGCAGAGAGAGGGCCAGGAGATAATTATGGGCTCTGTTGTTTTGCATAATGCTGCCAATCTAAGGGTCCATGCACACAAGGTGGCTGAAAAAATACCAGAACCTCTGGCAGAAAAAGCAGCATAAAAAATGCTTGTGGTGGCTCATATTACACAAGCGTTTATGAGCATTTGCTTTTAGAAGCGTTTTTTTGCCAAAAACATTTTTAAATATATTTTTCCAAAACATTCCCCTCCGCTCATTTTTCACTTTGATCAATGTACACTTTACAATGTCAGCGCTGCGTTTATGCACGTTTATGAGCGTTTAGGTGTGTTTATGAGCACTCGTGTTCTTTTGCTCTTCAATCAACAAAGACCGTTACTGCCCTGTAAGTTAGGACTGAGATTCTTGCATAAGGCCAATCATGACTGGCTCCCCTTAATCAGGGTGATCACATGCTATCTGAGCTAAACAATGGATGCTTTAACTAAAAACTAACAGGTTACAAGTGTCTCTTCTACTCACGATGTGGAATGATTATACATTTATACTTGTTCAACCTTGCATGAGCGCCGCATTGGCTAAGACAAATGTTTTCAAACAGTGATAGAAAAGAACATGCAGCCTAAGGGAGCTATTATCATTAACTTGAAGTAGAAACAAAGCAAAGTATCTATGCTGGATAAAAGTCCTCCAAGGAATTTGACAATAAAAAAATACTATTCATTTAGGTGTATTTAGGTGTATTATACATGTTCCTTCAGTTGTTCTCAACAGCTAAGTGCAGCTGGAAAATAAAGTTTAAAGGAAACTTGTCTGTGTATTATTATAATTCTTTTTGGACAAGACACAGCCAGTGGTCTCTCTGGTTTAGTGAACTTTTCCAGCAAAGCTCTTCCTTTAAAAGAAGAAGAACATTGTACTGTACATGTTTGCCTGTGAAGGCTCTCGTGTATCCAGCTCATGGTATATAGCTAGTACTAGATAGTCATGTTCAACTGGACTTGTTCTGTGATGCTGAAGATATTTTGTAGGTTACCAAGTAATTTCTTTAATTCCAATGTCAGGAATTTAAAGGAGAAGTACAGCCAAAACTCGTTTGGCTGTATTTCTCCTGTGAATCACTGGAGTGCAGTTCGTTCTGCACTCCTGTGAACAGTTTTCAGCAGATAACGGGCTGAAGCTGCTGTCAGTTGACATCACAGAGCAGGTCCAGGCTGGGGAAAGATCACACTACAATATGATCAGGATCTTCCCACAATCTTGGACCAGCACCTGGCTAGGCCACTCAGTGAGCCAATGAGAGCCTGAGCCAGCCATCCCCGCCCCTCCACAGCCTAACGCAGGGGGCAGAGCAGAGAGCAGTAACCGACAGTCACCAGCTCTCTGCTCACGGAGCTCTGAAAACCAAGCGATCTGCAGTTTTTGATTGCTTTGTTCTCAGTCTTAGAGCTGGCGGGGGACAGATGCTGTATCAACCTAGGTAAGTATGATTCTTGGGGAAAAAAAAAACTATACCTGTCTTTGTCTTTTAAGAAGTGGCTTGGTGACTACAAAACGTCTTCTACATTACGGAACAAGTCCAGCTCAATGTAACTAACAACTACTACCTAATGTACATATTTACTTATGAAATGCTGCACTGTTTGTGAGAAATGGGACTCTGAAGTCCACAGGGAAACCCAGACTTCTAGAAGTGTCAATTTCCTTGATCACCGGCAGCTCTCGCTGGTTCCTCCTGTTGACCTTCATGTCACTACTGTGTATTGTAACAAGTAAGTGTGGTGGGAGTAGCTTCTCAGGTCCAGACTGAAGGAAGCAGTATACTTATGGAAGCACTCAAGCGGAGTGCAACGGGGTTCCGTTATAGTAAGGTCAGCTAGAGGAACCAGCGAGAGCTGTGGGGGATCGGGCAGATGGACACTCCTAGCAGTCTTTGGGGGACCATGTTTCACAAACTAAGCGACGTTCAGAAGCATGGGCAGCAGGAGAAGTAAGTATGTACATTTTTCTTTCACAGGGAGAGCTTTGGTAGGAAAGTTTATTATAGTGATAGGGTCACTTCCTGGCAAACCACAGGTTTTAATTCATCTATATGCAGTACCTGGAAAAAAATATAAAAATTTTGTGCTATGAACCTTCACTAGCAACTTGCCAACAACAATGACATTCTATGTTGTCATTAGTTATCCAGTTCACAAATTGGGTGTCGTATGTTTAGCTGGTAGAAATGGAGAGTTGAATGACTTGACTACTTGATCGATTACAATTACCATTAAAACCAAACCTCTTAGATCTATTAATCATATTATGTAAGTTCATTTTAAAGGTTTTCAAATTGCATAGAAAAGAAAGTTATTTTATATAAAGCCAGCAAATATAAGGTCACTGCCCTGAGATACAATCCACGAGCAACACAATACAGTATCTTTGTAATATGTTGTCATGGAACTGCATACTGTTGCTGATTACTCCATATAGTATGTATTTTGACAGCTTATAAGAGCCGGTTCACACCGGGGCGACTCGTCAGCTGACTTAGCCGCCTGACAAGTCGCGTCCCGTTCTGTAGTATGGAACCGTTCTAATAGGAGCGACACAAGTCACTCCGACTTAGAAAAAGGTTCTTGTACTACTTTGGGGACGACTTCAGGCAACTTGCATTGACTTCTATACAGAAGTCATTTTGCAAGCCGCCGCTGAAGTCGGATGCCAGTCGCCTGAGGCAGTCGCGCTCCAAGTCGTGCTGCCTCAGTGTGAACCGGCTCTTTTTTTTTGTTTTGAATGGAGAATGGAAGGGTTAGTGCTGCTGTAAGGTGTGCATGGCTGTCTATAACTTCACTGGGAGTATTATTATCCACTTCCTGTTGGGTCACCAGGACAGGTGATGATGAGTAGACATTTCCTCAACAGGTAAAAAGACTTTAAAGTCGACATTATTGTATAGTAAAGTTGGGAAGAGTACACACAGTCGGAATTTCTGACAGAAAAAGTCCAATCGGAGCTCTTGGTTGGATATTCCGACCGTGTGTATGCCCCCATCGGACTTTTTCTGTCTGAATTTCTGACGGACTTAGATAGAGAACATGTTCTAAATTTTTCCATCGGAAATGCCAACGGAGGTTATCCCGTTGGCAAGTCCGACCGTGTGTACGCGGCATTAGAACATTTTAAATGTTATGAGACTTCTTAGCTACATCATCCTAGGGCCCCCCCTAGCACTTTAACCTACATCATAAATGCAACCCGCAATTAGGATCTCTTCCATTCTAAAACATTAACAATGCAGCAACTAATAGCTTTAATAGCAATCTGACCGATGTATCCTGGATGACTTCCCCAGTGGTACAGTTATGTAGAAAAACTAACCATAGGACAATCTTGGGCCCCATAGCAGTCACTTGGCCTGTCAAAGGGGAACCTATGTATATCCAGTTGCTCACCCTGCAGCCCACCAAGTGCCGCATTGAAGTCCTTCGGCACTTACTGCACAACATTTTACTCTAGCAGTTAGTAGTCACTAGTCAGTGGTTTCCTTGGCTAGTAGTTTACACACAGACAGCAAAGGAAAAGATTTAATAAAGTAAATTTTATAATCTCCTTACTTTCTTTTTGTTGGTCATTCTTCATCCATTTTTTTTTTTTTTTGTGTTTTTTGTTATCTCTGACTTTTTATGTTCTTGCTAAGAGCAATATCAAATATGGTGCCAGAAATGTTTTAAAGGGAATGCAGGGAGCACAAACCCACTGCCAAATATTATCCACCTAGGTAGGAGCTCCTCAGTACTGCAGATTATTTATATATCTGTCCTTTGCAACTATTTTGTGTGACTTTGCCCATGTAATGAAAAGACTGGGGTGCTGTCACTCATTTCTTATTAATCACATGTATGAGCACTGTGCAGAGATAGGCCAGCAATCAAAATGGCAGAAGAGAATACAATGTTGGCTTTAAAGTGAAAGGTCAACATTTGCATTTTGCATGTGCAACTGCTCACTTTATGAGTTCACTGGAAAGCATAGGTGAAGCATAATTTGAAAGTAGCATTCATTTTTGTTTTTAAATAATAAAAAAAAAACTTTATTGAGCAATGTGCAACATTACAGAGCATTAAGGTCTTACATAGAATAGAAACATTTCCAGAACAGTTGCATTCATTTACATTTTCGTCTACGTATACAAAAATAGCCTGGCAAAAAAGTGTAGTTAGATGACACTTTGAAAGAAGCACCATAAATTTCAACCCTATTGTCCCCCTGGGCATTGCAGCAATATCATGTGTATATGTTCGCTCAGGCATATAATTGGTATATCAAGTAATGGTGGCCATAGTTTCTCAAATTTACAAGGACATTCTCTGTTGGTATATACAGTATATCATTCTAACAAAAGGGTATTTCCTACAATAGTTACCCATGTCTTATGGAAGGGTGGGTCAGGGTATTTCCAAAGCCGCAGGCTTAGTATACAGGCCTGGAAGAGGGCACAAGTTAACTCTTCCCTTGTGAACTCCTCAAGTATCACCTCACTCAGAAGAGTATTTGGGGTCTATCGGCACATTAGCCTGAAACACCCTACTGAGTGCATCTACCACCTCTTTCCAGTAAAGGTGTAACTTAGGGCAGTGCCGTAGCAAATGAATCAAGTCACTATGATCTCTCCTGCATTTGCAGCAGAGCGGTTCAGCAAGGGTACCCATTCTGTGGTGTTGTAGTGGAGTATAATGGGTTCTCAAATAGAATATATAATTGGGACAACTTCTGAGATACATTAAGTGAACTTGTCACACAGCTTGAAATGCCTTGTCCCATTGGTCATCCATTTGTGGGCCTATATCCTTTTCCAATGCACCATTACCTTAATTGGATGGTCTTTAGGAAATTTAGACAGCATTATTTATTTGTTTAATAGAAAAGTTTACTTTAAGTGAGGCATACACATTTTTGTATTAGGCAGTCTACAAAATACTGTTCCCATGGCACTAAGCAAGGCTAGACACAGCGTTTTATAGATGAAGGTCAGACATTCTGACTGCCAAACAATCATTTGTGTAAGCAATCTTTCTATGATTGTACATGCTTGTATTTCCCAAAAGTGCATAATAATGCATATAGCGGAGAGGAGGTAATGACTATGGCGGGACAGGGTGAGTGAACAGATACCTCCACATTGGCTTTATCTTTGGAGAAAACAAACATTCTAACCAAAGAACTAACCATTGCATCCAATTTGAAATCATTGGACCTTGCAACTTAAATCACATTAAAGTGGAACTAAAATCTATCAAACAACATTAACTATTTTCATCCTTATGCTGCTAGCCTTAGTAAAAATACATAAGGTAAGGTATATTGTATTTATTAGTTTTAAACTTTTTTTTTCATTTCAGTTGCTTCCTGGTTTCTGGCCTAGGCCAAAATTATGTCATACATCCCAGAAGTCTTCATGGGCATTTTATTTCTTTCATCTGGAGGGGGGTTTTTCTCAGCTAAGCACACCCAACTGCCTACATGTCTAAGCTAAGGATAGATGGATTCCAGAAGGAAATGCTACATAGATCATCTACTCTTTCTCAAAATAGGCATGGCTTAAAATGCTGGGGGGGGGGGGGGGTATTTTTCAACAAAACAAGGCATGGAGACATGGCTGGATGAGTTTGCTGTGAATATAAAAAATTTATTGAATTGTGTTTTGAGTTTGTGGTGCTCAAATACAGTTAAGGTGCACTTTAAAAGAAATAGCTGCAATCAATATACCATATCAGCATAGAACAATTTTATACTAAAGTCCCTACGTTTCCATTTTTGCGCACGTTTAAATGTACATTTTAGGTCTGAAGATTAGTTAAACACACAAACATTATATATTTTTTTAAAGCAAACACTCTGGAGAATAAAATGGTGGTAGTTCCATTTTAATCTCACATTATATTCGTGTAAATTTTTATTAAACACAAAAAATACACTAAAGGTGATTTTAGTTCACTCAAAAGGTATTATCCAATTAGGTCAAATATAAAAGCTGAAGTTGCAATAAGTAAATAGATACTTAACATTTCAAGCATTAAAATAAAATCTGGCCTGACAAGGCTAATATTAGCCAGCTTGAACTTGTATTGCAAGTTTTGCAAGTATATGTGAACCAAAAATCTCTGTTTTTATGCAAATGTTTTCTAGAAAAATGTAAAAAGACTTCATAGCTGTGCAAAAAGGGTTAATACAGAATTTTCATGGCTGACATTTTGGATAAAATTGTAAAACAAGCCAGCCATACATGGATCTAATTTTTCCCAGCGCAGAAGGGACCAGTCGAATTTTATATGTATCGGCAGGCTGGTTGTACAGAAGTTGATCTACTGATCAACTTCTGTACAACCAACCTGTTGGATTTTCCAGCTCAATGAGTGCCACAGGCTATAGGGGCAGCACCAGTGTATTCTGACAGTCTTCCCACTGTCAGAATACAAAAACTCAACAGGGAGTATTCCCCCATCCACATCAAGTGTGTAGATGGGGAAATCAAGTCATTGTTTTACATTCAACCAAAAAAAGAAAGACTCATCTAAGGGCTGCCTAACTCTTTACGAGGGTACACACAGTTTACTTCATATTGCCCTCACTTCCTCTCATTGTACAGTATTAATTCATGTCGGCACCACTTCACACACGCAAAGCTATATCAACACATCTTACTCAGAGTGGTGCTTATGAGCTGTAATTCCCTTAACAAGCTAGAAATAACAGGCATGTTATACATATGCCAGATAGAGATTTGTGATCATGAAGCAGGGAATCTGTTGCATTAGCACATCATATTATTAGGAACTCTGTAAGCACCGGGAGGTCCTATCAGTTTGGCATTTCAGTGCCTCAGCAGCATGGAGTGGGCAGATGTGGAATTTTTACACCAAATCACAACACAGAAAAAGTCTTTACACATTTATAGAGTCTATTTAACAAATTTAAATCTAAGGTCTGCATGAAGTCTAATTTTTTGCTATGAGTTACTGCACTTTTCACCCTATCATTGTTCTTTACACTGATCTACTAAATATGGCTAGGGGTGCACTCACGCTAGCACTTTTAACTGGTCCTGGGCAGTGGCGGCTGGTGTTTTTTTCTTGTGGGCCGGCAAACAACCACCCCCCCGAGGTGGCGGTACCCCATATAGGTGTCAGGCGGTGGAGTGCGGGCAGCGGCTCCGGTGTCCGCTCCTCCAGGGGCTTCCTACATGGTTTCCCCCGTGCCTCTCTGCTTTCTTCCTCCTAAGCGCTAGGCATCCAATAGGATCTAATGTTTTGGCCATTTGGGAAACAAGTCTAACGACCCACCTCCTGATTGCCGGGGAGGAAATTTTGTGTGAAAATAGCAAATATTCATTTTCTATAGTCACACAACTGGGTGGGATCGAGGGGCAGTGCTCTGCGCCCTGAGCCCACTCTTTTTCGAAGCCTGTTAGAGCCTTCGGTGTGGAGGCAAACTACCGGTTTGACCCTTGTCAAAGACATCGTTAAAACCGCAGTACTCCTCTGGCAGGAAAGAGAGTGAAGAGGTGCACAGGACCTTGGCTACTTTCTGGAAGCATGTCTTAATGCATTGTGGTGACCAGGAGAGAACCTCAGCATAGAGCCAATCCAAAGAGGGGTTGTCCCTCTGTAACCAAGGATAACCAAAAACCACCGGAAACTTAGGTGAGGAAATAACTTGGAATTGGATTATCTCATGGTGAAGAGCCCCTACGGCTATGGACAAAGGAACAGTCTCATGAGTCCCATGGGCAGGCTGTAGAGGTCTCCCATCAAGAGCCTCAATGGCAAGTGGAGTGTCATGCAGCTGCAGCAGGATTGAGTGCTTTGATACAAAGGCGGCATTAATGAACAGGCCTGCAGCCCCAGAATCAATTAGTGCCTGTATCTCGATGGATGACTCAGCCCTAGAAAGGGTAACTGAAACCAGGGGCTTATCCTTCTGGATAACTGGGGACGAAACAATGCCACCTAAGGTCTGTCCGTGAAGGTTTGGGCGTTCCCTGGACAAGACTTCAAAAAGTGACCTGCCTGGCCTCAATAAAGGCACAATCTCTCCCTCCTCCTAAGTGTTCTCTCATCCACAGAGAGATGCGTGAAGCCTAAGTGCATGGGTTCACCTTCACTGACCGACTCAGTACCAGGAGGCATGGGAGGTGAGGGAGGCAAGGGTGGGACTGCAAATCTCAGAGACAAATGTACAGGAGGCTTCCACAAGCACTTCTAAAAGAGAGTCTTTCTCTGAGTCTGGAGTCAATGAGGATGGCAAATGTGATCAACTTCTCCAGCTCCGTAGGTATATCTCGGACTGCTATCTCATCCTTGATGGTATCCGAGAGACCATGAGAAAAAGCAGCCACGAGGGCCTCATTGTTCCAAGCACCTCTGCTGCCAGAGTATGTAATTCAATGGCGTAATCGGCAACGGTTCTCACCTGTTTGATGGACATGAGGCACTTGGCAGCAGAAGCGGAGTGTGCGGGAATGTCAAATACTCTTTTAAAAGAAGCCACAAACTCAGGGTGACTCAAGACAACAGGTTTTTGTGTCTCACATAAAGGGTTTTCCCAGGCCAAGGCTCTCTCAGAAAGCAAAGATATCACGAAACCTACTTTGCTTCTGTCCGTGGGAAACACCTGGGGCAGCATCTCAAAGTATATCTCAACCTGGTTGAGAAAGCCTCTGCATTGGACTGGATCACCCCCAAATCGCTGGGGAAGCGGAGCGGAACCAGACATACCTCTTATAGAGGTAAAACTCAAGGCGGGTGCCTGCACAGAGATTGGAGCAGCAGCAGTGACGGCCTGCAACACAGGTTATACCGGAGCAACCACAGTGGAATTTTCCAGGTGAGCCGTGCAACTCAGAAGTGTTTGTAACGCCATGGCAAACTGATCCATGCAGTGATCCTGCTTATCCAATCTGGAAAAAATATTACCAACAAGTGGATTGACTGCATCTTCTGAATTCATGGCCTTCGTCTACTGTCAGAAACCATGAATCAGACTGAGACAGAATGTACAGTTAAATCACAGTTGTTTAATAATAAAAGTAAATAGAACAAACGTAGTCGGAACCAAAGTTCGGTAACCGGAATGGATAGTCAGACAAACCAGAAAGTCAGGAAGCCAGAGATCAGCGTAGTGGAACAGCAAGCAGGATCTGGTGCCAGAAAAAATGTCAGCCAAGCAAATTTTTAACAGGAACGCAGGAGTCTCTGTGATGTTGACCAAGGCGAAGGCAGAGATCATCTGGGCTGGACGGCTTAAGTAGGCAGGAATGATGAGCAGGATATCATCAACAGGTGAGTCACTGTGGAGAGATAGGAGCAATTAGCCAACAGCTGAGTGGCCAGCTCAGAGGAAGGAAGGGCTGAGCCCAGCCCTGACACATTGACACATTCCAGATTCCCTGGTGTAAGGTAAATTTGGGAGCATCCTTGGGTATGGCATTTCTTTTCCACCATATATAGACACTTTCTATTTCTGAATAAGGGGTAATATTTCCAACTTTTTGCCCATCTTGCATCCGTACATTGTATGGGCCTGGGGGGATTACACCTTTATCAGTAAAACTGATGTTTATTGTTTTTATGATGTACCAAGGGTCCTATTTTCACACTGTATTAGTGTAATTTCTCATGATGAGATGTGTATGATACATTTGGGGAATTACACATTTTCAAATAGTTTTAGAGCTCTAATTTAAAATACAACATAGGTAAAACTTTTTTTCCATTTGGATAGAGTAAGGGAGGGTTATAATTATAACCCTGTAAGGTTTAAGGTGCCATCTGTATCCCATTGGGGAGATTTTCCACCACCTTCCTTTCCCATAGCCAAAACAGGAAGGGAGAGGAAACCCCGTCAAATTAAGAGAATCCTTTGGGGTCCCCCAGATCACCAGAACTAGTGCCCCAATTGAAAGATTTCTCCTCTTACTTTTCTAGTAACAACCCAAAATTTGGGATTTTTTTTAACTTTCACTTTCAATGATAATGGTGAACAGGACTAATAGAGAGGGTAAATCTCTCTAACTGGGGCACAGACAGCAATGAAAACCTGACAGGTGTTTCTAATCCCTATCCACTATTTCCAAAACTAAAAAAAAGTTTCGCCTTTAGTTATTCTTTAGTGTGATTTAATGTAATAAAGTAATGATTGATTTTAACTGTAACATTTGATGTTTATTTTGAGATAGATGTACAACAAAATATCCCTTTTTCTTTGGTTTGTATTTTTTGTATAAACTTAGAAGCATAGAAGAGTCATGGGGGCAAAAAGGTCAAGTGGTCTATAAAGTCTGCCCCATTTTATATATATATATATATTTTCAACTTTTTGCACACATATTGATCTATATTTATCTTTTTGGCCATGGTGTTTGAAATAATTTCTCCAATCACATTTTTTTGGTATTATACAGGTACCCTTGTTTGGATTTTTGGTTATAGCTGAAGCTCAGCCAAAATGTATGATGAGAATATGGGATCATAGTTCCATCTCCACCTAAAGTTTGATGTGTAGGGCCAGCTTAATGATGAGTGTTGGTATTTACTGCATCATAAAGCAAGCTGCTAATTAAGAATAGGGAATAGTAATTATTCCATTCTGGCATAACAATGTAGAGTAATAAGGCCATAACGACACTTTCCTGTTAGGGTTAATGAGAAAAGACAGCAAGTCCATCGAAGGATTTGTGCAGCAGAGCGCTGCGATGCTCTCTCGTGGTGGAATGTACATTTTCTATATTCCTTAACTTGTTAAGGATGACTTAATAGCAAGAGATTTAGAAAGATATATGCCTAATTAAGCAAGCATATGCTTCATGGGCATCAAGTGCTTGCACAAGATGTCTGTAGCAAGTGTTACTATGGCAACTCAATATTTCAGGAAGACATATTAAAAATAAAATTATGCCAGACATCATATATCATCCCAAAAAATATTATAGGACAAATTAGCACTATGTCTCTAACATTAATTTGTCTAATTTACATGAATTGATCACTCTGCTGGGGATTTTTTTGTAAATCATTTTTATTTTATTTTTGTTGTGTATGATTTTTGGTAATATCATTTTTAAACTTTGACATTCAGTTCAAATTAAGTCTGAGAACAAAAAAAAAAAAGGAAAAAAAAATAAAGTCTCAAAACAAATCACCCCGGAGAAACTGTGTACACACAACATATAAATATAAGTGCACTGTGTGCATGAAAATGAACTGAACTGTACCCTCTAGAGGACTTTGTATTTCAAATATTTATATGAGAGTTATCACAGCTGCAACAACTATTTTACATTTACGAAACTTGGCTGTGCCGTTTTCTTTTTTCTCTGTGAGTGAAAGTAACTGTCGTTTTTTTTTGCTGTTGGCAGTATATTTTTTGGGGATTATTGCACATGCAAGTAAGCTAAAACCCAATTTTTATAATCTTGATAATTTCTCATAATTCCTTGAAACTTTTAAATAGCCACCCATTAATGGTATTAAAATTGTTTCTGTTTGAATGAAATTGTAAACCGATGACTAGAATTTCATATAATATTTTACATGCTAAAGCTGATTTAGCATTTCTTTTCCTGGGGGGGGGGGGGGGGGGGGGGGACGCTACAACATCAAACACATTAGCTACATGTAATAGTTTGTATTTCATGATCTGCAGGCTGTTGCTTTTGTTATCTATTGTTCAGAACTGTGAGAGTTAACAGCAGTTACAGTAAAGCCCCGTACACACGGGCAGAATGACGGGAGACATTTACCGGTACAAAAAATACCAGCTGACATTCTGCCCGAGTGTGTCGGCCTGTCTGACAGAAGCCGGCCATTCAGTTGGCTTCTGTTGGACGTGCAAAACAAGCAGCCGACTGACTCCTGATCAGCGCTCTCAGCCAATGACAGAGAGCGCTCATCGGAGTGTTCTGGGGGGGGGGCGTCCCCCTGTCAGAACAAAATAGCTCAACAGGGGAGATCGCTGTACTAACCTTGCATGGTTAGTACAGTGTCTCCAACCAGAGCGCACAGTTTTTTTTCTTGCAACCAGCTGGGTGCATGAAAAAAAAAAATAGCGTGTACCCATCTTTAGTGTGAGGGGTTGTGCTTCCCACCTCTTTCTGCCCTCCAGGCCAATCACAAAACTCAGATTGCTACACTCCTGCAATGCAACACTTTTCTTTTAATTTAAAACTTTGAGTCGCCAAGCGACAGCCAAGAAACCTTAAGGTTTTAGAGAAGATCCGTAAAGTAGAGTGGACCAAAATCCCTCCTGAGATGTGTGCAAACCCGGTAACCAACTACAAGAAACGTCTTACCTCTGTGCTTGCCAACAAGGGTTTCTCCACCAAGTACTAAGTCATGTTTTGCTTGGGATCAAATACTTATGTTACTCACTGAACTGCAACTCATTTATAACATTTGTATTGTGTGTTTTTTCTGGATTTTTGGTTGATATTCTGTCTCTATCATTTAAAATACATATAAATTATATATATATATATATATCAATTATACATATAATTTCTAAGTAAGTGGGCAAACTTATAAAATCTGCAGGGGATCAAATAATTATTTTCCCCACTTTAGTATATGAAGTTAGGGAACAGATAGAAAACATCTTTTCACTTAAATTGACATAAAACAGGAACCATATATGTTATCATTTCTCTCCCTAGTATATTTCTGACAGAGAAAGTCTCCACATGACTTCTCCCATTCATAGAGCGCTAGCGTGAAAAATGTCTCATTGATCATATGTGCTTTAATGGGTTCACACTCTCCCTAGATCAGCCTCTGAAGATGGAACCTTAACGATCTTCAAAGATCACCTACATCTTTTAGTTAGAGTTCAAACAGTCCTACTTCTTCACTAGATGACTAAATCAATGCCATTTATGTTTTAAAACCTTCCAACAGCAAAAATAAGAAGAGAAGAACAGAATACTGTTACAAGGAAATCTTTATTTTTATACATGTATTCCCTTGTTCCAGGGCAACTGGTCTAAGTGGTCTAAGTGGTCTAACTGGTACACGCGGTCGGACATTCCGACCACAAAATCCGTCTGATTTTTTCTGACGGATTTTGGTCGAAACCTGTCTTGCATACATATGGTCGCACAAAGTTGTCGGAAAATCCGATCCTTCGGAACGAGGTGACGTCGAACGCGTACGACGGGACTACGTAGAGGCCAGTAGCCAATAGCTTTCATCTCCAAATTTTTTCTGAGCATGCGTGGCACTTTGTGCGTCGGAATTCTCGACACACGATCGGAAAAAGTCTGATCGGATTTTGTTGTTGAAAAATTTGAGATCCAGCTCTCAAAATTTTTTCTGATGGAAATTCCGACGGAAAAAGTCAGATGGAACTCACACACGGGCGGATTTTCCGACAACATGGTCCGATGGACATTTTCCGTCGGAATTTCCGACCGTGTGTATGGGGCATTAGAGTTGTATGCATACATTAAGATGTATCACCTATTCTGACTTGTAAGCTGTATGCCAAGAGGTTAAAGGTAACCCATTGAAAAAAAATATTCATAGCTCATTCATGTTATGGCAGCCATACAACATATAAATGGGACCCCGCTCAAGGTGCCACCATGCCATAACTCTCCAACTGCAACCTATTACTACCAGTTGTAGATTATCCTGGACACTTTAAAGCCGCTAATCTTGAGTTTGGTGGTACTACTACTGCTTGATGTCTATCCCAAGGTCTGTCTTTTAATACAAAGGGATCTATCTTTCATATCATTCTTAAACTCGGACTAGCTCTGCTAATAAGGATGTCCGCTGCTACACATTTACTGTATACACACTTTGCAGGTCACCACCAATATGTTATGACTGAGAAGAGAAGCACAAGTCTGATATCTGTTTTGGGTGAACGGGAGAGATCTTCAGGAATTTTTACAGTGTACAGAGAGCAGGGGACATTCATCATTTGGCAGAATGATATGCCTGGTTGCAATATGTACTGAGCAGAAACCATTCTATTTTAAACCTCGCGTATCTTGGTTATTTTATTTGCATTTGAAAAGAAAAAAAAGGTTTGAAAGGAAAGAAATTATATTACACCTCATACTTTTAAAAGTATATGATATAAATACTATAAAGATACACAGTAAATTACCATGCATACCTAAATTTCCCTTTTATTTGTTATAACACCTAATTTGCAGTCCATTAGCAGGCACCCTTAAAATGATGTGCAAAGCCACAGATTCACTGTAAGGCCCCTACCCTAGTTGCACATGCTTACATTTTCTTTGCTCTGTGTCACTCTATTCAGACACTAAAAGGCAAGACTTTTAAAAAAAATGTTGGATAGATTTAGGGAGGGTTACGACCTCGGTCAGGTTTTTTTTTTGCCATCTATGTCCTAAAGGGGAAATTTTACTTCACTTTCTGCCCAAAACCAAAAAAAGGAAAAAAGAGTAAAGCCCTCCAAAGTGTCACCAGAATGAGTGTCCCTATTGGAAGATTTCACTTATTTTACTGCTCTGATGTCAACCCAAAAATAGTTTTTTATTTTACTTTCAATGATAATGGCAAACAGGAGAAAAAACGAAGGTGAATCACCCTAACGGGGACACAGACGGCAATAAAAACTGACAGGTGTTCTAATCCTTCTCCACTTTATCCAAAATGAAAAAAAGTTTTGTCCAGGTATGTAGCAGTACATGTCTCACTTCCCTTCTTCTTGGTGTAGGGAGATAGTCCTCAGCCCTGTATAAGCAACAAATAGGGTGGCTTGGAGCTTATGCAAGGCTTCCCCTAGTCCTTGAACAAATGTTAGCCTAAGAAAGATGATAATGTGCTCCTGGTAGAAGGGCACTGGAGAGTCACTCTTCTGTTCATTCAGGGATTCAGGGCGGTGGGGGCGTCGGCGGTATAGCGCCGCTTTACTGTCGTTTTAGCTGCTATTCGGCCGCTAGCGGGCGGTTTTAAAGGGTTAAGAAAACGTTTGCCTGTGGGTTTGCAGCGCTGCCCCATTGTTTTCAATGGGAAGGGGCGATTTAGGAGCGGTAAATACACCGCTCCAAAGATGCGGCTTGCAGGACTTTTTTGACCATCATGCAAGCGCACCGCTCCAGTGTGAAAGCCCTCAGGCTCCCAGGGTGCTGGTTCAAGTATGTGTTTTGACAGTGTATGACAGCTTGTGGGGTGGTATCCCCTTTGTAGTCCGAGTGGATCTTCTGACTTCCGGCAGTTCAGCAGGATCTGGTGGGGAACTTGATTTAGGCAATGTGAATTCCACCTCTTGTTCTGACTCCTGCACAGGTTCGCTTTGGGCAACCTTTTCTTCTGGTTTGCTTGGCATATTCACTTCATAACTTTCAGGGATCGTGTTTCTGGTGATGGGTTCTCATCAAAATAAACATAGGTTATTGTCACTTTGTCCGTCTTTGAGGGTGGGATTCTGTAACTCTTTGTTCACTGTAGCCTACTAGAATGCCCTCTATGGCTCTGTTCTCCAGCTTGGATTGCTTCTCACTTGGAATATAGGCATATGCTTTACATCCAAACACTCTGATGTGCCCTATGCTAGGCTTTGATCCATGCCACATTTTGAATGGAGTACTTTTAATGGCTCTTGAGGGTAGTCTGTTCTGTAGGTAGATTGCAGTCATGACTGCTTCTCCCCAGTACTTGTGAGGTGGGTTGGCATCCAACAACAGTGCTGTCTTGCTGGACCGTGAATATCTCAGGACAGGATGGACCAAAATACAAATCATTTTACAGGTAAAACAGCCCCAATATATTATTTTCGCGTTTAATGTTTATTGCGCTATTATTTCTTATGATAACCCACATTTCAATTTACATTTAAATTGCTAAGAATTTAAGATACCTAATATATGACAGTTTTACTCGTTTAGTGACTTGAAACAAAGCAGAGTGGGATTTAATAGTCCATTAAAATTCTACTTTATGGAAATTTTATGAGGGACACTGAGCTAATGGCTCCTTGACCTTAAAACAGACATATTTGGGATCTGTAAAAAGGTCCGTTTTACAAATGGAAAGGTAAATTAGATTCAGGGTAGACCATTATTAGAAAAAAAAAAACACTTTAAAATTACTTTATGTAAAAAAAAAAAAAAAAAAAGAAGAATGTTGGAGGCTTTACAACTGCAAGCTAGAAAACTTCCAGACTGTGAATAGATGTCATGAGTCAATACATCTAAAATACAAATTAAATTATATGAAACCTGCTATTAATATTAGTTACCAATATGTATGTCAATGTTCCCATATTTGTTAATTTTACTTCATATTAGCTGTTGCACAGCTTAGTGCTTATGTTATCCATCAGTTTAGGCAAACGAAGGCTCACTAGTTGACAGTATTCCTCTATGTGGTAAAAAAAAGCTACACTCAACATTACCACCACTGAAGTAACAGCTTCATCTCAAATAATTTATATTCTGACAAGCTTTTTAAAATTCTCTATTTATTAACTTGTTCTACTCAAGAAAATATACAAAAAAATCAGGATTTAAATAAATTACCAACTATACCCATTTGCCTATGTTATGTTGTTTCTATGTGTGATGCTGCCTGTTTTCTGAATACTTAGCTTTGCATCTAACCCTTAACCACTTCCATACCGGGCACTTTCACCCCCTTCTGCCCAGGCCAATTGTCAGCTTTCAGCGCTGTCGCACTTTGAATGACAATTGCGCGGTCATGAAACGCTGTACACAAATTACATTTTTATCATTTTTTTCAAACAAATAGAGCTTACTTTTGGTGCTATTTAATCACCACTGGGTTTTTATTTCCATATATTTAAAAAATAAAATACAAAAATAAAAGCTTTTTTCTCCGTTTCTGTTATAAAATTTTGCAAATAAATAATCTTCCTTCGTTAAATTAGGGACACATTTCTTTGGTGAAAATAATGTTTAATATTTCGTTTGTATGAGTCCATAAAGCTATAGTATGTATATCTGAAAATTGATCAATCCTGACGACCTAGCTTATTTCTTATAGCCTGGAATGCCAGGACAGTACAAATATCCCCCATATGACCCCTTTTTGAAAAGTGGACAGTCTAAGGTATTTAGTAAGAGGCATGGTGAGTTTTTTTGAAGTTGTAATTTTTTGTCATAGTTTTTTTGAAAACAATATATATTTTTCAATTTTTTTTTTCTAAATAGGGTCACCAGTGCAGTACAGGGTCATCATATAACTGATGTGGCAGTGACCAGTGACACTGACTAGTGACAGTATGTAAAAAAAAATTTACATTTATTTTTCAATTTATTTGGCTTTTTATTAATTTTTTTTCTCTTAAAGATTTTTTTAACATACTGTGATCAGAGCAATACAGTTTTACCATAGTAACACTGTACTACTCTGGGGAGAAAATTTCACTGTTAATGGCAACTATTGTTACTGAATGAAATTAATTCATTCAGTGTTTACTATTGTGGTTAGCTGTGATTGGCCACAGCTAATCACATGGTACAGATGGGCTGTGATTGGCCTTGTCTGTACTATGTGATCACTGTGACCAATCACATAGATCAACACAATAGTACACAATGGATGGCATTAATGAAAGCCATTCATTGTGTACAACTGCCATGTTATCTGCTGTGACTGGTCACAGCAATCGCATGGTACCAGCAGTGGCTGGTACACTGAGCAGTCATCTGCTGTGTCTGATGGACACAGCAGGTGACAGATCGTGCCATAATGTGGCCCGTGGGGCGCGCATGAGATGCGTTCCGGGTGGACGCATCTCACCCACCCAGGGCGGTGAATATCTCGTCTGGCCTTCATTTGGCTATAGTCTGGGCAGGAACTGGTTAAGAAATCACCTTCTACCCCTACTTATGGTAGACAGATGAGCTATCAAAGAGGGAAACATGATGGTGGACTGACTGACAAGGTCTGCACTGAAAGTGAAATGAAAAAAAAAGCAGGCAGGGTAAATAGCTCCTTATTTACATTGCACTAAACTGCCTTGGAAATGAAATGTCATTGATGATATAGGAAGCAGGGAGAGGGGAGGTTACATAGCAGATGTTATAGGAAATACATTCCTTATGGCCCTGTGTGGAGCTGTAATGGGACAGACTGCAGATAATTATTTGGTATTAGGCTGGGTTCACACTGCTGCGAATTCTATTGCGAATTTGAGCTCTTGCGATCGCTCAAATTCGCAAGTCATTTAAATAACATCGTTTTCCATCAGATCCGTTCACATCAATGCGTTGCGAATTCAACCTGCGGGGAAAAAAGGTCCTGTGCGAGTTTCATCCGTGTGCGCTGCGAATTCAGCCCCATAGACTTCAATTGAATTCGCAATGAAACCGCAATAGTACATTCACATCACTGCGATATTATCTTTTTCTTCCCCCTCCAACTCCTCCCATCCATTCCCCCTCACAGCCCCACCCTTCCCCTCACTAACCAACTTCCTGTTTCTCCATGTGCTGTGCTGATCAGTTACTAAAATGGCTAGCAAGCGCACAAAGACCGGTGTTGAAAACGAGGATCTCATAAGGCTGGTCCAACAAAGGCAATACCTCTGGGACAGCAGGGACCCACGCCATAAAGACACAGGGAAGAAAAACACAGGATGGCTGGAGATTGTGAAGATCCTTTTTCCAGAGTGGGACAACCTGACACCTATTGTCCAGAAAGACCTGCGTAAGTACAACTGTCCCCATGCACTCTGAGCTTAGCTTAGTTAGGGTTAGGGTTAGGGTTAGGGTTAGTGTTAGGGTTAGTGTAAGGGTTAGGGTTAGGGTTAGTGTTAGTGTTAGGGTTAGTGTAAGGGTTAGGGTTAGGGTTAGTGTAAGGGTTAGGGTTAGGGTTAGTGTAAGGGTTAGGGTTAGGGTTAGGGTTAGTGTAAGGGTTAGGGTTAGGGTTAGGGTTAGGGTTAGGGTTAGTGTTAGGGTTAGGGTTAGGGTTAGGGTTAGTGTAAGGGTTAGGGTTAGGGTTAGGGTTAGTGTAAGGGTTAGGGTTAGGGTTAGGGTTAGTGTAAGGGTTAGGGTTAGGGTTAGGGTTAGTGTAAGGGTTAGGGTTAGGGTTAGGGTTAGGGTTAGTGTAAGGGTTAGGGTTAGGGTTAGGGTTAGTGTTAGGGTTAGTGTTAGGGTTAGTGTTAGGGTTAGGGTAAGGGTTAGGGTTATCTGTATTAGTGATATGGTATAGGAAGATCTATAGGTACGCAAATACACACACCCGCCCTGTGTAATAATTACAAGACACACATGTGAACATTATCAAATGTAATATTTTATTTAACAAAATTATATTTCAAACTGTAGTATGTTCAGCAGAGTGCAGTGATTTAAATTTTTAAGCCTCAATGGCATCTAGCTGCCATGATAGCTGCCCATTTTCTGACATGAAATACTCAGTGAAGTCCTGGCGAACATTTTCCCCATTGTAGTTGCCCCGGGTTCTGATCCATGTTGGCTCTTCAAGGTCATGCATCAGACTGTCCTCAAATAAGTAGCCATCTCTAGCACGGACAAAATTGTGCAATAAACAGGCTGCTTTCACTGCACCAATGGCGTGCTCTGTGCTCAGGCATATCGATGAGTGCAGGAAACGCCACTTATTAGCAAGTATGCCAAACGCACACTCCACTACGCGCCTTGCCCTTGTGAGTCGGTAATTAAATACCCTCTTTTCAAGGGTAAGTCCTCTTTTGGCATATGGCCGTAGAAGTCGCTCAGATATAGGAAATGCCTCATCCCCAACAAACACATATGGCTCCAGCGGTTGTGTAGTTCCAGGAAGTGGTTGACTATCTGGAAGGTCCAATGTGTTCTCACGAAGCATCCTTCCAAAGGATGAATGAGAAATGACGCTTGAGTCTGAACTACTGCCATATGAACCAATATCAACATAGGTGAATGAATAATTGGCATCGGCCACCGCCATTAAAACGAAAGAGAAATACTTTTTGTAATTAAAGTATTTGGAGCCACTGCGAATTGGGCTGATGATCCTGATGTGCTTCCCATCTACTGCACCCACACAATTGGGGAAATTGCACCGCTGCCAAAAAACTTCGGCTATTTTAGCCCAGTCTTCCCTTGTAGGCTTCTTCATCACCAACTCTTTTAGCACTTGCCAGATAGCTGCACAAGTTTCATGTACAATCAAACTCACTGTAGATTTTCCCAGCTTGTATTCAAAATGTAAACTAGAAAATGAATTCCCTGTAGCTAGGTACCTGAAAGGAAAGAGAAGCATAATTACTATTATTCGTACTTTTTTCACAGTTTTCGCTCTCAAGACGAGGTGGCGGAGTCTACGTGACACATATACGAAATATGAGAAGACTCTGCGAGAGACCAAGAGTGGCTCAGCTGCCTCAAGGAAAAAGCCATACGCTTTTGCTGGCTACCTTGCTTTTCTTAAACCAGTCCTGGAACTGCGGAAGTAAGCCATTAAGTGTCCCTCCCCCCCCCTTATTACCCTCACTCCTTCCTTCCTCCCTCAATCTACCTGATTTCCTTTTTTTGTAATGTGGCTAACATATAAATTACCATCTATTGACACAATGATTTCTTACAAAACTTTTATATTTTACAGCACCGAATCAAGTTGGGGGGGGGAGGAGAATGCTGTCGAAGCACCTGCTGAGGAGGAGGAGGAGGAGGAAAATGTGGGCTGCAGCCCTTTGCAACAGTCCCCAATGAATCAGTCTGGTCTGGAGGAGCCCTTGGCGGCTGAAGCATCACAGGCTCCCATGCAATCACAGGCTGAACAGAATCCTGTAGTGCACAGATATAATCGGCGCCAGCAAATGAAAAGGAAAGCTCAATTGCAGGAGGAGGATGATGGCACTAGGCAGCTGATTAACATTGTGACTGGGATTTCAGAACAAATGGAGGGACAGCGCTGCCCTCACACTTTGTTCATAATGAGCTTGCTTCCCCTAGTTAAAGAGGTCCCTGAGGAAAATTATTATGCAATGCAGATGGCGGTCCAGGAGTGCATACACTCTTTCAGTGTTCCCAGACAGCCGTCCTCAAAAACGGTACAATATACCCATGGTTATGTATCAACCAACCATCCTCCTCCACCCCAAAAAGTCCTAAACCCTTACCCTTCAAGTTTTGATAATGTCCCAAGTATTTATGAAATGAATACTTCTGGAACCCCACATCCCATTCCATCTCCTATTCCTGCTGTGATTTCCCCCCCTATCAGGTCCCTATCAATGCCTCCCACCAATTCTGGAGTTCCCTTACACAGCAGACCACCCAGTGTACACCCAAATGCACCCAGAGAAGCCCATGGCGGCAATTACTTTAACAAATTACCCCCTGTGGCCTCCAACAAACCTCCAGTGTCCTCTACAATGCCTCGAATGCCCTCAAACACGCAGCAAACATACTCGAATTACTTGAGTGCACCCTTGAGGAAATACTCTGAGGTTCCTGGGCCGAGTTCTAACTATATGCCAAGTATTACGGAAAGGGGTGCCGAGACCTTTTATGATCTGTGAAACTAATGTTGATTTTTGTGTTTGGTTATTTTATATAATGTTTTATTTTCTGTTAATTTATTTTTTATAATATTACATTTTTGTGATACTGTACAATGTTCACATAGTTTGTGTTATTTTAATATATTTTATTCTTGTGCAGATGTTTATAGCCTATTTTTGCATTTTTGGATTGTTACCAAAAATTCTGAATAAAAATATAAATATTCCTATAGGATATGTTGCAGTAGTTTCTATTTAATATCATTGACAAGATTACCTTAAGGTGACCAGTAATCGCTCTGCAGGATCCACGCTCATCCTGAAGTTGGTATTTTGATGTTCCAAATAGCTGTATGTCAGTCGTAGCAATTCGTCGAAGCTAAAATTGATATATATACAAAAAAGGGTTGATATTACATAGATAAGGGAACATTTATCAGATGACAAAGTGAACTGAAAGGGAGGTAAGCTCTAGGTAAGCCCTAACCCTAATCTCAACCCTAATCCTAACCCTAATCTCAGCCCTAACCCTAATCTCAGCCCTAACCCTAACCCTAATCTCAACCCTAACCCTAATCTCAGCCCTAACCCTAACCCTAATCTCAGCCCTAACCCTAATCACAACCCTAACCCTAATCTCAGCCCTAACCCTAACCCTAATCTCAGCCCTAACCCTAATCTCAGCCCTAACCCTAACCCTAATCTCAGCCCTAACCCTAATCTCAGCCCTAACCCTAATCTCAACCCTAACCCTAATCTCAGCCCTAACCCTAATCCTAACCCTAATCTCAACCCTAACCCTAATCCCAGCCCTAATCCCTAGAGATATTGGGGGAAGGGATACAGGGGGAGGTAGGTAGGGGGGGCAGAAGGAATTTTACTCACCTGCTCACTGACATGCGAGTGTAGTTAAAGAATTTGGCATTATGTGCACGTAGATCATTATATATGAGTCTGAACTGTCCTCTGTGCTCACGATTAGCAATCACAGGGTGGACCCAGTATCTTCGACGTGTCTGCATCATCCTCCTCCTCAACCTGGCTTTTTTCTTTTTTAGCAGGACTGCAGCAGTAGCAGTAACTGCTGTCATAAGCAAAGGCAATGACTGCTGATACATGCTGACACAACGTTCTTCTCCACACACTACACAGGAACCAGGAAGACAACAGGAAGTGATACAGCTCTTTTTTACGTTTGCATAAACACTGGACTCTATTGGACAGACATAAAATCGTGCTCCCCTCCCAAAATTACAACCAATTCGCAATGTTTGCCTAGATTCGCAGTACGTTCGCAAGTACATATGAAGAATTCGCAATGCAAAATCGCGACGCGATCGGATCAAAATCGCGGCAAAATTCGCAGCGCAGCAGTGTGAACCCAGCCTTAAGCAAACAAACTTCCATTCCCCCTGATTTACAGTGATGCTGTCCAACGGTGCCCCAGTGCTCCTTCACCCAGAGTGGGGGCACTCTAATACAGGAGGTGTGCTACTGGCCAGATTACCAGGAGAAAAAGGGCATTAAAAAATAAAACAAATGCAGCCACCACATCTAATGATTTGTAAGCTGCAATATTACATTGGTTTTTAGTTTAATGCCACTTTAAAATGAAAAGAAACCTGTGCTGAGAGTCATTTGGCGCTGGTGGTAGCTGTAAAATGCCTGGCTATCTCTGACTTCAGTACTTTTCAAGTCAACTAAAGCATGTAGTCCAAATGAAGTCCAAGTTAGGTTGGAATTCCAGACCTGCAAACCTGTTCTGGGTCAATGATTGAGAAAGTACTAAAGCTATCATGACAATCAGGTATTTTCCGAAGTGGTTAGCAATGGTGGCCTACACTGATCTCTTAGCTCTCGCTGTTTGCTGGATGACATTAGTAGTCCACATATTTATTTCACACGTTATCTGAAACTGCTGTATATTAAATTCGCCGCCATGCAGTATCATCATTCAGCCTTCACTAAGTACGCCCCCGACTGCCTGAAAACTCTTACAATTCTGCTGTCAATGCTGATCCACGGGATTGAAGACCTCATTCCTTTTCTCTCCTTTTGAAACAATCCATCAGGAAAATAACTTTTTAAATATTTCCAGATCAGAAGCAAACATGAACATACAATATTTTTTTGCTTTAAAAATGTACTTTATGTTACAGATTTATTCAATTAGAACCAAGTCCAAAATTTAAGAAAAAAAGTAGGGAATGGACTACAAATTTTTAATTGTATGTTCCTGCTGTAGTGATTTTATTTTAGTTTCTGCTGTATCCATGTGACCACACAGGAATAGAGGACATATCTCCCAGCAAGATAAACCTGAGGTTGTAATCCTTTTAAAATCTACAATGAAAAAACTTTTGGTTGCAGTGCTATTGTGAATTTAATTGGAGTTTTAATTATCAGTGTGTCTTGTATATGAATCAACTTTTGTTCCCTAACCTTAGCTTACCACTGTACATTGCCTTGCTAAAAATGAAACAATCGACTTGTTTTCTTCAACAGGCTTATATGTGCACTATTTTCTAAGACTAGCCATATATTGTGGATCTTTGTAAGCGATAACATTTATCTGAGTGCTCGCGGTAACCGTCACATAGGGAATTTGTTACTGATCAAAAAAAATAAAAAAATTCTAGGACGTCAACAGGTACACAAATCAGACCGGCATGCAGGAAAAGTATATATTGTTTGAGGAAAAAAACTTTATTGAAAAAAAATCATCATTTTTATTAAGCCTCATACACACGATCGGATTTTCCGATGGGAATTGTGTGATGCCAGGCTGTTGGCGTAAAATCTGACCGTTTGTAAGCTCCATTGGACAATTGTTGTCGGATTTTCCACAGAAAAATGTTGGATAGCAGGTTTTAAAATTTTCCGAGCGTGTGTACACAAGTCTGTCGGACAAAAGTCCAAAGTACAAACACGCATGCTCGGAAGCAAGGACGAGCCAGAAGTGGTCGCTCTTGTAAACTAGCGTTCGTAATGGAGAATTAACCTTTGCGACGTGGCAAATTATGAAATCTCGAAATGCAGCGCACAATTCTCTTCTTCTTTAATGGGATAATAATGAAGCTGCTTTGCTGGTGATACTGATGGAGTTATTGAAAACACATTTTCAAAGGCTTTTTTTTTCTATTGATATCAAGAATAATATTATTGTGCTTTTTTCTTTTTTTTTTTTTTTTTAATTGTGCAAGTTGCCACAACACCATTATCCTGTAGTTTTTAAGATCAAAGATACAACTATGTTGGTGTCCCTGGTCAATTTTAAATTGTATTATTTTAAATGTAACTGCCGACTCCCAAACCGTCATTTAAAGTATAACACATAGCCAAGTATTATTCTACACAATATTTTTTTTATTGTGCATTAAAAAATAAAACAAATAAAATTATACATGCTTTCTGCCAATAGAACTTAACAAAAAGTGCATTCTTTGCATCCAAAAATATAGAAAATATACCAAATCAAATCATTATTCAACCAAAAAATAAAATAAAAGCCTCATGCATGTGTCCTGCTTCTTAATATAGGGGGTCTACAATGCCAAGAGTTGGTGAAAGCAGGGGTCCGTCATCCGGAGATAATTCTGAAAATCATCTGAATTATTCTCCTGGAGCTGCCTCAGCAAAGGCATATGACATTGTATGACTTGGGTCAAAGCAATAACTCCAAATAACTTGTTATCTCCTCCGATTCCACAACATGTCTGGTTGACGAACGGCCGCTCAGAAACAAAATTAAAAACACGAAATGAAAAGCACAAATTAACACTCGCCAAACTTCTACTAACACAATATTAGCAGAATAAGCCCAAAGGGTGTCGCTAAAGAGCTGAAAAACCACGTAGTACGTCACTATGTTCATATTTGTTGGCCGACAATTCCTTGCCGCTTGTATGCAAGACAAGTTCAATCAAAGTCAGTCAGCCAATGAGGAGAGAAAGGGGGAGGGGCCAGCTTGGCTCAGGTGCCCCCATAGCAAGCTGCTTGCATAGCATATTGCTTCCATAGCAAGCTCCTCAACAGGAGGGAGGGGCCAGAAGCACTGAAAGCAGAACTCTGGGATTTTCAAAAAGCCCCCATTAGTACCCCCCCCCCCCCACACACACACACACATACACACAAATGTCTGTTGTCGGATTTTCTGATCGTGCTTGGACAGCTGTACAGACCCTCATGAGTGGGAGTGTTTGTGGTTATACCCTTATCACGGGAAGGTGTGGTTTAATTAGAGGCATGGGCGTCCGCAGAATTTTTTTCAGGGGGGGCATAATTTTAAGTCATCCATGTTCCGCCCCTTATTGACAATGTCATGAAGGCAGAGGGGCTTAGTCATTATCAGATTTGGCCTGTACAGTACGGGGGTGTACAGTATGTGCATATATAGGGGGTGGATGGTATTAGTATATACAGGAAGGAAGGTGGGTGTATATAGCTGTATTCAGGACAGATGATGTATATCTGCAGTCAGTAATGATGGAGGAAGGTCTCTATATACAGGAAGGAAGGTAGGTATATACAGCTACCTGTATATAGAGACCTTCTCCATCATCACTGACTACATATATATATCATCTGTCCTGTATACAGCTATATATACAGGACAGATGATGTATATCTGCAGTCAGTGATGATGGAAGAATACAAGAAGGAAGATGGATGTTGGGTAGATAAGGGTCCGAGTGATGTCTGTCAGCTGGATATATAACCCCTAGCACTCTATGTATGTCCAGATAATGTGAAATTTATTTATGACAATTCATGCAACCCTGTGTTATATAAAGCTCTGGGGCTGCACCATCAGAAGTGTAAACTCACTACATAAACAGAGTTACATGAATGGTCATAAATGACCTTCACTTTATCTGTACAGAGTGATTGGGGGAAGTTTCGGCTGTCTCTTCATTCTCCTCATCTTCTTATCACTGATCACAATACCTACAAGACAAATCCTACAGAAACATTGGCAGCTTTTCTTCCAAGGAGAGGTTGAGTCAGAGATCTCACAGTGCAGGAGACGGATGGAGAGAAGAGCTTTGGAGGTTCTAAATACATACACCGCTGGCACAGTGTATGTATTTAGAAGCTGCTGTCCCCACAGTGACAATTGTACCCCCCCATCCACTTACTCTGGGCCCTCAGTCCGCCCCTGGTCAGAATGAAGGAGACTGGCTCCATCGGCTAGGTGTGCTGTTGTGATAAGCAGCCGACACCTGTCACAGAAGAGCTTCATTGCCGCGCTGGTCCTCAGAGGATATGCAGAAAAGTACCCAAAGCAGCGGTTCCTGCTCGGGCTATGAAAACAGTGGGCCTGTGTGCAAGATCAAAAGTGGGCCCTAGGCATCAAGAACAAACAACAATATGGTGCGCAAAGCGCGTCGTGGTGAACAGTGGACATGTTTTAAATTGCGCTAAATATTGGCTTAAAGGGGGTGTTGTTAATATAGTGCAGAATGTAGTAATGTTAAATAGGGAATGCAGAGTGTATGTGGTGAGTAGTATGTACAGGAGAGCAGTGCGGAGTGTATGGCAGGGGTGGGTAATATGTACAGGAGAGGAGTGCGGAGTGTATGGCAGGGGGTAATATGTACAGGAGAGGAGTGTGGAGTGTATGGCAGGGGGGGTAATATGTACAGGAGAGGAATGCGGAATGTATGGCATTGGGTAGTTAGTGGAGAGAGGAGGAAGAGGAGTGCAATACCACCTCCTGATAGTCTGTCAGGCACTGCTATAACACCTTGGTGGTGGGGCACTCTGAAGGATGTAAGGGGGCACTCTGGAGGCACTAAGGGGGCACCCTGTAGGTTGGAGTGTGCCTTACATCCTCCTCCAAAGTGACCCCTTACATCCTCCTACAGAATTGCCCTGAATCTCTAGCAAAGTTCCCAGGATTCCAGACAGTACAATTGTCCCCTCAATAGCAGTCAGTTTGTCTTTAGGGAAGGGGGCAAGTTGTCAAAGAAGAATACTTGCAGTGATTTTGGGGATAAGAGCATGTTGTATTTGCTAAGGGGCACACTTTGGGAGGGGAGAGAAATTGTGCTGGAAGGGGGGGTTGAATAAAAAATTCTGAGCCCCCAGAACAATTTCTCTCCCCTCCTAAAGCACATACAACATGCTCTTATCCCCCAAAATCACTGCAAGTATTCGTTTCTGACAACTTGCCCCCTGTCTCTGTCTCCTTATCCTGCAAGTGCCAAGCATTAATATTCTGTACAAACCTCAGATCAGCATGTCCCGTCCTGTGTGCTGTGTCCATTCTCCTCCCCCTCCTTCTCCTGTCTGTGACACCCAAGCCGAGGAAAAGGGGGAGGGGACTTCAGTCCGTGTGTTAGTGTGAGGTGGGCAGGAGGGGGAGGAAGGGAGAGATGCCATACAAACTGTAATTGCAGCGTGTGGGAACAGAAACACCCCACACACGCTGCATGCCAGTCACTGGAGCCAAGTGCGGAGGTGAAAGAACCAGCAGTGACTCCCAGCAGCACTATGCGCAGGAGGAGGAAGTGAAATCCTCCTCCACTTTCAACGCTGGGCCAGGGCTGGTGCTAGACTAACTTGCACCCTAGGCAAGACCAGCTACTTGCCGCCCCCCCCCCCCCCCCATAAAAATTACATCTTTAAAACACAGGCGACTACAGTATGGGTGGACAGGGTCTTAGGTAGAACTTCAACTGCATATGTGGTGTCACTAAAAAAAAAAAAAATGTCTCTGCATTGATAGTGTTGCTGGAAGGACAAATGTCCTTGTACTGCGCTGTAGAAGATGTTGGTGCTATATAGGCATTCATATGGGTATAGTGAGGAAGGCTCCTGCTATCCTTGTACATAGCCACAGTCAGTGTTGACACTATACTTGGTGCAGTAGAATGGGGATGGATGGTGTACTGATAATGGAGACCTGCTCCCACACTTTTTTTATGCCACCCCCCTCCGTGTACACACTGCTCCCCTGTCATAAATATCTCTCACAGCCTATCAGTGGCCTTTATTTAGGTATTTTTTTACACAGTATGGGGCATGCGGGAGGGAACATTGTAGGGGGCACAGTACATGAGGCAGGGGGGAACAATACATGGAACATGGGTACCGGAGGGCATAGTACAGGGGAGGTACAGTACAGGGGGGGTACAGTACAGGGGGGGTACAGTACTGGGGGGGGGGGCAGTACTGGGGGGGACAGTACAGGTGGGCACAGTACAGGGGGCACAGTACAGGAGGTGTTACAGAGCTCTGTGACCTGGAAAGGGCATAGTATCCAGGAGTAAAGTGTCAGGCTTACCGTGACCATCTGAAGATCAAAGCCATCCATGACTCCTGTGTGCAGCTCCAGGTGATCTCACTGCTCTCATGCTTCTCAGTGAAGGGGAGAGATATCCGCTCAGCCTGGCCGTTCTTTGCAGGCAGTGTGGGGAGTGGACCCCTCTCTGAGTGCACTGCACTTTGAGCTGCATGGGGCAGCGGGAAAATGCCAGCCAGGCTCCCGAGATGTTTAAACACAGGCTCCGCCCCGGAGTGTCATCAGGCAGCACTCTAAGCATGCCCCATACCAAGCTCAGCTGATGAAGAACGGCTGACTGTTAAACTGTGCACGTGCAGTTTGTATTTGCCAGCGCCCAGGGGAGCTGTCATTATTACTGACAGGCAGCTCCCCCATGTTCACAGTCTGCGGGGACGAAAGTTCAGGAGCTCCCCATGCACCTCAGGCCCTTGCCGGTGCGTTAAGACGGCCCTGTCTCCTCTCCCTCTCAGTTGCCGGGCAATCCGGGACACGTGGGCACCCTAGCCAGGGGGGGCACTCGCCCCCCCTTGCCCCTACCTGCGGACGCCCATGATTAGAGGCGCTATTATTTATTTAAATGTGAGTGCAACTGATTTTAGGATTTTAGAATACAATGTAAATAAATGGTATAACACTATTTGGAGTATCTTTCTCTCTTTGTTGGGTGCAATTTCGGCATTGTGGGAGCAATTCATGAACCCTTATTATAGAGCTTTTTATTAAAAGGTTCAATTTCAATATGGGTAACTCATAAAGATATATAAAAGAGCCTCTTAGTAAAAGTGAACTTCTTTAGATCTTATTGCATTTAAGGTCAAACATTTCTGGTAAGTGATTCTGGCCGCAAACGGTTTATGGTATACTCTATCACTGGTGGTTTTGGTTTTGAAAGAAGGAAGAAAGATACATTGTTTCTAACAGTGTGGATTCACAGTGGTGCATTTACTGGAAGAAGAAAAACGGACACGTATTTCTTTTGTTTTGTTTTATATATTTTTTGACACAAGATTTGAAACCTTTTAGACACTTATATTCAAGGACACTTCATGCTACATGAGCTTGATTTTTCTTCTTTTTTTTTTTTGTAAAAAGGATTTTATGTGTTATAATTGGGGTATATTTTTTTGCAATATAGATTTTAAACCATTTGCACTTTATTAATTATTTACAGACAAAAAAAAAAAGGCCCATACATTTTTTCAATCATATGTAGCAAGATCAATATGGGGAAGAGTTACTTTTGCAATTTGATTCTGGAGGATAAATGTACTTGTAAGATTTACTAAAACTCAAAGCAAAATTTGTTATTTTGGCAGCAGACAGATGCCACTAACATTATAAAAAAAAAAAAAATTGTATATATTTATCAAGTATAACTTTCCTCTGCTAGGTAAGTAATCAAGAAAACTTTAACAGTTGTTTCAAATGTATAAGAAATTTTAGGTCTTGTCTGACAACATCAATTCTACCTTCACACCCTTTACACAGTCACAAAGCTATCATCCTTGTTACGTGCCTGGGCTATTTATTGGAACATTTTATAGAAAACAGAATTTATTTTCAATCGTTATTTTTCTGCCGAGGATAGTCAATTCAGTTTCCCAAATCACTGAAACCGCCTGCGGATTTTTCTCATCCGGTTACCAGACTTTACGCACCTTACATAGCTATAAGGAAATACCTATTCTAAGGAAAACATTTTGCTGAAATGCTTTATGGGTAACATTGGCTGGACAAAGTTTCTTTCTCTTGAGATTAATGAGCAGTGTTATATAGCCAAGCATATACAGAAAAATAAGAGCTTATTCTATAGCAGGAGTCTGTAACTTTCCTTAAAACTTCCCTGTACACTGACCTTTTCCTGAACCATTGTCTTAAAAAGCTTTGTTTCTTCACTGTTATACTTTTCAAAAAATACAGTAAGGAGATAAAAAATTAAGCAAACTTACAGAATGATAGTAATAGTCAAAACACAAAGTTTAAATATAAACGAGACAACTGCTCACCTACATGCATGTTGATGGATAACTCTGTGGCGGTGCGTCCATAAAGGATGCAGGAGCGCCGTCCCCTCTCCCCTGTCACCTCTCTCTCACCATAGATAGATTCATGCATTGCTATTTAGGTGTCTGGCCCCTTGTTGGGCGCCGGGCACCTGAATTACAGCAGCAGTTTTTTTTTTTGGAAGTGCCTGATTAGAGCTGTGGGCTCTAATAGGCGTCCTGATTAGAGCCGTAGGCTCTAATAGGCCTCCACAATGGTAAACAGTGGGCATAATGCTGTACGTTCGCTGTTTACTCAGTGTTGTGTTAGGAAAGTGAATAAATCGCTTTCCTAACACTGACCCACCTCTCAGCCAATCAGGTGCTCGAATCTGGTTACCTGTCACCTGATTGGCTGAAACAACAGGTGCTGTGATTGGACGCCTGCAATAGAGGACCGGAGACATTGAGGAGCGTGGACGTCACCGTGACCCGCTGCGAGACAGGTAAGTCCCGACTCCCAGGCGATGCACACTGGCAGCATTTGATGGGGCACTGTAGTGGCAATTGATGGGCACACTGGCAGCAATTGATGGGGCACAGTATCAGCAATTGATGGCACAGTAGCAGCAATTGATGGGCACACTGGCAGCAATTGATGGGGCACACTGGCAGCAATTGATGGGCACACTGGCAGCAATTGATGGGTACAGTAGCTGTATTTGATGGCACAGTGGCGGCAATTTATGGATACAGTGAATGCGTTTGATGGCACAGTGTTGCGCTTGATGTGGACAGTGGCTGCGCTTGATGGGCACAGTGGCTGCTTTTGATTGGCACAGTGGCTGCGCTTGACGGGCACAGTGGCTGCGCTAGACGGGCACAGTGGCTGCGCTAGACGGGCACAGTGGCTGCGCTTGACGGGCACAGTGGCTGCTTTTGATGGGCACAGTGGCAGCAGCTGATTTTTTTTTTTTAGTTTGTTTGCGCCCCCTCAAAAAATTTGGAGCACCAGCCGCCACTGGATACACTGCATGGTTAAAAAAGGAAACAATTCACTGTAAGCTCATAGATCTGCTTTCAGCACTCATGTCTATATGTTCAGCATAGTTAAAAGTAGTCACATTCACCTCGACTTGCTCTGTAAAATTGAAGACAGTTGACCACTTCATGAACATACCCCACTATATAGACACACATGGACAACTCAGCCACCTTCTGTCATAGTAATAGAAGGTGGATTATGATTAGACATGGTGGGCTTCCAGGTGGCTGTTGGTGACCTTCAACTCAGTAAACCCTTTCAAATGTCAAGCATTAGGGGAGGTTATTTGCAACAAATTCAATAAAGAACAAACAACACCGAAAAATCAGCTGCGTTTCACCTTCCATCCTCCAAGGGAGCCCCTCCAAATAGATGTTATCAAGGGACAACCTGCTTTCAAGGTCATCCACTTTTTCCTTTCCTGTCCAGCTTGTCCAGGAGAAGTTGCACTCCAGCTGTGACATTCTTTGAAAAAAATCATATTGATGAAATGCGTCAACCGTTGACGCCAATCACACTGGAAATACCTATTCTGCCATATTGGATTCTGGTCTTTGTACATGTGAGCATCCTGATGTGGAATAAATGCCTGGTTTGTGAATTTACTGCAATGTTGTTGCCCTTTGTATATTTTCTTTGGGAACACTCTAATTGTAATGGTGGAAGTACAGGACTTGGAGAGAGCTTTGGAGAAGAGGGAGGAAGCTCAGATGTGTGATATTTAGCCCTGGGATGTGTGGCCAATTGATATGGTAAGAGTGCACTGGCAGGAGGGATTGGATGCAAGGGCATATGAATCACGGATAAATGTGAGCACAATTTCACAAATTCTATTTTAATTTATTTACAGAATCGCAGTGCTGACGCCATGCTGCTGTACAGTTCCGGGTCATCAGCGACAGTTTTTATTGCTTTCATATTTTTAATTGGATGACCTTTATTTAACCACTTGCATACTTTTACCCCCTTATCTGCCCAGGAACTTTTCACCTATCAGTGCTGTCGCATTTTGAATGCAGAATTGCGCAGTCATGCTACAGTGTACCCATATAAAATATTTCTTTTTAAAACAAATAGATATTTCTTTTGATGGTATTTAATCACCACTAAGTTTTTTTATTTTTTGCTAAACACACTGATGAGGTGGCACTGATTGCCTTTTTCTGTTACCTAAGAGGAGTGATTCCAGAGTGGAAATGCATGCACCTGGAGATGATCTGTGCCTAAGAAACATGCTGTGTCTACTGTACCTGTTACAGCTCATGGTCTAGTGAGTTTGCATTTGGAATATGGTGGTGGCACTCAGTGATTTGCTGGATGGTGGAAGATTTTATTTGAATATATATGGACTTTGAGACTTCACGCTTTGCACATTCAACATTGTTTATTAAATTTTTTTGCACTTGTTTATTATATTCACTGGCACTGCATCATTTCACGATATTATATTTTAATTTAGTGAGACTTTATTACACTATGACTATAGAGTTTTGTTTTGTTTTTGTATTATAAACACTACAATGAATAAAACGCTGTATAGCTTTCAGGAGTGAAGGGTGACAGGGGTTTAATGGCATGTGATTGGAGGATAATTATTTTTGGTAGGGGTATGTTGCCACATGATATTGGTGAGAAAATAAAACACTGGGTGTTGCATGGCATGCACCTATACATGTGAGCACAGTAGTGTATTGGCATATGTCAGTTTGAGCATACTACACTATATGGTATTTTTTTTTGTTTGGATTATTCTGGAGATGAGGTTAAGAATATGAAATGATAAGAAGATATCACAGTCATTTTGGAGTTTAAGCTTCATGACCTACATATTCTGAGGTAATTTGGTGAGAGTCTAATACCGGCGCCATTCTCGGTGAGGGAATCAGGAAGTGTCGCGTTGCAGCTTCACTTCCCGGTTCCCTACTGCGCATGCGCGAGTCGCGCAGAGCAATGAGAATCGTCCGCGCTGTCTGCTGGGACCCGTGTGTCCCGGCAGACAGCATGCCGGGACAGGAAGTGCCGTAAACTCCCGTGGGAGTTTATGCCCGGAAGTGGGTGTAAATACCTGTCTTAGACAGGTATCTGCACCCCCCTCCCCCTGAAAGGTGCCAAATGTGACACCGAAGGGGGGGAGGGTTCCGAAAAGCGGAAGTTCCACTTTAGGGTGGAATTCCGCTTTAATCACTTACTGAGTATGCTACCTCTTAATCTTTTAATCCTTGCCTATGTTGCGGTTTAAGATGGTACCATGACCACTGCCCCAGGTTTCCCGTTTTGCGGTGGTTACTTTCTCTTGCAGCATCCTGTGGAGCCACCCTCGTATTCAGATACTAAAGTTGTGACTGCCTCAATAGAAACACACAGCCCCATAGCGTAGGATGGCAAGGCACCCCCTTCTCTCCCCCCCCCTTCCTCCTACATTAACAGACTGACTGGAGACTGCACTGTCCACTGCTCTGAAGACTAGAAGTTCAGAAGACTACAATAAGCACTGAAAAAGCAAAAGAACAGCAGCATCGAAAGTTGTAAACTGTAAAGTGTGCGGGTAGGAATTTTTACAAATATTTTTCCAGGGAATGTATATTTTATTGTATCTTTTAAAGAACAACTGTTTTTGAACATTTGATTTTAAAGAGAAATTGCTGAAATATAATGGACACAGAACAGGTCGCACTGCCTTTGTGAACACTGGATCGTATAACTCCTAATTCCAGATCTCACCAATGGCACTGCAGGTGATATCTGACCATAGATTGGAGTTCTGGTAAACCGGGGAGCCGTGGTAATGCAGGGAGGGAACATAAGCAGGGATTGCCAGGACTGAATTTCATCTAACCATTTAATTAAAGCATATGTCTTAACAAAAAAAAAAAAAACACATATGCAATATCTGTGTAGTATTTTTGCATTTACAAAACATATAACAAAATGCTTCCAGCAGACCAAAAGGATGCAAATAAATGAAGTTCATTATTGGGGGTCTACATTACACCTTATCTCAAAAGTGTCACTAAATCAGGGGCAGAGCATTTAATGTGTTTTTTTTTTTTATGTGCTGGTGTAGTTTTTAGAGGATACATGTTTTGCCCATACAAGCCAAAAACAGCACATTCTCTTTAGCCCCTCTATCCCTAGCAGCATACACCTTTTATCTCATCTAATTTTTCATCTCTCATCTTTCCTTTTCTCCTTGCTACTAGGTTAAAGTCTTATATCTTATCTACTAATGCAAACTCACTCTAGGGCTGTACTGGGTACTGTATGTCCATTGACACACACAATGCACCTCGGCCCCAACCCCACATAGATTTTATTTGTACAGATCATCATGATGTCAGTACTCTTGTTTTACATAAACCCATTCATCTTTGATCTACACTATGTGGATGCCTTTTTTCTTTTGTGACCCAATTTTATGATCATCTGTTGGACATCGGTGAATGCCATTGGGATTTCCGGTGACGGGCCGTCAGAGTTCCAGTCTCCATCCTAAGCTTGTTTGACTCACTGCCAGTGGTACGCAAGTCCACAGTCTCTGGTAAGAGTACCTACCCTCCCCCCTGGGTGGTGAATGCCCAATCCCTGGCAATCCTGTAACAGGTGACTGTCCACCACTGTCTCCATTGTATAGACTTCTGTTCCCAGTCTTCTATTTCATTCTTTTATATTGTTCAGCTTGTCATGTGAACATTCTTATGTGGATGTAGGTGAACTTTCCATTATCAGCTGAACCCCAAAGTTGTTGCCCAAATTCAACCGTTTGTGGCTATCAGCAATTGATTTTGCACTTATGTTATATTAGCATTTATGCACTTTATTATTGGTACTAAACCAATTTTATTAGGTATTTGTGTTTACATCATGGTGGTGTTACATATATTTACCATTTGTCTCATAGATACAGGTCACTTTTATTGAGTAAATTAAGTAATTGATTTTGCACACATGTCTTAACACTTATGTATTTTATTGGTACACAACCAATCCTATCGTGTTGGTGTCACATATATTTATTATTTGTTTTATATACACATGCCACTTAGTGCTACCCTTTTTATTGCATGTCTTACAGAATAAGCTGAGCTCTGTAAAATACTCATACAAAATCAATATTTCTATAAGTCGGTCTTCCTCATATTATCACAGCAGTCAGTCATTATAGTCAATGACCTCTGAGGTCTGCCCTCTGCCGCTTCTCTAAGCACAGTCTACAGCTGTAAATCACAGTCCATCTTGGATCTAGATTTCATAGAGGAAGAAGAAGATGACAAATCAGACAGCGCTCATATGACATCTGTGCGGAGAGAAATATGCTGACTGACTGCCTGCCTTGACCTCCCCTGAAATTGCCAGATACTTGGCTGATATGTTGATGCATTAGCTTCAATACTTCCAGTGAGTGACACCAAAGTTGTGCAGTTCTGACTTCGCTCGTTGATGTCATCAGCAGATTATATATTAGAGAAAGAGTTTGCACAAACTTCCTGAACTCATAAACAGAACAGAATAAAATATACACTTTACTTTAGCACTATCATGAAAAAAATCATGGAATGTCCATGAGACTTTAATCAGGGTACATCAGTTATTAACAAAATGTATATAAAACCAATTCTTTATTTTAAACATAATAAAAACAGTTCAAATGCAAAAAAGTATTACACATTTAAAAAAAGAGCAGATTTACTGTTGTCAATATCATTAGCATGATAAAGCTATAATCATGATTTCTTATCTTTTTTTTTTTTTGTGTGTCAAAGCTTCACAGAATTAAAAATTAAACAAAGTAATAGAACATATCACAAATCTCAACACATTTCATGGATATTAATTCACGTCATCAAGAATGAAAGCTACTGACAAGGTATCTACAATGTTAAAATAAGAGATTACTGGATTTGCTTTTAGAGCTGATTTGAAAGTGTTTTGGCTCAGGGTTGATTTTTTTTTTTATAATTAACAATTTTATTGATTTTTCTTTTTCAAACAGAAAAGTAAAAAAGATAAAGGTTACAATGGACATTGTGTAGGGCCAACAGCAGACCAATGTACAAAAAGGCCATATATAGGCCAAAGAGGACTCAATGGGTGCAACAGCACTAATGCCGCATACACACGAGTGGAGTTTCCATTGGATAAATCTTGGATGTTTTTTCAGACGGAATTCCGCTCAAGCTTGGCTTGCATACACACGGCCACACAAAAGTTTGCTGAACTTTCTGCCGTCAAGAACGCACTGATGTACAACACTACGACGAGCCGAGAAAATTAAGTTCAATGCTTTCGAGCATGCGTCAAATTGTTTCCGAGCATACATAGGAATTTTGCGCGTCAGAATTGGTACAGATGATCGGAATTTTTTTTCCGACCGAAAAATTGAGAACATGCTCTCAATCTTTTGCTGGCTGGAATTCCGCCAGCAAAAGTCCGATGGAGCATACACATGGTCACATTTTCGGACCAAAAGCTCTCATCTGACTTTTGCTGGCGGAATTTCCGCTTGTGTGTACGCGGCATAAGACTACAAATAGTGTAGTCGCTATCATAGAAACAATACACTGGGCAACTGGGTTTTATGAGCAGTAAGAGTCGAGCCCAAACCAATGGAACTGCTAACAATGAGACAGGACCCAGGAGGGGAGCCCGACACCCAGCCCATTGACAGGGTTGATTTTTATTGTCCCCTTTGGCAGGTATTGTTATATTATTATTATTGTGATGCATATTTTTAATCTTAGTCTTTAACATTGTAGATATCCTGTCAGTAGCTTCCACTCCTGATGAAATTAATAAATATCCACAAAATGCATTGAGATTGATGATGCATTCTATTTTTTTGTCTAATTTCTAATTCTGAAAAGCTTTGACACTAAAACAAGGTATACACTCATGATTATTACTTGATCATGCTATTTAAAATGGGCGACAATAAAACAGCTCTTTTTTATTTTTAATATTTTTTTGGCATTGGAAGGGTAAAATGGTGTTTATTATATTTAAAAAAAAGAATTTGTTTTATATAAATTGTGTTTATGTCTTATGTACATCGATAAAGTCCCATGGGCATTCCTTGATTTATTCTTGATTGTACTATGAGGGATTGAGGTGCATCATTTCATGTACTAGATCAGAGGACTCCAAACTTTCTAAACAAAGGGCCAGTTTACTGTCCTTCAAACTTTGGGGGGTGCACTGTGGCCAATGGAAGTAGAAATGTCCTGGCACCAGAGGGGGTAAAAAATGTCCAATGATTGGTATTAGGGGAGTACTAGTGCTCATTGGTATCAATGGGAGGAATAGTGTGCCATCATTGATGTCAATGGGAGGAATAGTGCGCCATTATTGGTGTCAGTGGGAGGAATAGTGCCCTATAATTGGTGTCAGTAGGAGGAATAGTGCCCTATAATTGGTGTCAGTGGGAGGAATAGTGCCCCATCATTGGTGTTAGTGGGAGGAATAGTGCCCCATCATTGGTGTCAGTGGGAGGAATAGTGCCCTATCATTGGTATCATTGGGAGGAATAGTGCCCCATCATTGGTGTCAGTGGGAGGAATAATGCCCTATTGTCAGTGACAGGAACTATGCCCTATTGTTGCTGAGAGTGGGGGAATAATGCTCCAAGGGCCATATAAAAGCAAGCAAAGGGCCGCAGTTTGGAGACCACTGTACTAGATCACAAGAAAGGTATTTTACTTTAGCACTCCATATAGACTGTTACAATTTTGGAACTTTCATAGCAGTTGCAATAAAAGCTAAAAGAGAAAACTTATAGCTATCAGAAATTTGCAGAAGACACATCACGTAAGTGCATAGCAAATGCAGCTGTCAAATTTTCATTTATTGTAGTCAGTTTGGCAACATACTTGCCATGGCATTTTCACACACTGTGCCCGAAGGGGAGTTTAAAGCCCTCCTTATATATATTCTGCTAATTCCTGTCACTCCAGCTGTCAGGAGCTACTTTTACCATTTAAACAGGAGCTCATCCACTTCCAGATATGTTCTACCTTGCTGCGAGTTTTGAGGACCTTATATTCTAAAAGCAGTTCTAAGCTGTTCACGCTTGTCAGGTCCTGCCAATTACCCCCAACCCCACACACCCTCCCTCTCACACTCTAAATGTGGCTGTCCACATTACAGTCTTCCTGTCTTAAAGGAGACGTACAGCCAAAGCTTGTTTGTCTGTACCTCTCTTGTGGATCACAGGAGTGCAGTTCGCTCTGCACTCCTGTGACCCAGTTTCAGCAGACAGCGGGCTGAAGCGTGCTGTCGGCTGACGTCACAAAGTCAGTCCAGACTGGGGTAAGATTGTGACATTAAAGCCTGAGCCGTCCACTCCTGCCCCCTCCACAGCCCATCGCTCCAGTAAGCGTGGGGGGGGGCATAGCAGACAGAGGTGACTGAACGTCAGCAGCTCTCTGCTCCAGGAGCTCTGAGAACCAAGCGATCAGCTTTTTCTTGATTTTCTCGGTTCAGTCATAGAGGCAGTGGGGGACAGATGCTGCATCCACCTAGTTAAGTATGATTTAAAAAAAAGGAAAAACCATTCTACATTCAATCATTCAATCAAATCCAATGACGCGGGAGCCAGGGGCGGAGTCCTGTCTGTGTCAAATTTTTCATGTGACAACACTGAAAAAATTACACTTTGCTACAATGTAAAGTAGTGAGTGTACAGCTGGTATAACAGTGTAAATTTGTTGTCCCCTCAAAATAACTCAACACACAGCCATTAATGTCTAAACCGCTGGCAACAAAAGTGAGAACACCCCAAATTGGGCCTAATTAGCCATTTTCCCTCCCCAGTGTCATGTGATTCATTAGTGTTACAAGGTCTCAGGTGTGAATGGGGAGCAGGTGTGTTCAGTTTGGTGTTACCGCTCTCACTCTCTCATACTGATCACTGGAAGTTCAACATGGCACCTCATGGCAAATCAAATAACTCTGAGGGAATTGTTGCGCTACATAAAGATGGCCTAGGCTATAAGAAGATTGTCAAGACCCTGAAACTGAGCTGCAGCACAGTGGCCAAGACCATACAGCGGTTTAACAGAACAGGTTCCACTCAGAACAGTCATCGCTATGGTCGACCAAAGTGGTTGAGTGCACATGCTCAGCGTCATATCCAGAGGTTGTCTTTGGGAAATAGACCTATGAGTGCTGCCAACATTGTAGAAGTTGAAGGGGTGGGGGGGTCAGCCTGTCAGTGCTTAGACCATACGCCGCACACTGCATCAAATTAGTCTGCATGGCTGTCGTCCCAGAAGGAAGCCTCTTCTAAAGATGATGCACAAGAGAGCCCGCAAACAGTTTGCCGAAGACAAGCAGACTAAGGACATGAATTACTGGAACCATGTCTTGTGGTCTGATGAGACCAAGATAAACTTATTTGGTTCAGATGGTGTCAAGCGTGTGTGGAGGAAACCAGGTGAGTAGTGTAAAGACAAGTGTTTCTTGCCTACAGTCAAGCATGGTGGTGGGAGTGTCATGATCTGGGGTTGCATGAGTGCTGCTGCCACTGGGGGGCTACAGTTCATTGAGGGAACCATGGATACCAACATGTACTGTGACATACAGAAGCAGAGCATGATCCCTTCCCTTCGGAGACTGAGCCGCAGGGCAGTATTCCAACACTTCCAATGACCCCAAACACACCTCCAAGACAACCACTGCCTTGCTAAAGAAGCTGAGGGTAAAGGTGATGGACTGGCCAAGCATGTCTCCAGACCTAAACCCTGTTGAGCATCTGTGGGACATCCTCAAATGGAAGGTGAAGGAGCGCAAGGTCCCTAACATCCACCAGCTCCGTGATTTCATACTGGAGGAGTGGAAAAGGACTCCAGTGGCAACCTGTGAAGCTCTGGTGAACTCCATGCCCAAGAGGGTTAAGGCAGTGCTGGAAAATAATGGTGGCCACACAAAATATTGACACTTTGGGCCCAGTTGGGACATTTTCACTTAGGGGTGTACTCACTTTTGTTGCCCGCGATTTAGACATTAATGGCTGTGTGTTGAGTTATTTTGAGGGGACAGCAAATTCACACTGTTATACAAGCTGTACACTCGCTACTTTAGATTGTAGCAAAGTGTCATTTCTTCAGTGTTGTCACATGAAAAGATATAATAAAATATTTACAAAAATGTGAGGGGTGTACTCACTTTTGTGAGATAGTGTAGATCTTCCAGAGGGGAGTTACTTTAAGCTCTTTTGTTCAGAAAAACTCCAATTCTGCCTGAGCAATCCTCCCAGGAAGCTGTCACAGTGGCCTGCTAATGGTAAGTGGCCGAGGCATTCCCTGAACTGAATTCTATTGTCTCTAAAGATAGCTAAACTGCCCCCCCCTTAAATGAAGGCAAATGCTGTGTTTGAATGACACCATTGCAAAATCATTACCTGCATTTGTATATGTTTAGAAATGCAATGTAAATGAATATAAATCACAGATTTGACAATGCCAGCATGAATGTGGCCTTAACCACTTGCCTAGTGGACACTTATACCCCCTTCCTGCCCAGGCCAATTTACAGATGTCAGCGCTATCACACTTTTAATAACAATTGGTTGGCCAAAGAAACACTGTACCCATATGACATTTTTATAATTTTTTGAGACACATAGAGCTTTCTTTTGGTGGCATTTAATCGCCACTGGGTTTTTATTTTTTGCTAAACAAAAAAAAAAAAAAAAAAGGCAGAAAATTTTGAAATATTTTAAAAATAAGTAATTGTTCTCCTTCACTGATGAGGCAGCACTGGTGGGTACTGATATGTGGCACTAATGGGCCACTGATATGCAGCACTACAGGGCACTGATATGCAACACTGATGAGCGCTGATAGGCAGTACTGATGAAACTAGTTGCCACTAATGGGGCCGCACTGATAATCAGTACATGAGTGCATGTCTCCTCTCAGGATACTCTGTTTACATTGTGATCAGCTGTGATTGGACAATCACAGCGGCCCTTTACCATGATCTGTGATGAATGTGTGGATCAGCGTGTATGGAACAAGAGAGACGCGCTGTAGCCATCTTTCGGGTATACCACGGTAAGGATGTAGTTAAAGTAGAGGAGAGGGATTAGAATGCTTGTCGGTTTTTATTGCTGTCTGTGCCCCAGTCAGGGAGATTCACCTTCTCTATTTGTCCTGTTTACCATTATCATTAAAAGTGAAAGTAAAAGAAAATCTCAAATATGTCTTCCCAGCAAAGTAATAGAGGGGAAATCTTCCAACAGGGACGCTAATTCTGGTGACTTGTGGGTCTCCAAGGAATTCCCTTAATTTGTAGGGATTTTCTCTTGCTTCCTGTGTGGCTATGGGACAGGAAGTGAAGGGAAATCTCTTCAATGGAACACAGATGGTGAAAAAAATCTGACAGGGGTTATAACCCTCCCTTGTCTTACTTTAACCCTTTCAGATCAGCGCTATAGCCAAATGACAGCTACAGCGCGGACCTACTTTGTTGGGAGGCCTCAATAGATGTCCTCCCCTTTGCGAGCTCCCTGCGCGCCCTCTGCCCCTGATCCCGATCTCTTACCACGTGATCATCTGTCAGTTAATGACAGCTGATCACGTGATGTAAACAGAAGATCGGTAATCGTTTTTTTTTTCCTCCTCACGCTGACAGCATGAGGAGAAAAAAAAGCCGATCATCGGCTTCTGTGCAAGGGACATTGGAGAAGAGGAAGAGGCGAAGCCGCCTCATCTGTGCCCACCAGTACCGCCTGCCAGTGCCCACAGTGCCATGAATCAGTGCCCACCAGTGCATAAGTGCCAGCAATCAGTGCCACCTATCAATGCCCACCAGTGGTGCCAATCAGTGCATCATCAGTGCCACCTAGCAGTGCTGCCCATCAGTGTCACCTACCAGTGCCGATCAGTGCCCATCACTGCCACCCATCAGTGCCCATCATTGCCACCTATCAGTGCCACCTATCAATGCCCATCAGTGCCACCTCTCAGTGCCCACCAGTGCCACCTCATCCGTGCCCACCAGTGCCACCTCATCCGTGCCCACCAGTGCCGCCTATTAGTGCCCATCAATGAAGCCTATCGGTGCCCATCAATGAAGCCTATCGGTGCCCATCAGTGCAGCTTTTTTTTTTTAAATCAGTCTTATTTTTTTGGGGGAAGCACGGACCGGACTGAATGGAGACGGCTTCAGACACTGCAACGGAGTGGTGAGAGCCTCCGGGCTGTATCATTTGTTTGCCGTCATTTCACGTACCCGTTCCCCCTTACATATCAAATGAATACTGAGCAACACTTAAATGTACCGTGCACTTACTAGCTGTGTTCATGTGCCTAATTATACTTGCAGTACTGCATGAATCACTGTGCTTAAAGGACTTGTCTAGTTCTGTTCGGCTTGCTTTATATCCGGGAAGCTGATCCATGTACAATATTGGATCAGCCTATAACTATCTTTGCTCCAACCTTAATCTTTCAGGAATTCCATCAATCAATGGTCCTAATATCAGTCTCTAATGGACACCTAGCTATGAGCATACTGGTGTATTTAGGTCAAATACTATCCATGTGAGATATATATATATATATTGTGACATTGGGGTGTTTAGCTCAAGTGGATAGATGCATTTTGGTGCAGTGAGTCCTCATCAGACAGGCATATATAGTTAGGGGCCTGGTAGCCCACGTTTATTAAAAGGGAAAAAACAAAAGTCCATCCAGAAATCCCACGCAGGGGTTTAACTTCATTAAGCACTCATAAATGAAAAAAACATACCAAGCCACCTGGCTCTCTCTTGTCAGCAGTTCCTCTGCTTGCTCTCAACAGAGTTGATTCCTTCCAGCCCCCTGGTCTCACTGGCTTCCTTAGTCTTCCCGACTCTCAAGGCTGGCCAGCCTTTCCCAGTCTCTGGGCAAAGAATCCCCCTTACACAGGGATGACCCCTCTACAGACACAGGTCTGTCTTCATACTACTACTACTACTACTACTACTACTACAAGCTGCTCACACTCCACCATCCTCCACTCACCAGCCCCTCATTATATGGTCTTTGTGCAGCTGGGCACACACCTTGCTTGCTATCCTCACGACCCGGACACAGGGTTGGAGATCCCAAAGGGTTGGGATCTCCAAACTACAGACTCCCATCCAGAACTAGCAAAACCTGGAGAAAACTGAGAGAGCAGTTTTCGCCATTTAAATTCTACACTCTGTAGTCTTGCAGTCCGCAGATATGCAAACTCTGCATCTCTTTTACCTCTAATTTCATAGGGACAGAGCCTCGCTCTGCCACAATATATATATATATATATATATATATATATGAAATTCTTGGCTTAGTTCTGGTGCCATATTGTCCAACTGTATGTGTGTGTTTCTTTTATTATAGTTGAGTATATTGGATAATTACTCCACATTAAATTAAATTCTTAGTGGTTTTTAACATACTATTTAAAGATTAATAAAGCTAATTAGATATTTTTCAAAGGGTATACCGTGGTTGATTCTCCTCTTTGGTTTCCTGGGATTCCTCTTTATCCCAAACCCCTCTTTCAGTTCTCATATCACAGCTGTGCCTGTAATCCATCCAATACTGGTGTCACTAAGAAGCTTTCAGAGATGATACTTTTTATTGCAGATTTTAAATTGTATTTTTTTCTACTACATATGAACGTTGATATTCACATGTTTATAACTGTCATTTGTGCTTTTTATATGGAATTATGTTTTACTTTTCACATTTAATATGCCCCGTCCAGAATCACTCCTCCTGAGACGCCTCTCTACTGTCAAATTGAATGGATCTGGACTACGGCCATGACCAGGCACATATTATTCATATTAGCTGAAATCATCTGTTTTGATCACATATCTCTGGAAGATGGCGTCTGGGTATTTCATTATTTGGAAACATTTTTCCCTATTTCTGACAATTAATTAAGATGTGTTTGCTTGCTGTCAGTTGAAAAACCTACAGGCAGATAGACCAGAAATAAATCAGCACTTTATCATATCTCATGGTAAAACGTTGTATAGGGGGACATGTCATTAATAAAAAATCCATAATTTTCTAGATTGTTTCTGTTCTTTTAAAAGTTCAAAGCAAAACACATAAATTTAAAGGGCAACTAAACCACAAAATGACATTTATATTCATCAGTGCACTTCCACCGCTGGGCTGAATAATAGAAGAGAAAGTAAATAACTGGCTTGAGACAAATTCATCTTTCATAAATATGTGTAGCTGAAATTATATCTTGTAGGTTTTGTAATGTAATAATAACTATAAGATAAATGACTGTGGAAAGGGGAAAGCGATGTTCCAGAAGCTCAGATGACTGCTGACAAAGTAGGTAGGGTATTAGCAACTTAGATGACTGCTGGCAAAGTAGGTGGGATCTCAGAAGCTCAGATGACTGCTGACAAAGCAGGTGGGATCTCAGAAGCTCAGATGACTGCTGACAAAGCAGGTGGGATCTCAGAAGCTCAGATGACTGCTGACAAAGCAGGTGGGATCTCAGAAGCTCAGATGACTGCTGACAAAGCAGGTGGGGTCTCTGCAGCTCAGATGACTGCTGACAAAGCAGGTCAGGTATCAGTAACTTAGATGGCTGCTGACAAAGTAGGTGGGATCTCAGAAGCTCAGATGACTGCTGACCAAGTAAGTGGGGTCTCCAGCTCAGATGACTGCTGACAAAATAGGTGGGGTCCCAGCAACTCAGATAACTGCTGACAAAGTAGGTGGGATCTCAGAAGCTCAGATGATTGCTGAAAAAGTAGGTGGAGCCTTAGCAGCTCAGATGACTGCTGACAAAGTAGGTGGGGTTTCAGAAACTCAGATGACTGCTGGCAAAGTAGGTGGAGTATCAGAAGCTCAGATGATTGCTGGCAAAGGAGGTGGGGTATCAGCAACTCAGATGACTGCTGACAAAGTAGGTGGGGTATCAGAAGCTCAGATGACTTCTAACAAAGTAGGTGGGGTATCAGCAACTTAGATGACTGATGACAAAGTAGGTGGGGGTCTCAGTTCAGATAACTGCTGACAATATTATTATTATTATTCAGGATTTATACAGCGCCAACAGTTTACGTAGTGCTTTACAATATAAAAAGAGACAATACAGTTATAATACAATAAAATACAAGGATTAAGAGGGCCCTGCTCAGAAACATTCTAATAGGGTGGGGTGGGTGGTACAAAAGGTTGTAACTGTGGGGAATGAGCTGATGGAAGTGGTAAAAGATTAGTTGGAGGCGTGATAGGCTTTCCTGAAGAGATGAGTTTTCAGGGATCGCCTGAAGGTAGCAAGAGTAGGGGATAGCCGGACAGGTTGAGGTAGGTTGAGTTCCAAAAGGATGGGAGAGGCTCTGGAGAAATCATGTAGACGAGCATGGGAGGAGGGGGCGAGAGAGCTTGAGAGTAGGAGGTCTTGAGAAGAGCGGAGAGGACGGTTTGTGTGATATTTGGAGACAAGATTGGTGATGTAGCTCGGGGCAGAGTTGTTAATGGCTTTGTATGTTGTGGTTAGTATTTTGAATTTAATTCGCTGGGCGATTGGGAGCCGGTGTAGATATTGGAGGAGAGGGGTGGCAGACACTGAGCAGTTGGTAAGGTGGATAAGTCTGGCAACAGCATTCATGATAGACTAAAGAGGGGATAGCCTATGGAGAGGCAGGCCAATGAGATGGGGGTTGCAATAGTCAAGGCGAGAGATAACAAGGGAGTGAATGAGAAGCTTAGTGGTTTGGATGCGGGGAAACTCACATCCAATTCGCAATAGTGTGAACCCAGCCTTAAATTGTATGGAATCAGACAGACTCTTATGCCCCGTACACACGGCCGGATATTCCGATGGAAAAAGTCTGATCGGATTATGTTGTCGGAAAATCCGATCGTGTGTGGGCTCTAGCGGGCTTTTTCCATCGGACTTTCCAAAGGAAAAAATTTCCGACAACAAAATCCGATCGTACTTTTTCCGATCGTGTGTACAGAATTCCGACGCACAAAGTGCCACGCATGCTCAGAAGAAATTTGGAGACAAAAGCTATTGGCTACTGGCCGCTACGTAGTCCCATCGTATGTTTTATACGTCACCTCGTTCAGAACGATCGGATTTTCCGACAACTTTGTGGGCAACACAAGTTTCGGACAATATCTGTCGGAAAAAATCAGACGGATTTTGTGGTCGGAATGTTCGACCGTGTGTACAAGGCATTACACTACATAGTTAAAGGTAAATCTAAAGGAAATTGAACAACAACAATTCTGTGTAAGCATGCTAAGAAACACTGTGCATTATAAACCAAACAGACAATGTGACAATGTTTATTTAGGCAGAGCTCTGTTCCGAGTCTCTGCATGACGGTCGGTGGGTACCGGCGGACATTGAGTGCCTGGCACCCGCAGATCAGCTTTTGCGGTGAATAATCCCCCTGCAGGATCACATATATATATATATATATATATATATATATATATATATATATATATATATATACTGTATATACGTGATCCTGCATACAGCTACCGCCCTGTAGCAGTAAAACTGCTATAGGGTGGTCAGCAAGTGGTTAAATTTGCCTTTCCATCAATGGTCCCTCATACCTCCCAACTTTTTGAGATGGGAATGAAGGACACCTATCAGCAAAAGTATGCAGGCATAGGACACACCCCTTGCCACGCCCCCTTAACCACTTCAATACCCGCGTATTGTCATATGACGCCCACAAGGTGGATCTCCCATCCTGGGTGGGCCTCATATGACGTCCTCCCATTCCCGGCCGCCTGGGGGGCGCGCGCGCCCGCGGCGTCGCTCGGGGACCCGGTGCAACATCGCGGCCGCCGGGCACCCGCGATTGCCCGTTAAAACAACGGGACCGTGCGGGACCGCGGAGCTGTGTGTGTAAACACACAGCTCCACGTCCTGTCAGCGGAGAGGAGACCGATCATGTGATCACAGTACGGAGGAACACCGATCGGTCTCCTCCCCTTGTGAGTCCCCTCCCCCCACAGTTAGAATCACTCCTATAGGGAACACATTAACCCCTGCAGCGCCCCCTAGTGTTAACCCCTTCCCTGCCAGTCACATTTACACAGTAGTCAATGCAATTTTATAGCAACGATCGCTGTGTAAATGTGAATGGTTCCAAAAATGTGTCAAAAGTGTCCGAAGTGTCCGCCGCAATGTCGCAGTCACGAAAAAAAAAAAAAATCGCAGATCGCCGCCATTACTAGTAAAAAAAAAAAAAATTCAATAAATCTATCCCCTATTTTGTAGACGCTATAACTTTTGCGCAAACCGATCAATATACGCTTATTGCGATTTTTTTTACCAAAAATATGTAGAAGAAAACGTATCGGCCTAAACTGAGTAAAAAAAATAGTTTTTTAAAAAAAAAAATGGGATATTTATTATAGCAAAAAGTAAAAAATATTGTGTTTTTTTTCAAAATTGACGCTCTTCTTTTGTTTATAGCGCAAAAAATAAAAACCGCAGAGGTGATCAAATACCACCAAAAGAAAGCTCTATTTGTGGGAAAAAAAGTACGTCAATTTTGTTTGGGTGTAACGTCGCACGACCGCGCAATTGTTAGTTAAAGCGACGCAGTGCCGAATCGCAAAAAGTGCTCTGGTAAGGAAGGGTGTAAAATGGCCCGGTGCTGAAGAGGTTAAAAGAGAATTGTACAAAAAAAAAACAAGATTGCTTAAACCCACAAGTGCTTTTTTTACCACTATCATTCTTTTATATTGGCTTTTGGAATTTACAAATGCAGCAATTTAGAAATCAGAGGAAAGGTTTAGTGCTGGAAAACACTTTTTGATAGATAAAAAGTGCATTTTATATAGATCTATATGGATTAGATCAAAATAAGGTACAAATGAGGAGGAAAGAGGGACAGAGGGACATTGTTCCAAATCAGGGACAGTTAAGGGCTATGTTCCCTGTCGTTCACTGGTACCTTCTGGGTGCTGATCTTCAGCCGTCTTCATTGGCTGGCATGGGATGATATTGCTGCACATGCATATGAGTCCGCCTCATACTCCCAGCACACAGGGACTGTGCCAGCCATGTCAGCTTAGCTGCACATGCGCACACTGATACAGGTAGGTGCCAATGACTCCTGCTGCTATCAATCAAATTCTATGATGAGAGACCAGGGGGAGGGGAAAAGCCCCACTGTCTGTGTCTATGGGCGGAGTAAACCTGTATGAGTACACCCCCCTAGCAAGTGGCTTACTAGAGGGTACACAGAAGGCAGGAGGAGCCAGAAGCACCGATGGGGACTCCAGAAGAGGAGGATCTGGGCTGCTCTGTGTAAAACCATTAACCAATAGGTAAGTATAACATGTTTGTTATTAAAAAATAAAATAAAAAAAGGTTTAAAACCATGATTTTTCAGTTCTGGGACATGGAAGTACATTGTGCAGTGCCATAAGGGAAGTACTATCCATTAGACATGTGCACACTGAAATATTTTGTTTCGGAATTTCGTTTTCGTCCGAAAAATACATTTATTTAGTTACTCCTGAAATTCGTTTTTATTTATTTTGTTTCGTTAAAAAATGCATTCGTCCGAAAATCCGAAATAATTAAGGTCGAATCTGTCATTGAAGGCTGATGGTGTCTGTCGAAAGTTCTAAGAAGATTCGATAGAGCAGCTAAACTGTACGACACCGCAATCGTACATTTCTGGTCGAATGTTCCGCTTACAAGCTATAGTAGAATTCTAATGTTGTATGACACTAGTAATTATTATATTTATTCATTATTATTACTATTCAAACATTAGAATTCTTCTATAGCCTATGGGTGGAGCATTTGACCATAAATATCCGCTTGCGGCGACTGCTTCGTCGAATCTTCATGTCAAATCTTTTCTCTCTATGTCGAATAATCTTGGACTAATAGAGTTAGGTTAGGCACATTCAACCTTTTTTCCTATTGCCTCTATAATGTTGGATCTTTTCTCTCTATGTCGAATCTTTTCTCTCTATGTCGAATCTTTTCTCTCTATGTCGAATCTTTTCTCTCCATGTCGAATCTTTTCTCTCCATGTCAAATCTTTTCTCTCCATGTCAAATCTTTTCTCTCCATGTCGAATCTTTTCTCTCTATGTCGAATCTTTTCTCTCTATGTCGAATCTTTTCTCTTTAAGGCGAATAATGTTGGACTAATAGAGCTAAGGTTAGACAAATCCGACCACAGGTTCGATGGACACAGATCGCTATTGTCAGCGTCATGTCGAATCTCCTATCTATATCGAACTGCTGCAACGAAAATAAAGCATTTGTTTATGTCGGATCTTTCGTTTTTCGGATTCTGCACATTCGTTTGTTAAAACGATAACGAAAATACCCGAAATTTGGACAAAAATGCATTCGGACGAAAATGAATGCACATGTCTACTATCCATAGGGGAAAGGTGGCTGCTATAGGTGAAACTGCACAAAAGCCATGTTATTTTCACTAAACAGGATTCAACCCGATAAACTTTACAATCGCTTCTAATGAGCAACACAAATGTTATTTTCAGAACTGAATACAGGAGGAGCACATTTCTTCACAATGACACCAATCAAGTGTTGGACAGAGGAGACTATCATTGGCTGAATCACAAATAATAATTTGTTCTTTTTTATGCTACTTATTCTTAGTATGAGAAGAGAGTTTAAAGATTTATCTCAAAACTTGACGTAGTGCAAGTGATTCTTTTCCAGCGGACGCTTGATTTGCAAGAAGAGCCTATCTGTACAGTATAAATGATGATATCCTCTGACTGCTCTGCCATTATTTATCCCCAAGTAAGCAAACAAACATGACATCATCACTGGGCATAACCTGAAGGACGCTTAGCAGGAAAATAAACAGGGGGGCTGTCTATAAATAATAGGAGAATCAGGCGTGTTCCTTCAAGGCAGATAATGTGATTATCAATCTCATTTTCCTTCCACTTCACAATTATGTGCCACTTTGTGTTGGTCTATCACATAAAATCCCAATAAAATACATTACGTTTTTGGTTACAACATAACTAAATGTGGAAAATTTCAAGGGGTGTAAATACTTTTTCAAGGCACTGTACAGCCACACTTATCCTAGTATTGGAGAAAGTAGGGAAGGGTTAAGACCTCTTAATATATCTGCTTGCTCTCTGTGTCCCCATTGTGGATATTTCCCGTTTCACTTCCTGTCCTGAAGATGCAACAATAAGTGAGAGAAATCTCCTCCTAAACAGTTATTACTGAAACAGGTGTCCCAATTTGAAGATTTACCTCTTGGTCTGGTCACAACTGTTAAATGTTGGATTTCTTCTCACTTTCTGTCACTAAAACAAATAGAGATGGTGAATCTCCCCAGTAGTGGAAATAAAAGCTTGACACCGCTGTACCCTTTGCCGCTGTATCCAAAACTAAAAATGTTTTCATATACTTTAATGATCTGCTCATGAGCTTATACCTGCATGAATTGGTCTTTTATATCTAGGCAGAGTTTAACTTTCAAAAGGTGAGAATAGCGGATTTCTATTATACACATTATTATATTACTCTTCAATGAAAATTTTTTATTTGACCTTCACATTTTCACATGCTTGTTCATCAAAATATTTTTTACTGTAGAAAACATTGAGATTTGTAGATTAGCCACTTGAGGCAGGAAAGGTTATCTACTACAATACCTCTACTTATAACATTTCCTGAGATGTCAGCCACATAGGGAGTGCATTGTCTTTAATTCTTTGTCTGATTCACTGGATTACATTGTGAGAGGGAACAGATTCATAGGCTTGATAGGGGAAGGCTTATACATAGGTTCTGCTTCCTGCATTTGTAATGTACAATCATGACTGTCCCCATCTACTTTTAAAATGCCAATCTATACATAGAAACCATTTAGAAAACATTAGCACAAGATTGTTTAAATTAACCACTTCAGCTCCGGAAGGTTTACCTCCCTTCATAACCAGGCACACCTCCCCTCCCCCCACTTCAAATCCCCCCTCCTAGCACAAATCCCCCCCATCCCCCTTCCCAAAACAATCCCCCTAAATCACCACTCTTACCACACCTCCTCCTAGAACAATACTCCCCCCCACCACCCCCCAAATTCCCCCTTCTAACACAAATCCCCTCCACCCCAAACTCCCCCCCCCCAATCTCCACCTCACATGATACCACAGTGCCCAGGGCAGCCCCCCCCCCCCCTCCTACCCACCCCTTGTCCCGGCCCTGGTTGTGCAACGCTTTACCCAAATACAATTTATGTCCCTTTTCCCCCACAAATAGAGCTTCTTTTGGTGGTATTTGATCACCTCTGCAGTTTTTATTTTTTTGCACTATAAACAAAAAAAGACCGACAATTTTGAAACAAAAAATAAATAATTTTTGAATTTTTTTTTTTACTTTTTGCTCTTAAACACATGCAATACAAAAAAAAAATTCTTCATCAATATAGGCCAATATCACGTAAGACCTGTCACGTGTCCCAGATGATTGACAAGAGGGAGGGGGCAGAGCTGAGCCCTTCCTACACCGAGAGGAAGTGATGTCATAAGTCCAGGCACTAAAGGAGGCAGACCCCCTAGCAACAGCCATTTAGAGGTGAGTTAAAAAAAAAAAATGTTTTTTTTTTTTTAGGAACATTCATGATTTTTTTTTGGGTGCAACTCCACTTTAAGCCTTGTACACACGATGCGAAAATCTGAAGGTAAAATTCGTAAGATGAGCTGTCTGCTCACCAAACTTCTACTAACATGAAATTAGCAGAAGGGTCCCAAAGGGTGGCACTTGAGAAACTAACTTCGTCGAGCGGCAATTTGCAGATAGTTAGTATGCCAAAAAAAATCCTACAAACGAGCTTTTGACAAAAATCAGACGCTCGGTCATACAACAATCGAACCGCGTGTACGAGGCTTTAAAGTTTGACCTCATATTATATGGTTTCGGTAAATCTGAAGACAAAAATCTGCAGAAAATCTAATGCCCCGTACACACGTTTGGACTTTCCGACAACAAAACCATGGATTTTTGTTCGAAGGTTGTTGGCTCAAACTTGTCTTGCACACACACGGTCACACAAATGTTGGCCAACAATTACGAATGTAGCGACATACAAGACGTATGGCGAGCTGATAAAAAGGAAGTTCAATAGTCATGTGATATCTCCATTACGAAAGATAGTTTTACAAAACCGAGCGCTTCTGGCTTGTACTTTCCGAGCATGCGTGAACTTTTGTGCGACGGACTTGTGTACACACGATCGGAAAGTCCGACAACAACGCTTTGTTGGTGGAAAATTTGAGAACCCGCTAGCCAACATTTGTTGGCAGAAAGTCCGATAACAAATGTTTGATGGAGCATACACACGGTCGGACTTTCCGCCAACAAGCTCACATCCAACATTTCCTGTCGGAAAATCCGATCGTGTGTACACGGCCTTAGTGTGTATGGAGTCTAAAGGCAGACACATGAAATGAAAATCGGATGGAAAAATTCATGCAAATGAGCTGTCTGCTGATTTTCGAATTGTTAGTACGGTGCTTTCGCCCACAGATTTCGCTTTTTCGGCAGACAAAAGCTGGATGTGCAGACTATACAATTTTTGTCAGATGTGAACTCAATGTCCGATTTTCGTTTCATTAGTACGGTTTTCGTACGAAAAAAATCGTAAAACTCAGAAACGAAAGAATACATACAAAACTATTCAACACATTGCGTCACTTCTGACGTTGTATTCGGTCGTACGAAAATTTTCGTATTGTGAGTAACCACTTCACTTTCGATATGAGACTAGAATGCAGCAAAAAACACTGCGCATGCCGAGATCACGGCTATATGCCGCTTTCATGCGCATGCGCGGGAGTGACGTCATCGCTGCTCCAGCGAATGACAGCGCTGGAGCAGCGAGACCCGGAAGTCACTATGGAATTGATGGCGGTGGTGGAGGTCGTGGATGAAGGTCGCTTCGGGGGCTTCGTTTTCAGGTAAGTTATTCATAATGAGCTAGTATGCTATGCATACTAGCTCATTATGCCTTTGCCTTGCAGGTTCCGTTTTTTTTTTTGGAGGAGGCTTTACTTCCTCTTTAAAGTTCATGTGCGTGTAACGGCAGGCGTCCCAATACTTTTGGTAATATTAGTGTATGTAAAATGACCTATACTTAAAGAGGAAGTAAACCCTGATGGGTTTACTTCCTCTTTGTTTCCCTGCAAAGTTAAAGCATAATGGACTACTATGCATCGCATAGCATTATGTGTCACTTACCTGACACAAGAGCCCTTGTGTACGGAGCCTCCATCTTCTTGGTGGGTCTCCCTGCTCCGGCGCCATCATTTGACGGAGCCACGATGGCGTCACTCCCGCACATGCGCATGGGAGCCGCCACTCGCGGCATATCGGCATTGACATCGGTGCACTCAGTGCGCCTGCGCCGTAGACAGCGGTGCCTGTCTTTTGGGAAATATCTCCTAAACCGTGTATGTTTAGGAGATATTTCTTGGACCTACAGGTGAGCCTTAATCTAGGCTTACCTGTGGGTCAAAGTGGTTTGTAAGGGTTTACAACCACTGCCGAAATGCCGCGAGTGGCGGCTCCCATGCGCATGTGCGGGAGTGACGCCATCGTGGCTCCGTCAAATGATGGCGCCGGAGCAGGGAGACCCACCAAGAAGATGGAGGCTCCGTACACAAGGGCTCCTGTGTCAGGTAAGTGACACATAATGGACTACTATGCGATGCATTGTAGTCCATTATGCTTTACCTTTGCAGGGAAACAAAGAGGAAGTAAACCCAATCTAGGCTTACCTGTGGGTCAAAGTGGTTTGTAAGGGTTTACAACCACTTTGAAATGCAGTGTTGGTCATCTTACTTTAAAAAAGTAATTTAGTTAAGTTACAAATTACTTCTCCCAAAAAGTAATTGCGTTAGTAACTCAGTTACTACATTGGAAAAGTAATTAGTTACTCAGCAAAGTAACTGACTTTTTTTTTTAAATATTCTATACGTGTAACTAAGGGGCGGGTCTAGTATTACTGTAACCAAGGGGCGGATTTATTATTGTTATATATCGTGTAACCAAGGGGCTGCTCTATTATTACTCTAACCAAGGGGCAGATCTGTTATAGCGTGTAAGCAAGGGGCGGGTCTATTATTATTATATCGTGTAAGGGGTGGATTTCTACAGAAGAGGGCGAATGTTAAATTAATGGGCAGAGCTCGATATATAACAATAATAATAAATGCGCCCCTTGGTTACAGTAATACTAGACCCGCCCCTTAGTTACACGATAGGCGCCCCTTGCAGAGTAGCACGAGCATCATGAGGGTGCGGCATCGCCTCGTAACTGCGCCTGCGCTGTGTAGAGTTCACTCAGAGCTGTTTAGGTTCTGCAATTTTCGGAAGCCCTTCGTGCTGCGCAAGCGCTGCGCCTGCGCAGTACAGGGGGTCCTTATCCGGCGGGGGAACTTTTTTGGCAGGACACCGGAATTACACTACTGCCATCTAGTGACGGTAGATGTAATTGGGGTAACTGAGCCAAAGTAATGGGAACTGAGTTACCATGAGGGGAAAAGTAATCAGTTAGATTACTAGTTACCCTCTAAAGTAACTGAGTTACGTAACTCAGTTTATTTTAACTCAGTTACTTACATCACTGTTGAAATGATACTATACTATTTGCATGTATTTTTATTTTGCTGTATAATCAAATGTACCATCAGCCACTTTAGATTAATACAAGCGCACAATTCACAGATCTTTGATATTGTGATTGCAGGTCTATTAAATATCTCACTGAACCACTGTTATCTAAAATATGTTGATGTATGATAAGGTGAGGAACATTTGAATTCTGCACTCATCTGTAAATGTTATTAGAAGCGCTCTGCAATCAGTACGTATTGTGAAGCCAGATCTGATCTGTGCCAAAATAAACCAGGCAGATTGGAGTCCTCCGCCATCCTTGCAGCTGCGCTCCAGCAGTCCCATGAGAGGTGATCTGCAGGGATGGCGGGAGGTACGCTCCTCCATAAATCCCCTTAAAGTGGACCCTTCAGTAACTTTACAATTACAAATCCAAATTAATTGATTCCTAACATCTCACAATACATAGCAGAAGTATAATTTTTCAAAAAAAAAGTTGTACTGTTTGCTATTAGATAGCAGTCACTGGTTATTGTAGTCAGAATGCAGCCTGAGGGAACAGATTTATATAGCGGTAGATGTGGCATTCACCAAGCATTCGTTGCAAGTGAATCAATCACTCTAATTTAAAACACTTTCACCTAGAAGATACACCTGCAATGAATTTTTGGTGAATGTCACATTCACTGCTGCTTTAGGTCCCTTGCAGACAGCCGGACTCCGGCAAGCGGATCTGCCTGTTCAGCAAGGGATCTGTCCGCTCATCCCGACTGAGCGGATGGATGACAGGTCCGTGTCTGCTCTGCTATGCAAAGTGGACACAGCCTGCTCTTCTCTATTAGGGCTCTTTCACACGGGGCGGATCAGTGCAGATCCGCCCCGTGGATAGCCGATTGCTCAGCGGGGATCGCCGGAGCGATCTCCGCTGAGCAGGAAGATGACCTGTCAGAGCACCGCTCTCCCCTATCGCTCCCCTATCGCTCCCCTATCGCTCTGCAGATGGATGAAAAAATTGGGTTTTCCTCCGTCTGCAGAAACAGAGCATAGCGGGCACAGACGAGAGCGGGTGTCAGCGGATGCTCATCCGCTGATACCCGCTATCCCATAGGGATACCTGTATGTCCGTTTTTCATCCGCAAACGGATGGATGAAAAACGGACATACGGTCCGTCCGTGTGAAAGAGCCCTTAGACAGTTGGATGGAAACTGATTACTTGTCCATTTCCATTCAACTGTCATCTGATCCAATCCACTGGATGGATGAGGAATGGATCTGTCTGTTTTTCACAGATCGGATTGGATGCTGGTGGGGGTCAGCGGACACATGTCCGCTGTCATACACTGCTCCATAAAGAGCTATGGATGGTCTCATCGGGTTCAAGCTGACAGATGGATCCGATTGGTCCGTCAGCGTATAAGGGGCCTTATAGGTATGCCTCCAAATATTAATAAATGTTAGCAAACCTTAAAGTGGTTGTTAACCTCTGAAATGAAAATGAACAAAGCATATCCTTTTATAGTGTGTACTTCCCTTGATCCAAAGCACAAGAGTGATTTCTGTCTGCTCGGCCATTCCTCTGCTATCTACGGGAGTCATTTTTGACAGTCTATGAAGACACCAAGCAATCCTGGGAGATGGTCCTAACCGCAGTCCAGCACACCGCACACAGCAGTTGATCGAAGCCTCAGCTGTGCATGTTTTTCTATGTGACTGTGAATATGGGAGTGCATCCATTCTCTCCACTCAGGTCTCAGATTACACTCAGTTTCCTGCTCTATGTTGTGTGAGTGACATCAGATCCCCTGTTGGAGCTTAGAAATGTTGTGTACATTCTGGGCTCTGGAATGTAGAGATAGGGTTGCAGATGAATAGGTACAACTTATGTAGGAGGATTTTTTTTTCATGCCTATGTATCATCTGAGGCCAGTCACTTCCCTGAGTATATGCAAGGGTTACAACCACTATAATCGCTTGCCGACTGCCCCATGCAGATATACTGCTGCAGGGTGGCCTCTCTGCACTGGATCACGTATCTGATATGTGATTAGCGATTCCAGGTAGGAGACACACGCTCATCCGCTGGCTGTGCTGTGATTTGTTACAACACAAGCCGATCAGCTGGTCCCAGCCAATGATTGGTCGCCAGGCACCCGCTGATCTGCTCCGTTATCAGTCATTCAGGGAAGGGAGCTCTGTGTTAACAACACAGAGCTTCAAACACTCACAGGTGACCTTGCTGGTTTTTTATTCCCTGCAAAGCATCAAAAAAAAAAAACAGCAAGATCGCTTGGTAAAAGCAGCACATAACACACACAGTAAACATTGTACAGCACACATTTAACCCCTTGATCGCCCCTAGATGTTAACCACTTCCCAGTCAATGTCATTAGTACAGTGACAGTGTATAGTATTAGCGTCACTATTGATGTCAGTGTCAGTTAGTCAGTTAGTGTACCCCCCAGCCAGCGTCAGCTAGTGTCAGATTGTCCGCCACACTTTCACAGTCCCACAGTCGCTGATCACCGCTATTACTAGTTTAAAAAGATACATTTAAAAAAATTCCAATATCTATACCAGACGCTATAACGTATATAAGACATTTATGCAAAACAAATCTACACTTATTGGAATTATTTGCTTTACAAAAGAGATATAGCAGAATACAATTTGACCTAAATTTATGAAGAAATTTGAGTTAATTTTTTATTGGATATGTTTCGAATATAATCGCAAAAAAATAAAAAAAAACCCAGTGGTGATCAAATACCACCAAAATAAAGCTGAAACAATTATAAAAATTCTATTTGGGCACAGCGTTGCATGACCGCGCAATTGCCAGTTAACCACTTCAGCCCCAGAAGATTTGGCTGCTGAATGACCAGGCCATTTTTTTGCGATTCGGCACTGCGTCATTTTAACTGACAATTGCACAGTGGTGCAAAGCTGTACCCAAACAAAATTGACATACTTTTTTCCCCACGCATAGAGCTTTCTTTTGGTGGTATTTGATCATCTCTGCAGTTTTTATTTTTTGCGCTATAAACAAAAAAAAAAACGACAATCTAGAAAAAAAAACACAATATTTTGTACTTTTTGCTATAATAAATAATCCCCATTTTTTTTTTTTTTTAAAGCAATTTTTTCCTCAGTTTAGGTCGATATGCTTTCTTCTACATATTTGTGGTAATAAAAATTGAAATAAGCGTATATTGATTGGTTTGCGCAAAAGTTATAGCGTCTACAAAATAGGGGATAGATTTATAGCATTTTTATTATTATTATTTTTTTACTATTAATGGCGGTGAGCTGCGATTTTTATCGGGACTGTCGATATTATGGAGGACACATCGGACACTTTTGACCAATTTTTGCGACCATTGGCACTTATACAGCGATCAGTGCTATAAAAATGCACTGATTACTGTAAAAATGTCACTGTGTTCTAACTGAAGGGGGGTGGGACTGTCTAGGGGAGATGACAGATCGCTGTTCATACTTTGTCTGAACAGACGATCAGTCTCTTCTCCCCTCAGAGAACCGGGATCTGTGTGTTTACACACAGATCCAGGTTCACGTGTGTCACGAGCGATCACGGGAGCCCGGCGTTCATTGCGACAGCCGGGCACTCGCATCGGCTCCGGGGGTGAGCAGCTGGCGCATGCTCCTAGTGGCCACAGGGCGAAGCGACGTTAAATAACGTTGTTTCGCCCAGCCGTTCCATTCTGTCGCAGTTAAACTGCTGCAGCTGGTCGGCAAGTGGTTAAAGTAGCGCAGTGCTGAATAGCAAAAAAAATGCCCTGGTCATGAAGGCGGTAAAAGCTTCTGGATTTCAAGTGGTTAAAGCTGAACTCCAGCATGAGAAGCCTACTAAGTTTAGAGGATTAAATGTTAAAAAAATGAGTACTGCTCCTGCTATGCTACCAGGTGCCAAGTCAGCAGGGGATCATACCGTCTGGAAATCCTGGGTCTATGGAGGTACAGTATGTCAATGTATAGAATGGTATTTGAAACAGAACAATGGGATTGATTTACCAAAACTGGAGAGTGTAAAATCTGGTGAAGCTGTACACGGTAGCCAATCAGCTTCTAATTTCGGCTTGTTCAAGTAAGCTTTGCCAAAAAAAAAAATCTGGAAGCGGATTGGTTTTTTATGCAGAGCTGCACTAGATTTTGCATTCTTCAGTTTTAATAAATCAACCCCAGAGTCTACTAAAGAGGACCTGGGAATGTCTAGGGAGGTGAAGAGCTAGGTTTTTAATCTGAAATTTTAAAAATGTTATAGCTTTTAAAAAACAGAAGATAATTGGAAACCTTTAACCACTTCCTGCCCGGTCAATAGCAGATTGACATCCGGGAAGTGGTTCAGTTATCCTGACTGGGCGTCATATGACTTCCTACAGGATAACATGCCGCTGGGCGCTCGTGGGGGCGCGCATCTTGGTGATTGGTGGTGTGGTGTGTCAGTCTGACTACACCAATCTAGGTAAAGAGTCTCCGGCGGAGGCTCTTTACCACGTCATCAGCCGTGTCCAATCACGGCTGATCACGATGTAAACAGGAAAAGCCGTTGATCGTTTTTTCCTCACTCGCGTCTGTCTCCTGACAGGGGGTCTGCGCTGATTGTTTATCAGCGCAGACCCCCCTCGGATGCCCACACTAGACTACCAGGGAAGTCCCCAGGACCACCAGGGAAGTGGGCAACATGTGGATGGCCAGGTATGTACCCCATGGCCATCCACATGTACAAATGAATGCCCAATCTGTGCCAATCAGTGCCCACAAATGGGCACTGACTGGCACCATGATGAAAAAAATTAAATCAGCAATGCCACCCATCAGTGTTATCAGTGCCACCTATCGGTGCCCAGCAGTGCCACCCATAAGTACCCATCAGTGCTGCCTATGAGTGCCCATCAGTACCACCTATCAGTGCCCATCAGTGCCACCTCATCGGTGCCCATAAGTGCAGCAATTTCAGTGCCCGTCTTTGAAGAAAAAAATAAATTTTAACAGAAACAAAGAAAAACTTGTCTTTTCGGTCTTTTTTTATTTATTGCACAAAAAATAAAAAAATAAAAATCGCAGAGGTGATCAAATACCACCAAACGAAAGCTCTATTTGTGGGAACAAAATGATAAAAAATGTGTTTGTGTACAGTGTTGTATGACCGCGCAATTGTCATTCAAAGTGCGACAGCACTGAAAGCTGAAAATTGGCTTGGGCGGGAAGGTGTCTAAGTGCCTGGTATTGAAGTGGTTAAAGGAAGACACTGGATCCAGTCACAGCTGTCAAATCTTGGATTTTTGGGGTATGTTTACCAATTTCAGACGTGAGGGGAAAACCCTCCAGTGGAGACAAAGACAGGAAGAGCCCATCAAGAGTTCGGACACTTTACCACTCTATCCAAAACATGAAAAAAAATAAAAATTTTGTCTGGGTTCCACTTTAAGTTAAAACCAAGTGTTCAGAATCTGTTATGATGTAAGTGTAATGGCCATATTTGTCCTGACTAATTAATTAATCCATTAAGTGCTTTTACTACTATAGATTCCTTTAGAGTATTTCACAATTGTCACAGCAGATCCTATAATAACATAATGATGTTCTGCTAGGAATACGCTCCAACTATCAATATTTAAGAAATTAAGATAGCCGGATCATTAGAGTTTTGCTGCATGATATCATTAATTCATATGCAACTTCTTTTTAAAGAGCACTAAGATTTCCATTTTTGCTGGATATAATTGGAATTAATAATTAGAATTGCCATGAATTAGGACACTCCGTCATAGCAAAATGAAGAAAAATGGTCCCGGTTGTTTCATACGACTGTCACTGGAGGTTTGCAGCAAAGTAAGTGTCAGTCAGGCCGTTTTTTCCACTGGGTATGCTGGGCAGTTGCCCGGGGGCCCCACTTGTCTGGAGGGCCCCATCCAGGGCTGGTCCTTAGTGCTGCAATCTGCTGCTTAAATTGACTGACTGCACTGGTTGCTCACTTCGCCGGCCGGCATCTAGCTAGCAACCAGTGACGTCAATCAGAGGCCGCGGCTGCCCCAGCATTCATAGCACACCGCGGCTGCCCCAGTGGCTAGTGAACAGGCTCCGCCCACCTCTACTATGCCTTGATAGCTGGCGCTGTCTTGCTGCTGTGAGTGACACACTGTACTGCACCAGGCTGGTGTCCTCAAGTAAGTCTAACAATGTCTACTTAAGTAAGTTCAAGTTGTGCATCAAACACAGCCACTGTCTGTGCCCCTCAAAAGCGGCCACTGTGCCCATCAAACACAGCCACTGTGCCCATCAAACACAGCCACTGTGCCCATCAAACAGCCACTTTGCCCATCAAAGCTGCCACTGTGCCCATCAAACACAGCCACTGTGCCCATCAAACAGCCACTTTGCCCATCAAAGCTGCCACTGTGCCCATCAAACACAGCCACTGTGCCCATCAAAGCTGCCACTGTGCCCATCAAAGCTGCCACTGTGCCCATCAAAAGCTGCCACTATGCACATCAAACGCTGCCACTGTGCCCATTAAACGCAGTCACTATGCCCAAACGCTGCCACTGTGCCCAAACGCTGCCGCTGTGCCTATCAAACACTGCCACTGTGCCCATCAAACTCGTGTTATATTGTCCAAACGTTGTGTTAATGTTTAAACACAGATTTTGTTGGAAGTGCCAATAAATATAGCCTTATTGATAATTTGCATTTTTATTCTTGTGCGTGATCGTGTAGACAGGGCCCCAGTGCACTGTATTGCCCAGGGGCCTATAATGCTCTTAAGATGGCCCTGGTCTCAGTCAGTGTACCCCCCCCCCCCCCCTCAGCCAGCGTCAGCTAGTGTCAGATTGTCTTCCACACTATCACAGTCCCTCTGTAAGTTGCTGATCACCACCATTACTGGTATAAAAAAAAAAAAATACAATATGTATACCATCATGAAAACCAAATAATAGACTAGACGATTTTGATTGCCACATGCAAATAGTTATACAATAGAACATTCAGGAGAGGGCATATTTAAAAATACAGGACAAATATACTTTGAACAGAAAAAAAAACTCTTACAATGCACAACTCAGAGTCATTTTACACAGTATGTGTACTTCACCAAAGCTGACTGTTAGAATATTATTCCAAATTCATAATTCGGCACTTATAGGCGTTATATTATATACATGGCAAGCTTGCAAAATATATTTGGATTTATGATTAATCATTAATAAAGTATGAGTGAATGACCTTGATCAATTGATTTGATACGATTCTTCATCTAAAGCCAAGTATTGCTAGAAGTATCTGGTGTAGGTAGTTTGTTTGAGAATATAAATATATAAAAGGCATATATAAGGTATCTGGTATAGAATGTCAAGGGAGGTCCAGAATACACCAGTATTTATGTAGTTAGAGAAATAATACATATTTGTTTATATCCTGTTAAAGTGGGATTCCGCCCACCTATCATTTTTTTATTTTCAGGATCGTTTATATGTTTTAAAAAGGACAATGTAGTACTCACGTTTTCTGTTTCACAGTTCCCCCCGCTTGCCGATTTCGTGACAAAGGATATCTTATAAAAATGTGTCCAGGCGGTTGTCATTTTGCTTGTGGGCATTTAAAGCCAACAAGCATGTATTTCCGTGAGGCGGTGAATGCTGTGCTCCCAGCATTCACCGCTCGATCCCGCGCATGCTCAATGCTAACAGCGAGCAGCGCCGTCGAATTCCGGGTTGCCATCACAACGGGCGGCGAGATCTCCGAGATCTTGCAAGATTTCGGCATGACGGTGTTCCCCACTGATTCATGGGAAGACTCTGAAAAAGCTCCCAGGGGTCTTTGCAGAGCCGGGGGAAGGCGATAAACACGCCGACTCCCACGGGATGAGAGACTGGAAGTCAGCATACTTATTAAAAATAAAAGGTAATTACGCCAATTTTTTTTTTTTTTTTTAATGCCCAGTTCAGCATCTATGCCTATAGCTGAGTGCAATAGGATTAACTTTAAACTTTGTGTACAACGCAGCTTTAAGTTAGATTAGTGTAGTCTCAGTCGTATTAATAAGTATTAGTATATAGTTACTTAAAGCGGAGGTCCACCCTAAAATAAAAAATTACCATTAACATTCTCCAAAAAAATTAATTGTTTACTTACCAGAAACCCCTGTTGCTATGCAGTCTACCTAATCTGCCTCTTCCTATTCCGCTGCGCTTCCTCCTCTTCGGCGAGCTGCCCCATTGTCTTCTGGGACATGTGTGTGTCCCAGAAAACAACAGGGCCATTCACAAAGTGCTGCGCGACTTGCGCATGCGCAGTAGGAAACGGGCAGTGAAGCCGCAGGGCTCCACTGCCGGTTTCCCTTCGTTAAGATGGCGGTGCCGGCAGCCAATTCGATGGATGGATCGGCCTCGGGGAGCTCGTGCTCGCTGGACAGGTTAGTGACCTTATTAAAAGTCAGCAGCTACAGTGTTTGTAGCTGCTGACTTTTAAAAAAAAGAAAATTGCGGCTGGAACACCGCTTTAATGTAGTTATTATATATAATAATAGTTATGATATTACATGATCAGCACATTACTAGAAGTATAGAGTGTTACATGTGGGCTTGTCAAACTCCATACATGACTTTCTGAGTTAGTATCTCCTTTTGTATAGCATATTGCTGAAGTTATCAGAAATGAATGTGTGCCATACAAGGTTCTAAGTTTTTGTGAGGTTATGACGTAACATATAAAGTCAACACTTCGACATTGAAGGTTAGACAGACACACCTATTAAGAGAGGTGACACTAACATATTCACATGAAGACCCACAGACAAGTTGAAACAGTTGATTCCTCTCAGAAGTCTAATGCCGCGTACACGCGGTTGGATTTTCCGACGGGAAATGTTGGATGTGAGCTTGTTGTCAGAAAAAGTCTGACCGTGTGTATGCTCCATCGAACATTTGCTATCAAACTTTCCGCCAACAAATGTTTGCTAGCAGGTCCTCAAATTTTCCGCCAACAAAACTTTGTTGTTGGAAAGTCTGATCGTGTGTACACAAGTCTGTCGCACAAAAGTCCACGCATGCTCAGAAGCAGAAGCGGCCGGTCTTGTAAACTAGCGTTTTCGTAATGGAGAATTAACATTCGTGACGTGGCAAATTAGGAAATCTCCAAATGCAGCGCACAATTCACTTCTTTAATGGGATAATAAGGAAGCTGCTTTGCTGGTGATACTGATGGAGTTATTGCAAACGAATCTTAAAAAGGCTTTTGATAAGTGATACGTTTTTGATAAGTGATATCAAGAATATTAATAATAGCGCAAAATAAAAAACGCAAAAAGAAAAGCGCGAATCAACACTCACCAAACTTCTACTAACACCAAATTAGCAGAAGGAGCCCAAAAGGTGGCGCTAAAGAGCTGAAAAAACACGTAGTACGTCTAGTATGTCACTACATTTGTAATTGTTGGCCAACATTTGTGTGACCATGTGTATGCAAGACAAGTTTGAGCTAACAACCTTCAAACAAAAATCCACAGTTTTGTTGGCGGAAAGTCCGATCGTGTGTGCGGGGCATAAGAACGTCATTCCCTTCTTCTTTTTGGTTACACAAGACAGCATGGAGACAGAAGGCAGCAGCCATGAAGCACACATGCTTTCATAAGCTTATTACAGCTTTATAACTATTTATTCCATTTCATATATTTTTACCTACACTGAACTGAACTGCTATACCTTTTACATTGTATTTATGATGCCAACTGTGTGACAATAAACTTACACTTTGTTTTTAAGTCAGTCTGACTATCAATGCTATTCTTTCAGAAATGCCCTTGAGATACAAGAATATTAGATATTATTTTTATTCTTCACTGACCTTCCTAAAAGGTCACATTATGAACACTGCTACCCCATATAGAGTAACCAATACATATTATTAACATATAGCATCTGGTATTTGTTTAATTTAGTAAAATAAATAATATAAATATAATAATATTTTGTAATTATAATATATATATATATAAAAACAATTTAGTGATGTAATTTAGTAATATAAATAAATCAGTAATTATTTATAAAAAAAAAAAAAAAAAAAAAATCCCTCCACCCAACCACAAAAAAAAAAAAAAACATACCAGGGTAGGATAAACAAAAAACAGCAACCTTACAGGAGTGAACCCCATTCCCTGCATCCGAATCCAGAGTTGCACAACACCTCATAGTCTCAAAACGCTTTCCAATAGATAACCTTATAAAACATGCAGAACACCCCACCAACCACCTGATTCTATACCACTAACATCTTAGTGTCCACCTCTATTATTTCTATGGGTTATCAGTCACTGTTATAGAAGAATCATCCCACCTGTACCATATTTTTCAAAAAAATATTTGCCACCCTCTAGCCTCACATGTCATCTCATAGAGCAGGCATATGCAATTAGCGGACCTCCAGCTGTTGCAGAACTACAAGTCCCATGAGACATTGCAAGACTCTGACAGCCACAAGCATGACACCCAGAGGCAGAGGCATGATGGGAATTGTAGTTGTGCAACAGCTGGAGGTCCGCTAATTGCATATTACTGTCATAGAGTGTGATATCAGAATTAACCAGTTTGTTCCAGGCTTCCAGTTCAATAGTATCAGTACGTATCCAGTTCAATGCTATTCATTTTCTTACATAGAAGAACAGGAGCCACAAAAAACACTTAGCAGCGGTATCCATAGTTTCATCTTCAAGGGCCCTAAAAGGCAAACCAGAGGGCTACATAAGTTTGGTAAATCAATTGTGTCCGCTATAAATTCCGTACTGTAACTTTTGACAATAAAAGCCTAACTTTAGGACACTTCCAAACCATATGCATAAAAGATCCCCAGCTGATACGACATTTCTGGCACGTGTGTCTGTATCTCACTTACCCATTCAAAAAAGATGCTGCGTTGTATAATACATTTGATGGAAGTAACGTATCTGTATCATTTTGTCCCTTGAGGAAATAGCAGTGCCTACATAGGTCGCAAGCACATTTACCCATAATTCCTCTGTTATATCAGAAACTATACTCAACCATTGGTCATGTTCCTTCTAATACTACCTACTATCTACAAAAGTCAGTGCTGAACAGTGGCGGCTGGTGCAATATATTTTGGGGGGTGGAAAACTAACACCCCTCCCCCGGGACGCGGGAGACGTGAATGTCGACACAGATGCAGATGCCTTACCTTAGGAGGCAGGGGGAAGGAAGAGCCGGGGCCGCTCTGACCGCTTCTCCTGTCGGGACATGCCGTGCATTTGCAGCACACAGAGAGACAGACATTCTCCTCCTGGCTGAACAGGAAGTGTGTCCTGAGACACGATTGGTCAGGAAGTCCTAAGACTCCCTGGCCAATCAAGGCTTCCTGATTGACCAGGAGGAGAATCAGGAAGACAATAGCGAATATTAATTTGCTATTGTCACACAAGGGGGTGGGCTTGGGGCGCAGTGCTCTGCACCTTGAGCCCACCCTTTTTTGAAGCCAACTAAAGCCTCAGGCTCTAATCATGTGTTTAAAAAAAAAAAAAACATAGAAATCCATGCGTCCGGTGCCCTGCATGTAGATTATGGGGCTGGATTCATGGATAGGGGTGGCCTCTCTGCACCCTGCATGGATGGGCTGCCACTGGTGCCGAATAATAGTCAGATACCAGCTAAGTATGTTCCGGCGGCAGCAAAAGAGTCTCTATCTTGGTGTTAACAAAAGGCACATTACTAGGACCATACTGAGCCAGCGCAGCATGTTTAAGTTGCGCATACTAAAAATGCCAAGAACTAGGTAGCCTGCAGTGTTGGTCATCTTACTTTAAAAAAGAAATTAGTTAAGTTACAAATTACTTCTCCCAAAAAGTAATTGCGTTAGTAACTCAGTTACTACATTGGAAAAGTAATTAGTTACGCAGCAAAGTAACTGACTTTTTAAAAAAATATTCTTTACGTGTAACTAAGGGGCGGGTCTAGTATTACTGTAACCAAGGGGCGCATTTATTATTATTGTTATATATCGTGTAACCAAGGGGCTGCTCTATTATTACTCTAACCAAGGGGCAGATCTGTTATAACGTGTAAGCAAGTGGCGGGTCTATTATTATTATATCGTGTAAGGGGCGGGTCTATTATTATTATTATTATATCGTGTAAGGGGCGGATGGCTACTGAAGAGGGCGAATGGTAAATTAATGGGCAGAGCTCAATATATAACAATAATAATAAATGCGCCCCTTGGTTACAGTAATACTAGACCCGCCCCTTACTTACACGATAGACGCCCCTTGCAGAGTAGCACGAGCATCAGGAGCGTGCGGCATCGCCTCGTACAATTACATGTTAACTGCAATTGCGCGGTGGGGAGTTCACTCAGAGCTGTTTAGGTTCGGCAATTTTCAGAAGCTCCGTAGTCCTTCGTACTACCCAAGCCCTGCGCCTGCGCAGTACAGGGGGTCCTTATCCGGCAGGGGAACTTTTTCGGCAGGACACCGGAATTACACTACTGCCATCTAATGGTGGTAGATGTAATTGGGGTAACTAAGCCAAAGTAATGGGAAATGAGTTACCATGAGGGGAAAAGTAATCAGTTAGATTACTCGTTACCCTCTAAAGTAACTGCGTTAGGTAACTCAGTTTATTTTAACTCAGTTACTTACATCACTGGTAGCCTGCATATGAGAAAAGGGTTTAAACTTTCCAGCCTCATATACTGTAGATGATAAACATATTTCACCCCATACGTTGCCCAGCGCAACCTCTCATTCAATTTATAAAATTCTCCTAGATTAGGATTATACCAAAGTGGGGCATTTGGAGACAAAGATAAAGCAGAGTCAGACACCTGCTTTAAACATATTGCTAGAATCCATTTAGAGACTGCCAAGACAGCCGTATCCCCTCGGAGGGAACCGACATTTGATTCTTTAATTTTTTTCTCTGCATGATATCATTAATTCATATGTAGTTCCTTTTTAATGAGCACTAAAGTTTCAATTTTTGCTGGAAACAATTGCAATTAATAATAAGAATTTCCATGCCATGAATTAGGTTACACCGTAATAGCTAATGGAGAAAAATGGTCACATTGAATCCAAGTGGTATTTCTGCATGCAATGTTTTAATAATATAATGAAACTGGTGGTTTCATACGACTGTCACTGGAGGTTGGCAGCAGAACATTTATATAAACAGATGTGTGGGCTCAGCCCTGAAATCTGTTTGGCAGCTGTAACTGTATACAAATCACATAGTGCGGGCGAGATGGCATTTTATCTCTAGGACCACATGTTTGTGGTCTTAGAGATGAAAGGTCACCAAGTCAAGAAACTTCATATGTTCCACTGATACTCCCCAGGCTACTATTTGTCTGTCATTAGCGCAATCGGATAACTAAAATGAGGAGCCCAAAGTTTTCTGGTCAGTGTGTTTGGCAGGATTGGACCAAAGTTAGTTAGGGTATAAATTATGTAGATCCAAAGGTCACTCCTCCCTTGTGGAGATATAGTTAAGATGAAAAAATGACCTAATTGTGGTCTTTAGCTGCTGTCTCTGCAATCACAGTGAACGGACCGCTCAACGGATAACTCGCTTATAGGTGTAAAGTAAGAAGAGCCTCATAAAAAAGGTTCAATGGTTTGGAATTGATGATTAAATTGTTTATTGAATAAAATGCATCCAACACGTTTTGGGGAAGAGTGCCCCCCTATTTCAGGGCTTATTGTATGGTTTTCACTTAGTACCGGATAGACATGGGAACTGTCAAAAAATTCGTTTCGTTTCGTTTCGTCCCGTTTCGTATATAAAAAAATTCGTAATTCGTAATTCGTGTACGAAATTCCGTTCGAATTCGTACGAAATACGAAATTCGGACGAATCGTAATTTTTTTTACGAATCGTTAGTAAAGTTACGAATCGTTACGAATCGTTACGAATCGTTAACGCGGCTAATGCATTGTTGGTTCTCATAACACAGAGAACAATTCGAATCCAACTACAAATATCGAATTTCAATTTCAAGTTACGAATCGTTACGAATCGTTATAAATAGTTACGAATCGTTACGAATCGTTATGAATAGTTACGAATCGTTAGTAAATCCAACTACCAATATCGAATTTCAACTAATTTGAACGAAATTATTATAGCAGATATAACGAATGAATTCGAATGAATTCGAATGACAAAGTGTCATTTTTGCAGAAAAAAAAAAAGCGTAGGGGTCCCCCCAAATTCAATAACCAGGCCCTTCAGGTCTGGTATGGATATTAAGGGGGACCCCAGCCAAAAAAAAAAAATGGCGTGGGGTCCCCCCCAAATATCCATACCAGACCCTTCAGGTCTGGGATGGATTTTAAGGGAACCCCGGCCAAAAAAAAAATAAAAAAATGGCGTGGGGTCCCCCTCAAAATCCATACCAGACCCTTTATCCGAGCACGCAACCTGGCAGGCCGCAGGAAAGGAGGGGGGGACGAGAGCGGCCCCCCCTCCCGCCTGAACCGTACCAGGCCACACGCCCTCAACATTGGGAGGGTGCTTTGGGGTCCCCCCCAAAGCACCTTGTCCCCATGTTGATGAGGACAAGGGCCTCATCCCCACAACCCTGGCCGGTGGTTGTGGGGGTCTGCGGGCGGGGGGCTTATCGGAATCTGGAAGCCCCCTTTAACAAGGGGACCCCCAGATCCCGGCCCCCCCCCTGTGTGAAATGGTAAGGGGGTACAAAAGTACCCCTACCATTTCACCAAAAAAGTGGCAAAAATGGTAAAAATGACAGGAGACAGTCTTTGACAATTCCTTTATTAAAATCTTCTTTCTTCTGGTCTTCCTTTCTTCATCTTCTCCTTCCTTCATCTTCTTCCATCTTCTTCCATCGTCTTCTTCCTTCGATTCGCTGCTTCTTCCTCCGGTCTTCTCGTCCCTCTCGTCCGGCGTCGTCCTTCTCGGCCGGCATCGTCGTCTCTTCTCGCAGGCCGCTCCTCGCAATGGGAGGCTCCCGCTCTGTGAGGCTCCGCTCCGGGTGACAGGTCTTTTATAACGAAGGCACCTGGTGACCCCGCCCCCTCTGACGCACGGGGACGTCATGTGGAATTCCCTATGGCTTTCCCCATGACGTCAGAGGGGGGGCGGGGTCACCAGGTGCCTTCGTTATACAAGACCTGTCACCCGGAGCGGAGCCTCACAGAGCGGGAGCCTCCCATTGCGAGGAGCGGCCTGCGAGAAGAGACGCTGATGCCGGCCGAGAAGGACGACGCCGGACGAGAAGACCGGAGGAAGAAGCAGCGAATCGAAGGAAGAAGACGATGGAAGAAGATGGAAGAAGATGAAGGAAGGAGAAGATGAAGAAAGGAAGAAGGAAGACCAGAAGAAAGAAGATTTTAATAAAGGAATTGTCAAAGACTGTCTCCTGTCATTTTTACCATTTTTGCCACTTTTTTGGTGAAATGGTAGGGGTACTTTTGTACCCCCTTACCATTTCACACAGGGGGGGGGGCCGGGATCTGGGGGTCCCCTTGTTAAAGGGGGCTTCCAGATTCCGATAAGCCCCCCGCCCGCAGACCCCCACAACCACCGGGCACGGTTGTGGGGATGAGGCCCTTGTCCTCATCAACATGGGGACAAGGTGCTTTGAGGGGGACCCCAAAGCACCCTCCCAATGTTGAGGGCATGTGGCCTGGTACGGTTCAGGCGGGAGGGGGGGCCGCTCTCGTCCCCCCCTCCTTTCCTGCGGCCTGCCAGGTTGCGTGCTCGGATAAAGGGTCTGGTATGGATTTTGAGGGGGACCCCCACGCCATTTTTTTTTTTTTTTTTGGCCGGGGTTCCCCTTAAAATCCATCCCAGACCTGAAGGGTCTGGTATGGATATTTGGGGGGGACCCCACGCCATTTTTTTTTTTTTTTTTGGCTGGGGTCCCCCTTAATATCCATACCAGACCTGAAGGGCCTGGTTATTGAATTTGGGGGGACCCCTACGCTTTTTTTTTTTTTTATATCAATGAATGACTGTTTTTTAAATAGCTTTTTTTTCTGCAAAAATGACACTTTGTCATTCGAATTCATTCGAATGCATTCGAATTCATTCGAATGCATTCGAATTCATTCGTTATATCTGCTATAATAATTTTGTTTGAATTAGTTGAAATTTGATATTGGTAGTTGGATTCGAATAATTTGGAGCTGAAATTCGTAAACGGAATTTTTCCTGCAAAAATGACACTTTGTCATTCGAATTCATTCGAATCCATTCAAATTCATTCGAATTCATTCGAATTCATTCGAATCATTCGGCAACGAAATTCGTAAACGGAATTTCGTATTCCGTACGGAATTCGTAAAAAAAAAAATTCGTACTACAGATTCGTAAATTCGTACGAATTTCGAAAAATTCGTACGAATTACGAATTCGTACGAAACGAATCGCACATGTCTAGTACCGGATGATATTCATTTAATTGCTTGCTTTGAGGCTGAAAATGAATGTATCAGCATATCCATGTGGGTAAAAATGATCACGAAAGCCCGGAGCAAAAGGAAATAAAAGCAGTGAGCGCTGGGCGGGTATGACAGAGTTAACAGGGTGGCTATAGAAAGCTAAGTTCAATGTAAAAGGTGCTATGATTGGATGTGGTGGAGAAAGGGGGTGGAGCGGAGTTAACTGAGCAGAGGAAGTGGTTCCTCCCCAGCTCAGTTGTACAGGAGGAGCGAGCTTCCCACCCTCCCTCCCTGATCTTGTGAGTATGGTGTCATTATTAATCTATATGGTTTTACATTTTACAGAGCAGTGGATGTCATGGCAGCCGCGTGGTGTTGGTCTTTGCGGGTGAAGGATTAAACCCCAGACATGGAAGAGTTCGGGACCCATCGGTGGTATGGTGCCCGTGGGTGGTATTCCAGCTAACGGTGGTTTAGCTGGAATTTGGTTATCGGGTGCACTGCGGTCAGTGGTTTGTTGTCTCTGAGCTAGCATGTCAGCTGGAGGCCTATTTTAGTTTAGGGTACCGCAGTGCCGGAGTTGATCGAGTGGCAAGATTGTTTTTTTTTTTTCTGCAAAGACCAACGGGAGTATTTAACTGATGGGGGTGGTTTATTACAGGTTTATACAGTTATGTTAATTTTATTTGAGTGGTTAATAATAAAGAAAATTGGCAGCTACGGCGGTGGATGAGCTGTGACTAGATACAGACTAAGGAAACATCAGCATCTTCCACCATGCTCGATATCGGAAACACACCATAGAGAGGAGTGGATGAAAGTTAAAATTTCTACTGCTGTTCTGTGCATGCCGGTCCGGATCCTCATAAGCTAGATCCAGGGGCGTCTTTAATATTGATTGGACCATGGGCAAAAAAATTTTTTGGGCCCCCCCCCTCCATGCAATCGAAATCAGTTTACTGAATCAGATCAGACAGCGATTGCGATTGGTTGCCAGAGGTTACATTGTATCATTACCACTCACTGACTGGTTGCTAGAGGTTACAGCACATGATTTCTGCTTGTTGATTGGTTGCTAGAGATTACTGTACATCAATACTGCTTACTGATTGGTTACTAGAGGTTACAACACATCATCTCCTCACTGCTTGCACACCATGGACTGGGGAGGTGAGGGGGCCCATTAATAGACAGAAAACTCCTAGGGATCCTAGGACTACTGGGCTCAGTGGCAACACTGGGGGGAGGGTATGGTGTGATCAGTGGCAATGATGATTTTTTTTTATACTGACTACTAATATAAAGAGGAGTTTTAACACTGGCCACCAATGTAATAGGGGTTTACACTGACCACTAATGTAATAGAAGCATTCACAGTAACCACCAATGTAAGGAGGGATTTACACTGACCACCAATGTAAAGGGGACATTCACACTGGCCACTATTGTGAATGAAAGGATTCTACACATGCACCAATGTAATGAGAAGATTTACACTGACCACCAATGTAACTGAGACATTTAGTCTGCGTTCGCATTGTGTGTTTTGGGAATGCATGCAAAATCGCTTTCCTGAATTCACAGAAATGTGCTGCCCTTTAGCAGATACACAGCAGTGCCTTTAATTGTTAAATAACCCCCTCACGCATCTGCTGACATGTGCCTTGGCACCTTGTGATTTTGGAAAAGGGTTTGGGAGTTTCTTCCACATTTGTAGCGTATAGAGCAGCCCATTGAAATGAATGGGCTGACCTACACATGACCTACATCTTTATCCAGCCGGTCAGTACACCTTTGCATCCTTAAACCCATGCTAACCTCTGCACCCCAAACCTCCGCCATCCTCTCCACACCCCTTTAACTCTACCTGCCTCCTCTGCTCATCTTTGCACCAACCTTACTTACCTCCATACATCTCCTCCTTGCTCACCTGTTCACCTCAAACTGTAATTCCTTCTCTGCTTACCTCTGCACACCCCACACTACCCCCCCCACTAATAAGCATGCCCCTTTACCTCCCCAGTGGGCAGCATATAGTATAGGTGATGGTGGACATGACCTCAGGGGGGCATGATATACACATGATTACCGCCTCTATTTACATATGAATCCTGCCGGTCTGCCCCTATTTACATATAAATGCTGTCACTATTTACATATCAATGTCGGTATTTACATATAAACACAGGGTCTGCAGGTGAGTCATGTGTACACAACAATAGGGCAAAGCTGGGCAGCATTAGTAACAGAACTTCACACTGAGATATCAGGACACAGCATGGGACTAAAAAAGGGAATTTAAACTGGTATAGTTGCCAAGTATGAGGCAGCTGCTTTGGGCCCCATAACAAAGCTGCCCCTTTTGCCCTGCCTTAAAAACGGCCCTGGCTGGATCCTCAAACCTTCGTGGAGACAAAGGAGCCATAATCAGAGGAATATCTGAAATGAAACCACATGTGTTCCGCATAGTCAATCTGATTCATTTCACAAGCCCATTCGTCCAACGTTGTGGCCTCAGAATGACGCCAGTGTAAGGTTGCTATTTGACCAAATATTTTATTCTATTACTGTTGCCACACGATATTGCATGTTCCTAGAGTCTATCCTATTACAAGAAACTGTCATACTACAACAGAAACAGATTACAAGAAACCATTGTGATCTCAGGAAATATTCTATTACAAAAGACTCATAATATAAAAGACTGTCATTTACAGTCTGCAACAATAAAAAAGAATATAGAGCAGAATTATGTCACTGCTCCCCTTATATGTAGGCAAGAAACGAACTATATAGTATAGGTCTTTCTGTGTCTTCAACCTCAAAGGCAATCTCACTACTGAGACCTGCATTGTTCTCTCATGGTAGCAAAACGTACTACTTTCATAATCATATAACCAAGAGATCTGACATTCACAGCATATACTTTCACTTTTTTTTAAATGATTTTGAATTTTATTAATACTTTCAAAAATTATTAATGGAACCCCTGTGCTTCTGGGCCCCATTGAACTAGCATTATCTTCTATCCACTTTGATAAGACTCAGAGGACTCCTGACCACCAATTGCTATATCATCATTTGTCAGCATCTGAGACCAGCTGAGTCATGAAACAGAAAGAACATTATGTAATTATAAGTTCAGTTTATGTATAAAACTTTAAACACATTAAAAATTGAATGCATTTGATTAAGTAGCGTAATGAAAAGAAGCTGCTCAAAATTCACTTTATTGTTGAGCCTTAACCTTAGCAGGGCTAAAAGGCTAGCACTGAAGATCATATCCAAACACATCAAGTCAATATTTCATTTCTGCATTCAACTCAAGCAATGGTTTTATTTTCCCATTTTAGGCTTTATTTTTATCAACTATTTTTATAAACTATTTTTCTTTTAATTCCCAATACTGCAATATTTCAGCACACAGTGGCATTTTAATGACCAATGCCACCAATATGTATAATCAATGTCCCAATAATTAACCAGAAGCTGCAATTTTTTAATTGGATTTTTATTTCTTCATTTAAAAGCCACGGTCCGCGTTTCCATTCACACACAGAGCACGGCTCTGCCCCACCCCCTGCTCTCTCCTCATTAGCTCAATAACTGTGATTGACAGCAGTGGGAGCCAATGGCTTCTGCATCTAAGCCAATGAGGAGAAAGAGAGACCCAAGAGAGCCGCTTCTCTCGTGCACATCGCTGGATCAAGGTGGGCCTCAGGTAATTATTGGGGGGGCTTTGAGAGAAACTGGTTGCAGAAGGTTTTTTACCTTAATGCATAGAATGCATTGAGGTAAAAAAAAATAAAAAATAGAGACTTTAGAACCACTTTAAACGCTGCAGATACAAGCTTACGTTGTTGGGTACCAAATATATTGGGCCATCCTCTACAAAAGATGTGTATTGAAAGTTTATTTTGTGTATAGCTTACAACGAGTAGTCAGGTACAGGTTAGCATGCTGTTAAAGTGAAACTACAGTGCCAGCTCCATAGTGAGGCTCTTGTGCTAATGTGCAAGTATGGACTACATACCTCCATGTTATGGAAGACTTACCTACTATTCTGCTCTCCTCCAATGCTGACAGATTCAAGCAGGCTTTTCCCACTCCATTTACCAATAATGCCTCCTTCCTCATTGCTTCTTGCGGGTCTAGTATCTTGCCTCTTTGGCCATTGGGTGTCTACTAAAGTAACTCCTGTACATGCATACTGGATATACATCATCCGGGCACCCAGCTCTCTTCTCGGCATATTACAAATGTAGTAAGAAGTGAGCACAGAAAGAAATTGCTATCAGAAAGGGAAAAACGTTTGTCAGAAGAGACATACAATGCCAAAAAAAATCTCCTAGCATTGTTGAAAGGTTTAGAACAGCTTTGAAGCGTTGAAATTCATTTGAGATATGGACTTCCATGGCTGAGTATCACATTGTGGAGTAACAATACAGTATGATGGACACTGAAGGGCAGGGTATGCAGGAAAGATTATTTGGGCAGGCGATAGCCATTGTAACTGTCTGAAATAAGCTTTGTCTTCCTTTGGCTGGAGTTCCTTTTCATTGTAGACTAATACGTTCTGTTCTGTACAACAGATACAATCTCGATGACATAGTATTTTTGAAATCGTTTTCTAATCTTCTTTGCTGGTTCCACATTATTTCTTGCTACCAGTTTTCTAGAATCCTGTATATATAACCACCTAATGTTCAAGCTTTAGTTTGATAAAAATGTGAGTTAGTTCTCTGACTTTCATACATCAACTTAATAGGAAAGCATAACGTCAACTGGTGTTTATTGGATGAGAAATATACATTCATCTCCAGTTATTACACCACCAGCGAGTTAAATCCTTCCGAGAGGCTGAATCTCTTTCAATTTCTGTTGTCATAATGCCGGCGGATGGATGAGACAACAGCCGTCTCCTGTGTGATAATTCAGAGGGAGCAGTCGTGGTGAGTCGGGGCGTAATGTTGTCATTTGTATCTGAAAGCTTCATTAATCAGCAATTGTGTATGAAGAATGGCATTTCAGAGGAAATGACTTGGCTCAGCCTGCCTGTTTAATGCCTATTATGACACTTGGTTGATCATTTGTAAAACAATTTAAGAGCACTCTTCTGTTTTTATAGGATTGTTAATTTTCCTAAAACATATGTACTATTTACTTTTTTATTTAAGATGGTTAAAGTGAAGTAAATTATGTTCCTCACTTTGCTCCTTCTAAACTTTTTACCTCAATTCTACTCAATGCACCATTTCCTTTTGGCCTGTCGTGGAAAAAAAACTTTTACCCAGAAGCTGTTTCTCCTTTTTAGAAAGGTTTATTTGCATATTTTGCCCAATAGACATTGCATGAAGTCTCCAAATTTATACTTAATACTCCAGTATGGTCACTTCTGTGGCACTTTAGATGGAAGGTAATTCATCAATGTCTTCTTGCTAAGACCTGGAATTATTTTCTGCATCCTCTAATCATACTGAGACTTTTGGTGAAGCTGTAAATCTGATAAATCTGATTAGTGGCTGAGGGAAAATAGCTCTGGTCCTTATTTATGTTTATATAGAACACCTATAGACAAATAACTATACATATAAGGGATAATAATTTAAAACAGGAAAGTCACTAACTAGGGTCATGTGGTGCTTGTGAGGGGCATATTAATCAACAAACTTCCAATGTACAATTACAGAATGTATCCCAAAATAGGTCATGTGTACACGCAAACCTTGGGGTGGATTTACTGAAGAAAAATAGTCTGTGCACTTTGCAAGTACAGTTGCTTCAGAACTTTGGAAATTAAGTGAAGCTTCATTTTGCAAAGTATACCCAATCACATGCAAGGAAAATAAAGAAAACAGCATTTTTCGCTTGCACGTTGGGTGATGGCAGTCAACAGAGCCTCCCTCAATTAATAAGCTCTGAAGCTGCACTTCCAAAGTGCACAGTCTATTTGCCATTAGTAAAACCACCTAATTGCAAAATTGTTCCAATTCTACTCTCTGAACGTGGCTTCTGCGTTATATTTTTAAAGAATAATTAAGTTCTGATACCACACTTTACAGTTCCGAAATGTGACATGATACATATAGGCTTTTGGAGAAGTTCTTTTGCCTGCAACACTCCACAGAATCTCCTAAAACTCACCAAAAAAACTCACCAAAAATGTAGTAACTGCCATAACCAATGGCCACTACTGCTTACCCATACTGTACTCTTGAACCTTTCTGCTGCCTTTGATATGGTAGACTATCTGCTCTTCCTCAAAAAACTCCAATCCCTTGGCCTCCAAGACTCTGCGCTTTCCTGGTCCTCCTCTTACCTATCTTAGACCTTCAGTGTCACCTATAACTTTATTTGCTGCTCTCCTCCTCCTTCTCTTTTTGTAGGAGGCCCCCAGGATCCTGTCAGCTTACCCCTTCTGTCTCCTAAATAACTTACTATATTGTAAATGACATAACTGCATGGATGTTGCACCACTCAAATCAATGAAAAAGAGAAGGGGGATCCCCTATGGACTGGACTTTTAAGGTATAAATTATTTTAACCCCAGATTAAAGATTCGATTACAGTAATAAATAATTTTCAATATACATTATCTAATCTTTAATCTGGGGTTAAAATAATTTATGCCTTAAAAGACCAGTCCATAGGGGATCCCCCTTCTCTTTTTCTCGAATATAGGATGTGGCATATACTTTAAATTCCTCTCTATATTGCTATGTAACAAGTGCTAGCCTAAAACTTTTTCCACTCAAATCAATAATACTCCTCAGGCCAGTGTGCTAGATGTAATCCTAGACTCTGACCTTCCCTTTCGGCCCCACATCCAATCACTGACCAAATCATGCCTTCATCTCTGCAGCATTTCCAAAATCTGCACTTTAGTAACAAATTACACCACAAAGTCTCCAGTTCACTCTTGTTAACTCTCACCTCTTCCTTGTTATAACACACCCAAACTATTGCAACTCCCTCCTTGTTGGTCTACCTCTAAGCTGGCTATCAGTCTTCAACCTATCAGGAAGGCTGCTGCCAGATTCATCCACTTATCCAACCATTCAGTTTCAGCGACAGGGACACTACATTTTGTAAAGATCAACAATTATTTTCTGCACTTTCTGAAAATGTTCCTAGCCTGAAAAAAAAAAAAAGAATACGAATGCAGTCACCACATCAAGGACTGATAAGCTGCAATGCTTTAAACTTTGATCCTTGGGCTTAGGTATCCTTTTAAGCAGAAGCGAGGTTTACCTTCTTACAGCTGAGAAAGGTGTCTATCAGTGGCGGCTGGGGCAAACAGACCACCTGACCCCCCCCCCCCCCAGTGGGTGGTACTCACGCAGTCATGCTCTTGGCAGTGATGCAGAGCAGAGAGATCACTCCAATGCTCGGATGACGGTGGCCATCTCCCGGACCTCCCCGTACATCCTCCCCGCCCCAGTAACAGCCAAAACGATAGCTTCTCCTTTCGGGCCAATCGGGTCTTTACACCCACTTCCTGATTGGATGGGTAGAGAAGCAGGAAGGCAATAGCGAATATTAATTCTCTATTGTCACACAACTGGGTGGGCTCAGGGCACAGTGCTCTGCGCCCCGATCCCACCCTTTTTTGAAGCCAATTAGAGCATTAGGCTCTAATAATATGCTTAAAAAGAAACCCAATTGGAATCCATGCGCCCTGCATGTAGATTAGGGGCCAGGAGCAAGGATTAAGGGGGCGACGCCCCTGCGCCCTGTATGGAGCGGCCACCACTGGTGTCTATCATAGCTTCTGATTCGCAGTTTCCATGGTTCTGCACATATGAGGACACCGGCCATTTTTTGGGCATGAAAATTTGGTTGAGAGCTGCTATAAGCAAATAGCAAATGTGACAGTTATCACCAGAGGAATGCCTTGAATTTAAAGCGGAACTAAAAGCACATATACTTACCTTAGTTCCAACTTTCCAATGCCCATGAGGTCCCTCTCCAACAACGGCATGTTTTCCCTGGGTTCTCCTGGGTGCAGGTCACTGGCTATCTTGATTGGCCAACACAGGATGATGTCACTTTCACTCATGCAGGGGAGTGCAGTCATCCGGGCACACATGAGCAGCTCAGTCTATATTGTGCAGAGGATTGCAAATAGACAGGTAAGTGTATTTTATTAAAAAAAAAAAAAAAAAAAACAACACTTCTCCTTTGCAATAAAGACCCTCTTTTGGGAAACAGTTGAATTGGTTGGTTTCATTCCACTTTAAGTTGTCAGCGGCTAACATGGTGGGTTCTTATGTGCTGATTTAGGGGGTTTAGTTGAACTCCTACTGTGAGTGAACTGTAGTAATTAAGGAGTAATTTACCATGGCCAATGCCACATGGTCAGCTCCACCAAGCACCAGCGAAATGCTTTGAGAGTTATGCCTTAGAGACACTTCAAAACACTTACTTGAAATTGGCTGCTAAGCACAGCAGGAGCCTGGTTACACAAGCACTTTGTGCGTGGTATCAGAAAAACATGTACAACTGGCAGGAAGGATCTATTAGGGCAGTGCACAATCCTGCCATCTCAATTAAAAAAAATGGACACATCATTACTACATATCGGGATCGCAGTTACATTAATTAGATATCGGTTCCAAATCCAAATCTCATTTTTTATAAATGTCTTCTGTTTCTGATATTAAAACCAGACAATAGACAAATTTTAATAAATCAGCCAGCCAGCTAATGAGAAGATTTAACACATTAAGATAATTATTTTGCAGTTATATAATCACATGTCAAACACTGAATAAGTGAATCCTGCATTATTGAAAAGTTCGGGACTGAGCTTGTATTGCTGAGACATTTGTAATCTTCATAACTGGAACAAAGTATTGTAATTACTCTGGGAAGCCTGATTATTGCTCCTAATGACAGCCGATAGTATTACCAACTTACATAAAACAAGCAGTCTAAAAAAAAATTAATAACAATATCCACTTTATCCTTAGATGACAATATACAAACACCCCTAAGGCTACATAAAACTTGGTTTACAGAAATTTGACTTTACACACTAATAAACAAGGTGACATTATAGGTTATTTGAGATACGGAAGAATGGGACAGATGTCAGTTTTGTGGCATCCTTGCCCAATTAATCTGTGCCTGCATTTTGATAGAGGACTGTGGTCGACCAATGATGGTTTAATGGGTGGCTGGATGTAAATGGATTTGTGTCTGTTTACATTAGGCTACCTCTGATATATCATGTTTAGGGCCCAAAAAATAGATTTTACATCCACCTGCCCATAGTGTTGCATAAAGTTTCCGATCCTGTCTGCCTGCAAAATTGACAGTTATGCCCCGTACACACGATCGGAAATTCGGCCAGCAAAAGATAGATGAGAGCTTTTGGTCGGAAAATGCGACCGTGTGTATACTCCATCAGACTTTTGCTGGCCGAATTCCCACCAGAAGAGAGCAGGTTCTCAATTTTTCGGTCGGAAAAAGTTCCGATCGGAAATTCCGATCGTCTGTACCAATTCCGAAGCGCAAAATTCGACACATGCTCGGAAGCATTGAACTTAATTTTCTTGGCTCGTCGTAGTGTTGTACGTCACTGCGTTCTTGACGGTTGAAAGTTCAGCAAACTTTTGTGTGACCGTGTGTATGCAAGCCAAGCTTGAGCGGAATTCTGTCGGAAAAACCATCCAAGATTTTTCCGATGGAAAATCCGCTCGTGTGTACGTGACCTGATTGGATAAACTAAACACACACTTTTAGCTTTTTTAAATGTAGTTGTGCAAGGTTTTTTATATTGGTGCAAGTAAATGTTTAACCAGTTGCTGACTGCCCTATAGCAGTTTTATTGCTACAGGGTGGCTGTGCTGCTCAGGATCACGTATAAATACGTGATTCCACACTTCCAGGTAGCAGGCGCAAGTCTGCGCCTCTGCCAGCTTGATGTCCGCCGGCATCCGCTGATCATTCGGTACACAGGCAGAACGGCAGTTTCCCTATGTTAACAAGTCAGATTTCCGTTCTGTCAGCTAGGAAGGGATGGCATCCTGTGTCCCTGCAAAGATCCACAGACCCATGCCCTCTCCTAGTAAAAGAATCTCCCACACTACACTAAAACACTGGCTAGGCATTCAGTTAACCCTTTGATCACCCCTGATGCTAACCCTTTCCCAGCCAGTGTCATTAGTACAGTGCATATTTTTAGTGTCACTGATTCCCAAAAAAGTGTCAATTAGTGTCTGATTTGTCCGCCGCAATATCTCATTGCTAGTATAAAAAAAAAAAGTTAATAAAAATGTCATAAATATATCCCATAGTTTGTAGACATAACTCTTTTAAACAAAATTATGTAGCAGAATATATATTGGCCTAAATTTATTAAAAAAATATTTTTTTTACATTTATTGGATATGTTTATAACAGAAAGTAAAAAATATCTTTTTTTTTTTTTCAAAATTGTTGGTCGTTTTTTGTTTATAGCACACAAAATAAAAATCAATCAAATACCACCAAAAGAAAGCCCTACTTGTGGGAAAAAAGTTTATTTGGGTACAGCGCCACGCGACTGCGCAATTGTCCGTTAAAATAACGCAGTGTCGTATCGCAAAAAGTGGCCTGGTCATGAAGGGGGGTAAATCCTCCGGAGCTGAAGTGGTTAATAAATACCTGTTGATCCTGCCAGTTAATGCTTTGTCTGAAGCTTTCCTTTAACCACTTCAGCCCTGGAAGATTTGGCTGCTTAATGACCGGGCCATTTTTTGCGCTACGGCACTGCAACGCTTTAATTAACAATTGCGCGGTCATGCGACCCTGTACCCAAACACAATTGACGTCCTTTTTTTCCCCACAAATAGCGCTTTCTTTTGGTGGTAGCTGATCCCCTCTGCGGTTTTTATTTTTTGCGCTATAAACAAAAGAAGAGCGACAATTTTTAAAAAAACACAATGGAGGTTATTTACGAAAGGCAAATCCACTTTGCACTACGAGTGCAAACTACAAGTGCAAAGTGCACTTGAAAGTTCACTTGGAAGTAAAGTCGCTGTAGATCCGAGGGGGACATAACAAACAGCATTTTATCTTGCACATGATTGGATGATAAAATCGGCAGAGCAGCGACTGTACTTCCAAGTGCACTTTCAGTGCAATTTCAAGTGTACTTTGCACTTGTAGTGCAAAGTGTATTTGCCTTTTGTAAATAACCACCATTATGTTTTACTTTTTGCTATTGGCCAAAAGGCGAAGCGACGTAAGGTAACGTCGATTTGCCCAGCCGAGCCAACCTCCGCAGTAAAACTGTGGTGGCTGGTCCGGAAGTGGTTAATAGGGTGACAAAGCAATCCCTCCAATTCCTACCAATGAGTGTGGGAGTGTTGTCACCCTCCTGTGTAAACTACAGTTTATCCAATCTGCTGCAGTCTTTGCCCCTGTTGGATGATTGACAGCTGCTCTGACCATTTAGCAACCAAGACTGGGACTTTATTTAACTGTAAATGCCAGTCTGACCCGTTACAAGAAGTGGGGAAATAAAATACCTACAGGGAGCTATACACAGGTAATAAAACCTGCTGTGTAAATGCAAGTGATAGATTTTTTATTTTGCCTATAGGTACACTTAATTACTGGTAACATTTTTTGCAGTAAATTAATACACAACAGTTAATGAAGGGTTTACAGCATTATTACTGTCATCGGTTTGCTCTTAAGTAGCTTTTGAAGATGGGCAATGTTGTGCTGCAACAAGCTAAAGAGCTCTGTTGCAATATGAGCTTCAGAACTGGCTTAAAGGATACGTCCACCCTTATGGAAAAAAAAAAAAAAAAAAAAGCACATATTTTTGCAGAAAAAAAATGTGCATTTATCATTTTTTGCAGCAGGAGCCTGGAGAGCATTGCACTCACGATCAGTAGATCAGGGGTGCAATGTGGGCCTTTGGCTTTCAGCCTGTACCTCTCTAAAGCTTTCTTTTTGAAAGCCAGAGGACTACGAGAGTGCTCATTAGGGCCCCCCACAGCCACTGAATCTACAAGTCCGTCTTCCCCTGTGGAAGACGGTACTTGTAGTTTATTCATTTACAGGTATCTAAAAATTAATGACTTGGCTGTGTGGGTGGCGCTCCACATAACCACGCTCTTTTCAAAAAGTGACAGTGTGTGCAGGGAGAAGAACCCTGCCCACTGTCATGGGAGATCGGAGGGAGAGGTAGTAGAAGCTGGAACATGTTACATGTTCCACCCTAAATTCAGGTGTCACATGTACCATTTTCCAAAGGAGAACTTAGCCTTTAAAGTAGCTATTACGCTACTGCTATTGGTGCTATTGGTGTAGGAATTGTACATCTAGATTTTATATTCTATTATGGCACACCTATAGTTTTTTTTTATTCCACAAACTGTTTATACCTCCAAACAGCTTAATAACATTAAAGTGGGACTTCATTCTCTCAGTCAGCATTGACTATTTTTAATCCTTATGCTGCTTGTTTAAAACTGTTTTTTACATTTCTTCAGTTACTTTCTGGTTTCCAGGCCTAGGCAAACGATGTCATATATCCCAGGAGCCTTCAGGAGGGGAGGAGGGTTTTTCTCAAATAAGAACACCCTCCTGCCTGCATGCATTATCTAAGGGCTGATGGATTCTAAGTAAATGCTACATGAATAAATTGCCCTTACTCAAGATGACCATGACCAGAAATGCTGAGGTTGTTTTTCAAAGTGATGGCGTTTTCTTTGAATATTAAAAATGATGCAAACAATGTTTTTGGTTTGTGGTGCTCAGATGGAGTGTAGTGCCACTTTAAGAGTATTTCAAACACTCACTTTTTACAGCAGTGGTCCTATTATATATAAAGCTGAACTCCATGTAAGTATAAAATGCATAAATTAATAATTAACTGTTCTTATTAGTATATGCTTACAAGTGCTTACAAGTACCCCTGGTCTATGGCACATACTGAATATTATTCTCCAGTATCGGGTTTGTTAACCTGGAACCCAGTTCAAGATATTGGAACTGGTATCATTAAACACCAAAATTGGGCGGCACAGTGGTGTAGTGGGTAGCACTCTCACCTAGCAGTAAAAAGTGTTGCTGGTTCGAATTCCAACCACAACACTACCTGCCTGGAGTTTGCATGTTCTCCCTGTGCCTGCGTGGGTTTCCTCCGGGCACTCCGGTTTCCTCCCACACTCTAAAGACATGCTGGTAGGTTAATTGGCTTCTGTCCAAAAATTGGCCCTAGTATATGAATGTGAGTTGGGGACCTTGGATTGCGGACTCCTTGAGGGTAGGGACCGATGTGAGTGTGCGATGTATGTGTGGAGCGCTGCATAAATTGACGGCTTATTGGTGCCTTAATTAAATAATAATATAATAGATGAGCATCTTAATGAGACACAATGTACAGGGATAGGGGCAATTGTAGACACGCACCCACACTCACTCAGGTTGAACTGGATGGACTGGTGTCTTTATTCAACCTTACTAACTATGTAACTATGTAAAATTCTACAATGTGGGGGCACTGCCTTTTTCTCTCCCTATCCACATATTGTTATCAGTCTACAGATGTTTATATACCTGGTATTCACCTTTTTAAACCTTTAGGGTGCTGCATTACTGTTATGTTATGAATGATGCACTGAAAATGTAAAAAAGTATTAATAAATGAATTGCAAAAAAAAAAAAAGAAAAAGAAAAAAAGAAGTGAAGATAGCTGAGTGCTAAATACCCATAGCTCCAATCAGAATATGTTTTTGTTTTGTACTCATCTAGCTGCGGCAAACTAAATTTAACACAAATTCTCAGTACAACAAGCAAGTTTGGGGTCTGGCGACAAGGAGAAGAATTTCCATGGTAGTTTCATAGAAGTTATGCACCTGCTGTGCAGCTGTTGGTGGTTTTATATAAACAGCGGCAGACTGTCACATTCAGTTTAAATAAAACGTTTCCAGTCAAAGTGCTGATATCAAATGCGGCAAGAAATCTTCTTTGATCCTTGGCGATGACCCTGTTTGATCGCAGAGAAAATGATGTCTGTTATTACTGACTACATTCTGCTGCCAGGCCCTTATCAGCATCTACCGTATGGATGTCCCATAATGCAGAATCTTCATTTCACCTATTCTGACCCCATGAAACCAACTATTGAAAAATATGGCCCAAGATAAAGATTTAGATTTAAAGTGGAATGTAATAGGTTAAAACAAAATAAAAGTGGATAGAAAACTGGATGACATTTAGTTTGCTAAAACACAGCCTATCATAAATGATTACCTTTTTAAAAAAAATGAAATACTGTTTTCATCTTTTTTTTTTTATCATCTGTTGCATTTGCTACCAATCCCATCAAACCACTTTCAGCCATTTCCTGCCTAAATGAATGTGCTCTAGCAGTATCTGCACATAATTAGTTATGGAGGGCAATCTGAGGTCTGCTCATGTGTATCTGCATGCCCACTGGTAGCCTGCATTGGAAAAGTGTGTGACAATGTAAAAGTGCAATTAAGGGCTCATTCAGATGGGTGATTAGCCGCATCCTCTGCACACAGATGCTGGCATACAGTATGTGTGCGCGCATCTACCTCAGAGCTGTGTGCACAGATGTGACAGATGACCACTGCAAACCGGGAACATCCTGCTGTAGCTGCAGTTTTGGAGTTGCTCTGATCCAGTGGTCTAGAGTCAGTGGCGGTGCGTCCATAAGGGCGCATGGGCGCCACGCCCTCTCTCCTGCTACCCCCTCTAGCACCAATAGATAGATTCATGCATTGCATGAATCTATCTATGGCCGCCGCTGCCACCCCCAATTTAGGCGCCCGGCCCATTTTCACATACGCAATTTCAAGTGCACTTTGCATTTGTAGTTTGCACTTGTAGTGCAAAGTGGATTTGCCTTTTCGTAAATAACCCCCCTTGTGTCTTGTTGCTGTGCTCAGTCTTACCATGGTGTATGACCTGTGACTTCCACAACCTCACCTTAGTAGTAAAGTTTACTTTACTTTGCTACACAGCTCTTTCTGTTTCAGCTAATGACTGTGTTTAAGGCTGGGTTCACACTGGTACGACAAACGCGCCGACATGGGGAGCTCATGTCGCATATCATGTGAAAATCAATGTTTCCCTATGGGAGCAGTCTTATCTGGTCCGACGCCAGTTGGTCCGACTTTGAAAATGCTCCCTGCATTACTTTGGTCTGACTTTGATCCTACTTCAGCCCATTGAATATCACTGAAGTCGGATCAAAGTCGGATCGCCGTCTTAACTGATCCCACTTTGGCATGCGACTTGTGCTCTGATCTTGAAGGGGAACTCCGCGCCAAATAGCGGTCTGGTATGGATTTTAAGGGGAACCCCCCAAGCTGAAAAAACAGTGTGTGGTCCCCCCCAAAATCCATACCAGACCCTTATCTGAGCACACAGCCCGGCAGGTCGGGAAAGGGGGTCAGGACAAGTAAGCCCCCCCTCCTGAACCATACCAGGCCGCATGCCCTTAACATGGGGGGGGGTGGGTGCTTTGGGGCAGTGGCACCCTTGTTCCCATGTTGATGAGGACAAGGGTCTCTTCCCGACAGCCCTGGACATTGGTTGTCAGGGTCTGCAGGCGGGGGCTTTTCAGAATCTGGAAGCTCCCTTTAACAAGGGGGCCCTCAGATCCTGGCCCCCCACCCTATGTGAATGAGTATGGGGTACATTGTACACCTACCCATTGACCTAAAAAAAAAGAGTAAAAAATTAAACGCAGTACACAGGTTTTTAAAGTAATTTATTATGGCAGCTCCGGCGTCTCTTCCGACTTCTTCTCCCCTCTTCAGCTCTTCTGCCTCCTCTGCTGATGTCTTCAGCCTCTGCCGGTTCTTCTCCCCTCTCTGGGTCTTCTCCACTCTCTTTTCGGTTCTTCTCCCTCTATCCTCTGTCTTCTACCTCTGCTGGGTCTTCTCCGCTGTCTCCTCTCTCATTTGCAGGGTCTTCTCTGCCGTCTTCTCCCTCTGTTCTTCTTCTGATGTTGACTTGACGCTCTCTCCCACTCTAATGCTGGGTGTGTGGTGTGCCACTACTTATATTGGCATGGGGCAGGGTAACCGGAGGCCCTCCCCTTATGACATCACCACCTGTCATGCCTCAGGCGGTGACGTCATAATGGGTGGGGCCTCTGGATGACGTCACATGGTGACACGAACTGCTTTGTGGCCCATCATGTACTCAATACTGTGATATACAGGATTTGTGGTTAGGTAATAAAGATGTATAAAATAAAGCATGAAATAATGTACTTGCTAACCTCAGGTCAGGTTATTTCATAAAACTATACTAATAGAATATCAGAAAGCAGATGTATTTTTCACTCACCTCCGTTGTACATGCATGATTTTTTCTTTCACAGTACAAGGGCTAATATCATCATCATACATATATTTGCTCTCTCTAAGCTGCCACATTATATATTACTGATATGTACTCATATCTGAAAGATGTATATCATTAATATTAGGTCGTAATATTGAACTATCTGAATGATGGCACAGATATAATTGTGACTCATGAGGTGAGGCATTATGTGATGCACACAAGATTTATGTGTCAATGACAGAATTGCATTTTGTCAAATAGCCATTCATATTTCAACAGAGACATGAAAGGACATGAAAATGAGGATAATCTCCCCATTTCTTTTCTTGGAAAAACACTTAGCGGGAATAAAATGATATATTGTCACATCTACATTCCTGTCTCTAAAAACACATGGGCTAGATTAATATGCTAGATATACTATATATATATATACGAAACACTATCAATCTTTATTAACCTGGTAACCCGTAAAATAGAGTTATTGAAAAGCAGAACAAGTAATTGCTTGGCCAGCCTCTGGGAGGCGACATGTATAGCAAATGTTTTACTACTCTGGGTTGATGGTAAATTTTGAAATCATTTCCAGGTGAGCTGTGGCTTGCCTATACAGTGCAGAGCACTTTACCCCCTTGACCTCTGGAAGATTTACGCACCTTCCTGACAAGGTCATTTTTTGCTTTTTGACACTGCATTACTTTAACTGGCAATTAGTATGCCGGTAATCTGACACTAACTGCCACTTTTAACACTTTATTGGAACCAGTGACACTATTATAGTGATAGATAAGAGCTGAAGATCTCAGTAGAAGCATATCAGAACAAGGCCTGCTGTGTGTAGACCAATGGCAGTCTCAGCCTGGACCCCCTTAGGCCACGCACCCAATGTGTTTCACTCCACCCACTGGAGCATACTCATTGGGGACTATTATAGTGATCAGTGCTAAAAATATACACGGTCACTGTACTAATGACACTGGCTGGGAAGGGGTTAAACATCTATGGTGATCAAAGGGTTAGATGTGTGCCTAACCAGTGTTTATGTGTGTTCTGTGAGGTGCTTTCACTAAGGGATGTGCTGGTTTTTATTCCCTGATTTGCAGGGAAACAAAAACCGGCACACCCCTGCTAACAGTACACCTAATCAGGTGTAATGATTAAGTGCACTTGGAGTGTGTAAAACGCATCTGCCAGCTTTCTTTCAACACTTTGGGAAGTTTTGAATAAAATAATTTTGATCGATTTTTGGTCGGCCATTTCTTCTTTTGAACAGTACAGCACTTTGTATTAGACATGTGCAATTTGTTTCATTTTTTTTTCGTTTTTCGCTTTTTTTCGTTATTTTCGTTCGTTCGTTTTCGTACGAATGAACGAATCATTCGAATCGAACGAATCCGAATAACGAAACATTCAAATCCGATTAACGAATCATTCGAATCGAACGAATCCGAAAAACAACGAAAATCCGAAAAAAACTAATTAGAAACAACGAATGTACGAATGAAAAAATCAGAAAAACGAAAACAGGAACAACGTAAATGAACGAAAAAATTCGTACATTCGTAACTTTTTTTTTTTTTTTTTTTTTGAATCGTAATTTTCCGTGTCTCTTACAATGGCGTTGCTTGACGTGCTTCGAATGGATTGAACGAAAAAATTCGTACATTCGTAACTTTTTTTTTTCGATTCGTAAATTATTAAAATGTAATAATAGCATACACATTACATAAAATTATGAATTATGCTCCGATTACGAATCTATGAATGTTACGAATAAATACGAATGCGTCCGAATTTCGAAAAAACGAATAAACGAAAATTAAACTAACCAAAAAAAAACAAATCAACGAAAAAATAACTCTTACGAATGTACGAATAGTTACGAATACGAACACCGACGACTTACGAATGTACGAATCGTTACGATAAAAAAACAAACATTTTAAGCCCCCAATAAAAAAAGCACCCTTCACATTTATTTATTTATTATAGATACTTATATAGTGCACACTCACATCAGTCCCTGCCCTCAAGGAGCTTACAATCGAAGGTATCACATCACTTCACATAATCCCCCACAGTAGTGTCTTGTAACTCCATAGCAATATCCTTTGCCCTCCTTCTCCCCCCCCCCCCCCCCCCACTGTAGTATCCTCGGCCCCTTTGCATAACCTCCTGACTGCAGTGTGCTGTGCCTCCCCCTGATAACACCTCCTTTGCCCCCCCCCCATCACCCCTCTCCCTACACAATAGTGTCCTGTATTCCCCCAAAGCAGTGTCCTCTGCCCCCCTTCACATAACCTCAATCCTCCCATAGCAGTGTCCCCTGCCCCCCTTCACATCACCTCAACCCTCCCATAGCAGTGTCCTCTGCCACCCTTCACATCACCTCAACCCTCCCATAGCAGTATCCTCTGCCACCCTTTACAGTAGTGACCTGTGTCCACCCAAAGCAGTGTCCTCTGTAGCCTTCACAACCCCCCTCCCAAATGTAGTGTTCTCTACCCCCCCATAGCAGTGTCCTTGCCCCCCCCCCCCACAGTAGAGTTCTTTGCCTCCCCCAGACCAGCGTGCCCTGTCCTTGTCACAATAACCCCCGGCACACACACACTGTAGTGTCATCTGTCCACCATAGCTTTGTCTTCTGCCCCCTTCACTCCTCCCCACCACAGTAGTGTCCTGTGCCCCCCCCTCAAACAATATCCTTTCCCCACTTCACAATCTCCCCTCTGCCCCAACCCCCCCAGCCCCAAAGCACTGTCCTCTGTGTCCTCGCCACCCGACATCCTAGCAACCAATCACCTGCTGGTTAAAGTGTTTGTTAACCCAAAAAATATATATACAATATATACAAGTGAGTACACCCCTCACATTTTTGTAAATATTTTATTATATCTTTTCATGTGACAACACTAAAGAAATTACACTTTGCTACAATATAAAGTAGTGAGTGTACAGCTTGTATAACAGTGTACATTTGCTGTCCCCACAAAATAACTCAACACACGGCCATTAATGTCTAAACCGCTGGCAACAAAAATGAGTACACCCCTATTTGAAAATGCCCAAATTAGGCTCAATTAGCCATTTTTCCTCTCCGGTGTCATGTGACTCATTAGTGTTACAAGGTCTCAGGTGTGAATGGGGAGCAGGTGTGTTCAATTTGATGTTATCATGGCAAAGAACTCTCTGAGGATCTGAAAAAAAGAATTGTTGCTCTACATAAACATGACCTAGGCTATAAGAAGATTGCCCAGACCCTGAAACCGAGCTGCATCACGGTGGCCAAGACCATATAGGACAGGTTCCACTCAGAACAGGCCTCGCCATGATCGACCAAAGAAGTTGAGTGCACATGCTCATCATTATATCCAGAGGTTGTCTTTGGTAAATAGACATATGAGTGCTGCCAGCATTGCTGCAGATGTTTAAGGGGTGGGGGGGTCAGCCTGTCAGTGCTCAGATCATACGCCACACACTGCATCAACTTATTTGGTTCAGATGGTGTCAAGCGTGTTTAGCGGCAAGCAGGTGAGGAGTACAAAGACAAGTGTGTCTTGCCTACATGGTGGTGGGAGTGTCATGGTCTGGGGCTGCACGAGTGCTGCCAGCACTGGTGAGCTACAGTTCATTGGGGGAACTATGAATTCCAACATGTACTGTGACATACTGAAGCAGAGCATGATCCCCCTCCTTTTGGAGACTGGGCCGCAGGGCAGAAATCCAACATGATAATGGCCCCAAACACACCTCCAAGACAACCACTGCCTTGCTAAAGAAGTTGAGGGCAAAGGTGATGGGCTGGCTAAGCATGTCTCCAAACCTATAAGAAAGGGAAAAAAGCAGCACCCAAACGTGTGAACAGGAAGCTGCTGACACTACAATATGACAAAATTGTGAAAAGTATAAATGTGTAACAGTGTAGCGCTAAAAAATGTCTCTGTACAACAAGGGTTGTAGACTAGGAAGAACGACAACCACCAAATTGCTGTTCAGAGTGTTAGTGTTAAAATAACAAATTGAGGGTCAAAATAGCTGGTGACCACCAGGTCCTCAAGATTAATGAGAACGTGATGTCTTAACAGGCTAGATGGACCCCAAGTGTGGATACACAACCAAGTGGTCCACACTCACCTAAAGTGAATAAAGAGTGGAGAGTTGTTCCACAGCTAATGTATGGACAGTCTAGTATGTACTATTAGTCCAAACAAACATACATCCAAACAAAAATGCTATGTAAATAGTGCAACTCAATGTTTAAAAATTCTTCAAAAATAAACATGTATATAAAAAGATCAATCGAACTATGTCTCAGATAATAACACCCTAAAGAACCGTGGATAATATAATTGAGTGCCTGAAATCATACAGATGTTAGGTACAAATGTGTTGAAATGTCAATGACACCACTACCCAAAGAACATGATATATATAGGGTGCTGCAATTACAGAAGGGCTGTGATAAACGGGTGTATCAGGGATGACTGTATGTTTCTCAGAGACCTGGATGACCCCGCCTCCTAACTAGCAAACCCAAACAAACAATGATGATAAATCACAGTGTGGATCAGTAACACATAATAAGAGTAGTGTTTTCTCAAAACCCCTCAGTAAATAGTCATGATAAATCACAGTGTGGATCAGTAACACATAATAAGAGTAGTGTTTTCTCAAAACCCCTCAGTAAACAGTCCTGTTATCGAAAATGGATGAGCGGGCTCAACGAATCAAACTATATTTCGAATAGGGAAACTGTTCCATAAACTCCAGAGAAGTATAACTGGGAGTGATGATAGTGAAGCTGTTCAAAATGCAACATAAACACTGATGATGTTATGGTTCAAATGCTGGATCCTCTCAAACAAGGGCAACAATGTAACCAGAAAGATGCATTCATAGGCGCTTACCATGTGCGGTGGACCAACTCACCAATAGTGAAAGGTCAGATACAGCTTGTGAGGCTACCTCCAAGTGCCAAAAAGGATTAAATGGGAGATTGAGAGCGTTGGTTGGAGCTTCTCCGGGTCCTTTAGCAAATACTCACCGACCGAATGAGTGGCTGTTGAATCACTGTAGTAGGATCAGTGCTCGTCGGTCAAAAATTTGCCATAGATGGGGAAAAAGAACAAAAGAGGGACTCCTCCTCGTGTAAAAACCCACAAGACAAGGGTTCACTTTATTTTAAAAAAGAACATGTATCCAAAATTGAAAGCAAACAATTGGAGCTGTTCTGCTAAAAACAAGTAAAAAAACGCAGTAGGCGGTAAAGCTTGGAGACCCGACGCGTTTCGTCTAAACAGACTTCTGCATACCCCAGCAGAAGTCTGTTTAGACGAAACGCGTCGGGTCTCCAAGCTTTACCGCCTACTGCGTTTTTTTACTTGTTTTTAGCAGAACAGCTCCAATTGTTTGCTTTCAATTTTGGATACATGTTCTTTTTTAAAATAAAGTGAACCCTTGTCTTGTGGGTTTTTACACGAGGAGGAGTCCCTCTTTTGTTCTTTTTCCCCATCTATGGCAAATTTTTGACCGACGAGCACTGATCCTACTACAGTGATTCAACAGCCACTCATTCGGTCGGTGAGTATTTGCTAAAGGACCCGGAGAAGCTCCAACCAACGCTCTCAATCTCCCATTTAATCCTTTTTGGCACTTGGAGGTAGCCTCACAAGCTGTATCTGACCTTTCACTATTGGTGAGTTGGTCCACCGCACATGGTAAGCGCCTATGAATGCATCTTTCTGGTTACATTGTTGCCCTTGTTTGAGAGGATCCAGCATTTGAACCATAACATCATCAGTGTTTATGTTGCATTTTGAACAGCTTCACTATCATCACTCCCAGTTATACTTCTCTGGAGTTTATGGAACAGTTTCCCTATTCGAAATATAGTTTGATTCGTTGAGCCCGCTCATCCATTTTCGATAACAGGACTGTTTACTGAGGGGTTTTGAGAAAAACACTACTCTTATTATGTGTTACTGATCCACACTGTGATTTATCATGACTATTTACTGAGGGGTTTTGAGAAAACACTACTCTTATTATGTGTTACTGATCCACACTGTGATTTATCATCATTGTTTGTTTGGGTTTGCTAGTTAGGAGGCGGGGTCATCCAGGTCTCTGAGAAACATACAGTCATCCCTGATACACCCGTTTATCACAGCCCTTCTGTAATTGCAGCACCCTATATATATCATGTTCTTTGGGTAGTGGTGTCATTGACATTTCAACACATTTGTACCTAACATCTGTATGATTTCAGGCACTCAATTATATTATCCACGGTTCTTTAGGGTGTTATTATCTGAGACATAGTTCGATTGATCTTTTTATATACATGTTTATTTTTGAAGAATTTTTAAACATTGAGTTGCACTATTTACATAGCATTTTTGTTTGGATGTATGTTTGTTTGGACTAATAGTACATACTAGACTGTCCATACATTAGCTGTGGAACAACTCTCCACTCTTTATTCACTTTAGGTGAGTGTGGACCACTTGGTTGTGTATCCACACTTGGGGTCCATCTAGCCTGTTAAGACATCACGTTCTCATTAATCTTGAGGACCTGGTGGTCACCAGCTATTTTGACCCTCAATTTGTTATTTTAACACTAACACTCTGAACAGCAATTTGGTGGTTGTCGTTCTTCCTAGTCTACAACCCTTGTTGTACAGAGACATTTTTTAGCGCTACACTGTTACACATTTATATGTCTCCAAACCTGAACCCTATTGAGCATCTGTGGGGCATCCTCAAATGGAAGGTGGAGGAGTGCAAGGTCTCTAACATCCACCATCTCTGTGATGTCTTCATGGAGGAGTGGAAGAGGACTCCAGTGGTAACCTGTAAACCTCTGGTGAACTCCATGCCCAAGAGGGTTAAGGCAGTGCTGGAAAATAATGGTGGCCACACAAAATATTGAAACTTTGGGCCCAATTTGGACATTTTCACTTAGGGGTGTACTCACTTTTGTTGCCATCGGGTTAGACATTAATGGCTGTGTGTTGAGTTATTTTGAGCACATGTACACTCTTATACAAGCTGTACACTCTACTTTACACTGTAGCAAAGTGTAATTTCTTCAGTGTTGTCACATGAAAAGATATTATAAAATATTTACAAAAATGGGAGGGGTGTACTCACTTTTGTGAGATACTGTATATATATCCTATTCCTTTAAAGCATTAAAGCATGTTATACAGCACAGTGCTTGTGCTGTGTCATTTGGCCCCCTGTATCACCTGTAATACCTGGCTGATCCTGTCTGGCTATCCCCCCCCCCCTGTACGCTGACTCCGATATATCAGGGCTGTTGACACTGTTGTCAGCTTACGTGCCTCCGTCATACGCAGCCCTCCTCTGTGTCTCCTGTGTCCTCTCCTCCATCCTCTCCCCCTCCCCTCTCTGTCTATCAGTTCTGTGTCCGTGCTGCCCCCTCCCGCCCTGCTGCTCAAATTACTGTTTCTTTTTAATTTAATCCTGTTTTTTAATGTAATGGCTCCCTGTGACTGTGCTTTATAAAAATAACACTGTATATACCTTGTTTACAGAGCGCTGATCTGCGCTCATTGACCCGTCTCTCTCTTGGCCCGACAGATGCAGTGGGCAGGGCCGCCTCTCTCCTCCTCTTCTCCTCCCCTCCTGACTGACGTCAGCGGGGGGGAACTCCGGCCCCGCCCACTACATCTGTCGGGCCGAGAGAGGAGATAGCCGGCGGGTCAATGAGCACAGTTATAGGGGGGCCATTACATAAAAAAAAAAAACAGAGGATTATGTAAAAATACATTGGTGGGTTAACAATCACTTTAGCTTGAAAAGTTAACTGAAGCAGTTCCCGCCCTCCATCCAGTGCTGTGCTGCGTCCCACTCTCAGCTCGGCTGTGAAGAGGAGAGCGGGAAAATTTGGCTGTGTTCACGATCTCCTCGTCGACTGCCTGCGGTCAACGGTTAGATCGTGATCAACAGCTTACCGACCCTAAATAAGACAGTATACAAAGCACAGCCAACAATCAGGTTATACAATCTATTATATATAGAATTGTATAGTAATCTTAAACATAGGGTCAAATGCATCAAAGTTGATTTGATCGTGCCTATTTATACACTTGCAAAGTCTTATACTAAACGTCTTTAACTAACTTTTCCTGAAACGCGTCGGAATGAGGAGGACACATATCCACACCTCACATGAGTTTATACATTGAGTAATCAGCAGTTATTACTAACTTTTACCAGTCTTGTCACTTCTTAAATGATTAATAAACTGTTTTTTTTTATGTATCTATTCTAGTATCAAATGATTTTCAGTTTCCCTTAAAGTTCCATTACTTGGGGTAGTCCCCTTGTTCCTCTAACTGTTTTTGGGATGTTGGCAACAACTAAGGGGTTTTCTCTGGTGGATTTACTAATTAACATAAAATATTAAGAAAAAAATAAAAATAAGAAAAGTATTTTTCTTAGTTTTCTTTTTTCCTTTCAGCAGCTTAGTAGTTGCCTCTGTTTTAACCATAGTCTTTTCACTAAAATGTCATTTTAGTTTTAGTCATCTGCAATGTTTTAGATTTAATCGTATATTAGTTGACTAAAATAGTGTTAATTGCGTCACTGGAAATATTTTTATTGACAAAATTAACACTGGAGGGCAGCACCAGTTTGGGGGATAGGGTAAGTAACAATGCCCATTCCTGCACTTCCTAGACATAATGAACATTTACATTAGAACTTTTTTGGATCTGGACTATAAGGAGGCCCAAGCCAGACCCATCCTTGTCCTTTCTTGAACTACAGGTGAATCCTACAGAATGTTGAATTAACATATGTGCAATAACCACATTGCAAACTCTGCATTAGGAAGCTTGTTTAAAATTGTGGTGTGTAACCTTGCAACCAATCAGTTACAATTTGATTTGCCGTTTTGATATACTTTTTTTATACTTTTATATGGCCTACATACATTTGATAGGTGATAAGACTTTCTTGTGCTCCAGGAAAGTCTCTTTATGTCCTTCGAAGTCATCTCCTTTAAAGAAACTTATTGTACATTATTTTTTCTAAATATATTTATGAATATTAGCCTAATGATCAATAATAATTAAAAAAAACCCAAGGGGAACGCTGTATCTAGCCCAAAACTGTACACTTCCAAGTAGAAGAAAAATATGTGTGCATATACAAAAAAATTGAAAAACAAAGTAGAGGTTATAAATGAAAGTGTCTGTGGGCTAGTGTACTGAATAAATGAAGTAAATGGATTTATTATTGTAAGATGTATTACATTTATTATGAGCGTGGTTTGTGCAGTGCTGGTGGGAAGAAATGGATATTTATGGAGACACCAAATATTTTGGCAAGCAAAATCTATGTGCATTCCAATTGCATATTTAGTCATATATAACATCCTGATTTAGAAGATTACTTAAATAAAATAAAAATAAAAATAAAAGCCTTGTGGATATGGAAGGAAATATGTTTTAAAACCTAAAGAAATAATAAAATAGAATGTGTGTACCTGTATTGCAGCTAGGCTCACCTAATTGCGCGAATAACGAGGATATTGAAAAATATCGAGATGACTCAGCGGGCAATCATATTTTATATTGGATGAGTTTTCCTGAAGGTAGTACGCGATGTAATTGTACACTAAATCTGTAATGATTTCTCTGTGATAGAATCAAACACTGCAGACATGGATTAAAAGTTGAACAGAACTTGAGCATTCCCTTCTTTTTTATTGTAAAATAAAGCCCCAGAAATTCTTCCTAAACCTCTAATGCCCCATACACACGGTCGGAAATTCCGACCACTTTGTCCAAAACTGGTGTTGCATACACACAGTCGGACAAAGTTGTCGGAAAATCTGATCGTTTGGAGCGTGGTGACGTTCGTTAAGTACGACCGAACTACGTAGAGGCTAGTAGCCAATAGCTTTGGTCTCATAATTTGATCTGAGAATGCGTGGCACTTTGTCCATCGGAATTCTCTACAAATGATCGGAAAAAGTCCCATTTTTTTGTCGGAAAATTTTAGATCCTGCTTCACAATTTTTTTCCGTCGGAATTTCCGAAGGAAAAAGTCAGATAGAGCCCACACACGATCGGATTTTCCGACAATATAATCCGATCAGACTTTTTCCATCAGAATATCCGTCCGTGTTTACGGGGCATAACATGTGCTGAGATACCTACTATGTTTAGTGCAATAGGAATCCAATGGGTACCTGTACATCATAAAAGTGAGTATGTTATGTGTATGCAAATGCACATTGTATGTATTGGTTTTGTGCCTTTTTTGTAATTTGTTTTAATATTTAATTAAAATTGATCTTGTTAAAACTTTTATGTTTTTACTTCCATGATCAGTTAGTTGCCACATTTACCTGAAGACTACAGCTTAACCACTTAAGGACCGGAAGGATTTGCCCCCTTAATGACCAGGCTATTTTTTGCGATATGGCACTGCATCGCTTTAACTGACAATTGCGCGGTCGTGCGACGTTGCACCCAAACAAAATTGATGTCCTTTTTTTCCCCACAAATAGAGCTTTCTTTTGGTGGTATTTGGTCACTTCTGCGTTTTTTTATTTTTTGCGCTAGAAACCAAAAAATTGTGTAAATTTTGAAAAAAAACGAATATATTTTTAACTTTTTGCTATAAAAAATATTCCAATTTTTATTTTTTATTTTTAAAACCATTTCTTTATCAGTTTAGACCAGGGATGTCCAATTAGCGGACCTCCAGCTGTTGCTAAACTACAAGTCTCATCATGCTTCTAGGTGTTATGCTTGTGGCTATCAGAGTCTTGCTATGCCTCATGGGACTTGTAGTTCTGAAACAGCTGGAGGTCCGCTAATTGCATATCCCTGGTTTAGACCAATATGTATTCTTCTACATATTTTTGGTAAAAAAAAAATCACAATAAGCGTATATTAATTGGTTTGCGCAAAAGTTATAGCGTCTACAAAATAGGGGATAGTTTTATGGCATTTTTATTATTTATTTATTTTTTATTAGTAATGGCGGCGGTCTGCATTTTTTAGCAAGACTGCAACATTGCGGCGGACGTATCGGACACTTCTGACACTTTTTTGAGACCAGTGACATTTATACAGGGATCGGAGCTAAAAATAACCACTGATTACTACATAAATGTCACTGGCAGGGAAGGGGTTAACACTAGGGGTGCGATCAAGGGGTTAAGTGTTCCCTAGGGAGGTGTTTCTAACTGTGGGGGGGATGGGACTGACTAGGAGTACAGAGAGATCACTGTTCCTGATCACTAGGAACAGCAGATCTCTCGCTCCTCCCCTGTCAGAACGGGGATCTGTTTGTTTACATACACAGATCACCACTCAGGCTCTCTGTGGCGCGATCGCAGGTGGCCAGCAGACATCATAGCCGGCGGCCACACGCATCGGCTCCGTGCCCCCTATCGCTCTCAAAGCGGCTGACGTACACCTACGGCGATTCGTGTAGCTGTGCCAACCTGCCGCAGTATAATGATGGCGGCTGGTTGGCAAGTGGTTTAAAGGGCTTGTCCCGTGTGTGTTTCCCCGCACTATGTTCAAAACGCACTGGGTGATAAGGGGCATGGACTCCATGCCCACTATCACTCTCGAAGCGGCTGACGTACACCTACGAAGCGGCTGACGGCCACACGCATCGTCTCCGCACCCACTATCGCTCTCAAAGTGGCTGACGTACACCTACGCCAATTCGTGCAGCTGTGCCAACCTGTCGTAGTATAATGACGGCGGCTGGTTGGCAAGCAGTTAAAAGGGCTTGTTCCGTGTGTGTTTCCTCGCACTATGTTCAAAACGCACTTGTTGTGAGATCTGATGCGGGTGTTAATATACTCCTAACAACACCCAAAACACGGATTGCAAACGCAGTGCGCTTGCCTGCACTGGATTGTATGATGCTGCAGCACCCTGTGATTTGGTGCGGTGCGTTTTGGAAACGTAGTGCGTGCACTGCTGTTTTTGTGATATCAGCCCCATTCAAATGAATGGACTGAAAATCACACTGCACTGAATCACACAGGAATGCAGTCCGCAGAATTACAAATACTGTGATAAAACGGTAACATGTATGTAGACAGCGTGTTCAGCTGTTTGTTTTTAGTTACACTTCAATTAGATCTCATAAAGTATCAAACGCCTCTAAAATAGACATTTCTACAAATGGAATTTAGATGTAATTTCTATTTCCAACTCACTATATCTATAAATAGTAGATAGAGCAACTTTGGGTCTGGTTCCAATGAAAGATTTAGCATGGCAGGTGATGCTTATTGGGCAGCGTGTTGATGAGCCGATATATGACAGTTTTATTCATCTCTCTTATGAGTGAGACGGTCATAACATGTAGATCAGGACTGCAGCAGAATCCAGCGGTCAAAATATTGGAAGTACATCCTTCTGAGTGCTGAAATGTGAATGACATCTCCAGTCACTGAACAGCTCCAAATCACTATTTCATTTTCATGTCTTAAATACAAAATAATCATTTTAATCCAGAGAGTGCTAGAAATGGTATCTAATAGGGAGCTTTTGGGAATATTTAACCTCCCTGGCGGTATGATTATTTTTGATGCTGAAAGCGGTACAATTATTTTGCATGGAAATTTGGTGTTTTATATTGTAGGCCTGTAATTCTTAGGAATAACACACTAAGGCCCCTTTCACACTGGGGCGGTGAGCCGCGGTGACGGTAAAGCAGCGCTATATTTAGCGCTGCTTTACCGTCGTTTTCACCGCGGTTTTCGGCCGCTCGCGGTGCGGTTTTACCCCCCGCGAGCGGCCGAAAAAAGGGTTAAACACCCCCCGCAGAGCGCCGCCGTAGCCGCGGTATTACCGCGGTAACCGCGGTATTGCCGCGGTTTTACGGCGGTCTCCCATTGTAATCAATGGGAAGGAGCGGTATAGGAGCGGTGAACACACCGCTCCTTTCCCGCTCCAAAGATGCTGCTAGCAGGACTTTTTTATACCGTCCTGCTAGCGCACCGCTCCAGTGTGAAAGCCCGCCGGCTTTCACACTGGAGTGAATGGGGCCGGATTTTTTCATGCGGTGAACAGGCGCTATTTTTAGCGCCGCACCGCATGAAAAACGCCCCAGTGTGAAAGGGGCCTTAAATCTGTCCAAACAAGAGTCTAGTAGACATCCCAGGTATGATAAAGTTTGAAACACAAAATCATAAATTATAATATAATAAATAACTATAAATAATAACAAATAATAATATAATAATAATAAAAATGATTCAATAATGTAATCAAATCAAAAACAGACATTTGCTCAGTTGCAGAAATGTCGCTGTCATTACTTTCAGTGTTTGATGACGGATTTCCCCACAAATCACTATCACTCAATTCTGCAAGTGATTCTAATTTATTATCGCTGTTTTCTAGCTGGTCTAAAATTGCTTTTTGGTTGCTATGGACGATCTCCAGTTTCCAGTTTCCAAGAACAGTATATATAATATAAAACTGCATGCAGGGCACTGGACAGACCACTAGGGACAAAAGGGAAGTGAAATAAATTGATACAGTAATGTAATCTGCAAGATTACAGTGTACTGTATGCATTATGCGTTTTTCACTTTTTGAATTTGGTGCCGTTCTCTGTCCCCGTGCGTCGTAACGCTCGCAGGGAACGAAGCTCGGCACAGTGATAGATCCGGCAGATGACAGAGCCCGCAGACACAGCGGAGAGACATCGCAGGATCCTGGGGACAAGGTAAGTAACTTTGCCTGGATCCTGCGATGTGATCCCGAGTGTGGCTCGGGGTTACCGCTTTTGGTACTGAAAATCTACCCCGAGCCACACTTAGGAATACCGCTAGGAAGGGTAATGTGAGGATCCAGTGCCCATAATCCGTTTTTACTTCTGCCCCCTTACCCCACTATTCAGAATACTTTATTAATCCCAAAGAGAAATGATTGCAACACATTCCACACTCAACAAAGACAACACAAGATTACAACAATGAACAGAACAAGACACAGAACGTGAAAGAGATGACATCAATTTTAGGCTAACCTAGCGGACCGAGATTTAGTCCCCATTCACACTGGTGCGACTTGTCAGTTTCGAATCACATGACAAGTCGGACCCCTACAGTCGGCATCAGAACTGTTCAAATCGGTGTGACTCCGACTTTGAAACAAAAGGTTCCCGCACAATTTTTTTGCGATTTTTAGGAGCAACTTGCATAGACATCTGTGCATGAAGTCACACAGAGGTCAAGAAAATTGCACCAGAAATCACTCTGACCTTCAAGTGAAGTAGCACGATTTCAAAGTCGCATTTAGTGTGAATGGAGCTTAGTAATTATTTCATACTCCAACTTCTTTCTGGGCCTTTCCTGTTTTTTTAGAACCTCAGTACCTGTAACTAACTCTCCATTTACAGTGGAATGGCTATAACCACCATGAACATTTTGGATTCTCCATCATTTTCTGTGGAAATGCAGTGAAAATGCTAACCTGTACAAGGGCAAATCTTCTTTGTGGGGACGCAGACATGAATAAAATCCTCTCTGAGAATCTAACCTTCTAACCCCACTATACAGTGCTAAAAAAAATGACTAGAGATAGACTTTAATGAGACGTACATGGGACTTTAAACATACTGTGACTTGCATTGTGGTGCACTGCAAAGCACAGAAACATTCACTATTAGGACTCCTGCCTTTACACGCACATGAACTTTAATGGCATCCCAGTCTTAGTTCATAGGGTTGAATATTGAGTTTTCCCACCCTTTACAGCTATAACAGCTTCAACTCTTCTCAGGAAGGCTGTCCACAAGGTTTAGTAATGTGTCTATGGGAATGTTTGACCATTCTTCCAGAAGTACATTTGTGAGTTCAGGCACTGATGTTGTACAAGAAGGCCTGGCCTGCAGTCTGCGCTCTAATTCATCCCAAAGGTGTTCTATCGGGTTGAGGTCAGGACTCTGTGCAGGCCAGTCAATTTCCTCCACCCCAAACTCGCTCATTCATGTTTATGGACCTTGCTTTGTGCACTGGTGTGCAGTCATGTTGGAACAGGAAGGGGCCATCCCCAAACGGTTCCCACAAAGTTGGGAGAATAAAATTGTCCAAAATGTCTTGGTATGCTGACGCCTTAAGAGTTCCCTTCACTGGAAATAAGGGGTCAAACACAACCAAATGATTTGGACCAGTGCACAAAGCAAGGTCCATAAAGACATGGATCAGTGAGTTTGGGGTGGAGGAACTTGACTGGCCTGCACAGATTCCTAAACTCAACCCGATAGAACACCTTTGGGATGAATTAGAGTGGAGACTGCGAGCCAGGCCTTCTTCTACAACATCAGTGCCTGACCTCACAAATGCAATTTGGGAAGAATGGTCAAACATTCCCATAGACACAATCCTAAACCTTATGGACAGCCTTCCCAGAAGAATTGAAGCTGTTATAGCTGCAAAGGGTGGGCCAACTCAATATTGAACCCTACAGACTAAGGCCCCGTACACATGGTCGGATTTTCCGACGGAAAATGTCCTATCGGACAATGTTGTTGGAAATTCCGACCGTGTGTAGGCTCCATCGGACTTTTTCCGTCGGATTTTCTGACGGACAAAGTTTTATCTCCTGCTCTCAAATTTTCCGACAACAAAGTCCTATCAGACTTTTTCCGCTCGTGTGTAGCGAATTCCGACGGACAAAGTGCCACGCATGCTCAGATCACATTATAAGACCAAATCTATTGGCTACTAGCCTCTACGTAGTCCCGTCGTAGGCAACAAACGTCACCACGTTCAGAATGATTGGATTTTCCGACAACTTTGTCCAACCGTGTGTATACAACACCAGTGTCGGACAAAATCCATCGGAAAAAATCAGATGGATTTTGTGGTCGGATTTTCCAACCGTGTGTACGGGGCATAAGACTGGGATGCCATTAAAGTTCATGTGCATGTAAAGGCAGGTGTCCCAATACTTTTGATAATATATGGTATAATCTGTTGGTTTGAATTGCCCTGAAAAAAAATTGCACAGGAACTACTTTATTTATGTGTTGAGGTGTGCTGACACTGTATAATGCAATGAGTCTAAACACACAAAAATGTGTCCGTTGCGATGTGTGAAAGAACCCGAATACCTATACAACAGCAAGGTTTGTGTTCTTGTTCCAATCCTCTAAAATAATTTGCAGCATAAACAGACCCTCCAATGTGACTCACTCCGGTACAAAACGATCGGCATCTCTTGCTGTGTTGCTGATGACACTCACCTGACATCTCAACAAACCCTTCACAAGATTTGCCTGACTTGTAATCAGAAGGGAAGAATGATGATCAGAATGTTTTCCACTTCCCGTGGTGGGTCATGCTGGAGGGTCTGATGAAAATTATTACAGAACCACAGGTGCATTTTAGAATCTTACCATCCATAGCATAACAAGATGAAAATACAATCTACCTGTAAGCACTGGAAATGTGCGCAGTTTATAACGTCCTTTTACCAGCCTTGTTTAATTACCTGGGGTTATCTCAGACAGCTGCCAGGCAAGCACTCCATCCCAGGAGCAAGCAGCAGACTGATTGCACACCTGTGCTCTCTCTAATAGCCGATACTGGAGGAGGCAGCTCTATGAAAAGAGAGGAACCGTCTATGAAAAGAGAGGAACCGTCTATGAAAAGAGAGGAACCGTCTATGAAAAGAAAGGAACCGTCTATGAAAAGAGAGGAACCGTCTATGAAAAGAGGAACCGTCTATGAAAAGAGGAACCGTCTATGAAAAGAGAGGAACCGTCTATGAAAAGAGAGGAACCGTCTATGAAAAGAGAGGAACCGTCTATGAAAAGAGGAACCGTCTATGAAAAGAGGAACCGTCTATGAAAAGAGGAACCGTCTATGAAAAGAGAGGAACCGTCTATGAAAAGAGGAACTGTCTATGAAAAGAGAGGAACCGTCTATGAAAGGAGAGGAACCGACTATGAAAAGAGAGGAACCGTCTACGGACTGGAAAAATGAAAGACGAGCTGACCACTATAATTATAGGAAAAACATACACAACTCTCTTTGCTCCAGGCATATTCAAAGTCCAGAATAATGCTGGCCATACACTAGACGAAAAATGGGACGAAAATCAGTCATTTAGACACTTTGTTCATATTTTCAGCAAGTTAATGGCCACAAATCATTAATCGGTTGTGACGTATTTGTGGCAAAAAAACAGAACGGCAAGTTTAGAAAACTTCTGCCGTACGAACGATAAATTGCAAGGTTAATGCGTTATTCGTCCATGAAAAAGCAATTGGTTGCCACTGCGCATGGGTGAAAAATATTTAAAGTGGTGTTTCCCCCAAAATTACAAGTTTTAACCTATGTGCAGCAAATGAGCTAATAAAAATTAATTGGATAAAAAAAAAAATTTCACTTACCTATTTCCCCCTGTTGCTAGGTGGTCCCACGAAATCTGCCTCTTCCATAGCCTAGGCTAAACACGTCACTTCCCCTTGGCGCAGTCAGTCATCTGGGACACATGACAGGTCCCAGATGACTGCGGCGTATCACGACGTGCGGCACCGCTCGCGCATGCGCAGTGGGTGCCCGACTGTGAAGCCACAGCCGGGTGCCCACAGTAAGGATGCCGGCGCTGCGAGCGGAGCAGGGAACGAGGGGGGGTTTCGTTCCCCCGCATCGCTGGACCCTGGGACAGGTAAGTGTCCGATTCTTAAAAGTCAGCAGCTGCAGTATTTGTAGCTGCTGACTTTTAAAAAAAAATTTTAAGGGGCACCCCACTTTAACCTGGAAGGTAAATATTCATGCCAAAGAACGTTCACGTCAAAAGGTCACCCAAATAGTACACACCATCAACTATATAGCCTGCAACCTCGTTAATCGTGATATACCTATATATCATGTAAAAAAACTAGCACAACAGACCAAATATGCAATATTAAAACTTTATTGCAATTGTTATTTTTTTGATAAAGTAAAGAAATAGTTTTACAAACTATCAGTGAAGGAAAAACATTACCTGTTTGTAAAACTTTGAAAAAACATTTTTTTTTTTCAAACTTTTCAGGCTTTTTTTGTTTGTTTAGCAAAAAATAAATACCGTATTTATCGGCGTATAACACGCGCGCCGGCGTATAACATGCACCCCAAGTTTAGGAGGGAATTTTAAGGAAAAAAACTTACATTTAAATGCCCATCAATGCAGCCTTATCAGTGTCCATCTGCAGCCTTGTCCAGTGTCATTGCAGCCTTGTCCGGTGTCATTGCAGCCTTGCCCGGTGTCAGTGTAGCCTTGTCATTGCAGCCTTGTCCAGTGTCATTGCAGCCTTGTCAGTGTCATTTGCAGCCTTGTCATTGCAGCCTTGTCAGTGTCATTGCAGCCTTGTCAGTGTCATTTGCAGCCTTGTCATTGCAGCCTTGTCAGTGTCATTTGCAGCCTTGTCATTGCAGCCTTGTCAGTGTCAGTGTAGCCTTGTCATTGCAGCCTTGTCCGGTGTCATTGCAGCCTTGTCCGGTGTCAGTGTAGCCTTGTCATTGCAGCCTTGTCCAGTGTCATTGCAGCCTTGTCAGTGTCATTGCCTGCTTGTCAGTGTCATTTGCAGCCTTGTCATTGCAGCCTTGTCAGTGTCAGTGTAGCCTTGTCATTGCAGCCTTGCCCCAGTGTCATTTGCAGATTTGTCAGTGTAGCCTTGCTCCAGTGTCATTGCTCCAGTGTCATTGCAACTTTCCAGTTTAAAAATAGTGACGCCGAGATACAGAGCCGGATGTCCTGTGTTCTCCTCTCGTAGTCCTGTCCTATGATGGACATAACACACAGGTCCAATGGTGGGATTGGGCATGACTGTGAGCAGAGCCGAGAGTAGCCAAGATCATAGCCGAGTGTACTCGGCTAGACTCGGCACCGCTCACAGTCACGCCCAGTCCCTGTGTTATGTCCATCATAGGGCGGGACTGGTCATGACTGTGAGCGGAGCCGAGTCTAGCCGAGTACACTCAGCTATGATCTCGGCGGCTCGCTCCTCCACTCACAATCAGCGGGGGATCAGTAGGGGGTCGGCGTATAACCCGCACCCACGATTTTCCCCTGATTTTAAGGGGAAATAAGTGTGTGTTATACGCTGATAAATACGGTAACCCAGTGGTGATTAAATACCACCAAAAAAAAGTTCTATTTGCGTGAAAAAAAATATCAAAATTGTATTTAGGTATAGTGTTGCATGACTGCTATTGGCATTCAAATGTGACAGAGCTTAAAGCTGAAAATTGGCCTGGGCAGGAAGGGGGTGAAAGTGCCCAGTAGGAAAGTGGTTAAAGTGGAACTCTGGTCTGGCCACAAATTTAATAGTAACATCCCACCCTGGGGCTTTACTACAGTGTATTGCTAAAATCAGACCTTTGACTGGAAAACAAAATCCACTGTAATTCTCTCCCTTCATCCAGCCTAAATTGCAGCTTTTTCTTTTTTTGTGTTTTGCCAATACCCTTTCTCACTTCCTCAACTTTCGTCTGGGTGAGGATGATGTCGCCTATGTCCACCCACAGCCTCCTGGAATAAGAAGGCTACATGAACAGTCTTCCCGTGCCCCTCGATCTCAAGTATACATAGCGGGGAGCTGGTGTTGAATCATTGGGAAGGGACAGTTGGCTCCCGATGACAAGATGGGGTGCTGATGATTTCCCACCCTGCATACATGCCCAATATCAGAGACTTGCTATGTAGTGAATCCAGAATCTGGCCAACGGTCCTAGAGCTAGCACCATTACAACCAGGTTAGCAATGGAAGTTCTCACACATCTGTCTTTGCAAGTTCACTTTAGGCAGACCTTTCGCCTAGGGAATTTGGTCTGATATGACTGTTATGAATGCCCTTTCTATAATACTGGTCTGTCAACCAATTCAGCTGTTTGCATAATGAAAAGGGCTACAGCATCTTCTGCAAAGGTTTATTGCTAACCTGGGCAAGAATATCCTGCAAGTCTCAACCATTAGATGTCTGGTGTGCTGCATTCCATAGTGTGAAAAGATGGCCCAATGAGCAGAGTTAAAATGTAATTACAAGTAGACATAACTTACTAGATACATGGCATCTCCATTGTGGACCCAGACAGAGTCTCACCAACAGGACATTAGGTACAAAGAACTTCACTCCTGATAATCTCTCTGCCTTTATGATTAAAATTCCCTTCCAGCAAACTATTCACAAGAGCTTTAACTGCGATCAAAAGATTGTAAACGGAATGACAAAGAGATGCTCATGACCAGCGCCACATAATTCTCAGAACTACAGTTTATATGAATGAAACACAATCTATGAATGGAGAGTAGGCAGATGAATGAAAGGTCTGCCCTTTCCATTCATAGATCACATTTCATTTGTAGAAGCCGTAGAATGGCATCTATGAATGGAGGAGATGGGCAGGCATAGTCCAGCACTCTTCATGAGTGCCTATCACAGTTCTGTCGGCTCCATTAACCCTGAGGGTAGGGTTGGGAGGGAATCAAGAGTAAATTTAGGCTTTAAAAATTCAGCTGTGAACAAATGTTAAGGTAGGACACAGAGTAGGACTGGTGATGCCCTGTACACACGACCGGTTTTCCCGTCAAAATAAACTCTCAAGCTGTCTTGCATACACATGGTCACACCAAATTCCGACCTTCAAGAACGCGGTAACGTACAACAAGTACTATAAAAAGGAAGTTCATTAGCCACTGCGCCACCCTTTGGGCTCCTGCTAATCTCGTGTTTATCTCTTAGTTGGTGAGAGACGATTTGCGATTTTCAGACTTTTTACTGCTGTTCCGTTTGTGATAATTTTTCAATAATCCAAAAAAAAGGAGATCTTGATGAAATAAAAAAAAGATGACTATAAAAAATAATTCTAAACATTATTATGGAGATCTGGCTTTTAAAAAATAAAAGATTATTCATGAGATCACGAGAAATAATTAAGAAATAAGTTTGTCAGAACTCTGTGTAAATATCAGCAGCAAAACAACTTAATTCTTCTAGCATTATAAAGCACAAAAGAATGTGCTGCATTAAAAGATCACAGAATTTGCAGTGTGAAGAATGTGCTATATCCATTACGAATGCTAGTTTTACCAGACCGATCGCTTCCGTCTCGTACTTGCTTCAGAGCATGCGTAATTTTTGGTACATCGGTACAGCATACAGAGCATTTTTTCCAAAATGGAATTTTTTACATCTGAAAAATATAGAACATGTTCTCTATCTAAGTCCGTCTGAATTCTCAACGTAAAAAGTCTGATGGGGCATACACACGGTGGGAATATACGATGAAAAGCTTTCCGACCGTGTGTACGTGGCATAAGAGTCAGGCAATTCTGTGAAGAAAATACCACGTTATGATCACTACTAGATTACGCCGATGATCATAGGAAAAAAACATATGAGACAAAATATGGAGATAATTCATTGCGGTTGGGCAAATTCCTTAAACATTCATCCAGCCATTTATTTTATTTTTTTTATAAATACAGCCCATCATTTTTCAAATGTGTATTTCGTGAACTATTTTTTAACTTGAGATTTCACAGTGTTTTTATGTAAAAAAAATCTTTGGTTCTGCTTTAAATTCTTTTTAAAGTATTAAGTATTTCAGCACCATGGACAGTGCCATAAACCAATAATATGGTGCTGTGATGACTATTCATTTTAGTATGTTTTTGTGTTTTGCATTGCTCTGATAATACTGTTCACACATTTTAATGTATTAAAATGAGAAAATGAGAGAATAAATCCATTTAAAAACCATTTCAGTCTCAGAGCCTTTTCTTCCTTTATCCCAGTCAAGTTAATAACTTTGTCCAGATTAACATATTGCACAGTCTTTTTTTGGGGGGGGGGGGGGGGGGGCTAGAGCATCAATATGGTAGCAGGATAATACATATTTTTAGTTTCTAGGATGTATTAGGAAGGGATATGGAAAAATTAGGAGGAAATAACAATTCCTGCAGTTAATCCTGCTGCAATGTTTTCATTTGTGCAGCCCAAGATAGTAACGGTATATAATTGAGAGTCTTCTGACTAAAAGAATATGACACTTAACTGACAGACTAAACATTATATCACATAATATATCACGATGGTATGATAAAGCTGAAAGTGAAGGTGCACCTTCTAATTTAGGAAAGCTTTTATCCAACTTCAAAGTTACATTGCAAATCAGTGTATTAATTATTAGTGCATAAGATCAAAACAGGCTTGCATGAACAGGAATTAGTATGACGTTGCCATTTTTGTAACTGTAAAATTGCTGAATTACATAAAACATACTTTCTCATCTAGCACAGTTTTATTTATTTTTTTAAAAAATTTTTTCAAGAGGTTACAGAGCTCTATGGAGAGGATAACGTGTGGCTCCCTTGATCTGATCCAGTCTCTCCTCTACAGTGACCGTTTACTTATTATAGTGATTAATGCTATGGGTAAGCAATAGTTCACTGTTGCAGTGATCAGTTACTGGATTAGTTCTTCCATGTCATAAGAACATATTCTCTTTAAAGGGGTTGTAAAGGTTATTTTTTATTTTATAAATAGGTTCCTTTAAAGTGGTTGTATACCCTTACAAACTACTTTGACCCACAGGTAAGCCTAGATTAAGGCTTACCTGTAGGTCCAAGAAATATCTCCTAAACCTACACGGTTTAGGAGATATTTGCCAAAAGACAGGCACCGCTGTCTACGGCGCATGCGCTGAGTGCGCCCCTGTCAACGGCGATATGCCGCGAGTGGCGGCTTCCGTGCGCGGGAGTGACGTCATCGCGGCTCCATCGAATGACAGCGCCGGAGCCGCGAGATTCACCAAGAAGATGGATGCTCCGTACACAAGGGGACATCGGTGACTTCGCTGGCTCCTGTGTCAGGTAAGTGACACATAATGGACTACTATGCATTATGCTTTACCTTTGCCTTACCTTTGCAGGGAAAGAAACAGGAAGTAAACCCATCAGGGTTTACTTCCTCTTTAAGCTAGTGCATTGTTGGCTCACTTGCCTTTTCCTTCAATATCCCTTCTAAACTTTTTTTTTCTTTGTTTTCTTTGTCTGAATTTCTCACTTCCTGTTCCTCCTCAGTAAGCTGTTCAGTAAGCTGTTCTGGCTGACTAAACACCGCTCGGGTGATGGTGTGAAGTTTACTGAGGAGAAACAGGAAGTGAGAAATTCAGACAAAGAAAAAAAAACATTTAGAAGGGAAATTGAAGGAAAAGGTAAGTGAACCAACAATGCACTAGCTTAAAGGAACCTATGTAGAAAATAAAAAACAAACCTTTACAACCCCTTTAAACAAGATGCAGATGTGTTGCACTGTGTAAATTGTGCACTTACTGTTCTGTAGCAGGACTCTGCTCTAGACTGGAAGACACAGGTGCTGGCAATGCTTGTAGCAATGAAGTTTGAGAAAAATCCTGGACAGCCGCACTCCAAAAATTATTTTCGCCATTATTGAGTAAAAAATCAACAATACATGCCACAGCAGAACGAACTGACGCGTTTCACACTACAAACAGTGCTTGATCATATCTTTGAGCTATGATTAAGCACTGTTTGTAGTGTGAAACGCATCAGCTCTGTTCATTCTGCTGTGGCATGTATTGTTGATTTTTTACTCAATAAAGGCGAAAAAAAAATTTGAGTGCGGCTGTCCAGGATTTTTCTCAAACTTCATTTAATCAGACACACAGCGCGGCTCGGCCCCGCCCCCTGCTTTCTGCTTACAGGTTGGACTGACAGCAACAGCCAATGGCTCCTGCTGCTCTAACAGAGTAAAACACAGAAAGAAGATCTGGTGCACAGCAAGTAAAAGTCCAGTAAGCATATATCATCATAAAGAGGGGGGCACTCGGGGTGCAAGGTGATCCATAAAATTCCTGTGCTCATATATAAGTTTAAAAGGCGGCAGTGGGCACCTGCAGCTGCTGTCTTCAGAGCTTGGCCGGCTGTGTAAACCAAGGAAGAAAAGAAGAGGGGGGGGGGGGGAGCGCCAGCTAAGTGTAGTATTGCCAAGGTGTTAAATAAAGATGGATTAAAAACACTCACAAGAGAGCATGCTCATCTGTAAACAGGGTGTGAGTCCGTCCTTTCCATCCTGCAGGACTACTAGTTGGGGTTCCAAACTTCGGGAGCCTGGAGAAACCCCAAAAGTCCATGCCAACCAGCGTGGAAAGCACAAGCCGACATTACCTCACCGGAAGTGCAGAGGAACAGAGTCAATAGCAGGTTATGCGCTTAATGCATCTAGCTCCTTCTACAGGCCTATGGAAGCAATGCTGTAAAAGGGTATTCATAATGTGCAGCGCTCCCTCCTCTTCTTTTCTCCCACTGCTCTAAGCCAAGCCGGTGAGATAGTTCACCGATATGCAACTATTAAAAGTTTTTTTTACCTTAATGCAGAGAATGCATTAAGATAAAAAATAAAATTTCTATAAGGGCATGTGAGATTAAAAACAAATTTGCATGCTAAACATTATCATTACATGTTAGCAGAACCCAGAAAGGCAGCATTGCTCCAAACATTTACTCATCCCCTCCAGCCAACGGTGCTGGCCAAGGTTGCCTGTCCCCAGCTCCATGTACCTTCACTATAGCACTTCTCATATAGATTTTATTCAGCCAAAGCACACTGGAAGTACCCTCTCGAGAACCACCCCTCCAATGTGTTTCACCCTTACAAGCTTAACCATACAGGTGGGGGGTGTTCAAGACAAGGGGTTATTTATGCACAGCATGTAATTAAAATCAGTGATGAGATTCACAATGACAAGTTTCAGCAAAAATAGACAAATACCAAGAGTACACTTGTCATCCCTTACTGGTATTCGACCAAAGTCTCTTAAATCAAACCAGTTATTCATTATTCAAAGACCATAAGTAAATAAAAGCAAAAAAATAAATATATACAGCTGTATGTAAGGAAACATATAAGCTTATGAAAAGAAACACTCGTATATACACTATATTACCAAAAGTATTGTGACACCTGCCTTTACACGCACATGAACTTTAATGGCATTCCAGTCTATATATATATATATATATATATATATATATATATATATATATATATATATATATATATACTATACTTATATACTTATATAAAATAACAGCTTCAACTCTTCTGGGAAGACTGTCGACAAGGTTTAGTAGTGTGTCTATGGGAATGTTTGACCATTCTTCCAGAAGTGCATTTGTGAGGTCAGGCACTGTTGTTGGATGAGAAGGTCTGGCTCGCAGTCCCCTTCCTAATTCATCCCAAAGGTGCTTCTATTGGGTGGAGGTCAGTCAAGTTCTTCCACCCCAAACTCACTCATCACTCATCCATGTCTTTTTTTGGACCTTGCTTTGTGCACTGGTCCAAATCATTTGATAGAGGGACGATTATGGTGTGGGTTTGTTTTTCAGGGGTTGGGTTGGGCCCCTTAGTTCCAGTGAAGGGAACTCTTAAGGTGTCAGCATACCAAGACATTTTGGACAATTTCATGCTCACGCAGAAGAGTTGAAGCTGTTATAGCTGCAAAGGGTGGGCCAACGCAATATTGAACCCTATAGAATAAGAGTGGGATGCCATTAAAATTCATGTGCGTGTACATGTAGGCATCCCAATACTTTTGGTAATATAGTGTACATATATCCAGAGATATGTTTTTGTGGCCCCTAATACAAAAATCTATATGTATATTGCCATGGTTCAGCAATCAAAAACAAATATTCACAAGGAACCCCTCTTTCTTGCTCTCCCCACTCTTTATGCTGATCTTAAACCTGTAGAATTTTGTTAGAATGAGAAAGTATAGAAATAGCCTCTCTGACCATTTGATGGTGCCTTCATGGAGTCGATAAATTTCAAATGAGTTTTGTTCGAGTACTGGGTCATTGTCTCGATTTTCATAGTTTCTGGATTACCTTTGCTAAGTGTATGCGCTTAAAGTGATTGTAAGAGTTTGTTTTTTTTTTGTTTTTTTTAAATAACGAACATGTCATACTTACCTCCACTGTGCAGCTCGTTTGTGGCCCCGTGACATCCTCTTTTGGGGTCCCACGGTGGCTCTCCCCACATCACATAACCCCCTAGGAGAAGCGCTCTCCCGGGGGGTTACCTTGCTGGGCACACTCCCGAGTCCAGCATTCGGCATCCATAGCCGCCGAATGTATGACCCGGCCCCGCCCCCGGTGCCCGTGTCAATGAATTTGATTGACAGCGGCGGGAGCCAATGGCTGTGCTGCTATCAATCTATCCAACCAAAACCGAGAACCCCGGGCAGAGGGACAGCGCATCCCCGCCGGGTCATGTTCCAGGGCTCAGTTAAGTAAATGGGGGGTCTGGGGGGGCCGGTCACTGCCAGGTGTTTTTATTAGACATGTGCGATTCGTTTCGTACGAATTCGTAATTCGTACGAATTTTTCGAAATTCGTACGAATTTACGAATCTGTAGTACGAATTTTTTTTTTACGAATTCCGTACGGAATACGAAATTCCGTTTACGAATTTCGTCGCCGAATGATTCGAATGACTTCGAATTAATTCGAATGAATTCGAATGGATTCGAATGAATTCGAATGACAAAGTGTCATTTTTGCAGGAAAAAATTCCGTTTACGAATTTCAGCTCCAAATTATTCGAATCCAACTACCAATATCAAATTTCAACTAATTCGAACGAAATTATTATAGCAGATATAACGAATGAATTCGAATGACTTCGAATGAATTCGAATGAATTCGAATGATTCGAATGACAAAGTGTCATTTTTGCAGAAAAAAAAAGCTATTTAAAATCACTTGCGGCTATTGCCGGCAAATGAATTGTCGGCTCCATAACACAGAGAACAGTCATTCATTGATATAAAAAAAAAAAAGCGTAGGGGTCCCCCCAAATTCAATAACCAGGCCCTTCAGGTCTGGTATGGATATTAAGGGGGACCCCAGCCAAAAAAAAAATAAAAAATGGCGTGGGGTCCCCCCCCAAATATCCATACCAGACCCTTTATCCGAGCACGCAACCTGGCAGGCCGCAGGAAAAGAGGGGGGGACGAGAGCGCCCCCCTCCCGCCTGAACCGTACCAGGCCACATGCCCTCAACATTGGGAGGGTGCTTTGGGGTCCCCCCCAAAGCACCTTGTCCCCATGTTGATGAGGACAAGGGCCTCTTCCCCACAACCCTGGCCGGTGGTTGTGGGGGTCTGCGGGCGGGGGGCTTATCGGAATCTGGAAGCCCCCTTTAACAAGGGGACCCCCAGATCCCGCCCCCCCCCTGTGTGAAATGGTAAGGGGGTACAAAAGTACCCCTACCATTTCACCAACAAAGTGTCAAAAATGGTAAAAATGACAGGAGACGGTCTTTGACAATTCCTTTATTAAAATCTTCTTTCTTCTTTCTTCATCCTTCGGTTTCTTCATCTTCTCCTTCCGTCATCTTCTTCCATCTTCTTCTTCCTTCGATTCGCTTCTTCTTGCTCCGGTCTTCTCGTCCTTCTCGTCCGGCATCGGCGTCTCTTCTCGCAGGCCGCTCCGCGCAATGGGAGGCTCCCGCTGTGTGAGGCTTCGCTCCGGCTGACAGGTCTTTTATAACGAAGGCACGGGGACGTCATGGGGACTTCCCTATGGCTTTCCCCATTACGTCAGGGGGGGGGCGGGGTCACCAGGTGCGTTATAAAAGACCTGTCAGCCGGAGCGAAGCCTCACAGAGCGGGAGCCTCCCATTGCGAGGAGCGGCCTGCGAGAAGAGACGCCGATGCCGGACGAGAAGGACGAGAAGACCGGAGCAAGAAGAAGGGGGGGCTGGGATCTGGGGGTCCCCTTGTTAAAGGGGGCTTCCAGATTCCCATAAGCCCCCCGCCCGCAGACCCCCACAACCACCGACCAGGGTTGTGGGGAAGAGGCCCTTGTCCTCATCAACATGGGGACAAGGTGCTTTGGGGGTCTCAGACCCCCAAAGCACCCTCCCAATGTTGAGGGCATGTGGCCTGGTACGGTTCAGGCGGGAGGGGGGGCCGCTCTCGTCCCCCCCTCTTTTCCTGCGGCCTGCCAGGTTGCGTGCTCGGATAAGGGTCTGGTATTGATTTTTTTTGGCTAGGGTTCCCCTTAAAATCCATCCCAGACCTCAAGGGTCTGGGATGGATTTTGAGGGGGACCCTACGCCATTTTTTTTTTTTTTTTGGCTGGGGTCCCCCTTAATATCCATCCCAGACCTGAAGGGCCTGGTTATTGAATTTAGGGGGACCCCTACGCTTTTTTTTATCAATGACTTCAATGAATGACTGTTCTCTGTATTACGGATCCGACAATTCATTTGCCGGCAATAGCCGCAAGTGATTTTAAATAGCCTTTTTTTCCTGCAAAAATGACACTGTGCAGGAACAGTTCTCTATATTAGATATACTGAATCTCGAATCATTCGAAGCATTCGTTATATCCGCTATTATAATTTCTTTCATATTAGTTGAAATTAGATATTTGTTAGTTGTTGTATTCGAATTGTTCTCTGTGTATTACGGGAATCGGCAATTAGCCGCGAGTGATCTTAAATAGTTTTTTTTTCCTGCAAAAATGACACATTGTACAGAGAGAGTTCTAAGCACAGGAAACATGCCCCCCTTCATAGGCATACTATAGAGTATATAGTATATAGAAGGGGGCATGTTTCCTGTGTTTAGGACTGTCTCTGTACAATGTGTCATTTTTGCAGGAAAAAAAAAAACTATTTAAAATCACTCGCGGCTATTTGCCGATTCCCGTAATACACAGAGAACAATTAGAATACCACAACTAACAAATATCTAATTTCAACTAATATGAAAGAAATTATAATAGCGGATATAACGAATGCTTCGAATGATTCGAGATTCAGTATATCTAATATAGAGAACTGTTCCTGCACAGTGTCATTTTTGCAGGGAAAAAAGGCTATTTAAAATCACTTGCGGCTATTGCCGGCAAATGAATTGTCGGATCCGTAATAAATATAACAGTCATTCATTGAAGTCATTGATAAAAAAAATGCGAAGGGGTCCCCCCAAATTCAATAACCAGGCCCTTCAGGTCTGGGATGGATATTAAGGGGGACCCCAGCCAAAAAAAAAAAAAAAAATGGCGTAGGGCCCCCCTCAAAATCCATCCCAGACCCTTCAGGTCTGGGATGGATTTTAAGGGGAACCCTAGCCCAAAAAAATGGCGTGGGGTCCCCCATAAAATCCATACCAGACCCTTATCTGAGCACGCAACCTGGCAGGCCGCAGGAAAAGAGGGGGGGGACGAGAGCGGCCCCCCCTCCCGCCTGAACCGTACCAGGCCACATGCCCTCAACATTGGGAGGGTGCTTTGGGGTCCCCCCCAAAGCACCTTGTCCCCATGTTGATGAGGACAAGGGCCTCTTCCCCACAACCCTGGCCGGTGGTTGTGGGGGTCTGCGGGCGGGGGGCTTATCGGAATCTGGAAGCCCCTTTAACAAGGGGACCCCCAGATCCCGCCCCCCCCTGTGTGAAATGGTAAGGGGGTACAAAAGTACCCCTACCATTTCACCAACAAAGTGTCAAAAATGGTAAAAATGACAGGAGACGGTCTTTGACAATTCCTTTATTAAAATCTTCTTTCTTCTTTCTTCATCCTTCGGTTTCTTCATCTTCTCCTTCCGTCATCTTCTTCCATCTTCTTCTTCCTTCGATTCGCTTCTTCTTGCTCCGGTCTTCTCGTCCTTCTCGTCCGGCATCGGCGTCTCTTCTCGCAGGCCGCTCCTCGCAATGGGAGGCTCCCGCTGTGTGAGGCTTCGCTCCGGCTGACAGGTCTTTTATAACGAAGGCACCTGGTGACCCCGCCCCCTCTGACGCACGGGGACGTCATGGGGACTTCCCTATGGCTTTCCCCATTACGTCAGAGGGGGGGCGGGGTCACCAGGTGCCGGAGCAAGAAGACCGGAGCAAGAAGAAGCGAATCGAAGGAAGAAGAAGATGATGGAAGAAGAAGATGGAAGAAGATGGAAGAAGATGACGGAAGGAGAAGATGAAGAAACCGAAGGATGAAGAAAGAAGAAAGAAGATTTTAATAAAGGAATTGTCAAAGACCGTCTCCTGTCATTTTTACCATTTTTGACACTTTTTTGGTGAAATGGTAGGGGTACTTTTGTACCCCCTTACCATTTCACACAGGGGGGGGCGGGATCTGGGGGTCCCCTTGTTAAAGGGGGCTTCCAGATTCCGATAAGCCCCCCGCCCGCAGACCCCCACAACCACCGGCCAGGGTTGTGGGGAAGAGGCCCTTGTCCTCATCAACATGGGGACAAGGTGCTTTGGGGGGGACCCCAAAGCACCCTCCCAATGTTGAGGGCATGTGGCCTGGTACGGTTCAGGCGGGAGGGGGGGCCGCTCTCGTCCCCCCTCCTTTCCTGCGGCCTGCCAGGTTGCGTGCTCGGATAAAGGGTTGGTATGGATTTTGAGGGGGACCCCACGCCATTTTTTTTTTGGCGGGGTTCCCCTTAAAATCCATCCCAGACCTCAAGGGTCTGGTATGGATATTTGGGGGGGACCCCACGCCATTTTTTTTTTGGCTGGGGTCCCCCTTAATATCCATCCCAGACTTGAAGGGCCTGGTTATTGAATTGGGGGGGACCCCCACGCTTTTTTTTTTTTTAATCGATGAATGACTGTTCTCTCTGTTACGTAGCCGACTTTTTATTAGCCGCAAGTGTTTTTAAATAGCTTTTTTTCCTGCAAAAATGACACTTTGTGCAGGAACAGTTCTCTATATTAGATATACTGAATCTCGAATTCATTCAAAGCATTCAAAGCATTCATTATATGCGCTATTATAATTTCTTTCATATTAGTTGAACTTCGATATTTGTAGTTGGATTTACTAACGATTCGTAACTATTCGTAACGATTCGTAACGATTCGTAACTTGAAATTGAAATTCGATATTTGTAGTTGGATTCGAATTGTTCTCTGTGTTATGAGAACCGACAATTCATTAGCCGCGTTAACGATTCGTAACGATTCATAATGATTCGTAACGATTTTTGTAACGATTCGTAACTTTACTAACGATTCGTAAAAAAAATTACGATTCGTCCGAATTTCGTATTTCGTACGAATTCGAACGGAATTTCGTACACGAATTACGAATTACAAATTTTTTTATATACGAAATGGGACAAAACGAAACAAAACAAATTTTTTGACAGTTCCCATTTCTAGTTTTTATTACCTTAATGCATAGGATACATTAAGGTGAAAAAAACACGAAGGATTACAACCCCTTTAAGGCTAGTTGTGATTTTTATCAGCCATCAGCAGATTCAACGATTAGAAATTTGTTCATTCCTAATTGGCATAACTTTGTTTATGTAATTTTTTCTTACTTTCAGCTTGCTGTAGTTGATTGTTAAATCATCCTCTTTAACGCTTAGATAATCAAACAAATGATCTAAAAAATACAATTTACTAATAAAATTATACAGATGTATGTTCCCCATCAAACCAACAACATATTAATTTCCATAAAAGATCAATAATCTAGGATCCTAAATAAAAGAATAAATAAGTGGATTATTTAAAAGAGTGTGGACAACTACAACAAAAGATCAGCCAAAGTAAAAGCATGAAAAACAGCAACGGGGTAGATTTACTAAAACTGGAGAGAGCAAAATATTGTGCAGCTCTGCATAGAAACCAATCAACTCTTATTTTTTTTGTCAAAGCTTAAGGCTCAATGCACACTGGAGCTCATAAACGGCCGTTCTGAACGTCGGATTGCTGGCAGGAAAACGCTGCTTTAAAAATTCGATTTTATCAGCATTTTGCATTGCCGTTAATGCACATTTAGCGGTGCTAGCTTTTAGCCGCGTTTCTCTGCCTCTATTCAAATTCAATGGTTCCCTATGGGAGCCCATTAATTTGAATAGAAGTTGCACCAGAAGTCGGATCATCATGATCCGATTTGTGGTGCATCTTGTGTGCTGAGGATGAAGTGGAACCCCCGTCAAAATGGAAAAAAAAAATAGGCATTGGGGTTCTCCCCTCGGATTATACCAGACCCCTCAGTCTGGTATGGATTTTAAGGGGAACCCCCTTCACCAAAAAAGCGGCGTGGGGGTCCCCCAAAATCCATATCAAACCCTTATCCGAGCACGCAGCCCGGCCAGTCAGGAAAGGGGATGGGGACAAGCGAGCGCCCCCCCCCCCTCCTGAACCATACTAGGCTGCATGCCCTTAACATGGGGGTAGGTTCTTCGGAGCAGGGGGGGCACTGCGCCCCGCCACCCCAAGGCACCTTGTCCCCATGTTGATGAGGACAAGGCCCTCTTCCCGACAACCATGGCCGTTGGTTGTCGGGGTCTGCGGGCGAGGGGCTCATCGGAATTTGGGAGCCCACTTTAATAAGGGGGCCCCCAGATCCCGGCCCCCCACCCTATGTGAATGAGTATGGGGTACATCGTACCCCTACCCATTCACCTGGAAAAAGTGTCAAAAATAAAACACTACACAGGTTTTTTAAGTAATTTATCAAGCAGCTCCGGGGGTCTCTTCTAACTTTAGGGGTCTGTTCCGACTTCTCCGCTCTCTCTTCGGTTCTTCTCCCGCTGTCTTCTGCCGGGCTCCTCCGCTATCTTCTGCTCTTTTGCCCGCTCTTTTGCTAGCATTGGCCCGTTCTTCTCCATCGTCTTCTTCCCTCTGCTCTTCTTCCGATGTTGACACAACGCTCTCTCCCGCTGTAATGCCGGGTGCGCCGTGCGCAACGACTTATATTGGCACTGGGCATGGTCACCGGGTGATGTCATCTGGTAACCCTGCCCCCTTATGACGTCACCGTCCCATCCTGAAGTTAGAAGCTGATTAGCTACCATGCACAGCTGCACCAGATTTTGCACTCTCCTGTTTTAGTAAATCAATCTCAATGTGTATATTAAAGTAGCAAATACCACCATGTGGAGATGAAAAGAACAAGGGAAAAGCTCCAGTTTTAGTAAATAAACCCCTCAGCTGGCTGTACAGAATAACAAATTCTTTGGTGAGTAAATCAGAGAACATATACTGTATGTATTCCAGCTGGGTTCATTTTTGCCAGACTTATTATTTGGGTATGTCATTCTCTGCTTTTCTTATTCAAAGCATTAGCCTAGGGGTGCAATAATATTTCTCAAATTTGAAATTAAATAGAGATAAATTTCTAATTCAATAAAGATGGTTAATGCTTAATGAATATTTATTCAAATTAAACTTTACAGGAGTGTTAATGATAAGAATTTGTATCTGAGACTGGTGTGCGTTAAAAACTTTGCCACATTCATCCATACATTAACATGCAAACTTTGCACATTGTTTTTATTAATATATTTTTATTAAGGATTTTTTTTAAAAGGGAGAAAGGAAAAGAACAGGCCTTAAATGTACAATAGAGATCATAGGTACCCTAAGTATTTTTAGTAACAAGTTTATGGCATACATTGCCATAATTGCAAATATACATTAAAAAATTTTAAACTAAAAACCATAGTTAAATGTAAAGAAAGAAAGAAAGAAAAAAAGAAAAAATCGGCCGGTCAACAAGGTGTCCAATACTATATAAAAAGATAAGGATTTTGAGGTCAGGTAGAGAAATTCTAAGATAGTAGGGTTGCAAAATTTTGAGTTTTTTTAATAAAAGTCAGAAACCTTGCACATTTTACAACAGCGATTTACAACCAACAAGTCATACTCAGGACACACTAGTCTCCATTCTCAAAAGTGTAACACATGCACCCTTTTTATTTTTGTGTGTTATTTCCTCCTTTTGCAGTTGAGCAATAGATCATTTGGTACAAAAAATGTATTACCGTATATACTCGAGTATAAGCCGAGTTTTCCACGGGGCCACTTGGGGCTAGGAACCCCAAATTTGGATATGTTGTAGTGTTGGTTCCACTGGATTTGCACACAATTTGGGTTCCTAGCACCAAGTGGCCCCGAGATACGGGGCCGCAAAGTCGGGTTGGAAAATGTCATTTTTTTGCTGCAGAAAAGTGCTTGACAATTTTCCGACCCGACTTTGGGGCCTTGTATCTCGGGGCCACTTGGTGCTAGGAACCCGAAATTTGGTGTGCAAACCCAGTGGATCCAACATTACATATATATCTATATTTGGGGTTCCTAGCACCAAGTGGCCCCGAGAGCACCAAGTGGCCACCAAGAGGGCCCCAAAGTCGGTCAATTGTGTCCATCTGCAGCAATGTCATTTCGGGACCCCAATTTTGGCTGCCGTTAGGGGGCATCTAGGAACCCTTAACTACTAAGTTTGAAGTTCAGGGCACCTATGGCTGCAAATGGGCACAGTGAGGCATGCAAATGGGCACAGTGAGGCTGCAAATGGGCATTGTTGACCCTCTTTTCTCGAATCAATACGTTTTCACAGTTTTTTGTGGTAAAATTAGGTGCCTCGGCTCATATTTGGGTCGGCTTATACTGGAGTATATACGGTACTACATGGATTAGCGAAATATATTGCATGCACATTACTGTAGTGACAGCCGCAGTAATTTGACTGTAAAACATGGATTCAATATCCTTTCTTGGATTTAGGGAGCGCTACACATGCCCAAAAAAACTTCTTTTAAAAATGGAGTGTGTGGTACGCCCTGCTCTTCCTCCTGTCCCACAGCCTCCTGGCTGCTGTGTAAATTGACACTTATGGTGTCACGGTCGGAATTTCCAACAACAAATGTTCGATGGGAGCTTGTTGTCAATACCGGCCGTGTGTAGGTTCCATCGGACATTTTCCCTTGGAATTTCTGACAAACAAAATTTGAGCTCTGGATCTCAAATTTTCCGACAACAATATCCGTTGTCGGAAATTCTGATCATGTGTACACAATTCCGACGCACAAAATTCCACGCATGCTCGGAATCAAGCCACACTGGCTATTGAACTTTAATTTTTCTCGGCTCGACGTATGTCACCGCGTTCTTGATGTTCAGAATTTCTGACAACATTTGTGTGACCGTGTGTATGCAAGACAAGTTTGAGCCAACATCTGTCGGAAAAAAAACATTGATTTTGTTGTCGGAATGTGCGATTGTGTGTACACAGCATTAGGCTCTGTTCTGTACATAAAGGCGCATGACATGTTGCAGCCCATTGTTTTCAATGGCACCCATTCATTAGACATGTGCGCCGTCAATATATTTGTTTAGTTTCGTTCCGTTACGTTTCCTATTAGCCGTTAATTCGTATTTCGTAATTTGTGTCCGAAATTCAATTTGGATTCGTACGAAAAACGAATTTTCGTTAGGTTCGTTAACTTTTCGTAACACTTACGAACGTTCGTTATGATAAATTTAAAAAGAAAAAATACCTTTCTCAATATGGCAGTCGTCTGACTCATTATGAGGACCTCCCACCATCCCTGTGCTGTGCTGACTTCCTGGGTTTGTACCCCTGCTGTGCTCATTATGAGGGGGTCCCACCATCCCTGTGCTGTGCTGACTTCCTGGGTTTGTACCCCTGCTGTGCTCATTATGAGGGGGTCCCACCATCCCAGTGCTGTGCTGACTTCCTGGGTTTTTAACTTCATCATAACGAATAATCATAATATTTTGTATAAAATTCGGAAGCATAGGAGTGCGCATGCGCGGCGCCCTGTGATGGCCGCTCAACACAGGGCTCCACACCGATTCGGTCCTCTTAGTGCCCCACAGCGCACCGCCGACATACAGCACTTATAGACCGGGACCGGAGGTACCCAGGACCAATTGGGCCAATTATTCAGGTCGGGGGGAGCGGCAGAATCATTACCAGACCCACGGCTTCTGTGTTACTGAGGCGGCCGAATTACACAAGATGGCGGCGGAGCGGCCGCCTCATGATGTAATCCCCAGCCACAATGGATCCTCTCCTTGGCATGATGGACATGTTACTGAGGTATGCAGGGGGGTCCCCTCACCATCAGCCTGCAGTGGGCCACTTTCCCCAGCCTCCACAATCTCCATGCTTGACCAGACACTGGAGGAAATGCAAAGGCTCTCTCCCTCAGGAGCTCCCACACATAGCCATTTTACCCCTCACCCTGCAGCAGCCCTGAATGTCACCCAGCTCCCATTACCTCATCTGGACATGTCCCTCATGTTTTCAAAGTTTGCTAAAATGCTTGATAGAGGCTTAGCTCACACAGCTTACAAGATTACCAATGATATAAAGGCTGATCTTCAGCTGATGGGATCACGTATTGATAGTGTTGAAAATAAATTGGATGCCACGATCGATCGAGTGAACCAAAATTCTGATCGATTTCAGGAGCTACACGATCAATTAGAAGGGGCAATGGCTAAAATTGACGATTTTGAAAATAGGTCCAGAAGGCTCAATTTCAGGGTCAGAGGCCTGCCTGAATCCATAACAGACATTCCAGACGCAGTTCACTCCCTTATCAAATCTCTCATCCCTGATATCAGGGCTCACAGGCTAGAGCTGGATCACGCTCATAGAGCATTGGGGCCCCCACGCCAAGATGGCCTTCCCCGTGACATAGTGGTCAAACCGCACTACTACAGTGTTAAGGAGGAAATCATGCGGAGGGCCCGGACAACACCGCAGATACAACTACAGGGTCACCCGATACAAATCTACGCAGACATCTCGCCCTTCACTATACAGAAGAGAAGGTCCCTTAAACCATTGCTGGCGATCCTGACGCAAAAGAACATCAAATATTGGTGGCTATTTCCCTTCAGCCTGAAATTTGATTACAAAGGCAAACCGTATAAATTCTCATCTTTTCCTGACGGGGAATTACTGCTCCGCAAACTGGGACTAATCCCCACGGATCCTCCATCCCCTATGCAGGCGTCCTCATCCGGAATGTCTAAACGCCCACCACCTTCAAGCCCTCTCACTTCCCTCTGGAATACACCCAGGAACAAGAAAGCTAAAGAAGGACTACCTCCGTGATTCTGATGGGACTCTCTCATTTTTTTTTTCTCTATTCCTGACTCATTCCTCAATGTGTCGGGACCTCTGCTGACCCCCTGACGTTTTTATTCATGTTTTTTTTTTTTTTTGGCAGGCCTATTTGCTCTATGTAGGATGTTACAGTTTATCATTGGTCTTGGTCTCTTGACTTTTACGAGTACGGCATTCATTTACTATGTTAATACTGCCTTAATAGTTTGGGGTGCAGAGGATGGAGCGGGCCTTTGCCGCACTCCCCCACACTTGGACAGGCTACCTGTGCGGTTTTGCCTCTCCTGGTATGGGCGTTACCCTCTTTGTGGGGTACTCCGTGTTCTTTGTCTTGGGTGAGGTGAATCTGACTTTGCCCCAATCTAAAGACGACCCTTTTTCTGTCCCCACTCCTTTCCTCCCTCTTTTCCTACTTTTCTTAATCTCTTCTTTATTTTTTGCAGCTTTGAAGGCGGGATCTCTCATCCGAGGTAATTATCGAGGTGCTGGGCAGCTTCCGGGTTACGTTGCTCTGAGACATTGTACTTCTGGCATGAAGGTAAGTGCTCCGTTATCATGTGCCCTTTCTCACACTCTGCTCCATGGCTGACAAGACCTCCCACGGTAATTCCCTCCGCATAGCTTCTCATAACGTTCAGGGCCTTAATTCCCCCCTAAAACGTAAAAAGATTTTTCAACAATACCATGCCCAAAATATAGACATTTTATTTTTGCAGGAAACTCACTTCCCTAAATCTTATCAACCATCCTTCATTCACGCAAAATTCCCTAGATTTTACCTGGCCAACTCCGAAAACAAATCCAAAGGCGTGGGCCTATTCTTCTCTGGTAGGACACAATTCACCCTGGTCTCTGAATTTAAGGACCCTGAAGGCAGATTCCTTCTTATTAAAGTGCTCATTTCAGAACAACTTTACTCCCTCATTTCTTATTACGCACCTAACAAAGGCCAAGCAAAGTTTTTTCAATCCCCTCTCCAAACGCTAGCCCCTCTTACAGAAGGTATAGTCATCTATGGAGGTGACTCCAACCTAGCATTTGATGCGACATTGATAAATCACGCCCCCCAAACAAAAACCGGTTACGCCCGACCAGGCAGAGTCTACAGGTGGCCAGACAATTATTCCATTTTGGCTTGGTGGATATATGGAGGGAACTTAACCCTAGGGCTAGGGATTATACACATTTCTCTAGCCCCCATCAAACCTTTGCGAGAATTGATCATTTCTTTATGCTCCAACAGCATATACCATTGGGACAGCGGTCGGTCATTAGGGACTCTGTTTTGTCGGACCATTCTCTGGTCGTTTTATCTTTATCAGGTGGCTCTACTTCGCGCCCAGAGTTCCGATGGAGACTTAATGCCTCCATTCTTAGCAATCCAACACAGGCTCAGGAGATTGAAAAGCACATTCAGGAGTATTTAGAATCAATGATGTTGATGCGATCTCCCCTGCTGTGCTATGGGCGGCCCACAAGGCCACGATTAGAGGTCACCTAATCTAAATATCTTCTAGACTGCACAAGGCTCGAAAGGCAGAAATTGATAGGTTGGAAAGTGAATTTTCAACACTAAGCAAACTACATAAATCCAAACCTTCCTCACGCTCTGCGGATAGGCTTGATGCTGCCTGCACTGCGTTGAATTTAGCTCTCACCGCTAGGGCTGAGAAGGAGCTCAGATGGGAGGGAGGACGCTTCCATCACCAAAAAGATAGACTTGGGTCTCTACTGGCTAGACGTTTATCTCCTAAACACAGATCCTACACTCTCCCTAAAATTAAATTAAAAACGGTTCCCTCTCACAGAATCCTCAAAAGATTATGGAAGCCTTCCATGAGTTTTACCTAGCCCTCTATAGCAAACCAGAATCGGCCCCCTCACATGACGCGGTTAATGCGTTCCTGTCCTCCATACAAATTCCTAGATTGAAAGATCATCATAGAGAGGAACTTGAATCCCCAATTTTCGCGGAGGAAGTTGAACATGTCATCAAAAATCTAAAAACTAACTTGGCACCGGGCCCGGATGGCTTTGCTGTCCCTTACTATAAACACTTCTCCCAAACTCTAGCTCCATACCTTTCACGCTTCTTTAACCATCTCCGGACTGGGACACCATTAGACACTTCTCTGAATTCAGCGTTTGTGACCGTTATCCCTAAGCCAGGAAAGGATCCTAGTGACACCAATAATTACAGACCTATTTCCTTAATCAATAATGATCTCAAAATTTTGACTAAAATTCTAGCAGACAGTATTTCTAATTTTATTTGCCATTACATTCACAAGGATCAGGTCGGTTTTATCACAGGGAGACAGGGACCGGATCAAATTAGGAGGGCGGTAGATGTTATCTCGCTGTTGAGATCAGAATGGGATGGCCTCCCCTCCCAACAGGGTTTCTTACTTTCCCTGGATATTACGAAGGCCTTCGATTCAGTTTCCTGGTCCTTCTTGATCCCTACCCTGGAAAAATGGGGATTTGGTCAGTCTTTTCTGAATTTAATTAATGCACTTTACTCATCCCCTTCTGCCCAAATTAAGCTGCAGGGATATTACTCGAAGCCTTTCCCAATTTTGCACGGCACAAGACAGGGTTGTCCCCTATCACCACTGATCTTTGCCATGATCATCGAGACTCTGGCCATTGCCATCAGAACTGATCCCAATATACAGGGGAATCCGCTGCGGACCGCAAACACATAAATGCGCACTATTTGCGGACGATGTATTGCTTTTTATTTCGTCTCCAAGCACTTCTCTTCCAATTATATGTCAACTGTTAGATGATTTTGGCAAAGTATCAGGACTTCGGGTCAATTATTCCAAGTCCCTGGCTCTCAATATTAACTTACCTTCTCAGCTGGTCTCCCAACTACGAGATAATTTCAGGTTTGGCTGGACAGACTCAGTGCTCCCCTACTTGGGGATTAATTTGACGGCTTCAATAGACAGGGTGTACTCGGCCAACTATCCTACCACCTTTCGCAAACTTGAAGACGATCTTGTCTTTTGGGACCGACTGGATATATCTTGGTTGGGCAGGGTTCACTCTGTAAAGCTGACCTTACTCCCCTGCATCCTGTATCTCTTTCGCTCCCTCCCCATCCCTGTCCCCAGGGACCGGATTCAGAGCTTTCAATCCAAAATTATAAGGTTTATATGGGGATCCAAAGGACATAGAATTGCGAGGGGAACACTCTTCCGCAACAGGGACCAGGGTGGACTGGGAGTACCGAATATTCTTTGGTACTATCAGTCGGCTCATCTCTCCCAACTCTCGACTATCTATTCGAAAATAGCTCACCCAGATTGGGTTCTCATGGAACGCCAGTCTATTCCAGGTTACACTCTGGACTACATGCTTTGGTGCCCTTCCAAAGACAGACCCGCCATACTAGCACCCACCCTTTCACACTCGCTCTCTCTCTGGGACTCTCTTAGAAAGCAGCCGCACCTGATTTCTGACTGGTTTCCACTATCACACATTTTTAGGAATCCCCTCTTTCCCCCTGGACAAACCATCAGAGCCTTTAGCTGGTGGCTGGATAAGGGGTTATATAGGATTGGTCACTTTGTAACCTCCTCAGGTCCTGTCACATTAACCCACTGCATTAATAAACTTGGTATGCCACAAACTGAGAAATTCAGATTCCAACAAATTTCCCATTTCCTTAGTTCACTAGGACTCTCATCCTCCAAGTCCCCATCCATAGATGAATACGAGCTTTGGTGTGGTCAGGCCATGGAGCAGAGGGTGGGATATCGGTGATTTATCGTGCTTTGGCTCAAACGGAACCTAAAACGCTCTTCATGCTAGAATGGGAAACTGACCTTCAACAGCATTGGTCTCTCGCAGACTGGCGTAAGGCATCGGTGCATGCCACAAAAGGCCTACTCAACACTGCTCTGGTGGAAGAAAATCTAAAAGTCATGATGCGATGGTATATGGTACCGTTACGACTTGCCAGAATTTACCTGACTGCCTCGCCCCTATGTTTCCGCAACTGTGGTCATGTTGGTTCCTTTCTACATATTTGGTGGGAATGCCCAAAAATAAGGAAAATCTGGAACAACATTATCCATATTATCAGGAAGCTTACCTCTTTTCCTGTACCTAACTCACCTCAATATGCATTACTTCATTTTCCCCAACAGGGTATCCCAAAATTGTCTCACTATCTTATAAGGTTTATCCTTTTAGGAACTAAGATGACCATAGCCTGGGCCTGGAAGCAGCCCACGGTATCCATGCGACTAGTTAAACGAAAAATAACCTGGATTATGGTTCAGGAAAAAACAGTCAGCATCTTCTTAGACTCGGTGGACAGACACACAGCAGTATGGGAACTATTTCAACAAGTACATTTCTAGTTCTATATGTTCCTCTGTACATTTAGACTGTCCCGGAGCAAGAGAGACAGGGTCTTGGAGGGTCTCAGTTCAGTGCCAGACTACTGTAAACCACCCTTCTGGACATCAGTAGTATAGGAATATTTAGAAAGGTGTTTGAGAAGGAGGGCTTTATAATAATGGCTACTACACTGTTCTCTGCAGGGACAAAGGACTTTATTTCAATATTTTGCCATTTTGTCAGTTGTATTAAGTTTTTAGTTAGTGTGTTTCAAACTAGTTTTTTTATACAGTATGCGTTTACTTTTCATCATGTGTACAGTCCTTGTTTTACCAGTAAACATTTATTACATAAGAAATGTGTCACCAAACACTATGGGCTAGCTAAAGAGAGAACACTGCACAAGTGCTTCCCTTTCAAACCAGCTGTCTCTCATTGAAACCTGGAACAGAGCTGTCCAATAAGGGACAAGTACCTACCCTGACTTATTCTTTTGCTTTTTACATTTCAGTTTGATCCGTGAACAACAGATGGTAAGGAGAAACACAGAAAAACATTTATAAGGAGCCAACAACATCAAATGCTGGATGCCTGTGGAAATATTGGAATAGAAAATGTTCATATGTAATAACTTACCCGACTTGATTTAATTCAAAATAATTTTTGTAGTCATCACCGTTTTTAATTACATAAAGAAATGACGTATGGATATCTTTAAACTCCCTTTAAAAGTAGAGTATAGTGGTTTTGTGCATATTTTTCCTCATTTGTATTTGTTATGGTGCCATTTGCTCCATCTGCATGGCCTGTAGTTATGACCTAGCATAAAATATACATAGAACATGTAGCTTCTGTAATAGTTTTTAAAGAAAGGTATTTTGCTGGCAGCTGAATATAATGAAAAAGCCAGCAAGCTGTAATTTGTTACCAAAATGTTTAGGTTTCTTTTTCAGAACAATGCATTTGATTATAGGAAAACTTGTTTGGAAAAAGACGTATGCTCTGTATCTTTGTTTCTGGCCAAAACCTCAATTTAGTTAAAATGTCCAATTCAAAGGTATGACAATATCAAAATGCATAGTCTTGTGTTGAATGCAGTTTCCAGGTTTTTATGTTCAATACGAATTCAAGGAGAAAAAAATAAAAAATTAACGTAAGAAATGCTCAATTTAGAGTAATGTGTGTATTTGATTTTAATACAAAAAAGGAAAAAATCTATCTAGATGCATATCTACTGTGGAAAAACATTGAAAGGCATTCGAAATAAAGGAAATTAAATACTGAAAAAAAAAAAAAATTCGGAAGCATAGCAATTTGTATTTCGGATGCTTCCGAATGTACGAATTTTCGGAAATTCATACGAATGTCTAATTCAGATCTATGTGACTTAAAGTTGCAGAAACAAAAGTTTCCTGCTCATCTTTGATGCAACTTGAGTGCCAGAGAGTGTAAAGTGCCATCAGAGTTGCACTCCAAAGTCACACAAGTGTGAGCAGAGCCTAAGCAGAACAATGTGGTGGTGTCAAGAAGAGTTACGATATAGCAATGTTATTATGTCAATACTCTGGTTCATACATAGAAGATCAAAGGGTTTCCCTTTAAACTGCATATGATACAAGGTGGATTTGATTTAAATCAAGTTGATTTAAATCACTATTTATATCATGATTTAAATCACTAGTAAAAAGGCTTGATTTAAATCATAATTTTTAAAGAGCAACTGTCATCTTTGTCCCGCAGTGGCTCCTCCGCTGACCCGCTGTTGACTCCCCGACAGTCCCATTCACTTTAATGGGACATCAGGTAATGCGGAAGTGACACAAACAAGGTGAGGGACGTGGCGGCAGCAGGTGAGTGGATGCCCGCTAACAGGCGCTGCCATGATGGATCTGAAATGACAGGTGCTCTTTAAATGTAAGCACTTTTTCTTATTGGTAGTTAGAATCTTTAATATTTGCAAACAAAATGAAGGTCTCCTATTTAGAATAATAAGCTGTCAGATTAGTAAAACAGCGATATTAGAACCGATTCAATCATACAATTTGTAGTGTACATAGACAATACAATGGGATAAAGGAATATTCCTACACTTTGTTTTATCTCATGGTTACTGTGAAATTGTGTGAATGCATCAATGCAGTGCATGTTATCTCAGCTTGCAGAGCTTGGATTCATTGAACGAGTTTACCAAAAATTTAATTATTGCAGAATATACAGCCTCATGCTATATAACTAAGCTCCATTTCATGCTGAATAAACTAAATTATTAATATATCTTAAATAGAAAACTAGCTGTAGATAGATTTTTACTCCAAAAGCATTTATTAAAATAAATTTGATAAAAACCCAAAAAAATGATTTAAATAAAAAAATCAGATTTAGATAAACAAAATCAGATTTTTTAAATATTTTTAAAAAAAATCATTGATTTATATACACCCTGATATGATATCAGCTAAAGCAACCTTGCAAGTGAAAAATAAATAAACGTTTTTTCTTAACGTTAGCCCCATTGTTAACCCTGATTAGCTTCTTACTCCCCTTCTCTACTTAAAGTGATACTAAAGCTTATTTTTATTTTTTTTTAAATAACAAACATGTCTTACTTACCTCCACTGTGCAGCTCGTTTTGCACAGAGTGGCCCCGAACATCCTCTTCTGGGGTCCCTCGGCGGCTGTCTCGGCTCCTCCCCGTTTCTGATAACCCCCTCTGGGAAGCGCTCTCCAGGACTACAGGACTCGGCCCCCACCCCCGGCCCGCGGGATTTTCGAGGGCTCAGGTAAGTAAACAGGGGGGCTGGGGGGCCGGTAATCATCAGATGTTTTTTCAAAACATGAACATTTACAACCCCTTTAACTCTGTCCTACCCTTCTCCCCTTAGCTTTGACTGTATTTTGCTGTTGATTTTTTTATTTCCCTTTTATAAAACGAATTAAAATGTAAACTTTAACCAATTAGGCCCTTCGCACCTGTACACCCCTTACAGGCCAGAGCAAAGTCTCATTCCATTTTCCACAACCCATTAAATACTTGTTGGACCATCACTCTTCAAGATGATTCCCCATTGTTCGGCAGAGTGAGTACAGTTTTCAGGTGCGACTAGACATATGCAATTCGTTTAGTTACGAATTCGTTTTCCGTTCAAATTCGTTATATTCGTTCATTCGTTATCGTACGAATGGTTTACTAAAAATTCTATCGAAAATAACGAATATGAAAAACAACGAAAATACGAAATAATTAAATTAGAAACAACAAAACTACGAAATAATGAAAATCCGAAAAACGAAAACAGAAACAACGAAAATACCAGACAAAGATTCAAAAATAACAAAAATCAAAATGAACGTAAAAAATCGAAATTACGAATATTCGGAAAAAGGAAATCAAAACAACAAAAATACGAAATAATAAAAATTCTGCTGATCGAGAATTCGAAAGAACGAATGTTAGTTCTGATTCTGAAATATTCCATCCAGAGTCCAGATAGGGTGTGGTTGGGTCGGTGGCACTGTTTTGGTGGATTTTTGAGTTAAGTTCTGACTTGTGAGAGAGAAATTCTTTGTTTCTTAAACATGTAAATAGCATACACATTACATAAAATTATGAATTATGCTCCGATTACGAATCTACGAAAACAATGTTACGAAAGTACGAATAAATCAATCTCACGAAAGTACGAATGTAATTAAATCTACGAAAATACGAATTTCGAATCAACGAAAATTAGACTAACGGAAAAACGAATCAACGAAAAAATAACTTACGAAAATACGAACGAGTCCGAATACGAACACCGATGACTTACGAAATTACGAATCATTACGAATCAACGGAAACAAACAGAAACTAAACAAAACTAAACACATTTTTCTATTGTGCACATGTCTAGGTGCGACTACAACACTTGCTATCATTCTGCTATATGTATTCTTCCTGCTACCAGGACTGACCAAGAGAGAGACTTTAATGAATGGTGTTGAGTATCTCTTGCATGCAGAAGCACAAGGTCAGGGTTAGGTGTTCCCAGAATAGCAAGGTAACTGGCAATCAGTGGAGTTTACACAGCAGGATGGACTGGTTTATTCATATATTGCCAAGATGAAAAACAAAGCCTTGGACAGGTTTTCTGTGTTCCCTTTTGTATTTCTAGGATACATTTAGAGATTTGATTGGATTGGCCCTTTAAGTGTGGAAAATCATTTATTTCCCATTTTTAACATTAACTTCATTATACCTTTCAGACAATAAACTAACATACTGAAGCCCAGGAGCATGCCTCGAAGGTTCCGGGTTCTCTTGGAATCAATATTTAATTTAACTAATTTAACGTAACAAAATATAGTATTATGACTTCAGATTCAGTTGTATAACAAATGGGTGTATTTGTAATGGAGAATTCAGAATCTTAGAAAAATCGGTATGTTAGAAAAACCTAAATAAGTATAAAAAATCTTATTCTTATTTACTGCAAACGTGATTTCATTCGCTATTTTTTTTTATTTTTATTTATTTTTTATTTTTACCAAAGCATCCAAAATGCAGCATATATCAAAAAGTTGGATCAAATGTTTCTGTCCCTGCACAGGACTCTATATATAACTGCAGTGAGAGGTGCCATTATTCCTACTAAAGTGCTGGGTATATGTCGCCCCTATGCATATATATATCTAGGAACAGACATTAAGATGCAGAGGCTGAGAAGGCAATAACCTGCTCAGCTACTGTTTTCAATTTTTCTTTTGCAAATGCATAAATCACACAACTTTATCAATAAATTGCAGGCACCTTGTAACAAAGTGAAAGTGATTCATTGTGAGATGATAGTTACCGCATTCTATTTTGCCTTTCTTTTGGATGTGTTCTGTATAAATAATGAAGGTTAAACAGAAAAAAAGGAAAATTCTACAATAAGAAAAAGTAGACCAAAATGAAAAAAGTGAGTACAAAACAAATACTGTATTCTCCTTAAAATATTATCTGGCTACGGCTATTTATCAGTTTGCCAGGGAAACAGAAAGAAGCATATTATCAGTGGCGGCTGGTGTTTTTTTTTGGGGTTGGTTGGTCGGTTGGCCAACCGGCTGGCGGCACCCCCCCTACCCCAGCACTTACCCCATCAGTTGCAGGCGGGCGGGCTCTTACAGGCGACAGGCAGCGACCGGGTTGCAGACTCCTATGAGCGGATTGCGGGCTCCTACGGGCGGCGGGTTGCGGGCTCTTATGGGCGGTGGGCAGTGGCTCCTGTGTCCTCTCTACATCACGGCGGCTTCCGCCGTGCAGATCTTCCCTCCACCTCCTAGGCGTCCAATAGGATTGCCTGTCCTTTCAGCCAATCAGGTGACCGGTGTCAAAACCCGTTTCCTGATTGGCCGGGAGGAGGATCAGTGTTAGGACAGTGAATATTGACAAGCTGTTGTAACACAACTGGGTGGGCTCGGAGCACACTCTCTGCGACCCAAGCCCACCCTATATTGTAGAGCTGCACGATTCTGGCTAAAATGAGAATCAAAATTGTTTTGCTTAGAAGATAGATCACGATTCTCTCACGATTCTCGCGGCGTAAAATCATCTTTCACATTAAACAAAAAAAATTGGGCTAACTTTACTTTACATTTTTTTTTTATTCATTGCAGTGTATTTTTCCCAAAAAAATTGCGTTTGGAAAGACCACTGTGCAAATATAGTGTGACATAAAATATTGCAACAATCGCCATTTTATTCCCTAGGGTCTCTGCTAAAAAAAAATATATATATATATATATATATATATATATATATATATATATATATATATATATATATATATATATATATATATATATATATATATATATAATGTTTGGGGGTTCCAAGTAATTTTCTAGCAAAAAATACTGATTTTAACTTTGTAAGAAACAAGCGTCAGAAAAAGGTTTAGACTTTAAGTGGTTAAACTTCCTGCATTTAGGCCCCTTTCACACTGGGGCGTTGGGTACGTCGGCCGTAAAGCGCTGCTTTCTTTAGCAGCGCTTTACCATCAATTTTGCGGGGCTATTCAGCCACTAGCGGGGCGCTTTTACCCCCTGCTATCGGCCGAGAAAGGGTTGAAACCACCGTAAAGCGCTGCTGCAGCAGCGCTATGCCCGCGGTATAACCGTGCTGCCCATTAATTTCAATGGGCCGGAGCGGTGAAGGAGTGGTGTATACACCACTCCTTCACCACTCCAAAGATGCTGCTTGCAGGATTTTTTTTAACGTCCTGCAAGCGAACCGCTTCAGTGTGAAAGCACTCGGGCTTTCGCGCGGGAGAGACAGGATCAGCGCTTTACAGGCACTATGCAGCATAAAGCGCCACAGTGTGAAAGGGGTCTTGCACACAGAAGTTTATCCCTTTAATCTAAGAAGGAAGAGTTGCAATGTTTCTAGTTATGGTCTAGAGCCCTACGGACGACATGAGTAACGATGACACATAGGAACAATACGAAAACTCACCAACATGAAATAGACCTGAAAGTGTGCCTTGGTCTACCGTATGGTACGCCAAAAATAAGGGGGCATACCCTAGATAAAGAATGATAAGAAGTAGTTATGGAATAATGTGGAATGAGTATTCAGTCTGGGGTAAGAATACTTGGAAGAGGCTTTTAAAAGGGGAGGGTGGGTGGGTATCACGCACAGGAAACCGACAAAGACCGGCGGCCTTTGGGCTGCTTATATACCCTCCGGGCTCCTCCCATAACTTCAGGCCGGTACCCGGCCTTCCAATTTATGGTCTAGAGCCCTACGGACGACATGAGTAACGATGACACATAGGAACAATACAAAAACTCACCAACATGAAATAGACCTGAAAGTGTGCCTTGGTCTACCGTATGGTACGCCAAAAATAAGGGGGCAAAAACCTTCAGGTAGGGGATAATTATTTATTAGAGGTAATGTCATTGAGTGAGTCGAGCAAAGGCCTGAGCCATCTCTAACTGTGGGTTAGGAATGTAGCGAGAGAAGCAGGCCGATTTCCACCGACCCAGTTTCTTGATCACGTGGTCCGGAACCCCCTGTCTTGAGGCTGTCGTGGCCGCCCCGATCCGGAACGAATGCCCGGAGTACTGGCTGGGGTCCAACTGAAGATGGCCGAGAAGGACCCGAACATGTTCCACGAACTGCGACGAGTTAAGGGGTTCTACCGGAAAGGGTAGCAGTGGACTGGCCCCTGGGCAGTCGGACAGCAGTGCCGTCAGGCGGTCCAACACGGCAACTGGGCACCAGTTGTTGTGAGTCCTGTACAGGTGGATATCTACTCCGGAACCTCGCTGCTGAGTTTTGGATGTCGTCAAGTGAAGGACGTAGTGATCCTGGTGGCGATAGAGATTATTTCTATGCAAAACTGGCCCGGCTGGGTGGCTGCGAGTGAACTCGCTGGGCCGCAGAAACCCGTAAAACGCCATGTGAATCGCAGCCTGTAGGACGGTGCTGAGGAGGAGACCGAATGGGGACCTATCCAGGATGTCAGACATCCCCTTGAAGATCTCCCCCGTGATAGGCAGCCGCTTTGGGCTGACTGGCGGCTGGTGTTTCTGAATTCCACGTAGTAGAGCCCTCACCGCATGGCAGGAGAACACCGAAGGCCTTGCGGGGTCTTGAAGTGACAAATAGTGCTGCACCCCGGCCACGTACTGGCGTATCGTGCTGTGTGACAGTGCTAGGTGTGAATGGCAGTAGGCGATGAACGCCAAGACCTGCTTGAGGCTGGAAGACTCGCGAGGCCGCTGGGGCAGGAACTTGTTAAACGCCCTCCAGGCCGTCTGGTAAGCCCGACGGGTGTTGCGGGCGAGTGAGGCGTTAATGATGTCGGTGGCTGAGCGTAGGTGTGGGGCTAGTCCAAGGTCAGTTGTGACCAATCCGGGATAGTGGCTGAATGACGGCAGGCTCCCGGCACCTGTTCAAAGAAAGAAATAAAGTTAAAACGGGAGAGTGCGTCCGCTGCTGCGTTGAACTTCCCTGGAATGAACGAGCAGTACACATTGAACTGATGCTGTAGGGATAGCTGGACCAGTCTGCGGAGGAAGGACATGACGGGCCTGGACTTAGACCTGCCCTTGCTGATGATCTCGGCTGTGGCTTGATTGTCTGTCGAGAAAGCCACCGTCCGTCCAGACCAAAGGTGACCCCATAGGTGAGCGGCTGCTACAATAGGGAAGAGCTCAAAGAGGGCTGACGTAGTAGTGAAGCCCGGTGTGGCTAGTGCTTGAGGAGGCCACGGGGCGGCGAACCACAAATGGCCAAAAATGGCGGCGCATCCTGTGGATGCCGCCGCGTCGGTCACCACCTGTGGTGACTGCGTGGACACAACTGGGATAAACAGGGACACACCGTTCCAATCACTAAGAAAGTGCTCCCACATGGCCAGATCTGCTCTGGCTGCAGAATCCAGCCTGATGACCTGGTCTGGGTCCTGCGTGTAGGACAGGAAGACCAGCAACCGGGACACGAAGGAGCGGCCCTGGGGGATGATCCTCACAGCAAAGTTCAGCATCCCGAGGAGAGACTGAAGTTGCTTCTGAGTACATCCCCCCACCCGGGTGAATTCTCGCAGAACCGTCCTGATACGGTCCAACTTATCTGCTGGAAGGCTGGCCTGCATGGCCAACGTGTCAAGGTTGACGCCCAAGAACGTGATCTTGTGTGCCGGGCCGTCAACCTTGTGCTCCGCTACGGGGATGTTCAGATTGTCGAAAACCGTCCTCAACTTTCCAAGGTCCCCTGGGGGAACCCCGGGCGGCTCTATCAGAAGGAAGTCATCCAAATAATGGATGACCTCGTGGCACTGTGCCTCATGGAGAAGGATCCACGCCAGGGTCTCGGCGAACTTGTCAAACAACCAAGGACTACTTTTAGACCCGAAGGTCAATTTGGTCGCGAAATAATATCGCTCCCTCCACTTGATGCCGTGCCAGCACCACAGGGAAGGATGGATGGGCAGCAGCTTGAAGGCGTCAGATATGTCTGCCTTCGAGAGCCAAGCACCCACCCCTGCCCTGAGAATGGCCTGGATAGCCATGTCTACCGAAGCGTACTTCAGCGAGAACTCCTCGGAGGGGATGAGCGAGTTGAGACTGGGAACGACGGAAGAATGAGGCGCTGACAGATCATACACCAGACGTTTTTTATTTGAAAACTTTCCCTGCACAAGCCCGATAGGGCTAACCCTCCAGATGCTGAAGGGAGATTGACAGAACGGGCCTATCATGAAGTCCCGATCCAACTCCGTCTGCAAAAGGACGTCAATCGCTGGCTCATCTGTCGCTGCTGAGCGTAGGTTCGGACATTCGTGGGTGGAGTGGGGCAGGGTGATGAGCCCGGTATGAAACCCATCCGTGAAGCCTCGGATGAGGTAGCTGGCGAGCGACGGAGTGGGGTGTGAGGTCAGGTAAACGCCGAGCCAAAGGACATTGACCCGGCTTAGTCATGGTCTCTTCTGTTTGACCTCACACAGGATCCTGGGGTGCGCCCTCTGGCATAGGGTGCAAACGTGCAAGAGCCGGCACTGGCTGAAATTGCAGGAGCCATAATTAAAATTGTTGCAGATAGCGGCTCCCCCAACCATCCGCACCGGACGTCCCAACTTGTCCACCTTTTGCCCTTGCGCCGGGGCCTGCTGAGCCTGGCTCGTGCTGGCAGAAGCCGTGCTAGCTATTGGACGGACAGAGGCTATGTTGGCACACCAGACCGTGGTGTGGGATGCTGACTGACAGACAGCACATAGCGGGGAGCGAAGGCCTGCGAAGTGGCGGCAGAACAATTCCGTGTCCACTACGCTCCAGTCCGTTGGCAAATGGAACTGTGCGAATCTGGCTGCGGCTTTGGCCGAGAAGGACCGATGATAGTCGTAGAACGCTGAGCCACCGTATTTGTGGCCCAGGTCTACGATCAAATGGAGGTAGAGGTCCAGCTCTTCCCGTCTGCCGGGGGAGGCTGAGCACAGCACGTCTCTAAACATGCCGAAAGCGAGCGTGAATTCGGGCACCGTGAGCTTCCTGTTGAGCCTCGGATCCTTCGCTTTCAACACCACCGAGACATCCCCCCAGGTGTAGGCCTTGTTCTCGGCCAAGTCATGGACCGAGATCAAGAGTGAGGCCAGATTAACGTCTTTGCCCTCTAGAATGTCCTTCCTTACGCTGGGTGGCACCAGGTGGGAAGGGTGAACGGTAGGCGTGGCAAGCTCACTACCTGCGGCCGGTGCACTGATGGCAGGGACCACCGCGGGGTCCGGAACCGTGGCAGCCGGGCTGGCCTCTAGACGAGACACCCTGTCCTGGACCTCCACGATTGAGGAAGACAAGGAAGATACGAGGGTGTGTAGCTGGGCAACGGCGGCTGAAATCGACTCCAGAGACGCCTGCTGGCTGCTGGGGCTTGCTGCGGCCGGTGGTGGGAAGAGAAGCCTGAATAACTCCGCCTTCCTGGCCGTGGACGAGAAGGGTATCCCTCTGCGTCTCAGCTCGGCGGACAGCCTGGGAATTGTCCACGCCCTAAGAGACTGGACACTGCCAGCCTCGGAGGCTGACGCCGGAGATAGCGGGGGTGGTGAGGTCATCGCTGCCAACTGACGACATGGCGGCTGCCAAGACCTGTTACTTGGTAGACTGGTCACGTGTCTGCAGGCTGGGCCTAAAAGGTGACAAGAAATGAGTTTGGACGTGTCACCTATGATATACGTACCTGCCACAAGAAAGCAGGAGCCCCCCGTGCCCCTGTGTTTTTTTTTTTTTTTTTTACCTGCTGGAACCCTGATCAAGTTGGCGCAGGTGGACCTACTGAATCCGACTGACCTGAGAGAGTGTGAGAAAAAGTACCTATTTAAGAGCCTAAAACTGCTGCCGTCCAGAGCGACGGAACCCAACGTAGATGATAACAACAGGCGATAGTGACTTGAGTCGACTGCCGAGATCGCAATGGGATCAAATGGCAGATGACAACACGAACGACTGACTTGACACGTTGCCTTAACTGAATGAACTTCTCGTGACAGGGCCCGGCCCGTTCGTACCGTATGGGGGTGACTGTGGGCCGGACTCTGGAGCCCGTACCGAATGAGGCCACCATGAAACTAGGCCGACTGCCTAGGTACACTGAGGCCGAACTGTGACATCCAGCTGCCACCGGGTCCGACTCCAAGCTCCCCCCTTTTTTTTTTTTTTTTTTGTAGAAATGCGGCCGGCCTAGGGCACGCCGGCGCGAATTCGTACAAGCGGGTGACCAATTAACGCCGGGCGTGGTAAGGTGACACAGAAATGCTATAACATGACAAGGGCAAGAATCAAAAGTTTTTTTTTTTTTTTTTGCGACTCCGCCCCTGGCGCATGTATTGAAATGAGGCCGAGCCTAGGGCACGCCGACACGAATTAAGTGCGAAGAAGTGACTTCATTCACGCCGGGCGTGGTAAGGTGACAGAAATGAGATACCATGACAGGGGCAGGAATCAGGAATGTACGCAAACCAGTGATGCGATTCCGCCCTTGGCGCATGTATTGAAATGAGGCCGTGCCTAGGGCACGCCGACACGAATTAAGTGCGAAGAAGTGACTTCATTCACGCCGGGCGTGGTAAGGTGACAGAAATGAGATACCATGACAGGGGCAGGAATCAGGAATGTACGCAAACCAGTGATGCGATTCCGCCCTTGGCGCATGTATTGAAATGAGGCCGTGCCTAGGGCACGCCGACACAAATTTAGTGCGAAGAAGTGACTACATTCATGCCGGGCGTGGTAAGGTGACAGAAATGAGATACCATGACAGGGGCAAGAATCAGGAATGTACGCAAACCAGTGATGTGATTCCGCCCTTGGCGCATGTATTGAAATGAGGCCGGGCCTGGGGCACGCCGACACGAATTAGTGCGGGGAAGTGACTGCATTCATGCCGGACGTGGTAAGGTGACAGAAATGATATACCATGACAGGGGCCAGAATCAGGAATGTACGCAACCAGTGATGCGATTCCGCCCTTGGCGCATGTATTGAAATGAGGCCGGCCTGGGGCACGCCGACCCGAATCAGTGCAAGGGAAGTGACTGCATACAAGCCGGGCGTGGTAAGGTGACAGAAATGATATACCATGACAGGGGCAAGAATCAAGAACGTACGTAACCAGTGATGTGATTCTGCCCTTGGCGCATGTATCGAAATGAGGCCGGGTAGTCGTGCATCTGGGTCGCCCCGATCGGAGCATGCATGGATGCGACCGGACCAAGATGGAAGCGATGGCATGAACACCCTGTTGCAACTGATGCGAAATGATTTAGCATGACCGAATGGCCTGATACGTTGGCCACGTTTGAAATGATGAAATGATTGTCATGCTAACACGTGAAATGTTTCGACACGGTCGAAGTGATTTGTACAATTAGTATGCCAACAGTGCTTCGGAATGTGAATAGCGATTCGGCACGCTCGCTGGCGCCACCGATTCGAATAATGGCAGGACACGAACGACACGTGTGAGTGCGAACGGCACCCGTGCATGAGTCACGTTTGAACGACTGCGTAGCACGACCGCGCAAGGGGAACCCTTGAGTGCCGGATGCGGCATCGGTCGGAATGTAGTGGCAGGCGGCCCTGAATGTGCGTGCCGCTAGATGGCTCCCGATCGTGTACAACCAAAAACGTGCGAGTAAGTGTTTAGTTTTTTCGAGACAAGCAGAGCGTGGTTCGTGAGCTACGCAGACCACAGTTTAGTGACATGATAAGCAGTGCATGAGAACGTAAAACATGGGAGCCGAAGCCCTACCTGCGACAGCCGAACCAGACTCTTTGTACGAAACTGCGACTCGGCGACACGAGTGCGACACGAAGGGACAACACGACTTACGAACACGGACGCGGGACTGCAACAAGAGGAGACGGACAGACGAAACGGAGCTCACGAACCGGCACCAACAGCGCTTGTCTCGAACGAGTCGGTCCTAGATGTCTGACGTATCAGATATCACGCACAGGAAACCGACAAAGACCGGCGGCCTTTGGGCTGCTTATATACCCTCCGGGCTCCTCCCATAACTTCAGGCCGGTACCCGGCCTTCCAATTTATCTACTAGCACTGACAATGTTGTTAAAAACTTTGCAGACTGCCCGTTTTTTTTTTTCCATTGACAGCTGAGTGAGCAGAGAAGTCTCTACACTTGTTGCATGAAAGAATCAGGAAACTCTGCAATAGAGATCATGAGGGGGGGTTGAATCGAGATCACAATTTTTTAACGATTAATTGTGCAGCTCTACTATATTTAGGCCTATTAGAGCCTGTGCTTCAAAAAAACAGCCCATCCGCATTGGAATCCATGTGCCGGTGTCCTGAAAGGGGCTGAACGCATCGATAGGTGAGGCAGCGATGGAGAGGGGGGCGGTGCCCGTGCGCCCTTAATGGACAGGCCATCCCTGCTCTATTTGTGGGGTAAAAAAGGACACCAATTTTTTTGGGGTACAACGCCGCACGACCAAGCAATTGTCAGTTAAATCAACGCAGTGCCGTATCGCAAAACATGGCCTGCTTATTAAGGGGATAAATCCTTAAAGTGTTTAAAAATATTGCACAAAAACACACAACAAAACGCCTGAAAAAACGCTCAAAGTACACGTGTGGCAAACAGCTGAAAGCACAGTTGAGATACTTAGGACTAGGGATGGGCAGCGGTTCGGCCCGAGCATAAGTTTGGGCCGAACTTTGGTTGTTCGGCGAACAACGAACATTATGCAGTGTCCGTGGCAAATTCAGAAATATTTTTGGGACCATCACTTACAGAACTTCTTCAGAGCCTCTCCCATCCTTTGGAACTCCCTATACCAACATTTATCTCCTATACGGTCTGTCTTTGGCTTTTTTACTGGCTAGAACAAAGAATACCCCATAATTATTACCTTTTGTATGACCTGCCCTTAATGTATGTAATCCTCTCATGAGCAGGGTCCTCCTAACAATCTTGTCTTGAATTATACTGTAACTTCACTGTTTCCCATTCGTTTGTGGTGTGCAAACTGTTGGTGCAATAAAAATCCTGTATAATAATATAGATAATGTGATATGAAACCTTAAAAAAAGAAAGACAGCTGCCAAGAGATCACATGATTTATTCCAAAGTTTCACTTCCAGCTGCTGCAGACCAGCAGTTATAGTGCGATATATCAGAGCACTGCAATATTATATAATAAATTAACAGAAACACTCCTAAAATAGATGTTCATATTCCTGCATGGCACAGCTGAAATCATATAACAGATTAGATTTCCTTTACAACTTTATACGATGCAAAGATAAGGAAATCTACTGCGGTTCACTTCCGCCAGGTGAAAGATAGTGAAAGTAATGGAGAGACATCTTATTCGCTGATTTATTTTGACATTCAAAGTTTAACCTACCCCCCAACAACTCTGAAATTAAATTATTATTTATCAGCACTGGCACAGGAGCATGTAGATAAGAATCAAATACTCTCGATTACTGTGCGCTCAGTGTGTCATTTTAATAAAATTGCTATTCTCATCTCTACTCTATGAAACATTGTCAGGCATCGTTTCAACAACATTAAAGACTTGCAGAGTTAACGGCGGCTTCTGAATGTAATTTAAAGTGAGGTTCTGACAGCTGCTACTTGAGCTCAGTAAAACAAGATTGTCAGTTTTAGCCTAGAGTCTCTTCAATTCTCACTGTCTTAGGGGTGCTCTGCCCTTATATGCCGCCGGTTACAGCTTTTATTGTTCTGCCTTCATTTAACTATACCCTCTTCTAGGATTGGGCTATTGACAATATCTACAGAGCTGCATCCTCTCCTAGTATTGGGCTGAGGACATCATCTGAAGAGCTGCATCTTCTCCCAAGATTGGTCTATTGACATCACCTACAGAGTCACACCCCTCCCGAGATAGGGCTATGGACTTCACCTTCAAACCAGCTTTCTCTCAGTAGAGTAGGCTATGGTCATCATCTACAGAGCAGCACTCTCTTGTAGGACTGGGCTATTGACATTATCTACAGGGCAGCACTCTCTTGTGGGATTGGGCTATTTACATTATCTACAGAGCTGCATCCTCTCCTAGTATTGGGCTAAGGACATCATCTGAAGAGCTGCATCTTCTCCTAAGATTGGTATATTGACATCACCTGCAGAGCCACACCCCCTCCTGGGATTGGGCTATGGACTTCACCTTCAGACCAGCTTTCTCTCTGTAGAGTAGGCTATGGACATTATTTACAGAGCAGCACTCTCTTGTAGGATTGGCCTATTGACATTATTTACAGAGCAGCACTCTCTTGTAGGATTGGGCTATTGACATTATCTACAGAGCTGCATCCTCTCCTAGTATTGGGCTAAGGACATCATCTGAAGAGCTGCATCTTCTCCTAAGATTGGTCTATTGACATCACCTACAGAGTCACACCCCCTCCCAAGATAGGGCTATGGACTTCACCTTCAAACCAGCTTTCTCTCAGTAGAGTAGGCTATGGACATTATCTACAGAGTGGTACTCTCTTGTAGGATTGGGCTATTGACATTATCTACAGAGCTGCATCCTCTCCTACTATTGGCCTATGAACATCATCTGAAGAGCTGCATCTTCTCCTAAGATTGGTCTATTGACATCACCTGCAGAGACACACCCCCTCCCGAGATAGGGCTATGGACTTCACCTTCAAACCAGCTTTCTCTCTGTAGAGTAGGCTATGGTCATCATCTACAGAGCAGCACTCTCTTATAGGACTGGGCTATTGACATTATCTACAGGGCAGCACTCTCTTGTGGGATTGGGCTATTGACATTATCTACAGAGCTGCATCCTCTCCTAGTATTGGGCTAAGGACATCATCTGAAGAGCTGCATCTTCTCCTAAGATTGGTCTATTGACATCACCTGCAGAGCCACACCCCCTCCTGGGATTGGGCTATGGACTTCACCTTCAGACCAGCTTTCTCTCTGTAGAGTAGGCTATGGACATTATTTACAGAGCAGCACTCTCTTGTAGAATTGGGCTATTGACATTATTTACAGAGCAGCACTCTCTTGTAGGATTGGGCTATTGACATTATCTACAGAGCTGCATTCTCTCCTAGTATTGGGCTAAGGACATCATCTGAAGAGCTGCATCTTCTCCTAAGATTGGTCTATTGACATCACCTACAGAGTCACACCCCCTCCCGAGATAGGGCTATGGACTTCACCTTCAAACCAGCTTTCTCTCAGTAGAGTAGGCTATGGACATTATCTACAGAGCAGCACTCTCTTCTAGGATTGGGCTATTGACATTATTTACAGAGCAGCATCCTCTCCTAGTATTGGGCTATGGACATCATCTGAAGAGCTGCATCTTCTCCTAAGATTGGTCTATTGACATCACCTGCAGAGCCACACCCCCTCCTGGGATTGGGCTATGGACTTCACCTTCAAACCAGCTTTCTCTCAGTAGAGTAGGCTATAGACATTATCTACAGAGCAGCACTCTCTTGTAGGATTGGGCTATTGACATTATCTAAGGAGCTGCATCCCCTCCTCGTATTGGGCTATGGACATCATCTGAAGAGCTGCATCTTCTCCTAAGATTGGTCTATTAACATCACCTACAGAGTCACACCCCCTCCCGAGATAGGGCTATGGACTTCACCTTCAAACCAGCTTTCTCTCAGTAGAGTAGGCTATGGACATTATCTACAGAGCAGCACTCTCTTGTAGGATTGGGCTATTGACATTATTTACAGAGCAGCATCCTCTCCTAGTATTGGGCTATGGACATCATCTGAAGAGCTGCATCTTCTCCTAAGATTGGTCTATTGACATCACCTGCAGAGCCACACCCCCTCCTGGGATTGGGCTATGGACTTCACCTTCAAACCAGCTTTCTCTCAGTAGAGTAGGCTATGGACATTATCTACAGAGCAGCACTCTCTTGTAGGATTGGGCTATTGACATTATCTACAGAGCTGCATCCCCTCCTCGTATTGGGCTATGGACATCATCTGAAGAGCTGCATCTTCTCCTAAGATTGGTCTATTGACATCACCTACAGAGTCACACCCCCTCCCGAGATAGGGCTATGGACTTCACCTTAAAACCAGCTTTCTCTCAGTAGAGTAGGCTATGGACAGCGCGAGGAGAAAAAAAAAGCCAATCACCGGCGGCTGTGAGAGGGACATCAGTCCCGATCACTGGGAGCTGCCACCAGCTCATCTGTGCCCACCTGTGCCACCTGCCAGTGCCAACAGTACACAACAGTGCCACCTACCAGTGCCCACCAGCGCCACCCATCAGTGCCCACAGTGCCACCCATCGGTGCCCACAACCAGTGCCTCATCAACAGTGCTGCCCATCAGTGCCACCTACCAGTGCCCATCAGTGTCACCTACCAGTGCCTATCAGTGCCCATCAGTGCCATCTATCAGCGGTACCTATCAGTGTCCATCAGTGCCATCTTATCAGTGGCGATCTGTGCCCATTAGTACCGCCTTATCTGTCCCCATCAGTGCCGCCTTAACTGTGCCTATCAGTGCTCATAAGTGCCCATCAGTGCAGCCTATCAGTGCCAACCAGTGCAGCCTATCAGTGCCCACCAGTGCCACTTCATCAGCGCATATCAATAAAGGAGTTTGCAAACTATGAAACATGATTTTTTTCAACATTTTCCATTCTTTTTTGTTTGTTAAGCAAAAAATAAAAACCCCAGCTGTGATTAAATACCACCAAAAGAAAGCTCTATTTGTGTGAAAAAAATGATAAAAATTTAATTTGGGTACATTGTATGACCGCGCAATTGTCATTCAAAGTGCGTCAGTGCTGAAAATTGGTTCCGGGCAGGAATGGGGATTTAAGTGCCCAGTAAGCAAGTGGTTAATATCACTTTAATTTGCACAAGCAGCCATTATACGGTGTATGTTTATCACTACATAATTTCATGTTATTAGAAGTAACCTTTCTTCTTTCCTCTCAAATATGGCATCCCTGGAAATTTCTTCAGGTTAATTACCCTGGGAGCTTTACCTAAGTAGCATGGACCCATAGAGGAATGCTGAAGGGGGAAGAATTCATTCTGATCACCAGGGCTTTTTTCTCTCAGAAAATAGGTGCAGGAACTCAACCACAACCCTACAAAACCCCCCTCGCCCCCACACACACCCTCCACATTGTATCAAATGGTGTGGTCAAATTTCACTTACAGTGGAAGGGTCTTAAATTTGCATTAAATACAAGGAGTGCATTATGTACAGAGTGTTGAGTTGAAGAGGGGGGGGGGGGTACACACAGAGTGCAGAGTTCAGGGGTGTGCTACGTACATTGTTCAGAGTTGAGGGGTGCTCTGCATACAGAGTGCAGAGTTCAGGGGTGTGCTACGTACATTGTTCAGAGTTGAGCGGTGCTCTGCATACAGAGTGCAGAGTTCAGGGTTGCACTTCGCCTTCTTTCACATCTGCTTAACTCTGAACCCCCTATCCACATTTCACTTTCACTCCTCTTCAGCTCTGGCCTCTGCATGCAACCCCCCTTCCACTGCCTCCATCTTCCCCCTCCCTCCTTAGAAGCTCCACCATCTTCCACCACATGTCTTGTGTTGCTGTACTAAGTTGAAGCACCCAGCCAGCTCTAGTACCTCCCCATACACTGTAGGTGGCTCTGCCTCTATCACTTGCAGGGAGATCATCCAGTAGGGGTTTTGGAATCTACACTGCACCCCGGGCACCTTCATATCCCTTGTGCCCATCCTAAGGAGATTAGATCTGTGGGAGCTGTTGGGAGATAAGCTGTCACTGATAAACACAGAAGCCGAACTTTGTGTTTACAAGTTATAGTGGTAATAAGGGAGCAGAAGGCCTGAGCCATAGGTGGTGGAACTGAGTTCCACCAAGTTCCAGCTGAAAAAAAGCACTACTGATCACAATACTGGGACTGATCAAATGCAAATGATTGTAGTACAGGCAGAACCTCGTGAAAAATTAAAATGAGTATCATGAATGGGGTACTTTAGTATCTACAGAACAGAAGCAAGTAAGGATCTGCAATAGCATTTCATCATTTTTGTTGTGATATACTGTATATACATAGATAACAGGGCAGCATGTTTTGCACTTTACCTGATGGATCAAAGCAGATTAATCAATAAATTGTATAATGCATTTTGGGGTTATTTTGTTGTCTAGTCAGTATATACATTCAGTGGCTTTGAATAAATTCAGATGATACGTGAAAATTGATGTGAAGATTCTTTCACCCATCGCTCCTGTATTTACTTTTCTTTTACAGTAGATTGAATTTATGTCATGATACGTTCTGTGAGCGCACTGTCATTACTGTCACCAACTACATAACCATGGAGACTGGAAAAAGACACCTGACCATTATGTTTAATTACAGTTTCATCTTGTAATAGCCATGCTGCTTGGCAAGACTAATAATTGCAGACTTTTATTTTTTGATATTTGGTTCCTCCTCTCCTTTGAGTGGTTTCGATGCCATCTATATAGGCTATTAAATGATGCATGAAAAGCCGCTCCACTCTTTAACAATACCACTCTTGCTGGGACAATACATACAGAGTGGAAGATGAGGTTGTGCCCTTACCATAACCGTTTATGTTTTCATGATTTGTCCACTAAGATAAAACAGGTCCTGGGGAATTGCTCATATATTTTCTTGCCTGCAGTGCATAGGGGGATGAGCACATATCAGTCACTCAAGGAATATGGCTGGGACATGGGTCTACTTGCAGTGCCGCCGTTCATTGCTCATGGTACTAGGAGTGTGGTAACTTTGTGCTATAAGGGTCAATTTATTAAGCTGTAGGAGTTATTTTATTATTTTATTATTATGTTATTATAATTATTATTTTCTGTTACTACCAGAATACACTGATCAGCAGCTGCAGCTGATTGGCTGCAGCTGCTGATTAATGGAAAAGTTTCCAATGTGCCTCTTCGATAGAATTTGATTAAAAGAGGTAAAGGACGTAAAGGATTTTTTTTTTTTTTTAGAATCATACTTACCTCAGTGGTTGCAGCATCGGTCGGATGCTGCATCTGTCCCCTGGCACCTCTGCACTGAGAACCAATCGCTCAAACACCGCCGATCGCTCGGTTCTGACAGCTCCCCAAGCAGAGAGCTGCTGTCAGTCACAGCTCTCTGCTCTTCTCCCTCCTCGCTCACTGGAGCGCTGGGCTGTGGAGCGGCTCGCTGAGAGCCTGAGACGGGTGTCGGTCCACGCACCTGGCGGATCCAGACTCCCATTGTCAGGATGACGCGGAGCCTGGACTGATTTCTGTGACGTCAGCAGAGATCGGACTTCAGCCCGCTGTCTGTGACGTCAGCAGAGATCGGACTTCAGCCCGCTGTCTGCTGAAAACGGGTCACAGGAGTGCAAAACGAACTGCACTCTTGTGATCCACAGGAGAAGTCCAAATGAGCTGGACTTCTCCTTTAAAGTGGTTATAAACCCCCCAAAAAAAACACAAAAAAAACCCCCTGCAAGACAAAGGCATGCACGCAGTAGCTGCCAGTCATGGCACAGGCCCTTTAGAAATGGCACGATCGAGTCGTTTCTTCCAGTGCTGCCCATCCCTCCTCCGCCCCTCTTGTTTTCTTCTTTTCTCCCCATCTTACACAGGCTCGAGTCATTCCGGGACCTCTGTGTGGATACCCCCACTAATAGACAGTTTTGTCTCCATACACACGTCAATTGACGAGTTATGCTCCATACACACGGTCGGATTTTCCGACGGAAAATGTCCTATCGGACAATGTTGTCGGAAATTCCGTGTGTAGGCTCCATCGGACTTTTTCCGTCGGATTTTACGACGGACAGTTTTATCTCCTGCTCTCAAATTTTCCGACAACACAGTCCTATCGGACTTTTTCCGATCGTGTGTAGCGAATTGGCATGGTATTTCCATTGGGTGTTATTCAGCTGCGCATGTCAATGACTTTTAATGTTCCCATCGTGGAATAATGTGTTAATATTCTTGTTGTATTTACAATAAATTACTTTTTTGCATTACTATCTTCATCCTTGCATGTTGTGACACTCTTTTGGTCATCTGGTTCCTGCCTGTCTAGACAGGAACACACCAGTTTTTTTTTGTATGATATGACATCGTTTTGACCAGAGTGACACTGCCCATACCGGGCTAGCAGGATTAGAAGAGATTTTAGGTGTATCATGAGACACTCTCACTTGATGTTCCCTTATCCCCTTTTTTGTTAGTACATATATACATAGAGCAGCACTAATGCGGCGTACACACGGTCGGAATTTCCGATGGAAACAGTCCGATGGGAGCTTTTCATCGGATTTTCCGACCGTGTGTATGCCCATCGGTCTTTTTCTGTCAGAATTTCCGACGGACTTTGGATTGAGAACCTGTTCTTAATTTTTCCGACGGAAAACCTTTCTATCGGATTTTCCGATCGTGTGTAGGCAATTCCGACACGCAAAATTCCGACGCATGCTCGGAAACAATTCGACGCATGCTCGGAAGCATTAAACTTCCCTTTTATAGTGCTGTCGAATGTGTTTTATGCCGCTGTGTTACTGACCGTCGGAATTTGGTGTGACCGTGTGTAGGCAAGACAGTTTGAGCTAAATTCTGTCGGAATTCCGACGGGAAAACCATCAGAGCTTTTTCCGACGAGAATTCCGACCGTGTGTACTCGGCATAAGGCCTCTTTCACACTGGCAGAGTCTGCCTGTTCAGCCAGGGATCTCCCCTGCTGGCCCCCAATGAGTAGGCAGATGACAGGTCTGTGTCCGCTCATGCAGAGCAGACATGAACACAGACTATTGTTCTGTATCAGGGGGTCGGAGTGAAACGGACTTCCTGTCTGTTTCCATTCGACTGTCATCCGATCCACCAGATGGGAAACCGATCCCCATGCATCTGGTTTTAGCGGACAGTATCGGATCGGATGTGGGCGGGTGTCATCAGCCGCTCCATAGAGAGCAAAGGATGATCCAGTCAAATCTGCCTGAAAAACTTACAGGCGAACACAATTGGCCTGTCAGTGTGAAAGGGGCCATGCACATTTTCATTTATTGATTAAACAATTGACTTCTGTTGAGCCATGGAGCCCACACACTGATTGAAAATTGAATTCCAGTGGGAATTTCAGTTAGTATGGCCAGTTTAAAGTGTAACTTAAATCTCTCAGTCAACATTGACTATTTTTAATTATCCTCATGCTGCTAGCATTAGTAAATAGATAGGAAAGTATATCATTTTTAAACTTTTTTTTTTTAATGCTTATTCATAACTTATATTTACTATTTATTACTTTCTGGCCAAAATGATGGGAGGAGGGGGTTTTTTAGTTTTTTTTTAATCTAAGCACACCCTCCTGCCTGCATGCCTGAGCTAAGGGCAGATGGATTCCAGGAAGTAAATGCTACATGAATCCTCTGCCCTTATTCAAGATGGCCAGAAATGCTAGGGGGTGTTTTTCAAAGTGATTTCTCAGGAAAATAAAGCATAAAGACCTGGATGGATGGGGGAGCTTACATTGAATATTATAAATGAATTAAATAGCATTTTTGGTTAGTGGTGCTCAGATGAAGTGTAGTTCCACTTTAAATCACTACTTCATCTTATAATAATAATATAATATAATATAATAAATATCTATTGTATCATTGCTGTAACACCACCCCAAATGACTTTCTTTTAAATAGTGAAATGTACAGTCATCACTGATCTGAATCTGGCAGTGTATGGGAGCTGCCATTACTAACTCTGCTTTTGAGAATGTTGGTAGGTGGGTGACATGTTCCACTGGCTTCAGGACTTTCCGAGTGACTCCACCACAATAATAGGCTTCACTCCAACTTCATTTGCAGCATATTTGTTGTAGCACTGTTGCTCAGAAAGTATTGTAGTTTGAGCATCACTTTGGCAGACAGTTAACTATCATTGACAGTTTATATATTGCTCTTATGTTAGGTTTCCTTAGAGAGCTTTAAGTAGGATTCATAAGGCTTGAAGCTTGCTGAAAGTTTAATGCTATAACCAATCATGTTTGTGAAGATTCATATTCAACACTGTAGCTGAAGAGAGCTTTAAAGCTGAACTCTGGGCACAAAAACATACATATTTATTAAAGTGGTATTAAACTCTATTTTTAAATGTTGTGGACAGGTAGGGTTTTTATTACAGAAAAGACAAAATCGGTCTCTTCTGTCATAAATGCATCCCCTGCCTGTCAGTTGTCATGTACAGACTGCATGCGCAGGAATGACATCATCACATCCCGGTCATTCAAGAGGCCAAATAGACGGGACCCAGAAAGAAGACCGGGTGAGGATGGCAGTGCCCGGGAACTGCAGGCTGCTGGAGGGCACATTATGGCAGGTATGTGGTGCATACTAGCAAATTATGGCATAACCCACTTGTAATATATTGGAAGGCCGGGTACCGGCCTGAAGTTATGGGAGGAGCCCGGAGGGTATTTAAGCAGCCCAAAGGCCGACGGTCTTTGTCGGTTTCCTGTGCGTGATATCTGATACGTCAGACATCTAGGACCGACTCGTTCGTGACAAGCGCTGTTGGTGCCGGTTCGTGAGCTCCGTTTCGTCTGTCCGTCTTCTCTTGTTGCAGTCCCGTGTTCCGTGTTCGTAAGTTGTGTCGTCCCTTCGTGTCGCACTCGTGTCGTCGAGTCGCAGTTCGTACAAAGAGTCTGGTTCGGCTGTAGCAGGTAGGGCTTCGGCTCCCATGTTTTACGCTCTCATGCACTGCTTATCATGTCACTAAACTGTGATCTGCGTAGCTCACGAACCACGCGCTGCTTGTCTCGAAACCTATACACTTACTCGCACGTTTTTTGTTGTACCCGATCGGGAGCCATCTAGCGGCACGCACATTCAGGGCCGCCCGCCACAGACATTCCGACCGATGTCGCATCCGGCACTCAAGGGTTCCCTTACACGAGCGGGCCACACGGTCTCCGAATCGTTCAACATAACTCACGCACGGGTGCCGTTCGCACTCACACGTATCGTTCAGGTCCTGCCGTTATCCGAATTGGTGGCGCTAGCGAGCGTGCCGAATCGCTATTTACATTCCGAAGCACTGTTGGCATACTAGTTGTACGAATCACTTCGACCGTGTCGAAACATTTCACGAATTAGCATGACAATCATTTCATCATTTCACACATGGCAACGTATCAGGCCAGTCGGTCATGCTAAATCATTCCGCATCAGTTAAACAAGGCGTTCATGCCATCGCTTCAATCCTGGTCCGGTCGCATCCACGCATGCTCCGATCGGGGCGATCCAGATGCACGACTGCCCGGCCTCATTTCGATATATGCGCCAAGGGCGGAATCACATTACTGGCTGCGTGCATTCCTGATTCTTGCCCCTGTCATGGCATATCATTTCTGTCACTTTACCACGCCCGGCATGAATGCAGTCACTTCCCCGCACTAATTCGTGTCGGCGTGCCCTAGGCACGGCCTCATTTCTATACATGCGCCAAGGGCGGAATCGCATCACTGGTTTCGTACATTCCAGATTCTTGCCCCTGTCATGGTACCTCATTTCAGTCACCTTACCACGCCCGGCGTGAATGTAGTCACTTCTTCGCACTAAATTCGTGTCGGCGTGCCCTAGGCACGGCCTCATTTCTATACATGCGCCAAGGGCAGAATCGCATCACTGGTTTGCGTACATTCCGATTCTTGCCCCTGTCATGGTATCTCATTTCTGTCACCTTACCACGCCCGGCGTGAATTTAGTCACCTCTTCGCACTAAATTCGTGTCGGCGTGCCCTAGGCACGGCCTCATTTCTATACATGCGCCAAGGGCAGAATCGCATCACTGGTTTGCGTACATTCCGATTCTTGCCCCTGTCATGGTATCTCATTTCTGTCACCTTACCACGCCCGGCGTGAATATAGTCACCTCTTCGCACTAAATTCGTGTCGGCGTGCCCTAGGCACGGCCTCATTTCAATACATGCACCAAGGGCGGAATCGCATCACTGGTTTGCGTACATTCCTGATTCTTGCCCCTGTCATGGTATCTCATTTCTGTCACCTTACCACGCCCGGCATGAATGGAGTCACTCCTTCGCACTGAATTCATGTCGGCGTGCCCCAGGCACGGCCTCATTTCAATACATGCGCCAAGGGCGGAATCGCATCACTGGTTTGCGTACATTCCTGATTCTTGCCCCTGTCATGGTATCTCATTTCTGTCACCTTACCACGCCGGCGTGAATTTAGTCACTTTCTTCGCACTAAATTCGTGTCGGCGTGCCCTAGGCTCGGCCTCATTTCAATACATGCGCCAGGGGCGGAGTCGCAAAAAAAAAAAAAAAAAAAAGACGTTGACTCTTGTCCTTGTCATGTTATATCATTTCTGTGTCACCTTACCACGCCCCGGCGTTAATTGGTCACCTGCCTGTACGAATTCGCGCCGGCGTGCCCTAATAAAAAAAAAAAAAAAAAAAGGGGAGCTTGGAGTCGGACCCGGTGGCAGCTGGATGTCACAGTTCGGCCTCAGCAATACCCAGGCAGTTAGCCTCGTTTCACGGTTGCCTCATTCCTGTACGTGCTTCAGAGTCCGGCTCACAGGCACCCCTCATACGGTACGAACAGGCCGAGCCCTGTCACGGGAAGTTCGTTCAGTTAAGGCAACATGTCAAGTCAGTCATTAGTGTTGTCATCTGTCATTTGATCCCACAGCGGTCTCGGCAGTCGACTTAAGTCACTATCGCCTGTTGGTATCATCTACGTTGGGTTCCGTCGCTCTGGACGGCAGCAGTTTAGGCTCTCAATCAGTAGGTCCACCTGCACCAGCTTCATCAGGGTTCCAGCAGGTACAAAAAAAAAAAAAAAAAAAAAAGAAAAACGCTGGGCAGCCTGCAGACACGTGACCAGTCTACTAAGTAACGGGTCTTGGCAGCCGCCATGTCATCAGTCGGCAGCGAGGACCTCACCACCCCGCTATCTCCGGCATCAGCCTCCGAGGCGGGCAGTGTCCAGTCCCTTAGGGCATGGACAATTCCCAGGCTGGCCGCCGAGCTGAGACGCAGAGGGATACCCTTCTCGGCCTCGGCCAGGAAGGCGGAGCTATTCAGGCTCCTCTTCCCACCACCGGCCGCAGCAAGCCACAGCAGCCAGCAGGCGTCTCTGGAATCGATTTCAGCCGCCGTCGCTCAGCTGCACACCCGCATGTCTTCCCTGTCTTCCTCAATCGTTGAGGTCCAGGACAGAGTGTCTCGTCTAGAGACTAGCCCGGCTGCCACGGTTCCGGACCCTGCGGTGGTCCCAGCCATCAGTGCACCGGCCGCAGGTAGTGAGCTTGCCACGACTACCGTTCACCCTTCCCACCTGGTGCCACCCAGCGTAAGGAAGGACGTTTTAGAAGGCAGAGACGTTAACCTGGCCTCACTCACGATCTCGGTCCATGACTTGGCCGAGAACAAGGCCTACACCTGGGGCGACGTCTCGGTGGTTTTGAAGGCGAAGGAGCCAGGCTCAACAGAAAGCTCACGGCGCCCGAGTTCACACTCGCTTTTCGGCATGTTCAGGGACGTACGGTGCTCAGCCTCCCCGGGCAGGCGGGAGGAACTGGACCGCTACCTCCATTTAATCGTAGACCTGGGTCACAAATACGGTGGCTCAGCCTTCTACGGTTATCGTCGGTCCTTCTCGGCCAAAGCCGCGGACAGATTCTTACAGTTCCATTGGACAACGGACTGGAGGGTAGTGGACGCCGAGTTGTTCTGCTGCCACTTTGCGAGTCTACGGTCCCCGCTATGTGCTGTCCGTCAGTCAGCATCCCACACCGCGGTCTGGTGTGCCAACATAGCCCTGTTCACCCGATAACTAGCACGGCCTCTGCCAGCTCGAGTCAGGCTCAGCAGGCACCGGTGCAAGGGCAGAAGGTGGACAAGTGGGGTTGTCCGGGGCAGATGGTCGGGGGAGCCGCCATTTGCAACAACTTCAACTACGGCTCCTGCAATTCAGCCAGTGCCGGCTCTTGCACGTTTGCACCCTATGCCAGAGGGCGCACCCCCAAGCAGATGAAATCGTGACTAAGCCAGGTCAATGTCCTTTGGCTCGATGTCTACTTGACCTCACATCCCGCTCCGTCACTTGCCAGCTACCTCACCCGAGGTCTCACCGATGAGTTTCATACCGGGCTCATCACCCCGCCCCACACCACCCACGAATGTCCGAACCTGCGCTCAGCAGCAACAGATGAGCCAGCTATCGACGTCCTTCTTCAGACGGAGTTGGATCGGGACTTTATGATAGGCCCGTTCAGTCAGTCTCCCTTTAGTATCTGGAGGGTTAGCCCTATCGGGCTTGTACGGGGAAATTTTCGGAAAGGAAAAAATAAAATAAACGTCTGGCGTATGATCTGTCAGCGCCTCATTCTTCCGTCGTTCCCAGTCTCAACTCGCTCATTCCCTCCGAGGAGTTCTCACTGAAGTACGCTTCGGTAGATATGGCTACCCAGGCCATACTCAGGGCAGGGGTAGGTGCTTGGCTCTCGAAGGCAGACATATCTGACGCCTTCAAGCTGCTGCCCATACATCCTTCCCTGTGGTGCTGGCACGGCATCAAGTGGAGGGAGCGATATTATTTCGCAACCAAATTGACCTTCGGGTCTAAGAGTAGTCTTTGGTTATTTGATAGTTCACGGAGACCCTGGCGTGGATCCTTCTCTACGAGGCTCAGTGCCACAAGGTCGTCCATTATTTGGATGACTTCCTTCTGGTAGAACCACCCGGGGCTCCCCAAGGGGACCTTGGAAAGTTGAGGACGGTTTTCGACAATCTGAACGTCCCCATAGCGGAACGCAAGGTGGACGGCCCGGCGCACAAGATCACGTTCTTGGGCATCGACCTTGACACGCCTGCCATGCAGGCCAGCCTTCCCGCAGATAAGTTGGGCCGTTTCAGGACGGTTCTGCGAGTGTTCACCCGGGTGGGGGATGTACTCAGAAGCAACTTCAGTCTCTCTTCGGGATGTCGAATTTTGCTACGAGGATCGTCCCCCAGGGCCGCTCCTTCGTGTCCCGGTTGCCGGTCTTCCTGTCCTACACTCAGGACCCTAGTCAGGTCGTCAGGCTGGATTCAGCAGCCAGGGCAGATCTGCCCATGTGGGAACACTCTCTTAGTAATTGGAACGTTGTGTCCCGGTTCATTCCAGTCGTGTCCACGCAGTCACCTCAAGTGGTGACCGATGCGGCGGCATCCACAGGATGCGCCGCCATTTTTGGCCATTTGTGGTTCGCCGCCCCTGGGCCTCCTCAGGCACTAGCCACACCGGGCTTTACTACCACGTCAGCCCTCTTTTAGCTGTTCCCCGTCGTAGCAGCCGCTCACCTACGGGGTCACCATTGGTCTGGACGGACGGTGGCTTTACGACAGACAATCAAGCCACAGCCGAGATCATCAGCAAGGGCAGGTCTAAATCCAGGCCCGTCATGTCCTTCCTCCGCGGACTGGTCCAGCTATCCCTACAACATCAATTCAATGTTTACTGCTCATTCGTTCCCGGGAAGCTCAACTCAGCAGCGGACGCACTCTCCCGTTTAACTTTGTTCCTTTCTTTGTACAGATGCCAGGAGCCTACCATCTCTCAGCCTCTATCCCGGATTGGTCACAACTGACCTTGGACTAGCCCCACGTTTGCAGTCAGCTACTAACTTCGTCAACGCTTCGTTCGCCCGCAACACCTGTCGGGCCTGCCAGACGGCCTGGGGGCGTTTTAATAAGTTCCTGCCCCAACGCCCGTGAATCTTCCAGCGTCGATTAGGTTCTGGCGTTTATCGCTTACTGCCATTCTCACCTGGCACTGTCACACAGCGCGAAACGTCAGTACGTGGCCGGGGTGCAGCACTACTTGTCACTTCGATACCCCGCTAGGCCTTCGGTGTTCTCCTTTCCTGCAGTGAGGGCTCTACTGCGTGGAGTTCATAAGCTCCAGCCGCCAGTCAGCCCGAAGCGGCTGCCTATCACTGTGGAGGTCTTAAGGGGATGTCTGACGTCCTGGATAGGTCCCCCTTTGGTCTCCTCCTCAGCACCTTCTTGCAGGCTGCGATACGCATGGCGTTTATGGGTTCCTACGGCCCAGCGAGTTCACTCGCAGCCACCCAGCCGGTCCAGTCTTGCATAAAGTAATCTCTGCCGCCATCAGGATCTCTACGTTCTTCACTTGGCGATGTCTAGAACTCAGCAGCGAGGTTCCGGAATAGATATTCACTGTGCCGGACCTACAACAACTGGTGCCCAGTTGCCGTGTTGAACCGCTCGACGGCACTGCTATCCGACCGCCCAGGGTCCAGTCCGCTTTACCCTTTCCAGTTAAACCCCTCGAACTCGTCGCAGTTCGTGGTACATGTCCGGGACCTTCTCGGCAATCTTCAATTGGACCCCAGCCAATACTCCGGGCATTCATTCCGGGTCGGGGCGGCCACGTCGGCCCCAAGATAGAGGGTTCCGGACCATGTGATCAAGAAACTAGGTCGGTGGAAGTCGGCCTGCTTCTCGCTACATACCTAACCCACAGTTGGAGAGGGCTCAGGCCTTTGCCCAACTACTCAGTTACATTTACCTTTAATAAATTATTATCCCCTACCTGAAGGTTTTGCCCCCTTATTTTGGCGTACCATACGGTAGACCAAGGCACACTTTCAGGTCTATTTCATGTTGGTGAGTTTTGTGTTAGTTCTATGTGTCATCGTTACTCCTGTCGTCCGTAGGGCTCTAGACCATAAATTGGAAGGCCGGGTACCGGCCTGAAGTTATGGGAGGAGCCCGGAGGGTATTTAAGCAGCCCAAAGGCCGACGGTCTTTGTCGGTTTCCTGTGCGTGATACCCACCCACCCTCCCCTTTTAAAAGCCTCTTCCAAGTATTCTTACCCCAGACTGAATACTCATTCCACATTATTCCATAAACTACTTCTTATCATTCCTTATCTAGGGTATGCCCCCTTATTTTGGCGTACCATACGGTAGACCAAGGCACACTTTCAGGTCTATTTCATGTTGGTGAGTTTTGTGTTAGTTCTATGTGTCATCGTTACTCCTGTCGTCCGTAGGGCTCTAGACCATAAATATATATACACATACACACATACACTGAGCATAATTATAAACGCAACACTTTTGTGTTTGCCCCTATTTATCATGAGCTGAACTTATAGATCTACAATTTTTTCTTTGTACACAAAAGGCTTATTTCTCTCAAATATTGTTCACAAGTCTGTCTAAATCTGTGTTAGGCCCCTTTCACACATGCGGACCGTATGTCCGTTTTTCATCCATCCGTTTTTGGATGAAAAACGGACATACATCATGTCTATGGGATAGCGGGTGTCAGCGGATGAGCATCCGCTGACACCCGCTATTGTCCGCCTCCGCAATTGTCCGATTCTGCAGAAGGAGGAAAACCCTATTTTTTCATCCGTCTGCAGAGCGGATCGGATGAACACGGACACGGTCCGTGTTCATCCGATCCTCCATAGAGGAGAGCGGAGAACTGACAGGGCGGTGTGCAGGGACCGCCCTGTCATCAGGCGGCTCATCGGGGAACAGCTGTGCGATCCCCACTGAGCAGCGGATCTTCACGGGGCGGATCAATACGGATCCGTCCTGTGTGAAAGGGGCCTTAGTGAGCACTTCCCTTGTGCCCAGATAATCCATCCACCTCACAGGTGTGGCAAATCAAGATGCTGATTAGACAGCATGATTATTGTACAGGTGTGCCTAATGCCTGGTACACACGATGAGATTATCGGATGAATGATCATCCGTTTTTTTCTTTTTGCATGCTAATCTCAGATCGAATCTGATGAGTTTACTAAAGTCACGAAAATTCCCGTACAACAGAAAAAAAATTTGGAAGTGATGTCATGTGTTGTAATGCATGTGTATTGCATTTTCGAACGATAGCTGTACTGATTAAACTAAAATTTACAATCTGGCATCGTACAAAAATTTTTTTCGTGCATGTCCAATAGAATGATATCGGATAAACTGTCATGATCAGCTCTTGAAAGCTCTGTACTAACGATCTGATTATCGTACGATTATTATTATTATCATACAATCGCTTCTAAAGCAGTATTTTCCATACGATTTTCTGATCGTGTGTACAGGGCATTAGGCTGGCCACAATAAAAGGCCACACAGCACAATGCCACAGATGTCGCAAGTTTTAAGGGAGCGTGCAATTGGCATGCTGACTGCGGGAATGTCCACCAGAGCTGTTGCCCTTGAATTAAATGTTAATTTCTCTACCGTACGCCGTCTCCAAACGCATTTCAGAGAATTTGACAGTACATCCAACTGGCCTCACAACCGCAGACTAGACATGTGCATTCGTTTTCGTCCGAATGCATTTTCGTACGAATTTCAGGTATTTTCGTTATCGTTTTAACAAACAACATGACGGTGATCTGTGTCCATCGAACCTGTGGTCGAATGTGCCTAACCTTAGCTCTATTAGTTCAAGATTATTCTACATAGAGAGAAAAGATTCGACATTAACCACTTTCGGACCGGACCAATTTGCAGCCAAAGGACCAGGCCCCTTTTTGCGATTCGGCACTGCGTCGCTTTAACTGACAATTGCGCGGTCGTGCGACGTGGCTTCCAAACAAAATTGACGTCCTTTTTTTCCCACAAATAGAGCTTTCTTTTGGTGGTATTTGATCGCCCCTGCGTTTTTTTTTTTGCGCTATAAACAAAAAAGAGCGACAATTTTGAAAAAAAAAAAAACGCATTCTTTTTTATTTTTTGCTATAATAAATATCCCCCAAAAATATATAAAAAAACATTTTTTTTCCTCAGTTTCGGCTGATACGTATTCTTCTACATATTTTTGGTAAAAAAAAATCGCAATAAGCGATTATTGATTGGTTTGCGCAGAAGTTATAGCGTTTACAAGATAGGGGATAGTTTTATAGCATTTTTATTAATAATTTTTTTTTTTATTAGTAATGGCGGCGATCAGCGTTTTTTATTGTGACTGCGACATTATGGCAGACACATCGGACATTTTTGACACATTTTTGGGACCATTGTCATTTATACAGCAATTAATGCTATTTAAATGCATTGATTCCTGTATAAATGACACTGGCAGTGAAGGGGTTAACCACAAGGGGGCAGTGTAGGGGTTAAGTATGCCTAGGGGTGTGTTTCTTACTGTGGGGGGGCATGGCTGTCAGCTAGTGAATGCTGATCTCTGCTCCAATCACAGGGAGCAGAGATAGGCGTCACTAGTTGCTATGCAGAACGGGGAGATGCTGTTTATTTCCGCATCTCCCCGTTCAGTCTTCCCGTGAGACGATCGCGGGTGTCCCCGCGGCGATCGAGTCGAGTCACGGGGGTCCCGACCGGCGCGGGAGCGCGCTGCTCCCGGCGCGCTCCCGATGGCGCGGACGGCATTAAAGAGGGACTTATATATACGCCCTCCTGCCTGTCCGTGACATTCTGCCGACGTATATCGTTGTGCGCCGGTCGGGAACCGGTTATAGAGACAATAGCAAAAAAGGTTGAATGGGCCTAACCTAACTCTATTAGTCCAAGATTATTCGACATAGAGAAAAAAGATTCGACATGAAGATTTGACGAAGCAGTCGGCGCGAGCGGACATTTATGGTCAAATGCTCTGCCCATAGGCTATAGAAGAATTCTAATGTCATACAACATTAGAATTCTACTATAGCTTGTAGGCGGAACATTCAACCGTAAATGTACGACTGCGGTGTCGTACAGTTTAGCTGCTCCGTCAAATCTTCTTAGAAGGTTTGACAGACACCATAGCCTTCAATGACAGATTCAACCTTAATTATTTTGGATTTTCAGACGAATGCATTTTTTAACGAAACAAAATAAATGAAAACGAATTTCGGGAGTAACTAAATAAATGTATTTTTCGGACGAAAACGAAATTCCAAAACTAAATATTTCAGTGTGCACATGTCTACCGCAGACCACGTGTAACCATGTCATAGGTCTTTAAGTTCAGCTCATGATAAATAGGGGCAAACATGAAAGTGTTGCGTCTATAATTTTGCTCAGTGTAAATATATATATATATATATACATACATTTTTTTTTTTTTAATCAGATTTAATACTACTTTAACAACCACAAATGGTATAAATACATTTTTTTGTGTGCATATGTTTGCAAACACAGGTATTACTTGGTAAAGGCAGCAGTGACATCATCACTGTGCTGTACATAGTCTGTGTAGAGCGGAGCTGTAGGAGGGACTCAGTATCTCCATCCACTTCAGGCTGTTTGCAAAAAACTACAGGAGGGGGGCAAATACAAGACCAGTCAAAAAAAACTGCAGAAAAAACACTCTTGCACATAAGTGTGATGTCCAGGTAGGCTATTACTCAAGGGATGGTGTCTCAGGCTTTGTCCTAATAGTCACTAGAAATCTAGAGAAAAGAGGGAGCACCAGCCTAGTGCATTATCCCAAGTGTATTTACTGATACTAAAAACAAAGTTAAAAACTACTCACAAAGTATGAAGAAAAAAAAATTGCTTGTAAAAGTCACTAAATCGTGCCAATCAGTCCTGGAACAGACTGTCTCTAGATTGCAGAGGAGATGACATCAGGGCCTCTGCTGGCTGATGCGTTTCAAAGGAATACCTTCTTCCTCTTCATAATTTGTGAGTAGTTTTTAGTATAAATAAATACACTTAGGATAATGCACTAGGCGCCCTCTTTTCTCTATCTTACAAGACCAGTCACCCTGCACAGGGAGAGAGAGCAGCAGTTTCCACTGGATTACTGTACAGATCTGAAAGAAATACACAGAGCACAGCAAGATTTAGCACAACAAAATCTGCTCAAATCTTTTTTCGTGCTTTGTAAATGTTTGCTAAATGTGATGCACTCCAAACAAAGAATAAAGCTGAACTCCTAGAAAACAATTAGGGCTCATTCAGATGGGTGCCGAGACCCGGTTTCTGTGCTGAGCCACTTTTTGCTGATTCTGCATACAGCCTATAGAAGTGGAAGCAGATGCAGCGGCTGCATGGACACAGGTAGGAGCGGGTGCATGGACACAGGTAGGAGCGGGTGCATGGACACAGGTAGGAGCGGGTGCATGGACACAGGTAGGAGCGGGTGCATGGACACAGGTAGGAGCGGGTGCATAGACACAGGTAGGAGCGGGTGCATGGACACAGGTAGGAGCGGGTGCATGGACACAGGTAGGAGCGGGTGCATAGACACAGGTAGGAGCGGGTGCATGGACACAGGTAGGAGCGGGTGCATAGACACAGGTAGGAGCGGGTGCATAGACACAGGTAGGAGCGGGTGCATGGACACAGGTAGGAGCGGGTGCATGGACACAGGTAGGAGCGGGTGCATAGACACAGGTAGGAGCGGGTGCATGGACACAGGTAGGAGCGGGTGCATGGACACAGGTAGGAGCGGGTGCATAGACACAGGTAGGAGCGGGTGCATGGACACAGGTAGGAGCGGGTGCATAGACACAGGTAGGAGCGGGTGCATGGACACAGGTAGGAGCGGGTGCATGGACACAGGTAGGAGCGGGTGCATGGACACAGGTAGGAGCGGGTGCATAGACACAGGTAGGAGCGGGTGCATAGACACAGGTAGGAGCGGGTGCATGGACACAGGTAGGAGCGGGTGCATAGACACAGGTAGGAGCGGGTGCATGGACACAGGTAGGAGTGGGTGCATGGACACAGGTAGGAGCGGGTGCATAGACACAGGTAGGAGCGGGTGCATAGACACAGGTAGAAGCGGGTGCATAGACACAGGTAGGAGCGGGTGCATGGACACAGGTAGGAGCGGGTGCATAGACACAGGTAGGAGCGGGTGCATGGACACAGGTAGGAGCGGGTGCATGGACACAGGTAGGAGTGGGTGTATGGATCCAAATGCATAGTGTCTGTCCCAAATTTTGACATGCAACTGTGTCTTTGCAGCTGCTGCGTCTGAATTCACTTCTATAGGCTGCCTGTGTACAATTGCAGGGTGGATGCAGATGCAGCAAAAAAGGGGCTGCACAGAGGACAGGATTCTGAGTGACCCCTTAAATGCACAGATGGATTTCTGTTTTACCCATTAAAAGATTTGTACTTCTGTCCTGCCAGTGCTGATTGTTACACAGCTCTGCCACACATCACCGTCCTGTCTGGCACGTCAGAAGACTCTGCTACAGGTAAGTAACACTTATGCCACGTACACATGATCTGACTTTTCGGCCGGACTATCCGTCGGACTTTCCAGCGGAGGTCTGCCAGACTTTCCGAACGTGCGGACTTGCCCACACACGCCGGACTTTAAAGTCCGTTCATTTAGAACGTGACTCCAGGTAGACGGGACTAGTGAAGGAAGTCAATGCCGCCATCTCGATCGGCGAGATTGACACCTTGCTAGCCTCGTCACCTGGTATGGATTTAAAGGGGAATCCCTACGCCGAAAAAACGGCGTGGAGGGACCCCCCAAATCCATATCAGACCCTTATCCGAGCACGCAGCCCGGCCGGTCAGGAAAGGGGGTGAGGACGAGCGAGCCCCCCCCCCCCCCCCCATGTTGAGGGCATGCGGCCTGGTACGGCTCAGGGTGGGGGAGGGGTGCTCGCTCGTCCCCACCCCCTTTCCTGACTGGCCGGGCTGCGTCCTCGGATAAGGGTCTGATATGGATTTGGGGGGGACCCCCACGTAGTTTTTTCGGCGTAGGGATTCCCCTTTAAATCCATACCAGGCGACGGGGCTAGCAAGGTGTCAATCTCGCTGATCAAGGCGGCGGCATTGACTTCCTTCGCTAGTCCCGTCTACCTGGAGTCACGTTCAAAATGAACGGACTTTACTCCGTGTGTGGGGCAAGTCCATTCATTTCAAAAGTCCCGCAGACTAGCACACAGACGGCTGGACAATTTTGAGTCAAAACTTCTTACTAAGTTCGCCGGACTTTTGGGAAGAAAAACAATCCCACTGGATAGTCCGCTCGTGTGTACGCGGCATTACAGGCCTTGTCATTTCCCCAACCTGTGAATAGACAGTGAAAAGGAAAAGCTGCACACTGATAAGCTAATTTCTCTGTCACTTTTTAGGACCTGAGTACTGCAGCACAATTGATAGGTTTCTTGTGCTGCTTTACCCTCTGCCAGTCTGAGGACTGCTGTAAAGTGAGGCTGATACCAAGTCAGATTAAAGTACTTACACTGCTCGCATTTAAAAACAAAGTATCAAGGCAGATTAGTGATTGTGCAAGAAAAGTGTGGGAGGTGTAAAAGTTGTAGAACCATCCTGTTCTAGTTATATAATCCCATCCTTGATGTTAGGAAGTCTGCGTGGGTGTTAATCATTTACGTTGCATGTCTGAAGGTGTGAATGATTGTCAAATCACAGAGGTCGAGGCTTTAAAAGATATTATACCGTACTTGGATATAAATGCTGGTGTATGTTCATGACACTTAGAACTGAAGAAGTGGCTTGGATAAGCGGCATCATCAACCTTGCAGGACAGGTCCAGTTGTGACTTACTACTACTGGATATACCATGACCGGGATACATGAAAACCTTCACAGACATTTGAAATATAAAATGTCATAGGAGGTCAAATCCATCATAAACTAATATTCCACTTCCTGATAGTGGGTAAAGAAATCTACTGTTCATTTAATCTCTGGGATACCAACAATATGGTATCCTTCTTGCAGAGCTTGAGAGGATAGCCCTTCTACCACAGCTATTGGGCAAGGGTGTCGCGCTGTCCATCCTGGATATCCCATGGTACTACATAAATGTATAAATAAAGATAGAGTACATGTACTGGTGTGTGTAGCAGGGCCAATTCTATAAGGACAATCTCATCCCCAGAAGCTTCAGGAGACATTATAAGTCACTGGGTAATTCAGATCTTCTGTGCATTCAAAGCTAACATTTTAACTTGGGGTGGACTTGGCTAGACATGTGCACAACAAAAAAATTAGTTTATTTTCGTTTCGTTTTTTTCGTTTCCGAAAAAAAATCGTTTTTTTTTCGTTTCGTTTTTTTCGCTTCCGTTGATTCGTAATGATTCGTACATTCGTAAGTCGTCGGTGTTCGTATTCGTAATGATTCGTACATTCGTAAGTTATTTTTTCGTTGATTCGTTTTTTCGTTAGTTTAATTTTCGTTTATTCGTTTATTCTAAATTCGGACGCATTCGTATTTATTCGTACATTCGTAACATTCGTAGATTCGTAATCGGAGCATAATTCATAATTTTATGTAATGTATGCTATTGTTACATTTTAATAATTTACGAATCGAAAAAAAAAAAGTTACGAATGTACGAATTTTTTCGTTCAATCTATTCGAAGCACGTTAAGTAGCACCATTGTAAGGGACACAGAAAATTACCAATTCAACATAAAAAAAAAAGTTACGAATCGAAAAAAAAAGTTACGAATCGAAAAAAAAAGTAACGAATCGAAAAAAAAAGTTACGAATGTACGAATTTTATCGTTCAATCTATTCGAAGCACGTTAAGCAGCACTATTGTAAGGGACAGGGAAAATTACCAATTCAACAAAAAAAAAGTTACGAATGTACAAATTTTTTCGTTCATTTTCGTTGTTCCTTTTTTCGTTTTTCGGATTTTCTTCATTCGTACATTCGTTGTTTCTAATTTGGTTTTTTTGGATTTTCATTGTTTTTTGGATTCGTTCGATTTGAACGATTTGTTAATCGGATTCGTTCGTTTCGAACGATTCGTTAATCGGATTCGTTCGATTCGAACGATTCGTTCATTCGTACGAAAACGAACGAACGAAAAAAACTAAATAAAAAACGAAAAAAAACGAAACGAATTGCACATGTCTAGACTTGGCCTCCGGACACAAGAAGGAGTGATAATGGAGTGCACAATATCGTAAAAAGGCAACTTTATACAAAGGTCTATTTTACTGCAATGAAACTCAATGATTAGTGTGAGGCTTACCACAAAACACTATAGTAAATCAATTGTAGTATGTGGCTGTATTTTAATAACTTCTTAGATCACCCATGGACTAAGTGGGTGGTCAGGTGTGCAGGCATGATGTGACAATTAACACTATGAGGCACAAACCTTTCAATCTAGGCCAAGCAGAACCAACAGTGAAACTGAATGGGTCACAGGAGCTGGTACCACCCTATGACAGAATGAATTCCAGTCATTGGCACAAATTGTTTCTTAATTTGGCTGATTGAATGTTCCGACTGATAAGAAGCAGATGACTGAACGGCAGCTTGGAGGCCATTCACAACCAGCAGAGCATCTGCAAAGAGGTGGATAAGGTGACTATCCTGCTAGCTGATTATGGTATTATATGAAGAACTACATAATGGCCACATATACTGTATCATTAAAAGAAGAATAACAAAGAGGAAACTATCTAGCCAGTATGGTAATGATGGTATACAAAGTGCAGTATCTCATAAGAACCAGATATCACTTGTCACCAATCTAGAGCAGACAGATTAATGAAAAAGAACCAATGTGTAGCTACAATTGGCTCCTGTAGATGCCGCTGGCTACAGCGGTCCCAGGCTCCCCAATAGGAAGGCGTTGGTGAGTGGGGAGGAGAACCCTCTTCCAGCACCTGTAGAAGTGATTGAGTGGCTCTATAGCTGCTCAAATCACTTCTACATTGAAGCAAATTGCTGGCTGAAAATTTTGGTACTGAGATTATACCTGCAGCTCCAGGCATCGTCACAGTATAACCACTTCAACCCGAGAATGCCATCTGATGTCCTACAGGCAGGAAGTGGGTTAAAGTGGTATTATTTTTTTTTTTAAATTGCTAACAGATATGGTTGTAAGATGGTGTACAAATTGCAGTATTCCATAACAGCCAATCATATTCCACTTTTCACCAACTTAGAGTAGGCGGATTAATGAAAAAGAACCAATGTGTGACTACATTAGGCTCCTGTAAATGATTGGAGCGGTCCCAGGCTCCCCGATGGGAAGGTGGTGATGGATGTGGAGGACAACTCCCTTCCAGCACCTGTAGAAGTGATTGTGTGGCTCTATAGCTGCTCAAATCACTTCTACATTAAAGGGAATTGTTGGCTTAAAATATTGATACTGGGATGAAACCTGCAGCTGCGAGCATCATCCCGGTATAACTACTTAAACCTGAGGACCTCATCTGATGGTGGGAAGTGGTTAAAGTGGTATCAAACAAAATTTTTTTTTTTTAAATGCTAACAGGTAAGGTTGTAAGATGGTGTACAAAGTGCAGTATCCCATAACAGCTTTTCATCAATATAGATTAGGCGGATTCATGAAAATAGGCTCCTATAGATGGAATATTGCTCTATTTCAAAAAAACAGCTCAAAGAAAATTGAACAAAGTGCAGTAACCCGAAGCAACCAATTATAAATTACCCTACTGAACTCAGCTATAACAATCTGAATTCTGGAAGGGGGTTCTTAGTGTTGTCCTTTGAGCTTAGTGTTTCACTCTTCGTGTTATTTAATTAAATGAGCTAATTTCTATTATTAATCAAACACAAGTGCCATTTATACTGGACCACCCTTGGTGAAATAACACATCAATTACATATTTGCTTAACATAGTAAATTTGATTGAACTATCCACGATAAATAAATGACATTAAGTAGAAACATGCTTAGGTGGTTATTATCACGAAGACTGAAAAAACTAAATTTTTTTAGTAATCTTTTACATGTTTGCAAATTATGACAAATGACTTATAGACTGGCTAGTTTATTAATTCCTGATTTCTAAGTGAATTGTGACATTCAATGCAGTATTGTACTGGCTTGCAATCTGTAAGCGAAATTAAAGCATAACACATTTCCATGTGGCTTAACTTAGTTCAAAGAATAGGGATAATGGAAAGTTTGATACCTAGGTCTCTAGAAGGAAGGGAAGGCGCTATACAGATATGGGCCCCATGGGAGGAGTACCTACAAACAGAGGAAGGAAAGAGGCTGATGGGTGAGGAGACAGGAGAAAAGAATAAGAAAGTGCAGTAAATAAGGAGATATAGGAAGGCGAAGGAAACCTGCGAGCTCCGGACCAGGGGAGGGCTAGGGGGACAAAGGAGGGCAAAATTGTGCCTGTGTTTTTTTTTGTTGTTGTTGTTGTTTTGGTTCCTTTTTTTCTTCCCTGTTTTCTTTTTATTTTATCTCCTTTTGGTTAGGGGAGGCCTCTAGGGATCCTTAGGAACTAGGGTCCACAGATTAACAAGAGGCATAGGGGAACTGGTTAGGTTTTGTATGTATACAAAACAAAAAGAGAAAAGGGATAGTAAACCTGAGTGAGAAATTGGAATGAAGTTAAATTTCAGTAAATACAAATGGTTGAAGTAATGTATATTTTGTCTGTAATGTATCCCTTTGGAGAAATAAAGAATAAAAAAAAAAAAAAAAAAAGAAAGCATAACTCGAAGAATCAATTACTTTATTGATTACTTTGTGATGTCATTATCTTCAGTGATGTCGCAATTTCGCAACGTGGAAAGTTCTCTGAATTTAGTAAAAGCAATAATGTGATATACGACATACAAAAGATACCGATTTCCTGATTTGCTTGTCAGTCTGTGACAATAATATCAATTTATTGTAGTGAAACTTCAAACACACTGCAGAAAGTACACATCATGCATAATAAAAGTACATTTTTCTGCGGTTTCTTTTATACATAATAAAGTCTGTCCTTGTAATAAAAGCGTGGATGATGGCATTATTTACCTCCATTGATTTATAACACAGGGAGCGTTAGCAAACAAGACGTTCTAATTATGATCTCGGTTTTATCATCAAGAGAGTGTCGCAGTTGGTATGAAGATAAAAAAAATATGCTCTATCAGTCTATCAGTGATTTTCCTTATCTTAATAAGAAGCAGAGAGCTGTACCTTGTTGGCTATCGACAAAAGTAGACATAGAATGGTATCACCTAAATTTGATCCTGTGCTTTTATCTAATTGTGGTTATACTGAATATAGCGGATTTAAAGGCCTTTTAAATAGAACGTTATGTCTTTGTGCTGTATTGAACATTTCATGCATGTGTGTGGTATACAGATGCTCTGTATTGGCAGATTCTGTCTTAACCTATCTAGCTAGATCTGTTCTTAGGTTGGCCATACATTTATTGATCTCATCATTCGATGAAAAAAAATGCTTCGAGATTCCTATTCAAGCTAGCAAATACAGGCATACCCCACTTATAAGTACACAATGGGGTTTATTTACTAAAGCTGAAAAGTGCAAAATCAGGCTCCCTTCTGCATAGAAACCAATCAGCTTCCAGGTTTTATTACCAAAGCTTAACCGGTTCCCGACCGGCGCACGACGATATACGTCGGCAGAATGGCACGGACAGGCAGGAGGGCGTATATATAAGTCCCTCCTTAATGCCGTCCGTGCCATCGGGAGCGACGCACTCCCGTGCCGGTCGGGACCCCCGTGAGGCTGGTCGCGGGTCCCGCAGACTCGATCGCCGCGGGGACACCCGCGATCGTCTCACGGGAAGGCAGAACGGGGAGATGCGGAAATAGACAGCATCTCCCCGTTCTGCCTAGCAACTAGTGACGTCGATCTCTGCTCCCTGTGATTGGAGCAGAGATCAGCATTCACTAGCTGACAGCCACGCCCCCCCACAGTAAGAAACACACCCCTAGGCATACTTAACCCCTACACTGCCACCCCCTGGCTAACCCCTTCACTGCCAGTGTAATTTATACAGGAATCAATGCATTTAAATAGCATTGATTGCTGTATAAAAGACAATGGTCCCAAAAATGTGTCAAAAATGTCCGATGTGTCCGCCATAATGTCGCAGTCACAATAAAAATCGCTGATCGCCGCCATTACTAATAAAAAAAAATTATTAATAAAAATGCTATAAAACTATCCCCTATCTTGTAAACGCTATAACTTCTGCACAAACCAATCAATAATCGCTTATTGCAATTTTTTTTACAAAAAATATGTAGAAGAATACGTATCGGCCTAAACTGAGGAAAAAAAATGTTTTTTTTATATATTTTTGGGGGATATTTATTATAGCAAAAAATAATGCGTTTTTTTTCAAAATTGTCGCTTTTTTGTTTATAGCGCAAAAAATAAAAACCGCAGGGGCGATCAAATACCACCAAAAGAAAGCTCTATTTGTAGGAAAAAAAGGACCTCAATTTTGTTTGGGAGCCACGTCGCCTGACCGCGCAATTGTCAGTTAAAGCGACGCAGTGCCGAATCGCAAAAAGGGGCCTGGTCCTTTGGCTGCAAATTGGTCCGGTCTGAAAGTGGTTAATTGAACAAGCTGGGGTTAGAAGCTCATTGGTTTCTATGCAGAAATGAGCCTGATTTTGCACTTTCTAGCTTTAGTAAATAAATCCCATTGCATACTTAAAAGTGGGGTATGCCTGTATTGATCAGTTTGGGAACTTTTTAACTCCTTTCAACTAATTTGAATCAACTTTTTTTTATCCAAGCTAGCACATCAACCATGTCATGGTAATATTTGAACCCCTTTCAACTAATTTAATGAAATTCAGTTAACAATAAAAGTGTCCGTTTATCATTCAGCGGAAAATAACTGCTGCTGAGTTCTCCGGCATTCTCAGAGATTGCTCTCTTTTGAGTGCCTATTTATGAAGCGATCTACAAATGCTTTGAACTGTGGAGAATGCCTCCTGTTCCGATAATCTCGCAAGATGTAGCGAGATTACAGTAACAGAAAATCAGTAAAACACAGAGGTGTCCGTTTATTAAGCAGTGGTGAATTACCGCTGCTGAGCACGTGGGCATTCTCAGAGGAGACTGCTCTCTTCAGTACCTCACACTACACCTTGTATTAATAAAATAATACAGTTAAAGTCCCCCACACACTATATATATATATATATATATATAGAAAAAAATAAAAACTGTGATTAAATACCACCAAAAGAAAGCTCTATTTGTGGGAAAAAAAATATAAAAATGTCATTTGGGTACAGTGTTGTATGACCGCGCAATTGTCATTCAAAGTGCGTCAGCGCCAAAAGCTGAAAATTGGTCTGGTCACGAGGGGGGTTTAAGTGCAAAGTAATCAGGTGGTTAAAGAAATCAACTAAAATGGGGACACAGGAACCTGGCCCTGTGAGAATTATAGCATAAAAAAGACTGCGCTATTAGGTGAATGTCTACAGCTGCGACTCTAGGTGATATACAACACAAAGAAATCAGTAAAATAAACGGAGCTCTCCCAAACCAACCTACAGATGCTGCTTGCAGGACTTTTCCTAACGTCCCGCAAGCACACTTCCCCAGTGTGAAAAGTCACACTGAAATGAATGGGAGGAGGTTTTCAGGCGTTATTTAGAGGCTATTTCTAGTGCTAAAATGCCTGAAAACTGCCTCAGTGTGAAACCAGCCTTAGCGCACACTAATGTTCTTGTCTGGAGACATTTTTGTGATAAAGTGAACCTGTCACTGCTGAAAGGAGAATAAACTCGAACAAGAGCTTTACACCCATCAGCCATAATACTATGACCACTGACAAGTAAAGTGAATATAATTGATCATCTTGTTACAATGGCATCTGAAAGTAGGTGGGATATATAGCAGCAAGTAAACATGTTGTCTAGATGTCCATGTGTTGAAAGCAGAAAAATGGACAAGCACAAGGATTTGAGTGACTTTGATAAAGGCCAAATTGTAATGGCTAGATGATGATAATGGGCACATGAGCATCAGAACCTGGACCACTGAGCAATGAAAAAAGGTGGCTTGGCCTCATGAGTCAGGTTTTTTTTTTACATCATGTGGATGGCCACATGTGTGTGCGTCACTTACCTGGAGAAGACATGGCACCATGATGGGAAGAAGGCAATCCGACAGAGGCAGTGTCTAATGGTGTCCATGCCTCCATAGGTCAGGGCTGTTTTGGCCGCAAAAGGGGGACCTACTCAATATTAGGGGTGTTGTCATCATGTGTACTGATCGGTGTAAAGGCTGATTTACTAAAGTAGTTGAGGAACTTCACTCAAAAAAAAAAATATTTGAATATTTACTTGATTTACACAAATTATTTGATCATGTAAAAAGCATCTGCATATGATTGGCTAATCAAGGTAAAGAGAAATTCCCTTTTCATATGATTGGGTAATTGAAGTGAATATTCACACTTTTATTCACACAATTATTTGAGTAAAAATTATCAACTCTTGTAGTAAATTAACCTCTTAGAGTCCATGTTCACCTGCAAACTTGTCTGCATTATTGCATTTTTTTTATCTGCGAGTAAATGCAGGAACAGTGATGGCTCATTTACACTTCTGCTTTGCGACAATCATGGCCGGATTAACATAGGGGCTATTGGAGCTGCAGCTCAAGGCCCCTTACCTAAACATAGGCCCATTTGCCAAAAAAGAAAAGAAAAAGATTGAATTTTGAGGGCTGTAGAGAGCCCATTTGGGGGGGTAGGTAGGCGAAGAGTAAAAAAGTTGTTTACGCTTATGATTGAGAGGCGGTTGAGATGTATTTTTCCACCTCTCCCCCTCCAAAAACACATTTATTATCTTTTAGATGTTTCTCAGGGGAAGGTGTCATGGCTGATTGCAAGGTTTTTTGAACAATGTTAGAGTAAAGGCCCATACACACGATCGGACTTTTTGACAACCAACATGCAAATTAGCTGTTTTGGACCAACATCCGACCGTGTGTACGCTCCATCGGACCAACTTTTTCCAGGTTTCATCGGACTTTTGTTGGCTGTGCGAACAGACCAACTTTCTGCCAACAAAAGTCCGACGGACCAAAGTCCGACCGTGTGTACACAAAACCAACGGACTTTTGTACAAACCAATGCAGAACCAATGCAAAAGATCAGACAACAATACAGAAGTTGACCAAAGGTGGCGGTAAAGAGCAGAAAAACCAAGTGATTTGGTGAAAGTTGGCTGAAAAAGTCCTGCCGTGTGTATGCAATACCAACTTGGGGCCAACGGCCTTTGGACAAAAATCCACGGGAAAGTTGGTCCACGGTCCGATCGTGTGTATGAGGCTTAAGTCTGTCCCAAGTCTGCTCTCATTAACCCCCCTGGCGGTATTCCCAGAGTCTGGCTCGGGGTGGATTTTCAGTATCAAAAGCGGTAACCCCGAGCCAGACTCTGAGTTTATAGCTGCAAAAGGGTGGGCCAACTCAATATTGAACCCTACAGACTTATGCCCCGTACACACGGTCGGATTTTCCGACGGAAAATGTCCTATCGGACCATGTTGTCGGGCTCCATCGGACTTTTTCCGTCGGAATTTCCTACGGAAAAAGTTTGAGATCCTGCTCTCAAATTTTCCGACAACAAAGTCCTGTCGGACTTTTTCCGATCGTGTGTAGCGAATTCCGATGGACAAAGTGCCACGCATGCTCAGATCACATTACAAGACCAAAGCTATTGGCTACTAGCCTCTACGTAGTCCCGTCGTACGCAACGAACGTCACCACGTTCAGAATGATTAGATTTTCCGACAACTTTGTCCGACCGTGTGTATGCAACACCAGTGTCGGAAAAAATCAGATGGATTTTGTGATTGGAATTTATGACCGTGTGTACGGGGCATAAGACTGGGATGCCATTAAAGTTCATGTGCGTGTAAAGGCAGGCGTACCAATACTTTTAGCAATATAGTGTACATTTGAGACAAGATCCTCCAACACTCTGTATGGATCTATACACATACAAGACCATTTACAGATATCTTACTTAGATTAAGTTTATTTTGTATTCTGTCCTCCAAAAACTAGGCATCCACAAAAACAATGATCATAGGTAGCCTTTATTTGAAGATCTGTGTTCATTATTTTCCTTTTCTGTTTCAGATGAATTGTACAGAAAAGATTATATCTGGGGAACAAATAACAGCTATCTCCTCGTCTAGAGAGCTGAGTGCTTATATCCCATTTTCCTTGTTTAAATACGACAGAGACATAAAAGGGGGCTTTATTTAGCTGTTATCAAGTTATCCACAGCTCAAAAAGTAATTGGTACCGCTATTCAGAGACTCCAATGTGTCAGTGAAAAGAATTCATTTGTTGAAACATTTTACACTCTTCTTCTTATTTACTTCTTTTTAATCTTATTAACGTTATCGCAATTGTCGGCACATAGTGAATGTGAGAATTCTTGTCTAGCCCCCTTCCCTCCTGAGTGCTTCGTATCTATCTGTTCCATACAGTGCAAAAGCTTTCTATCTTTAGAACCAGATCCATTTATTACGGAATTATTATCTACAAGACAAACCATACTGATCCTGAAAACTGATAATCCTAAATAACACAGTACTGAAAAACAGTGAAGAGATACTAAATATGATGTTGCTGGCATAAATGTGAAACCAAAACTGCGGATCCCAGTTTTGTAATGCTTATTAACCACTTCAGCCCTGGAAGGATTTACCCCCTTAACCACTTAAGCCCCGGACCAATTTGCAGCCAAAGGACCAGGCCCCTTTTTGCGATTCGGGACACCGCGTCGCTTTAACTGACAATTGCGCGGTCGTGCCACGCGACTCCCAAAGAAAATTGGCGTCCTTTTTTTCCCACAAATAGAGCTTTCTTTTTGTGGTATTTGATCACCTCTGTGGTTTCAATTTTTTGCGCTATAAACAAAAATAGAGCGACAAATTTGAAAAAAATGCAATATTTTTTACTTTTTGCTATAATTAAATATCCCCAAAAAAATATAAAAAAACATTTTTTTTTTCCTCAGTTTAGGCCGATACGTATTCTTCTACATATTTTTGGTTAAAAAAAATTGCAATTAGCGATTATTGATTGGTTTGCGCAAAAGTTATAGCTTTTACAACATAGGGATAGTTTTATAGCATTTTTATAAATATTTTTTTTTTACTAGTAATGGCGGCGATCAGCGATTTTTATTGTGACTGCGACATTATGGCGAACACAACGGACATTTTTGACACATTTTTGGGACCATTGTCATTTATACAGCAATCAGTGTTATACAAATGCACTGATTCCTGTGTAAATGGCACTGGCAGTGAAGGAGATAACCACTAGGGGGTGGGGAGGGGTTAAAGTGGAAGTAAAGTCAAATTTTGGACTTTCACCTACAGGTAAGCCTATAATGAGGCTTACCTGTAGGTAAAAAAAATATCTCCTAAACCTGTACGGTTTAGGAGATATTCCTCGTGCAATGCGCCGCTGACTGCAGCGGCGCATGCGCACGGGGTATTCTCGGCTGAAAGGCCGGCAGAATACGAACCCTGCCGGGAAGAAGTCTCCCGTGCGCATGCGCGGGAGTGACGACATCGCGGCTCCAGCCACTCACAGCGCTGGAGTCGCGATACCCGGAAGACACGCCGAGGCAACATGTCAGCGACCTCGGCGTGGACCAGGTGAGTTACCGACGCCTCGTTCTAAGGTAAGTATTTCATAATGAGCTAGTATGCGGTGCATACTAGCTCATTATGCCTTTTCCCTTACAGGTGTATAAAAAAAAAACATGTCAGCGGGTTTACTACCGCTTTAAGTGAGCCCTGTGTGTGTTTTCTTACTGTAGGGGGGCGTGGCTTGGTATGTGACATCACTGATCGTCTTTCCCTATGACAGGGAACAGACGATCAGTGACAGTGTCACTAGGAAGCATGGGGAGAGTTTTGTTTACACATACCTCTCCCGTTCTTCAGCTCTGTGACCCGATCGCGGGACACCAGCGGCTCTTAAAGGACAACGTACCTGTACATTGATGTGCCCAGCCGTGCCATTCTGCCGACGTATATGTGCAGGAGGCAGTCCTTAAGCGGTTAATGACCAGGCCATTTTTTGCGATACGGCACTGCGTTATTTTAATTGACATTTGTGCAGTCATGCAAAGTTGTTACCCCCTACAAATAGAGCTTTTTTTTGGTGGTCTTTGATCACCTCTGCGGTTTACATTTTTAGCACTATAAACAAAAAAAGACCATCAATTTTGAAAAAAAAAAAAAATATATTTTTTAGTTTTTGCTATAATACATATCAGAGTATACAAAGTGTTTGAATTACCACAATCAATCAAAGAGCAAACATTAGGCTCTTCAGGCTTAGCGGCATCAGAAGAGGACAATTGCTGTCCATTAAAGGCAATCGCAGTGGTGCGGATCAAGTTAGTCAAGGGGCTTAGATGAGTCGGACAAATCCATCAATTGAGGGCAGAGACCGCTTTCCCAGACGGATTGCGCATCCATGGACGGAACTAAAGGAGTCCCTCCAGAACTATGAATTATGAATGCTGCTGCTAGACTAATACACCTCACTAATCGATCTGTGACTGCCGCCCCTCTTTGTCAATCACTTCACTGGCTTCCCCTACCCCACCGTGTAAAATTCAAAATGCTAACCATAACATACAAAGACATCCACAACATCGCCCCATCTACATCACCAACCTCATCTGCAGATATCGCCCAAATCATTCCCTCCGCTTCTCCCAGGACCTCCTGCTTTCTAGCTCCCATGTTACCTCCTCCCATGCTCGCCTTCAAGACTTCTCCAGAGCCTCTCCCATCCTCTGGAACTCCCTGCCCCAGTCTGTCCGATCAGCCCCTACCCTGTCCACCTTTAGGAGATCCCTGAAAACTCATTTATTCAGGGAAGCCTATCCCACAAACACCTAACAACAATTGTCCCCGAGCCACCCCCATCAAATCAATCTCTGCAGCTATTACCTTTTGTACCACCACCCTCTCCCTTTAGAATGTAATCTCTATGAGCAGGGCCCTCCTGTACCTTTTGTATTGTACTGTACTGTAGTTGTGTTGTCCCCCCTATACATTGTAAAGCGCTGTGTAAACTGTTGGCGCTATATAAACTGTGTATAATAATAACTAATATGTAAACTGAGACCTGGTCTACATTTAACACGTTGGGGGCCCATTCTAAAATGGACCCAGTGGCCTTAGCTACAATACATTTTAGTCGTTAGTGGTAATAGATCTAATCTATGACCTAAATACTTCAGCATTACCCACCCTTGTCGTCTGGTGATTGGTACATCCCATACGTATATGCTGTCATGCTTGTGTCAGGAAAGAGGAAAATTTTATACTTACCCGACGGTAATTTTCCTTTCTTGATGCAAAGCATGACAGCATATAGGTCCCTCCCTGAAGGGCTTCGCAGTGATCCTAAGTTACGAGAATGCTGCCTGCAGGGAGGAGACTTACTTATATAGTATAACTGGTCCTGGAATAGGGCAGGAGGCAGAGCCTACTCATATGTGTATGCTGTCATGCTTTGCATCAGGAAAGGAAAATTACCATCAGGTAAGTATAAAATGTTCCTCTTTTTCGGGGTCACTTGCTGTCCGTGCAATAAATGCTTCCTAATTTATTTTCCTGGGTTCACAGAGAAAAAAAGCGAGTAGAAATATTCCTAATACTTTTGACAAGGTATCTCATGGTAAATCTGATGATGGAGTTGTGGTCAAGATGGGGAATCACATACAACAAACAAGGACATAACTAAGGAAGAAGGATTTTCCACTTCTTGAAGCCCATTACTAATGGCACTGACCACAATGGTTTTGTCTTTTTCTATCATAGACATGTATGGTGCACACCATCCCCGTTGTCAGAAATAAAAAAAAAAATCTACATAACAAGGAGATTTTGGGGGCATTACCTCTCTATCTCGTCTTTCACAAACATACACCAACCCCCCCCCCCCCAACCACTACAAAAAAAAAAAAAAAAAAACACTTAAAACATGATAAATTGTAATTTTGATAAAATATGGACATCTGCCAAAAAAACAAATTTGGGTCAAACACTCTGGATTCACTGATTAAAATGCTTCTCATGAAAATATAAACAATAAAAAAAATTTAACAATAGAATACTTTATTCGACTGGTGGGCAGCAAGTCCAAACTCTTTGGTATTTCAGCGCTGCAGCCTCCAGCAAAGTCTTCATAATTTGACACTTCCAGAAGTGTCAAATGCCTGCATTCCCATTGAATACTGTGGTTTCTCCCTCAGGTGAGTGTTGCGTCCTGCTGTGATGTAGGAGTCGGAGGAAAGACCAACATCATGTTGTGGGGGACAAAGCCATTCAATGGTACTAGAAGTGTTGAATGTTGAAGGCTGCAACACTGGAAGAAAGAGGATTTCTGACTCCCTCTCCACCAGAAAGGTCAGTCTTCTGCTGCAGGAAATCATTGTTCAGAGTTTTAAGCAAGTTTTTTGTTCACAAACCTCTTCTTAAAAAAAACAGGTCTTGAAAAAAAGCTAAAGCCGTTGCAGGACTGTGAAAACTCATGGTTGAATTATGCCCGTACACACGGTCGGACATTCCGACCACAACATCCGGCGGATTTTTTCCGACGGATTTTGTCCGAAACTTTTGTTGCACTCACACGGTCGGACAAAGTTGTCGGAAAATCCGATCAGTCCAAACGAGGCGACATACAAAACGTAGAACGGGACTATGTACAGGGCAGTAGCCAATAGCTTTCGTCTCCAAATTTCTTCTGAGCATGCGTGGCACTTTGTGCGTCGGAATTCTCTACACACGATCAGAAAAAGTCCGATCGGATTTTGTTGTTGAAAAATTTTAGATCCTGCTCTCAAATTTCCGATTGGAAAAAGCCCGCTAGAGCCCACACATGATCGGATTTTCCGACAACATAATCCGATCTGACTTTTTCCATCGGAATATCCGACCGCCTGTACGGGGCATAAAACAGATTCTAGGTAATGTTTGCATTAAAAATAAGAATTTCATGACTCAGGTTTGTATTGTCTTACCATGTAAAACCACAATACAGTTCAAAGACATTTTTATTTAGGTAAAAATACAGCCAACAAAACACTTTAGTGTTTCTAAAATAGCCTGCCTTCCCTGAATTACTGATCTCATCATTTTCTAAAATGCACGATATGTAGAGTTATTGTCAGGGGATATGGATCTCTGCTCTTATTTTTCTTGCCATTGCCATTAATAATTTATAAATGTTTTTCTTGCACAGTTTTCTCTACAAAATATTTATATCAGCAATGTTACATGGCTGGGGAAATGTTGGGTCCTTGGTATGCCTTGTACAAAGCTATCTGGGGGCCAATTAGCCTCTAAATGTTTTGGTTGTACCAGATATTACAGCCCTTTAAACGGCCATATCTAGATCTAAAGAAATCGAATAGTGTTCCCTGTGACCCTGAACACCCAATAGTTAACAATATAGCCTCTAGAACACTTGTATTTATGATCATGCCATTGTACAGAAAGTGAAACATGTTATTCCAAAGTTTCTCATAATTACATTTACGACAGCAGATTTGTCCCCTGGTTATAGTGGTTGACCTGCCTCTCCTTACTTGTGGTATGATTAGTTTTGTTCTCAGTAGTACATTGAGTTATATTTAGTTGCTATGGTTTCGATGACCAAGACTTTCAAAAATATATATTTCTTATACAAGAAAAACAGAAGTGACCAAGAACAACTTCTGTGTTTTACAGACAACTGAAATGTTCCCAGTAGAATGGTGCACATAAAAATGACAAGGATTCCAAGATTTACCATGCAGAGACAATATTACACAGGACGTGGCACTTTAGACACTAAAGCAGACATATATATCTATAGAGATAATGTATTATCTCTCTCTCTATCTATCTATCTATCTATCTATATATATATATATATATATATATTATATATATATATATATATATATATTAGGGCTGTTACTGATTAAAATTTTCTTGATCGATTAACCAATTTTTTTTTACTAATTTTGATAAATTATAACGCACATACAGAACCAACTACTTTTAGCTGCTCTCCTTGCATTACAACTCTGCATTAGTCAGTGGTAAATGTGGTATACACTATATACAATCACCCGACACTAGTTCGTTTCCACAATCCATGACTTAACTTCACAGTTCACACAAATACGTTTTAAATTCAAACTGTAGCACTGACGTAAGTAATTTATTTTCCACAGTAGCGTGATAATCCCTCCACCTCCGGTCTAACTAATCACTCTCACCTTATGGCATGGACCCCTGTGCAAACAGGTGGTCATGCAAGCAGGTATCAAAAGGGTTAACACGGACCATAAACTTCTCTCACGTCTCCTTAGATCGCAGCAAGAACGCCAGGTCATGGGTAGAAAGAAAAGATCCAAGTGCTCACCGCTTAAGTATAAAATATACTTTTTGTGTTCAAACACAAACTACTCACATAAAGATGATAAAAACACAGCATGTAAAGCCGACAATCGTGTTAGTTCCGTAGGGCAGCAGCGGGTGACGTCATGCATAGCTCCTCCCCTGTACGCGTTACGTTCAATCAGAACTTCAACGTCACTGGACTCCTCCCCCCGTTCCTACGTTAGCAGACGGAGGCACTTGGGGAAGGGGGAGGAGTCCTGTGACGTCGATGTCTGTGACGTCACTGGATCTCCGATGGAACTCCCTGAAGACCCGGAAAAGCCGGTGGAGAGGTGAATACTGATCAAAAGAATTTTAATCGATCCAAAAAAATTGATCGCTCAAAAAAATGAACGATTAATCGAGGAATATATCTTTAGTTTTCACAGCCCTAATATCTATCTATCTATCTATCTATCTATCTATCTATCTATCTATCTATCTATATATATATTGAATAGACAACACTTAGTGTAACTGAATACTATGTGTCTAAAACATTATCATATGATATGACGAAATGGTTGATATCAATTCAACCAGTGGGGTGAATCGAATAATCGTGTTTATTAAATTCTTATAGTGTGCAGTGTTAGTAAACACCTAACTAAATCCTCAAGCTCACCCGTTGTGACACTGAAAGACAAAGAAATATGTCCAGATTGCGTACATGAACTAGTATCGCCAAACTGGCATAGAACTACCTATGAAAAACACAGTTTATAGTAAATACCAGGCTGAGCTGGTGACCAAAATGCAAATATTCGCTAATTGATCACAAACTTATAACCTGATTAGTGTATAAAAGCAAGTGAAGCAAAAAATTATACATTAATTAAAACAAAATAATACCTCTAGTGCACAAAAAATTAATAAACACTGCTTAGTGGACACCCGGCTGGGTCTATACCGCCCGCCAGATGGCCCCGTAAAGCAGAATTCTATTGAGTGAAACCAATAAAGAATAAAACAAATATCACAGTGATAATTAGAAGGTTACCAAAAATCTATATAAACAGTCTTATAGTCAATATCAGACTGGGCTTGTAACCCCAGTGATGAAAAATGGTCACCAAATAGCCCAAATTTAGCATCCAGACAGAGGCATAAAAGGGAGTCCAAACTGATAGTATATAATGTTCAATAATCACTCCGGACAGCGGAGACTTGGAAATTCAAAAAATCGTCTGGTAACAAAGACAGGGGTGATTTTCAAACACACTGTAAAGTGAGAAGGACCTCCACCAGAAAGCACACTTGTCTTCTTACCAGAAATACGCGGAAAATCCTGGAACTTTGCTGCCAATATTCTCCTATAGCTGCCAATAGGGGGAGTCTCCAAAATGAAGTCAACTCAGGATCAATGGGAATGACTTGCAGCAAACTTCAAGTGTTGCACTAGCTGGCTGCTACGTCTTGCACAAACGCAGGGCGCTCCTTCCACTTCCAGTAATGCAGATGTGCAACGCACATACGCATGAAAACATGTACCTGACATCACTTCCTGTCTGTCCGTTTGCGTTTTCGTTGGCAAACGGACAGACAGGAAGTGATGTCAGGTACAGACAGGAAGTTCCGGGTGAGAGGTGAGTCGGGAGGAAGTAGAGAGGAGACATTGCTGGAAGTGGCAGCAGACAAGAATTTTATCGCTTGGATTCACACCGTCTACCATCGATTTGCCTAATGCATGGAGTGAAAATCTACCATTAGATCTGTCCTGCTGGTCGGTTATTTCCCAGATTGGAGTCGGCTGGATTTGGAACCACACACCTCATGTCCTATTGATTTCATACGTATGTGCGTTGCACATCTGCATTACTGGAAGTGGAAGGAGCGCCCTGCGTTTGTGCAAGACGTAGCAGCCAGATAGTGCAACACTTGAAGTTTGCTGCAAGTCATTCCCATTGATCCTGAGTTGACTTCACTTTGGAGACTCCCCCTATTGGCAGCTATAGGAGAATATTGGCAGCAAAGTTCCAGGATTTTCGTTTTCAATCCCTGGCTGGGTTAAGAGCCATCTGCTTATACGGGTCCCCTGTAACAAGGGACCACGTATTTCTGGTAAGAAGACAAGTGTGCTTTCTGGTGGAGGTCCTTCTCACTTTACAGTGTGTTTGAAAATCACCCCTGTCTTTGTTACCAGACGATTTTTTGAATTTCCAAGTCTCCACTGTCCGGAGTAATTATTGAACATTATATACTATCAGTTTGGACTCCCTTTTATGCCTCTGTCTGGATGCTAAATTTGGGCTATTTGGTGACCATTTTTCATCACTGGGGTTACAAGCCCAGTCTGATATTGACTATAAGACTGTTTATATAGATTTTTGGTAACCTTCTAATTATCACTGTGATATTTGTTTTATTCTTTATTGGTTTCACTCAATAGAATTCTGCTTTACGGGGCCATCTGGCGGGCGGTATAGACCCAGCCGGGTGTCCACTAAGCAGTGTTTATTAATTTTTTGTGCACTAGAGGTATTATTTTGTTTTAATTAATGTATAATTTTTTGCTTCACTTGCTTTTATACACTAATCAGGTTATAAGTTTGTGATCAATTAGCGAATATTTGCATTTTGGTCACCAGCTCAGCCTGGTATTTACTATAAACTGTGTTTTTCATAGGTAGTTCTATGCCAGTTTGGCGATACTAGTTCATGTACGCAATCTGGACATATTTCTTTGTATTTCAGTGTCACAACGGGTGAGCTTGAGGATTTAGTTAGGTGTTTACTAACACTGCACACTATAAGAATTTAATAAACACGATTATTCGATTCACCCCACTGGTTGAATTGATATCAACCATTTCGTCATATCATATGATAATGTTTTAGACACATAGTATTCAGTTACACTAAGTGTTGTCTATTCAATTTTTAGCGCAGCTCCTTTTCCCCATTTTCACATTTGATGTAGTATAACATTTTGAGCAGCAGCTTTTTACTGTAGGGATAGCACAATTTTTCACTTTTCACCATCTATATATATATATATATTTTTTTTTATATATATAATTATGTATTTTATACAAGTAATTAAAGCTTCAAGGAATTATCTTTTTAGTAAATCAACTCCACTGCATGAAACACAGTGGCTCTCCTGATATAAGGTATGGATATTTTACATCATGCCAAGCTATACCAATGTAAGCTAGCAACAGAGATAATTTCTGTATTTTGGAAACATACTGTCGGTTCATAACCATAGACACTCAAAGCGGATCTTCACTGCATCTGAGCACCACAAATGCTATTTAATACATTTTTATTATTCAAAGCAACCCCCCCCCCCCCCTTCCATCCAGAAATTACTTTGAAAAACACCCCCTAGCATTTCTGGCCGTGGTCAACTTGAGTAAGGGCAAATGATTCATGTAGCATTTACTTCCTTCCCTGCATGCAGGAGGGTGTGCTTAGCTGAGAAAACCCCTCCTCCTCTCCTGAAGACTCCTGGGATGTATGACATCATTTGCCTAGGCAGGAAACCAAAAAGTAACTGAAGAAATATAAAAAAAAAAGTTTAAAACATCATGATATACTTTCCTATCATATGATATACTTTCCTATCTATTTACTAATGCTAGCAGTATAAGGATTAAAAATAATCAATGTTGATTGGGAGAGTGAAGTTCCACTGATTTATTATGTTGTGATTTATTCTTATACAACCAAAATATAAGTGGAGTGTGTAGAAATAATAAAGTCCAGAGAAACCTCACTCAGACACTTGGGGGTTGATTTACCAAAACTGTAAGGCGCAAAATCTGGTGCCGCTCTGCATAGATACCAATCAGCTTCCAGGTTTTTTTGTCAATGCTTAATTGAACAAGCTGAAGATAGAAGCTGATTGGTTACCATGCACAGCTGCACCATATTTCACACGCTCCAGTTTTAGTAACTCAACCCCTATGTTGTACATGCAGACTCAATTTGTGTAGTGCTATGGTGGGATTAAGGTTAAGGAGTCCAATGCAGCAAGACAGCGGCAGTAAATACTGAACTGCCATACTAACTACAACACTGGGCTATTTTGCACAAGCATACAACATAATCTCCTCCATGGAAGATAAGATTAAAAGCCGATTTACATAAAACAGCGAGTGATAAGATTTATAGATATACCTCTGAAGTTTAAGGTATTTAACGGAGCACAAAATTATAACGTAAAACTTCAATTTGAATCCCCAACTGATTTTCCCTTAAGCAGTGCCATTAAAATGCACTGCAGGCAGCTCCGTTTTGTCTAAAAAAGTTAAAGGCATACAATATTAGGCTGTACTTAGTATTTATAAATGCAACGCAAATAGGCTCATATTTTACAGGTACAAACATGTTTACATACAAGTTTATGAATGGTGTCAGTAGCCTCTGTAGGCAGTAATATATGCCAGTCTTGTTTAGTTTCAATGAACCTACCAGCATGTCTTGTGGGAGGAGAGTGGAAGGAAAGTGGAGTACAGGGGGTTACAAACAAGATAGGGACTGTAGGTTTGTTCTTAAGTTGAATCTGTTTGTAAGTCGGAACAGGTACATTTTTTAAGTGTAGCTCCAGCCAAAAAATCTATTTTTAAGTTTTTTAGATAACATAGAGAAGGGTTATCACCCCTGTAACATTTGTTTTGCTGTCTGTGCCCCTGTTCAGAAGATTTCACCTCACCTTCTGTCCCAATGACAATTGGATTTAGAAAATCTTGGGTTGTTAGGGAAGCATGGACTGGTGATAAAGCATCAGTGGAGACACCTTTTTCCCATATTAACTCTTACAGGAGTGAATTTCTCTTCCTAGGGGTGGATTTCCTCTCACTTCCTGTTGTCTCCCTCCGTTTGTAAGTGTAAGTCGGATGTTTGTAAGTAGGGGACCCCCTGTACCAATAGAAAACCCATGCAGGCACAGGGAGAATATGCAAACTCCAAGCAGGTAAAGCCATGGTAGAACAAATAACTCTAGTGCTACTAGGCAGAAGTGCTAACCACTTAGACCCCTTTCACGCGGGTGGACCGTTCAGGTCCGCCTGTCAGTTTTTTAAGCAGACCTGAACGGACGCTCCATGCAGGTCTATGGAGCGACGGATGTCAGCGGGGATATGTCCGCTGACATCCGATCCACTCCGATACGTTGAATCCAGACGGATGGAAACCCTATTTTCCATCCGTCTGGCAGATTGGATGAAAACGGACAGGCAGTCCGTTTTCATCCGATCCCCCATAGAGGAGATCAGAGCTCTGACAGGTCCGTCCCTGTAGAGTGAGTGGAGACGGACCTGTCATCCGCCGGCTCAGCGGGGATCAGCGGCTCAGCTGAGCAAGCGGAGTCCATCAAAACGGACAGCCCCTTGTGAAAGGGGCCTTAGTCAATGTGCTGACCAATATTTATTCAACATGGGTATAGATTATTTACAAATTCTATTTTATTGAGTTTTCAAAAATAACATAGTTTTAAAAAAGTGCAATACAAAACTACAAAGTCCATCTACAAAAGACAGAGAAAAATAACAAAAATAAAAAACGGTGCTACCCCCCACCCCAGACCTCAAACAGAATAGAGAGCTATATAATCTAGGAAACATGTTGTAATCACACAGAGAAGGTACCGCCACAAAGAAAACATCAAGCCCCCCCCCCCAGTGGGAGACCTGGTACAATTCAATGTAGATCAGAAAAGGGAACTCTAAAGCCCCGTACACACAAATCTGTCTGATTTTTTTCGACGGATTTTGTCCGACACTGGTGTTGCATACACATGGTCAGACAAAGTTGTCGGAAAATCCGATCATTCTGAACGTAGTGACATTCGTTGCGTACGACGGAACTACGTAGAGGCTAGTAGCCAATAGCTTTGGTCTCGTAATTTGATCTGAGCATGCGTGGCACTTTGTCCGTCGGAATTCTCTACACACGATCGAAAAAGTCTGATCGGATTTTGTTGTCGAAAAATTTGAGAGCAGGATCTCCAATTTAAAAAGTCCGATGGAGCCCACACACGGGCGGATTTTCCGACAACATGGTCCGATCGGACATTTTCCATCGGAAAATGCGACCGTGTGTACAGGGCATTAGAGAAGGACCCTAATATGTAGAGCTATGCTCTCTCTCTGAATCAGGATGTAAGATGAAGTCAAGTCACAACTGCAGTATTGGGGTTCTCAAGCAACGGGGACCATACTTTATCAAATTTGGAGGGGCATCCTCTGCTGTTGTACGTGGCTCTCGACAATGGAAGAGCAATACGGATATAGATTCCTATGCAACAATTGTTTGAAAAAATTATTGATGGAAGAATATTTCACACTTCTACATCTGTTTACCTTTCTGAGGTGTTTATTGAAAATATTATTTTCTTGAAGGCCTTATGTTGACCACTGTTTATGAATGTCCTAATGTTCCTAATGTAACAGCTCCAGCTGCCTTGCTATAACTTTTCAACAGAACTTAGCTCAATCTTAAGGGCAAGTGTAGATAGCCTGTGTTAGGAGGGACATAGGACTGCCATTATTGACCTCCTTCTGTAAATGTTGGTTACCCGACTGGCTTCAGTTCATTACATTGCTGAACTGGAAAAAGGATGACACAGGTAAAGTCACAGAAAAGTTAGGATTCTACTGAAGTCACTGGATGAGAACGAAAGTGAGACAAAAAGCACTTTTAGAAAGAGAGGTAAACAATGGCAGCTTCCATATTTCCTATGTACAGGTTCCCTTTAAAGTGAACCTTTGCCCAGACTGTACACTGAGATACTTATATGCTCGGAAAAAGCAATAATAGCATTTTAAATCAAGCTCTCATTTACCTTTGTCATCTCAGGCATTGTGAAGAAACGCGTCTTCAAAATTTAGACCAGAGGCACAGAATTTTTTTTATAATATGTTGTTTTTTAAAGTCTTATTTACACTGGTGGCTGATGGTCATAAACACAGGAAGTTGAGCTACAGTTTTACAACCCCTCGACCATCCACCTTAAACTAACAATGTGGCTGGAGGGGGTGGTAAACTGGGGTGGGCAGAAGGAGTGCCTGCCCTGGGCACAGCATGTATTGTAGGGATGCAGAAGGAGTGCCTGCCCTGGGCACAGCATGTATTGTAGGGATGGGGGCGCCGCAAATTCCTTCTACTATAAGGCTGACAGAAGTAGTGACAGCAGAATCACTACTTCTGTCAGCCCAGAACTGGAAGCGGCAAGGAGAGGAGAGATCAGGGAGGGGGTGCAGGCTTTGCTCTCTCTCCCTCTCCTCCTCATAAGCTCACACATAATGAAGGGAAGGTGCCCAATTTGGCATCTTTAGCCTGTGCACTGGATGATCTTGTCCTGGTACTAGTGGTACACATGCTGAGATGTCTTAAAAGTATTTTTTTGTGATCTTTGGGGATCTTTTAGAATAAACTACTTTAAATTACAAGCAGCTAGTGAGGCCAGGAAAAGCTTTTTTAAAGCTCTTTTACTGCTTGTTAGAAATATGTAAAAAATGTAATGCCCATAATTTGGACACTTTTAGAGGCTGCCTGAACCCCAACTGCAATTTGTCATCGTGTTGTGCATACGTCTGAATGGTTTTAAATGTGTCCGATTTAGATGTGATGCACTCCGCTTGGCAAAACTATAAAACGCAGCCCAAAGCAGGTAAAACCCAGATGGCCTCTAAGAGGAGGCAGCCTACATCCGCTCTGGCACAGGCACAGCATTATCACCGTTGTATACAAACAGAGATATATAAAAGTAGCAATTATTTTGTCTTTGCCTTTAATATAGTAAATCAAATAATGTATCTCCTGCTGTCTGAAAATTGCCTAAACCTTGCAAAGCATTTATAATTGTCATCTATAAAACATATTGAGGCTGTTAACTTATTAAATATATATTAAAATTTTCTTCTGTTTTTGCCCTCTGCTATTAATTTTACGCTTTTCAGAATATTTTCTGTTGCCCTCATTTGCTTGACCGTGGTTTGCAAAACACTGTAGGAGTTCCGCTGCATGAATCCGAAGCGCCCTGCCTTGTTAAATATTTGAAGGTGGGTGTTTGACATTTTTAGTCAGTTAATTTGTATTTTTTGTCGCTGCTGCCAGTTTATCTAATAAGAGCGACGTTGCTTTATGTGGTCTCTAAATTATTTCAAAATCTATGCGTTTTAAATGAGGAGTCATACTTCAATTGTCAACCGTTTTATCTTTCAAAGGACAGAAAAAGTATAACTTTCCTCATTATCGAGTAAAAGGTAAAAAAAAATAAAAATCCACCAGGTCTCTTCGCAAGAAATGGTAAAGTATTCGTCTTTTACCGGAAATCACAATAAGAAACATAGTGGAAAAAAAAACACAAGCCACAACTTTAAAGGTGCACTGTATTATAAAAGCATACTATGCATTAATATTTAAAGAATACTGTACATGTATGAGAGAATCCGTAGCTAAAACTCCATTATCTTCCTCCATTCTCACAAATGGCTTACTTTAAAGGAATACTCCATTCAGATTTGAAAATCGAGATTCAAACTGCATTCAAGCAACACTGCCTACTAAGTCAGATATTTAACTTTTCATCCAGGGATAGATATGGTGTGTTATTCCACCAGTTGATCTTTTTGCCTGATACCTAGTGTTCTAGGAACCCCTGTTTGCATCTTGAAGAGGTATTCCTAAACCGTCTTCCCGTTTCTTATAGACAGCAAGACAGGCCTATCAAATTGTTGGTAATATTTCAAATTTGCAGAAAAAATGTAAAGCTGGACTAACACTGGACACCCTCCTCATGCCCTGGCCCCCATTTTACTTACCTCCAGGGTTCGCAAGATGTCAGTACCTTCGCAGCTGCTCCAGAGGGCTGGAGATTTGAAACCCCCCACTTTTCTCCCTCTTCTCCATCAGTGCTTTCAGGATGGACCAGATGGATTCTGATTGGTCACTATGAGCAGGGGGTGGGGAGGGTGTCTGGTGTTAAGTTCCCCTTTACATTTTTTTCTGTAAAGGTAAACTAATCCTTATAAAAGGTACCCCGCTTTTACTGAGAAAAATAAGTTAACCCCTCGGGGTGATCAATGTACATTGCAGTGATTTTATCAAACTTTGTAGCAGATTCCTACCTTTTGCTGCTCTGAAGAAATGGCTGTTTGTGTTACACTGTGTCCTTTGCAGATTCATTCTAAATCAGAGGGTTCTGCTCATAATCAGCTGATGTACTCTCAGTATTATAATAAGAAAAGATACAGGGTCTGCATTAAACTGTTGGGCAGTATTGTACCAAAACTGGATCTCCCTATGGCAAGGGGAGGCTAAAATCTGGCTTGTATTTTAGTGCTGACTCTGGGAAAATCAGTGAGCCGATCAGACAAGCAGGAAATTACATTTCTGGAGGGGCCTCCAGGTTACCGTATTGCACTGAATTTTACAGAAAATTACAGTGGCTTCAGATTGAAGAGGAAAGTCCTTTTAATAATAAATTACATCATTGGTATTTGCAGTTTTGTTATTATTTGCTATATTTTTTTCTGTGAAAGTGAAGTTACCCTTTAAGCTGGCTTGTTCTATCATGGTCATAAATTAGATTAGATGGACATACAGTACATATTGTATATCTAAAAGGTAATACATGAAGAAATCTGTGCATCTAACTTAAAAACATGCTTTCTAAAGCCATGCCAAAGTTTCCTCTAGCATAAGAACTACAGGCAATGCAACTGAGGCTCTGGCTGTACATTTCCAACAACAGCCCATGTAACCTAAAACCCCAACACCTTCAGTCGTCATTTACTATTAGTAAAGGTGGGTTTGTATTTAGCTCAAATTACATGGATCTGTACAGATCTACAATTGCTAATATGCTTCTAATAATAAACTTCTCTTCTCTTCTCTCTAAACGTCTCTTTGAAGTTATAGTAAGCCTAAATCTGATGTAGATATTCAGTTTTTTTGCCAAAAAGCACATCCAAAAACAAAATGTTGAGTTCAGTTTCCCATTCTTTCAACTTTTTTACTTTAGTTTCCCATTTGTGCTGCCACTGATTTGCCTGCTAAATTTAATCTGTGCCATGGTGGCTTAATAGCCATTCTGCAATGCAACTTTGAACTACAATTACCGTCAGGGACATATCTGCAATCTATAGCCAGACTTACTATATCATATTTTATGAAATTGTGCCTCCAATGGACCTTGGTGACACCATTCCATAAAATCTCCTCTCCTTCTTCCTCTCCTCCTTCCTCCTCTGTCCTTTTTGTTTCCTCTCCTCCTTCACCCCCTCTCCTTTTTCTTCTTCTCCTCTCCACTTTCCTTCCATTCCTCTTTCCTTCTTCTCATCTCCTTTCCTTTTTCCTTCCTCTTTTTTTTTCTCTTCTCCTTTTTCCTTCCTCTCCTCCTTCTTCTCCTCTCCCTTTTCCCTTCCTTCCCTCCCTCCTCTCCTTTGTGCTTCCTTTCCTCTCCTCCTTTCCTTTTCCTTCCTCTCCTCTCCTTTTACCTTCCTCTCCTCTCCTTTTTCCTTTCCTCTCCTCTCCTCTCCTCCTTTTTTCCATTCTCTCCTCTCCTCTCCTCTTTTCCTTTCTCTTCTCTTCTTTTTTTCCCTTTCTCTCCTCTCCTTTTTCCTTCCTCTCCTCTCCTCCTTTCTCTCCTCTCCTTTTTCCTTCCTCTACTCTCCTCCTTTTTTCCATTCTCTCCTCTCCTCTTTTCCTTTCTCTTCTCTTCTTTTTTTCCTTTCTCTCCTCTCCTTTTTCCTTCCTCTGCTCATTCCCTCCTCTCCACTTTTATTCATCTTCTCTTTTCTCCTTTCCTCTCCTTTTTCTTTCCTTCCTCTCCTATCCTTCTCCTCTTTCCATTCTTCTCCTTTTTTCCTTCTTCTCCTCTCTCATTCTTCCCTTCTCCTTTTTCTATCTTTTCCTCTATCTTTCACTCTCCTAACCTAGATTCTCCTCTCCTTCTCCTCTCATATCTTCCCCTTTCCTTTCTTGCCCTCCTCTTTCTTTCTTTTCCCTACCACTATATTCTCCTGTCCTTCTCTCTCTTTCTCCTCTACCCTCCCATCTCCTGTCCTCCTCCCTCCTGCCCTTTTCTCCGTCCTCCTACTTTTTTCTTTCTTGTCCTCACCTCTACCTTCTCCTCTCTTTTCTCTTCACCTTTATATTCTTCTCCCATGTCCTTCTTTTTCTTCTTCTCTTTTGCTATAATTTTCTCTCCTTCCTTGTCTCCCCTCTACATTCTCCTGCTATATCCTCTATTCTCCTTATCTCCTATCCTCCTCTTTCCTTTGTTTCCTCACCTCTACCTTCTACTCTTCTGTCCTCATCTCTCCTTACCTCTGACTTCTTTCCTGTTCTCTTCTCTCCTTCTGACTTCCACCTTCTCCTCTTCTGTCCTCGTCTCTCATTTTGACTTCCATCATTGCTTCACTTGTCCTCTCTTTTTCTTCTCACCTCAACTTTTTACCTCTTGTCCCTCTCTCTCCTTTTTATCTCTTGTCCCTCTCTCTCCTTATTTTAATCTCCTCTAATTTTCATTCCTCTGCTTTTACTTCCCTCTCTGCTATTTTTACAGTTTTTGTATTGTCATAAATCTGATATTTTTGTCTACTGTCTTTTTCAGTGCCGGCCATTGCAGCTGAATTGCAAGTTACATGAATAATTCTACTTGTCATACTTTGTATTCACAGGCTGCCTCCGCCTGTACTTTAACCGGATAGTCAGTGATATTTCATGCATCTATTGCATTATCACAGAGCTTTTGTAAACCAGAAATGTAAGATAATGTCTACATTTGTTTTGGTCTGATTTACCCAAGGCATCAAATAAGAATGGAGAAAGACATTTTCTATGACCTAATTTTATTATGGTGAGTAATATGCTTTATTCCTGAATCAAGTTAGGGGAGTTATAGGCCAGAGTTGAATCGGATCTATAATAAAATATAGGTAACATGAAATAAGACAGGACTCTTGCCATCGGCATGTTCCATCTCTAATGTTATTATAACACCACGGTCATATGAGTTATGATTCTGTGGAGTGCTGTTTGTACAGAAAGTACATCTTCCTGAAATTCATTGTTAGTTGTAAGGTATATTCTTTAAATGTCTGTATCAGAGCTTTCCCTCTTTGTTTGCAATGGGGTTGATTTACTAAAATTGGAGAGGGCAAAATCTGGTGCAGCTGTGCATGGTAGCCAATCTAACCTAAAGGCTAAGTTCACCTTTTTTTTTCTAAATTCTGGCTCCCCTATGTACCAATCTAGCATGCATGTATTTTTTTTTTTTTGCAAAAATATCAAAGCTTACCATAACATTTACAAACGCTTACCTTTAGTGTCCTACATCCATGTTTCCAAACATATCTATTGCTTCTGTCTTACTTCCTTAAAGACTGTAGGACATGACACAGGAAGGAGTTGACCAGCTGACCTTATTAGCACACACCCTGCATCATCCACCCACCCATTCCAAACTGCATGTTTTTTTAAATGAAATGCAATCAGTGATTCTCACTAAATACACAATATACTATTATATTGCATGGTGTATGGCCATCTTTATACAAGTTTATAGGAATGGAGTGGACAGAAACACTCAGCTGTCAAGCCCCATTCACATTTCTGCATAGCGTGAACTCACATTCCCACATGCGCTTTTTTTAATTTTAGCAAGGGGGGGGGGGTGTTTTGGCGCATTTTCACTCATCACACATAGGGCAGACCTATTGTGATGAGTGTATAGTATAGTGTATGGCCATCTTTATAGACCTAAAATTACTAGTTGCGCTTTCAGTGCCATTAATTGTTAAAGAGGAGGGCCCACAAAAAAATGTTTTTAAAAGTCAGCAGCTACAAATACTGCAGCTGCTAACTTTTAATAATCGGACACTTACCTGTCCCAGGGTCCAGCGATGCGGGGGAACGAGCCCCCCCCCCTCGTTCCCCGCTCCGCTCGCGGCGCCGGCATTCTTAATGTGGGCACCGGCGTGCGCCGTGATTTGACGCTCAGTCATCTGGGACACGTGACAGGTCCCAGATGACTGTGCGCCGCCGAGGGGAAGTGATGTCAGTGCCCGGGCACTGAAGGTGGCAGACTACGAGGGACCCCCTAGCAACAGGCATTTAGAGGTGAGTAAAAAAAAATTTTTTCCAATTATTTTTTTTTACGATTTTTAAGCCAATTTTTATTTTTTTGGTGGCAACACCACTTTAACGGCACACCAAACACAGAAGCAAACACACATTTTGCCATGTGAAAAAACAAGGGGCAAAACCCACAGTAAAAAACAAGGCAATTAAAATCAGCAGGCTGCCCTATGCGTGTCACAGGAAAAACGAGACACAAAACGTTTGCTCCCACTATGCTAGATGTGAATGGGGCCTGAAAGTGAAATTGGTGCATTAACACAAGAACAATGAGGGTCCTTTCACATCTATGCATTTTCTTGCATTTCAGAAATGCACGTCACCAAAAATCACAGTAAAAAATGCTCCACTCTAAAAAAGTTCTGAAGCTTCTTTGGGGCGATTGTTGCGTGTAGGGCAGCACATTCAGATGGATGGGCTACCCTATGTGTGATTAGTGAAAAGGCTCCAAAACGCCTCTCCCCCCGCTATGCAGAGATGTGAATGGGACTTGACAGCTGAGTGTTTCTGTCCACTCCCTCCTATGTACATAAAGATGGTAATACACTATGCAATCTAATTGTATATTGTGTATTTAGTGAGAAGGGTGATCACTGATTGATTGCATTTCATTTAAAAAACGTGCAGCTGGGAGGGGGTGGATGATACAGGGGGTGTGCTAATGAGGTCAGCTGGTCAACTACTTCCTGTGTCATAACCTAAAGTCTGTAGGGAAGTAAGACAAAAGAAACAGATATGTTTGGAAACATAGATGGAGGACAGTAAGGTAAGGGTCTGTAAATGTTATGGAAAGCTTTGATATTTTTGCAAAAAAAGTACATGATTGATATATAGGGGGCTGGATTCTCTGCAGAACTGCACCAGATTTTGCACTCTCCAGTTCTAGTAAATCTACAGGTGATACTCGCAAAATTAGAATATCGTGCAAAAGTTCATTTATTTCATTAATGCAACTTAAAAGGTGAAACTAATATATGAGATTAGACTCATTACATGCAAAGCAAGATAGTTCAAGCCGTGATTTGTCATAATTGTGATATGATTATGGCTTACAGCTCATGAAAACCCCAAATCCACAATCTCAGAAAATTAAAATATTACATGCAATCAATAAAACAAGGATTGTACATAGAACAATATCGGACCTCTGAAAAGTATAAGCATGCATATGTACTCAGTACTTGGTTTGGGCCCCTTTTGCAGCAATTACTGCCTCAATGCTGCGTGGCATGGAAGCTATGAGTCTGTGGCACTGCTGAGGTGTTATGGAAGACCAGAATGGTTCAATAGTGGCCTCCAGCTCTTCTGCATTGTTCGGTCTCATGTCTCATCTTTCTCTTGACAATGCCCCATAGATTCTCTATGGGGTTCAGGTCAGGTGAGTTTGCTGGCCAATCAAGCACAGTAATCCCACTGTCATTGAACCAGGTTTGGGCGTTTTTGGCAGTGTGGGCAAATGTGTAATTTGTTTAATGTGTAATGTGTTTTCCTGCTGGAAAATTAAGTCAGCGCCCCCATAGAGCTCGTCTGTGGAAGGAAGCATGAAGTGCTCCAAAATCTCCTAGTAGACGGCTGCGTTGACCCTGGACTTAATGAAGCACAGTGAACCAACACCAGCAGATGACATGGCTCCCCAAATCAACACAGACTGTGGAAACTTCACACTGGACTTCAAGCATCTTGCAGTGTGTGCCTCTCCATTCTTCCTCCATACTCTGGGTCCTTGGTTTCCAAATGAGTTGCAAAATTTGCTCTCATGAGAAAAGAGGACTTTGGACCACTGAGCAACAAACCAGGTCTGTTTTTCTTTAGCCCAGGTAAGACGCTTCTGGCATTGTTTGATGTTCAGGAGTGGCTTGACAAGAGGAATACATTTGAAGCCCATGTCCAGGATCCGTCTGTGTGTGGTGGCTCTTGATGCACTGACTCCAGCCTCAGTCCACTCCCAACACTTTTGAATGGCCTTTTTCTGACAATCCTCTCCAGGCTGCGGTCATCCCTGCTGCTTGTGCACCTTTTTCTTCCACACTTTTCCCTTCCACATAACTTTCTATTAATGTGCTTTGATACAGCACTATGGGAACATCCAACTTCTTTTGCAATTACCTTTTGAGGCTTTCCCTCCTTATGGAGAGTGTCAATGATGGTTTTCTGCACAACTGTCAGGTCAGCAGTCTTTCCCATGATTGTGATTCCTACTGAACCAGACTGAGAGACCATTTAAAGGCTCAGGAACCCTTTGCAGGTGTTATGGCTTAATTAGCTGATTAGAGTGGGACACTTTAAGCCTAGAACTTTTCACAATTTTCAAATTTTCTGAGATTGTGGATTTGGGGTTTTCATGAGCTGTAAACCATAATCATCACAATTATGACAGATCACAGCTTGAACTATCTTGCTTTGCATGTAATGAGTCTATCTCATATATTAGTTTCACCTTTTAAGTTGCATTAGTGAAATAAATTAACTTTTGCACGGTATTCAAATTTTAATTTTAATTTCAAAGTATCACCTTTACCCCACTGTGTGCTTATTTAAGGGCCAGGGCACACTTGTAAGCGGAGCAGCTTTAAAAATACCATTGAGGTGGGGTGCACCTCAATAACAGGCAATAATTTACCAGCTGTGTGCTACCATTATATGAATGTTAACTACTAGTCTGCTGACTGACTGCAGCAGCCACTGAGTATTAGCTTAGCAGAATGCAATTTAACCACTTGACCTCTCGACAGGTTTTACCTCATTCGTGACAAGGGGGTAAAACCCCCTTGTCACTGTGCTTGTTCAATTGGCAATTGCGCGGTCATGCAACACTGCACTCAAATTAAATTTTTATAACATTTTCACACAAATAAGGCTTTCTTTAGGTGATATTAAATCCCCACTGGGTTTTTACTTTTTTTTTGGTATAGAAAACGAAAAAAATACCAAAAATTTAGAACAAAAAACAAATTTTTCTTAGTTTCTGTTATAAGATTTTGCAAACAAATAATCTTTCTTCATAGATTTAGGATGAAATGTATTCTGCTTTGTTAAAAATAACACAAATCAATGCATATTATTTAGTCTGTGTGAAAGTTATTGAGTCTACAAACTATGGTGCATATATTTGAAGAATTACCAATCCTGATGTACTGACTAATTTCTTGAGGCCCTAACATACCAGGACAGTGATGCTAGTCACTGCTATACGTAATAGTTAACTGTCATGAATGGCTTTCCATTCATGACAGCTTGCTTACTGTTGACATGCTGTACTTGGCTAATGCTAATCACTTGGTACAGGGTGCCAGGTGCTATGTGACAGCTGTGGGCCAATGTTCCAATTAATGTTCCCATTAAGATCTACACTCTAGCATACTCCGCTCACTCCACAGTATCCATATCCCCCCAATGAGATCTACACTCCAGCACTCACAGCAGTCACCACTAAGCCATGTCCCCAATGAAATCTTCATTCAATAACACACCGCTCACTCCGCAGTATTCACATCTGATTTCCAGCACACACAGCTTATTTACCAATATCCATGTGACCGGTGACATCTGCACTCCTGCACACACAGCTCACTCTCCAGTATCCATGTGACCAGTGAGATCTGCATTCCTGCACGCACAGCTCTCCTCCTAGGAACCCTTGTCACCAGTGAGATCTGCACTGTAACACACACAGGTAACTTCCCAGTATTCATGGCACCAGTACAAGTTGAACTTCAATGCACAACTCACACCCCAGTATCTATATTCAGTGATGGGCTTTGACAGGCTCTGTACAATTTTACCAAAATCTAATAGATTGCACAATTTAATCATGGACCATTATCTGTGGACTGTTATGTGGCTTTAGGTGTTGGAAATGTAGCACTCATAGACTTGTACAGGCCTGCTTTCTCAAAGACAAGTAAGCAGCTGGGGCAAAGGTGTGTTAAGCTGGCCATACAATTATCAAAGTTTTCATCAGTGTGTGTAACGGAACGTCCCACACTCCATGCTTCTGTCCTATACCGCTTCCTCCCAGTCTGAATATAGATATCAGATATTACAGCCGCTTGCAACCAAGAACTAGTCAGGACTCGTTTTGGCTGCTGTACTGGAACATGAACTGTTTATTTGAATAAAGACACACAGATATACACTCAGGGGACAACCCCTCTTTTTTGCATAATAAAACAGGGCGGGGTAGACTTTACCTCCACCAGTAGCATAACACAGGTGTATTCAGACTTCTCATCAGTAGACTGTCTTTAGGAGGGGCTGCTGGAGAAATCCCCCCTCCCCTCTCACAGCTAATCCACAGAGACATGTACATCCCATAACAGGTTGCTCCCAAGGCAGATACAAACAATAGAACAATAGGATACAGTCACACCTTAAACGATCTAGTAAAGAATCTACAACAATATATGAGATGGTATACAATATATATATATATATATATACACAATATTCTAGTGCAGTTGTACAGTGAGTCTGACTAGTGCAGATCAGACTGGGGTTCCTGGTCACCCTGTGCCCCTAATAGACACAGGGTAATTTACACATAGGTGGGGCCGGGGGAGCTGGACAAGGAGATGTGACTGTTGTGGAGATGTGGATTACCCTGTTGACCGAAGTTGATTGTTTCATTGACTTCTGTTGAAGTAACTAATCAACTACAGTGACTGATTGGTGTAATACAATGTCCCAGCAGGGGGGATTCTTATATGTACATAATTTGTATGGATGAAGGAATCTGTTATTTTTTTTTTCATTCATTCATTCATTCAAAAAAAAAAAAAACTGTGTAAGCTTTGGTTTACATCATGATGTCTATGTCGGGTAAGTATGAGTAGTTTAAAATTCACACCCTTTAAGGCTTATAAACATTTTCCACATGTATTTGTGAATACTCAAGTCACATGCTTCCCCTCCCTTGGAAGTGGTTACTGGCCTACAACCTTCTGTTTGCTGTGGTAATTCCACCATAGCAGAATGACAGACCAGTCAGAGTATGCTACAGAATCTAATGCAGGTTGCATATGGTTTTTAATTCACTTTCAGGTTTATTCTATAAGCAGTGCAAAAGGCAAAATCAATGTGTTTAGTATAGGGCAGTAACACATAGCAATCAATCTGATTACTACAGTATTTACAAAAACAGTTTAAAGCAATCAGTGAGCTACTAATTCTATCAAGTAAACTTTGCACGGTGCTAAAATCAGAAAATGAAATCAATTTATCTCAATCTGAGTTCTCTGTAATCCCCTACACCCAGATACCACAGACCATCTAACAGGTTGAGAATGAAGAGGAGAATGATTAGACTTCCTGGTGCTTCTGCTGTATAACTTCCTCTCTTTATCTCTGCTCTCTATTTGGTTAATCACATCCATTCTTCAGCCCATGTTCACATTGGGCCGATTTGGCATGCAATTTGACATGTCAAATCGCATGGCAAATTGGTGGCTATTGTCCATAACGGCACTGTTCGAATCGATGTGGCGCTGCACCTATTCCCGAAAGTAGTTCCTGTACTACTTTTGGCAACTTCAGAGGCGATTTGAATAGACATCTGTGCAGGAACCTGCAGCAGTGTGAACCTGGGCTCAAGGCAGGTTTGAATCTGATTTGTGGCTGTGAGAAACTTAAAGTGGTGGTAAATTCTGTACTACCACTTGTACCTACAAGTAAGCCTATAATAAGGCTTACCTGTAGGTACTTTGACTATCTCCTAAACTTGCACAGTTTAAGAGAGATATTCAGAGTGCATGCAGCTGATGACATCATCGGCGCATGTGCTCTGAAGGTCCGGCTTACAATGCCGGACCTTCAGAGCCTGTGCCGTAAACGGTGGCTCCCGCGCGCATGTGTGGGAGTGATGTCTTTGTGGCCCTGGCCAATCATATAGCCGGAGCTCACAAACCCGTAAGACAGACAGGGGGAGCATATCAGCCCTCTGAGCTGTGACTTTACAGTGCTGGAGGGCTTAGTTCCAAGGTGAGTATTTCATAATGTGCTAGTGGCATGTGTCCTGGTATGGTCCAGGAGGGGGGGGTGGTTGTTCGCTCATCCCCCTCACTTTCCTGACCTGCTGGGCTGCATGCTCAGATAAGGGTCTGGTATGGATTTTCAGGGGACCCCACGCTGTTTGTTTAAAATGTTTTGCCATGGTGTGATCCCCTCCTGATTCCGTACTAGACCCAAATGGCCTGGTATGGACCTGGGGGGGGGGGGGGGGGACCCCATGCCGTTTCAGAAGCGCATTTGTGAGGTCAGGCACTGATGTGGACGAGGAGGCATGGCTCGCAATCTCCACTCTAATTTACCTCAAAGGTGTTCAATCGGGTTGAGGTCATGGACCTTGCTTTGTGCACTGGTGCGCAGTCATGTTAGAACAGGAAGGGGCCATCCCTAAACTGTTCCCACAAAGTTGGGAGCATGAAATTGTCTAAAATATCTTGGTATGCTGACGCTTTTAAGCCCCATACACACGCGCGGATTATCCGAGGACCAGGTCCGTCGGATCATGTCCGTCGTACTTTGTCCGATGTTGGTTTTGCGTACACACGGTCGGACAAAGTTGTCGGAAAATCCGATCATTCTGAACGTGGTGACGTTTGTTGCCTACGACGGGACTACGTAGAGGCTAGTAGCCAATAGCTTTGGTCTTGTAATGTGATCTGAGCATGCGTAGCACTTTGTCCGTCGGAATTCGCTACACACGATCGGATTTGGTGTGATCGGACTTTGTTGTCAAAAAATCTATCCAGCAGGAGATAGGACTTTGTCCGTCAGACAATCCGATGGAAACTGTCCGATGGTGCCTACACACGGTCGGAATTTCCGACAACATTGTCTGATAGGACAGAATCCATCGGAAAATCCGACCGTGTGTATGGGGCTTAAGAGTTCCCTTCCCTGGAACTAAGAGGCCAAGCCCAACCCCCGAAAAACAACTTCACATCATAATCCTCCCTCCACCAAATGATTTGGACCAGTGCACAAAGCAAGGTCCATAAAGACATGGATGAGCGAGTTTTGGGTGAGTCCTGACCTAAACTTAATAGAAAACCTTTGGGATGAATTAGAGTGGAGACTGCGAGCCAGGCCTTCTTGTCCAAATCTGTGCCTGACCCCTGACCTCACAAATGCTCTTCTGGAAGAATGGTCAAACATGCCCATAGACACACTCCTAAACCTTGTGGACAACCTTTCCCAGAAGAGTTGAAGCTGTTATAGCTGCAAAGGGTGGGCCAACTCAATATTGAACCCTACGGACTAAGACTGGGATGCCATTAAAGTTGATGTGCGTGTAAAGGCAGGTGTCCCAATACTTTTGGTAATATAGTTTATAACCTGTCTTCTTTAGGGGGAAGCAATCATCCCAAAAGGAATGTATCACCATACACAATTCCTAATTTCCTGTTCAAGCAAGGACACATATTTGCTAGTTTCAAGGATGTGCTGAAGATAAGATGTTTACCAACAAGAGGTTAAATCACTTAGTAGAATACCAACAAGCTATTTAACTTAGACCCAAAACTCCTAATATATGTTTCAGTGAAAAACAAAATATATCATTATAGGATTTTTTCAAATTCTACCCTTAGGGATGAAAATTCCAATAACACATTTATCTAGCTGAATTATTAGATTTGTATAATATTATCAGGTTTTAGATTAGAGAAATGTTGTTAAATATTTTTTGACAACATACAAGGTTTATCATCTGCACCCTGCTGCCATTAGTACATATCAGCTAAAAGGGCACAGCACAGTCCCAGTGAGCGTCAGTGTGTGCTGCAATTATGACACTCACTATACCGCACACTGTGCACACTAATTCTTCTATTGGTCCATGCTTAAAGTGGTTAAAATCCCTTACATATACCCAGTGAAGTGACTGACCTCAGGTAATGCAAAGAGAAGAAGCAAATTCTCCTACATAAGTTGTATCTGTATATCTGTAGTCTTATCTTCTCTACATCCATTCAACGTCCAGAATTTATAAAGCTTGTCTGAGCTGTCAGAAAAAAAGTTTGGAGTGCTGAAATTACACACTGCAGAGCTCAGTAAGGAGAGCCCTGAGAGCTGATTAGATGGAAGGAACACACCCTCCTTTACACAACACACAGGGACAAAGCTGAGGCTGTCAATTAGCTAGAGCTTCATCCCCTGTCACCTTTCTTCTCTTGGTGTCAGGAAAACTTGTCAAAAAATTACTTATTGATAGCAGATGAACAAGCACCAGACAGAAAGGACACTTGGCGCTCTGGATTGAGGTAAGTACACACATTTTTAACTTATTTAATTCACAGCATTAAGTTAAAGAACACATTTGTAAGCCTCCCTGTGAACCGAATGTACTTTTGTAGCGCTTACCCCCAAAGGGCTTGCTAGAAATAACCCAGGTCTCCCTTACCTGTTCAGATACTTCCAGCTCAATTACCAGTTCCAGAGCACACAGTCTCAGTCTAGGGGTGTCATTTTGAAAATGTATTGCAGTACTTGCATAAGGGACAAATTCTCAAGCAAGGTCCTTCAGTATCAGCCTTTTAAGTAATGTTGGAATTAGAGGAGACAGCCAGCTACTTTGAGACTCTGAGCAGTCACAGTTCTTTAACACACAGGCTGCCTCCCAGGGGGGAGATCCCAGGGGAGAGAGCTCTGATCAGACTTTCCTAAACATCCCCCCCCCCCATGCCACACCTCCTGGGCCCCATCCCAGGAATTGTCAGGGGTCCAATAAGTATTAATAGCCCAGAGTTTGATTCTGCCACATCATTTCTGGAGTATTCTTCCAGAGGCAGGTAAAAGCCATCAACCCCCAGTTTTAGGGATAGAGCTGGTCAGGCCTAAAAAGTAAATAGCAGCTCGGCTGGCTACAGCAGAGCTATATACTACATTTGATGAGGTTAGAGGGTGTGACATTCTTAATGGGTTTCTTTTAGGGTTCCCCACCAACACTCCTGGCCCCTCCCTCTTGAGCAGTGCCCCCAATAGCAAGGCTCCTACTGTGGGGGCACTGGTAAATGCTCACTCTTGAGCCCTGCTCTATGCATCCCCCCTCTTTCCTCATTGGCTCACTGACAGTGATTGACAGCAGTGGGAGTGAATGGCTCAGCTGCTGTGTCTCAGCCAATGAGGAGAGAGAGACCCAGGACAGCCGAGGCTCCTGTGCACTATGCTGGATCAAGAGGGGGCTCAGGTGAGTATTGGGGGAGGCTGAGGGGTGAGCAGTACATAGAAGGTTCTTTACCTTCGTGCAAAGAATGCATAGTTGAGGGCTATTGGTTCTGCATTGTACTTGATGATGCCAATGTGCAACCGCAGTCTGGAGCACCTTAGAGAAGAGGCTTTGGCACATCATTCGCACAGAGAGAGGAAGCCTCATGACTCTTATAAATATTACAGCTCAGTTTTCTACCTCTAGACTGAGTGAGCATTTAACCCTTGCAGTGCGCCACTGCAAGGTTGGCATTTGTGTAGTTCCCAGGGTTTTAATGTGAGTCAGACATTACAGTATATGAACAAAATAACACCTTAATAGAATATTTACGGTATATGTTGTTCAATAATGTTGTTGAATAAAAGAGTCTATGTTATTTTGGCAGTGTAAATGCGAAAATAAAAGGACAGTTGGTGGGCTGGTCATGTCATGCTTGAAAGAATGTGAATTTGCCACTATGCAAACAATCCACTTCGTGAACTGTTATCAGTTCATGTACGTTGGCCACAATAAGGGGGACACTCCCTATGCATGTGACACCAGAAAGAGACCTATAAGCAGGGCAGGACTTAGGGTGGTGGGGGCCCCTGAGCTTGAGTCACTTTCGGGCCCTACCTTCTACACATTACTGTATTTATCGGCGTATAACACGCGCCCCAAGTTTAGGAGGGAAAAAAACTTTTAGGAGGGAAGTTTAAGGAAAAAAATGACATTTAAATGCCCATCAATGCAGCCTTATCAGTGTCCATCTGCAGCCTTGCCCATTCATCTGCAGCCTTGTCCAGTGTCATTTGCAGCCTTGTCAGTGTAGCCTTGTCATTTGCAGCCTTGCCCCAGTGTCAATTGAAGCCTTGCCCCAGTGTCATTTGCAGCCTTGTCATTGCAGTCTTGAAGTTTAAAAATGGCGCAGCCGAAATACAGAGTCCTGTGTATCTGTGCGGCTCTCGGGTCCTCTCGCAGTCCCGAGCGGAGCCGAGAGTAGCCGAGTGTACTCGGCTCGGCTCAAAGTCACGCCCAGTCCCTGTGTTATGTCCATCATAGGGCGGGACTGGGCATGACTGTGAGCGGAGCCGAGCCGAGTACACTCAGCTATGTATCTCGGCGGGGCCCGCGGGGCCCCCTATTGGGCGGGGCCCATGGGCTTGAGCCCAGTCAAGCCCAATGGTAAGTCCGGCCCTGCCTATAAGAGAGATATAGTACTACTTTACGGGGACAATGTTGTCACAAGGGCAGGGAAAACTGACATCATTTAAATTGTATAATATAGCAACCCAAACAAAAAGAAGTAAAATACAAGTGCACCTTCAAAAGAGAATATTCTTAAATGCAATAAAAAATTGTAATTGAATCTTAAAACGGAAAATTACAAATAGATGGAAAAATGTAATGTTTGGCCAGAATTATCACAGATACTTTCACCTCCTCCAATTTTAATCCATCCTGTGTGTCTATGAGTTTCCTTTATTACTTAAGATATTGTTTATTTGCTTACACAGCATATTATATCTTATGTCCTTTGAGCTAATCATACAACAGGAAGAATGTAATGTATACAACAGAATCAATGGTATCAAGCTGTCGGTAATGGTATACATTTTTCAATAAAAATAACCAGTGAAGTGTAAAACAATAGGGTATTAATATGACATTATCGCTAATTATTTATAGTGTTCATGGCACAATGTTTATTATTAATGCTCATATATAAAGTAATGTTCTCCTTATTTGACCCTTGTAACCAAATCATCTTTTCAATAATAAACAGATAATTGTATGTACTGTACATGATCATTATTAAAATATTTATTATCATTGCCATATACAAAATTATGTTTTCCAAGTCACCTTTACAATAATAAACAGATAATTGTGTATCGTATGTATATACACGTATGTGATCCTTCTAAAAATGTTCACTATTATTGCTACTGTGGAAATATATCAGGGGTCCAATCCCAACATAATTCATTCTCCTCCCAAGTGCTATTTTACAAAAAAGGTTTAACTATTTTTGAAGTTTTCAAAGGTCAGAAGTCAGCATACATTGAAATTGAGTTCTTCCTGCCATAGTCCCCAGTACTACCCTTGTCCACCTGGGAGTTTTGATTGTTTCCACCCACCTTTGCTTGTCTCAGGTCCTCCTGTTCCATTCTCCTTAAGTAGCCAAGCGCTGGCTGTGTTACTATTGTCAAGAATGGCGTCCTGGTAACCAAGGAAGACCTGCCCACAGAATCTTCACCAGAGGATCTGACCGGCACGCATTGGCGCCGGCGGGCGCACGCGGGTGCGCATCGGCACTAACGAGCGCACGCGGGTGCGCAATGGCGTGAACAGGCGCGCGGGTGCGCGATTGGCGCGAGCGGCGCACACGGACAAACACGTGTGCGCGCGGGTGAGCGCTGATGCGCCGTGTGACCACACTTGGCGCCCAGAGGCCTATTTAAGGAAGCTTGTCACCTGGCCTCCTTGCTGTCCGGTCTACAGCGTTTCCTCAGACCCTTGCTACCAAACTACCTATCTGCCTGACTCATGTCTACCCGGCCTGTTCCTGATTACTCCTGCTTGCTGCCTGCCTCTGACCCCGGCTTGTCTGACCATTCTCTGCCTGCTCCTCTGGTTCTGATCGCTGCCCGCCTGTTGCCAACCCTGCCTGCACCCCGACTATCCGCCTGCCTCTGCCTGTTACCTGCTCTGCCCGCCAGTGTTGACCCGGCCTGCCTGACCCTGCCTAGTGCTCCTGTCGGACTACAGTACGCCACCTCATAGCCTGCTGACCAGCGTTCCTGCAGAACTACAGAACACCTCCCTGCTGCCTGCTGTTCCAGAAGTTCCTGCCAAGCATCTGAACTCTCCTGTGCTGCCTGCAGTTCCAGTGTTCCAGTTCTCCACGCTGCTCCTGTCAAGCCCACATCTGCCACCTGCCAGGCACTTGTGCTCCCCTGCACTCGTGAGCCCCTGTCTCCACTACCAGGGGTTCGCGAGCCAGAGGCATACGAGAGGCCGCTCCCTGCATTCTGGGCTCCATCCCCAGGTACGTGACAACTATCCTCACTCAGAAACAGTTCTTTTAATGCTATACATGGAACGCTTTCCCTCTAGTGCTCAACCAGGAGATAATCACATAATTTCCTGAATGCAAAGGAAAAGCCATTCCCTGATAGCAGAGGATTGTGGGACATGTAGTCTGGACACCTGGAGTTACCATAGACTATCTATTGAAACTACAAGTACCAGAGGGCTTAAAGATCAAAGGAATTCTGTGAAAGCAGATAAATTAGACTGTTCTGGGTGGGTTCGCTCTTTTGGGACATAGGCTTCACAGCTGCAAGAGAAGGAAGCTGTCACTCCGGGTGCTGTTGGAGGGTACCCTGGCCTATGCAAAACTGGGACCTCCTGCCTTGAGGGCTGCATTGCTGGGCGAGGGTGGCTGTCACCATATCGGCTGCACTGCTGATCGTGCCCACATCCCCTGCACACCTACGTGGTCATTGCTGAGTCCCTGAGTACACAAGTGGCCAGTCGGGTGCCTCACAACGCGCTGTGAACATTCAAGAGCCTGAACAGGGATTTCTTGCCTCACAGAACCCATGTATCGGCTGGATTGGTGAGCGGGCACAAGCCCACCTTATCTCTGACACTGTTTTTAAAGACACTGCATGCTGACACCGTTACACCTGATCTATTGGAGGGTCCTTAATAAGAAAGTATAACACCTTTTACCTTAAGCCTCTTTGACCTGTCATTGCCTTGTGACATCTCTGGGCCCCATCATAGCTAGCTGAAGATCAAGGATATGCACACTTCCAGGACCTTCTTTCTTCAGAAGAGACTCTACATATAGAATCTGTGGTAGAATATAACTTAGCAACCAGACTTTTTATATTGTTTACATCATTTCTCTTGTGGCATCAGGACCTAGAGGTGGTGGACTGACTAAAAGTCTTCTCTTCCCCCTCTTATTCTGGGGTCATAAATCCCTTTTCAGACAATGCTTTATAACAATTTGACTTGCTTGTATTGTTATTTCTTTGTGTGTTCCTGTGAATTAATTTTACTGCATTTTCACTCAGCTTGGGTTACACCTGTGTCCGTTATAGTCTGTTGAACTTAATCTCTTAGTAAATTGTTAACTTGCAAAACTTACTAAATATTGGTGTCTTTGCATGTTATGTCTGCTTTAAGTATGTCTGGACCAGGGTGTCAGAGGTGTTAGGGAGCTTGCAAGGTTAGGGCAACCAATGGGGACAAGCAACTTCCAGCGCCCCCCCGAGGGGGGTAGCACTACACTTATAATAATTACTAATTATTTATTGGCTAACTCGAGTTATCAGTTAGCCAAAATAATTTAAAGGAGACTTTACCTTACAAGTCATTGTTGTTTAGTTAAGGTTTTTATAGAGCCAATAATTAATGCAGAGCTTTACATACTGAAGATTTGCATCAATTACTGATTGATACACGCATGCAGTAGGGCCAATTCTTTTGTAGTGTGGTAATACCCAGTGAGACCCATGAAAGCACAGGGAGAACATACAAACTCCATGGTGATGGACAGCAGGCAGAGGACAAATATATAGTCAATATACAGCATGCTAATGGCTATAGAATCTGCCCACTGCCTGCTGTTAGTCACAAGGAAAGAGAGGACCTGATGAAAAACTAGTGTCTCACCTTCCCCATTAGGCTCCACTCACTGTCAGTATCACTGGTTGCTAAGAGGCTCTAAAGCTGACAGTGTCCCTGACAAAAAGTGACAGGTGCAGAGGGGTTAGCAGTGGCAAACATGGCTCTCTGCTACAGAGCGTGTAGAGACAGGCACTGCCTGTCTCTGTACACCAACTTAGAGCTGGTCTTAATTACCTCTAACTATAAGTAGATCTTTTTAAATTTGGTGTAGCCATAGCGCCTCTTTATGAAAAAATCTGCTGTATGTTTCAGTAAGGCTAGCAAAGCTGGTGCAGGCCTTTTTAAAGGGCTATACCGCCAGAAAAACTGGCACAAAGGTGTTACTGAATTCACCCCTCTTTATTCATTGTACCAGAGGGGAAGATGCTCCAGCAGCACCCTGAACAGGACAGTGGTTCTATATGTACCACAGATGGCTGCAGTGAATTTCAGCATGCCTAGTGGCCCTCCTAGTGTGATTTATTAATTACTATATGTAACCACACTGGCCCAATGTAAGATTTAAAAATAAACTATTTCTTGGTGTTCAGCTTTAACACCCATCATCCATTGTACCCTGCTGTTCTGTGCAAAGAGTGCACTCACTGCGCTCTCCCAGCACACTGACCAAGCTCCTGGTCACTATTTACAATCGGGAGCAGGTGGTATGGGCTCCCATTCATGTGACTACTGCGACAGCTCATCAAATTGGTCACACGGTCAGGAACTCTGCGTTCACCTGCTATTGTTCAGAACCCCTTAAAGGGGATCGGGATAGTGGCAAGGGGTTAATGTTTCCTGAACTATAGTGAGGCTTTTGACTCCTTTCAACATCTCCTACACACTGTTTCTCCTACATGTCTCCTGCTGAATGTAGCCACAAAATACAAAGAAATTGTCACCGTTTGTAAATTTCCAAGGTTGGTGCTGCCTCCAACTCCCTGCTGCAATAATTATTTAAAAAATGTAGGGGATATTATTTAGGGCTCACCAATAAGGTAGGAAAAAAAATGTTCTGAGAAATAGATATCAATAACCCGATATGCCCCTTATAAACCAATATTGTTCTATAAACCTCAGCAGGTTTACAGTATAAACATTTTTCTGGTGCCTGTAATTAAATGGCATTAGAGAAACTTTGGAGACAGTCAAATAAATAAACGACTATGGCTTTAGTTAATTCATTATTACAGAGAAATAGTATTAGCTATCAGGAACGTAGTATGTATGGCATGCAAAGATTTATGGTCAAGTATAATTACAGATATATCGCTGCTGCTCTCTGCTGGCTAAAAATGAAAATGTATTTTCCATCCAGCGACTGAGACAAAGGATCAATCTACCATAGAAGAAGAGAAGTTCCGATAGACTCTAAATAAATGTGAGCGTGAGTGGAATTATACACAGTGCTTACATCTGACTGTAATTTATTATCTCATTTACCACAAGCTGCTGTTAATTATCACTTGTTTTTTACCTTCTTGTAGGTTACAGTATAGTGCAGTATATGCAACCAGGCTTATTTAAAGGGTCATTCCACCTATAACTTATATTAAAACCTTGGACTCTTCTTAATCTCTATGAACGCCAGAGATTATACCTAGGCATCCTTTAAAAATTGAGCTATTTTTAAAGCCTTGTAGAAGGCAGCAGAAACACAAACTAGCTCATGGAAATCTTGCTATTTGAGGTACCAAGCATTATAAGAAATCAAAAAGCTAACAAGATCAAGCCAACATATCAGTTTAGGTTAGAATTGATCTTTAAAACTTCAACAGGGAGAGCACGACCACCCTGCAATGGTAAGATAAAGTGGGCAAAGCCATTTGCAGAAGTATCGTCACTAGTAGGGATGGGCTGAACATCCCCCAGTTCGGTCGCACCAGAACAAACAAACAGGCAAAAAGTTCTAACGAACATGTGAATACTATTAAAGTCTATGGGAAACGAATATGATAAATCCATACCAGACCATTATCCGAGCATGCAGCCTGGAGGTCAGGGGGGCAAGCAAGCAAAAATAAAAAAGCCACCCGCTGACATAACCGGACGACCCCGCTCCTGTCTGACGTCACATGATGTCAGATGGGGGGCGGGTCACTCAGTTATGTAACTGGGTGGCCCCACCCTTGCCTATATAACAGCAGTAACAGCCAAGAGAAAGCAGTCACTGGGAGGCTTCCCATCGAGGCTGAGCTTTTTTATTTATTTCTATTTTTCTGGTCCGTCAGGCGGTATGATTGAAGATGGATGGACATCGCGGGAAACTTTTTTTTTTCTTAATAAAGGATTTGTCAAAAACTGTCTGTTGTGGTTTTTACTTTTTGACACTTTTTTGGTTAAATGGGTAGCCGTTAAAGGGGGCTTCCAGATTCCAATAAGCCCCCCCGCAGACCCCAACAACCAAATGCCAGGGTTGTCGGAAAGAGGCTCTTGTCTCCATCAACATGGGGACAAGGTGCTTTGGGGGGGCACCAAAAAGCACCCTCCCCATGTTGAGAGCAAGCAGCCTGGTATGGTTCAAGAGAGGGGGGCACTCGCCCCCCCTTTCCTGGCCTGCCAGGCTGCTTGCTCGGATAAGGGTCTGGTATGGATTTTGGGAGGGACCCCACAACAATTTTTTTTAAGAGGAATGACGTGGCATTCCCCTTAAAATCTACGCCAGACCCGGAGGGCCTGATATGTTTTTTTTTGGGGGGGGGGGGGGCCCACGCTGTTTTTTTTAAAAATTTTGCCATGGAGTTCCCCTTTAAAATCTATACCAGACCCACAGACCCTGGTATGGATTTTTGGGGGGACCCCATGCAGTTTTTTTCTTAATTCTGTCATAGGGTTCCCCTTAACCACTTCAATACACTATATTATATACTCTGCACTGTACTACATACCCTGCACTGTATTATATACTGTACACTGACTGCACTTATATACTGTACACCGACTTCACTGTATTATATACAGTACACTGTCTGCAAAGTATTATATACTGTACACTGACTGCACTGTATATATATTCTACACTGACTGCACTGTAATATATATATATATATATATATATATATATATATATATATATATATACAGTTGCACTCATAAGTTTACATACCCTGGCAGAATTTATGATTTATTGGCCATATTTCAGAGAATATGAATGATAATACAAAAACATTTCTTTCACTCATGTTAGTGTTTGGCTGAAGCCATGTGTTACCAATCATCTGTGTATACTCTTTTTAAATCATAATTGCAACAGAAACTACCCAAATGACCCTGATCAAAAGTTTACCTCAGTTCTTAATACCGTGTATTGCCCCCTTTAACATCAATGACAGCTTGAAGTCTTTTGTGGTATTTGTGGATGAGGCTCTTTATCTAATCAGATGGTAAAGCTGCCCATTCCTCTTGGCAAAAAGCCAAGTTCTTGGGCTGTCTTGCATGAACTGCACGTTTGGGATCTCCCCAGAGTGGCTCAATGATATTGAGGTCAGGAGACTGAGATGGCCACTCTAGAACCTTCACTTTATTCATATTATTCATATTCTCAAAAAAAGGCCAAGAAATCATAAATTATACCAGGGTATGTAAACTTATGAGCACAACTGTATATATACCAAACTGCCTGCACGCCACTAACTATCCTGCCTAATCTAGCTCAAGTTCTCTCAATCTCCATGTTAACACACTACACACTGTGTAAGCAGCCTTATATAGTGTGGGGCGTGGACATAGCCCCCCCTTAGCATCCTGCCTTTGGCCAATCAGGGCTCTCACAGCAGATTGCGCTATGATTGGCCAAAGCATGCAGGTCAGGTGCATGCTTTGGCCAATCAGCAGCCGTCAATGCACTGCAATCTTGCAGTGCATTATGGGGCACTCCGCGACACTTGAATTTGCCTTGAACGCCCCATATGTTCGACTCAAACATCCAAACCATCCCTAGTCACCAGGGCAAAAATGCAATTGACAACTCTAAGGCTACAGCACATGTACAAAGACACAAGGTGAACTAGAAAAAACGTGAAACAGAAAGACATGTTCCAACAAGGAACAAAATAAACAGTCAAGCTCAACAGTAGTAATTTATAGCTCCAGTCTGGGTATATACTTCTGAAGGCAACCAATTACCTTCAGAAGTCACATAATTAGTGAAATGATGCCCACCTGTGTGCAATCTAAGTGTCACATGATCTGTCATTACATATACACACCTTTTTTGAAAGGCCCCAGAGGCTGCAACACCTAAGCAAGAGGCACCACTAACCAAACACAGCCGTGAAGACCAAGGAACTCTCCAAACAAGTAAGGGACAATGTTGTGGAGAAGTACAAGTCAGGGTTAGGTTAAAAAAATATACAAATCTTTGATGACCCCTAGGAGCACCATCAAATCTATCATAACCAAATGGAAAGAAAATGGCACAACAGCAAACCTGCCAAGAGACGGCCGCACACCAAAACTCATGGATCGGGTAAGAAGGGCATTAATCAGAGAGGCAGCACAGAGACCTAAGGTAACCCTGGAGGAGCTGCAGAGTTCCACAGCAGAGACTGGAGAATCTGTACATAGGACGACAATAAGCCGTACGCTCTATAGAGTTGGGCTTTATGGCAGAGTAGCCAGAAGAAAGCCATTACTTTCAGAAAATAAAATAGCACATTTTGAGTTTGCGAAAAAGGCATGTGGGAGACTCCCAAAATGTATGGAGGAAGGTGCTCTGGTCTGATGAGACTAAAATTTAACTTTTTGGCCATCAAAGAAAACACTATGTCTGGCGCAAACCCAACACATCACATCACCCAAAGAACACCAACATGGTGGTGGCAGCATCATGCTGTGCGGATGTTTTTCAGCAGTCGGGACTGGTAAACTGGTCAGAGTGAGGGAAAGATGGATGGTGCTAAATACCGGGATATTCTTGAGCAAAACCTGCACCACTCTGTGTGTGATTTGAGGCTAGGACGGAGGTTCACCTTCCAGCAAGACAATGACCCCAAACACACTGCTAAAGCAGCACTTGAGTGGTTTAAGGGGAAACATGTAAATGTTGGAATGGCCTAGTCAAAGCCCAAACCTCAATCCAATAGAAAATCTGTGGTCAGACTTAAAGAGTTCACAAGCGCAAACCATCCAACTTGAAGGAGCTGGAGCAGTTTTGCAAGGAGGAATGGGCAAAAATTCCATTGGTAAGATGTGGCAAGCTCATAGAGACATATACAAAGCGACTTGGAGCTGTGATCGCCGCAAAAGGTGGCTCTACAAAGTATTGACTTTAGGGGGGTGAATAGTTATGCACATTGACTTTTTCGGTTATTTTGTCCTATTTGTTGTTTGCTTCACAATAAAAGAAAAGAAAAATCTTCAAAGTTGTGGGCATGTTCTGTAAATTAAATGATGCAAATCCTCAAACAATCCATGTTAATTCCAGGTTGTGAGGCAACAAAACACAAAAAATGCCAAGGGGGTGAATACTTTTGCAAGGCACTGTAGCTTCCTCAGTTTGGAGGAAGCTGCTTGTAAATGTGGTGAAATGTCTTCTCTGCTACAGAACAAGTCCAGCTAAATGTTAATAATTACCTAAAATTCAGCAGTGGAGAAGGACCTCTAAATTAAATGTCATTTGAAAATTATGAGACTCTTCTGGAATTAATGAAGTTAACCTACTAGATACTATGTGGTATGGACGAAAATACAATTTAATCCACTCTTTTGGCAAATTACAGAAAATAAGGATTATTTCCCAGCTTTAATTTTATGAATCTGTGTTTCTTTTAGAATCAATTTGACCAAGTCATTATTTTCTGTCTTAACTGCCATGTTTTGCTTGCCAACCAGTACATGGGCTCTTATATTTCCTACCAACCTGCAGCTCCAGATAACATTACTGGAATACTGGATACTGGATGCATGCAGTCTTCACATCCATTTATACACCTCTTTAATCCAATTTTCAACATTTATATTCCCTAATATGCAAAGCAATAGTGTATCTGTAAAAAGGAGTTTTCACTGAAAAGTAGATTATTGCTTCAGACCCTGAGTGCAGTAATACGGGAGTGTCACTCTCGCCAACATTTACAGAAGACATAAAGGGGAGAATTACTAAAACCAAAGCACTCAGAATCTGGTGTAGCTGTGCATGGTAGCCATTAGCTTCTAACTCCAGCTTGTTCAATTAAGCTTAACCACTTCAGCCCCAGAAGGATTTGCCCCCTTCCTGACCAGGACATTTTTGCGTTACGGCACTGCATCACTTTAACTGACAAACGCGTCGTGCGATGTTTTACCCCAAAAAAATTTAAGGGTCCTTTTTACCCCACAGATAGAGCTTTCTTTTGGTGGTATTTGATTACGCTATAAACAAAAAAAGACAATTTTGAAACAAACGCATTATTTTTTACTTTTTGCTATAATAAATATACCCCAAAAATATATAAAAAAAAATATTTTTTCCTCAGTTTAGGCCGATACGTATTCTTCCACATATTTTTGGTAAAAAAATCGCAATAAACGATTATTGATTGGTTTGCGCAGAAGTTATAGCGTTTACAAAATAGGGGATAGTTTTATAGCATTTTTATTAATATTTTTTTTTTTACTAGTAATGGTGGCGATCAGCAATTTTTATTGTGACTGCGACATTATGGCGGACACATCGGACATTTTTGGGACCATTGTCATTTATACAGCAATCAGTGCTATTTAAATGTACTGATTCCTGTGTAAATGACACTGGCAGTGAAGGGGTTAACCACTAGGTGGAAGTGTATGGGTTAAGTGTTCCTAGAGGCGTGTTACTAACTGTAGGGGGCGTGGCTGTGATCTAGATCACATTACAAGACCAAAGCTATTGGCTACTAGCCTCTACGTAGTCCCGTCGTACGCAACAAATGTCACCACGTTCAGGATGATCGGATTTTCCAACAACTTTGTCCGACCGTGTGTATGCAACACCAGTGTCGGACAAAATCCGTCGGAAAAAATCTGACGGATTTTGTGGTCGGAATTTCCGACCGTGTGTACGGGGCATTAGGCTACAGCACATGTACAATGACACAAGGTGAACTAGAAAAAACGTGAAACAGAAAGACATGATCCATCAAGGAACAAAATAAACAGTCAATCTCAACAGTAGTAATTTATAGCTCCAGTCTGGGTATATACTTCTGAAGGCAACCAATTACCTTCAGAAGTCACATAATTTGTGAAATTATGCCAACCTGTGTGCAATCTAAGTGTCACAAGATCTGTCATTACATATACACACCTTGAAAGGCCCCAAAGGCTGCAACACCTGAGCAAGAGACACCACTAACCAAACACTGCCGTGAAAACCAAGGAACTCTCCAAACAAGTAAGAGACAATGTGGTTGAGAAGTACAAGTCAGGGTTGGGTTATAAAAAAATATCCAAATCTTTGATGATCCTTAGGAGAACCATCAAATCTGTCATAACCAAATGGAAAGAACATGGCACAACAGCAAACCTGCCAAGAGACGGCCTCAAACCAAAACTCACGGATCGGGCAAGGAGGGCATTAATCAGAGAGGCAGCTCAGAGACCTAAGGTAACCCTGGAGGAGCTGCAGAGTTCCACAGAAGAGACTGGATTATATGTCCTATCCCTTCCCTTTTCTTCCCTCTCCCTTCCTCCTCCCCTCCCCCCACTGGAGAAACTGTCTCTTCCCCCACTCCCCCCAACACATATCCTCCACGCACTCACACTCCCTCCCTCATGCACTATGTTTGAAGTTTCTCTTTTCGTTGCTGTTTGCTTTGAATGAATTTTTCTTTTTGATATTCACCCACACACTGCACTCTTTGATGCTCTGGCCACCTGGTATGACGCCAATGACCACAAATCGATACCTAACCAATAAAGGCCTTTTTTAGGCCGTTACATATATTATACTACTCTCACACTAACCTCTAGTATAACCCTCTAGGTGGTACTTGCGCATCCTGTGCTCCCCCCAGGTCATATTCCCCCTTCTCCGGACACCACTGCCCTGGCAGTGGGAGAAGAAGGAAAGGAATTTCTGAACGTGTGACGTCCCGTAAGGCTCCGTGGCGCCCGGGGGCCCGGGTGAATTTTCAGCGGAAACCATCTGGCCCACCCCAGGACTAGTGGATGGTGTCCTTCTTATCAAAACTCTCCATGTGGGTTTACCACACAATTTTTATTCCCAGGATATACACCTTTGTGGTAAATATAAACTTCACGGTGTTTTGACCTTTCGCTCCCCATTTCGGAGCCTCTTTACCCTGTAACCTATATTATCACCACTAACATTGATATTTCTCCTTTGTTTAGCAGACTCCTCTTTCCCTCTGAGGAAGACCCTTGTATTGGGTTGAAACGCGTCAGGGACCATTTTTCACCTACACGACAGATTATGTTTATACTGTTGTTATGTGAATATTAATCTGCCCAAATGTATATTCATGTTCTTTTATATATAAATATAGATGTACCATCTATTCCCACTGGAGCTCATGTTCTAACCCAATGTTATTAATTATATTTTTTTATAAATAAATTTCATATTTGATTACATGCCAATCCTGACTCCTTCAATTGTACGCTGCCAAAAAACCCCAACGTGGGGGATTGTTCCTTCCTGTTTTTGCTATCCTTTAGGGGTGAGCAGCCTCTTTTTGACCTTCGGGTCTGTGTCTTCCCTTTTGCTTTGCTCTCCAAACAAGTAAGGGACAATGTTGTGGATAAGTACAAGTCAGGGTTAGGTTAAAAAAATATCCAAATCTTTGATGATCCCTAGGAGCACCATCAAATCTATTATAACCCAATGGAAAGAACATGACACAACAGCAAACCTGCCAGGAGACGGCCGCACACCAAAACTCATGGATCGGGTAAGGAGGGCATTAATCAGAGAGGCAGCGCAGAGACCTATAGTAACCCTGGAGGAGCTGCAGAGTACCACAGCAGAGACTGGAGTATCTGTACATATGATGACAATAAGCTGTATGCTCTATAGAGTTGGGCTTTATGGCAGAGTAGCCAGAAGAAAGCCATTACTTTCAACAAAAAACAAAATAGCACATTTGAGTTTGCGAAAAAGGCATGTGGGAGACTCCCAAAATGTATGGAGAAAGGTGTTCTGGTCTGATGAGACTAAAATTTAACTTTTTGGCCATCAAAGAAAACACTATGTCTGGCGCAAACCCAACACATCACATCACCCAAAGAAAACCAACATGGTGGTGGCAGCATCATGCTGTGCGGATGTTTTTCAGCAGTCAGGACTGGGAAACTGGTCAGAGTTGAGGGAAAGATGGATGGTGCTAAATACAGGGATATTCTTGAGCAAAACCTGCACCACTCTGTGTGTGATTTGAGGCTAGGACGGAGGTTCACCTTCCAGCAGGACAATGACCCAAAACACACTGCTAAAGCAGCACTTGAGTGGTTTAACCTCCCTGGCGGTATGATTATGCCTGGAATTTTGTACCAAAAGCGGTACAGTTATTTTGCATGGAAATTTGGCGTTTTTTATATTGTAGGCATGCAAATTCTTAGGAATAACTCACTTAAATCTGTCCAAACCAGAGTCTAGTAGACATCCCGGGTATGATAAAGTTTGAAACACAAAATCATAAATTATAATAAAATAAAAATATATATAAAAATTATTCAATAATGTAATCAAATCAAAAACACTAAAATTTGCTCAGTTGCAGAATAGTAGCTGTCATTAAATTTAGTGCTTGATGATGAATTGTGATTCTAATTTATTATAGTTGTTTTCTAGCTGGTCTAAAACCACTTTTGACATAAAGGGACACTTTTTGGTTGCTATGGACAATCTCCAGTTTCCAAGCAGAAAAAAATCTATTTATTATATAAAACAACATGCAGTGCACTGGACAGACCACTAGGGACAAAGGGGATGTGTATTTTTTTTATACAGTACTGTAATCTGTAAGATTACAGTACTGTATGTGTACTGTGTTTTTTAACTTTTTTTTGAATTTGGCGCCGATCTCTGCTCCCGTGCGTCGTAACGTCACAGGGAACGGAGCTCAGCGGCAATCGGCACTGTGTGAATCGAGCGAGCAGATGGCTCGCTCACACACGCGGGGAGACATTGCAGGATCCAGGGGATAAGGTAAGTAACTTCCCCTGTATTCTGCAATGCAAGCCCAAGTCTGGCTCGGGGTTACTGATTTTGGTACTGAAGTTCCCGCCCCGAGCCAGACTGGGGAATACCACCAGGGGAGTTAAGGGGAAACATGTAAATGTGTTGGAATGGCCTAGTCAAAGCCCAGACCTCAATCCAATAGAAAATCTGTGGTCAGACTTAAAGAGTTCACAAGCGCAAACCATCCAACTTGAAGGAGCTGGAGCAGTTTTGCAAGGAGGAATGGGCAAAAATTCCATTGGTAAGATGTGGCAAGCTCATAGAGACTTATCCAAAGCGACTAGGAGCTGTGATCGCCGCAAAAGGTGGCTCTACAAAGTATTGACTTTAGGGGGGTGAATAGTTATGCACATTGACTTTTTCGGTTATTTTGTCCTATTTGTTGTTTGCTTCACAATAAAATAAAAGAAAAATCTTCAAAGTTGTAGGCATGTTCTGTAAATTAAATGATGCAAATCCTCAAACAATCCATGTTAATTCCAGGTTGTGAGGCAACAAAACACAAAAAATGCCAAGGGGGTGAATACTTTTGCAAGGCACTGTAGCTTCCTCAGTTTGGAGGAAGCTACTTGTAAATGTGGTGAAATGTCTTCTCTGCTACAGAACAAGTCCAGCTAAATGTTAATAATTACCTAAAATTCAGCAGTGGAGAAGGACCTCTAAATTAAATGTCATTTGAAAATTATGAGACTCTTCTGGAATTAAAGCACTCAGAATCTGGTATAGCTGTGCATGGTAGCCATTAGCTTCTGACTTCAGCTTGTTCAATTAAGCTTAACCACTTCAGCCCCAGAAGGATTTGCCCCCTTCCTGACCAGGACATTTTTGCGTTACGGCACTGCATCACTTTAACTGACAAATGCACGTCGTGCGATGTTTTACCCAAAATTGATGTCCTTTTTACCCCACAAATAGAGCTTTCTTTTGGTGGTATTTGATCACCTCTGCGGTTTTTATTTTTTGCGCTATAAACAAAAAAAGAGCGACAATTTTGAAAAAAACACATTATTTTTTACTTTTTGCTATAATAAATATCCCCCAAAAATATATAAAAAATTATTTTTTCCTCAGTTTAGGCCGATACGTATTCTTCTACATATTTTTGGTAAAAAAAAATCGCAATAAGCGATTATTGATTGTTTTTTTCACAGAAGTTATAGCGTTTACAAAATAGGGGATAGTTTTATAGCATTTTTAGCAATAATTTTTTTTTTTTTACTAGTAATGGCGGCGATCAGCAATTTTTATTGTGACTGCGACATTATGGGGGACATATCTGACATTTTTGGGACCATTGTCATTTATACAGCAATCAGTGCTATTTAAATGCACTGATTCCTGTGTAAATGACACTGGCAGTGAAGGGGTTAACCACTAGGTGACAGTGTAGGGGTTAAGTGTTCCTAGAGGCGTGTTACTAACTGTAGGGGGCGTGGCTGTGAGCTAGTGAACACTGATCTCTGCTCCAATCACAGGGAGCAGAGATCGGTGTCACTAGTTGCTAGGCAGAACTGGGAGATGCTGTTTATTTCCGCATCTCCCCGTTCAGCTATCCCGTGAGACGATCGCGGTATCCCCACGGTGATCGAGTCCACGGGACCCGCGACCGGACTCACGCTCGATGGCATGGCAGCATTCCAAAGGACGCCAATTTTGTTTTGGAGCCACGTCGCGCGACTGCGCAATTGTCAGTTAAAGCAACGCAGTGCCGAATCGCAAAAAGGGGCCTGGTCCTTTGGCTGCCAATTGGTCTGGGGCTGAAGTGGTTAAAGGGGACATACCTGTACGCCCTTATGCCCGTCCATGCCATTCTGTCGACGTACATCGTCGTGCACCAGGCGGGAAGCGGTTAAAATCTTTAGAACATTTGATCTTGCCACAAATTGACAACACAAATCTGTTATAAACATGTATCAGACAAATTATGAACCATAAGTAGCATGAGTCATAGTTACATAGTTACACAGTAGGGGAGGTTGAAAAAAGAAACAAGTCCATCAAGTCCAACCTGTGTGTGCTTTTATGTCAGTATTACATTGTTTATCCATGTATGTTGTGGTCGTTCAGGTGCCTATCTAATAGTTTTTTTTAAATTATCAATGCTCCCCACTGAAACCACCGCCTGTGGAAGCGAATTCCACATCCTTACCGCTCTTACAGTAAAGAACCCTCTACGCAGTTTAAGGTTAAACCGCTTCTTTTCTAATTTTAGTGAATGGCCACGTGTCTTTTTAAGATCCCTTTCACAGAAAAATGTTATCCCTATTGTGGGGTCACCAGTACGGTATTTGTATATTGAAATCATATCCCCTCTCAAGCCTCTCTTCTCCAGAGAGAATAAGTTCAGTGCTCATAACCTTTCTTTATAACTAATATCATCCAGTCCCTTTATTAACTTTGTTGCCCTTCTCTGGACTCTGCAGCTCCAGCACATCCTTCCTGAGGACTGGTGCCCAGAACTGGACGGCATACTCCAGGTGTGGCTGGACCAGAGTCTTGTAGAGCGGGAAAATTATTGTTTTATCCCTTTTTAATGCATGCCAATATCCTGTTTGCTTTGCTTGCAGCAAAATGAATACACTACCTGTCTTATCTCCTCTGTTCCTAATCTGGGAGTGAGAGAGCTGCAGCTGACAGAAGAATGTTTATTGTGTGCACAGGGAGTTATTTAACTCTTAATTAACCAGGACATGCTCTTATTTTTCTACTCCCTTGTTATCTCTCGCCTTGACTATTGCAACTAACTTCTCATTGGCCTGCCTCTCCATAGGCTATTCTCTCTTCAGTCTATCATGAACGCTACTGCCAGACTTATCTACCTTACCAACCACTCAGTGTCTACCACCCCTTTCCGCCAATTAAATTCAAAATACTAACCACAACATACAAAGCCTTTCAAAGCTCTGCCTCTAGCTACATCACCAATCTTGTCTCCAAATATCACCCAAATCATCCTCTCCGCTCTTCTCAAGACCTCCTACTCTCAAGCTCTCTTGTCTCCTCCTTCCATGCTCATCTCCAGGATTTCTCCAGAGCCTCTCCCATCCTCTGGAACACGCTACCTCCACTGGTCCGGCTAAAATTGCATTGATTACTGTAAAAATGTCACTGGCAGTGAAGGTGTTAACCACTAGGGGGCGGGGAGGGGTTAAGTGTTCCTTGGGGCGTGTTTCTAACTGTAGGGGGGAGGGGCTGTGTGTGACACCACACTGATCGCTGCTCCCGATGACAGGGAGCAGATGATCAGTGTACTGTCATTAGGCAGAACGGGGAGATGCTGTTTACATCAGCATCTCCCCGTTCTTGAGTTCCGTGACACGATCGTGGGTATCCCTGTGGCGATCAAGTCCTCGGGACTTGCGGTCACGGAGCTTGCGGCAACGCGCGCGGGCATGGCGGAAAATTCAAAGTAGCGTACCGGTACGTTACTTTGCCCAGCTGTGCCATTCTGCCAACGTATATGTGCAGGAGCCAGTCGGGAATAGGTTAACATGCTTTGTACCAAAAAGTTATTTTAATGTTGCAGTAAATAGAACACGCAGCAGAATAAAAATGTATAAGTTTTCCCCACAGTAATGGCACTTGTCTTCAAAATACTACTGATCAAACTTGAAAAAATTCTTATGCCCCATACACACGGTCGGAAATTCCAACCACAAAATCCGTCAGATTTTTTCCGACGGATTTTGTCCGACACTGGTGTTGCATACACACGGTCGGACAAAGTTGTCGGAAAATCCGATCATTCTGAACGTGGTGACGTTCGTTGCGTAGGACGGAACTACGTAGAGGCTAGTAGCCAATAGCTTTGGTCTTGTAATTTGATCTGAGCATGCGTAGCACTTTGTCCGTCGGACTACGCTACACACGATCGGAATTGGTGTGATCAGACTTTGTTGACGGAAAATTTTTAGAGCAGGAGATAAAACTTTGTCCGTCGGACAATCCGATGGAAAATGTTCGATGGTGCCTACACACGGTCGGAATTTCCGACAACATTGTCCGATAGGACAGAATCCATCTGAAAATCCGACCGTGTGTATGGGGCTTTAGAGGACTTTAAGGGTCACAAGAAAGCCCCGTTTGTCCCGTTTGTCCCCCATAAAACAGTAGATGTATCAATTCTATAATTACAAAGTTATATACTCATGAACATACACATAGCAGAAATGTGAAAATATGGTCTGGTCCATAGGGGTTAAACAGGTGTGTGAGCCGAAGTGGTTAATATGCTATTGTTTTGACTTCTGATTGCTACTTTACAGTGTTTTACGTTTTGGCATATAGTTTCATATGCCACCACACAATGTATGTAATACAAATTCATTAGAAAAATCACACATTTCTTACTGCCATTTATATGTCATTTTCAGAAATGTGCCTACATTGTGGCTAATGCAGAAAGTTAATTATAAAATTAAGTATGCATGAGTACGTATTTCTGCTCAGCCAGGGATTAATACCATATCAGTTTCCACAAACAATTATTAAAAGTCTTGCAATAATCACAAAATGAATTATCTTTCTGAAGTACATGTGGGTTATGCAGCTCCACACTATATTATATAGAATGTAATAGAATTAGATTGCAATTGTTCCATCTGTTCCTTGTGCATTATGATTTTCTTTAGATTATTACGGGAAGCATCACCTTTTTTTAAATGTGTTGTGTGTGATTTTAATACAATAATAAGTCATAATGGGCTCTGGTGTTGGAGGCTAATATAGATAATGCTCTGCAATGCAATTATCACACCACTTTGCTTTCTGGGAGAAATCTCAACACTCAATATTGACATATGACTTTCGTGATGATTGGACTTTATGGGTTATATAGAAAAGTATGATGTGGACGGAGTTGTAAAGTTTTACAGTCTGCTGTACCCACTTGTGGCCTGCAGAGGGCAAGCTTACTGATATAAATATAATTTGTGTAAGAATAACAATCCGCATTCTGTACAAATCTCAACTGCATTTTTCTAGGAAAACTATATAGTGTTATTGCAGTTTTTTATTTTAGAAATAAAGATTATAGTTCTAAAGTTAATTATCCTAGCAATGTGTGTTAAAGCTGAATGCTAGACAGGTATTAACCCCTCCCTGCCCATCTTGGCGCCCCTTTAAGCACTTCTGAATGCTAAGGGGCTAAGAAGGAATGTCAATCATGTGGTCACCATCACGGATCGGAAGTCGGTCCTGCTGACTACCGATCTTTAATCTGGACCGCCGGCTGTCTTTAGCAGCTCAGTTTTTATGCTGGAAGTGCACAGTGAACACTCTCAGCATTTAAACAGCGGCCATCCAGCAACCCATATGTGTGGCATGTGTGCATTAAAGCCCACCCTTTTGCCACCGCACATATGTGTTAGGTGATCGTAAATAGGTTAAACATTCATTCATATAGTTATATATATATGTTTATTAACGATATCGTGCATTTTTTAACTCAACTAGTGTAAGCATGTAGCACCCTCTAACTCCCTTCAGGCAGTATTCTTGAGCCTGTGTAGGCAGTGCTAGATTTATAAGGGGGCAAAAGGATCGATTTTCCCAGGGCCCCCTGCCATAGGGGGCCCCAGACTTTCTTTTATAAAAAAAATTATAATTATAGAATTTGTTTTATTATTAAAAAAAATAAAAAAAATTGTGTGTTGGTGTCAGTATATGGAACAGTTAAAGGGATTGTAAAGTCTCCAGGTTTTTCACTATTCTATGCATTAAGGTGAAAAACCTTCTGTGCTGCAGCTTCTTCCCAGAGCTCCTCCTTTTTATTACCTGAGCCCATCCGTTCCAGCGATGTGCACAAGCCCAGCAGCTCCAGCCGCTGGCTCTGTCTTCATTGGATAGATTGATAGCAGCAGGAACCATTGGCTTCCCCTGCTGTCAATCAAATCAAGTGACACGGGAGGGGGGGCTGAGTTCCCTGTCTGTGTCAATGGACGCAGTAGCGGGACTCGGGAGCATGCCTGCACGGGTGCCCAATGAAGGGGAGGAGCCAGGAGTACCACCGAGGCACCCCAGAAAAGGATAATCGGGGCTGCTCTGTGCAAAACCCTTGCACAGAGCAAGTAAGCATAACATGTTTGTTATTTAGAAAAAAAATGTGAACCTTTACAATCACCTTAAGCCTGACTTCAGAGGCAAAGAAAGTGATGAGGGCTTCTTACAGATGTTTTCCATTTCAACTTCTCATATTATTTTACTATTCCGGATGTTTGTTTTAACATGACTGTGTCACAGAGTTTATTGCCTTAAGAGACAAGTGAATGGGACAAGGGAACGTTCAAAAAATTTTGGAAAGTGCCACGCAACAGCACTGGCCCCATCATCTAGGAGTAAAGTCAATGACCAGCATCAAGGGGTGAATCCAAAACGCCTCGATCTCCAATTTTATTTTATTTTGAAAAAAATGCAGTTTATCATTTATTTCAGTTGACTTTTTTATTTATCATATAATTTAATTTCTATGTGGAGGGGCCCCTGGACTTAAAGTGTCCTGGGCTCTCCAAGGTCTAAATCTGACATTATGTAGGGGTATAAAGAGTTTGGGAGCCAGTCTTTAGGAAGTTTAACAGAGGTTATTTTGGGGCCAAAAAAATCCCAAAGAGAGGGATTACAGAACAAGATAACCTAAAAGACCAAAATGCAGCCTGACCATCATTATTTACAGTCAACATAGAAAAATTACCCTTAACCTTTAGCGGACCACCCCATAGCTCTGCAATGGATCATGTACATCAGGGGTCGGCAATCTACGGCCCACACCGCTAAATGTCCGGCCCGTCAGTGCATGTGATGAATTCATGTGCACCCGACCAGTGGACATTTCAACTTCACGCTGACTGTATGAAAATATGCGGCCTTGAAGGGGTTGTACCATTTTTTTGGGGGGCGTCGGTTTGGCTTTCTTGGGATAACAACTGATGTGGCTCAGAAGCCCCTCAGCTGTTATTCCAAGCAACTGGAGGGGACGAGCTCCCTCTCGCCGCCTTTCCGCAGCTCGCCCGGGCTCTCCCTTCCCACAAAAGGCCCGAGCGACCAGTTGGCACGTGTTGGAGACCCCGAACAAAGCCGGAATCGGCTTCGATCGAGTCTTGGATCTAGTAACCCGGAAGGGTCAGTGTAAAAAAAAAAATGTTTGAAGCGTCCCATTCCTCCGTGCTTACACAAAAAAGGGCTGTGTAATATGCAGGGGGGGCTGGGTAGGGGGGCTGTGTGATATGCAAGAAGGGCTGTGTAATGTAAAGGGGTTCAGAGGTGCAGGGCTGTGTAATGTAAAGGGGTCCAGAGGTGCGGGGCTGTGTAATGTAAAGGGGTCCAGAGGTGCAGGGCTGTGTAATGTAAAGGGGTCCAGAGGTGCAGGGCTGTGTAATGTAAAGGGGTCCAGAGGTACTGAGGCTGTGTAATGTAAAGGGGTCCAGAGGTGCAGAGCTGTGTAATGTAAAGGGGTCCAGAGGTGCGGGGGGCTGTGTAATGTAACAGGGTCCAGAGGTGCAGGGGGATGTGTAATTTAAAGGGGTCCAGAGGTGCAGCGGGCTGTGTAAGGAAAAGGGGGTCAGAGGTTCAGGGGCTGTGTAATGTAAAGGGGGCCAGAGGTGGGGGGGCTGTGCAATGTTATCTTCATAATCCCCCCCATGCTTTCACATACATTGAATCCGGCCCTTAAGTAGAAAAAGGTTGCTGACCCCTGATGTATGTGATCCAGCATTTCTGGGTAGGGGGTGTGGGCGATCCCCGCCCCAACTGTGTTGTGATTTGGTACAGCACAAGTCAGTCAGCAGGTCCAATGATTTATGGCTAGGACCTGCTAATCGGCTTAGTAATCACAGGGCTCTGTACTGTAAATTAACAACAACACAAAGCTCTGTATACAGAGCAGCTATGTGGCATTTTTTTCCTCCCTGCAAACTGGGAGAAAAACAACCACATTGATTAGTAAAAGCAGCACACATTGTTAGGCACACAGTTAACCCCTTGATTGCCCCTAGACGTTAGCCCCTTCCCAGCCCAGTGTCAATATCACAGCCCAAATATAAGTCAGTGATCACCGCCATTACTAGTATAAAAATAAATAAATAAAAATTCAGTACATATACCATAGTTTGTAGAAGCTATAACTTTTATTTACATATTGGGAATTAAAAAAATAAAAAGACATGTAGCAGAATACATTTTGGTCTAAATTTATGAAGAAATTGTATTTTACTTTTTTATTGGATATATTTTATAGCAGAAACTAAAAGATACGTAAAAGTATTTTTTTTCAAAATTTTAGGTCTTTTTTCATTTATATAATAAAAAATGAAAATTCCAATGGTGATCCAATGCCACCAAAAGGAATCTCTATTTCTGTGGAAAAAAAAAGATATAAATTCTATTTGTGGAGAGTGTTGAATGACTGCGCAATTGCAAGTTAAAGCAGCACAGTGCTGAATAGCAAAAAATGCCCTGGTCATGAAGGGGGTAAAAACCTCCAGAGTTTGAAAAGTGGTTAAGCTAGACTGGCACTATGGACTATTCAAACTGTAGAGCATCCTCAATGCAGGACACATACTCCTTGGATGCGCTACCAGAATGATCTGCAATGTCTACCTGCAGTAGCTTCTATCCAGCTCTCCGGGACACTCTTCAGCAGCAAATTTTTCACCTCTGGTGCTCCAATCCAGGCAATCATCTTCCTGTTCCACTTCCCCGGAAAAAAAAACCCTCTAACAATAATTTTTTTTTTTTTCAAGGTATATATTTTTTTTTTTTTTCAAAGAAGTTTATTGAAAAATCAAACAGATTGACATAACATCAAGCATATTGTACATATTATAACGTCAGTATTGACAAAAAGAAGACGATCACCAGAAATGGTAAACAAGCTAGAACATACAAATAGAAAGAGAGTCAGTAACAAGAATCCAACATAGGCCTTCATACATATGCACATAGCATTAAGTGAAGAATAGTGAAGTGTCGGGTTTATTGTTGGCTCTGGAGACTATGAAGCAGATTAAGTATACCCGTTTAAAATGGGGAGCAAAGTGCCCCGTGGACAAGCTGGAAGGTTGAGTTGGCGCCATAAGGGAGTCATGTGGACAAGTGTGTGTAGTGTGGTGATGGTTCTACCCTTAAGGTTGGGCATAGGGGTAAGTATCCGTATGGGTCATGTAAGCGTTTACCTATGTGGGGAGTTCAGGTATCATAAGATACGTTCAGTGTGACGGTATGACGTTATCAGATGTGGAATATTGGGGACAGGGTGAGTAGCTGGGTGGGAATGTCAAGGGGGGGGGGGGTAGGGGAGAATAGAGGTGGGAGGTACAAGGATTGGGTAGAAGGGTGGTGGTGGTGGTCTCGTCCTGCCTCTCTCCCCAGACAGAGTGTGCTTATCCTAATAATTGTGTGGAAACCACCGGAAAGTGAGGAGGGTGTACTTCTCACATGGATGGGAGTACAGTATTCCTGCAAGAGAGATAGAGAACGGTGTGCTACCAACTTACGTTCCCAACCTGATGGTTCTTATTTATTCAGAGTCAAGTCGGTTGAGTATTTAAGTGAGAGAATTCTGTGGTTGTTTGGAAACAATTATTAATACATAAATACATTTTGGCTGGCCAGGGAGACATACAAATTGTTACCTGGAGTTTTTAGTGGTTATTTACGAAAGGCAAATCCACTTTGCACTGCAAGTGCACTTGGAAGTGCAGTCACTGTAAATCTACGGGGTAGATCTGAAATGAGGGAAAGCTCTGCTGATTTTATCATCCAATCATGTGCAAGCTAAAATGCAGTTTTTTTTTTATTTTTCTTGCATGTCCCCCTCGGATCTACAGCGACTTTACTTCCAAGTGCACTTGCAGTGCAAAGTGGATTTGCCTTTAGTAAACAGCAAGTTTATGGAAAGCCTGGGCATAACAGAACTATCAATTCAAGCTCAGGCTGACTACTGACTACAGACCAACAGTAATACATTTAGGCTAGGGACACTACTGCTTAGGGCAGGGTCCCCACAAATGTATGATATTGACTTAGTATCCGCCTACAATCTCCCGTACAACTGCGTTCTTACAAGAGAGGGAGGTGCAGCATTAGAGGCCGATTGTTTGATAAGGTAAATTTTGACTTGAGGAATGAGCAGAGTGAACAGAGGGATGACTCACCTATAGTCTACTGTGCTTTCACTGACCAATCACAGGATAGTGGCAGGGAGGTGACCAGGTTATACTGCTTAATCGTACTAGTGGAAAATAAAATCACCAACCCTGCTCTGCTGTCTTGTAGGACTGTGTGTCTGTCTGGTGTAGCAATTCACAGCCATGTACAGTGGGGAGATATTCATGAAATGTAAAGATGGTACAGACAGAGAAGACTCCTGCAGAGAAAACTCACATACATTCGGTATCTATACATACAGTATATATATATATATATAACACTTTATATAAATAACTGTGCAAAAATAAGCACAGAAGATTGCTGCCATTCCTCCAATAAAATAGGTATTTTATTGGGTCATTTATTGTCAGAGCTGGACTTCCTTTACAAATGTTGGTGCCCTAAGTACCACCTCTTTAAAACATGGCATTTGTTGGTTTAGAATACTCTAATAACTTATAAGTAACCTTATATGTGCTGATTATCCCTAATGATGATCGGAAAAATGTGTGACCAGTAATAATACAGGGAAAAGCCACCTCTTTGTCTGTGCTGGCTATACTTTGCCTAAAGGTAAACAGTGTGTATTTATTGTGATAGGCTGAGACTTTGCACTTCCAGCTATTCTATCATCACACCTAACACTGCGCTCAAGTGTGAATGGGGGCTCAATGTTGAAAGTTGTAACATTGAGGAAATGTTACACTATGTATCATTATGAAAAAAAATATACTTATGTACAGCGTATATTGGAGGTGGGAGATCTCACTTATAACGAAAAAACTGTCCTTTAATTTTGAAATGTCAATATAGAGGTGATTATGTACCCATTATGTCTCCCATTATATATTAGGTCCACACTAGTGCAGCTGTATGCTTCATGTGTTTTTTGCAGGGGAAGGAGACTGGATTTTATACACAAAATTCTACCAAAAATGCACTAAAAATGCATGTACATTAATTGTACTCACATTTATGGTGAGTTTCCCATTGAAGTCTATGTGGTCAAAATCGCGCTGCACCAGCATCAAAGTAATACCTGTACCTTTTTTTAAAATGCACTGCCACTGCACTGAATTGATAAGCAGACTAAGCACATGGATTACTGGAACCATGTCCTGTGGCCTAATGAGACCAAGATAAACGTATTTGATTCAGATGGTGTCAAGCGTGTGTGGCAGCAACCAGGTGAGGAGTAAAAAGACAAGTGTGTCTTGCCTACAGTTAAGCATGGTGGTGGGAGTGTCTGGGGCTGCATGAGTGCTGCCGGCACTGGGGAGCTACAGTTAATTGAGGGAACCTTGAATGGCAACATGTACTGTGAGCAGAGCATGATCCCCTCCCTTCGGAGACTGGGCCACAGGGCAGTATTCTAACATGATAACGACCCTATACACACCTCCAAAATGACCACTGACTTGCTAAAGAAGCTGAAGGTAAAGGTGATGGACGGCCAAGCATGTCTCCAGACCTAAACCCTATTGAGCATCTGTGGGGCATCCTTAAAACGGAAGGTAGAAGAGTGCAAGGTCTCTAACATCCACCAGCTCAGTGATGTCGTCATGGAGGAGTGGAAGAGGACTCCAGTGGTAACCTGTGAAGCTCTGGTGAACTCCATGCCCAAGAAGGGCAGTGCTGGGAAATAATGGTGGCCACACAAAATATTGAAACTTTGGGCCCAATTTGGATATTTTCACTTAGGGGTGTGTACTCACTTTTTTTGCCGGCAGTTTAGACATTAATGGATGTGTGTTGAGTTATTTTGAGGGGACAGCAAATTTACACTTTTATACAAGCTGTACACTCACTACTTTACATTGTAGCAAAGTGTCATTTCTTCAGTGTTGTCACATGAAAAGATAGAATAAAATATTTACAAAAATGTGAGGGGTGTACAGACTTTTAAGTACACAATGGGGTTTATTTACTAAAGCTGGAAAGTTCTCAGGCTCACTTCTGCATAGAAACCAACGAGCTTCCAGGTTTTATTACCAAAGTTTAATTGAACAAGCTGGGGTTAGAAGCTCATTGGTTTCTATGCAGAAGGGAGCCTGATTTTGCACTTTCCAGCTTTAGTAAATGAGTGGGGTATGCCTGTACTCACTTTTGTGAGATACTGTATGTATTACCTTGTTATCCTTATAACAGTATTGCTGAATAAACAGGTCCATAGCAGAATTGTAAAAATTGCTTTGGCCCATATGGGGTGAACAGGTAAGAAAGGCAAGACAGTTAAATTAAAACTCCAGCCAAAGCTTTGTGCTTTGGGCAAAGTGTGGATAGGGTTAGACCCTCAAATTTTCAGGCTTTCTGTGTCCCCCTTGGGGAGATGTAACCTCGTTATTTGACCAAACTTATACCACTGTCATTAGAACAGGACTAGAGAGGATATCTTCCAGTGAGAGCACTTGCACCACCAGTAGCATTTGTACCTAATTTTTGGAAATTTCTACGAACCTCCTGATGGGTCTCTGGGAACAGAAAATGCAGGGACATCTTGCTGATGAGGACACAGACAGCAAGAAAAACCTGACAAGTTTCTACTCTTCCCACTGCTATCTAAATGAGAAAAAAAAGTTTTTATGGAGTTAAGCTTAAGCCACTTTTATGTAAAAAAAAATTGTAGAAAATGCTCTTTGCTTCGGTCTCCTGCATAGCATGGCCGGTAATCCTATTAGCCTCAGTGGTGTTTCTCAGCTGTTGCCACTAATGAAGGGACATTTGCATGTTAATTTTTCTCAGTACCTCCTGTCCGTTTACTTGCAAGCCAAAACATAGTGTAAAATTATACATCAAATTAGAACAAAGACAATGCAGATCTAACAGTCTATGAGATGTGACGGCAGCTTGTCTATATTTAGCATGAGATTGACAACAGATGCGTATATTAGAGCTGTACTCTTATCAAGACTTTGATAAATGAACATCTGTTTGATGAATTTCAGGCACAAGGCAGAATCTGGGTTAACCTTGTCACCCTTTTATAGATGCTTGAGTGAGGCGCAGAGCATCCAAGGGAAGGAAATTCATCTTCTTTGGTTAATGATTTTTAATATACAAAAAATGCTGAATCCAAGGGCATGTACAGCTGTCACCTGAAGGTCTGGGGCTACGAGATGAATTCCAGCTTGGCTCCTCAGAATATAAATATGTTATTTGCATAACACCCAGCTAAAAATAATCTTCCTTTTCCTATGACACTAGCGAATCGAAGTGGCAAGAAATAATTAAAATCATAAAAAAAATCATAATTAAAAAGGCAATCATTTGGCCTGTTTTCACGTTTGCTTGCAATAAGACATGGATGTTGTATCTTTATAGAACTATAATATTTATAGCATGTAGTTCCGCATACCAAGTCCCAAAATCATGTGCTATTTAATGCACTTTGCAACGCGTTTGGGTGTGTTTCCTTTTATTTTCAATGTGAAAACAAAAGCGCAGTGAAGTGATCAATACAAATGTAACAATCTTAAAATCAAAAACTAAAGTGTAAATAATATACTGGTGACAAAAATAACAAACAAAAAAGTGACTTTAAAAAGTGCATAAAAAGTCCCACAAATATGTGACTCTTCTTAGTGGTAAATAGTAACTCCAACAGTGCATGTGTAGTATTCATCCAACAGTCCAAATATATCACCATGTGTTGCTTCAAACCACCACCTTTGCAACTCATCAGCTATTAAGTTGTATCAGAAAAGGCAGCAGACAGCATTTTTAGCACTGACAGGGCATCCTCCACTTGCATAGGAGGCCACCAGCACCACCAATATATATGAAGCCTAGGGGGAACACTTAACACACCGGAGCCACAGAAAAATTTATTTAGAGTAGTCATTTATTCAAAAAATCTGCTTCTATCATCCATTAAAGTGGTTTAAAGTAAAAATAAAATCACTGCCAGCCCCTTTGCTTTGTGAAGCCATCCTACACTGTGTAAATGTTAGTGTAAAACGATGCCTCCGAATACCTTATCTCCAATATTTTCCAGCCAGTCACATGACCTCTGACCGCTCTCCTCCTCTGATCTAAGGGCTACAGCGGGAGAGGCCAAGACCCCCCTCTGACATCAGCCAGAAAGGTCACATGACCTGGCCACTCAGCCCCTTTCATCTGTAGCCCTTAGATGGGATAGAAGAGCGGCCGGAGGTCACGTGACCGCCAGAAAAGATCGGAGATATTTAGAGGCATCGTTTTACACTAACATTTACACAGGATGTAGGATGGCTTTTTAAAAGAGATTGGCTGGCAGTAATCTTTAGTTAACTTTCCTGCCAGCTATTAATAGTGGTAGGAGGGGAGGGGCGGCTCACACACAGGAGCTGACAGGCAAGGAGGGAGGGGGAAAGAGGAGAGCAGAGGATGATGGAGCCATGTGAACTGACTATGGTAATCATGGATCAGCAGCCATGATTACCATGGTCAGTTTACAGAGGGGGACACAGGAACAGGCAGGATCAACCAGTTTTTTTTTTTTACAGCTTAGAGAGGGACAGGTTAGACAGCACAAGTACTGTGCTGTTTAACCTGCTAAAAGGAAACAGGATCTCTCTTTTTTTTTACGGTTACAACCACTTTAAATTCATATACCAAAGATTATAGGAAAGTGTAAATCTACCATGTGGGGACATTAGTTTACAAAGATGGACCCCGGGTCCAAAAGCCAAAACACTTGCATGACATCAGCACGTAGCTCCTCTCAACGCATTTAGTGTGCATGCACGTCTTCAGGGGATACTATATACTGCCCTACCTTACTTGCTAACAGCATAAATATTCTCTTTTTCCCTAGTGCTGACTATTCTTTTTGGGTTTACATTTATTTTCAATGACAGTGCAGCACATGGCCAAAATCTGTCTCTTGGAATACTGAAGATGTGTTAAAAAAAAAACATACAGGTTGTGTAGTAAGGCACTGGAAAAAATAGCTAAGTATGTTTTTTAGCAGGTGAGTGTTTTGGGCCCACTGTAAATACATGGAACAAACAACACACTAGAATAGGTGTCAATGGGTCCTTAAACAAGATCATCCAGTTAAAGTAATTCTCTACCCATCATTATTATACTCCCGATTTGCTCCCCATTGCTCTGATTTATAAACAAAGAAACGGCGCTGGAATAGACGTGTGCAATATTGAACGAGAAAAATAAAACACAAAAAATGTGCAGCTGCTGATAAGAAAGTGCTATAACCTTCAAAAAATGCTCAAACCAATAAAACAGCGCTGGCAAACAAAAATTGTGACAAAATAATAAATGATCCCACAAAATTGACAAACATCAATAATGTGTGTGAAGTGGTTACATGTCTGACACAAACCAATCCCATAAAAAATAAACTAGCATCAAATAATATGTGTGATAAATTATTACATAAGTGACATGATTGAATAATAACCATAAAATTATTTCATAGATACCAAAATTGAATAAGTGATCAATGTGGTAAGAAAATATATAAAAAAAAAAAAATAATGTGAGTAAGTCCAGTTATTGTCCCAAAAAAACAAGAACCAAAATAAATGTACATATGAGCTCCTTCTTGGAATAGACTCACCGGGCTAGCAGACAGACAGAGCAGCAAAGCAGAGGGCAGATATGCAGACAAACTGTGGTTCGGCAAGTAGGCACAAAAGCAGAGCTGAATAAACAAGCCAGTGGGATGAGAGGATCCAGGGAGCGATGCATGCACACAAGGCACAGTGATGTTCTTGGAGATATTGTACCGATAATAGAAGAGAGCAAATTTTAAAGTGTTGTAGAAGGATTTTTAAAATGCGCGCTCTGCGCTACTTACAGGATGCATAAAGGAAGGCAAACTTCTCAGATACTTCCGCGGTTGCAGCTGGTTTAGCGTGCGCTCCACGGGAACAGGAAGTGGCGTCAGTGGTTAGATCCTTGGCCGGAAATTACGTTGACGCGTTTCGCCCCTCCTCCAGGGCGTCATCAAAAGACCAAAGTCTTTTGATGACGCCCTGGAGGAGGGGCGAAACGCGTCGACGTAATTTCCGGCCAAGGATCTAACCACTGACGCCACTTCCTGTTCCCGTGGAGCGCACGCTAAACCAGCTGCAACCGCGGAAGTATCTGAGAAGTTTGCCTTCCTTTATGCATCCTGTAAGTAGCGCAGAGCGCGCATTTTAAAAATCCTTCTACAACACTTTAAAATTTGCTCTCTTCTATTATCGGTACAATATCTCCAAGAACATCACTGTGCCTTGTGTGCATGCATCGCTCCCTGGATCCTCTCATCCCACTGGCTTGTTTATTCAGCTCTGCTTTTGTGCCTACTTGCCGAACCACAGTTTGTCTGCATATCTGCCCTCTGCTTTGCTGCTCTGTCTGTCTGCTAGCCCGGTGAGTCTATTCCAAGAAGGAGCTCATATGTACATTTATTTTGGTTCTTGTTTTTTTGGGACAATAACTGGACTTACTCACATTATTTTTTTTTTTTTATATATTTTCTTACCACATTGATCACTTATTCAATTTTGGTATCTATGAAATAATTTTATGGTTATTATTCAATCATGTCACTTATGTAATAATTTATCACACATATTATTTGATGCTAGTTTATTTTTTATGGGATTGGTTTGTGTCAGACATGTAACCACTTCACACACATTATTGATGTTTGTCAATTTTGTGGGATCATTTATTATTTTGTCACAATTTTTGTTTGCCAGCGCTGTTTTATTGGTTTGAGCATTGCTCTGATTGCCCACTTGAGTGAAGAGTAGAAGCCTGGTGTAAGTCAATTTGGTTACAGCGAACTAACAATGGGCTAAGGACTCTCTCCCTTCTGCAAGCAGCAGCGCTATGGCGATTGATTGCTCAGTGCTCCATTACAGGAGGAAGAAGAGAGAGTTGCATTCTTTCTATAAACAGAAGTGCACAGAAGATGCATTAAGGGGTTATTAGGCATTGAAATGATTCTGTTGTTTACTCTACATGGGCCAAGCAAAAAGTTCCCTTTAACTCACAGGCATCTTTCATTAAAGAATTACTAAGCCCACAACAGTAAAGTCTGTATATGCAATAAAGCATGCTTGTTATACTCACTGTTGAACCTAAGGGGTTAATCCTCTGCATTGTGTAAAAAGGCTGTTTAATCCTGTCTTCTCTGATCCTCCCCTTCTTCCACAGTCCCCAAACCATCTTCTCGTTTACCAACTTTTATTAAAGGATCGTACAAAGGCATACAATAAGAACAGTGCAATCAACAATAGAACCACATGTCTAGGGAGTCGCAGACTCTCCACTCAACTAGGCATACAATAAAAAGCGTACGAGGCACAAAGAGTCTGTGGATCATTGGCGACATGAGTGGGTGTGAACTTATTGCAGTGGTAGGTAATATAAACAGTGCAATTAGTCCGAAGATCCAAATTCCATTACAAAAACAAAGGAAAACATAACAGAGTCTGAATTAGAACATAAGGAACGAAAACCAAAAGTAATAAAAAAAAAAAAAGGTATGAGGTGCACTGCGATACTGTATCACTCAAGAGCATAATGCAATTTGTTCAGGTCTTAAAGGTATATCAAAGTCTATCTGTAGAGCAAAAGAGAGGGTGGGCCGCAGCTTTGGGGGAAAGTGCCAGACTATATGGACACTGGCCAGGGGTCCCATTTCTTTTCAAAAATCACCATGGAGTCCATAAGCGTATGGTGGATTCGTTCCATTAATTTAATGGACTCCATGCGGTGGAGGACCTGTGCCCAGGGGACTGTTACCTTGCGCCAGTTTAAGGCTATCGCCCATAACACTGCACTACATAGGGTATGAAGGAGTTTTTGTTCATTTGGAGTGGTCCCTGGGATATCGGCAAAAAGGCATATCTTTGCTGTTAGAGTGATGGTGTTCCCCGTCATCTGTCGCATCTTATCAGATACATGCCGCCACAGCGGGCCCAGCGCCCCGCAGCTCCAGAAGGTGTGGAGAAGAGAACCTCTCTCCCCACAACCCCTGAAGCAGGTGTCCGAGACCAGGGGGAACATCCTATGAATCTTGGTCGGGGTGAGGTACCATCTCGTGTGTAACTTAACCACTGTTTCCTTGATTGCCACCGAGCGGGTACACTTGTGCATATTAGTTATCATATCACCCCAGTCCTCCATGGGGATCGACTCCTCCAGATCCGTTTCCCATGCTAGCATAGCCCTGGACTTAGGTTCTGAATCGTAGCCATTCAGGTGACTGTAAAGGGCAGAAATCACCCCTCTATCTCTGGACCCCTCGAGACACAGGGACTCAAAACTAGTTTTGGGGGCTGCTCTCCAGAGTGTACTGGCTGATTGGAAGAAGTGGCGAATCTGCAAGTATTTATAAAAATCAGAGCGGGGAATACCCCGGGTCTGACTCAAATCCTCAAAGGATCGGAAGACTGTCCCCCTGGTCAAGGATCGTAGGGTCACTAGATCCCGAGAGGTCCAGTGTAAAAACTCCGGGCTATTTCCAAATGCTCCTGGAAAGTCTGGATCGCCCAAGAAAGAATATAGGGGGGCCGGTTTAGAGGACAGGCCGAACCTGTCTTTATATAGGGTCCAGAGATAGAGGGACTGCCCCACCACCCCATTAAGTGCTGCAATATCTTTCTGGCGGATCGAGCTAGACCATAAGATCCCTGGGAGATAATAAGGCCTAACAGAGTCTCTTTCAAAGCGTATCCAGGGTGTTCTAGGTGTGGGGAAATGCCACTGGGCCAACTGTACTAGTCTGGCTGCCAGAAAATATTTCCAAAGATCCGGGCAGCTTAACCCCCCATTATTTTTATGTCTGAACATCAGAAGCTTATTGAGCCGGGGTCTCTTATTTTTCCATATGAACTTAAACAGTTCCGCCTGGATGGTCCTGATGGTGGAACAGGACACATACAGAGGGAGGGCTCTAAAAAAAAATAACAGCTTTGGGAGGATAGACATCTTGACCGCTTGAATGCGGCCAAGAAAGGAAATGTGGTATGGGGCCCATTGGGTCAAAAGATTTTTGATTGATGTGAAAATCTGCGGGTAGTTTAGGGCATAAATCTGTTTAAGGGAAGGGGCCAGTTTTATCCCTAGGTATTGCAAGGAGGATAAGGTCCAGGAGAATCTAAAGCTCCTCTGCAGGGACTCAATCAGCGTATTTGGCAAATTGATCGGCATAGCGACACATTTAGAGGGGTTTACACTTAAGCCTGATTCAGCCTGAAAGTCAGCGAGAGTGGTCATGAGGTTCGGGAGGGAGGTCAGGGGATCAGTCAAAAATAGTAAGACATCGTCTGCATATAGACTAAGTTTATAAGTGGAACCGTTACTGTCATATCCTCTGATGTTAGGATTGGCTGCTATAGATCTGGACAGGGGTTCAATTGCTAAGGCGAACAACAAGGGGGATAGGGGACAGCCCTGTCTAGTTCCTCTCCCCAAAGTAAAATATTCTGAAGTACAACCTGGGAGCTTAATGCAGGTACGAGGATTCTGGTACAGGGCATGGAATCCATTCACAAACCGGCCTAAAATTCCAAATCTGTGAAGGATTCTATCGAGGTAGGGCCAGAGGACGCTATCAAAAGCTTTGTTGATATCTAAGCTAAGCATGAGGATTTTACGGGATTTGAGGTTGGCGTCTTGGATTATGTTAGTCGCCAGGCGGATATTGTCTGTAATCTGTCTCGTCGGGATGAACCCTGTCTGGTCTGGGGAGATTAAGGACGTAATTGTAGAAGCCAGTCTGTCTGCAAGAATGCGGCTAAATATTTTCAGGTCATTGTTGATGACCGATATGGGTCTAAAGTTTTGGGGAAGAGTGTGGTCTTTCCCAGGTTTGGGGATTAAAGACATATTAGCCATTAACATTTCGCTCGGGAAGGCCTCTCCTGATAACACTCTGTTATATAGTTTAGTCAGTCTGGGGGCCAGTATGTCCGCAAATTTCTTATAATATAGGGCAGAGAAGCCGTCTGGGCCAGGGGTTTTTGCTGTTTTCAATGAAGAAATGACAGCTGTCACTTCCTCCACCGTGCAAGGGGCATTTAGGGATTCCAACTGATCCGCAGTCAGTCGGGGTAGTGGGATTGAGTCGAGCCATGTCGACGGTTGTTGGGGAGCCGAGGATTGGGGGGCCTCCATCAAAGATTGGTAGAAGGATTTAAATAGTTGCAGAACCTCCTTGGGATGGGTGGTAAGGTTCCCAGTGTCACTCCGGAGTCTATAGGCATGCGTGGGTTGGATGGATTGTTTCAACTTTCTCGCGAACATGGTCGAAGAAGAGTTACTATATAGGAGAAATTTGGCCTTAGACCATCTTAGGGACTTTTCAGTTTGGTCAGTGAGGACAGCATCCAGTGCTCTTCTCTTCTGATCAATCCGTGCCAGCAACTCAGGCTCCTGAGTGAGACCATGTCTGCGATACAGCCTATCAAGTTCTTCCGTAAGGGTCTGTATGGTTTGCTGCCTTTGCTTTTTACGGTCCGAGGCCAAGTGCATCAGCCTACCCCTCAGGACCGCCTTATGTGCCCCCCACAATGCTCCCGGGGAAATCTCCCCGACCTCATTGTGGGCAAAATACTCCGAGAGGTAGGCTCTAATCTGTAATAATGCTGAAGGGTCTGTGAGCATGGAGTCATTCAGTCTCCAAGCTCCCAGAGCCCTAGGGAGGCCAATGTTGTCAAATGAGCATGAAACTATCTGGTGATCTGACCACGGGCATGAGTGAATCCCTGCAGAGGTAGAGTTGGCTGTCATGACGGTTGTAGAAAAAATGTAGTCTAACCTAGAATAACTGTCATGAGGGTTTGAGTAAAAGGTATATTCTCTAGCCCCCACATTGTGTGCCCTCCAAGTGTCAATCAGCTGATTGGATTTAAGGAGGTGTTGTAAGGACTTGGGGAAGGCATTGGAGGCGTGACCAGTCCTGCTCCTATCTAGGGTCGGGTGTGCGACCAAGTTAAAATCCCCCCCAATAATCATATGTGAGGAGTGGAAACCTTCCAGGGTCTGAAAGAAACGTTTAAAAAAAGCCGATTGGGAGTCATTTGGGGCATAAACTGAGGCGACAGTGACAGTTTTCCCTAGGACCGTACCCTTAACAATCACATAGCGGCTGTCAGGATCCCTGTACACCTGCTGCAATGCAAATTTAACAGTGTTCTTGAAAAAGATAGCTGCTCCGCGGGTCCTGGACTCAAACGTGGTGAAGTACCCCTGTTGGTAGGCCTTATCAAAATAGTGCGGGTGGTTTTGGGTGGAGAAATGCGTCTCTTGGAGAAGCAGAATATCTGCTCCCAATCTCTTATATGTTTTAAAGGCCTTTCGCCTTTTAATCGGGGAGTTAAACCCCTTTAGGTTATGGGAGAGTACTGTGGTACCCATGGGATATCATAGAAAGTAGCGCACCAGATAGGGACCACACCATGAGTCCAGAACCCACATGAGCCCATGCGGCAGGATGAGCCAGAACCCAGCGTTTGCATAGTAAATACAATTTTACCCTGTATATAGGGAGACCTGTGTCAAAGGCCGAGACCGTAGGCCCCCGCCATTCCCTGGAAAAGCCAGGGACAAGGCGGGCGTCCAGGGACATCGACCAGTGAGAGGAGAAAAGGCAATGAGACAACAGCAGCACCATATTCAGAGAGCAAAAAAAGGCAATAATAATAAAAAAAAAGTGCAAAAAAACAAATAACCAGCAACCATGCCTAGACTGTAAACTGAAGTCAGGCATCTGTAGAATTAGTGTCAAAGCCAAGGGGGTCAGGGGCAAAACAAGCGCCCCGACCAAAAGAGCATAAGGCCTGAGAGGGAGACAGGAGAGGGCGAAAAAAACAAAAACAAAAAGGCCGCCCTCCCCCCTCTCCCTCTGCCTCAGCTGTGAAAAAAAACCTGGACCCGTAGGTCCATTCTTCCAAGCAAGGAGAGGGAGCCGGAAAGTCTTCTCCATCCAGGAGGAACCCCCGATAGTGGACTCCGGGGGCTCCAGGGGCTCCATCTAACTTGCCCAGAGGGGGGGAAGTCCAGACGGGCGCGACCAGACGGGAGATCAAGGTGAGACAAGAATGTAAACAATTGGCATGGGGGCCTTCTCAGTGTCCGGCTGAAGTGCTGGGAGCAGGAGAAGTCAGTGGACCGTACGTCGGCCTCTCCCTGGGGGTGGCGTAGCCCAGATGGCAGGTGAGCGGGGGGTGGATGGCATCCTCGGGTGGTCTGCTGCGTTCATGAGGCCCAACTTTACTAGGAGGTCTTTGCCCTCTAAGATGGTGGTGACGGTGTAGGTGGTACCATTATGTGGGACTTGCAGTTTAAATGGGAAGCCCCAACGATACCTGATCCTGGCCGCTTGAAGGACCGAGGTGACTTCTTTCATCCTCCTGCGCTTGTCCAGTGTTGTGGGCGATATGTCAGGATAGATTTGCACACTGGTGCCGTCCAGCTGAATGTTTGGGGTATTGCGTGAGGCCCTCAGTATGTCCTCCTTTGTGAGGTAGTCCTTGAGGCATAATACAATGTCCCTTGGGGGTCTGTCATCTGGGGGCTTTGGGCGCAGAGCTCTGTGCAGCCTGTCGCAAGTAAAGGCCGCAGCAGGGGTCTCGGGTAACAGTGATTGGAAAAGCTTCTGGATAGCTTGAGGCAGGTCAGTGACCGTTTCAGGGATTCCTCTCACCCGCAAGTTGTTCCTCCTGTTCCTGTTGTCCAGGTCCTCGAGGTGGGCTTGCAGGACTTGAACGGTCTCAGTGAGGGTCTCATGGTCCTTCCTGAGGTCGGAGTGAGCTAGACACAATTCGTCATGTTTAGTTTCCAGCAGGTCAGTTCTAGTGCCTAAGGCCGCAATCTCCGTGGATAATGTACTGGTGGATTTGTGTAGTTCCGACTGGAACTTCCTAGCCAGCCTGTCATACATCACGGAGAGACTGTCCTCTAAGTCCGATTTCGTGAGAGGGTTGGAATACTCACTTTCCCCCATGGAGAGCTCCGGTGAAGAGGTTGAGGCCTGTGACGACGCTGGCGCCGTCTCCGGCTGGGCGCCATCTTGGGACATCACGTGTTGCTCCCGCACCCGGAGCAGGTAGTTAGTTAGGGATCTTTGGGCCGGTTTAGCGCGGCGGTTTTTAGGGCCCGGCATGCGCTGGGTGTTCCTCCGGGGGTGATGGGTAAATTGGTGCTCTTTCAGTGCGATTAAGGCCCCGGGGAACCGCTTGTGTCTCCGGATCTCACGGAGCTCCTATCCCTTGCTTCCGTCCAGGATCGCGCCGCGCATGCGCCCCCCCCCCCCAAACCATCTTCTGATATAACAGAGGGTAAGCGACAGGCTACAAATGCTCAGTTTGGTGTGTATTGCTAGAGAGTCTTTTGTTTTTCTTGGGAAAGTGCATGTGATCGGCACAGGCCAATCAGCACTGTCCAGACAGAAGGTCAGGGGTTCTGCAGCCTCATAGGACAATCAGGGGAGAATGAAAACTCCTCCTACAAGCTTTAACCAGATACTGATAGAAGTCATAAGACTGATATATTCTGCTGATGAGAAAATGTATTTAGCAGTTTATATTTACTAAAACGATTGCATTTCCATGTTCTGTGTACTGTGGGAGACCAGATATAGTGAATGCCGGGTCCTGCGTTTAGTAACACTTCAACATTGGCAAAGTTGTTCTCAGTTAATGACATAGCCCCAGACCCTGCATTCAGAAAATTCTTTAATTGCTATGTTCAGTCCCTCTTTTTTATTTTTATTTAATTTTAATCTGGCAAATGTGAAATATAAACGTTACAAGAACTGGAAGGCAAAACCAAAAAAAAAGGAAAACTATTTTGTGTTGGTGCTTTCTGACCACTGCGGCAAGTTCTGGGGCTAATTGAATTCAGTCCGTGTCTCCTTTAGAATAATTCAGCCACAGATTCTGTACATATGTCAGTAATAAAAGATAATGTACCAGGACAGAAATATAGAATTGTTAATTGCCAGCGTGATTTATAACTGTGCTCTCTGTGGGTATTTAACTACTTAGTGACTAGTGGGTAATTGACACGTTAATCAAACAAACGGGAGGGTCAGGCCCCACCTTCTCTGGCTGCATGCCTGCTCCTGGTTTGTGATAGGTTGGCAGCACTGACCAATATTTAGCTAGATAATTCTCTAAAAAGCGGTGACATCACAGTTACAACTGCTTGGCTTGGAGCAGACGTATGCTCTTTAACTGTCAAAGTCTTTGATCTACATCTATAAATGGTGCGCTCTGCTGCTACAAAAATAACACCAACTATTAGCTTTCTTTTACTGTTTGCCAGGCCTGAAATAGAACACTTAAAGCGTATGCAAACTGCTCTTAATTAACATACTTAATTGAAACAACATCCCATTTACAAGAAGTGTACCATCTGCTATCTCTTAAATGTGAGATTTAAATAGTGTCTATTACATTTCCCTAAATATGAAAAAGCGTGCTTGAGCCTGTGATATGTCTGACAGCTGTACACAGTAATACGCTGAGCCTGGAAGATTTTACTCATTGCCTTGTAGGTCTTTGTCAGATTAATTACCATATGTATTAGCATAGACTGCATGTACCGGCCGGATACATCCAAAAACTGTTTTCCAAGACCCTCACCAAATAAGACGTATATAAGTGCTACGTCAAAGATATTACATTTTTTCACAAGAGTTTGTGATGTCTTTGGAATTCTTTTCAGGACACTGCTTTTTTTTTCTTTTTTGGAAGAAAAGGCAGATTTCAAAGATAAATCCGTTTTTAGACAACTGTGTGTTCACAGTCCCTGCAGGAGAACTTCTGCTTGATTGCACCATGACTGCATCTGTAAGAACATAAACCTCCAATGAGAAGTATATTTTTGAGTTCTGGGGTCCAGAAAAATGGGATTTTTGATGATTTTTGTACGCAATGTAAAATCCTTTTCCTGGAGTTCATTGAGAGACACAGGAATTCTGTCAGTTATTCTGCCGCCTACAGGGAAAAAATGAACACTGGCAACAAACTGTTAGCCAGCACTGGATAACTCCACTCCCAACCTTCATGTCTCAATTTTGGAGCAAAGTAATACCAAGAGCATGAAAATAAATGCAGAGGGGAGGAATCTTTGAAAAGATTTTAAGATGAGTACAACAATCCTACTTTCTTTTTCATCCATTTGAGGGACACAGTAATTCTTATGCCCTGTACACACGGTTGGAAATTCCGACGGAAAAGGTCCAATCGGATTATGTTGTTGGAAAATGGGCTCTATCGGACTTTTTCTGTTGAAAATTCAGACGGAAAAAATTTGAGAGGAGGATCTAAATTTTACGACAAAAAAATCTGATCTGACTTTTTCCGATCGTGTGTAGAGAATTCCGATGGACAAAGTGCCACGCATGCTCAGATCAAATTACGAGACCAAACCTATTGGCTACTAGCCTCTACGTAGTTCTGTTGTACGCAACGAACGTCACCACATTCCGAACGATCGGATTTTCCGTCAACTTTGTCCGATCATGTGTATGCAACACCAGTTTCGGACAAAATCCGTCGGAAAAAATCCAATGGATTTTGTGGTCGGAATGTCCGACCGTGTGTACAAGGCATACGACTATCAGGATGTCTAAAAGCAGTACAATAAATGGGTGGGAAACAGAGCAACAAGTGCTCACATACACACAAAAAAACATATAAAATACTGGGAAATGCCTGTATCTCAAAGAGCTGCTTGAAGAACCTGATGGCTGAAGCTGGCATTAGATGAGGCCTAAATATCCACCTGGTGGAAAACAAAAACAGAAAATCAAATGGTAGCTTTGCAAACTGGAAAGAAAATGCTTGATCTCAAAAAGAGCAAGAAATAATCACAGATTTAGTCGAGTGTGATAGTTACATAGTAAGTAAGGTTGAATAAAGACACCAGTCCATGCAGTTCAACCTGAGTGAGTGTCTACAATTGTCCCTGTACATTGCACGCTCACATCGATCCCTAACCTCAAGGAGCCCACAATCCAAGGTCCTCATTTATATACTAGGGCCAATTTTGGACAGAAGCCAATTAACCTACCAGTATGTCTTTGGAGTGTGGGAGGAAACCAGAGTACCTGCAGGAAACCCATGCAGGCACAGGGAGAACATGCAAACTCTAGGCAGGTAGTGTCCTGGTTTAGATTTTAACCAGCAACCCTTTTTACTGCTAGGTGAGAGTGCTAACCACTACACCACTGTGCCGCCCAATCTGACAGGAAAGGGTGAGATCTGATCTTTAAGACCATAAGCTTAGCTAATGGTCTGCCTTAGTCAGAGATGGTGGAACAAAATGCTGGAACAGAGTCCATCCAGAATTCCAAAATTGGAAGCAGTCTTTCCATAGGAAGCAGTGGCTGAGAGACAGCCCGAACAACAGCCAGAAGATGGATGGCAATTTCTTGTTGGTGAACTGGAGTCAGGCAGAGGGATGGGGCATGCAGAAACCACCTTAAGAAAGAAGAAAGTCCCGAGCCTTGACACCACCTTGTCTCCACCTTGTCCCCAAACCAGAATGGTTCTTGCAGGATAAGACCACCTATTCGGACCTTGTCTTGCAGAGGTGATGCCTTTAAGAATACCACTTGTGGGTATGAGTATAGAATGTCTATAATGGGTTCAAACAGCATTTTTTTTTTTGGATATGTGATCTTGGTGCCTACAAAGTTCTATCCATGGTATTTTGCTATTTCAATAGGTTCAAACAGCAGTTTCTGAAGCACAGTGAGGACAGGTCAAAAGATAAAAAAAAGGGGGGAGCTACATGAGAGACTCCCTGTATAAAGGTCTAAATCAAGGGATGAAAGGTAAGTGGACTCTAAAACCAAGATAAACAGGGCACAAGCCTAACCCCTGAAAAATCTGAGACATGTTGGTCCAGACCCAGCTGCAGGAAGGATATGGATTCATGCCATGGAGAAACTTCTGGACTGGAAAAGGATTTATTTATTTTTTTTTTATTTTTTTTAAGGCATAGAATTTACTCTACTTTTTTAAATATTTACTACTCTAAACTGTCCTGCCTTGAAAGGACCACTGGTAGTTTGCGATACAGAAGTACAACGTTCTACAGCAATCTCTAAGAACAACTTCCTGAATCCTGAGGTTCATAGTATCATAATAAATCATTTATTTAAGTTTATTGCTGCTCCTCTGACAGTGAAGGCATTAGTGTGCCACAACTGAAATTCCAGTAACAACGTAGCAATAATTCTTCAAGCATTTTTGAGAACACTTTGTCAAGGTTAAAGTGAAGGCACTCATTGATGGCATTTAAGACATGTAACAAATACAAAATTGCCTAAATGGATAAGTGGCATTTAGTCTTGTTTCTGGTACTGGGTAGAGTGCAACAGAATAGATGAAATGTCAGACCCCCTTCCCCCGTTTCACATTAAGATAAATGTAACTGGTAACTGTCAGAGGCCAAATGTGAAATAAAATCAAAGGTTTACTTAAACATGATACATTCAGACAAATACGTCTCAAATGGCATTAGCCCCGTTGTATAAAAGGAAGATGAGCTTTGCTTTATACTTCTGTCTATTTTGAACTGTCCTTTATCACCTGTTTGTTCAATAAAGATAAAAAAAAGTTATATTATGTGTGGCTAGACTGTTAAACTTGGGAAACACCAGATGATACAATTACCTAACACATGGCCATCTAGGTACATGAGTATGGACAAAATATAAACATTCAGCTGATTATTTAACTTTTGTTACATAGTTACATAGAAGGTGAGGTTGAAAAAAAGACACAAGTCCATCAACCTATGTGTGTGATTATATGTCAGTATTACATTGTATATACCTGTATGTTACAGTCCACGCAACCTAAATGTTGAGCTTGAGCTCATGTTCTATGGACAGTAACATACACTATATTACCAAAAGTATTGGAACGGCTGCCTTTACACGCACATGAACTTTAATGGCATCCCAGTCTTAGTCCGTAGGGTCCACCCTTTGCAGCTATAACAGCTCCAACTCTTCTGGGAAGGCTGTCTACATGGATTAGGAGTGTGTCTATGGGAATGTTTGACCATTCTTCCAGAAGCGCATTTGTGAGGTCAAGCATTGATGTTGAACAAGAAGGCTCGCAGTCTCCGCTCTAAAGCCTCATACACACGATCGGATTTTTCCGCAGCCAAAATCTCTGACTTTTGTCCAAAGGCGCGTGCCTGGATTTTGTCTTTCATAAAAACGGCAAGGAATTTTAGGCCAACAAACACAAACGTATTGATGTACTATGTGGTTTTTCAGCTCTTTAGCGCCACCCTTTGGGCTCCTTCTGCTAATTTCGTGTTAGTAGAAGTAGGGTGAGTGTTGATTTGCGCTTTTATTTTTGCGCTTTTCATTTAGCGCTTTCCAGTTCACGCTTTTTATTTCATGTTTTTCAGTTCGTTTCTGAACGCCCGTTCGTCAACCAGACATGTTGCGGAATCAGAAAAGATAACGTGTTATTTATTATTGGCCTTGGAGTTATTGCTTTGACCCAAGTCCAGTCCAGGAACAGAAGGAGGAGGATTTCTTGGACCAAAAATTGGTTTCTTTAATAATCGTGACCAATTATGTCATATGCCTTTGCTGCGGGAGCTCCAGGAGAATAATCCAGATGATATTCGGAACTATCTCTGGATGACGGACCCCTGCTTTTTACCAAGTCTTGGCATTGCTGACCCCCTATATTAAGAAGCAGGACACATGCATGAGGCTTTTATTTTTTTTTGGTTGAATAATAATGATTTGATTTGTTATATTTTCTATATTTTTGGATGCATAGAATGCACTTTTTGGTTAAGTTCTATTGGCATAGCATGTCTAATTGTATTTGTTTTCTTTTTTAATGTACAATAAAAAAAATTGTGTAGAATAATACTTGGCTATGTGTTTTACTTCAAATGACAGTTTGGGAGTAGGCAGTTACATTTAAAAAAAATGCAATGTAAAATTGACAAGGGACAACCAACATAGTTGTATCTTTGATCTTAGAAACTACAGGATAATGGTGTTGTGGTAACTTGCCCAAAAAAAAAAAAAGCATAATAATATTATTTTGATATCACTAGGAAAAAAAAGCCTTTGAAAAATGAAAAATCGTTTGAAATAACTCCATCAGTGGCACCAGCAAAGTAGCTTCATTATTATCCCATTATAAAGAAGAAGAGAATGTGCGCTGCATTTCGAGATTTAATAATTTGACGCATCACGAATGTGATATCTCCATTACGAACGCTAGTTTTACAAGACTGACTGCTTTCGGCTCGTCCTTGCTTCCGAGCATGCGTGTTTTTACTTTTGTCTGACGGACTTGTGTACACACGCTCAGAAAATCCGACAACAGACCGCGTAAAATCTGACAACAATTGTCCAATGGAGAGTACAAACGGTCAGATTTTCTGCCAACAGCCTGTCATCACAACATTTCCTGTCGGAAAATCCGATCATGTGTACGAGGCTTAAAGCGGGATTCCACCCTAAAGTGGAACTCCCGCTTTTCGGAACCCTCCCCCCCTCCGGTGTCACATTTGGCACCTTTCAGGGGGGAGGGGGGTGCAGATACCTGTCTAAGACAGGTATCTGCACCCACTTCCGGCATAAACTCCCGTGGGAGTTTACGCAAGTTCCTGTCCCGGCGCGCTGTCTGCTGGGACACACACGTGTCCCGGCAGACAGCGCTGAAGATTCTCATTGCGCCGCGCGACTCGCGCATGCGCAGTAGGGAATCGGGAAGTGAAGCCACTTCCTGATTCCCTCACCGAGAATGGCGCCGGCTACAGCAGAGAGCCGAGCGAGCGATCGGCCTCTGCTGCCGACACCGCTGGAACCAGGGACAGGTAAGTGTCCATTTTTTAAAAGTCAGCAGCTGCAGTATTTGTAGCTGCTGGCTTTTTTTTATTTTTTTTTTCAGTACAGTCCCGCTTTAATTCATCCCAAAGGGTGGTGCACTGGTCCAAATCATTTGGTGGTGGGGAAATTATGGTGTGAGGTTGTTTTTCAGGGGTTGGGCAGTGAAGGGAACTCTTAAGGCGTCAGCATACCAAGACATTTTGGACAATTTCATGCTCCCAATTTTGTGGGTACAGTTTGGGGATGTCCCCTTCCTGTTGCAACATGACTGTGCACCAGTGCACAAAGCAAGGTCCATAAAGACATGGATGAGCTAGTTTGGGGTGGAGGAACTTGACTGGCCTGCACAGAAGCCTGACCTCAACCAGATAGAACACCTTTAGGTGACCTCACAAATGCGCTTCTCAAAGAATGGTCAAACATTCCTATAGACACCCTCCTAAACCTTGTGGACAGCCTTCCCAGAAGAGTTGAAGCTGTTATAGCAAAGGTTGGGCCAACTCAATATTGAACCCTACGGACTAACACTGGGATGCCATTAAAGTTCATGTAAAGGCAGGTGTTCCAATACTTTTGGTAATACAGTGTAAGTGCATATAGGAAACGCAAAACTTATAATGATCTGACCAATCATAAATCTATAAAAAATCAATATCCAGTGGATCATTCCTGCCAGGGGAAGTTACTTACTTCTCATATCTTGTATGATCACTGATATAAACCTTCCTAATATTCGCTACCCTATTGGGTTACATTTGCAAATGTGAAAATTTTGGTAAATTCCAGCCAAATTGGAAGAACCCATCTACACATATTTGTTATACCACTTCTACACCAAATGACAGAGTACACAGACACAAGGAAACTGCTAGTATTTGATTATATTTGTTTAAAGCTGAACCAGGGAAACAACTAGGTACACAGATGTGGGGTCGGGCCAAGGGGTGGGCAGGAGGGGAAGTTGCCCTGGGCGCAATGAAGCAAAGGGGGAAAAAATGGATGCAGCATGGTACACCCATTTAGTGTCATGTAATAATAGTGGGGAAGGGGGGCACAATTCTGCATCCTTGCCCTGTGCTTCGGATGACCCTGTCCCGGCACTGCACAGACTAATTACTTTTAAGGGAGCCAGTTCTGAGATTTACACAGATCTGCTCCACAGCATTGCCTTTCTGGCAGATGAGAAGATGCTTTTTCTTGGCCAGAATTCAGCAAAACTCAAAGGTCTCATCCTACTCTCCATCATGTGACTGGGCAGTGAAAGATGTAGCAACAGACTAATTGGCTCATCTGTTTGTCCCTCTGCTCTCTCTTCCTGTGAGCATGCTCCTCAAACTGTAGCACAATAGATTGGCTCCTTGTTCGGCTTGTTCATCCAATAGTTTTAGTTCTGCTGTGCAGGAACTGCAAAGGCTCTTACCAGCTCAAATTCAGGTACTTTCACTGCTTGCATTTAATGGAATACATTCACACTTATGCATTAACATGCATTACCACAATGCACAGCAATGCACCTGCAGTGGCATTTATTTCAGCAGCCCTGCATTGTATGGGAGGATGGCAGGGGCTCGCCCACATTACAAGCGTTGAACAGCGAAAGAGAGCGAAAGGTCCCAGGAAGTGTGTAAGAAGTCAAGTATTTCTACCTATATCTTTCCTTCCCAAGCCACATAAGCATTTAACCTATGCAATATACAGAAGACCCCAACACAATCTACAGAGGACCCCAATGCATAGGTTCAATTAAAGAAGCCCAAAGTTGGTATACAAGACCAGTCACCCTGCACAAGGAGAGTTAGCTACAGTGGTCAGTCTTTGTTGTAGTAAGCTCCTACCCCAAAAAAAAGTTTCACACTGGATTACTGTGCAGATCTGGAAGAAATACACAAAGCACACCCAGATTTAATGATGAATGAATAGGTAGTAAACCCGTTTTTTGTTTTTTTTAAACCACCTGCAAGACAAAGCCATAATGAGCTAGTATGACTAGCATACTAGCTCATTATGCATCACTTACCTTAGATCGGGGCCCCCAAAGCCGTCCTCGTCTCCCCCTCTAGCCACAGCCATCTCTCCACAAATACCCGGAAGGTTACTTCCGGGTATCGCCGATCAGGCCAATCACAGCGCCGCTGCGGCGCTGTGATTGGCCAGAGCAGCGAAGACGTCGCTCCGCACATGTGAATGGGGATTAACCCTGTGAATGCACCATTGCCTACGGCGTGCATGCGCTGTAGACAACGTTCTAAAACTTTTTGGCAAATATCTCCTAAACCGTGCAGGTTTAGGAGATATTTCTTGTACCTAAAGGTAAGCCTTAATCTAGGCTTACTTGTAGGTGCAAGTTGCAATGGAGGGTATACAACCACTTTAAACATTTTCGATTATCCTGGAGTTTAGCTTTAAAGTTATGTACTGAAAGTTTATGTTATCAGATATATGCTGTATATGTTAGTTCATCAGTTTTATATACTTACCTCATTAACTTTAAATTAACCTACGCCAAAGTCAGTAAAGGTATTTTTCAGAATATATATTTATGTATATGTATTTATATTCTCAACGCATTCTCATTTCTCAACAAGCAACTATTTAGGCAGACATGTTATAGCTCATTTCTGGGGGGTCACTATGGCATTTTGCTTACAATTATTATAAATATTAGGATTATTATTATTATGATTATGTGTCTACACTACCTTATTGACAAAGCGAAAAAGTTTTTCAATTTCGAATACAATTTAGAATTTTATTTTCCGAGTTCGGGATTTTAACGAAAGTCACAAAGCAACAGCAGGAAGCAAAATAACGAGGAGCTCCTGGCAGGAACAGAATTCTTTATGCTGACATTCCGGAGCTTGACTAAGGTGAAAGGTCCAGTTCAATTTAGTAACAATAAATTTATATTAAAAAAAAATAACTGGACAATGTTGTCAAAGGCTTGGTCTATTTTAGCAAATAAAATAAATGAATAAAAAAAATATGCAGAAAAAAAAATTTTTATTTTTTTTGCAAATGAGACAACATTTGCAACAATTGCAACAATGATCAGTAAGTTCATGAGTGCTATGACAGGTTCTTGCTGACTCTTTCTCAAGATCTATGTCCATATTGAGGTACAGGCTTTCAGCTGGAGGAAGTGTCAATGGACTATGGGCGAGGTAATCACTGCACTTCCATCCATCCATTCCATCGATACCTACACGTTTGTCTGCCGCAGTTGATGACAGAACTTTTTCATTTACTGATCTCTGTGAATAACAGACACAGCTATGATGCATTCATTCACAAATATTTATTAAGCAGGTTATACATTTCTGGATTTTCTGCTCTCCCTGCTCTCCAGTGATAGTTTATTTTGCAAAAAATATTTTAATTTTTTTTTACACTGCTTTAATAAAATATATATTTTTTTAATACTTAAAAAAAAAAAAAAAAATATATATATATTATCGTTTTTATTATACAGGATTTATATAGCGCCAACAGTTTTCGCAGCGCTTTACAATATAACAGGGAGACAATATAGTTACAATACAATAAAATATAAGAGGGCCCTGCTCAGAAGAGCTTACAATCTTATAGGGTGGGGCAAGTGGTACAAAAGGTTGTAACTGTGGGGAATGAGCTGATGGAAGCGGTAAAAGATTAGTTGGAGGCATGATAGGCTTCCTTGAAGAGATGAGCTTTCCGTGAAAGCAGCCAGAATAGTAGATAGCCAAACAGATTGAGCTAGAAAGCTGGGCAGCAATGCAAACCCATGAGTAAGGTGCATTGGGATGCCATCCAACATGAATGGCACAGCATTGCACCAACACATCTAATGTGTGTTGCGGAATGCACACTCTAAGTGCTAAAAAAATACAAACTTTTGTAAATAAGTATTTGCACCACACATGTGAGGTATCACCATGAACGTTAGAGCAAAAACAATAATTCTAGCACTAGACCTCCTCTCTAACTACTTGCCGACCAGCCACCACAGTTGTACTGCAGCAGTTTGGCACGGCTGCGTGAATCGCCATCATTGTATGTCGGCTCTTTAAATCAATATAGCAGGCACGCGCCGGGCACCCATGATCGCTCCTGACAGAGCCAGAACGGGGATCTGCGTGTGTAAACACACAAATCCCAGTTCGGTCAGGGGAATAGAGACAGATCATGTGTTCCTACTATGTAGGAACAATGATCTCTCTCTCCTCCTATAGTCAGCCACATTCCCCTCACAGTTAGTAACACACCTAGGGAACACACTTTATCCCTTGATCGCTCCCTAGTGTTAACCCCTTCCCTGCCAGTGCCATTTATACAGTAATCAGTGGCTATTTTTAGCTCTGATCGCTGTATAAATTTCAATGGTGCCAAAAAAGTGTCAAAAGTGTCCGGCCCCAATGTCGTAGTTCTGAGAAAAATCGCCATAAAAATATCCCTTATTTTGTAGACGCTATAACTTTTGCTATAACTTTTGCGCAAAAACCAATCAATATATACGCTTATTGCGATTTTTTTTTTTAACCAAAAGTATGTAGAAGAATACATATCGGCCTAAACATTTTTTATTTATTTTTTTATTCAATTTAATTCGATATTTATTTTAGCAAACAGTACAAAATACAGTTTTTTTTTTTTAAATTGGCACTCTTTCTTTGTTTGCAGCGCAAAAAATAAAAACGCAGAGGTGATCAAATACCAGCAAAAGAAAGCTCTATTTGTGGAGAAAAAAGGACATCAATTTTGTTTGGGTACAACGTCGCACGACGCGCAATTGTCAGTTAAAAATGGCCTGGTCAGAAAGGGGGCAAATCCTTCCGGGGCTGAAGTGGTTAAATCTAAACAAGTAACCTGTAAAGGTGTTTAAAGTGTTGCCTATAGAGGTACTGTTGCCTGTTTGTAAGTACAGTAGTTTTTCGCCATTCCACGAGCTTGTGCAATTTTAAAGCATGACATGTTAGGTATCTATTTACTCAGTGTGACATCATCTTTCATATTTTACAAACAAATTGGGGTATTGTGTGTTTTGTTTTTTTAAGTATTTTTTTCCCAAAAAATTGCGTTTGCAAAACCGCTGCGCAAATATCATGTGAAATAAAAAATTGCAACAATCATCATCTTATTCCCCAGGGTCTCTGCTTAAAAAAAATGTATAATGTTTGGGGGTTAAAAGTAATTTTATAGCAAAAAATACCTATTTAAACATAAATAGCCAGAAATGTCTTAAAGTGGTTAAAATATCTGCTTTCATCACTCTCCACCCAAAATTAAATTACACATGCTATTCATAGCTAGCCTCAAGGTATTACAAGCATAACAGAAAAGAGCTGGGAGGAGGAAAGATTATTTGAGTAAAGAATTTATCTTCATTATTTTTTAATCATAAATATGATTTCAATTTTTCCACTCTACGGTACACAAATATAGTTATACTGAAAATAATGCTGAGGGATGTGTGCCATCCAAGCAAGGGGTACAGAAAATTAATCACAATACAAGCATAAATTACAATGTAAAATGAATATAATATCTTTATCAGTTGCCCAGTAACTCCAGATTATTTTAAAAGATGATGTATGGCAGTTGTTCATTTTCTATTTCATCTCAGCATATCCTCATATACATCTTAGGATGCTCTGACAATTCATTTGTGTTACAACTTTTTATTTAGTAAAGGGGATTATCATCTCCCCACCTGTCACAGCTTCTTGGTAAACAACATCAGATTCCCTCTCCAGCTGCTGCTTCCATTTCTGGGCAGACTAGGATCCAGCCAAGGAAATAAATTGGTTTCAATACAATTCCATTCTATGTAACGCAAACCTTGCATGAAAATGCAATGTGCACTTATGTCGCAGCCCCCCCAACCCTGTATAGTAAAAAAAAAACATGCACCATCCCTGAACTTAATGAAGAAGAATGTAATAACCCCCAAATTAGTTGGGATGTATCTAAATTACTGAATAATAGTAATGAATTTAAACAAATCCAAAATAACAAACCGAAATTCGATTTGAATTCTAAAACAAATTTGTATTGAATTCGAAAAATTGGAAACCGATTTTCGAAAAAAGAATACAATAAATAGAATATAAAACAATAAGGCAATAGACTAAAAGTGAAAGAATAGTAAAGAATAGAATAAAGTTTAATAGAATAGACTAAAATAAAATAGAATATGACCGCCTTCCGAAATTCGAATAGAATAAATTTAAATTTGAATAGATTAGAGTATCCCAAACAACGGAATCCAAAATAATAGAAAATAATAGAATAAAATATAAGAGAATAGAATAGAATACAAAAACAAAAAATGGAAAAAAATAAAAAGAATATACCCATCTTCCGAAATTCAAATAGAATGAATTCTAATAGAAAACATTAGAATAGAAAATAGAAACGTTTAGAAAAGAATATAGAATAAGAATAAAATAGAAAGAATATAACCGTTATATTCTCTCTATTTTATTTTATACTTTTCTGTTGATTTTCTATTCTATTCTCTTATATTCTATTCTATTTTTTTTCTATTCTATTCTAATCTTTTCTATTCAAATTCATTCTATTCGAAATTAAAACTTTGGTAGATGGATATATATTGTGTTCTTTCTATTTTATTCTATTCTATTGTTTTCCTATTCTAGATGTAGCACCCTGGTATTTAGGCAGGGTTGCTCCAAAATATACCTGCCAGGTATAGCTGCCTTGACTAATTGTTGAGGATCAATTGATTTCACTCTAAGTCTGTAATTGCTGCACTTCTCTCTTTTGCTGCTAGGTGGCCAGGTACTTGGTGGAATTAGATATGAGAAGGGCAATGCAAGGTCAGATTATGGGTATATGGGTTATCTCAGCCAATGGGCACGGGTTTTCTTAAATCCCTTGGCCTGGAGAACCTATATATTTGGGTGGAGTCAGGTGATCAGTGTTCTGTGCCACCTGGACAGCTGTCTGGGTGGACGTGTGTCATATTGACTGGGCTGCTAGGCCAGAGTTTGGGCCTATCCCGGGAACATCTGGCTGCTAGGCTGTCTGAGGGCCTACCCAGAAGCAAGAGAGCAGCTCAGGGTTGGGATTGCGGTTTGCAGTCCAACCAGAAGTGACAGTTCTGCCAGCTGGAGAACCAGTCGTGGTCAGAGGTAGGAGGAAAAGCTGTCGCCACTGAGGGACCATCCACCTTATTACCAGGGACCACAGTAAGTAACTGAAGCAAGTACCGGAGCAGTATTCTCACCAACCGGGGACGGTAAAGAATCTAGAATCTTCAGCAGGAATCAAGCGAAGGACCCAGCCAGCGGAGGTGACGGTCACAGAGCAGCCTTGTGTGTCAAGCCAGGGACCAAGCAGGCCTGTGGGGTGAAGCTTGAGAAGTATCTTGAGTGCCAAGCTAGGGACCCAGCAGAGAAGCGGATGTGATGCTTGAGGAAGATACTACTGTGAAGATTGGATGAGCTCAAGGGATTCAGTGGCAGTGAATCATCTAGTCTAGTGAGAGAGACTGGGAGCTCAGTGGGCTGAAGAACTACAAGAAGTGATTGTAGTGGAAGAGAAGGAACAGTTACACTTTTATTAGAAACTGTTAAAGACTGTTACCATAGGAGACAGCGTTCCTATACATGCAGATTAGGGATGGGCCGAATGGACCCCTGTTTGGTTTGCACCAGAACTTTTGACCACTGCAAAAGTTCGGACCCAAATAACGAACCCCATTAGAGTCAATGGGACCCAAACATCAAAAAAATCAAAAGTGCCCATTTTGAAGGCGTGTATGCATTTAATTGGTTATATAATGGTTATAGGGGTCCGGGTCCTGCCCTGGGGGACATGTATCAATAAAAAAAAAGTTTTGTAATTTTAAAATGTAAAAAACGTCCAAATTTGGGGGGTCCCCTTAGTCTATCTGAAAAGTGGCAGATCTGTACCATGTTTATAATCTTCTGCAGAAATAATTGGATTTATAAAGCCAAATAAAATTACATTTTCCCTGCAAGCTGCCTTTATTTTGCTCAGCAACAGCTGGGGAGCCAGTGTGTATGATGAGGCCACAATGTAGTGCACTGGGAACAAGATTAAAGATTTTTTGAAAACAGTAATTGGTTTAGTAAGCCAGTCCACCACCTCCTCTGCATGCTGTGGCTGGATAGCATAGGCAAACTCACTAAACAGAGGAAATTATGCCCTGCATGAGGACTGACCACTACGTCCACCTTTGCCTGTGGACACATTTGTTGCTGGCCCCCTTACAGTGCAAAGGGAATGTCTGCCTCTCCTTTTTGTCCTCCCAGACATTATTGGGAGGGAGGGGGCAGTGCTTATAAGAAGTGTAAATCTGTACGTAGATGCACTTTAATCAAAGTAAAGTGGTCCGGCCGCACCTGAAGTACGCTGTCCAGTTTTGGGCACCTGTCCTCAGGAAGGATGTACTGGAAATGGAGCGAGTACAGAGAAGGGCAACAAAGCTATAAAGGGACTGGAGGATATTAGTCATGTAGAAAGGTTACAAGCACTGAACTTATTCTCTCTGGAGAAGAGACGCTTGAGAGGGGATATGATTTTAATTTACAAATACCGTAATGGTGATCCCACAATAGGGAAAAAAAAGTTTCCGTGGAAGGGACTTTAAAAAGACACACGTGGCCACTCATAAGTTTAGAAGAAAAGAGGTTTAACCTTAGATTGTGTAGAGGGTTCTTTACTGTAAGAGCGGCAAGGATGTGGAATTCACTTCCACAGGAGGTGGTTTCAGCGGGGAGCATAAATAGTTTAAAAAAACTATTAAATAAGCACCTGAACGACCACAACATACAGGAATATATAATGTAATACTGACATATAATCACACACATAGGTTGGACTTGATGGACTTGTGTCTTTTATCAACCTCACCTACTATGTGTATGTAACGAATCAAAACAAAACCAAGCAAATTTTTTAGTCCTGCAAATGTGTACCCCAAATGTTTGCTGGGACTTTACGGGGGTGCTGATAAGTACTGAGCCTTACCCAGAAAAAATTGAAAATCGAGTGAGGAAGTTGTAAAGTGCTGGTTGTACTGGCCAATCTTTATTCAATTGTGCAAAAATCCACTACCTATGATTTTAACTTATCTTTCTTTTTCAGGTTCAAATTGAACATGGCAGCACCTCCAGAAAAATGTGGAAGAGCATAGGATCATAATGAAGTTCCTATTTCTCCAAGGGAAAGGACCATGATGAAATGTCACAAACTTTGGGTGACAGTGGCTCTTTATATGCAACAGGTAAACATTGGGTTGCCAATTTTAAAATGGGCCGTTTCAACATTTTCAAATCTATGTTGAATTTTGGAAAGCACATGTCCATTACATTAGGTACAATTTTTCCCAAATGAAAACCACAATCATGATTAGAATTGTGTTTGGTTGAGAAAAATGTATCTTCCTACGATTTTCCTTGTCAATACAGTCAAACACAATCGTCAATTTGACCACATTAACCTTTAGAACATTAAACAATCTAAAAAATTTATTTTCTTAAAGTGAAACTTTACCCATTACAACTTGATAAAACATAAGGGGGGGTATTTACGAAAGGCAACTCCACTTTGCACTACAAGTGCAAACTACAAGTGCAAAGTGCACTTGAAATTGCACTGCAAGTGCACTTGGAAATGCAGTCGCTGTAGATCCGAGGGGGACATGCAAGGAAAATAAAAAACAGCATTTTATCTTGCGCATCATTGGATGATAAAATCAGCAAAGCTTCCCCCCCCCCCCCCCCCCCCCCCCCCATTTCATATCTACAACTCAGATTTACACCGACTGCACTTCCAAGTGCACTTTGCACTTGTATTTTGCACTTGTAGTTTGCACTTTTAGTGCAAAGTGGATTTGCCTATCGTAAATAACCCCCAATGTTCTTTAGCAAGGAACATACATTCCACAATAATACGTATGCTACCAAAATTAATGTGTGCTGTAAATTGCCTCCAGCTTTGCTGCTGTTTCTTCTTGCCTGCCATTTTCCTGAAGCCCAGAGCCCCTGAACAGCAGTAAATCATAAAGCAGAACTAAACCCATCAATTTAAAAAAAAACTGTTATATTCCTGGAATGCCGGGATTGTTAACTGTCACATTTGCTTGTTTTTTCAACCAAACGGTCAAACCATCAAATGGTTGGTGTCATAATTGATCACATGTGCAGCACCATGGCAGTTGCAGATAAAATAGAAGCAGCTTCCTTGGCTGTAGAGGATAGGAGGGTTTAATTCCACTTTATGGCTGTCAGCAGATCGGCCTCTACAAACTCAGTTTTTACAGAATAGACACTTATTTTTTTATGTTTTACATATCTATACCTGCAAAAGGGGCCAGCCTGACGTGATCTATCAGGACTTCATTTTCTGAATTCTACTTTAAACAAAATTGTACTAGTGAATGGCCAGCTTAGGACAACCATGGGGGTTGGCGGCAGAGTATCTTACGATATAAGTGCGAACAAGCAAAATTTTACAGGTTTCACTGGAATGAATGGAAGCTCCAAAGCTCGTGTAAACATGGGGGAACAAAAAAAAAGATAACAATAGTTACATAAAAGGTTGATAATTGAATTGCCAAGATTTAAAACTATTCTTGTCTTCTAAGTGGAATAGCACTTTAATTTAGAAATGTATTAATTTTTGGACTATAGCTAAGTGTTGAATGATGGTTATATTTGCTAATTACGCTTTATGAAAAATGTAACTGACAAGCATGTTCAAAGATGTAGCATGAAGAAATGTTTGCCCTGTAGACTATACCATATGTTATTAGTATTGCTGCTGTCGAATGTGTCAAAACGGAAGTGAAAATACATGTGAAACCCTGGCAAATCAAAACTGCGAGATGTCTTCTAACAGATGGTTAATTCCATGAGTGTTTGGTCACCAATGCCACAACCTGACAGATGACAAATTGCTTCATTTGTTGCCAAATTGTCTCTAATAGCAAGCTTAGTGGTGTGACTAACAAACAAAGAATAATGCTTTAAGCTTATATATAAAAGTAGAATTTATGTGGATTAACATTATTTCAGGGTATAAAATCTAGAACAGCCTATGATGAGTGCTATAAACGCTTTCAGTTCAGATTTAATCTGTTTTGAATTGTATGGCTGGGGACTTTAAACTTTACATTTTCCGACAGATTGAAAAGCATAGCTATTTTATTAAATTAAATCCGCCTAATAGTTTTTGAAAGAAGAGTGGAGATCGTAAAATTACACATTTCATGGTTAATCTGTACATATAATTTACTGACACACTGAAGCCAGTAGCCATCCACTTGGCCTGTCCAGAAAAAGAAAAAAGCGGAGTACTGGAAATTTTCTCAAGAACTACACTGGAAAGCATCCATGAAGTGAGGATCTTTACCAGGGTATAAAAGGGAATTAAGCATACAGTTATAGTACAGGGTTAAAAATGAAGTGGTGACGTGATGAGGGGAAAACCTCAGGACTTACTCCCTCCAGCCAGATGTTCACAGGGGCAAAGTGAACTGGTAAAGGGGTCTATCAGCTCACGTTCATATTACAGAGCCCACGCTCTGTCCTAGAGTACAGGCTCACATCCCAAATACTAATAGCCCTGTAGTTATTAGGAATGCATGCCACATGGCCTTGTATTTAACCGTGTAACTGGTCATATTAGGACTTGTTAAGTTTGTATTTAGGCAACAGTTTAGGCTCAAATATAGGTAATTATAAGGTTATAAAAGCCTTCATGAATGTGCCACACCCTGTCAATACCAGCAACGGAGGGCTAAAGCTCCCAAAAAAATGGTGCCCAGCAGAATAATTTTGAACTAGTAAGAGTTCTCTTAGACCCCATTAAGAGTTCACTGATGGGTGAATCTGCTGAGCAGGTGGATTAAAAAATATTTATAAAAAATTTCACCTCCAAGGAACATGGTATATTTTTTGTGAATTCCTGGTCCAGACCAGCTGGTTAACTTTTTTCCATTGATTACAAAAAAAAAAAGAAAAGCTTGTTTTTTACCCAATTATAATTTTAACTATATACTTGTGAATGTTTGTGATTTTTTTTTTCTGTGCGGCTAGTCATTGTTTCTATCGTTGCTATCATGCTATGGAAACTTTTTTCAGAGGCAGATGGGAGAAACTCTCCGCTCAGGAAACCCTGAACAGACCAAAACAATCAATATCTGCTCTACTCACTACAGTGGAGCCAAAAACTAAATTTAACCTATCAGACTAACTAGAGGAAGGTGCTGTGGGCAGGGCTTAGGCACCCTAGTGAGGGACACTAGACCTACACTCACTAATTGCTTAGGTTCTAGGTAGGATTTTGCTTTCAAGTGAAAAACAGCATTAGGGCATAACTCCAGACTTAGAAGCAAGCCACAATGAACACAGTTAACCCTCTATCAACCAATGGCTAACTGACTAACTGTTACACTAAGCACTACACACATTACCACAGTTGGAGAACAGCAACTTTCAGATGTGCAGCATTTAGGAACCTGTGCCACAGTGCCTGCACTGCCAGCCACCAACCCATCAATGCCTGTCACCTCACTCCCAGTGACATGTCTACAGATACCAGTGGATCCAGGATATGAACCGCACTCTATAACTACATGTTTGCTCGCGCTCTTTCTCAGCCCCCCCCCCTCTACATCTCTCCCATGACTCCCAGGCTAAGTACTCTGTGCCGCAGGTGCAATTTTCAGAATGTGAGCAACCAGATGCTAGTGGAGGGGACAAGCACAGCACTCCTTTACTACCAGAGCAATCGTCACCCTACGCTAATCTCCCATTCCCTGGCTGGTTGGCTGCATAAGGTAATAACACATATATGGTTGTCCCTTGCAATGGCAATATAGCCTACACTAGACAGCAATCTACATGCTACAGTGTACTCTAATCTACAGTCCCCATGTAACAAACCTTGTTCTGTTAGATATACCATGCAATTCACCACTTAAGAAGAGACTTCCCAACAGTCATTAATCAGTTCAACGGTAACTTTACTGAAGAAAGGCAACATACAGGAACAATACTTATCAGGCAGCTTCTCACATGAATTCTTGTACAAGGTGTTTTATTGGCCATAGGGTAATCATACCTGAATAATAGCAGAGAGTCCTTGGTGTCAATTAGAGTCCATGATTGGCAAATAATCGACAAGTAGTAGCACAGAGTTGATAAAGTCCATGTTTGGCAAAGATCCTTAAAAGGTTATCCATGGTAGTTAAGAGTCCTCAGATTCCCGGTCCCTCAGAGAACCCCGACTGCCCCCCACCCCAGCTGGGGGCACAGTCCAGTAGCATAGAGGTCTACATTTTTACATCACTTTCTGTGTCTGATGACGAACTTCCCCACGAATTGCTATCACTCAATTCTGCAAGTGATTCTGTATCACTATCGCTTTTTTCCAGCACGTCATAAACCGCTTTTGAGGTAGAGGCGCGCTTTTTTGATGCCATGGTCGTTCTGCAGTTTCCAGACAAAAAGTACAGTAAAACTGCAGGCAAGGACACTGAATAAAGCACTGGGGGGAAAACTGAGGTCAATTTATTAGATACAGTAATGTAATCCAATAAGATTACAATGTATGGTGTGTTGTGGTTTATACTTTTTAAATCTGCCGCTGTTTCCACCCCCCTGCGTTGTGGCGCTCGCAGGGAAGGGAAGCCAGAACACACAGAGGATCGAGCGGAGGATCCGGCCACCGTACACAGCGGGAGTACATAGCGGGATCCCGGGGACAAGGTAAGTAACCTCTTCCAGGATTCAGCAAAGCAATCCCGAGTGAGGCTCGGGATTACCGCTAATGGTACTGAAATCTCACCCCGAGCCTCATTCGGGAATACCGTCAAGGAGGTTAATCATTAAAATAATCACTGCTCCCTAAAAAACTGACGTTTTTAACCTCCCTGGCGGTATGATTCTGGCTGGAATTTTGTGCTGAAAGCGGTACACTTATTTTGCATGGAAATGTGATGCTATGTATTATAGGCCTGCAATTCTTAGTAATTACTTACTTAAACCTGACCAAACAAGACTCTAGTACACATCCCAGATGTGATAAAGTTTAAAACACAAAATCACGATTTTAAATTTTTAAATAATATCATTTTATTCAAGAATATAATACAAACTAAAGAAATTTGTCAGACAAAGAAAATTTAATAAACATCCTGAGTGTGGTAAATTTTAAAACAGGGTACAGCACACAGTCCGACGTCACAATCCGGACAATAGAACCGGGTTTCTTTTCTGATTTTCTTCCGCCTGTCATCTTTTTTGGAACAGCAAACCACGCACATCCTGGTAGGTGCTGCCTTTCTTGCGGTTGGTGGTATATTGTCCATAAAATGACGACCTGTTAGGCGTTCTGGGTTGACAACACCAGCAGCACGTCGTCCATCTCGGTTTGCAGCTACTGATGGCCTCTGGTGTTTGAGGAAAATTTGCTCAGCCACCTTCCAGATAAAATCCGAATGAATAAGAGGCCTGTCACTTCCTGCTCGGTACAAGATGTACGCGTTCCAAAGGCACTGTTCCAGCAGATGCCTGAAAATCTTTTTGTAATATTTCTTCTGCTGTTTCCGCATGGTCGGGTAAAAGGTCATTGCCTGATCAGCTCGGTCGACACCTCCCATGGTGCAATTGTAGTCGATCACGACTTGCGGCTTCAGCACATCTCTCCCACCTTTTGTGTGGACCGTGGCAGTGGAGGTACTGTGCACAGTGCTCATGAGACACACGTCTTTCTTGTCCCGCCAACGTATTGCCATCATCTTCCCCTTCTGCCAGGCAACACTTTCACCGGTTTTCAGTTTTTTTTGGGCAAACTTAGATGGCATGCCACGTCGGTTAGGCCTAACCGTACCATAAGCATCAGTTTTGTTTTTGATCAAAACCTCCAACAGCTCTGGCGACGTATAAAAATTATCCATCGTGACGCAATATCCCTGGTTCAGTAATGGCTCCAGTAGTGTTAGTACAGATGATGTGGCCATCCCATAGCCGCTGTACCTGGGGTTAAATTTCGTGCCTTTGCCGGTGTAAATGACAGAGTTCCATATGTACCCAGTGGATGACTCACAGAGCATGTAGGATTTGATGCCAAACCGCGCTCTTTTTGATGCGATATACTGGATCCAGCTTAGGCGTCCCTTATAGGCCATCAAGCTCTCATCCACACTGACGTCCCTTTCTGGCACGTAGGCCCGCTGGAAATTGTTCCCAATCATTTGGCATACCTCCCAGATTTTTTTGAGCTTGGGCGCAGGATGCGTGGCCTCATCAAACTCCTCATTGTTGGTGAAGTGAAAATACTTCATAATGAGGGAAAAACGGTATTCCGACATCACGGTACCAAAAAACGGGGTGGCCAGTAATTTGTTGGTGGTCCAGTACCATTTCTGGCGAGGTTTCCCCACCACTCCCTGGAGAATAATGAGTCCGAGAAACAGCCAGATGTCCTCTTTAGTTACCGGTTCCCACCTTCTGCTTCGGGAAAACCTGGCATGCGGCGTAGCGGATTGCTGCACTTGGTAGCGGTTTGTCTCCGTGACAATTTTTTGAATTACCTCCTCTGTAAGAAATAATTCCAGGTATGCCAGAGGGTTGCCACGCTCAACTTCGACCTTCATCCCAGGTGATCCAGTGAAGGGGAACCTTGGGGGCGCTACCTGGTCCGTATCGCACTGAATAGGGCACCAAGTGCGCACATCGTTGATGTCAGGTGCAGGATCATCACCGCTGTCACCGCTGTCACTTGTCACATCCGTGTCAGATGACAAATCTCCCCACGACTCGCTATCGCTCACTTCTGGGAGCAACTCCGTGTCGCTGCCGCTGTCGCTGTCATCCAACTGCTCCAAAGGCGATTTTGTAGCGAGATGGCGCTTTTTGGATTCCATTTTAATTTTTTTTATTAGGGGCACTAGGGCAAGGCAAGGGGCACTGTATCTGTAAGATCAGAGATAATACAGTGTAATCCTCTCAGATTACACTGTATCACCTCTATTTATATGTGTGTGTGTTGTGCTGAACTTTTGAACTTTTGAATCTCCCGCCCAGTTCCGCTCCCGTGCGCCGCTGCTGCTCGCAGGGAACGGAACTAGGAAGTGAGACGCCGTGATCGCGCTGGCGAACACAGCCGAGGACAGCCGAAGACAGCGGAGAGCATCGCTGGAGCCCGGGACAAGGTAAGGGCTCCGCTGTATGCTCTGCACAGCTACCCCGAGCGTGACTCGGGGTTACCGCTCCTGCCAAAAAAAATCTGCCCCGAGTCACGCTCGGGGTTACCGCCAGGGAGGTTAAAAAAAAAATTAGCATTGCTACATGTCCCCTGGGACAGGACCCAGGTCCCCAAACACTTTTTGTGACAATAACTTGCATATAAGCCATTAATATTAGAACTTTAGATTTTTCATGTTAGTGTCCCATAGACTTTAACAGTGCTCCGGCAGCTTTCGAATTTGCCGCAAACACTGCATATTGTTCGCTGTTCGGCGAAGAGGCGAACACCCGATGTTCGACTTGAACATCAGGCTCATCCCTACTCTGCAGCTTTCATGGAAATAATATCTGATGATCCTGTCATAAAGGTCTTTGTTAAGGCACTAGGGTTTCAAAGTTCTATCCACGTCTTCCAGTTATGCACTTGCACTGTCACCCTGTCACCCATGTTTCCAATAGAGATTAGAAGTTGGCCACATCAACACATAATATGCAGGCATGATCCACTGCTGTCACTATCAGGAAACCTACCTTGAGAAAAAACACGAAGCTGCATGTAGACATGAAGAGGTTGCAAAGAAGCTGCAGGATATCAGCCATACTGAGATGAAACACATTATAAAAAAATTATGAAAATGTGAATTTTATTCAAAAAAATTAGTCGTTTATGATACGTGGTGCTTTAGCAAACAAAATATCAATTAGTTAGGGTTTACATTTATTTTGGTTGTATATGAGTAGGTGTTCTGATCATCCAGTCAGATTACTTGATTCCAGAACTTTCTTTATCTACATTATAACCAACTCGTTTATTGGAAAAAGTCAGCTCATTTTTATTTCCTTTCAAGCAAAGGCGGCAGGTTTTAATTTCATCTTATCTCTGACATTTGCTAAAAATAGTCACTTTTTAATATAGTTAGTACATGCTGAAATATTGTCCGAACTTATTAACACACAATCACCATTTCCATACATATTTCATTGTACTCTCTGGAGGTCCCACAGGTGCAACACTGGTCTCAATGTTATTTTAAATATATATAAGCAAAGTATAAAGCCTACAGCCCTGGCCAAAAGTTTTAAGAATGACACAAATATACATTTTCACAAAGTCTGCTGCCTCAGTTTTTATGATGACAGTTTGCATATACTCCAGAATGTTATGAAGAGTGATCAGATGAATTGCAATTCATTGCATTTATCGGATCATCAAGAACTTCAAGAAGAGAGGTTCAATTGTTGTGAAGAAGGCTTTGGGGCACCCAAGAAAGTCCAGCAAGCGCCAGGACCGTCTCCTACAGCTGATTCAGCTGCGGGATCGGGGCACCACCAGTGCAGAGCTTGCTCAGGAATGGCAGCAGGCAGGTGTGAGTGCAACTTTACGCACAGTGAGGCAAAGACTTTTGGTGGATGGCCTGGTGTCAAGAAGGACAGCAAAGAAGCCACTTCTCTCCAGAAAAGACATCAGTGACTGACTGATAATCTGCAAAAGGTACAGGGATTGGACTGCTGAGGACTGGGGTAAAACCATTTTCTCTGATGAATCCCCTTTCCGATTGTTTGGGGCACCCAGAAAAAACCTTGCCCAGCAAAGAAAAGGTGAGCACTACCATCAGTCCTGTGTCATGCCAACAGTAAATCATCCTGAGACTATTCATGTGTGGGATGGGTTGCTTCTCAGCTATGGGAGTGAGCTCACTCACAGTTTTGCCTAAGAACACAGCCATGAATAAAGAATGATACAAAAACATTCTTCGAGAGCAACTTATCCCAACCATCCAAGAACAGTTTGGTGAAGAACAATGCCTTTTCCAACATGACGGAGCACCTTGCCATAAGGCAAACTTGATAACTAAGTGGCTAAGGGAACAAAACTTTAAAGTTTTAAATCCCTGGCCAGGAAACTCCCCAGACCGTAATCCCATTAAGAACTTGTGGTCAATCCTCAAGAGGCAGGTGGAAAAAAACAACTCCAAGCATTGATTTTGCAAGAATCGGCTGCTATCAGTCAGGATGTGACCCAGAAGTTGATTGACAGCATGCCATGGCAAATTATAGAGGTCTTAAAAAAGAAGGGATAACACTGCAAAAATTTACTCTATACATAAACTTAATGTAATTGTCAATAAAAGCCCTTGACACTTATGAAATGCTTGTAATTATACTTTTATAGATCTAAGAAATACAAAACAACAACAAAACAATGAGGCAACAGACTTAGAGAAGATTAATATTTGTGTCATTCTCAAAACTTTTGGTCAGGGCTGTACAAGGCTTCCGACTGCTGCTCCCTCCATAGTTACATAGTAGGTGAGGTTGAAAAAAGACACGTCCATCAAGTCCAACCTATGTGTGTGATTATATGTCAGTATTACATTGTATATCCCTGTATGTTGCGTACATTCAGGTGCTTATCTAATAGTTTTTTGAAAGTATCGATGCCCCCCGCTGAGACCACCACCTGTGGAAGGGAATTCCAGATCCTTGCCGCTCTTACAGTTAAGAACCCTCTACGTAGTTTAAGGTTCAATATCTTTTCTTCTAACTTTAATGAGTGGCCACAAGTCTTGTTAAACTCCCTTACGCAAAAAGGTTTTATCCCTATTGTGGGGTCACCAGTATGGTATTTGTAAATTTAAATCATATCCCCTCTCAAGTGTCTCTTCTCCAGAGAGAATAAGTTCAGTGCTCGCAAACCTTTCCTCATAACTAATATCCTCCAGACCCTTTATTAGCTTTCTTGCCCTTCATTGTACTCGCTCCATTTCCAGTACATCCTTCCTGAGGACTGGTGCCCAGAACTGGACAGCATACTCCAGGTGTGGCTGTACCAGAGTTTTGTAGAGTGGGAGAATTATCGCTTTATCTCTGGAGTTAATCCCTTTTTTAATGCGTGCCAATATTCGGTTTGCTTTGTTAGCAGCAGCTTGGCATTGTATGCCATTGTTGAGCCTGTCATCTACTAGGACCCCCAGATCCTTTTCCATCCGGGATTCCCCCAGAAGTTCTCCCCCTAGTGAGTAGATTGTATTCATATTTTTGCCACCCAAATGCATTATTTTATATTTTTCTACATTAAACCTCATTTGCCATGTAGTTGTCCACCCCGTGGAGAAGTTATTGCCCTGCTTAGCTTAGTATCGTCCGCAAATACAGATTGAACTGTCACCATCACCATCTTCTTCCGGGAATGGGGTGTTCTTGGTTTGGCAATTGGTAGCTAATTGCACATCAGAACTGGTATGATTATCTCAGCACCCTGCTAAATTCTCATCATCTCACAGGTCCCACTGATTGGATGGGGACAAAAATTGCACTGTGTATGTGTCAGTATGCATATAACAAAAATTTGCTGCCAGGCAAGTATATGACTTATGGTGGCCATGAACGCTTTGATTTTATTATCCCCAATCGATGTATGATTAGATCAAATATATCAAATCTGAAAACAATCGAACAGCCATTACTACCCTGCCATTGATTTAGACACCATGGAGATCAGATTCTATCAAACTGAGTCAATCGGCCAGGCCAGAAAATTATTGATCTTTTTGCATCGATCGGCACCACAGAGATAATTTGTTCATGATTATGATCGTATTTTAGTTTGAAATTTTTTTATTATGGTTTATCATATACATAACAAAGAGGGAACAAGTGTAACGTATACAACAATAAAAAATTATACAGGTGAGCCATTGAACAGATAAATAAAAGCATCACAGCAGCTTGTCAAAGTAACCGTGGATGTCATCTCAATCAACGGGTATCCATCCCTGCAGACCAATATGTAAAGGTCCATTGTACCCCAACCTTCCGTGACAGTGAGCCAGGGCTAGAAGAACCCTGAGAACCCCGTGCTCCTAGGAGCCCCAATTGGGATCCTGCTGCAGCCCAGGAGTCGAGGACACAGAGCTATCCCATGCAAAATGAACCCTGGGTCAATGTCAGAGCGGAAGTGGTGGTGTAATAGTCACCATAAAGCTACAGATTCAGATAAAGTGCCGAGAGTCCAATCCATAAGATAGCATGAAGGCGAATGCACTCGCCAAGAGAGGCAACAAAACAAATAAAAGGGGAGAGAAAAACGTGTGAGGGGACAGGAAAGAAGGAAGGAAAGCAATGCCAAACTCATCTATTAGAGCTTCGGGAGTTCATAGCTCCCAGGGGTACGCCAGGAATGAGGGAGATATTACAAAGGGTCGCCCAAGGTTCCCAAATGTCCCTGAATTGCTCAGTTTTGTCATTGAGTTTAGCAACAATTTGTTCTTGTACCATGACCCATGTAACCTTTCTTTTAAACATCCAAAAAGAGATGATATGTGTCTTCCAGGCCTTGGCGATAGTCATTTTAGTACCTAAGAATAAGAACAAGGACAACATCTGGGAGGCTTTGGATAGCTTTGGAATCTGAAAATTAAAAAGTGCCCACCGAGGGTCTGGTACAACAGTAGTGCCCGTCAGTGAGCTAATAGTGCGGAAAACTTTGTGCCAAAATGATCGTATGCGGGGACAGGTCCACCAAATATGGATCATTGGGCCCTCCAATCCACAACCTCGGAAGCATACCGGTGATGTGCCTGGGAATAGAGTCGCTAGCCTAGAAGGGACATAGTACCATCGTGTTAGAACTTTTAGACCTGCTTCGATAAGGGAGATGTTAAGAATACCTTTAAATGCTCTTGTCGAGGTGCGAAACACGTCGTAGTATCCCAAGACTCGTCCATGTCGTGCTCCCAGGCTCGGGCATAAGAGGGTTTGGACTTGGACATTTCTGTACCATGGGGGTTAATTTGCTTGGAATAGACCTTCTATATTTGAGGTAAGCTTGATACCCAAGTATGGAATCTGGTGAGGTGCCCAAGCAAAAGAGAAATTGTCCGTGATCTGTTTGAGAAGATCCGGAGGGAGAGTTATATTCAAGGCCAGTGATTTATTCATGTTAACCCGTAGACCTGAGATCCCACTGAATTCACGAAGAATCCGAAGGATCACTGGCATTGAAGTCAGGGGGGAAGTGACAAAGAGGAGAAGGTCATCTGCATATAGTGCACATTTGTGCTCCAGGGGGCCACAATTAACCCCTTTAACGTCTGGGTTTGTTCTCAGTGCAATGGCTAAAGTTTCTATTGCTATCGCGAATAAAAGCGGCGATAAAGGGCACCCCTGTCTGGTCCCCCTACCTATAGGGAAGGACTCTGAATATCTGCCCAATAGGCGCACCTGCGCCGTAGGTATGATCGTATTTTAATTGATCAGATTATGATATTACATGGTGATATTACATGGTGGAAACAGAGATCTGCTTAATAACTTACATTTCTAGCTTAACTATCAATTTAAATCCACTTCTCAGTGTGTCGGAAGTCAACCAAATGGGTTTTTGACTATAGATCCCATTAGAAGATATCACTTATCAAAGAGTGTATGGCCACAATTATATAGTTTCCTCTATGTATGTATTGCAGGTATTTTTATAATGCAGGCAATTTATGCAGGACATTACATATAGTACATTTACATCAGTCCCTGCCCTCATGGAGTTTACTACACTTGCACTGATCAATTTAGACAGGCACCAATTAGCCTACTAGCATGTCTTTGGAGTGTGAGAGGAAACCAGAATTCCTGGTGGAAACCCACACAAGCACAGAGGGAACATGCAAACTCCATGCAGGTAGTGACCAGGTTAAAATTCAAACCAATGACCCCTGTGCTGCAAGGCAGAAGTGCTAACAACTAAGCCACTGTGCTGTGTTCTGCAACTAAAAGCTATACCAGCTGGCAGATCTTTGTTTGCGGTTTAAAGCTAAGTTACACTAACATGTTAATTAATTCTTATATGTAGATCTCATTACTCAGTGTTCAGAAACATACTGTATGGTGTGACAATGCAGTCCTGCCGACACTCTTTGTCATCATTAGGAAACCCACACTGAGAAATGCCACACAGCAATACCAGGAGGGCAGGTATTAATGGAAGTGGCTGCCAAGATGCTTCAGGCAATTAGCAGCACTAAACCCCTATTCATACCTGAGGGATTTGAAGCACATTTCCAGAAGCACTTTTATCTATACTCGACACCCACATTTTCTAATGTGCCTGTTCAATTCTGAGTGAACTGCTGTCACTCAACATTTAGAAAAAGTACAGGATATTCTTTGGGGCATGATCACAGATTTTTGGCCCCTTAAGGCTCCAATGGGAGCCCTTAAAATAAGCATGTAACGTGTGATTTTGCAGTAACAGCATCTCCTACTCCTAATTTCTAACTTTCCATTTGCTAAAACAAAAATGCTCAAGCCTGAAAGACTTCAGAAAATGCACAGAATGCAACCAACCTTTAAATGTGAAGGTAGCCTTAGATGCAAAGAATGAAAAAAGGTGAAACAGTATTGCCTGCAAAAAACACATGGCGTTTTTCTCTACAAAATGTAATGTTGTCTAGTTATATTGTATCCTTTTCACTGGCACTGGGGGGGGGGGGGGGGTCTAAACAAACTTCCTGGGCTTCATGGTCCCACCTGTGGACCCAGGACCGGCATGGTGCATGCCACCAGGTAGAAGAAGACCAGCCAATGTCCATCTGCTGATCTCCCCTACCTAGTAATGTGTAATTTCTGGAATTGGCTGTAGCCATCAGAAGAAGAAGCTTAGAAGAAGCTAATAGAGTATGATCTGTGCTTCATTGATAGGTAGGTGAGACATCAGGGGTAAAAAGATCCCTGATGTTTCATTAAAGAGTGGCTGTCACAAAAAAATCACATCACATATTGGACTTTTGATCCTCTATGGGATAAAAAAATTGTTTAGTGCAAAAAAATAAAGTTACATCGAAGCACTTAAATCCCCCCACTCAAAAAAAGTTTGAGCCTACCTCAACATACATGCAAATGCGTACATAAACACACATTATGGGGGGCCCCAACATATGAAAACGACTGTGCTACACGTGGTACATATCCCCGTGCACGCTGGAGTTAAATAATTCTAGGCCCATTATTCCTGGTTAACTCTAAACTGATGACCTGTATAGATTTTTAAAGCATTAACTATGGACAATCTAGTATATCAATCTTAGACTTGATATGTTGAGTATCTATTTACTTGGAAGAACCTCATCTTATATACATTTTACCAAAAAATGGGTAATATATTGCGGCTGTGTGACCTAAAACAAACTTTTGTGTAATTTTTACTGAAGTTTGGAGCGCATATTTTGTGACAGAAAAAACTGTAACATCACAATTTTATTCTCCAGGGTCTCTGATTTCACAAAATATATGTTTTGGGGGTTTAAAGTACCCTTCAGGCGTAAAAAATATTTTTTTCAACATGTGTGCAAAAAATGCAAAAACAGCTCTGGCAGTGAAAGTGTTAAGTCTACTGTTAATCATTGACCCAATGACCTGACCAGTAAAGCTACATGGCAATATCATGTACCGGGTTTATATATGGACCAGATTTGTATTCCTCTTGATATCAGTATCTTGTTTAGTTTTCTGTGAAGGTTTCTTTTCATGAAAATTTCTGGCAAGGACGCGATATCGCAATGTAACTTTTCCCTCTGGTGTTGAGCTGATACATTTTCCTTATGTTCTAGACCGGCAGGCTGCACGAGGTGATAGGCAGAGTGTAATTGTGTTAAATGTGGGGAAGAGTGTTCAATTTGCAAAGCTGTTCTATTGCGCGATTCAGTTACAATTGATTTCTTAATGGATTATAGTAAAAAAGCTTCAATGAAATGGCCTGTAGTATCATAAAGAAACTCCTCTGAAAAAGCATTTGCTTGTAAAAAGACCATCAGGAACACAAGAAACATCCAAATTGTCAAAGAGACCGTAGAGTCTCCATGATGTTTAGAGACCATTTGATTATTTCTACAATTTAGGAGAGAAGAAAACACAAGCAACTCTTTGTTAAATGTAAATGGACACATAAGGGCTGATGCATTTAAACTGGGGATGAGCAAAAAATCAGAGGTGTTGTCTTTGCCTCATCTGCTTTTGTTAAAAAAAAATTACATACATTTTTTCTGCAGATGTCAACCCAGTCTGGTGACACTACATGAGGGTCGTCTGCTTCTTCCAGGACTGACATACGAGCACCACCAACCCTGGAATACTGTGAACCCAGCCAAGTGATGACGCACCCCCAGGGCTGAATTTAGACTTTGGCCCTGGGGTATTTCAAGTTCAGGGGCACCTTAGCATAGAAATTTAATTATATGACAGTGAATTATATGACAAGTAAAAAAGTGAACTGAAATGAATGATTTCATCTGGCATTTGCTGAGTGGACAGTGTTGACTGAGGTGCACAGGAGGTGGCGTATATGGATCCACATAATGAAAGGTTCGGGAAATGGAAAATCACTCCTGGTTGAAGGATTTGGGACATGGAAAAAAACTCACTGGTTAGGAGTCCATTTCATTACTACACTTGGTGCAAGATACATAGGTAAGGAAGGACCTCTATCTGCCGCTTTTCGTCCGATGCTCTTTTCACTCATACACACTTATTTAAAAAAAATATATATATTATAATTATTACATTTATGGATAAAGGAAGTCTGGGGCCCCTCTGGCAAAGGAGCCAATGGCAATTGCCCCTTTTTTCTCTTATAAATTTCCGCACCCCCAAAGAGGCTTGTAAATGACCACTCGACTCACAGGAATGGGCAAAGTGTTGTTCTTCCCTAAAGAAGACCTCCATCATCTGACCAAACAGGAGCTTGGGAACAGTGCTGGAGTAAGGAGAGGGTAGATGAACGTTGGCCAATCTTTTTGAAAAAAATTTGCAAGATAGGAACAGGGGGTCATAAAAAGTTAAAAAAAAAAAACTGGAGGAGAAGCGGTTGTGCTGTTGGCTGGGCTGCCTCCCCCCCTTCCGCTAACACCGATACACAGGGACTGGAGCAGCTCTGCTATGTGTGTGGATGCCCAAACAGCTTCTCCTAGCTCTTACCTTTCCCCTCCCTTCTACAGCCACTGCTGAGACCAGTCTTGGGCAGGGGAGGATACTGGAGCAAAAGCACTGCACACTGGGACATGTAGTTTTAACCAGGGACCACTGCACTGTGTGAAAGGCTGGGAAGACCACAGATCCCAGGAGACAAAGGGATTTAGGAGTTTAGGAGGAGGGAGAGAAGGATTTTTATTAAACTGTTTGGGAAAGTTCATGGCTTTTGTGCCCAGGATTGGGATAGGAGAACCTCTGCTCAATTGCCCCCGTCCATATTTATATTTATTATAGCAAAAAGTACAAAACATTGTGTTTTTTTCATAATCGTCGCTCTTTTTTTTGTTTATAGCACAAAAAATAAAAAACGCAGAGATGATCAAATGCCACCAAAAGAAAGCTCTATTTGTGGGAAAAAAAGAACATCAATTTTGTTTGGGTACAGCGTCGCACGACCGCGCAATTGTCAGTTAAAGCGTCGCAGTGCCGTATCGCAAAAAATGGCCTGGTCATTGAGCAGCCAAATCTTCCGGGGCTGAAGTGGTTAAATAGCCTTGCAGAATTTAAATGTCATTTTTGTATACCGTATATACTCGAGTATAAGCCGACCCAAATATAAGCCGAGGCACCTAATTTTACCAAAACTGGGAAAACTTATTGACTCGAGTATAAGCCTAGGGTGAGAAATGCGCAGCTACTGTAAGTGGAAAAGAGGGTCAACAATGCCTATTTGCATGCCTCACTGTGTCCATTTGCATGCCTCACTGTGCCCATATGCAGCCATAGGTCCACTGAACTTCAAACTTGGTAGTTAAGGGTTTCTAGATGCCCCCTAGCTGCAGGCAAAATTTGGCGTCTCTGGACCCAAAGGGTCCCGAAATGACATTGCTGCAGATAGACACAGTTGACCGACTTTGGGGCCCTGTATCTCGGGGCCACTTGGTGCTAGGAACCCCAAATTTGGATATGTTGTAATGTTGGTTCCACTAGCACCAAGTGGCCCTGAGATACGAGGCCGCAAAGTCGGGTCGGAAAATTTTTTGCTGCAGAAAAGTGCTTGACTCGAGTATAAGCCGAGGGGGGGCACTTTCAGCACCAAAAAATGTGCTGAAAAAACTGGGCTTATACTCGAGTATATACGGTATGTGCGCTGTAATCTCTTGTTCGATTTCTTCAGTGTTGTCACATGAAAATATATAATAAAATATTTATAAAAATGTGAGGGGTGTACACACTTTTGTGAGTTACTGTATATATATATATATATATATATGTGTATATATATTAGTAATCTCAAAGTTTTGGTTAATAGTGACTCACTGCACATGTAGCATGAAGGTCTACACAACCACTGCATAGGTGGGGTTTAAACGGTGCGATTTAAAACAAAACAAAACAAAAAATTGCTGCATGCCACTAAAGTGTTTGGCTTGAAGAAAAAGTGACAACCCTATCCGCCACGCCAGAAGAAAGCATTTTCACTTTATAAGATGGTCTCAAGCCTCACCTCCACGGCAGATTAGGAGGGGTGCCGCTGGGAAGGAAGAAGAGCACACAGAAGCAGGCCCGCTTCTTGGTGGCGCCCCTCCTAATTCGCTATGTGAGGTTTAAAATTGCCTCAAAGCAAAGCTGCTTTTCTCTGACGTGGTGGCTAGGGTTGTCACCTTTTCTTTAAACCAAACCCGAACACTTTTGCGGCACACAGCAAATGTTTTCTTTTCCTTTTTTTGTAGTTTGCACCATAGGATTGTAAAAAGACCTAGGGTGCCCCAAGCAGAGTAGTAATGCAGCAAACATAGCATATGGCGGTTAAAAGTGGGTGTGGCCAAATTGCGTTAACAGTGGCTTAGGCGTAAAGGGGATGGTTAAATATTATAAATTCTTTCTTTACCCATATAATTTGCTTAGATTAATAAAATAAATTACACTGTAAAAATATAAGCTTAGCCTAAGTTAAAGTGATATTAAAGTCGCTTTTTAATTAAAAAACATGTTATACTTACCTGCTCTGTGTAGTGGCTTTGCACAGAGCAGCCCAGTTCCTCCTCTTCTTGGGTCCCTTGTCGGCGCTCCTGGCCCCTCCCTCCTGCTGAGGGCCCCCAGAGCAAGCAGCTTGCAATGGGGGCACTCAAGCAGGCTTGCTCATAAGCTATAGGTCTGCGTGTCCATTCACACACAGAGCCATGGCTCCGCCCCACCAACTGTCTCCTTATTGGCTCAGTAAAAGCAGCGGGAGCCAATGGCACAATGCATATCGCTGGATAGAGTATTAGGGGGATGGGAGGGATGCTGCACAGAGAAGGTTTTTTACCTTCAAGCATATAATGCATGAAGGTATAAAAACCTTCAGCCTTTAGAACCACTTTAAAAGTGGAAAGTGTCAGTCAGTAGAGCAGTGAACAGTGTCAGTACAGCCGTAGATGGTGTCAGTAGAGTAGTGGACGGTGTCAGTACAGCAGTGGATATTGTCAGTAGAGCAGTGGACGGTGTCAGTAGACCAGTGGGCGGTGTCAGTAGAGCAGTGGACGGTGTCAGTAGAGCAGTGGATGGTGTCAGTAGAGCAGTGAACGGTGTCAGTGGAGCAGTGAACGGTGTCAGTGGAGCAGTGGATGGTGTCAGTAGAGCAGTGGCCAGTGTCAGTAGGGCAGGGGACGGTGTCAGTACAGCAGTGGACAGTGTCAGTACAGCAGTGGACAGTGTCAGTACAGCAGTGGACTGTGTCAGTACAGCAGTGGACTGTGTCAGTAGAGCAGTGGATGGTGTCAGTAGAGCAGTGGACGGTGTCAGTAGAGCAGTGGCCAGTGTCAGTAGGGCAGTGGATAGTGTCAGTAGGGCAGTGGACAGTGTCAGTACAGCAGTGGACAGTGTCAGTACAGCAGTGGACTGTGTCAGTAGAGCAGTGGATGATGTCAGTAGAGCAGTGGACGGTGTCAGTAGAGCAGTGGCCAGTGTCAGTAGGGCAGTGGACGGTGTCAGTAGAGCAGTGGCCAGTGTCAGTAGGGCAGTGGACAGTGTCAGTAGAGCAGTGGATAGTGTCAGTAGAGCAGTCATCCAGTGCAGGTTGGTGAACACACAATGGACTGAAACATGAGTGTGAGAAGATACAGAAATGGTGAGATTTGGGTGTGTGGCACTCATTCTTACCCTTCACTTTAAAAGTGGAAAATGTCAGTCAGTAGAGCAGTGAACAGTGTCAGTACAGCAGTGGATGTACGCTTGAGCCCTAAATTGACCCTGAGGGGTTGTCGCCGCGATGGGAGCCCAATCTTGGACCCGTCAGCCTCCACCACCAAGAGAAGGCCTGCTCTGTCGGCTGGTGGGACTGGGAGGAATCCTCATCACAGGCGAGCCTCGGGGGGAGCGTAGGTCATCAGGGAGGGAGAAGGAGATCTACCAGTGCCGGCCAGAGTGTCTGATACACCACCTGATACACTATTCTCCCACCTTGCCTTTTCACGGCCCCAGCAGCAACTTACACCGACTCCGGGACAATTGTTTGGTAACTTCTCCAGCCGATACAGCCAACTGCCCCAACATGTATTTCTTGGCTGCATCGGCTGGAGAAGTTACCAAACAATTGTCCCGGAGTCGGTGTAAGTTGTGGCTGGGGACCGTGAAAAGGCAAGGTCGTACTAGATACAGTTAGTTGGTCAATCAAGGCTGCCTTCAAAAATCCTAAGACATAGAAACAGGCAGTTGCATTCAGGCTGAAAGGTTAGGGTATGTTTTTTATGTTTATTAGCGGTTATATTATGTAATAAAGTTATTTTCATGGTTGGTGATTGTAATAAAATGGCTGCTATGGCCATTTAAACCCAGAAGTAGGTCTGGTCTGATTTATTTAAATAAGTAAAGTGGTATTGGGTATATGGCATACAGCTGGTACTTGGGCAATACCCCAGGCATGATTTTTCTTCTGCTCGCTTACTTTGCATTTTGTTAAATGATAAAAATAAACAACTAAAATATATATTTTTGAAAGTGTTTTTACTTTACAGCATTTCTTTGCGCCTGCCAAAAACGTTTGCACAGTACTGTACATGCACTTCATTTATTATCATTTGTGTTTGGAGTGTGCATTTAAAGCAGCCCTGAAATGACTAATTGCACAAATACCAATAAATGGACCCTAGAGTGGAATAGAAGGATTCAGCAATTCCCTGATGTTTATTTCTATTTTTCGCATTGCAGTTCCCCTTGTACAGTCATTCGAATGCCGGAGTAAAGAAGAAGTGATGGTTTTCCCTGGCCCACTTGTCATGATGACTTCTGTCGTCTTTGATCAGTTCTGTGTATTTCGGTGCCCTGCTGCTTCCACTCCACTCCAACCAGCTGGCATTTGTGTTCCTCATAAATAAAACCCTTTACTATTCCCTCAGTGTTCTATCAGGGAGTTTGCTGCCTTGTCCGAGGAGCGCTGCATACAGTATATATTCACAAGTACTGCTGTCCAATTACTACCATGTCATTAAATGATCCAATCATGCAACCAATAAAAATTTGCCAATCAATGAGGGAAGCTTTCATTCATATATACAATTTTTCCTATTAATTTATATTATTTACGCAGATCTATTGTCAGTTTTTTTTTTTTCATGTCAAGTGCGTACATGTCAAATAACTAGGGCTGTTACTGATTAAAATTTTTGTGTTCGATTAATTTTTTTTTTTTTAATCGATTAAATCGACTAATTTCGATTAATTATAACGCACATACAGATCCAACTACTTTTAGCTGATCTCCTTGCATTGCAACTCTGCATTAGTCAGTGGTAAATGTGGTATACACTATATACAATCACCCAACAATAGTTAACTTCCACAATCCATGACTTAACTTCACAGTTCACACAAATACGTTTTAAATTCAAACTGTAGCACTGACGTAAGTCATTTTTTTTCCACAGTAGCGTGACAATCCCTCCACCTCCAGTCTAACTAATCACTCTCACCTTATGGCATGGACCCCTGTGCAAACAGGTGGTCATGCAAGTGGTTATCAAAAGGGTTAACACGAACCATAAACTTCTCTCACGTCTCCTTAGATCTCAGCAAGGACTCCAGGTCATGGGTAGAAAGAAAAGATCGAAGTGCTCAACGCTTAAGTATAAGATTTAATTTAGTTTTTGATCAAACACAAACTACTCAAATAAAGATGATAAAAACACAGCAAGTAAAGCCGACAATCATGTTATTTCCGTAGGGTAGCAGCGGGTGACGTCATGGGTAGCTCCTCCCCCTTCCCTTCGTTAGCAGACAGAGGCACTTGGGGAAGAGGGGACATCTCCGACGGAACTCCCTGAAGACCTGGAAGCCTGCGGAGAGGTGAGTACAGATCAAAAGAATTTTGATCGATCAAATCAATTTTGATTGATCAAAAAAATTTGATTGATCAAAAAAATGTCCGATTAGTCAAGGAATTAATCTTTAATTTCCACAGCCCTACAAATAACATGTAGGGTATTTATTGCCTCTCTAAGAGATCACAGTACTCCTCCTAACATTGCATTAATCTTCCTTTCTCCCCAGAAGGCTGGCTCCATATCTACATCCCAAACTAAATTTTATACCAGAGACAAAATAATGTAAGACCCAAACCTGTGCAACAGTCTGTTCTTGACTGTGTATACAAATGATTCACACTGCTCAGTCTATGCCTCTCACTCCTTGATAAGCCAGTGTAAAGATTCACCACACTCATACAGCACAGTGCCCTACATACACTATATTACCAAAAGTATTGGGACACCTGCCTTTACACGCACATGAACTTTAATGGCATCCCAGTCTTAGTCCGTAGGGTTCAATATTAGGTTGGCCCACCCTTTGCAGCTACAGTGCCTTGCAAACGTATTCACAAACGTATTTACCCCCCTTGGCTTTTTACCTATTTTGTTACATTACAGCCTTTAGTTCAATGTTTTTTTAAATCTGAATTATATGTGATGGATCAGAACACAATAGTCTAAGTTGGGGAAGTAAAATTTGAAAAATATATACATAAAACTATTTTTCAGAAATTAAAAAATGATAATTGGCATGTGCGTATGTATTCACCCCCTTTGTTATGAAGCCCATAAAAAGCTCTGGTGCAACCAATTACCTTCAGAAGTCACGTAATTAGTGAAATGATGTCCACCTGTGTGCAATCTAAGTGTCACATGATCTGATTTTTTTTCTTGCTTATCAATATTGAGGACTGTGTATAACACACACTGAGCACTTGCACTTTTTTCATCTGCTAATGAGCACCTGCATTATAATTGGGGATATTTTACTTAATTATCCTATTATCTGTTTATTTATTTTATATTACCATTTTTAGAGTTTTAGTATATTGCATAATTCTTAGCGCTGCACATTGGGTATATAGGATGGAGCCTTCCAGCAGGACAATGACCCTGAACACACTGCTAAAGCAACACTTAAGTGGTTTAAGGGAAAACATGTAAATGTGTTGGAATGGCCTAGTGAAAGCACAGACCTCAATCCAATAGAAAAGCTGTGGTCAGACTTAAAGATTGCTGTTCAGCGCAAACCATCCAACTTGAAGGAGCTGGAGCAATTTTGCAAGGAGGAATGGGCAAAAATCCCAGTGGTAAGATGTGGCAAGCTCATAGAGACTTATCCAAAGCAACTTGGAGCTGTGATAGCCACAAAAGGTGGCTCTACAAAGTATTGACTTTAGGGGGGGTGAATAGTTATGCACATTGACTTTTTTCGGTTATTTTGTCCTATTTTTTGTTTGATTCACAATAAGAAAAAAAAACATCTTCAAAGTTGTGGCCATGTTCTGTAAATTAAATGATGCAAATCCTCAAACAATCCATCTTAATTCCAGGTTGTGAGGCAACAAAACATGAAAAAATGCCAAGGGAGGTGAATACTTTTGCAAGGCACTGTATAACAGCTTCAACTCATCTGGGAAAGCTGTCCACAAGGTTTAGGAGTGTGTCTATGGGAATGTTTGACCATTCTTCCAGAAGCACATTTGTGAGGTCAGGCACTGATGTTGGACGAGAAGGCCTGACTTGCAGTCTCTGCTCTAAATCATCCCAAAGGTGTTCTATCGGGTTGAGGTCAGGACTCTGTGCAGGCCAGTCAAGTTCCTCCTCTCCAAACTTGCTCATCTATGTCTTTATGGACCTTGTTTTTGCACTGGTGCGCAGTCATGTTGGAACAGGAACATGTTTCCACAATGTTGAGATCATGAAATTGTCCAAAATGTCTTGGAATGCTGACAATTATGCAAAAATGCGGAGAAAATATATTTGTATAAAATATATATGAAAAAGGTGCCACAAATGTGCAAAAAATGCTGAAATATAATAGATGACAATAAAACTAGTGCTGAAAGCTAGTGATAAAAAGGCTCTCTTTTTAAAATGAATAGATGAGTGGAGATATCTCTATCCAAACGCGGACGTAGGGTACAATCTGGTATTGTAGTGGTAATGTACACACAGGAATGTGTGAATGTGATCCCGGGAAACTATGAACATTAGATAAGGTACTTCTTACCAGAAAGGATGGACACACATACCACACGGCAGTGGGTCAAATGCGCTTGTATTTTTCTACTGTTGGATGGTGAAGGGCGATTCCGGATCCTACGGGCGCACCTTGTAGATGTAGACACACTGCTTTGGGGTATCACAAGACCGTCCAGGAGTAGACACAGGGTGGATCATCCGGTAGACACACAGTAGATCATCCAGGTTTGGCACACAGTATGAGTTGTATCTCCAGCGCGTCCGGGGTCACCAGTGGTGAGATATGATGTAAAAAAAACAGGAAAAAAGTGCTCCAAATAGTGCAGATTAACCAATAACGTTTTATTGAAATAAAATCTCTCAATGAAGGAGCAAAAGACACCAGTCCAATACGATAAGATTAAAAGAATAAAAGACAGTAAAGGGCAATGTAAAAGTCTCAAATGTGTAATCCCTACGCGTTTCGACGCTAGTGGTCATCAACAGGGGCATTCTTCTGGAAGAATGGTCAAACATTCCCATAGACACACTCCTAAACCTTGTGGACAGCTTTTGCAGAAGAGTTATAGCTGCAAAGGGTGGGCCAACTCAATATTGAACCCTACAAACTAACACCGGGATGCCATTAAATTTCATGTGCATGTAAAGTACCAATACTTTTGACAATATAGTGTAGCTCAGTGCCCTGCCACTGCCTCTCGCTCTCAGTCAGCGTAAACATCTCCCAAGCACAGATCAGTGTCCTCTGTGACTATCCCAAGTATAAACCCACCACACACACAGTTCAGTACCTTATCACTGCCTCTCACTCTCAGCCAGTGTAAACATCTACCACACTCGCACAGCTTAGAGCCCTATCATTGAGTATCACTCTGTGACCAGCCAGTGTGAAAATGTACCACAACTACACAGCTCAGCCCCCTGGCACTAAAGCTGAGCATACACATATATTTTTTTTCACCGGAATCAGCTGAAAATTGAGCCATGTATGGCCAGCCAGTGTAAGGACCCTCTCACGCAGATCAGTCCCCTGCTGCTGTTTCTCACGTTGGAACATCCCTCAGGCCTGCAACAAACCAATGATTTCATTTTCCAGGGTTGTACTATTCAGACTAAGCTTCTATTCCCACCTGAGTGACAAAAGCCAGAGCAATACAAAAAAAGACACTATAAATATTTCCTTTTGTCAGCTGCACCTCTAGATCCCTGAGGAAGTCTAGATTGTGAAATGAGTTGGCTTACAACACCCTACATAGTTTTCTGTTACACACATCTATCTACGCCTATGGTCCCATACAGGTGCATTTCAAAAAAATTGAATATCATCAAAACGTTAATTTATTTCCGTAATTAAATTTAAAAAGTGAAACTCATATATAGATTCATTACACACAGAGTGATATATTTCAAGCATTTCTTTCATGGGGAAGACTGCTGACTTGACAGTTGACCAGAAGACAGTCATTGACACCCTCCACAAGGAGGGTAAGTCACAAAAGGTCACTACTAAAGAAGCTGACTGTTCACAGAGTGCTGTATCCAAGAATATTAATGGAAAGTTGAGTGGAAGGAAAAAGTGTGGTAGAGAAAGGTGCACAAGCAACAGGGATAACCCCTTGAGAGGATTGTAAAGCAAATGCCGTTTAACAATTTGGGGGAGATTTACAAAGAGTGGACTATGGCTAGTGTCAATGCTTCAAGAGTCACCACACACAGACATATCCAGGATATGGGCTACTACTGTCACATTCCTTGTGCCAAGCCTTTCCTGAACCAGAGACAACATCGGAAGAGTCTTACCTAAGGAGAAAAAGGACTGGACTGTTGCTCAATGGTCCAAAGTCCTATTTTTGGAGGTAAATTTTGCATTTCATTTGGAAATCAAGGTCCCAGAGTCTGGAGGAAGAGTCGAGAGGCACAGAGTCCAAGTTGCATGAGGTCCAGTGTGAAGTTTCCACAGTCAGTGATGATTTGGGGAGCCATGTCATCTGTTTGTGTTGGTCCACTGTGTTTTATCAAGTCCAATGTCAGTGCAACCTTCTACCAGGAAATTTTAGAGCTCTTCATGCTTCCCTCTGCTGACCAGCTTTATGGAGATTCTGATTTAATTTTCCAGCAGGACTTGACACCAACAATGCAGACGAGCTGAAGGCCGCTATGAAAGCAACCTGGGCTTCCATAACACCTCAGCATTGCCACAGGTTGATCGCCTCCATGCCATGCCGCATTAATGCAGTAATTCATGCAAAAGGAGCCCCAACCAAGTATTGATTGCATACTATACTGTACATGGACATACTTTTCAGTGAGACAACATTTCTGTATTAGAAATCCTTTTTTTATTGGTCTTATGTAATATTCTAGTTTTCTGAGATATTGAATTTTGGATTTTCACTAGCTGTAAGCCATAATCATCAAAATTGAAAGAAAGAAATGCTTGAAATATATGACTCTGTGTGTAATGAATCTATATAATATATGAGTTTCACTTTTTGAATTGAATTACTGAAATAAATTAACTTTTTGATGATATTCAAATTTCTTCCTGAGGTTGGATTTAAAGGCACCCTCAACATCCCATACACTTTTAATTTGGTCTGGTTTACATTAACTTTCCAGATGTGGTGCCAAGGATTACTCAGTTATACCCAGTTATAAATGAGGGTGTCATTAATTCTTAATTTTACCCCAACACATCTAGCAAATGTGGGTGAGTTAACGTTACTACAGTACCATGTGTTTTGGTGCAGCCCGATTTTAATAATTATGTCTGCTCTACTCAGTTGCTTGTAGCTCAGTGCACTTTTCTTATAGAAGTACATGCAGAATCCCTGTTTTCACCTGGTAATCTGTCCAGTAACACACCTCCTGTATTAGTGACACTCCACTCTGGAGGAATGAGCAGAGAAGGCACAGCAGACAGCAGCATTGTCGGTCTGGGGGGGGGTGTTAAATTTACTAGCAGATTTAGATACACTATCAAATTGAAGTCAAACTCCAGCTAAAAATGTATAAGCAATTACAGCAAAGAACTTTTTTTCCTTTTGGGATAAAGGTTTGTCTTGAATAAATAAAAGTTGATCATATTAATCACCCCTGCTTCTGTAATTGGTCTGGAGTGGAATGTTTTTCTCTACAGTAATGAACACCGGGGCGCACATACTAAAATCATTCCAAGATAAATTCTTTGTGAATACATGGAAAAAATGGTAAACTTTTAGAGTAATAATAAACCTTTACATACAGTGCCTTGAAAAAGTATTCACACCCCTTGAAAATGTCCACATTTTGTCATGTTACAACCAAAAATGTAAATAAATTTTATTGGGATTTTATGTGATAGACCAACAAAAAGTGGCACATAATTGTGAAGTGGAAGGAAAATGATAAATGGTTTTCAATTTTTTTTACAAATAAATATTTGAAAAGTGTGGTGTGCATTTGTATTCAGCCCACTTTACTCTGACACCCCTAACTAAAGTCCACCTGTGTGTGTAATTTAATCTCAGTTTAAATACAGCTCTTCTGTGAAGCCTTTAGAGGTTTGTTAGAGAACCTTAGTGAACAAACAGCATCTTGAAGGCCAAAGGCCAAGGAACAAACCAGACCAGTCAGGGATAAAGTTGTGGAGAAGTTTAAAGCAGGGTTAGGTTATAAAAAAAATATCCCAAGCTTTGAACATCTCACGGAGCATTGTTCCTTTCATCATCCGAAAATTGAAAGAGTATGGCACAACTGCAAACCTGCCAAGACATGGCCGTCCACCTAAACTGACAGGCCGGGCAAGGAGAGCTATAATCAGACAAGCAGCCAAGAGGCTCATTGTAACTCTAGAGTAGCTACAGAGATCCACAGCTCAGGTGGGAGAATCTGTCCACAGGACAACTATTAGTCGTTCACTCCACAAATCTGGTCTTTATGGAAGAGTGGCAAGTAGAAAGCCATAAGAAGTCCCGTTTGCTGTTTGCGAGAAGCCATGTGGGGGACACAGCAAACATGTGGAAGAAGCTCCTCTGGTCAGATTAGACCAAAATTTAACTTTTTTGTCTAAAACGCTATGTGTGTCATAAAACTAACACTGTACATCACCCTGAACACACCATCCCCACCGTGAAACATAGTGATGGCAGCATCATGTTGTGAGCATGCTTTTCTTCAGCAGGGACAGGGAAGCTGGTCAGAGTTGATGGGAAGATGGATGGAGCCAAATACAGGACGATCTTAGAAGAAAACTGGTTAAGAGTATGCAAAAGACTTAAGACTGGGGCGGAGGTTTACCTTCCAGCAGGACAACAACCCAAACATACAGCCACAGCTACAATGGAATGGTTTAGATCAAAGCATATTCATGTGTTAGAATGGCCTGCTCAAGTCCACACCTAAATCCAATTGAGAATCTGTGGTAAGACTTGAAAATTCACAGACATTCTCTATCAATCTGACAGAGTTTGAGCTATTTTGCAAAGAAAAATGGGCAAAACTTTCACTCTGTAGATGTGCAAAGCTGGTAGAGACATCCCCAAAAAGACTTGCAGCTACAATTATGGCGAAAGGTGACTAAGGGGGGCTAAATACAAATGCCCACCACACTTTTCACATATTTATTTGTAACACATTTTGAAAACCATTTATTTTTTATTACATTTTTATTATTATCACATTTTGAAAACCATTTATGAAAAGCATTTCCTTCCACTTCACAATTATATGCCACTTTGTGTTGGTCTATCACATAAAATCCCAATAAAATACATTTACGTTTTTGGTTGTAACATGACAAAATGTGGAAAATTTCAAGGGGTATTAATACATTTTTGAGGCACTCTATATCCAGTAAAATGACTAGCCTTGGGTGATACACAGAGATGCATTAAACCCTCTTACATACGCTGTACCTGTTTATCTGCAGCATTCTTCCCTCTACAGCCTTCCAAAGTACACAGATCAGATCTATTTCTCAGCTTCCAACAAGCAGGGGGCGGGGATTTGATGTCACACACTGCGCAGCACAGAGCTGAGTGTAATTTGAGATATGAGTGAAGGGAAAGGACACACCACCTCTACACAGTCTCAAAGAGAGACATGCACACCAGAGGCTATAAGTCATGTGCTGTGTGCTGAGGGAGGGAGGGCAGGGCCATCTCAGGATTGCCTGGTGTCTGGATACACTGTCAGAAGTGACACATGCGGATGAGAAAGGAGAAAGTGGACAGGATCCACACTAAGTGCTAGCAAGTACACGCTATATACCATACCATTTTTGGAGGTTTACAACCATGTTAAAGTGGACCTTTACACCATAAATGTTTGCTTCCTCTCCCTACCCTGTTCCATACTGGTATTTATTTATTTAATGGTACTCGCTCCCACTTCATCTTTCCTCGCTTAGGCAAGGATTAGGTAGCACTCAACGCCCCCATCCCCTTGGGAAATCACGTCCCCTCCCAAGGGGCATCAGAATAGTCTCCCTGCAGGCTGCTGATCTCACGCATGTCTCACAACGCAACAGTACTTGTAGGTTTGGAGAGCCAGGTGAAGTGTAATAACATGCAATCCTTCTTTATATCTTTGTCGAAAAGCACCTCCAATATCAAGTAAAACTGACATCAGGTAAAAATGAACCAGAAGGAAGAGGCAGAATAGGAATGAGTGACAAATCATATCTGCCTGTCATGCTTTATGCACTTGTAGGTCTATGTATAAAACCTTCACCGTGCAGATGTCTTAACCATTCACAGAGGTGCCATGAATGATTGCTGTATTGTAAGTAAAATAATTATCTCATTTGAGTTTCAGCTCCATCTAGTGGCCACAATGCAGTGTAATTCCTGAGATACATAAAAAAAATGCATTATGACCACTAGATGGCGGTGTCGATCACAAGAGATAATTATATTACAGTGAATATCCATCCTGCTGTGTGAGTGGTTAAGACATTAGCATGGCAAATGTTTTATACATAGACCCCTTGATGTTGCATGGGGGAGGAGTTCAGACAGCTCTGGGGCAAGGCAGCCAGCTTTCAGGAAGCCGATAGACTATATAAATTACTGTAACCCTTTGAAAAATTGCATACGTCAATGTAAAGTAAACTACAGAGCCTTATGCAATACTGGAAAAGGACTGTGGGCACAGAAGAAGAAAATAAAGGCCAACATAACTCATTAAAATATTTTTCTTTTTAGTTTTTGACTGGAGCAGTTGTCATTGCGCAGTATGTATTCAGTGAAATAAGCGCAGTGCTCCCTGTTTGTATGTACCAGTGTACAACATTATTCCATACCGTGTCATAAGATTTATGGCAGCCGACTGGGAAATGAGATGATCAGATGTTATAGAAGTTATCTGCTTCAATATTATGTTTACATGATCCTTTCCATTTACATATTTATAAACCCTGCTTTACTTCTCACGTGTCAAGTGCCAGTCTAATACGTATACTGTTTCTCATAAACCTACAGTGCATCCGGAAAGTATTCACAGCACTTCACTTTTTCCACATTTTGTTACGTTACAGCCTTATTCCAAAATGGATTCAATTCATTATTTTCCTCAAAATTCTACAAACAATACCCCATAATGACAACGTGAAATATGTTTTTTGAAATCTTTGCAAATGTATTAAAAATAAAAATTGAAAAAATCCAATGTACATAAGTATTCACAGCCTTTGCTCAATACTTTGTTGAAGCACCTTTGGCACCAACTACAGCCTCAAGTCTTTTGAGTATGATGCTACAAGCTTGGCATACCTATTTTCGGGCAGTTTCTCCCATTCTTTTTTGCAGGACCTCTCAAGCTCCATCAGGTTGGATGGGGAGTGTCGGTGCAGCCATTTTCATATCTCTCCAAAGATGTTCAATTGGGTTCAAGTTTGAGCTCTGGCTAGGCCACTTAAGGACATGGACATTCACAGAGTTGGTCATTGTTCTGTTGGAAGATGAACCTTCGCCTCAGTCTGAGGTCCAGGAGCAGTTTTTCATCAAGGATGTCTCTGTACATTGCTGGATTTACCTTTCCCACGATCCTGACTGGTCTCCTAGTTCCTGCCGCTGAAAAACATCCCACAGTATGATGCTGCCACCACCATGCTTCATTGCAGGAATGGCATTGGCCAGGTAACGAGCGGTGCCTGGTTTCCTTCAGACATGATGCTTGCTATTCAGGCCAAAGAGTTCAATCTCTGTTACATCCAGGCCAGAGAATTTAGTTTCAGGTGCCTTTTGGCAAACTCCAGGCGGGCTGTCATGTGCCTTTTATTGAGGAGTGGTTTCCGTCTGGCCACTCTACCATACAGGTGGCGTGCTGCAGAGATGGTTGCTCTTCTGGAAGGTTCTCCTCTCTTCACAGAAAAACGCTGGAGCCCTGTCAGAGTGACCATCGGGTTCTTGGTCACCTCCCTTCTCCCCTGATTGCTTCGTTTTTTTTCCACAAAAAATACATTTTATTAGAGATAAAGAAGTTGAGTTACAGTACAGTATAATCAACAAAACATTCGTACTGGGTTTCATGACAAGACAGTGCAGATCGCTTAGTTTGGCTGGGCGGCCAGTTCTAGGAAGAGTCCTGGTGGTTCCAAAATTCTTCCATTTACAGATGATGGAGGCCACTGTGCTCATTGGGACCTTCAATGCTACAGAAATTTAATACATTTGAAAAGATTTCAAACAAACTTATTTCATGTCATTATGGGGTATTGTTTGTAGAATCTTGGGGAAAATAATGAATTTAATCAATTTTGGAATTAGGCTGTAACATAACAAAATGTGGAAAAAGTGAAGCGCTGTGTATACTTTCTGGATGCACTGTATGTTCCCAGCCACTAAACATGTCATTACAGAATGTACAGTATGTGTTACTCAGTGTTGGTAATCTTACTTTAAAAAAGTAATTGCGTTAGTAACTGTTACTACATTGGAAAAGTAATTAGTTACTTTTTTTTTAATATTCTATACGTGTAACTAAGGGGCGGGTCTAGTATTCTGTAACCAAGGGGCGCATTTATTATTATTGTATATCGTGTAACCAAGGGGCTGGTCTATTATTACTCTAACCAAGGGGCAGATCTGTTATAGCGTGTAAGCAAGGGGCGGGTCTATTATTATTATATCGTGTAAGGGGCGGATTTCTACAGAAGAGGGCGAATGTTAAATGAATGGGCAGAGCTCGATATATAACAATAATAATAAATGCGCCCCTTGGTTACAGCAATACTAGACCTGCCCCTTAGTTACACGATAGACGCCCCTTGCAGAGTAGCACGAGCATCAGGAGCGTGCAGCATCGCCTCGTACAATTACATGTTAACTGCGCCTGCGCGGTGTAGAGTTCACTCAGAGCTGTTTAGGTTCGGCAATTTTCGGAAGCTCCGTAGACCTTCGTACTGCGCAAGCGCTGCGCCTGCGCAGTACAGGCGATCCTTGTCCAGCGGGGGAACTTTTTCGTCAGGACACCGGAATTACACTACTGCCATCTAGTGGCGGTAGATGTAATTGGTGTAACTAAGCCAAAGTAATGGGAACTGAGTTACCATGAGGGGAAAAGTAATCAGTTAGATTACTCGTTCTAAGTAACTGCGTTAAGTAACTCAGTTTATTTTAACTCAGTTACTTACATCACTGGTGTTACTGCAGATGTAGACAAAACACCCTAAATCACCTCCTCCTCATCCTCATGGTCAAATTCCTAAATGATGCATGGCTTTTTAATTGTGCAGAGATTTCAGTCTGAGGTTCTGTGTGTGGTCACTCCTCCTTCTCAACATGCCATAGTTAACAAGGGAAGAGAAAACCTTTTGAGAAACGTTGCAGGTCCCAGAAGACCATTCACAGTATTCGTAGCTGCTGGCTTTTTAATTGTGTTTAAAAAAGGACAAAAAAAGCTTTAAGCTGGTTACACACTATACAAAAATTGTCTGGGTTCTGAGGAGAAATTCACTTCATGGATCGCCCTGGTGGCCACCTCCCACCCGACAAATTTCAATTGAAAAAAACTGTGTTGCGGCGTACACACGGTCGGAATTTCCGATGGAAACAGTCTGATGGGAGCTTCTCATCGGATTTTCCGACCGTGTGTATGCCCAACGCTCTTTTTCTGTCGGAATTTCCGACGGACTTTGGATTGAGAACCTGTTCTCAATTTTTCTGACGGAAAACCTTTCTATCGGATTTTCCGATCGTGTGTAGGCAATTCCGACATGCAAAATTCCGACGCATGCTCGGAAACAATTCACAGTGGCATATCTGTATGTCACTGCCTGTTTCCGGATTAGAGGGAGTAGAAACAAAAAGATTTTTAGCAAAAAGCAGCACAAATTACACATATTAACACTTGTTAGGCACACCTATCCCCCTGATTACCCCGAGTTGTTAACCCCTACCAAGCCAGTGTCATTAGCAGGAGCGGCCGGTCCATAAGGGGCGCAGGGGTGCCGTCTCTCTAGTTTGCATGCGGGAATGCATGTGGGGCGCCGGACCCATAGATTTCTATGAGTTAATTGCAAAAGATTGAGCTCATCCACTTGTGACACTAGCGAATCAATATTCGCTATTGTCTGCCAGCTTCTCAGGCCAATCAGGACAGGAGGCGGAACAGGTGGACCGGGAGGAGAAGCCGAGGAAGTCGCGGAGAGGCTGAGTGCGGGGGAGGGCCATGGAGGGGTGAGTGTGGGGGGACTGCGGAGGGCTGAGTGCAGGGGAACTGTGGAGGGCTAAGAGCGGGGGACCGTGAAGGGCTGAGTGCAGACCTGGGGGGGTTGTTTGCCACCCCTCCAAAAAGTTTAGCACAAGCCGCCACTGGTCATTAGTACAGTGACAGTGTAAAGTATTAGCACTGATCACTTTATTAGTGTCACTGGTAATGTCAGTGTCAGTTAGTGTCAGATTGTCTGTCACAGTCCAAAGTTTATGTGCGTGTAAAGGCAGGTGTCCCAATACTTTTGGCAATATAGATAAAGTACTGGGACACCTGCCTTTACACGCATATAAACTTTAATGGCATCCCAGTCTTATGCCGCGTACACATGGTTGGACTTTCCGACGGCAAATGTGCAATCGGAGCTTGTTGTCGGAAATTCCGACCATGTGTAGGCTCCATCGGACAGTTTCCATCGGAATTTCCGTCGCAGCTATAACAGCTTCAACTCTTCTGGGAAGGCTGTCCACAAGGTTTAGGAGTGTGTCTATGGGAATGTTTGACCATTCTTCCAGAAGCGCATTTGTGAGGTCAGGCACTGATGTGGACAAGAAAGCCTGGCTCGCAGACTCTGCTCTAATTTATCCCAAAGGTGTTCTATCGGGTTGAGGTCAGGACTGTGCAGGCCAATCAAGTTCCTCCACCCCAAACTTGCTCATACATGTCTTTATGGACCTTGCTTTGTGCACTGGTCCAAATCATTTGGTTGAGGGGGGATTTTGGTGTGGGGTTGTTTTTCAGGAGTTGGGCTTGGCCACTTAGTTGGGGAACTTTTAAGGCGTCAGCGTACCAAGACATTTTGGACAGCTTCGTTCTCCCAACTTTGTGGGAACAGTTTGGGGATGGCCCCTTGATGTTCCAACATGACTGCGCACCAGTGCACAAAGAAAGGTCCATAAAGACATGGATGAGCAAGTTTGGGGTGGAGGAACTTGACTGGCCTGACCTCAACCCTATAGAACACCTTTATGCGGCGTATACACGAAGGGACAATCCCGCGGGATTATCCTCTGGACTCAAGTCCAGCGGACAATCCCCTCGTGTGTGGGCGCCGGCGGACTTTTTGGCGCCAAAGTCCGGCGGACCAAAGTTTTAAGTTTGGTTTTAAAATTATCCGCTGGACTTGGCAGTCCGGCGGACAATCCCGCTGTTAGTAGGCTAGTCCGCCGGACTTTTGAAAATGAACGGACTTGCCGCTCATCGGCAAGTCCGTTCATTTAGCACGTGACTTCAGGTTACGTAGCTAGCGTAGGCAATAAATGCCGCCGCGCTAGCTCCGTGACCTGGCATGGGAAAAGTCTGCACGTGTGTACGCGGCATAAGAATGAATTAGAGCGGAGACTGCGAGCCAGGCCTTCTCGTCCACATCAGTGCCTGACCTCACAAATGCGCTTCTGGAAGAATGGTCAAACATTCCCATAGACACTCCTAAACCTTGTGGACAGCCTTCCCAGAAGAGTTGAAGCTGTTATAGCTGCAAAGGGTGGGACAACTCCATATTGAACCCTACAGGCAAAGACTGGGATGCCATTAAAGTTCATGTGCGTGTAAAGGCATGCATCACAATATTTTTGGTAATATAGTGTATATATATATATATATATATATATATATATATATATATATATATATATATATATATATATATATATACACACACATACACTACAGTATATATATTATATAAACACACAATAAGTAATGTTTAGGTGATTCACATTAGGGTGACTGTAATAATGTGTGTGTAAAGGCAGGTGACCCAATACTTTTGGTAATATAGTTTATATAATATAAAATAAAAATAAATATATATATATATATATATATATATATATATATATATATGCACACACATACGCACATACTATATATATTATATAAACACACAATAAGTGAAGTTTGGGTGACTGTAGTAATCGCGGTAAGGTAAGTGACCCCTCATTCATCCTCCTTATACCATGCAGCCATTGAGAGAAACGCTTGAACGTCGGAGCCTTTAACCCTCTAGTTGCCGACCAATCCTCCCAAATGATCCCAACCTGTAATTAAAAGCCGGTAAAGGCTTGTAGCTTTTCAGCATCTGAAGCCTCCAAAGCAATTGTTATGTGTGAAGCAAGGAAGGAATTCAATGCGATATAAGATAAATAAAACCCGAGCAACTCTCCGTTGTCTGACACTTGAAGTGTGAAATCCAAAGTGGGATATTCCCAAAGCAATTATCTGAGCGGTGAAAACACAATCTCTTCCTATGGACAAGACCTGAGATTTCTCCCTGCGATTAAACACATCCACAGGTAATGTTAAATCTCCCCCCCATTAATGATCCAGCGGGAGTGACATGTCATGCCATGGCACTGAACTTTGACTGGCAAGTGGTGGAAGGCACAGCTTCAACAATCCAAAGATTGCATATCATGCCCCGGGCATTGAAACATCCTCACTTCTGTCAATCAGATTGCAAGGTCTGTTGGGGTAACATCAAAGAATTCCAGATCCCTTCTCAAACCAAGTTGTGCGTATGATAAGCGATTGCTAATCTTGTGTGTAAACCCGTTTCCAAATATCATGTACAAAATAATCAGCTAAAACGATCTATATTATGATGAAAATTAATACAAGATGTACATTAATTTTGTAACTCTTTCTTTACTGAGCTTATTTCACAGGAGAAAAATCCAAATAAAGCATTCCATGGCAAGTTCAGTAAGTCATCGATTAAAGCTTCAGGAATTATGAAAAATACTGAATTACTGATGGTTCCTACAGGTCACCACACTTTGCAGATCATCATAAAAAAACTGGATTTGCAAATACACATGTCTGTTATTTAATAAAGAAAAGAACAATACACAACAAGACTATCCCATATCAAACTTGTCTCTGAATGTGGCATCTGATTGGTTGGGATGGGTGAAGCTACCCACACATGTAACCACCAGATTGTACAATTCACTTTAGATCTACCGACAAACTATGTAGTGCCTGATTAAATACAGACTGACTCGATCGTTTTTTACAGCGTTCTACTATATACCATAGTTTCGGCAAATCTAAAGTTGATTGTACAAAAATTCTACAGTCAGATTGTAAGGTATATGGAGACCCTTAACTCCCAATCAAACTATGTCACGTGACATCAGACGTTGCACTTTTTTTTTTTGGTTGCTTCACGCTTAGGGCAGCCTACTCATTTCAATGGCCTGCCCTATGCAGGACAGACACAGCAAAGAAGCTCATGCACATTTTTCAACTTGAAGCCTTTTTTTTCGCATGCATCTTACTTAACACGGCGCCGCAAGCGCAATACCCGTTTTATACATGCGCTGCTGTCGTTTGAATGCAGCTCTGTTGTAAATAATATCTCATGAAATAAACCCTGCTGCTACTTACACTCTTTTCTTATTAAACACAATGAGAACAAAGCACCCATTGTGTTAATGGCTGTGAGTTGACATGCATTATACATGAGCATTCTACGAGTGCGTTAATAGGTGCCACCTGTATGACGTTCCCTCACCACAAAGTATTTACATACTTTCAAAGCCAAGACTAGTGCAAGACACATGAAGAAGGACTAGAAAGAAATGATGGATGAGCCTCAGGTTTACAAATCACATATACACCACAAGGTAGAAAAAAATAAGCAAACTTTTTTTTTTTTAAGTCATCAACACAAGATCCATGCGTAGTTATGAAGTTGTGAGAAAAGAATCACTGCCTTACCTTCAATACCTGCTTCAATAAACCCAAATTGTTCCAATAATTTCACGAAAAGAACAATCACGATCAGAACGGCTATCATTTCAAGACCTTCCAAGTTCATGGCGAGTTAGGTCATGGTCTGACCACAGCCAGCTACTACAGTGATCTTCTCACAGGCTTTCTTTGTCAAGCCATTAAACTACATTAAGAAGGCTGCTGCCAGTCAGCTGAAGGCAGCGAGGGAGAAAGAGAGAGAGAGAGAGAGAGAGAGAAAGAGGGAGAGAGGGAGTGTGTGTGTGTCTGTGTGAATACAGTGCCTCCTGTCTATGCTAGCAGAGGCCAGAAGTGGCAGACGGATAAACTCGGGCCTGTCAGGATTACCCATATGCTCGTTATCACTCTTATACAGAAAGACAGCCATGCATTAAAGAAAGTGACGATCACCCAAGGACCCAGGAGGTCCCACAGCAAAACGTCCTCGCTAAAAGTGACGCGTACGGGCTGACAGCAACACACCTGGGAATTTTCCCCCCTTTTCATTTAGCTGTGTTATGGTACGGAATCTTGTGGATTGGCAGTTCCCTTGGTAACCATATGTAACATCTAAGACAAATCTATATTTGATACTTGGGTAAAACTCAATATGGAGTCCAATAGTTAAATGCAACGACTAACAAAGACTTTGAAGGACTTTCTGAAAACTCTCGTCCAAGTCAGATCTTGGTGACCTTGGACTGCTCACATTGTATACCCATCCAATGGAGCCTTGTACAGGTGTGGTGGCCCAGTCAACACTGTTCTGCTGACCGGGCAGGAAGCTCTTTGTTTGAATCAAATAATTGGGATGAATGAACTCAGGGAATACCAGGGAATACTTGAAACGAAAGCTCCAGGATTAACACCTTGAGGCCTTGAGGCGATTCAGTTCGCATTGTAGCGCTATACAAATTATGCATTCATTCATTCATTCATTCAACACCTTGCGTCCTTTCACACAAGCATTCTGTTTGTTTCATCAGTTCCGTCATGTTTTTTTCAGTTTACATCAGTTTCTTATTAGTTTTTCATTAGTTTCTCATCAGGTTCTTATCAGTTTTATATCATTTTTTTTTACATCCACTACCAGTGCAAAAATGTATGCAAAACGGACCGTTTTTGTCCGTTTACATCCTTTTTCGTCTGTTCCATTTTTTTTTAACAGAAGACAAATAGGGCTTTGATTTGTTCCAAACAATGGATGTTGATGGAAGAGGATGTAAATACAGTAAAACCTTGGTTTGAGAGTAACTTGGTTTGAGAGCATTTTGCAAGACAAGCAAAATTTTTAAATACATTTTGACTTGATATACAAGTGATGTCTTGATATACAAGTAGTGTCATGTCACAACTGAGTATAAAAGAGAAGAGAGGCGCCTCTAATGCCGCGTACACACGAGCGGACTATCCCGCGGGATTGTCCGCTGGACTCAAGTCCACCGGACAATCCCCTCGTGTGTGGGCGCCGGCGGACTTTTTGGCGCCAAAAGTCCGGCGGACTAGGTTTTAAGTTTTGTTTTAAAATTGTCCGCTGGACTTGGCAGTCCGGCGGACAATCCCGCCGTTAGTAGGCTAGTCCGCCGGACTTTTGAAATGAACGGACTTGCCGCTCATCGGAAAGTCTGTTCATTTAGCACGTGACTTCAGGTAGACGGAGCTAGCGAAGGCAGTGAATGCCGCCGCGCTAGCCCCGTCACCTGGCATGGATTTAAAGGGACTCCCCATGCCGAAAAAACGGCGTGGGGGTCCCCCCAAATCCATCTCAGACCCTTATCCGAGCACGCAGCCCGGCAGGCCAGGAAAGGGGTGGGGACGAGCGAGCGCCCCCCCCCCTCCTGAGCCATACCAGGCCGCATGCCCTCAACATGGGGGGCGCCCTGGGGAAAGGGGGGCCGTGCGGCCCCCCCACCCCAAAGCACCTTGTCCCCATGTTGATGAGGACAAGGGCCTCTTCCCGACAACCCTGGCCGTTGGTTGTCGGGGTCTGCGGGTGGGGGCTTATCGGAATCTGGGAGCCCCCTTTTATAAGGGGGCCCTCAGATCCCGGCCCCCCACCCTATGTGAATGAGTATGGGGTACGATGTACCCCTACCCATTCACCTAAGGTGTAAAATGTAAAGTAAAAAAACACACAATTTTGAAAAAATATTTTATTGCACTGCTCCGGGGGTCTTCTTCCGTCTTGGGGGTCTTCTCGCCGGACTCCTCCGCCATTTACCTAGCTCTTTTACCGAGTGGAGGAGGCCGGCTACCTTCTTCGTCATCAACGCCGTCGTCTGGGGGTCTCGATCCGCCTTCGGGGGTCTTCCGGGGTCTCTTCTGTTCTTGCCGCGGTCGTCGTTTTCCGCGCCGCCGGCACCGCCTTCTTCTTCTTCTACTTCTTCTTCTTCTTCTTCCGATGTTGACCCGTCGGGGGCTCCCAGATTCCGATAAGCCCCCGCCCGCAGACCCCGACAACCAACGGCCAGGGTTGTCGGGAAGAGGCCCTTGTCCTCATCAACATGTGGGCAAGGTGCTTTGGGGTGGGGGGGCCGCACGGCCCCCCTTTCCCCAGGGCACCCCCCATGTTGAGGGCACGCGGCCTGGTATGGCTCAGGAGGGGGGGGCGCTCGCTCGTCCCCACCCCTTTCCTGGCCTGCCGGGCTGCGTGCTCGGATAAGGGTCTGATATGGATTTGGGGGGGGCCCCCACGCCGTTTTTCCGGCGTGGGGAGTCCCTTTAAATCCATGCCAGGTGACGGGGCTAGCGCGGCGGCATTCACTGCCTTCGCTAGCTCCGTCTACCTGCAGTTACGTTCTAAATGAACGGACTGCTCCGTGTGTGGGCAAATCCGTTCATTTTCAAAAGTCCCGCGGACTTTGTCCAGCGGATTGTCCGCCGGAGAAGTCCGGGCGTGTGTGAGCAAGTCACACGCTCGAAATTCTGGGCGTGTGTGGGGAAGTCCCGCCGGACTAGGTCCGGCGGACAATGTCCGAACGTGTGTACGCGGCATAAGTGTAGCCATATGGTTACATTTAATGAAGGTACAACATTTAGCAACTCACATGGTTGATGATTAAAACAGGCACATCTAAGTATGCAGGCATCCGGGGGAAAGCTGTCCACATGGACTGTCCTCCTCACCACCATCAACATCATCCCTTCCATGCTGCGCTCCACGAAGCCTCGCTTTCAGGGTAGTCTTGCCGGTCATGATTTCAGACTGACAGTGGTAAGAGCCGGCGGTGCAAAGGATGGTCTATGTGGACAGCTTTACCCCAGATGCCTGCATACTTAGATATGCCTGTTTTAATCATCATTGTTTCCAATCCTCTTGTGGAGGCTGCCATTTGTGGATGGACATTTTATGGTTACACAACCTATCACATTGCTATAATTGTTATATGAACTATAAACTGAAAGACCTATGAACAAATGGTTGTGGAACGAATCACCTGAGTTTCCATTATTTCTCATGCGGAAATTTGCTTTGATACACAAGTGCTTTGGATTACAAGCATGCTTCCGGAACTAATTATGCTCACAATCCAAGGTTTTACTGTAGATGATCATCCGCTTACATCCATTTTTTCCATGGAGATGCATTGATGTCCGTTTTTCATTCGTCAACGGATGGATGAAAATCAGACAAACGGAACACCCGTGTGAAAGGGGTCTTAAGCTGAGTACACACACTATAAAAAAATCAGAAGAAAAATTTTGGTGTGAGGCAAGATCGTTCACTTTTAATATAGTGTGTACACAACTTTCAACATCCAATTCAGACTTTTCAAACAAAAAGTTCAGAAGGGAGAAACTCCAAAATGTTTCTCGTACATGAACAGAACAAACTTTTGTTTAATGTGTACTGTTTTTGCATGAGAAAAATCAGATACAAAAGACTGCGCAGGATCAGAAGCAATAAACAAGAAAAAAAAGCCTTTGTCATACAAGAATTTTGGTATATTATTACCATCTTCAGTTTCGACTTGCTGTCAAACATTGAGGAAAAACGGGACGATCGTTTGCCTGATTTTCTTATAGTGTGTACCCAGCTTTAGGGAGGCCACACATGAGCTCTTATTTTGTACAAGTCAACTATAACTTAAAGTGGTTGTAAACCTTTGCATATACCCAGTTACGTGACTGGCCTCAGGTGATACACAGAGATGAAACAAATCATCCTACATAAGTTGTACCTGTTTATCTACAGCTGTATTTCCCCTACATCCATTCAAAGTGCAGGCTTTACACAGCTCTGAAAAGCAGGGGATGGAGAGCTGAAGTTACATCAGTGAGGAGAGCTCTGAGATCTGATTGGAGGGAAGGGACAGGTCTCCATTCATATAGCACAAAGGAACAGAGCTGAGGCTGTCTATCACAGACTGTGCCTTCCCCTGTCACCATTTTTCTCTTGGTGTCAGGAAAACTTGTCAGAAGTGCAGGGATGCTCATGATGTCATTGACTTAATATGGCCACATGGTCATATTAGGGTAAACACATTGACCTAAGATGGGCATGCCATTTTCAAATACCAGGACTATCTTAAACCTTTTCTTCACAAAACACTGGGATTTGTATGTCCACCCAAAAACAGTGGACCCTCCATAATGTAAAAGCTACTCAAAACTACCCTACACTTCTACTTTATAAAAAGGCATGTAAACGCAGACAATGGGTTTTATTTCTAACCAGGTTCCAGGCTACATAATGTGTTCCTTTGTCTACAGTTCTTGTGGTGTGATACTGCCATAGTTCACATGGCTTGTTGAAAACGTCTAGATTAGTTTGTCTCCAACCTTTGCATTACAACCTTGAACCTGTCTGATAAACTATGCATGGAACTCCAACCACTACTATTAAGACCAAGCCGCTTGGCTACAAGAGCAAAGCACTTGCCCGTGTGATCTGGAACACATAGTAAATATACAGGGGTGTATTTATAAAAGATTTTCATAGCAACCTGCCAGAAAGTGCATGCACAGTCATTCTGTGCAAAAAAAAAATTGTTATTGGGCTATTTCCTATGCTGATCAAATGTTTTTCATTGATTTAAAAATGGAAAATACCATATTTGGCCATTAGTTGGCGCTAAGTGTTATAGGAAAATCCTAAAATACTCAGCTCCATATAGTGGCCAAATTAGGTATTTGAGAGATACTGCATGGCTGAGGAATTGACATCTCTTCCTAAGGTTCTGTGTAACAAGTATACTGCTTTCCTGGACTCTGGGAGTTTGTGCTCTCTGGTTAAGGACAAAGCGATTTTCCCTGTGGACTTCCAGGCTAGAAGAGTTATTGTAGCCTTTGTAGATGGGGATACTATTCTATTACGGCCAACCCGTTTAGAACAGCATTAGGAACTTTAACTCATTTGGTTGGAACCGTATCCTAATTTTTGCAATGTTTGCAGAGGGACTTCCCTGAATTCTTGGAACTCTGGGACTGTCCAGGTTTAGTTACATGATCATAATCAAAAGATGAGTCAGAATCCCAGACTTGACTTGCTCATTTTTTTCTTTATCCATTTTGGTAGGAGAACTACAGGTGTATGAGGAAGTCCCTAGAGCCAATGAGAGTGGGCAGCCCTCTCATGACTCTGAGGTTACTCTGGACTTTGCTGATCCTAATACTCAAAGAAAACTCTGGTGCCAAGCAGAAAAAAGACTCTAGCCTTATCCGGACCTGGGAGAGCATCATAATGAACAATGGAGAACCTTTCAGGCTGTGTTTATCTTACTTCATTAGCAAGCAGGATTTGTTGTATTTAATATATAAAAAGACTGATGAAATTATTGAGCAGTTGGTAGTCCTCGAGCCATACAGAAAAATGGTACTAGAATTCACCCACAAGCACTTGTTACAGGGTCATTTGGGTTTGGAGGAAAACACTGAAATAAATTACAATGTTTTTTAGCCTAGGGTATTAAAAGAAATTGATAAATATTGTAAACCCTGTCCAGTTTGTCAAACGTCAGAACCTCTGCCCACTTTGATTCCCTTAGAGAAAATTGGCATGGACCTTAAGGGTCCACTGGCCAAGTTTGCCGGGGCCATCAACATAGTCTAGTGATTATTGATGCTAAATGTTACTCCGAGGCAACTCTGCGAAGCAATAAATCTGCCAAGAACATCACCGAGGAATTTCTCCATGTGTTCAGCTGGTCCCTTATAGACAAGGGCACCCCATTTAGGTCACAAGTAAAGTGTTTTGCAAACTATTTAGGATGACGCCACCATGTACCACGCTCAAACTAATGGCTTGGTGGAATGATTTTAAAAAGTTGTAAGAGTACGTTGAAAGAAAATGTAGATAAGGATGATAAAAGTTGGAAATATTTACTTCCATATCTAATATTTGAAACCAGGGAAATGTATCAGTCCTCTACAGGGTGCTCCCTATTTGCATTGCTTTAGAGAAGACCCTCTAGGGGACTTCTGAATATAGCTAAAGAGACCTGAAAAGAGGAGAAAACATCTCATTAAAGCGTAATTGAACATAATTTACAAATGCAGAATAGAATTGCAGAGGTAATGCTGATTGTAAAAAAAAATAATTAGATCAGGTAGCCAAACTAGGAATATACAAGCGGGTGCCCCATTTCACAATTTCTCACCTGGCGACAGGGTGCTGGTGTTGCTCACCATTGTTGAGCGTAAGCTAACTTGCAAGGTCCTTTTGAAAGATTTGGAGAAGTAAGGTACGGTAAATAACAAAGTTCATTATCCAAAGAAAAAAGCCTGAACAAATAGCTGCAGAGTTCACCCTGGTAGCCTTTCGTGTAAGTACGGAGTCCCTTCAGTTTCCTGAAGTGAAAGTTACAGATACACTTAAAAAGCAAAAATTCCTAAAGGCAGGAAACCAGAGAATTCCTGATAAAAAACAGACACGTTTTCAAAATGATGTGGCCACAATTGAAGAGGAAATGCATCCGTGATGAAGATCATGCTGGTCTGGGACTGGTCCAGTCCCATTGTGATAGGTTCTGTAAAGACTTTGGAAAGCTTAATTCACCTACCCCTGCCCCAGGTAGACAAACTGGCGAAAGCCCATTCTCTGAAAACTTTGGACTTGAGAAAAAGATATTAGCAGATCCCCTTGAGTGAAAGCACTAAGGTAAAGACTGCATTTCTAAACCCTGATGGTGCATTTGTAACCTCCGATGGTTCATCCTCCATGCAGGATTTAATAGAGTTTAATAAACCATGGGACATAATAGAAAGTATATGGGAAAGTGCAGCACAAAAACCACAGGTACACTTCATTGCACTCATGCTGCAGCCAAAGAGCAGTGGGGGCAGTGTGAAAGCGCCCTTATGTTTTGCTAGCAGTTTTACTATTTTGCAGTTTATTCTTTGTGTCAGGCAGTTACAAAGGGCAAGATAGCTGCCAAATCCATGGCTAGCCTAGGAGCTTATTCAGGTTCATAGGAACACTTTGAATGCTTTCCCTTCCTGAAAGTTTATACCTTTTGACTGCTTGGTTAAATCACTGTCCTGAGAGCAAGTGATCAGTGGTGGCCTGTCCTTTAGGGGCGCACGGGTGCCACCCCCCCCCCCCCATTGGAATCCATGGTCCGGCCCCCTGATCTGCATGCAGGGCGCTGGACCATGGATTCCAATGGGGGGGGGGGGGTGGTTTAAGCATGTGATTTGAGCCAGAAGCCCTAATAGGCTTCAAAAAAAGGGTGGGGTCGTTGTGCAGAGCACTGCGCTCCAAGCCCACCCAGTTGTGTGACAATAGCAAATTTCCACACTGATCCTCCTCCCGGCCAATCAGGAAATGGGTCTTTGCCAGAAATTCAATCTCCCATTCGTTGTATATCAAATACAATAAATGTATTTATCGATCTGTCCTCACAGGTATTTGTTTACTGTTGTTGCTAAAGTTTCTCCATGTTTCAGGTCACAGTGACATTATTGTGCTCCTGACCACACTGGCTGTGCAGTTAACTTTGAGGCCTATGTCGACGGGTTTTGTTAGCAATAAACAAGTTTTGCATTCCCATAAAAGTCTATGAGAATGCAAAACCTGTTTGAAGCAAGTCAAATGCAGGTCAGAATTATATATATTGAAGGTTAAATGCATATGCCAATGAGCTCTGAATGATCACAAGAGTGTCTCAAACTGATGCCAACAACACAAGTCCAAAGCCTGTTGATTCAGGCCCTTCATGTGACTCTCCCTCACACTTAACCACTTTTAATCCATATGCTTAACGAATGTTGTTGGTTGGTATACATGGACCATCTATGTTTTTTTTTAAAGTTCTGACAGTGAAGTAAAGCATTGTTTTGTACATGAACATATAATGTGACTTTCAAGTTAAAAAATAATGTTCTGGTATTTTTAGATATGAAGTGACAAGCTGAAACTGGGTTTTCTGTGCACATTGTCAAATAAAATAAAGCAGTGTGTATTGCTCTAATGTTTGAGGAGCAGCCAGCAAAAAATGTCAGAAACATTAGAGAAGGTAACATCGGCAGAAAGTGTCATCAGCAGCTGTGGCAAAAAATTCTGCAATGCCCAAACTTGTTGAAGTATAACTTTTTTTTTTAACTTCAAGTGATACTAAAGCTTAGTTTTTATTTTTTTTAAATAACAAACATATCATACTTACCTCCACTGTGCAGCTTATTTTGCACAGAGTGGCCCAGAACATCCTTCTGGGGTCCCTTGGCGACTCTCGCGACTCCTCCTCACATTAGATAACCCCCTAGGAGAAGCGCTCTCCCGAGTTATTCATTCGGCGTCCATAGAAGCTGAATGTATGACTCGGCCCTGTCCCCCAGCACCCGGGTCATTGGATTTGATTGACAGCAGCGGGAGCCAATGGCTGTGCTGCTATCAATCTATCCAATCAAAGCTTGGACTCCGTGGAGAGAAGGACGGCGCGTCCCCGCCAAAGAAGATGAAGGGGCTCAGGTAAGTAAAATGGGGGGGGCAAGGGGGCCGGTGACTGCCAGGTGTTTTTTCACCTTAATGCATAGGATGCATTAAGGTGAAAACACACAAGCCTTTACAACCCCTTTCATAGTTGCAACAGGATGATGAATCCAACACTGTGGCTCTGAGTCAAGGTATCACCTATTCTTTATTCTCTTTTTAGTCTCCAAAAGTCTGAATTAGGGATCGACCGATTATGGGTGAGGCCGATTATCGGCTGCCAATATTCACTTTTTTTTAAGTATCGGGCACAAACTTACCCGATGTTACCGATATTGCTTCAAGGGGTTTAACCGGTTTTACCGGTGTGATGCATGCAGCTGCAAGATCCTGCCATGAAAATAAAAAGAAAGCCTCTAGTAGCTGTTAAATTTGGTTGGTAAATCACAGCAATAGACAGTCATAATCCTTATGAAATACAACAGAGGAGCTTTTTCCTTCCCTTAGGATCACAACTAATATATGCCGATTTTGGCTAAAGTACAGTATATTATACTTCTTTATTTTATGAACAGAACATGTTTCCCCAACAAGAAATAGGTCACCAAATGTTTATTTTCTTGTCTACAGAGAATCCCATCGGATGCTCCCAGCAGTAGCAGCTTATCATAGCAGGGCCCTAGAAGTTGTTAATTAAATCTTAAAGCGTGTGACCAACTCTGCAGAGATGACCATCTCTGGTTATAACAAATTGGTTGATGCTGCTGAGTGAAATTATGTCACTCCATTCAGCAGATATTCTTATATGACAGCATCACTTATACAGTATGTTAAGACCATATATAGTCATATACTGTATATCAGATAAAGTTATAAAAGCTTATTAGCATAGCTGGAAAGTATGGTTAAAGGAAAAAAAAAACCTTGGCACAAAACTTATAGAATGGAAGAAAATGATAACTAACTAAAAGTGTAACTAACGGATAAATACAATATACTCACCTGCCTGTTTGCAGTCTTCTGTGCAGCTACATTTATATTTTCAGCACAGTGTCAGTTTGTCGGGATGAATGACCCAAATGAATGCAGAAGAGTAACGTCATCCTGCACCAGCTGATAAAGTCAGCCAAAATCAGCAGCTGGAAGATGCTGGGGAGCAGATGACGGCACATCATAGGCGTTGGACCCTTTGGGAATTAGGGAATATTCCTGACATTAGTTCTTTTTAGTTTAGTTCTTTTTGAGTTTAGTTATTTCCATTTTCTTTCCTGCATTTTCCAAAAACTTGTGGCAAAAAATGACATTTTCAAAAGACCCACTATGCCTTTCAGAAAATACCTTGGAGTGTTTGTTTTCCAAAATGGGGTAATTTTGTGGATGTTTCCACTGTCCTGATGCTACAGGGCCTCCAAAAATGTAAAAGGTAGTCAGGAAACTCTATGTGTAATTTATTCTCCTTGAAAGCCCAAAGGTATTCCTTGGATTTTGGGCCCCTTTTTGTACCTAGTCTGTGAAAAAAGTCTCACACATGTGGCATTCCAATACTCGGGAATGCATAGCAGAATTTTTGGGTAAATTTTATGTATGCTATGCTTGTTAAAATGAGAACATTGTGAAAACAATTATCTGGTTAGATAATGGGATGCTGCAAACTCCTAGGTGAGCTCAATTATTAGTATCCTACTCACAAATATGTTAGTGTATCAGGAAATAAGCACCAGAGGAGTTCCAGCCTGTCAACATTTTTTTTTTTAAGTCAGCAGCTACAAATACTGTAACTGCTGACTTTTATTATAAGGACACTTACCTGTCCAGGTATCCCACGATGTCGGCATCCCTAGTCGATTCTTCCATCGGCTGTGGGTGCAGGCGCCTGCATCTTCTATAAGGGAAACAGGAAGTAAAGCCTTGTGGCTTCACAGCCTGTTTCCTACTGTGCATGCGCGAGTTACACTGCGCTTTTCTGAATGGTCCCACTGTCTTCTGGGACCTCTGTGTCTCCCAGAAGGCAGCGGGGGGAAGAAGGAGGGGCCGGAAATTGCATAGATTGCTGCGATCATTGTGTAGCGATCTTACCTAGAAGTAGGTGCGGTTACCTGGTTTTGACAGGTCCCCGCTCCCCCCGAAAGGTGCCAAATGTGGCAGTGGAGGGGGGGCAAACAAGCAGAGCTTCCCCTATTGGGTGGAGCTCCGCTTTAATTTTAAGTAAAGTAAGTGTATTATCACAAGGCAAAAGTAAATGGCAATGTACAAATATCAATGAGCAGGTAAGAAACTGTCTGCATGCAGTAAGCTAACAACTTGGTTATAGTATAGCAGTTTATTCTGAATCATCGTATTTCTAGAGAAAAATTAACAGCAGCAACAGCATAAGTAATGAACAACAGAAATGATGAACAGTATAAACAATTAACAGGATCAACAGTAATGAAAAAATCCAACAGCAGCGCCTCTGCAATGAATGGTCAATAGATGTCTCCGTGTGCACTCTGTGTATATCACCCTATGTATATATGTACCCTTGGGAAGCAGTTGGTAAGTATCTTACTCCTGACCTGCAACCTTCTGCTGCCTAAATGATGGGGTCCAGTTTTAAGGTGGTGCACATCTGTACTGTTCCTTTAAATTCTGCATGTAGTAATTTTGAAATCACTAGGTAGATAGGCCATCTCCCCCTCTTCCTGATCTGCTTAGCGGAAGTAAAATCAACACAGCAGTGGCATTTTACCAGTCCTAGTAACCCAGCAAACCTTGGCCTGGACACTTCTCTGTCTCTAGTCCTTCTGACTCTGTCCTCAGCAATTTTGTCCTCAGCAATTTTGTCCTCAGCAATTTTGTCCTCAGCAATTTTGTCCTCAGCAATCCAGTTCTCGGCATTCTGGTCCTCAGTAACTCGGTCCCCAGCGTTCTGGTTCTCAGGCTGTCACTAATACATGCATGTACAGGCACAGAGGTGTGCATTGCTCTGGTCCCCAGCAGAAGAGAATCATTCCTTTCCAAAAGCCTGGGAAACCTCTATCATTCCTTTACAGGTGTTTTGTGTTTTGCTGTTTGCAGCCTCATTTGCCTCCACAGCACAGTGCTCCCCACAAACTACAACTCCCATGATCCAGTGCAGTTGGATCAGTCCTTAAGTCCCACCAGCTCCCCCTGGTGAGCAGAGGCTGAACGTCGCTGAAGCCAGCATAAGAATCCTGCTTGGGCACATAAGGTGTCTGCAGCAAGTTTTCTCTGCTGGCTTAGTGCCTAATTAAACCTATAGAATGGGCATTATTCAAATGTGGTCAAAGCCACACAGTTTTTGTTTTTATCCACAGATTACCCTTATTTGCATAGGCAGTTATTTGATAAAGGTGAACTATGTCTTTAAAGACTCCAATGCCTTCTATGTCACTGAACTAGAAAAATTTGCAGAGCACGACCGCGCAATTGTCAGTTAAAGTGACGCAGTGCCGAATCGCAAAAAAAGTGCTCTGGTCTTTGGCCAGCCAAATGGTCCGGGGCTTAAGTGGTTAAGACAGTCATGCACTCTGCATGTTCTATACAATCTTCATATAATATACAGATTGTATCAAATGACATTTGCCAAGCCTTTGAATGTACTGAGAAAATCTACTAGTGTATTGCTGACTTTATTGGAACTGACGGAGCCCCCCTCCCCCAAAGCGCTCCCCCCCCCCCCCATCCTGGCCTGCATGCTTAAATAAGGGTCTGGCATGGATTTTGAGGGGAACTCCACGCCATTTCTTTTTTAAAGAGTAATGCACACGGTTGGAATTCTTGTCGGAAAAAGCTCTGATGGTTTTCTCGTCGGAATTCCGATGGAATTTCGCTCAAACTGTCTTGCCTACACACGATCACACCAAATTCCGACGGTCAATAACACCGCGCCTTAAAAAACGTTCGACTGCACTATAAAAGGGAAGTTTAATGCTTCTGAGCATGCGCCGAATTGTTTCCGAGCATGCGTCAGAATTTTGCTTGTCGGACTTGCATACACACGATCGGAAAATCCGATAGAAAGGTTTTCCGTCAGAAAAATTAAGAACAGGTTCTCAATCCAAAGTCCGTCGGAAATTCCGACAGAAAAAGCCGGGCATACACACGGTCGGAAAATCCGATGAAAAGCTCCCATCGGACTGTTTCCATCGGAAATTCTGACCGTGTGTACGCAGCATAAGTAAAGCGCTGCCTTTTTTTTTCTGCCCTGCAAAGTAAAAGGCATAATTCTGACCTGCAAAGTAAAAGGCATAATGTGCTAGCATCGCATACTAGCACATTATGTGAAACCTGCCTGCAAAAAAAGCCCTCCTTGTCACCGCTGGAGGCCGCATCCATATTCACCTGTCTTCCTTCTGGGTCTCCGGCTGTGTGACTGGCCAGAGCTGCGTAATGGCATGCGGCCATTCCTTCATAGGCAAACATTGATTTTTACATGTCATGCGACTTTGTGCTTTCAGTTGGAGCGATCGTCGCACCAGTATGAACTGGGGCCTGAGAGCTACAATGTATCCCTTATTAGATGGCTTAATAAGACATAGCCAGCCTCAAAACTATTTTTTCCCACATCCAAACTTTTTAGCTAACCATAGTGCTTTGGTAATCTTTTGTCATGTATTAAACATTTATTTGTATAACAGAGGTCATACATATTCTGTATGATAACAAAAAAAATAAATATGAAACGGTTTAAAAAAAAAAAAAAAAAATCCATTATTGTTTCCCTTTAAACTAAAGCTTCCATTCTCATTCACTTGTATTAACTTGCCTAAGACACGAAGAAGGAATGGAATATAAAATGAAAGACTAACTTTCATTTACAGTCATTTGTAATCCACTTCAGTTATAGTTTTCTTTCATTAATGCTATGTCACCTGAGAGCCATTTATTTAGTGAAAAATTAAATTCATGCAGCTGGTTGTAAATTTTCTCCAACTACAGCATTTATAACCAGTGACTAGAATTCGATAATTGGATTTGAAAACGATTTGTTTTCAAACAGGACATGCCTGAATTACAAGTTCTATGTACCAGGTTCTTAACGTCCAAAAAAATTATTTCAGACCAGAAAAAGGATTAAGCCTGACCATATACCACTCAGCCTAAATTAAAAGTTACAAAAGAGTAATAATGAGAATTTAATACCACTACTAATAATGGTGTATGTATATGTGTGTAATGCCGCATACACACAAGCGGATTTTCTATCGGAAATATCTTGGATGGTTTTTCCGACGGAAGCTTGGCTTGCATACACACGGTCACACAAAAGTTCGCTGAACTTTTGACCGCCAAGAACGTGGTGATGTACAACACTACGATGAGCCGAGAAAATGAAGTTCAATGCTTCCGAGCATGCGTCAAATTGTTTCTGAGCATGCGTAGGAATTTTGCGCATTGGAATTGGTACAGACGATCGGAATTTCCGATCCGAAAAATTGAGAACCTGCTCTCAATCTTTTGCTGGCTGGAATTCCGCTAGCAAAAGTCTGATGGAGCATACACACGGTCGCATTTTCCGACCAAAAGCTCTCATCGGACTTTTGCTGGCGGAATTTCCGATCGTGTGTACGCGGCATTAGAATATTTCTGTACAGATAGAGATATTAGATTGTCAAAGACTGCAATGTTACAGCACACTCCTATCTCTTTTATTATTTCCCCCCCAGATATTTGCCACTTCTCATACACTCAGATCTGCCTGGGTTTTTCAGATCCTGTTTGAAATCTGCAAAACTCAAACTTCACAGCTAATGCCATTGAAATCTATGGGGGAGTACCTCGATACAAAATTCTGGACATTTTGGAACACTAGACAAACTATTGTCAAAAAAGTTGTTTTTTAAAGTACTGTACAGAGAGGAAAGGGTCCTCTTAATGCAACTTCAAGGGTGACATGGAAAAAAACACCAGTACTTTAAATGACATGCTTGAGAGACGCCTTTAAGCTGTATGTGGTGTTACCGAACATTATCAGCAGCACTGTATTTTCTCGCATCACATATTTTGTATGTGTAATTGATTTTTTTAAAGTTTAGCTTTTGCTTGGCTTAAATATACATTTTTTTTTTAGGTTGTTTTGATTGCAAAAACTGATTTTTTATCAAGCGGTAATAGTCCTGAATTGATTGGTGGAAGTAGCAGCCACAATGGTTCGAAAAGTTATGGGAACGTTTACTTAAATAAAGCTATAATCCTCAACTTCATAAAGATGGGCCAACCTTGCCAATTGATGCCCTCCTATTTCATCTCAGGTGGCCATTTTTCAGTGTTTGTAAATAACCCCTCAAAATATAAAATGGATGAAAGCAAAAGGACAGATAGAAAAAATTATAGCTTAGCAAGTATATTGCTCTATCCCACCTTCAATGTATTTTATGTTGATTTCATTGAACTGCATTGTGTTGTTGAGTTAATAAATATTTGTAAATTTTTAATTGTGCCTTTTTGTGAAGCAACTTGCAAAACTGTAAAAAAGCAATGTATGCTGAATTATGCTGAAGTCTGTGAAAAGAGTTTTCACAGACCCTGTCAATGTGCCCTGAACGGGCAAAGTGACTGTCCTTGCATTCATGCAGTAACGTATGCCATGTGTGTGTTGTGTGAAAAATCATGAAGGATATGTAGCATCCCTGCCCATATTTACTGGATAATGTGTCCATGGCCATGTGTACCCTTTCAATGACACTGTGGACCAGCAACAAAGACACATTACATCCTACTTGTTGGTGAAGGGTAGGGAATGACCTTTTGAAAACAATAATCATGCCTAGTTACCTGTCACTGTGGTTTAGCATGGGCCAGTAATTCTCAGAAGGTGGCTGGAATGGGAGCAGCTGCGAAGCTAGCAGTTTTGCCAAGCTTGTGTTGATACACTGGGCATTGGGGTGATTTGGGGGCAGTTTTTCTTCTGTTTCAGCATCTGTGAAAGAGGTACCTCCCTTGAGAACGATGCTATAAGAGACAGTGAAGTGAGTGTAGGAGATTTTTACAGAATTTCAAGCCTTCGGTTGACCCTCCTCACCAAGGCACAAGACCCTCATCCCCACTTGACGTGGCATATCCTAAGCCTCTGAAACATCTTGCAAAACTTCCTCCCTGTCACTAGAGGCCTTAGGTGTTGCAGAGGATGCATCAAGACAATCTTATGGAGGGAAGGGAGATGTGGAAATGGAGGAACAAATGCAGGCCTTTTTCTGCCTACTTGTTTTACTGGGGTGATGCTCCCACCGAGCTCTGTGGTGCAGAGTCACGTGTTTCCTCTTGCATGTGGTACCCAAGTAGTTGGTACTTTTACCACAGTGGATATGCTGCAAACTGAGGCTGCAGACCACAACAGTGCTGTTGGCAGCAGATATGTTAAAAAAGACCCACACCAGAGAGCTCTGTGGACCTACCCTGGGGATAGCAGTAGCCTGTACTTGTAGAGCAGTTTCACTAGATAGATAAGGACAGGTGCTCCCTCAAGTCCTCTGAAAGTTGTCCATGCCCTCCTCTCCAATCAGTGGCACCCACTGGAGCCCACTTCGCAACACAACTTCAGCTGCTGAAACATCACTGCCTCCTGCAGCTTCCTACCTAATGCCCCCTCCTTCTATGGACATTGTGTTATGCTCTCCATCCTTATTATCTGAAAGGAGGAATGCTCACACATTACCAAGATCATCTGCCAGCAAGTCAGTGATTGCGTGATCAAATAATTCTTCCGATTCCTCAATGCCACTTTATGGGGCTATGGCAGGATTAGCAGAAGAGGGGGAGGAGAAAGAAGAGGGAACATTAGCAGACAACTGGCTACTCTGAGCCTGAGAGGAAAATGAGGGAATGTTGAGGTTGTATAGCATTGCCATTCTGGGACAAAAAAGGCCTATGGCCTATGCCTATCATATATTTTTTGTATGTCTTTATGAGCAGTTTAGGAGCCATCTTGTTAAAAAAAATAAAAATTAGGAGGTTAAATTAAGTTCATGCTTGTGGACAGAGATTTTTCTAAGAGACTTTAAGGCTCCTTGCATATCATTCTAGATCATAAATTAAGGGTCTGGACACTAAAGCCCCATACACACGCGCGGATTATCCGAGGACCAGGTCCGTCAGACCATGTCCGTCATACTTTGTCTGATGTTGGTTTTGCGTACACACGGTCGGACAAAGTTGTCGGAAAATCCATTCTGAACGTGGTGACGTTTGTTGCCTACGACGGGACTACATAGAGGCTAGTAGCCAATAGCTTTGGTCTTGTAATCTGATCTGAGCATGCGTAGCACTTTGTCCGGTCGGACTACCATACACACGATCGGATTTGGTGTGATCGGACCTTGTTGTCCAAAAATCTATCCAGCAGGAGATAGGACTTTGTCCGTCGGACAATCCGACGTACACTGTCCGATGGTGCATACACACGGTCAGATTTTTCGACAACATTGTCCGATCGGACAGAATCCATGCGAAAATCCTACCGTGTGTATGGGGCTTTAGACAAATAAACAATAAAAGGTCCATGGGCTGGTGTGTATTGTAGGAGACCGATGTTTCGTATTTCAAGAGAACCATGAGTTGAAACACATATTTTGTTTTTCTCTTTCATTGACTGAGGGATAAAGAAAGAAGTATTTACAAACTATATTTTGAAATATTTTGTAAAATTATTCACTGAAAATAACCATATTAGCAATAATTCCAAATATATTAGTAAATTATATTGGAGTAGTAATAGGCATAATTAATTGAACAATGTCACTTATTTTCGGTTTATTTTTATTTTTTTATATATTAATTATATATATATATATATATATATATATATATATATATAATATATATATAAATATATATGTATTGTTTGTATTCACTGATATATATATTAGTCTTCATATTATTCATATGAGGGGTATATAGTTAAAATACTGTATATGAATGCGATGTCTAGAAGTTCTATTAATGGGGATGTTTAAGAATAAGCCATTATGCTTTTAGTTAGAATAATCTCACTCTCATGGTATGTAGAAAACTAATTATGTTATCCAAACTCGCGTAGAAGCTATATATTTTAGTTCCCGCCGTAGAGTCTACCAACTTTGACACATAAGAGACAGCTCTAGATATTTTAAAGTTTTCTGTTAAGCCTAACTTAAAGGTTAAATGGAGATAGATTTTTAAAAAGTTAAAAAAACTTTCAATATAATTTTTAATCCTATACTGCCCCTACTGAAAACTATGTGTAAGGACACTATAATTCCCCTATAGGTTTTGGGCAGGAAATTACATGTGTTTGACGTCACTCATGACGTTAAAGGCAATCCCACACCCATTCCTGGGGGAATATAGATTGGATACACATGACAGTGGGGGAGAGGAGATTACCAACGGGGCTGGAGAGCTGAAAGTTCAGGGATATCAAGAAAAGAAAGTTCCCTTGGGATACCTAGCAGATATCTTCTCAAAAAGAGCTCAAAAGTTTTGGTCATAATTTCTGTATGCCATATATGGTTTAGACATGTCTTCTACCTGCATTTTTGAGAGGACTTCTACCTGCAGTATTAAACCTTCTTAATTCAATTAAAGAGAAATATATATATATATATATATATATATATATATATATATACTAATGTATATAATCTCACAAAACTAATTTTAATTTTAGTGAACGCACTAATTATGAGATATGTTTAAACAGAAAATGCATTAAAGATCTATCTTTGTTTTAAATACAGTCTTGGTCAAATTACCAAGCTTTGTACACGGGACAATTATTTGTCTGTGTGTTCTTAAAAAGTTGAATATGCAGATCTGTTTATTGGAGAAGAAGTTTTAGGTGATACTATTCACACTTGGTTGTTTTATATCTTGCTAGCCCTTAAAAGCTGTTAAATGCCTATTGAATGGTTATTGAGATTTTACATTGAGATTTTAAAACTAAAGCTTGAGGTTATAGTCTCACTGTGTGTTATTCACATCATTGAAATGTAGATTTATATCCTGTGTTATCACCAAGTATATTTTGATATTATTTTGCACTGATTTTTAGTAAATATATATATTTTTGCACAATATTTGTTCATATCCTCTTTGTCTTCAATTTAGCACAGATAAAAGAATTTGAGTTGTTTTGTTAATTTGTGGAAATACGTGGCAATCTCCTTATTTTTAGAGAGTTACTTATTTCCATAAATATAACATGGTTTTAATATTTCAGTATAAATACCCTGCCTTTTACGTTAGACCTGATCTTTTTAATAGAGGATATTGCCTAAATTTAATGACTGCTTTTTCAATAGTGCAAATAAATAGGTGGTGGTTTAGTGCAAGCTACTTTACCACATAAGTATGCAGTTACATGCTGCAAATAAGGGCAGCTTTGCCTTTGTGCATTGTGGACCCTGAAACAAAAAAAAAGCCCTAGCAAAGTAAATAAACCTGCCCTACTGCATTCTCAACACGGTGGTTGGCCGCTCAGCACTGGTGCCATACATTTATGGATGAATGCAAAGCATTCTCTGATTGGATGAGGTGGAGAGGTGGGTGATAACATCATGCTCTCCACTTCATCCAATCAGAGAACATTTTGCATTTATTTAGATGATGCAAAGCATTCCCTGAATGGCACTCATGTCAAGCAGCTTACCTCCTGTGTTCAGAATACAGCAGAGCAGTCGTTTAGTGTTGGACCTGGAAGTGGATATCACTGGAACATCAGTGCCTACTTGAGTGATTTTTAGCTTCCAGGGACAACAGCCAGTTATGGTATATACTGTACATAGTTACATTTGTTCAAGCTGGTCCAATGTAACTATGTATAAAATATCCATACCTGGAATTCCTAGTTCCACATAGCTGAGTCCCCATGCCGTATATTAGTTTAACTATCTTCTCTAGTTCTGCAGCATTTTTTATAAACTGCTGCCAAAAAACTGAGCTGCATATGCAAGATGAGGTCTTGTAGAGGGCCAAGATTATGTCTCTTTTTAAAAAATAAAGTTTGTTTTAAAAACTGCAGCTTGGCATGTCTAAAAAACGAATACAAAATATTCACCCAGTATCCTGTTCTAATAGACATTTATACAAATGAATAATACAGCTTCTCTCTGCTGTCTTTATTCCTGAAAACATACTCAAATCTAAAATTATACTTTAAAATAACTCCTCTTCCATACATACTTATTGGTGTATTAATAGGGTTCTTCTAAACCGGAGTGCATATTTTTACATTGGTTGCACTGATTAAATACGGTTAGAATTCCATTTCTACTATTAATTCATGCTTTAGAAATATGGGAATTACTCTTTGTTTACGGATATAATTATTCTTGTAGTAAATTGCTCGTGGCAAACATTTTAACTTTTCTTGCAGCACTTAAATGAAGTTTCAGCTTGCACAGTAAATAATAGTGTCAGGTTATAGTCCACAGATGCCATTAGAAACAAGAGTGCAGCAAAGGTTTTCCTGAGTGCAATTTTTTTAAAAGTGCAACACAAAACAGTACCTGTTTTTTTTGGAAGCCATAAGTGAACAATTTTTCCTCTATGTATCATAAACCAGGGCTCAAAATTTCAAGTCCTGAGCCACTAGCCAAGCCTAAAGGGTTACTCACCAGCAGTTTCCCCACCCAACCCCTACCCTGCCCCTACTTCTGCCACTAATAACGCCCTCACAAATTATCTCATGAAATGACACCTAAATGTTTTATGCAGAATTAAGTTACAAAAATAAATATTAACAACAACTTTATTAGTTCCCCTCAGCACAGCCTCACCAGTGTCCATCAATGCAGGCTCACCCGTGCCCATTATTGCAGCGTGACCCATGCCCACCATTGCAGCGTGACCCGTGCCCACTATTGCAGCCTCACTGTGCCCACCATTGCAGCCTCACCGTGCCCACCATTGCAGCCTCACCGTGGCCACCATTGCAGCCTCACCGTGCCCACCATTGCAGCCGCAACGTGCCCACCATTGCAGCCACACCGTGCCCCCTTTGCAGCCACACCGTGCCCCCTTTGCAGCCGCACCGTGCCCCCCTTTGCAGCCGCACCGTGCCCCCTTTGCAGCCTCACCGTGCCCCCTTTGCAGCCTCACCGTGCCCCCTTTGCAGCCTCACCTTGCCCCCTTTGCAGCCTCACCTTGCCCCCTTTGCAGCCTCACCGTGCCCCCTTTGCAGACTCACCGTGCCCCCTTTGCAGACTCACCGTGCCCCCTTTGCAGAATCATTGTGCCCAACATTGCAGACTCATTGTACCCAACATTGCAGACTCATTGTGCCCAACATTGCAGACTCATTGTGCCCAACATTGCAGACTCATTGTGCCCAACATTGCAGACTCATTGTGCGCAACATTGCCGACTCATTGTGCGCAACATTGCCGACTTACTGTGCCCCCATTGCCGACTCACTTTCGTTTCTTATTGAATACTCACACATGAATTTTTTTTATTACATTTTATGTCATTGAGTATACACATATTGTGATTTAGTTTATTATATTTGTGTGCGTATGGTTTGCATCATATGTAATTTTCTGTGTTTTTTGACACATGAGAATTAGGGTGATTTAATTAGCGTAATTTATATTTTTCTACTCTCTATATATATATATATAATGTTTTTATATGCAATTATTCACACCTACCCCTCAGCATAATAACGTTTAATTACTTTTTATTTTTATTCTTTATATTTACGTTGTTTATATAGTTTTTGGTCCTGGTGATGGGAGATTATTGTAGCCTCCACAACACAAAGCGTGTTACTTTTGGACTTCTAAGATTAAATAAAGTGAGGTGCCTTTGAGGCTTCAATCGTTTTTAGGCTGTTTAGCATAAAAAAATGAACTCTTAATGTTTGGACTTATCTTCACCCAACTATGGATCGAGCGCTCACACTTTCTTGATTAGAATGAGGCAGGAATTAGGCAGTGCCAGAAGGCAATGACAGGAAAAGGTCCCCTGGCACCCAAGGTAAGGAAGCCATAGTGATGCTTTTTTCTAGTTTGACCAGTGATGATTAGGAATGAGCAGAAGACCCCTGGTTTGGTTCGCACCAGAACATGCCAACAGGCACAAAAAATTTGTACGAACAAGCAAACACTGTTAAAGTCTATGGGACATGCACATGAAAAATCAAAAGTGCTAATTTTAAAGGCTTATATACAAGTTATTGCCATAGTGTATGGGGACCTGGGTCCTGCCCCAGAGGACATGTATCAATGCAAGAAAAACAGAAGTTTTTTTTCAGGAGCAGTGATTTTAATAATGCTTAAATTGAAACAATAAAAATTAAATATTCTTCTAAATATCGTGCCTGGGGGATCTCCTCAGTGTGCCTGTAAAGTAGCGCATCTTTGCCATGTTCATAACAGTACCACTGCAAAATTAAATTTCTAAAGGAAAAAATGTCATTTAAAACTGCTCGCAGCTGTAATGTATTGCTGAGTCCCGGTAATATTGATAAAAATCATTGAAAAAAATGGCGTGGGTCGTCTCCCCCCCCCCAGTCCATTGCCAGGCCCTTAGGGTCTGGTATGAATATTAAGGGGAACCCTGCGCCAAAATGTAAAAAAAAAAAAGGCCACAGGAAAAGAGAGAGCGGAGAACATTATGAAAAAAAAAAAACCCCACCTGGTTAGATAACGGGATGCTGCAAACTCCTATGTGAGTGCATATTTTTACATTGGTTGCACTGATTAAATACGGTTAGAATTCCATTTCTACTATTAATTCATGCTTTAGAAATATGGGAATTACTCTTTGTTTACGGATATAATTATTCTTGTAGTAAATTGCTCGTGGCAAACATTTTAACTTTTCTTGCAGCACTTAAATGAAGTTTCAGCTTGCACAGTAAATAATAGTGTCAGGTTATAGTCCACAGATGCCATTAGAAACAAGAGTGCAGCAAAGGTTTTCCTGAGTGCAATTTTTTTTAAAAGTGCAACACAAAACAGTACCTGTTTTTTTTGGAAGCCATAAGTGAACAATTTTTCCTCTATGTATCATAAACCAGGGCTCAAAATTTCAAGTCCTGAGCCACTAGCCAAGCCTAAAGGGTTACTCACCAGCAGTTTCCCCACCCAACCCCTACCCTGCCCCTACTTCTGCCACTAATAACGCCCTCACAAATTATCTCATGAAATGACACCTAAATGTTTTATGCAGAATTAAGTTACAAAAATAAATATTAACAACAACTTTATTAGTTCCCCTCAGCACAGCCTCACCAGTGTCCATCAATGCAGGCTCACCCGTGCCCATTATTGCAGCGTGACCCATGCCCACCATTGCAGCGTGACCCGTGCCCACTATTGCAGCCTCACTGTGCCCACCATTGCAGCCTCACCGTGCCCACCATTGCAGCCTCACCGTGGCCACCATTGCAGCCTCACCGTGCCCACCATTGCAGCCGCAACGTGCCCACCATTGCAGCCACACCGTGCCCCCTTTGCAGCCACACCGTGCCCCCTTTGCAGCCGCACCGTGCCCCCTTTGCAGCCGCACCGTGCCCCCTTTGCAGCCTCACCGTGCCCCCTTTGCAGCCTCACCGTGCCCCCTTTGCAGCCTCACCTTGCCCCCTTTGCAGCCTCACCGTGCCCCCTTTGCAGACTCACCGTGCCCCCTTTGCAGACTCACCGTGCCCCCTTTGCAGAATCATTGTGCCCAACATTGCAGACTCATTGTACCCAACATTGCAGACTCATTGTGCCCAACATTGCAGACTCATTGTGCCCAACATTGCAGACTCATTGTGCCCAACATTGCAGACTCATTGTGCGCAACATTGCCGACTCATTGTGCGCAACATTGCCGACTTACTGTGCCCCCATTGCCGACTCACTTTCGTTTCTTATTGAATACTCATACATGAATTTTTTTTATTACATTTTATGTCATTGAGTATACACATATTGTGATTTAGTTTATTATATTTGTGTGCGTATGGTTTGCATCATATGTAATTTTCTGTGTTTTTTGAAACATGAGAATTAGGGTGATTTAATTAGCGTAATTTATATTTTTCTACTCTATATATATATATATAATGTTTTTATATGCAATTATTCACACCTACCCCTCAGCATAATAACGTTTAATTACTTTTTATTTTTATTCTTTATATTTACGTTGTTTATATAGTTTTTGGTCCTGGTGATGGGAGATTATTGTAGCCTCCACAACACAAAGCGTGTTACTTTTGGACTTCTAAGATTAAATAAAGTGAGGTGCCTTTGAGGCTTCAATCGTTTTTAGGCTGTTTAGCATAAAAAAATGAACTCTTAATGTTTGGACTTATCTTCACCCAACTATGGATCGAGCGCTCACACTTTCTTGATTAGAATGAGGCAGGAATTAGGCAGTGCCAGAAGGCAATGACAGGAAAAGGTCCCCTGGCACCCAAGGTAAGGAAGCCATAGTGATGCTTTTTTCTAGTTTGACCAGTGATGATTAGGAATGAGCCGAACACCCCTGGTTTGGTTTGCACCAGAACATGCCAACAGGCACAAAAAATTTGTACGAACAAGCAAACACTGTTAAAGTCTATGGGACATGCACATGAAAAATCAAAAGTGCTAATTTTAAAGGCTTATATACAAGTTATTGCCATAGTGTATGGGGACCTGGGTCCTGCCCCAGAGGACATGTATCAATGCAAGAAAAACAGAAGTTTTTTTCAGGAGCAGTGATTTTAATAATGCTTAAATTGAAACAATAAAAATTAAATATTCTTCTAAATATCGTGCCTGGGGGATCTCCTCAGTGTGCCTGTAAAGTAGCGCATCTATGCCATGTTCATAACAGTACCACTGCAAAATTTAATTTCTAAAGGAAAAAATGTCATTTAAAACTGCTCGCAGCTGTAATGTATTGCTGAGTCCCGGTAATATTGATAAAAATCATTGAAAAAAATGGCGTGGGTCGTCTCCCCCCCCCAGTCCATTGCCAGGCCCTTAGGGTCTGGTATGAATATTAAGGGGAACCCTGCGCCAAAATTAAAAAAAAAAAGGCCACAGGAAAAGAGAGAGCGGAGAACATTATGAAAAAAAACCCCACCTGGTTAGATAACGGGATGCTGCAAACTCCTATGTGAGCTCAATTATTAGTAGCCTACTCACAACTATATTCGTGTATCAGGAAATAAGCACCAGGCTACTTAAAGAGGAGTTCCAGCCTGTCAAAAATAAAAAATTAAAGTCAGCAGCTACAAATACTGTAGCTGCTGACTTTTAATATAAGGACACTTACCTGTCCAGATATCCCACAATGTCGGCCTCCCTAGATGATTCTTCCATCGACTGTGGGTGCAGGCACCGGCATCTTTACGAAGGGAAACAGGAAGTAAAGCCTTGCGGCTTCACAGCCTGTTTCCTACTGTGCATGCGTGAGTCGCACTGCGCTTTTCTGAATGGACCCGCTATCTATATGGGACCTCTGTGTCTCCCAGAAGGCAGCAGGGGGGAAGGAGGAGGGGCCGGAAATTGCTTAGATCACTGGGATCATTGTGCGGCGATCTTACCAAGACATTGGAGCGTTTACCTGGTTTTGGCAATGAAATATTCCTTTAAATATCGTGCCTGGGGTGTGTCCTTAGTAAGCCTGTAAAGTAGCACATTTTTCCCGTGTTTAGAACAATACCACAGCAAAATAAAATTTCTAAAGGAAAAAAAGTAATCTAAAACTGCTTGCGGCTGTAATGGATTGTCGGAATCCTGGCAATATAGATAAAAATCACTGAAAAAAATGGCATGGGTTCCCCCCCAGTCCATTACCAGGCCCTTTGGGTCTGGTATAAATATTAACCCTGCACCAAAGTAATAAAAATGCATGTGGGTCCCCCCAAAATCCACACCAGGCCCTTCAAGTCTGGTATGGATAGTAAGGGGAACCCTGCGCCAATTTTTTTTTTAAATGGCGTAGGGTCCCTCCAAATTCCATACCAGGCCATTCAGGTCTGGTAAGGATTTTAAGGGGAACCCTGAACCAAAATAAAAAAAATGGCGTAGGTGTCAATCCAAAATCCATACCAGACCATTATCCGAGCATGCAAGCTGGCAGGCCACAGGAAAAGGGGCCCCTCCACTCCTGAACTGTACCAGGCCACATGCCCTCAACATGGGGAGGATGCTTTGGGGTCCCCCCAAAACACCTTGCACCCATGTTAATGGACGGTAAGTTAAGCTTGTTTTTTTCCTTGGATTTATCCTTGGCCTTGTTTGTACCTGTTGTTAGCCTTTCAATGCCTCATACTGGGATAGCCAGCTATAGATGGGAGCAAGTGGCATCTTTTTTGTATCACTGTCATGTTTTTTGGTCAGGCAACACACTGACACCTTTGCAGCCATTGTGCTATATGCTGGGTGTTCAGTGTGCCCCTGTACCTTTAAGAAGGGGTGGCTCCCCTTCGGTCCACCTGCTCTCACCTATCCACCAGAATGCATGTGCCTCCACTATGGGGACACTTATAAGTTAGTGTTAGGTACCACAGATACCAAGGTGCCTTGATGAGGCTCTGTCTTACGCATGCATTTGCAAATGTGTGCAGACTAAACCCCTGCTTTTAACGCATACTGTTAGACAGGCTATTTGGTTGCGGGTTGGTTGGTAAGTTAAGCTTGTTTTTTTCCTTGGATTTTTCCTTGGCCTTGTTTGTACCTGGTGATTGTCAAGGCTAGATGGCCAACCAAGAGTCACTTGGCTGCTGTCAGGGCAGCTAATGGCTGCATTACCAGATTGCTAAACCCAAATTTGTATTTGTGAAGGTGCTCATTAGGGATGGGCCATGTTCGAATCGAACATCGGCTGTTCGTCCGCACGTCGAGCCCAGAACTATGTGGGCCGTTCGCATCAAATTCGTGTGATGCGAACGGTCCACAATGCACTGCGCCAGTCGCAGTGCATTGCTGGCTGATGATTGGCCAAGCATGCACTGTGACCCTGCATGCTTGGCCAATCATAGAGCCAGCGGTGAGGAGAGCAATAATTGGCCACAGGCAGGATGCCTGTGGCCAATTATAGCTCAGGAGGTTTAGTACACGCCCCACACTATATAAGGCCGCCGCGCCGGCGGCCTCATGTAGTGTGTTCCGGCGTTAGGAACAGTGAGAGACTGTACTGTTCTGTACAGTGTCTGCTTGTGCATTATCTGCTGTTTTGATTCATCTGCATTATCTGCTTGTGATTCATCTACATTATCTGCTTGTGGATTCTGGGGATTAGTGTAGTGAAAGAGAAAAAATAGGCAGGGTAGTTTATTCTTCTCAGTGCTGTTCTCAATCTCTACCAATCCAGCCACTTGCAGGAGTAGTTAGTGTGTGTGCGTGCTGTGTTAGTATAGCACTGCAGTAGCACATTAAACCACCTTTACCCTTCTGGCCTGTTGTGTCATCTAAGACAGCCATCTGCGGCTAATGAATTGTCGGCTCCCGTAACACAGAGAACAGTCATTCATTGAAAGTCATTGATAAAAAAAAAGTCATTGATAAAAAAAAAAATTTAATTACCAGGCCCTTCAGGTCTGGGGACATGGTGCTTTGAGGGGTCACAGACCCCCAAAGCACCCTCCCAGTGTTGAGGGCATGTAGCCTGGTACGGTTCAGGAGGGAGGGGGGGGCGCTCTCGTCCCCCCCTCTTTTCCTGCGGCCTGCCAGGTTGCGTGCTCGGATAAGGGTCTGGTATGGATTTTGAGGGGGCCCCACGCCGTTTTTTATTTTTTTTGGCCGGGGTTCCCCTTAAAATCCATCCCAGACCTGAAGGGTCTGGTATGGATATTTAGGGGGACCCCTACGTCATTTTTTTTTTTTTATTTGAAGCGGGGTTCCCCTTAATATCCATAGCAGACCTGAAGGGCCTGGTAATTGAATTTGGGGGAAACCCCACGCTTTTTTTTTTATCAATGACTTTGTTTTATCAATGACTTTCAATGAATGACTGTTCTCTGTGTTACGGGAGCCGGCAATTCATTAGCCGCGAGTGATTTTAAATAGCTTTTTTTCCTGCAAAAATGACACTTTGTGCAGGGACAGTTCTAAGCACGGGAAACATGCGCCCCTTCACAGGCATACTATACACACCCCCCAGGTACGAAATTTAAAGGAATATTACCCTTTTATTGTTTCACATTAAGCATTATTATTATTATTAATCACTGCTCCTGAAAAAAAACGGCCGTTTAAAAAAAAAAAAATTGCATTGATACATGTCCCCTGGGGCAGGACCCAGGTCCCCAAACACTATTTATGACAATAACATGCATGTTAGCCTTTAAAATTAGCACTTTTGATTTTGAACGTTCGCGTCCATTGTAATTAATAGGGTTCGAATGTTCGCGCTAACTTTCGGTCCGTTCGCAGGTTCGGGTGCGAACCGAACCTGGGGGTGTTCGGCTCATCCCTAGTGCTGATGTGAACATTCCAGCCTGATGTAGTAGGAATGGATAGCAAGTGTGCTGCAGCCAAGGGGTCTGTTACCCCCTTGATTCCTATCTTTAAGATTGCCAATAACGTTCAGCCAAAAGGGGTTAAAGCAGCTGTACTCAATCAGGGTTTTATGGAACCCTAAAGGTTCCTCCAGAGGCTGCTAGGAATTCCTTGAGCTGTGGCTGATTGGCCTTTCATCGGATGTTCTATCAAGATAGTTCTATATCCAATGCCACTTGACAAAGCAAGAAGAAGAACATCAGTGATCTTTTTAGCTGTCAGCAAGTGTGGCATTGTGAGCACCACTGTGGGGCTGGCATTTTTCCTACTAATAACCAAAGCAAGGGGCATTCTTTCCACTAATCACCACTGTAGGGCTGGCATTCTTCCCACTAATCACCAATGTAAGGGGCAGAATTCCCATTAATCACCAATGCAGGGGACAAACACACTATTATCTAATTACGGTAATTGATTGTAACAGGGAATCTCAGAGATCTAAAAATGATTTTATGGGTTCCTCTGGGGTAAAGAGATGAGAACAGGTAGGTCAAAGCAAACTCAACATAAGACATGGACTCTTTATTACACTATGACATCATCACCGGGAATATATTCAGACAAGATGGAGCCTCTGAATGATACATTTTATTCTAAAGGTTATGTCCTGTAAACAGCTATAGTTGAGGGGCAATGGAGGGCATACTGTTACAAAGTCATTTTTCATACAAGGTCTGCTCTATGGAGAGGAAAATTCAGGGAATATTTATTTTATCATTTTTTTAAGGCAATGTCAACACAGGGCATTAACTCCTAATTAAATACTGACATAATTAGTAAGAATCTCCTCAGACCTGAAGGAACCTCCGATTTTATTGTAAAGGTTATATCCTGTGGATGCTGGTTATTCCTTAATTCCCTGTGGTTGTAATACGACCTTGAGATCTCAGAAAAGGACAGCAGCAGTGAAGCATATAACTTCAGAGGAGATTCACCGTTCCACTAAACACAATCCGAGGGACAACAGAATACACAAGGACCATAAATAGAAGGTACAGCTAGAAAATAGGGCAGAGATGAGCTTCTCCTTAACAAAATTACTTGAATTATTCCGTTATGCTCAAAATAATTTTCAAATCTTCTGAGATGATAAAAATAGCGTTACCTGGTACCTGTATTAAAATAATGAAACACATTTAGGCCATAATCTAAGCTACATTAACATTCTGCACCTATGCTTTTGCAGCACAATTTTTTTTAACAAATTAAAGCCTACCTCCAGCTCTATTATCATTTTAACGGCTTGCGGACCAGGTTGGCTCCGCTGCGTGAAATCACATTATTGTACGTGATCTCGCGAGGCTTGGCTAGCGCGCGCCGCGAGCTCCGTGAGTCCGACCGCGGGTCCCTGCGGACTCGATGCCCGCGGCGATCCCCACGATTGCCACATAGAGAGGTAGAACGGGGAAATGCTAATGTAAACGAGCATTTACCCATTCTGCCTAGTGATAGTGTCACTGATCACAGCTCCCTGTAATCGGGAGCGGTGATCAGTGATGTGTCACAGACAGCCCCCCCCCCCACAGTTAGAATCACTCCCTAGGATGCACTTAACCCCTACAGCGCCACCTAGTGTTAACTCCTTCACTGTTAGTCACATTTACACAGTAATCAATGCATTTTTAATTACACTGATGGCTGTATGAATGTGAATGGTTCCAAAAAAGCGCCAAAAGTATCTGATGTGTCCGTTATAATGTCGCAGTCATGATAAAAATCACTGATTGCCGCCATTACTAGTAAAAAAAAATTATTAATAAAAATGCCATAAAATTATCCCCTATTTTGTAGACACCAAAAATATGTAGACGAATACGTATCGGCTAAACTAAGGGAAAAAAAAGAGTTTTTATATATTTTTGGGGGATATTTATTACAGCAAAAATTTAAAAATAATGAATTTTTTTCAAAATGTTCACTGTTTTTTTGTTTATAGCGCAAAAAATAAAAACCGCAGAGGTGATCAAATACCACCAAAAGATAGCTCTATTTGTGGGGAAAAAAGGACGTCAATTTTGTTTGGGGGCCACGTCGCACAACCACGCAATTGTCAGTTAAAGCGACGCAGTGCCGAATCGCAAAAAAAGTGCTCTGGTCTTTGGCCAGCCAAATGCTGAAGTGGTTAAATATTTCTTTTTGGAAAAGCTGGCCCAAACAAACTATTTCCTTCACTAAGAAATGCAGCTGCTGTCGGTGCTGTGTAAAACCCATGTAGCATCAGCTACATGCAGTTTTTAGCACTGTGTTTTGGCAGCAGTATGGGGACTTCACATTCCAATCCCAAAATAAAAATGCATTCATAATACAAAGTTTCCTGTAAAAGAGCAACACTCAGCACAATAAAAAAAATTTCTGGGATCGGGATAGGATGTCCCCATACCACTGCCGGAACACAGGGATTGATTTACTAAAACTAAAAATCTGGTGCAACTCTGCATAGAAACCAATCAGCTTCCAGGTTTTATTGTCAAAGCTTAATTGAAAAAGCTGGAGTTAGAAGCTGATGGGCTACCATACACAGCTGCATAAGATTCTGAGTGCTCCAGTTTTAGTAAATCTCCCCAACAGCATTGTATATTGTATGTAACTGATGCTACTTACATTTTATACAGTGCTGCATTTGTTAGTGAAGAATATCATTTGTTTGGGCCAACTTGTAGTTCTCAGTGGACTAGTCCTTTGACACTCCCTCCAGCTTTATAACTGAAAGCCATACAGAGGCACAGGCAGAAAGCTGGAGGCTGCAAGAGCCTGGCATTGCACCCATGATCCACTGATCGCGGGCGAAATGATTTGCACACTCCTGCTACCAAAAATAATAAATGCACATTTTTTTCCTCCAAAAATATGTTTCTTTATTATTATTTCTTTAAAAGGTGAACTTAGCCTTTAAAGTGATAGCAAAGCAAGAGTTATGCCACGTACACACGACCGGACTTTTTAAAAGCAAAGGTCCGACGGAACGAATCGTGTGTGGGCTACATCGAACCTTTGCATGCCAAAAATCCGACGGACTTTAGAAATAGAACATGTTTTAAATGTTCCCGCCGGAACTCCACTGGACCCATTTCCTAGCGGGAAACCCGTTCGTCTGTATGCTGGTCCGATGGACCAAATACGACACAAGGGCAGCGACAACACCTGCCCGCGAGAATGTTTCCAGCAATCCTAACGCGCTGGTTCTCGGCGACAGGGGAATGTACATCTCGCGCTGGCTGCAATAGGAAAAACACATTTTCCTATCGCAGCGAGCGCAAGAGGGAATGCCCCTCCAAGGGCATACCAAGCCCTTTGGTCTGGTATGGATTTTAAGGGGATTTTTCTGCGTAGGGGCTTCCCCTTAAAATCCATACCATGCGACGGGGCTCGCAATGTGTCAATCTCGCCGATAAAAGAGGCGAGATTGACTTCCTTTTCTAGTCCCGTTGTAACTCATCACGTTCAAAATGAACGGACTTTGATCCGTGTGTGGGCAAGTCCGTTCATTTGGAAGTCCGCCGGAACTCGGTCGGAACTCCGTCGGGAAGACCGGCGGACCTAGTTTGCCAGAAAGTCCGGTCATGCGTGGGCAAGTTCATTTGTTCGGAAAGTCCGTCGGAACTCCGCCGGAATTCTGTCAGGAAGTCCGTCGGACCTAGTCTGCTGGAAAGTCCGGTCGTGTGTACAGGGCATTAGGCTACTGGAGTGATTTCCAGCTTCCAGCAGAATCTTCCAGGTATGACACATGCATGCTTGCATTGGTCCAAGATAAATTAATGTAACTATCCAAAAATATGCATATCCGGAATTTGGCTCCTGTCCCAAATATTCATCAAAAACTCTAAATTTCTGTAGTCAAGAGAAAAACTACAAGGAGGTTTGTCTGTATACTGTGTCCTGGCAGAAAAAGAATTTGACAACTTATTATGGATAAAAGAATGTTTAGACAGCTCAGGCGTATCTATAAAATGCTTGCAGAAATGTCATAGGTCTTATGTTTTTGCTTTTTCTGAAGTCTCAGTCTCATTAAATTGGTTCTAAAGCCAAAAGGATTTTTAACTTAAGGTGGATGTAAACCCGATTCATGAAATTTGAGCTGGGCACATATATCTGCAGGGTTTTCTTATCTCTCTTCAAAGTACTAAGTCATGTGGCTTTCTCCTACTCCATACTTCTGTTATCAGCATGATAACTTCTGACAAGTTCTCTGACACATGTAATAAAACCAGGCTGAATTTTGTATCAGGGTAGGTGCTATAAATAGATCAAAGCGCTTGTTAACCCCCCCCCCCCCAAAAAAAAAGACGGATCCTGTTCCCTTAAAGCATGTTATACATGTCATTTGGCCCCCTGTATACCCTAAAAAACCTGGCTGATCCTGCCTGGCTATACCCTCCCCTCTGCAAACTGACCACGATAATCATGGCTGCTGAGCCCTGTCACCATGGTCCGTTTGCATGATACCGTCATCCGCAGCCTGCTATCTGTAGCTTTCCTGTGTCTGTGTCTCCTCTGGCCTCCTCCCCCCTCCCCTCCCTGCTCGTACCAGCGCCCTCCCCCCACTCCTACTGCTCTTATATCTGCTAGTAAATCATCTTATCCCCTCCATTAAAACATGTGTCCCTGTGCCTGTGTAATGTAAAAAATCCACCGATCTGTAACTGTATAAGCACGGCTCCCGGCGCTCAGCTGATTGTCGGCGCTCTCCCCCTCCTCCCCAGCTGACGTCAGTGGGAGGGCTCGGCCCCGCCCACTGCAGTTGTGAACTGAAGAGAGAAGAGAGGAATCAGCTGAGCGCCCAGAGCTGTACTTATATTGCTACAGATCGGCAGATTTTTTTACATAACACAGGGACACATGTTATTATGGTACAGAGGGGATTACAGGATTTAGTAGAAGTGGGTTAACAACCACTTTAACAGAAAGCTTCTCTACTCACAGGACAGCTCTGAAAGTCTCTGCCTATGTGGAGGGGGGTGTGTGCCTTTCCTCCAATCAGCTGTCTCCCAGTGTAATCCAATACTAAACTGCTACTGCTGAATGAGGAAGTGAAAATTCTAACATGATCTGCACTTTCTAAACAGTATATAATACTATAAATTATATAAAGATGAAGACAGCAGATATACATGTAAAACTTATGTAGGGAGATGTGTTTCATCTGTGTATCATCTGAGGCTATTCACTTCACTGAGTATATGTGAAGGTTTACATCCACTTTAATGCATTCCCTGCATTAAAGGAGAAGTACAGCCAAAGTTTGTTTGGCTGTACTTCTCCTATGGATCACAGGAGTGCACTTCGTTCTGCACTCCTGTGACACATTTTTAGCTGACAGTTGAATCCCACTCGGCTGATGTCACATAACCGGTCCAGGCTGGGGTAAGATCATGACCATATGGTCGGGACCCGTCCACATGCCTGGACCTGCACCCAGCTCAGCCTCTTAAAGAGGAACTGCAGTCTGCTCACATAATTTGTAATAAAAATATCTTTGCCATTCTGAAGCGTCCCTCCAACCACTTTGTATATTATTTTATATATACTGTGATTCTATACTTGCCAAATATGCTGCAGAAATCTCCCTCCACTGAATCTGGATGCATCTATTTTAACTGTGGGCAGCTGAAGCTGCTGCCTGTTCACTTCCTGAATTTACACAGACACACACCTACAGCTCTGCAGCTCTCATTGGCCCTCTTATGACTCACCCTGCCTCCCTTCCTGGCAAACTCTCACAAGAGTGAGAGAAAGCTGTGCATGATGTCATAAGCTTAGGCTTTTTACCAGACAAGAAGCAGGAAGTGGGCTGTATAAGGTATTTACTGTCAGAGAAAAAAAAATGTTTTACTATCCAACATTAAAACAACAAGGGCAGAAGATTTAATAGATGGAAAGTTGAAAAAATGACTGAAGGTCTGCGTTAACAAGCCGCTGAGAGCATCCCCCTCCACAGCCTAGCACTCCAGTGAGAATGGGGGGGGGGCAGAGCAGAGAGCTGGTGACTGACAGTTTGGTCACCAGCTCTCTGCTAGGGGAGCTGTGAGAACCCAGGGATTGGTGGTGTTTGATTGCTTGGTTCTCCACCCCGGTAAGTATAATTCTTGAAAAAAAGCAAAATCCCATACTTCTCTTTTGAGGTAAAACATTTTTACAACTTGCGGTCTTCTTCTACCTCCCTAAATATTTACCTGAGTCCTCAATAGATCCAGTGCTGTGCATGATTGGATCTCTTCTCTCCCCTCTTCCATTTCACACAGGGATTTTGGCAGCAGCCGGTGCCATTGGCTCCTGATGCTGTCAATCAAATGCTGTGAGGAGGAAGTGGGGGGTTGGGGCCAAGCCGCACTGTGTATATCTATAGACACATACAGCTCAGGAAGGAACATGCACGTGTTCCCCCATAACAAGCAGCTTGCTTTAGGGGCACTTGGAAGGTGGGAGGAGCAAGGAGCACTGGTGGGGGACTCCAGGAGAGGAGGATCAGGGCTGCTCTTTAAAAAAAAAACATTACACAGAACAGGTAAGTATAAAATGTTTGTTATTGGAAAAAAAAGTTTTTTTAATGTCATGCTTTTCCCCAGTTATTATTAATCAGTCATTTTTACCTGTTTAATTCTGGAGATAAAATTGACCTGTTGAAAACTGTCAAAGTTAGGGAAAAATTTGTAAAAAAACTGTAAAAATCTGAAACCAGTGTAAAAAGAGGGAAAATGGACACAAGTACTGGGAGAAAAACGTTTATAAAACTGAATATCAAAATTTTAAAACTGTAAGAAAAAAAAAGGAGAATTTGCTATTTCAATGCTTTATAGATAACATCTGGCTTGCTTTACAAAAACGTTGGTACACTTTAAAGAGGCCCTTTCGCTAACTTAAAAAATGCAATTAAAAGCAAAGAAATATCAAGTATTTTAAATTCTTGCAGTGTTTTTCTTTCCATGATGATGTGCCTTTAAACTCATAGACATCTCCTGTTCTGGAAGAGTATAGTCAATTTCTGTGCTGGCCCAGCTCTTCTACCCTCCTATCACCACTCCACATATAGCTTTTTATATAGCTGCCTGGGGGAGGAGGGAAGGGGATTACTACAGAGTGTCACTTAAGTGACATTTCTGAGTCTGCTGGGGCTCCTGACATCACATTCAAGCAGGCACCCAGCAGCAGTATCAGGCCTTTTGGATGTCCAAACAAGAAGACATCTATAAAAAAAATTGTATTAAACCACTGGAGGGAAGAGCAATGGAGACACCTATGGATAGCAGCATCGTTCGTCTGAGAAGAGGGTAGTGTTAACTAGCAGATTTAGACAAAATAAAGTCAAACTCTATCAATTTTTAAGAAGTCACAGCATTTTTTATTTCTTTTGGGATAAAGGTTTTATGTAAGTGAATAAAGCTGCCAATGGCATATCGTTTTTTTAACCCTCTAACTGCTACTTTTTCTACACAGCTTGTACTGTTAAAGTAAGCTGAAAAGTAACAGACTGACTGTCCCAATCATCATGTGAAAATAAAATAAAAAAACCCTAAAAAAAGAAACTAATGCAGCCCCTACATTTAAAGTGAAAGTGATACTCTATTTTTTTTTTCATTTAAAAATAACAAACATATTATACTTACCTGCTCTGTGTAGTGGTTTTGTACGAAGCAGCCCAGATCCTCCTGTTCTCGGGTTCCTCGCAGTGCTCCTGGCTCCTCCCTCCTGCCGAGTGCCCCCGCAACTTGCTATGGGGGCACCTGAGCCGAGCCGCTGCTCTGTGTATCCATTCAGACACGGAGCCACAGCTTAGCCCAGTCCCCTCTTTCTCCTCATCAGCTCACTGACTTTGATCCAGAATAGCCGAGTCTCTTGTGCAACATTACTGGATGGAGATGGGGCTTAGGTAATTATTGGGGGGGTTGAGGGGGGCTGCTACACACAGGAGTTTTTTTTTTATCTTAATGCATAGAATGCATTAAGATAAAAAAACTTCTGACTTTGGAATCACTTTAGGGATTGGTAAGCATCAATATAATGAATGTTTGTTTTTGGCTTTAGTACAACTTCAAATACACATAAACTTATGCAAACTTGCTATTGAAATTAATGGCCTTTGAGGGTCTCTTTATTGAAGAAGTATTGACAAAATAACAAAATTTGTATGATAAAAGTACTTTTTGTCTTTGTGTGCTGGCTGTCAGCTCCACCCCTGCCTGAAGCCCAATTTATGGGTGTTCCTATGGGGGCAGCTAACAGGTTAATCTGTATTCACTTTGAATTCCCAATTATATGCTAGAAAAAAACATGATGAAAACATGTTTGGGTATTTAAAGTAAACTTTTACCTTATTTACAAATATTTAGTTTCTACAGAGAACATTTACTCTGCTAGGTGAACAGCCTTTGTTCCCTATAAAAAAACAACAACAACCCATCATAAACTAGTACCATGTTTGAGCTCCAATTAAAGTGGTTGTAAACCCTTACAAACCACTTGGACCTACAGTTAAGCCTAGATTAAGGCTTACAAAGGTCAAAGAAATATATCCTAAACCTACACGGTTTAGGAGCTATTTTCCAAAAGACAGGCACCGCTGTAGACAGCGGCGCGCAGGCGCACTGAGAAAGCCGCTCTCAACAGCGATATGCCGCAAGTGGCGGCTCCCGTGCACATGCACGGGAGTGACGTCATTGCGGCGCCATCGAATGACAGCGCCGGAGCCACGAAACCCACCAAGAAGATGGAGGCTCCGTACACAAGGGGACAGCGGTGACTTCGCTGGCTCCTGTGTCAGGTAAGTGACACATAATGGACTACTATGCGATGCGATTAGGGTTTACTTCCTCTTTAAGTGCTGCAAGACACTATAGTCCAGGTAAAGGTAATGTGTCATATTTTATTTTTGTAGGATATATATCAGTAGCTGGCTTTGTATATTTTATAATTACAAATACAGCTTTCAGCAAAGTACCATTCCTTTGTTTTTGATGTGAGAGATGAAATGCTTTATCCAGAACCGGAATTAGCCTTTCACACAGCTGTCATTTTAATTAATGTAGTGTAAGGACAATGTTTAACAATTAAAGCATAAGGTCATGGAGTACCAGGACTAATTACTATGAGTTATTGCAAAAATCAATAATTTGGATTGTAACGTTGTATCCTAGCAAACTGTGCCTGGCAAACAGACAAATAATCAGACATCCCATCCAAAAAAAATTAAAAATAAAAATTACAATATTATATTATCTTAATAGAGCCACTGCTCACCTGTACACATGTAGAAGTTTTTTTTTTTTTTTGTGGCAGAAAATCCCTGTTTCATACAGCAGGGTTGACTAACTAAAGGACTAGAAGCTGTTCACTTTGCCAAGTGAAATGTCACTTGGCTTAGTAAATAAGGTGAAGTCATGTTCCATTTGAAAACTCGTGAAAAAAGGTGCAAGGGAAAGAAAATTAAAAAAAATCGATTTTTGCTTAGGTTCATCTCATTTTCTAAGCAATCAGACTCTACTCCTTTAGTAAATATACTTCAGTGACCCCTTCATGTTGTAAAGTTTTTTAAATTCCTAAATCTGGCCAATGATAAGTAATCACTATGCCGAGGAAACTTGGAATAAATCCATACCACTAGACAGGAATTAACACATAAACCAGTCATCAATAAACAGTGCATATACGCATTAACATCAATGTGAAAAACAATACTATAACCAGTCTGGAGTGTATTTTAGATGAATGGCTAAGATATGGTGCAATGTCCCCTGAGAGGTACCTCTTAGCATAAGCAATAGGTAAAGATCACTATGTAGCAGCTGCAAACGGACAGTCTTTAGTCCTAACTCTTCAGCCGGCTAGTGTTGGAGCCCAGTTGTACTGTTGCTGCACACAAGTAAAGTCCCAGTCACACCTTCAGGCAGCAAATAAGGCTACTAGATGGCTATATGGTTAGTTCCTAAAGGGCTCTGTCTCATTCTCTAGCAGCAGATGATTAATACCCACAGCAGCAGCTTTCTGAAGCTCACCACACAGTCACACACAGAGATTAGTTGACTCTCTGCTCTGCACCCAGGTGACCCTGTCTGCACACAGCACTCTGGATCCAGCTCAGGCTGCCAAAATATGCAACAGTGGTGGTGCACACTTGACAGTGATGTGAACTCTCTGGTCCCCCTCATGGTAGGAGGAAGCTGTGTTTTGTACAACTTGAGAAAATGCTGCTCTTTCCCTTCCTCCTGACAATCTCTCTCTTGGAAATGCAGTTAAAAATCTCTTGATTACATTAGAGACCTTCTCTTCTGGAGTACAGTTTCCACAATACAGTGCTGCATGACTCAGTCTATTGAACTCTTCCTGCTCATCAGCTCCCTCCTTTTAATGATATGGCTGTTAACGGGTTCATCACCACAGGGCAACAGCTACAGAGAGCAGCTGCAGCCAGTGTTTCTCTCACTCTCCATTCTTAGCCAAGCACCTGGCTACACTTTAATGCCATTGCAAAAGTTATTTTCAATATTTTGGAATTTTCAGTTTCAACGAAAATAATACCTAGCAATCCTGCCACGAAGGTCCTTGTCCAGGCACTTACCATTATGGTAAAAGTAATGAAGGGATAGTGGCGCTCCCTAGTAAGAAAATGTGTACGTGACCACACTACCTAACACACTTAATAAGCTAAAAGTAATAATAAATAAATTGACAACAAAATGGTGTGTAAATATAGAAACCAATGGTGAAGTGATCCATAGATTAGCCCTCCATAATAATCCAACCTGGGAACACTCAAACTAAGTGTAATACCAGAAGGAAAGCTGATGGGGCTAATCACTTAAGTTGATGCAGGAAACTATGTGTGGTAAATTGGAATAGGGTGTATCCTCCTACTACCATCTCACACCATCCTAAATACAATCAATACATGTGATACATATAAGTGAATTATCTATACGTGATAACAGCAATACCCATAAATTAAAATAATTGAAAAAAATACATAACATGAGCCACATAAGGGGATGTGTGAACCCTGCGGTAAAAGATATACATAAGTATGTGTATATATACACGTGAAAAGTCCTCCCCGGGTTGGGTGCTCCAAAAGGTATACAAAAAAGAAAAAAAAGGGAAAATATATATACAAATGTTCAGTGATCAGTGACTTTAGTGACTTCGCTGTTGTAGATAAGGTGACTTCGTGCTGCCCATATGGTCCCACACTCACCGGAAACTACCACCCCTGCAGGGGTAAAAGGTATAAATGGAGATCCGTCAGTGGTCCCTCTCCCAGAAATGGATCGATATCCCACTCCTTCGTATCCACGGGGGCGGTCACAGGATCTAGTTACCAGCGTCAGCACTCCATTCTCCAGGAAATTCAGAAAAAATGTCCCTCCATGGCAAAAATTAAAAAGAAAGATAGGGGACTCATAGCGCAAAATGTAAAAACAAATTATACTTTATTAAAATAAAGCAAAAAAATGTAAAACAAAAATAAGGTTAAAAAAGTATAACAGAGTCCCGGCGGGCTAGTATAGGGCTTTAAAGCCTGGATGCCCTCTATTAAAGATAGTGCACAGTGGCCGCTTGCGTCCCAGCAGCGTTCCAGGCCTCCTGCGCTAACCGGAAGTGAGGTAAGTACGCCTTACGCACGTTTCGTCATGTGACTTTGTCAAAAGCGATACCATCTCACTCCACTTCCTGCTATTTAAACCACACGGAGATACTTGGCACGTCCCATATGCAAATTACTTAGGCTAAGCGCCCTATCAGGACCCTCCCGCATAGTGGATATCCCTCCCCACGTAAACTCCTAGGGGAGTGGTATGCGAGTATGGGTGAAGTGCACAGCTAAATTGGATTAGCTTATAAGGCCCCAATCAGTAAGGCAATAGCCTCATATCTCCGCAGGTTTTTACACAAATACTGGAAATCCCAGCTTGGCACAAAAATGTTGCATAAAAGGTTTATTACATAGCATACCAAGCAGCCAACTGCCTGGTCTCAACGACAGCACTCCATTGCTATATAAACAAAATATTGCACAGTGGGAAACCTATTCCACTCTGTTGCACTCCCTCATTGGTGCAAAGCCAGCTACTACCTAGTAAAACTAGTTGCAGTGGCCTTCACTTACACAGAAATGGGCGGGTGTCCTGGGGCAGCCCGTGGGTTAACAGTCCCACTATGTATAATAGAGAGAACTCGTTAAGGAGGACGGTAAGTGTTAAGTAAAATCATAAAAGGTATGGAAGTGATTATATATGAGAGAAGAGAACGGTGATCTCATGTCAAGAAAGTTAATTTTAGCTATACAATGGATCCATAGTGTACTTGCTAATAAATATGATCCACCAGAAGATGGAATATATAGTATATTTTCTATATTATTATGCCAATCGCATATCAGGCTATGGTGAGAGATCAAAGGTGTATATATGTAATGTATAGGTTTATATATACCAACGATAAGATTTATACAAGGCAGGGTCCCTACACGGTACTGTGGTGGGTTAGGCAGCTGGCTCGCTGGTTTACATAAACGTAGCCCTGGACATAAGTCAAACCCAGCTATTACCCTGTAACCTTAGGGGCCTTTGACCAGGCAGTGATCGATAAACCTGATAGTCTGAGAATCTGTGAGTGATGGCATATATCCCCCCATTCTTTAAATGGAGGAGGGTGAGTGAAGGGAGGGGAAAGGAAATATTAAGAATATACCACAAATAGATGTGGGGATTGATAGTAAGCGAAGCAGACATCTCCATAAAACTAAGAAAAATATATCTACCGGTAATAGCTCCAGTGAGGATACCGGAGCATAAATTGGAAAGCTATACCCTGTAGCATTTGGGCCCCACGTATGTAAAAGTGGGGCAGGGGACCCTTTGATCCATACATCAGTAGCCCTACAAATGGAGTGTAGGGAGGTACGTAAATATCGTGAGGATACATCGGGGGAAGTGGACAGTTCCACTGAGCTAGACACCCCGCAATCGAGAAAAAATCTATATAAAAATAAGATGGAATACAAGATAAGATATCAACATAGGGGCCTGAAAGGGACATCAGGGGCTGGCTAAAAAGCAGTTGAGGTCGATATCTAGGTTGAGGCCCCTAGGGGCAAGTGACCCCAACCTATATATCCAGCTAGTCTCGTTCCTCGAGATGAGGGTGCACTTGTTACCCCCTCTCCAGTGGTCGTCTATATGATCAATGCCATAAAATATAATGCCCGAAGGGTCTCTACGGTGCACTTCATCGAAGTGCCTCGAGAGATTGTGTTTTGGATACCCTTTCCGGATGTTGTTAATGTGTTCTCTAATCCTTATAAATAGGGGCCGGGTGGTCCTCCCTATATACTGCAAGTGACAGGGACACTCTATGACATATGTCACATGCGTGCTGTGACAGGTTATCAGCTGCTTAATTGGATACTCTTTATGGTCTACTGTGGACTTGAATGTCTCTCGTTTCCTGGGCTGTCTTCTGGTGACTCTACATGGTAGGCATCGTTGGCATCTGTAGAATCCCTTCATTTGTTCAAATATTTTAGTTCGTTTTGGGGGGTCGATGACATTATGTACAATATGCGTTCGAAGATTGGGTGCTCTTCTGTAAATGAATCGCGGCTTGTTCGGGAGAATTTTGGATAGGGTACGGTCCTCTTTGAGGATAGGCCAATACTTGGTGATGATTTTTTCAACCTGCCTGTACTGATTGTTGAAACCTGTTATAAAGGTAGTTTTCATTTCGTCATCCTTTATCTTTTGTTTATTTACAAGTAGGGATCTCCTATCTATACCTCCAATGTCTGCTTTCAGTTTCATCAGTTTGTCTCGTTGGTATCCTTTCTCTTCAAACCGCTGAATTAAGATTTCTGATTGCACCTCATAGTCTTCAAGTTTCTGACAGTTCCTCCGAATCCTCAAAAGCTGGCCCTTGGGGATGTTATTCTTCCATTTGGGGTGGTGGCAGCTTGAGATTGGGATATACCCATTCCTGTCTGTACTTTTGAAAAAAGTGCGTGTACATAAACCATCACCCTCTTTGAAGATCTCCAGGTCTAGGTATTCTACTCTTTGGTAGTCCCACTTCCCTGTGAAGGTGATGCCATACATGTTGATGTTTAGATCAGCAAGGAATTTGGTAAGAGTGTCAGGGGTTCCATCCCATAGGATGATCAGGTCATCTATGTACCTCCGGTACAGCCTGATTTCGGGGATGTTCTTGGAATAGACATGCTCTTCCTCCCACATATCCATGAAAAGGTTTGCTACACTTGGAGCGTAGCGAGACCCCATAGCAACCCCTTTTGTTTGTACGTAATACTCTTTCCCATACCAGAAATAATTGCATTCCATCGCTAATTTAAGCCCCTCAAGGATATAGTTGATTTGTAGTTGCTTCATGTTGGTATTTTCATGAAGCGCTTTCTCTACACCTGATATCCCATCTCGTTGTACTATGCTGGTATAGAGTGAGTTGACGTCTACTGTCACAAGTATCCAGTTTGCAGCTCCCCTGATGTCTTGCAATTCCTGTATAAGCTGCAAACTGTCTCTTAGGTGTGATCTCCCCTGCTTCACCAGTGGTTTCAAGAACGTGTCAAGATATTCACCTAATCTGGAGAATATGGAATTGATCCCACTGATGATAGGTCTTCCAGGGGGTTTTACTATTCTTTTATGGATCTTAGGTGTATAATAAATGACCGGAGTTTTTGTGGAATTTGAGACTAGGTAAGCTGATTCCTTATTATTAAGGATGCCGGTCTTCTTTCCCTTCTTCACATATGCGATCAGTTTTGTTTCAAATTTCTTTTTGGGGTTCCCCTTTAGTTTCTTATAAGTGTTTTCAACTGCAAGAATGTTGCCCATCTCCTCTTTGTACTCTTCTTTGCTCAGTATGACCAGCCCTAGCCCTAGCGACGCAACGTCTTCACTGCCCGGTTCCCTACTGCGCATGCGCGAGTCGCGCTGCGCGTCTCTATTGGTCCCCGTTGTGTCCTGGGAACTGTGTTTCCCAAGACACAACGGGGCATCTCCGGATAGGGGCGGGGCAGCTCCGGATATCTCGTTCGGAAGTGGGTGCAAATACCTGTATTATACAGGTATCTGCACCCCCCTCCCCCCTGAAAGATGCCAATTGTGGCACCGGAGGGGGGGGAGGAATCCGATAAGGGAAGTTCCACTTTAGGGTGAAACTCTGCTTTAAGCCCCGGACCATTTGGCTGGCCAAAGACCAGAGTACATTTTGCGATTCGGCACTGCATCGCTTTAACTGACAATTGCGCAGTGTGACGTGGCTTCCAAACAAAATGTACATCCTTTTTTTCCCCACAAATAAAGCTTTCTTTTGGTGATATTTGATCACCTCTGCGTTTTTTTTTTTTTTCGCTATACTGTAAACAAAAAAATAGCGACAATTTTGAAAAAAAAAAGTTTTTCCTCAGTTTAGGCCGATCCGTATTCTTCTACATATTTTTGGCGATTGGTTTGCGCAAAAGTTATAGCATTTACAAAACAGGGGATAGTTTTATGGCATTTTTATTAATATTTTTTTTATTAGTAACGGCGGCGATCAGCGATTTTTATCGTGACTGCGACATTATGGCGGACAGTTCGGACACTTTTGGCACGATTTTGGGACCATTCACATTTATACAGCGATCAGTGCAATTAAAAATGCATTGATTACTGTGTAAATGTGACTGGCAGTGAAGGGGTTAACCACTAGGTGGCGCTGTAGGGGTTAAGTGTGTCCTAGGGAGTGTTTCTAAATGTGGGGGGGAGGGGCTGTGTGTGACACGACACCGATCACCGCCAGTGCTGGGACAAGGCCATCTGGTGCCCAGGGCGAAGATGGCAAACTGCGCCCCCCCCCCCCCCGGGTAAAGAAAGAGACAGTATCCTTTCAAAACCAGAAAACACTTAAAACAATACAACACTACAATACTGTAGCTGCAGCCCCTTTGCAGTATATATGGTGGCAGGAGCTGGAGGGGGCTGGTGGTGGCAGGAGCTGGTTGGGGCAGGAGGTGATGGGGGCAGCCAGCTCCTGCCCCAACCAGCTCCTGCCACCACCAGCCACCTCCAGCTCCTGTAACCACCGTCACTTCCTGCCACCACCAGCCCCCTCCAGCTCCTACAACCATCACCAACTCCCATCACAAGCTCCTCCTGCCTCCATCAGCTCCTGCCACAAGCTCTTCCTGCCCCCACCAGCTCCTGCCATAAGCTCTTCCTGCCCCTCCAGCTCCTGCCACCACCGTCACCTCCTGCCACCACTAGCCCCCTCCAGCTCCTGCCACCACCGTCACCTCCTGCCACCACCGTCACCTCCTGCCACCACCAGCTTCTGCCATTCCACCTGATCAGCTACTGTATTTTAAAAGGCCGGCATGCCTGGCGGGATGCGCCATGACATCACTCGCATCGCCACCAGTAGCACGCCAAACAGCTTCTGTCAAATCCGCCCCCCCTGGGCCCGGGTGGAATACAGGATGGGCTCAGCTTGGGAGTCGGGCAGCTCGCCGTGAACTGCTCATGCGCACTTCAAAGCTGACCCGGTCACGACAATTTTTTACGGGCGGTTGACATTGACAACACTGGTTTAACAGCACACTGCCAGCACTGCGCCCCCTTCCTATAATAAATTGCTCCACCCAGGGCATCCGCCCCTTCCGCCCACCCCTTGTACCGACCCTGATCACTGCTCCCGATTACGGGGAGCTGTGATCAGTGTCCTGTCACTATGGGAAATGCTAATGTAAACAAGCATTTCCCCGTTCTTCCTCTCCGTGAGACGATCGCGGGGATCTCCGCAGACATCGAGTCCGTGGGACCCGCAATCACGCTCACAAATCTCCCGGCTTGCGCGTGCGTCCGCAAGCCGCCTCTTAAAGGGCAACGTACAAACTAGCCTCATTCCCTGGCAGACTAACATCAATCTCCAACAACCCAGATTTTATCCCAGGGCTAAATCAACGGAGCCTCCCAAGACCTACAAAGAGCTCCAAATTTCTAGTATCACATTGCCTGCATGGTAACAAGTTAATAAATATAGACTAATTTCAAGAGGAATATGGGGAATCATTTCCTGGCCGTTGGTTTTACTTACAGTTAAAAAAACTTTCTGCTGAATAGTGAACACAGAGCTACATACTGCTTACCCATGACACCTTTGGAATACATATGCTACAAAAGATCCCCAGTACTTAAATCTACTTCTCTTATATACTCCTGGTTGACCCAATCAACCCTCAAAGAAAACAATAGTCACAAAGAAAGATGGGAAGTAGATCGGGGCATCAAAATTAGCGAAGCTCAATGGGAAAAAGCCTGTATCTTAGTGTTCACTAAGCACAAGGACTCAAGAAACACCCTTTAAAATTCTAACCCAATGGTATGTGACCCCACAAAGGGCCAATAAGTGGTTCCCAACAACCTCTGTCACCTGTTGGAGATGTGGCACAGATATAAGCATGTTTTTACTAGGGCTGTGGAAATTAAAGATTAATTCCTCAATTAATCGATTAATTTTTTTGATCGATCAAAATTCTTTTGATCGGTACTCACCTCTCCGCCATCTTCCGGGTCTTTAGGGAGTTCCGTCGATTCCGGTGATGTCACAGACATCAACGTCACCGGACTCCTCCCTCAAGTGCCTCCGTCTGCTAACAAAGGGAAGGGGGGAGGAGTCCGGTGATGTCGAAGTTCTGATTGAACGTAACGCGTACGTGGAGGAGCTACGCATTATGTCACCCGCTGCTCCCCTTTGGAACTAACACAATTGTCCGGTTTAAATGCTGTGTTTTTATCATCTTTATGTGAGTAGTTTGTGTTTGAACACAAAAATGAAATCTCATACTTAAGCGGTGAGCACTTAGATCTTTTCTTTCTACCCATGACCTGGAGTCCTTGCTGAGATCTAAGGAGGCCTGAGAGAAGTTTATGGTCCGTGTTAACCCTTTTGATACCCGCTTGCATGACCACCTGTTTTAACAGGGGTCCATGCCATAAGGTGAGAGTGATTAGTTAGACCGGAGGTGGAGGGATTGTCACGCTACTGTGGAAAAAAAAATTACTTGCGTCAGTGCTACAGTTTGAATTTAAAATGTATTTGTGAACTGTGAAGTTAAGTCATGGATTGTGGAAACTAACTAGTGTAGGGTGATTGTAACTAGTGTCGGGTGATTGTATATAGTGTATACCACATTTACCACTGACTAATGCAGAGTTGCAATGCAAGGAGATCAGCTAAAAGTAGTTGGATCTGTATGTGCGTTATAATTAATCTAAATTAGTCGATTAATCAATTTTAAAAAAAAAATCGATTAATCAAACACGAAAATTTTAATCAGTAACAGCCCTAGTTTTTACACATCTGGTGGACATGTCCCCTGATCCTGACCTACTGGAGTAAAATTATATTCTGGATAAAACACATTACTAAGACCAAACTAAATTGAAATGCTGCAGCCTGCCTGATTCATATCCATTCACACACACTTAGCAAATATAAGAAGACCCTAATCAGGCACCTATTGAACGCAGCTAAAACTTTGATCCCCATACACTGGAAATCCACCATCACTCCAGGAGTCGGGGATTGGTTTGACAAAGTTCAATACACCTATAAAATGGAAGAAATTATAGCAATGAAAAAAGAAAACAATGTCAACTTTAACACTTGGTATTTGTTGACACTATCAGACGAATATAAGACAACGATTAATTTGACTTAACAAACTCAGGGTTGTAGCAGATAAAAGTTATAAAAATATGGTCTCTACACTATTCATACTCTTCTTTAAAGATCATAGGTGATAAATGTATCTATTGTACTGTATAACTTAGACAACATGTCAAAACCTGTTTTGGTTCTACTATGATTCCTCCCTCCCCCCTCCTTCTATTTTACCCCCCCCCCCCCCCCACCTTCTTTTCTCCCAAACAAATCAAACTTTCTACAATGTATGCTTTATTATTTTATTATCTTATGCAAAGTATGCAATATTAAACTGTTCGCTGACATAATTTTCTTTTATGTACAAATTAACGATGTTTATAAGTCACCTGTATGCTATATTGGCTTTCAATAAACCTTGAGTGTGAAAAAAAAAAATGTCCAGTCAGAAACTACTTGTGTCCTCTTCAGTCACAAAATAACTTGGCAAAGTGATCATTTGGCCCTTGCCTAGTTCAGTCCTGTGCTCCTAAAGTTCAGGCCACCTATTTCCCACCTCTGTTACCTACAGCAATGGTTAGCACGATTAGGTAGATCTTATTGTCAATCTTTTTTGTTCATTGAAGGGCAAACTCAGGCAAAAGTGCTGTCTTGCATGTGAAAAAGCTGATAAAAAAGAACATTAACCAATAATACAAGCTGTCAGTCAAATCTGTCCAATGGAGATGACCATGTGAATTTCAGGACAACTGTTCAGCAGCCACCAACTATCAGTAAAAACATTGCCTATGCCGCAGGTTCCGGATGGATGGGGATAAACTGAATATTTAACAAAATCACAGCTCTGCATTTTTACTAGGCTCTTTGTAAGAGTTATTTATCTGTTTTAGCTTTCAGCCACATCTACTTAACAAAAATACAAGATTAAATATGAGAGAAGATGAACTAATGAAAAGTTGTATTTCTGTGCCAGGAGATTGCACAGTAAGGCAGTGCCGAGCTTATCTTTGAAGAATCTTCAATCATAAATTATGTATCTGCCTCTTCTATATCCTCTGATTTCAAGGGCTTTTTAATGTTGCCAGGAGGTATTGGGAAAGTTTTCTTTTTGGTTGACATGTCTTTGGTGCAGGCAATAATATATATCTGCTTGTCAGATATTGCTAACATAACAAAAACTATTTTTATTTTTCTATTTTAGATCCAGCTTAAACAGCACCTGTAGTGCCAAAGAAACAATATGCTACAAAGGAGGCAAGTAGAAAAGGCAGACATTTCTCTATTTTTCATAAGGCTAATTTCAAATGATTAGGTTGTGGAAGAGTTTAGTGTAATTTACAGAATGGGGCTCAGTGGGGCTAGGTCAAGATCTTGAGGAAGTCAAGATCCTGTGTACAGGCTGAACCTAGTATTGAAGGGGCACCACATGGACACAGGGATCAATATCAGGAGCAGGCACAGCCCGTTAATTAAGGGACCACGGGCGCCGCCCCCCATCCATCACCGCCTCCCATATCCATGCGTCTGGCCCCTTTCAGGACACCGGCGCATGGATTTCAATGCGAAGGGGCTGTTTTTTTTGAAGGCTCTAATAGGCTTCAATATAGGGTGGGCGCGGAGCGCAGAGAGTGCGCTCCAAGCCCACCAGGTGTGTTACAACAGCGAATCAATATTCGCTGTTGTAACACTGACCCTCCTCCTGGCCAATCAGGAAGCGGGTTTTGACACCGGTAACCCGATTGGCTGAAAGGACAGGTGATCCTATTGGATGCCTAGGATGAGGAGGAGGGGAGAAGCTAGAAGCCACCATGGAGGAGAGGACTCGGGGCCACCCGCAGCGACTTGGTTAGTGCCGGATTTACCAGCAAACAGCGGTGGATGGGTGCCGCTCAGGGGGGATGGGTGTTTTTTTGCCACCCCCCCCCCCCAAAATAAAACCCCCAGCCGCCACTGATCAGGAGTAATGTGGGTGTCTGGAGGTGCCCCAAGGCGCCTGCACTTCACCACTCGTATGTTTCAGGCCAGGTCAAGTTAACTTTAAATTGAGTTCAATATTAGTATTTTTAACACACAATTCATGTTAATGGAAACATATGTGGTAGTTCATTAATATTCCTCATTTTTATTGAATTGGAGAAATGTTATCCATCCGTTCCTCTCATGGTTTCAGACTCTGATTTATTGCTCCTAAATTACCTCCCTGGTCGAGCCCAGGTATTTGAAATTTCAGCTCAGCATGACTTAGAAAGATAAAGCAGCAATTACTTTGTGTATATTAATCTTTTACATAATAAATCCATTATTTAACATTTAAGAATGGTTTAATTAAACATTGGAATGTTACAAAGCTCTTCGGCCACATTTGAAAATGCTACATTAAATATTTATAAAAGTCGGAATAAAGACACTTAAGGAAGAAAATAGAATGTGACTGGACTTTATTACTTGCACTGGCTTTATCTGTAACTCGTATCTGTACCCTTCTGATAAAATGACATTTGGGAAAAAATGGAACTAATTAATTCTCTTGAGTCTTAGAACAATGACCTATAGCTATAAATTTCAACAACTACTTTATATAGTTCACCTTCAGTAGCTGCTGTTCCAGTTTATAGTTGCAAGTTTTACAAATTCTTATTTCCCTATAGCTTAACGGATAAGTTCATTTGAAACTGGTTTTAGCGTGAGATGGACACAAGTGGCATAGCAACAGGAGAAAAACATGTAGCAACTGCTATTGGTCTCAGGTCTTTAACACAGCCCTCTCTGAGTTTGGTTTAAAAATATTTGTCTCTTTGAACCACATTTGAGCAGTTAAGGTGATAGGCACTGTGACAGAATGCCTGGCACCCAGCTTGGGTGCTTCTGCCAAACAGTGCCTCCTTCTGTCCAAACCCTTCAAGTAAACCGAGAGCTAATAACAGCCTGTTACCTAAAGCATCGTACAGAGGGAAGATGTTGGGATAAGAAGCAAAGGAATGATTATTTATTGAACAGAAATACAGGTGTTTATACACTTCAAAAGTAGGACAGTCACCACATGAACAATAAAACCAAATATTACCCAAAACATCACATAATGGTTAGATAACGAGGTAAAGTTAACACCAGACTAATCCCATCATGTAGGAACCTCCAAGAGGATTAGCCAACAGACGGAACCAATAGGTGAATCAATTAACAATGGGAATTCACATCTAGGAGGCACACAATGGGAGAGACACACTTAAAAATAAACACATACACTTTAGTAAACAGATTATAGCAGGAGACCCCAGCATCAGGTACTTTTCAGCTGATTATATTAGTCTGGTTTAAATCCATGCTATAGCCGAATGACGGCTTCAGCGCGGATCTGCTTTTCCGGGAGGCCGTCTATTGACTCCCTCCCCTTTTAAAGCTGGACATGCCCCCCTAAGGGGGGCACGCGCTGTGATCACCCGAGTCAATGAGACTCGGGTGATCACAGATCGGAGTAAGGGGCCGATCCTGGCCCCTTACTACGTGATCAGCTGTCAGCCAATGGCAGCTGATCACTTGATGTAAACAGAGGCTCTGTAATTGTTTTTCTTTCTTGCCACGCTGACAGCGTGAGAAGAAAAAAAGCTGATCGCTGGCTTCTGTTTGCAGGGACATCGGTCCCAAAGAGGAAGAGTCTCTGTGCCCACCAGTACCGCCTGCCAATGCCATCAAGCAGTGCCACCAATCACTGCCCACAATGCCCACCAATCAGTCCCCACAGTACATCAGTGCCACCTATCATTGCCCACAAGTGCCACCTATCAATGTCCACCAGTGGTGCCAAGCAGTGCCTCATCAATGCCATCTAGCAGTGCTGCCTATCAGTGTCACCTGCCAGTGCCGATAAGTGCCCATCACTGCCACCCATCAGTGCCCATCACTGCCACCTATCAGTGGCAGCTATTAGTGCCCTTCAGTGCCACCCATAAGTGCCCTTCAGTGCCACCCATAAGTGCTACCCATCAGTGCCCACCAATGCCACCTATCAGTGCCCACCAGTGCAGCCCAGCCTTATCAGTGCCCATCAGTGCAGCCTATCGGTGCCCATCAATGGAGCCTATCAGTGCCCATCAGTGTATCCTCATCAGCATACATCAATGAAGGAGAAAAATTACCTGTTTGTAAAATGTATTAACAAAATATAAAACGGTTTTGTATTTTTTTTTTTTAAATCTGTCTTTTTTAATTTTTTTAACAAAAAATGTAAAACCCAGAGGTTCATTTGGGTACAGTGTTGTATGACCGTGCAATTGTCATTTAAAGAGTGACAGCGCTAAAAGCTGAAAATTGGTCTGGGCAGGAGGGGGGTTTAGAGCCCTCTAGGGTCTAAAAATAAATCTTTAAAGAGGATCAATCGCTCAATTATAAACAGCTTTATTAAAGTATATTTAGTAAAAATAGAACATGAAAAATTTAAAAAACCTTCCGACATAACAAAAAGTTAAAATGAAAACATTGTCAAAACCAGACAAGAAAGCAGCTGCAGACACCCACACAAATCATACATCCACCACACACATCCAATCCGATGGTTGAATCAAAGAGACACTAGTGCAAGTGACTGCAGATAGAGTATAATGTGGTTTAACCACAGTTGGCCAGTCTATGACTTTAACGGTAGTACAGAGATGGATGGATGGCTGAGTCTGCTGAAGCTGTGTGAGTGAATCAGTGGTGCATTTGCAAAGTACAGCCGTAGGTAAAGGGAAAAGGTTGAATGCATCGCCCACCGATATGCTGAATGGTAGCCAAACAGCTAACCTGGCTGTGTAAAGCTGGACTGTAAGTGGGTGGATGGGTGCAGATAGGAGCGGTGTGCGTGCAGTATCTTGCTAAGAGGCCGGCTACATGTGGGTGAGTCGGTGTACTATGGACAGTGTACACAAAGGAAGTCAGTGTGATCATGCTGAGGGCTCCTAATGCCTCATGGTTAGAATCCACATGGAGGTAGTCCACCAGATCGCTCTTCGTTTTTGCCACTCCATATGTGCAGTGTAGGTCCACAGGTAGATAACATGGGTGTGGGAGTCTGCAGGGTCTGGTCTAGGAATGGATGTCACAGGGGTAATGACGCCGTGCTGACATATTTTGCTCATGAACACAAGCTTCTTCAGAGCTCTGAAGAAGCTTGTGTTCACGAGTGAAACATGCTGCCTGATCCCAACCTGCAACTACTCGTTACTGACCTTTTGGCTTGTTTACGGACTATGCCTTTGTTTGATCCTTACCTGCTTATCCACTACTGGATCCCGGCTTGCTAACCTCCTGGTGGGACGAACCTGATGACCACAACCTGGTACTAACATGCAGCAAAATCCATCTCCACCATCAGGAGCTCTGATTAGGAGCACCTGTTAGCACTTAGACTCCGCACCTCAGGTGAGCCTGCATCATCTGCCAGGGTGACTGTGACTGCCTGTGTACCTATCTTGCTGGTCGCTGGTGGTTCCACAACTGCTATAGTAACTGGTATTGGTGCTTGACCCCTGATCGTGACAGCATCAATATCTGGTTTGATGGATGTTGTAGAAATTCTCAAAGAACTCTCAAGGTACTCGTCAGATATTTGGGTTCTAATTTTGGCCTTCATTTTTTTGGGGGGGGGGGGGGGGGGGGGGGGGGGGGGGGGGGGGGGGGGTGGGAGATAACACTTATAAAAGTCCAGTAAAAGAGACACTGTCAAATTTTTCTACGGCCGCATTTAGTAAGTTCATAGTCTCGGGCCGCAGGTTTGACACCCCTGCCTTTAAGCATAGAATTCATTAAGGTAAAAAAAAAAAACCTTGTACCTTTAGAACCACTTTCATTTAGCCAGCGAAATCCTAAGACTTCTAAATCATGTAAAATAATTTAGCAACAGGTGCCTTTCCTTGCCCATTCTACTCTATGCTCTGCTGTATCTAAGAATAGCAACAACATTAGATAAAATGTAACATAGCTCTGTGCAGCACATACATTTTTATCATAATCCAGCCAGGTGTTTCAGTAAACGTAAGACACATTGATTGATGTTTCTTTCCCTCAGCTTCAAGGGGTTTCTTTCCGAGAGACAGGGAGAAGCAAGCTAATTTGCAGGCAAGATTTTTACGTGTCAATGCGCTCTAACCATATTATAAAGAACAGTTGGATCTTTGCAGAGACTTTTAATACTGGGCACTCAATGCTGACATGACAAGGGAAAATACAACAATGCAATTGAAGAAATGCGAAAAAATAAAACAGCTCTTTAAACTCAGTGGGGATTATTTACAGAGCTGTCAGTGATATATTAAAGGGTGCTACAAAATATTACAAGTGTCAGTAGAAGAAAGGTTTAGCATAATTTATATCTGCGGCTAGGCCCAAAGCAGATTGGGGCTAGAGGTGAAAGCAGATATGGTACTTATCCATTCAAATGTAACGGCCCTTCCTGAGCTCCCAAAATCTGCAGCATACAAGCAAACAGAAAATACATGCAGTAGGGCTTATTAAGATTATAAATACAGTGGGGTTTTTTTTTTGGGCTACATTCACTCTACCTTGCTGTGTTCGGTATATTTATATGCAGGGGAAAATATTTGGGTAGTATAAACTAACTTTATATTTCCTGGGTCATGTTCTCCTTTGTTTAAGGCCCCTTTCACACATGCTTATGTCCGTTTTTCATCCATCCGTTTTTGGATGAAAAATGGACATACATGTACCCCATGGGATAGCGGGTGTCAGCGGATGAGCATCTTAGCGATCCCCAGCTTAGCGATCCCCGCTGAGCAGTGGATCTTCACGGGGCGGATCAATACGGATCCGTCCCGTGTGAAAGGACCCTTAAGCCCCATACACACGGTCAGACGTTTTCATGGATTCTGTCCGATCGGACAAGGTTGTTGAAAAATCAGACCGTGTGTATGCACCATCGGACAGTGTTCGTCGGTTTGACCGACGGACAAAGTCTTATCTCCTGCTGGAAATCTTTGCCGTCAACACGGTCCGATCACACCAAATCCGATCGTGTGTACGGTTGTCCGACCGGACAAAGTGCTACGCATGCTCAGATCACATTACAAGACCAAAGCTATTGGCTACTAGCCTCTACGTAGTCCCGTCGTAGGCAACAAACGTCACCACGTTCAGAATGATCGGATTTTCCGACAACTTTGTCTGACCGTGTGTACGCAAAACCAACATCAGACAAAGTGTGACGGACATGGTCCGACGGACCTGGTCCTCGGATAATCCGCGCGTGTGTATGGGGCTTAAGGGTACATTCACAGCAGCTGCTTTGTTACAATGCAGTGGTACAATTTTTTTAACCACTTCCCACCCGGCCAATGTACATAAACGGCCGTGTGGGCGCTCTCTCCTTCTGAGTGGACGTTTCGGAACATCCTTCAGAAGGAGGGGGATTGCGCGATCCCAATGAGCTTGTGTCACCCGATTGGCAGGAGGGCTCTGTGATTGGCCTTCCTGATCACACGATGGCCGTGTCCAATCACAGCCGTCATGTGATGTAAACACAGAGCCGGTTGCTAGGCAATCAGCTCTACTCTCCTCACACATAAGTTGTCGGTGAGGAGAGAAGAGGGGATCGGTGCAGCCGGCTGTTTTTTTACAGCTTTTTACTCACTGATCACCATCCTAGTGTCCCCACACAATCTAAACACACAAGTTCCCAAAATAGTGTCCCCAAAACACATGTCCCCAAAACACATATCCCCAAAGTACATGTCCCCATATAATAAAAACACCTGTCACCCACATATGTTCCACTAAAATCACATGTCCCAATGATTATCTGCACACATATGTCAGTGATCACCTGCGCACATCTGTACATGATCATTTGCGTAATCAGCTCTACTCTCCTCACACATAAGTTGTCGGTGAGGAGAGAAGAGGGGATCGTGGCAGCCGGCTGTTTTTTACAGCTTTTTACTCACTGATCACCATCCTAGTGTCCCCACACAATCTAAACACACAAGTCCCCAAAATAGTGTCCCCAAAATACATGTCCGCAAAACACATATCTCCAAAGCACATGTCCCCATATAATAAAAACACCTGTCCCCCACATATGTCCCACTAAAATCACATGTCCCAATGATTATCTGCACACATATGTCCGTGATCACCTGCGCACATCTGTACATGATCATTTGCGTACATATGTCCGTGATCACACAAACCAATTATTATACACTTAACGGAATTTTTTTTTTACCAAAAACATGTAGCAGAATACATTTTGGCTTAAATTTTGACAAAATTCGATTTTATTGGATTTCTTTTAAAATAGAAAGAAGAAAATATTGTTTTTTTTTCCAAATTCCCGCTCTTTTTTTCGCTTATATCACAAAAAATAAAAAACGGTGTCCTGAATAAATACCACCAAAAGAAAGCTCTATTTGTGCAAACCAAATGATAAAAATTTAATTTGGGTACAACATTGCATGATCGTGCAATTGTCAGTGAAAGTGCGAGAGCGCTGAAAGCTGAAAATTGGGCTGGGAAAGAAGGGGGCGAAAGTGCCCAGTATTGTAGTGGTTAAACAAACTTTATTGGAATGTCACACAGACATTTCATAAAGTTCACGTGGCCACCACACAGGGTGAGACAGTGGATTGACTCACACTGCTGCAATTTTAAAAAAGTACAGCACGCAGTTCTGTTTTTCACTGCACACCATTTAAAAAAAAAATGAAATGAATACAGTCTTGAGACGTTTAGTGTATTTTAGAGTTATATTTATTAAAAAACTAAATGGGCAATTTAACTGGCAATCACTCAAAATTCTTCAGTCAACATTCACCCTATTTACATAGAAAGATTAGTGGACATTTGCCCAGCATTTGCTTAGTGAGAACTACATCCCCTGATATTTGTCAGCATCTGTTCTTCAATAGAAGATGTTTGCTATAATATTCACCCTGTTTAAACCTGAACTCCAGGCAAACAGTTAAATACACAGCTGAAATTGATATTTGGGGTTGTTTGACCTGTCAATGGATTTGAATTTTTGTCCTTCCACTTATAAGATCCACAAAGCTCTGTGACACAGCAAAGCTAGATGGATGGTAACACTTTCTCTGTTTATGCCCCGTACACACGGTCGGATATTCCCATGGAAAAAGTCCAATCGGATTATGTTGTCGGAAAATCCGATGGTGTGTGGGCTCTAGCGGACTTTTTCCAACGGAATTTCCGACGGAAAAAATTTAAGAGCAGGATCTAAAATTTTCCGACAACAAAATCTGATCTAACTTTTTCTGATTGTGTGTAGAGAATTCCAACGCACAAAGTGCCATGCATGCTTAGTAGAAATTTTGAGACGAAAGCTATTGGCTACTGCCCTCTACGTAGTCCCGTCGTATGTGTTGTACGTCACCTCGTTCGGAATGATCGGATTTTCTGACAACTTTGTGTGATGTGTATGCAAGACAAGTTTCGGCCAAAATCCGACGGATTTTGTGATCGAAAAAAATCTGACGGATTTTGTGATCGAAAAAAATCTGACGGATTTTGTGATCGGAATGTCCGACCATGTGTACAAGGCATTACAGTATAGACTGCAGAAAGCATACAGTGGTGTCCTCTCTCTTCTCCTAGCCAGCTGACTGGGTAGTGAAGAAGCAGCGACAGACTGATGAAGTGATCTCTCTGCTCAGGTTGCTCTTTCCTTCTCTCAAAATGTTCTGTGTTAGTATTTTTGCATGCAATACACCTGATTGACTCCCAGTCCTGCCCCTCAGTCTCTCAGTCTGAGAGCAATGCTGTAAATGGGATTTTTCCAGGCTGCCTCCATGTCAAATACAGGTACTTACATCAGTTGCATTTAAAAAAAAAAAAAGATACATGATGATTTAACCTCCCTGGCGGTATGATTATTTCTGAATTCAGGTGCTGAAAGCGGTACAATTATTTTGCATGGAAATTTGGCGTTTTATATTGTAGGCCTGCAACTCTTACAAATAACTCACTTAAATCTGTCCAAACCAGAGTCTAATAGACATTCCGGGTATGATAAACACAAAATCATAAATTAAAATATAATAAATAACTATAAAAATTATTAAATAATGTAATCAAATCAAAAACACACTGAAATTTGCTCAGTTGCAGAATTGTCGCTGTCATTAGATTTAGTGTTTGATGACGAATTTCCCAACAAATCACTATCGCTCAATTCTGCAAGTGATTCTAATTTATGATCGCTGCTTTCTAGCTGGTCTAAAATCACTTTTGACATAAAGGGACACTTTTTGGTTGCTATGGACAATTTCCAAATTCCAGGCAGAAAAAAACAGTATTTATAATATAAAACTACATGCAGGGCACTGGACAGACCACTAGGGACAAAGGGGATGTGTAATTTTTTTATACAGTACTGTAATCTGTAAGATTACAGTACTGTATGTGTATTGTGTGTTTTTACTTTTTTAAATTTGGCGCCGATCTCCGCTCCCATGCGTCGCAACGTCGCAGGGAACGGAGATCAGCGGCACTCGGACACTGTGTGAATCGAGCGGAGGAGCTCGCACACACAGCGGGGAGACATCGCAGGATCCAGGGGACAAGGTAAGTAACTTCCCCCTGTATGCAACGCAAGCCCGAGTCTGGTTCAGGGTTACCGCTTCTGGTACTGAAGTTCCACCCCGAGCCAGACTTGAGATTACCGCCAGGGGGGTTAATAATGAATACAGAGCTCCTTTAATTTGTGTCTTTTATATCTGCCTGGAGTTCAGCTTTAAAATACGGTGAATGTTATGCTCCCTACAAATTCATTCCCTCAAGCTGTTTGTAATTAAAATCGAATCATTTAATTTTGTACTAAAAATGCAGTGATCCCTTATTATCTATTATAAGATAAAAGATACAAATTTGCAAACAGGTAGGCTTTTTAATGCAGAAGAGACGCAATGGTTGATTTACTAAAGGCAAGTGGACTTGCAGTTGCTCCAGAGCTTAGTAAATGAGGTAAAGCTTTACTTTGTAAAGGATACCAGATCACGTGCAAGGAAAATAAAAAAACAGCATTTTTGCTTGCACATGTTTGGATGATGGAAGTCAGCAGAGCTCTTCCTCATTTACTAAGCTCTAGAGCAACTGCCCTTGCAGAGTGCAACAGTCTATTTGCCTTTAGTAAATCAACCCCATAGGTGACCCCACCCTCCTCTGATGCCACAGGGGCTTCCCCGTGGCGTCAGAGGGGGGGGCGGGGTCACCCGTTTATGTCACCGGGTGGCCCCGCCCTCAGCTATATAAGAACTGTCACAGAGAAGATGCGTCAGAATTTACATTGCGGGACATTTTTATTTTTTTATTTTTTAATAAAGGACTTGTCCCAAGCTGTCTCTTGTCTTTTTTTTTTTACCATTTTTGACACTTTTTTTGTGAAATGGTAAAGGTACAATGTACACCATTACCAATTCACGTAGGGGGGGAGGCGGGGATCTGGGGGTACCCTTGTTAAAGGGGGCTTCCAGATTCCGATAAGCCCCCCACCCACATACCCCCACAACCACCGGGCAAGGGTTGTGGGGATGAACATGGGGACAAGGTGCGTTGGGGTCAGACCTCATAGCACCCTCCCCATGTTAAGGACATGCGGCCTGGTACAGTTCAGGGACGAGAGCACCCCTCTCTTTTCCTGAGGCTTTCCAGGTTGCGTGTTCGGATAAGGGTCTGGTATGGATTTTGGTGGGGACCCCTATGCCATTTTCTTTTTAAATTTTGGTGCAGGGTTCCCCTTAAAATCCATACCAGACCTAAGGGGTCTGGTATGGATTTTGAGGGGGGACCCCTATGCCATTTTTTCTTATTTGGCGCAGGGTTCCTCTTAATTTCCATATCAGACCTGAAGGGCCTGGTATGGATTTTAGGGGGACCCCCACGCTATTTTTTTTTTTTTTGGTTCGGGGTCCCCCTTAATATTCATACCAGACCCAAAGGGCCTGCTCTTTTTTTCAATGAGTTTTACCTATATTGCCAAGACCCGACAATTCATTACAGCTGCGATTTTTCCTTTAGAAATGTCCTTTTGCTGTGGTACTGTCCTAAACATGGGAAAAAATGTGCCACTTTACAGGCATACTATAGACTCCCCCGAGGCATGATATTTAAAGGAATTTTCATTTTTACTGTTTCACTTTAAGAATTAAAAAAATCACTGCTCCTGAAAAAACTTCAGTTTTAAAAAAAAAAATTAGCATTGATAAATGTCCCCTGGGGCAGGACCCAGGTCCCCAATCACTTTTTATGACAATAACTTGCATATAAGCAATTTTGATTTTTCATGTTCGTGTCCTATAGACTTTAACAGTGTTTCTGTGTTCTGCCTAATTTTTTGCCTGTTCGGTATGTTCTGGTGCAAACCGAACTTGGGGGTGTTCGGCTCATCCCTATCTAGCAGTATACACCAAACTGAGCATGTGTAGACTGACTCCACTATCTCCACTAACTCTCTTATCCGGAAGTTTTGGAGACAATTTATTGTAACCAGTAGTTTATTTTTCTTGCTTTTCTTTTTTTTAGTAGGAGTCCAGAATTTTGTTCCCAGAACAGTTCAGAGGAAAGTTCCAACCAAGGCGCAGTTCTGGCTATTTCAGTGCTTTAATTAAAATGCTAATGTTGTATTGCCAGGTAGAGGGAATATGGGCTGTACTATTAATGAAATAAATATTAGCCAGCAATTTCACAGTTGAGATTGCAGCTAATGACTTTCACAAATTAAACACCGAGCAAGGGATAATGGAACATGAATAGGGAAACACATTACTTTGTATGCCTATTATTCCAAAGTATTGCTGCCAGGTTATTGTAAACCCCCGGGCCGAAATCTGCAAATCCTGGAATGATTGCAATTTGTGAGATGTGTTTATTATTTATGTACTGCTGTTTTATGGCACAGCTCCATTGTGTACGGATGGCAAACTACAATTTGTATATATATTCTTTATTAGCTCTGCAGATACAACTTTGTATTTAGTTAAAAAAAAAAACACTACTGCCATCCCATCACTGAAAAAGTTTCTTACCTGATGAAGATAAATGAATAAAGGCTCACCTAGATCATGCATCTACCTCACTGAAAAAACCTTCTTGACCCCTTACAGTCTGGCTTTCGCTCACAGCCCACAGAAACTGCCGTACTAAAACTCACTAACAATTTAGTAACTACTAAAACCAACGGCCACTACTCCATACTTTTACTACTAGACCTTTGTGCGGCCTTTGATACTATTGACAACGTACTTCTCAATAAACCCCACTCCCTTGGCCGCCAAGATTCTGATCTTAACTGGATCTCTTTCTATCTATCACAGTGTTCCTTCAGTGTTACTTACAACTGTGTCTCTTCCTTTCCACTTTCTCTCTCTGTAGAGGTCCCTCAAAGCACTGTTTTTGGACCCCTTCTCTTCTATACCGACACTTCCTCTTTTGGTAACTTGATAACCTCCCGTGGCTTCCAATACCACCTTTATGCCGACCACCCATATCATTTCCTCTACTCTCCAGCTCACCCCTCCATTTCCTCACCTATCACAAATTTCCTTCTTTTTGACCCCCCCCCCCATGACTTTACCATTGGGATCAACAGCAAAGCAATTGGTCCCTCCGCACATGCCAGGGTGCTAGGTATAATTCTAGACTCTGACCTCTTCTTAGGGCCCCACATCCAATCACTGGATAAATCTTGCCACCTTAACCTCTGCAAAATTTCTATAATTTGCCCCCTTCCTCACGAAGGACACCACAAAACAACTTATTCACTCTCTGGTTATATCCCACCTTGACTGTTGCAATTCTCTTTACACATACTATCCCCCCTAATATAAATGCTGCTGCCTGACTTATACAACTTACTAACTGATCTGTGACTGCTCCCCTCTCTGCCAATCTCTTCACTGACTTCCAATAGCCCATTGTTTAAAAATGTAAATACTAACCACAATACAAAGCCATCCATAACTCCGCTCCCAGCTTCATCACCAACCTCATCTGCAGATATTGCCTAAATCGTCCTCTCTGCTCCTCCCTAGACATCTTGCTCTCTAGCTCCTTTGTTACCTCCGCCTATGCTTACCTCCTGGGCTTTTTCAGAATCTCTCCTATTCTCTGGAACTCCCTGCCCCTTTATGTCCGGTTAGCTACTACCCTGTCCGCCTTGAAAACTCATTTATTCAAGGAAGCCTACCCCACCTCCACTTAAAAACTTTACTTGAGTCCAGTGGTGGCTGGTGCTCACTATTTTGGGGAGGGGACAAACTAACACCAACCCCCCCCCCCCCCCGAGGGAGACAGGTGGCACAGACAATGGTGATCACAACCCATCCCCGTGTGCGTGTGAAATGGATGGCGGCGATCACCCCCCCACCCTCCGCGGGAGACGGGCAGCCGGGGTCACCCGAGGGGAGTACTGGCAGCAGCCTTACCTTATGGAAGCATGGAGGCTGGGAGAGGGAAGAGCCAGGGCCGCTCTGGTGAACACACAGGAGACATTCTCCTTCCAACTGAACAGAAACAGCAAGTGCGTACTGAGACTCCTTGGCCAATAAGGGCTTCCTGATTGGCCAGGAGGAGGTGGAGGAAGAATAGCGAATATTCATTCGCTATTGTCACACAACTGGGTGGGATCAGGGTGCAGTGCTCTGCGCCCCAAGCCCACACTGTTTTGAAGCCTATTAAAGCCTCTGACTCTGTCAGGGAATTCCTGCGAGACGTTTTGCACATAGATGTGCGCAAGTGCATAGTCTTTGCCGTAGAACGGCGAACAGGCGCGTGCATGCAAGCAGGGGTTCACAAACAGGCTTATTTCCCCTTGGCACCAGACGGCCTATTTAAAGGGAGTCTATTCTATTATGCCTTGCTGACTGATCTTCAGCTGTGTCCTGTATCCTGTTCTGATCCTGTGTGCTCTACCAGTTAAGGACCTGGCTTGCTCTTGCCCTTGGCTCTGTGTTCCGTTCCTGTACTGCTACCCATTTCTGAGCCGGCTCCGCTCCTGACTCTGGCTCTGTCTTTATTTTGGTACTTCGCTGCCTGCCTGCTGACAAACCTGGCTATTCCTGAGACCCTGCTCCTGTCTATGTCCCTGGCTTCAGTTAATCCCTGGTTACCTGCCTGGCTGTCTTTTTTTTCCTGCTCTGTTCACCGCAGCTAACTCCAGACTGCTTGATTCTGGCAAGCAGTCCATCCGGGACCATCCTCTTCAGGCACTCCTGTCCCTCTTGTCCTTTGGCTTCCTCTGTTTAACCTTCAGCGGAGCCAGGACAGGAGATATAAGAGAGGCCGACCTCATCAACTCAGTCTCCAATCTGATCCCTGACAGGCTCTAATCACATGCTTAAACCCCTCCCCCATTCGAATCCATGTGTCCGGTGCCTGCATGTACCCCTGCACCCCTTATGGAGTGGCCGCCACAGCTTGAGTAATCTCCATTAGATCATTCCCTAAAGCTATTACCTTTTGTACCACCTCCCTCTAGATTGTAAGCTCCACGAGCAGGGTCCTCCTATTCCTTCTGTATTGAACTGTGTCGCAATTGTGCTGTCCCCCTTTACATTGTAAAGCACTTCTCAAACTGCTGGCGCTATATAAATCTGATATAATAATAATAATAATAAGAAGAAGAAGAAGAAAAATCCTGAACCTCTAACCTGGAAAAAAGCATGCAGCAAGTTAGTTCAGAACTTCTGATCTGTATATTGATCTAGATCTGTGACTAGAAATGCATAGCCAAAATTGAAAAAAAAAAAAGAGGAAGAGGATTGGTTGGGCTTTTCTTTATTAGATATGTAGCTATGTAGCAACCTCTAGTGTGTGCTAGAAGTGAGTGTAGACAAACCATACTCTCACTCACATTTAAATTGGTGAGTCTTAATTGGGTCAAGATCTGTTAGAGTTCAGGGCTGAATGACTCATCCTGGCAGCTCTCTGGTGCCTCCTACTGGTCTAGAAGGTTTAAGAATCTTCTAGAACTAGAGGGTAGAGGGTTAGGAGGAGCTGCCTTGAATATTTATGGAGCCTTGGCCAATCCCCAGCAGTGGGCTGGCAGGGTGCTGAGATAACTCCATAAATAGACATGGGCCATGCCAGCAGGGGCAGTCAGGTGAAAGATGGAGATGCAGTGTTGAGGAGGCTGTCGGTGGCCCAGAGGGGTACCCTCTAGTCTGGGGTGGTGTCTTGCCTTGGGCCGAGACTCAGGTGCTGGAAGGATCCTGCCAAAACACACAGGAGGAAGTCTTTCCTGGAGCACCAGACCAAGAGAGGACAGAGTGAGAAATGCAACACTGTGGGGATTAACAAAGGGGAGAGACTGCCACATGTAGTGCTTAAGTCCTCAGGCCTTTCCCCTCAGAGATCTCCAGAGAGTCAGCCGGGTGGGCCGGTGAAGAGTTAGTCGGGTGGGATGGTGTATAGAGACAGTCAGGAGGGCCGGTGAAAGGGGCAGCTGCAGCCAGGTGGGTTGGCAGTGCCTGAAGAGGTGGTGCTGGGATCAGTAGCCACAGACAAGAAGTAACATGCTGTTTCACTATATCTGAGTTACAGAAGCTGCGAGTTCCTGACTGTAATGGGCTATTGCTAAATCTGACTGGGAGCCTATAAGATCATCACAAGAGTGATTCAGCTGAAGCCAGAAAAACGGTATATACAGTTGTGCCTATAAGTTTTCATACCCTGGCAGAATTTATGATTTCCTTGCCATTTTTCAAAGAATATGAATGATAACACAAAAGGTTTTCTTTCACTCATGGTTCGTGTTTGGAGGAAGCCATTTATTACCAATCAACTATGTTTACTCTTTTTAAATCATAATCACAACAGAAACTACCCAAATGACCCTGATCAAAAGTTTACATACCCTGGTGATTTTGGCCTGATAACATGCACACAAGTTGACACAAAGGGGTTTGAATGGCTATTACAGGTAACCATCCTCACCTGTGATCTGTTTGTTTGTAATTAGTGTGTGTGTATAAAAGGTCAATGAGTTTCTGGACTCCTGACAGACCCTTGCATCTTTCATCCAGTGCTGCACTGACGTTTCTGGATTCTGAGTCATGGGGAGAGCGAAAGAATTGTCAAAGGATCTGAGGGAAAAGGTAGTTGAACTGTATAAAACAGGAAAGGGATATAAAAAGATATCCAAGGAATTGAGAATGCCAATCTGCAGTGTTCAAACTCTAATCAAGAAGTGGAAAATGAGGGGTTCTGTTGAAACCAAACCATGGTCAACTTATGAGCACAACTGTAGATGTACAGTGCCTTGAAAACGTATTTATACCCCTTGAAATGTTCCACATTTTGTCATGTTACAACCAAAAACGTAAATGTATTTTATTTGGATTTTATGTGATAGACCAACACAAAGTGGTACATAATTGTGAAGTGGAAGTAAAATGATAAATGGTTTTATTTTATTTTTTAATTAAACATCTGAAAAGTGTGGCATGGATTTGAATTCAGCCCCCTTTACTCTGATACCCCTAACTAAAATCTAGTGGAATCAATTGCCTTCAGAAGTCACCTAATTAGTAAATAAAGTCCATCTGTGTGTAATTTAATTCTTAGTATAAATACATCTGTTCTATGAAGCCCTCAGAGGTTTGTTAGAGAACCTTAGTGAACAAACAGCATCATGAAGGCCAAGGAACACATCAGACAGGTCAGGGATAAAGTTGTGGAGAATTTTAAAGCAGGGTTAGGTTTTAAAAAAATATCTCACGGAGCACTGTTCAATCCATCATCCGAAAATGGAAAGAGTATGGCACAACTGCAAACCTACCAAGACATGACCGTCCACCTAAACTTACAGGCCGGGCAAGGAGAGCATTAATCAGAAAAGCAGCCAAGAGGCCCATGTTAACTCTGGAGGAGCTGCAGAGATCCACAGCTCAGGTGGGAGAATCTGTCAACAGCAGGGGCGTACCTAGATCATTTGGCACCCGGGGCGGATCCTATATCTGGCACCCCCCCCCATTAAAATGTAAAAATACCCCACTGTGCCCCCTGCATACCTCTGCATCCTTCAATATCTTTGTCACTACTGTGTACCCCCTCTCCACAACTGCACCTCTGGACCCCTTTACGTTACACAGCACCCTGCATCTCTGGGCCCCTTTACATTACACATCCCCCTGCGCCTCTGGACCCCTTTACATTACATAGCACCCTGCCCTTCTGGACCCCTTTACATTAAACAGCACCCTGAACCTCTGGACCCCTTTACATTACACAGCCACTGTACCCCTTTACATTACACAGCACCCTGCACCTCTGGGCCCCTTTACATTACACAACACCCTGATACTCTGGACCCCTTTAAATTACACAACACCCTGATCCTCTGGACCCCTTTACATTACACAACACCCTGATCCTCTGGACCCCTTTACATTACACAACACCCTGCAGCTCTGGACCCCCTGCATGTTACACAGACCCCCCTTCAGTGCAGACCCCCCTTCAGTGTAGCCCCCGTTCAGTGCAGACCCCCCTTCAGTGCAGACCCCCTCTTCAGTGTAGCCCCTGTTCGGTGCAGACCCCCCTCTTCAGTGCAGCCCCCCTTCAGTGTAGCCCCCCCCTTCTGTGCAGGCCCCCCTCTTCAGTCTAACTCCCTCTTCAGTCTAGCCCGCCCCTTCAGTGCAGCCCCCCTCTTCAGTGCAACCCCCCCTCTTTAGTCTAGTCTAGCCCCCATTCAGTACCTCAGATCAGCGCGGCGGCACATGCTTAGCAGATCCCCTCCTCCTGTTTACACATAAGCAGAGAGGAGGGGGAGGCTGCTGCTCGGCTCTGCATGTGTGACATCCGGGATCGCACAGGCTGACAGCCCGTGGCCGCAAGAGGAGGGGATGGTAGGTGCAGCGGTGTCACGCTGCACCCACCCGCACATCACGATAGCTCGCTCGCCTCTCCCTGCATGTCACTTGCGCTGCTGCCTAATCCAGCGGCGCAGTGCCACCGCTTCAATCGCGGAGGGGGGTGCCGGCCTGACACCCCCCCCCAGTGTGTGGTACCTGGGGCGGCCTGCCCGCCCCCCACTTAGTACGCCTCTGGTCAACAGGACAACTATTAGTCGTGCACTCCACAAATCTGGCCTTTATGGAAGAGTGGCAAGAAGAAAGCAATTGTTGAAAGAAAGCCATAAGAAATCCTATTTGCATTTTGCAAGAAGCCATGTGGGGGACACAGCAAACATGTGGAAGAAGGTGCTCTGGTCGGATGAAGCCAAAATTTAACTTTTTGGCCTAAAAGCAAAATGCTATGTGTGGCGGAAAACTAACACTGCACATCACCCTGAACACACCATCACGAATTCAGAAACCTCTCTGCTACATGAGCAACATCCATAGACAAAAATTAAACAGTGTCACACATTTATTTTTGAGTGGAGTCACCCTTTCGAGGGACACCGTCATATAAGATTTCTGAGTAAAGCACGTACCTGTACCTCTCGTCTCATCTGCTATATTGTGGAAAAATGTTTCCTAAAATCTGCAGGGAAACCATCCCTTCAGGGTGTGTCAATCTCCTGGGTCCCCTACCGCTCTCACTGGTTCCTTCTGCTCACCTCCATGGTATTACTGTGGTGATGTGGAAGTCAGCAAGAGGAACGACTTTAATCAAACATTGACAGTGATATTGTTTGACTTTAAAAAGTGAAGTTCCCCCCATAGCTGCAACTACAGCTTACTAATAGAATTTAAACTTTTTTCTTAGCCCGTAAAACTTAGTCTTGAATTTATGGAAAAATCACAGAGGTCATAGCCCAGGGCAGTACAATTTTATTTTGTATACCTCTTCTGTAACTGTTCGGAGAAAAACATTAGAAAATTAAAATTTCATTGCAGGCAGAACATATTGATTTATATTATATACGAGTTGTAAGAAACTCCACAGCCACAAAGATCTTTGGTCATAGGGGGTAGAACAATAAAAGTAGCCTAGGGGGGATATCTAGTCCTGAACTTAATGTAACTTTACATTAGGTTAAAACATACTGGCATGAATGATTAAATGTAGAATTTTTAAATAAACCACCAACAGTGCTGCGGCTCTACTGGAAGGAAACATATATAAAATGCTGTGCTTGTGCGCCGAGGAAGCCACATCCCATCCATCAGTGATTTCAGATTTCTAGCCCTCTGGGGTCCAAGCAGTCAGCCTAGTTCTATAAGAATGAACAAATGAGGCAATGTTAAACTTTGGATTGTACGGATACTGATATTGCCTTAGCTGCCAGTATTGACCAGCTTTAGCTGGTGGACAATGGTACATAATTAATAACTGTAAAGCTACATGCACCTAGTATCGCATACCTTGAGGGATAGAGATCATTAGAGATGAGTTATCTGATAAAGGTCAATGTTATTTTATTCCTCTCCTATTTGTTTTGTTAGACACACAGAGTGTAGCCAAACACAAATTGCTAAAAACAAGTCCTATGCTTTGGGATTTTAAGTCAATTCAATTGTTTCTTTTTTGTGACTTTAGGACTAAAAAAAGTTGAAGCTAAGTATTTACTGGGGGTTAAATCAGGAGTAGATTTCAGGCGTAAAGTTAATCTGCTTAGTTGTTTCAGGACAACTATATCAGAAACATAAGCTGCCATGTTCACATAGCTTATCCAGCACTCCAGGATCCCTGAATCACATGACACTTGAACAGCCCATGTAAATGAGAATTGCAAGTGTCCTTTAAGCACTTTTAAGAGGACCACTAAGCAACTTAGAAAGGATAACTGTTTTTACATAATCATTGGTATATCATCCAGTATTCATAGGGCTGGGTTCTCCCATTTCAGTGTTTTTCCTTTCTTTTCTTTTTTTTTTTAAATTTACCTATTTATTTATTTAATTTATATATTTTTTTTCACAATCCCAGCACATATGTGCTTCACAACCAAGCTCCCCCCCCCCCCCCCCCTTACTCTCCTCCCCGTCACATAAGGAGACACTCTGTCATCTCTTTAGATAGATGTAACATGACGTCTATATATGTTTGTCACCTGTTCATTTTTGGATATGACAATACTCAACTACAGTACCTTGATATTGTTGATTACTTGTCAGTTTTCTGTTCTCCTAACTGTATATGACTGAACATTTTGAAACACTTGCCACATTGGCAGTGTGTGATGTAAACTTGTATTCATTGGAAAAAATTCTAATAAAATCGTTGAAAAAGATAAAAAAAAGAAAGGATAACTGTTTTTATTAACCACATTGTGTCCGGAGCATTTTTTAACCACTTTCGCTCTGGAAGATTTACCCCCCTTCATAACCATGGCATTTTTTGTGATACAGCACTACGTTATTTTAACTGACAATCACACAGTTGTACGACACTGTAACCAAATAAAATGTATGCCCTTTTTTTTACCACAAATAGAGCTTTCTTTTGGTGGTAGTTGATCACCTTTTGCGGTTTTTATTTTTTGCACTATAAACTATTTTGAAAAGAAAAACAATATTTTTTACTTTCTGCTATAAAACATACCAAATAAAAAAATGTAAAAAAGCAATTTCTTTTTAAATTTATGCCAATATGTATTCTGCTACATATTTTTGGTAAAAAAAAATCCCAATAAGCATATATTGACTGGTTTGCGCAAAAGTTATGCCGTCTACAAACTATGGTATGTTTTTATTTATTTATTTTACTAGTAATGGTGGTGATCAGCGACTTATAGTGGGACTTCAATATGTGGTGGACAAATCAGACACCTAACTGACACTTTTGACACTTTTTGGAGAGCACTGACACTGATTCAGTGATCAGTGCTAAAAAATTTGCACTGTCACTGTACTAATGACACTGGCAAGGAAGGGGTTAACATCAGGGGAGATCAAAGGGTTAAATGTATGCCTAGGTTGTGCTTACTCACTGTGGGGGAGGTGCTTTGATTGGGGAAGGCAAAGATCTGTGTTCCTGCTTTGCAGAAACACAGGATCAATACCTTCCCATGACAGAACGGCAGTCGGCCTTTTTTGCATGTGTAATCAGTGGTGGACATTGAGTCTGCAGTATCTGCCACTGAACTCCCGCTTTGTATAATCACAGCGGGAGTGGGTCGCCCCAGATCCAGAAGTGTCAGATCACGTACTACAATTATAGATTTTCTCAAAGCTGTAGCCCTGCACAATACTTGCACAACTGTTTAACAAAACTATATTTTCAGGAAAAATTACACTAACAGGAATTTATTGCACACAAACACAACAAAAAATCTAATGTTTTTGAAAAATATAAAAGAAAAGGGTTGGTGTTGAGTAAATAGATACCAAACATGTCAAGCCTTAAAAACCACGCCTGTGAAATCTTGGTACCCAAAATGGTCCATAGGCAAAGTTTTTTAAAGTTTTTACCAGCTATCAGTTTAAAGTTAATAGTGATTGCTGGCCCTAGAATAATTGTTCTCACTCCGAAGTTTGTGGCGATACCCAACGTGTGGCACAATCGCTGTTTGCATACAAGTGCATGCCTTATGTGTGTGTACAGAGGGTAACAGAGTTTTTTTGTTATATTACAATTTACATTTTTAAAAACTTTTTCCATTTACCTTCATTGCTAGCATAAGCTCCCTGTGTGATAGAATTGACAGGTCACAGGTTCTCTTTATGGAGATATCAGCAGTTAATTAGACCCCTTATGTCTCCTGTGCCCTCCACTCCAGCTGATCAAGTGGCAGGCAAAGAGGGTGAGGGGATTGAAGCAACACCCTCTCAGTCCCATAAAAGTGAAAGGATGGCTCTATAGTCACCCGGATCAAAATAGAAAAAATGTATCTGAAACATAGATTATTTAAAGTGAATATATGCCCAAATCCTACACACTAAAGTACATATGTATTCTAAACAAGCAGTAAAACTATTTTAAAACAAGCACTCATTCACCTCTGTATCTATAATTACTGTTAAGAGATTAATTTTCAAATTTCACAACACAGAATCCACAACATTTATTTTTTATACTGTTTTTCTGTATGTGACAGACAGCGGGGAGTCTTCCAGTATCAGAAGAAGGGAGATCACCAGAATACCAGCAAAAGAGAATGTGGTGGCTGAGGTGGTACACTACAGCAATACCTGAATAAAAACTGATATACTAAATGTCCATTAAAAAAACAAAATCTGACAATCTGCAAGGTAGAGTAGGGCCAGAAAGAGATCACTTTAGCTGGCCATAAATTGGCCTGATGCCTGCTTCGTTCAGTGTGTGGACTTCCCCGCACCATCTAGTCTTGTGAACTCAAAAATCAGTTATCTTACTTTCTTCACTGCAGCTAATTAATAAACCAATCTACTCTGAGCCTACTAATTTGACAATGAAGGAATAGCAGGGCATTGATGAAGCCATAAGTCTACTCACTCTGCTCTAGCCTTCTGTTAACACATGTGCACTGTGCAGAGTCTGACTGGCTCCTAGTTCTGCTCCTCCTTCCCTCAGGGGTATAAGTCCAAGTTCACACTGCTGCAACTGATCATGCCACTTCTGACATATAGGGATCATTTACTTTTAGTGCTAATAGCGCTAATATACGTTCGCACAAATAAATACTCTCAATGTAGCGAAATCTTGCTAATTAGCACCCAAACAGAATTCACTATAGTGATGGGGAAAAAATACTCCCAAAATTAAATTTACACACATATATATTTATATATTTTATATTTATTATAGCTCCCAGACAACAGATAGCACCCAAATCGTGACTCTTGCTAGAACCTAGAGAATTGTACATGGAAACAATGTTTAGAGCATGATATGATCGCCTAAATAGTACTTAAATATGTGGTACATTGTTTAAAGATAATCTGCTTTTAAACTGCTTTAAAAAGTGATATATACACTGAAATATCTTTAAAAGTCTGAGAAGAGATAAATTCACTGTCTCTGTACAATTGGGAGCCAGCACAACTGAGCATGCTCAGACATGCAAACTACTCTCATTTTAACTCCCATGCCTTTTTTACAGGGAGCTATAGTAAATACCAAAATTAGTGCTGGGCTAAAATGCGTTTTTGAGAGTGAAAATTCCTGCTATATAGCCCAAGGCAAGTTTCAGCCATTGATTATAATGGTACAATTGTAACTTCCCCAAATAAATACTTTTAATGTTGAGATATACTGTATCTTGCTCTCAAATACATTTGTCCTTGCAACAATGTTGCTTCTTCTTCATCTATTTTGTTTTACGAAATGCTAAAATGTGTAATGTTTTCATGTTTTGGTAAAATATATTTTTCTTTGTATCTCTCACTTTTTGCTGTCCATCTCACAAAAATATTTTTTACCCCAAACTCACACAGGTGTCTTTACAAACCACAAACAATAAAGCGCTGATGCAAATTTAAAATGAGTCACAATTTTGTGTATTGTTTACTATTTCCAAATGATTATAATTTGAGCCCAAAAAATGCGATATATGTACCAACATCAGAAATAAACATGTCATTCCCAAAATTCAGATGGTAACATCACTATTCTACACTCACACACAAAGAACCACCAAATATCACAGAATAAATCAAGAAGAATAACTCCTGACTAATGTAATTCCACCACCTATATGTCCAAAGAAATGCAGTATTTATGTGTATTTATGTAAAGGAGGGTTCCACATGTGGCAGCACAGTGGCTAACAGGTTAGCACTTCTGCCTGGCAGCACTGAGGTTCTTGGTTCAAATCCCAAACATGCCACTTCATGTAGAGAAGTTGTCTATAAACATTGCTCCTGACTCAGGTCCTTCCATAAATTATGTCCAAATGTAGTATTTATGTGTAGGAGGGTTCCACCACCATTGCAAATCGTGTCATATGTTTTCCATGGGCAAGGACTATAATTAGCCCTAACATTTCCCCACCAGCCCTAATTGCAGCCTCTTACAAAGTCTAAACTCACCAAATGACAGCTGTTTATCTCTCAGCATGCTGACAGTAATCAGCCATAACCAGCCTTCAAAACAGATGGGATATGCCAGAAACAGGTTGTTCAATGGCTCTCTGGCATTCCACAGTGTATCTGCATTGATTAACGTCTTGCACCCCTGGACTTAGGACTGTTTCACACCACAGAGATGCAGCCTACATACATGTGACAGCACAGTGGTTAACTGGTTAGCACTTCTACCTAGCAACACTGAGGTCCTTTGTTCGAATTCCAATCCCACTACCTGGCTAGAGGTTTGTATGTTCTTCCTCTTTTGTGGTGTTAACATTTCTTTCACCAGTGATTACATTTGTGATAGGGTTTCACATAATTGAACCCCAATAAATAACATTATAAATCAAGCAAGTGTGGGTTTGCACCAAATCTAGAACTGTGGTGTTTTGGGCCAGACATGTATAAGTCATGCATAAGTCTGGTGTGATCCTGCACACATATTTTAATGTTGTATACTGATGATGAATGACAAATGCACTTTGTCACCAATCTGTGTAAAGCAGCCCTCACAAAGTTGTAATTTCCTATTTTGTACCCTCCACATTCCCAACAATGTACAAGTTTAATTTGGAAATTTTTGGGATCACTGATCATGGCCAGAGCCTTGGACATTTGTTATTTTGATAACCCCCCCCCAAAAAAAAAATATTCCTGCTCCAATGCTGAATTTCAGGGCTTTATTAATTATTTTGTGGACTAGGTAAACCATGAAATATGTCTCTCTAAGCACCAAATTAAGAAAAAAATACCCCAAAAACTATTTTCTAAACAAAATCGACACATGCAGTTTGGGTCTGGCATAGATTTTAAGGGTAACTCTACACCAAATGAAAAATAATTGGCGTCGGGTCCCCCCAAAATCGATACCAGGCCCTTATCCGACCATGCAGCCTGGAGGTCAGGATAGGGGGGACGAGCGAGCACCCCCCCTCTGAACCATACCAGGCCACATGCTCTCACCATGGGGAGGATGCTTTGGGGTGCCCCCCAAAACACCTTGTCCCTATGTTGATGGGGACAAGGGCCTCTCCCCAACAACCCTGGCCAGTGGTTGTCGGGGTCTGCAGATGGGGGGCTTATCAGAATCTGGAAGCCCCCTTTAACAAGGTCCTGCCCCCCATGTGAATTTACAGTTTTTTTACAAATCCTTTATAGATGCACCAGGAAAGGAAAATTACGGAAAGGTAAGTATATAATATTCCGTTTTCTTCACATACATGGATCATGGTTGCAGTGCAGTGCTATATAATAACTTGATAGCAATTGGCACTTGCAGATCCGCGGAGTCGCCGATTAGCGCCGATTCCGAATTTATTAAGGCATGTTCACCGCTAATAGCACAAATTTTCATTCGCATGCATTGTTCGCCTAGTTGACCCTTAATTGCCTGAAACAGGTGCTATTACATGTAGAGCGCCCAGTACTTCCCGGGAATCTTAGTAAATCAGCCCCACAAAGTCACATGACCAAACACAAGTCAAAACACATTTATTTCAATGGGTGTAGTCTTAGGCCTCATGCACACAGGATGTTTAAAAAACGCCAGCACTGCGACCAGGAAAAAGCAGCTTTAAAAACACGATGTTAGCCGCGTTTTTTGGCTTTTTTCAGTAGAAAGGCTCCCTATAAAGTGAAAACTCATAAAAAACGACAAACGCAGCTAAACGCACTTAGCTTGTTACAGCGTTTAGCAGCATTTAGGGGCTTTTTTGTTTTTACGGTTCAACAGCCTCTGCTCCTAGACGCACAGGCTGTCATTTTTTTATACTGCCCCTAAACGCTTAGGCCTCATGTACACTGCTGCTGGTAAACGGATGTTCAGAGGCAGTTGGATGCTTTTTTCAGCTGCCCCTGAACTCATCCAATGTTATCTTATGTGTACATGTACACAGGTTTGTTTAATGTCGTTTTTAGGCAGTTGCGTTTAGAGGCTTTTCTTTGAAGGCAAAAAAATGAGTTCAGACACCGAAGTTTCCGAAGCCAAACGCATCTAAACGCGGTACCAGCGTTTAGCTGCTTTTTCATTTATATTGTTTTTAACCTGTTGCCGACCGCCCACTGTCAATTGACGGCGGAGCGATGCGGCTCTTGTGGCGGGCCGCCGTCATATGACGGCACTTACTTTGCGGCCACTAGGGGGCGCGTGCACGTGCCCGCCGCATCGCTGGGGACCCGAAGCGCGTGCCCGGCAGTCGCGATGTCCGCCGGGCACCCGCGATTGCCCAGTAACTGAGCAGGACTTAGATCTGTGTGTGTAAACACACAGATCCACGTCCTGTCAGAGGAGAGGAGACCGATGATGTGTCCCTTCTACATAGGGACACCGATTGGTCCCCTCCCCCAGTCAGTCCCCTCCCCCCACAGTTAGAATCACTCACATACAGAACATATTAACCCCTGCAGCGCCCCCTAGTGTTAACTCCTTCCCTGCCAGTCACATTTTATACAGTAATCAATGCATTTTTATAGCACGGATCGCTGTATAAATGTGAATGCTCCCAAAAATGTGTCAAAAGTGTCCGATATGTCCGCCGCAATATCACAGTCACAATAAAAATCGCAGATTGCCTCCATTACTAGTAAAAAAAAAAAAAATAATAATAAAAATGCTATAAATCTATCCCCTATTTTGTAGACGCTATAACTTTTGCGCAAACCAATCAATATACGCTTATTGCAATTTTTTTTTACCAAAAAAATGTAGAAGAATACGTATTGGCCTAAACTGAGGAGAAAATTGGTTTAAAAAAAAAAATATTGGATATTTATTATAATAAAAAGTAAAAAATATTGCGTTTTTTCAAACTTGTCCCTCTTCTTTTGTTTATAGCGCAAGTAATAAAAACCGCAGAGGTGATCAACCGCAGAGGTGATCAAATACCACCAAAAAAAAGCTCTATCTGTGGGGGGAAAATGATAACAATTTTATTTGGGTACATCGTTGCATGACCATGCAATTGTCATTCAAAATGCAACAGCGCTGAAAGCTGAAAAATGGCTTGGTCAGGAAGAGGGTGTTCGTGCCTGGTAGGCAAGTGGTTAAAGGTGCCCTATTTTTTTTACATTCCAAAACTTAAAAATGATAGCAAATGGTGAAAAATCACAAAAAAAAAAAAATGTTTTAACTTGTAATTGCTTGCAATGCTTCATAGACCCTTTATATACCCCTAATGATCCAATATAATACACCACTAGCATTGCTGTTAGCCAAAGTAGAATTGGAATTTGACCTATATGTTGTTAGATTTGAACCAGATGACCCCACCATTGAGCTTGACCACTGACACGATCAAACATAGTTGCATGAAATTTAAAGAGGAAGTAAACCCTGATGGGTTTACTTCATCTTTGTTTCCCTGCAAAAGTAAAGCATAATGGGCTACTATGCACCGCCTTAATCTAGGCTTACCTGTAGGTCAAAGTGGTCTGTTAGGGTTTACAACCACTTTAATATCTGGCTTTTTAAATTCCATTTCGCCGTCATGTTAAGTTTTCTAGGTAGCTTTGACAATGATTCACAGGGCTGTCTCTTCCCCTCACCCAACCTGTTATCTTGCACACCCACCCTCCATCCAAGTTCTAACTCATCTAATCAGTGCCTTCACCCAGTCTGATATTTTCTAAGTTCCAACATCAGCAGGCATTTCATACCAATGTTTACCCAGTCCCCCCACCTCTCACAACATTATTATTATTATTATTACAGGATTTATATAGCGCCAACAGTTTACGCAGCGCTTTACAATATAAAAGGGAGACAATACAGTTATAATACAATAAAATACAAGAGGATTAATAGGGCCCTGAAGAGGCGCTCAGAAGAGCTTACAATCTAATAGGGTGGGGGGGGGGAGGTGGTACAAAAGGTTGTAACTGTGGGGAATGAGCTGATGGAAGTGGTAAAAGATTAGTTGGAGACGTAATGGGCTTCCCTGAAGAGATGAGTTTTCAGGGATCGCCTGAAGGTAGCTAGAATAGGGGATAGCCGGACAGGTTGAGGTAGTGAGTTCCAGAGGATGGGAGAGGCTCCGGAGAAATCCTGGAGCCGAGCATGGGAGGAGGAAAAGAGAGAGCATGACAGTAGGAGGTCTTGAGAAGAGCGGAGAGGACTGTTTGGGATATGTTTGGAGACAAGATTGGCGATGTAGCTCGGGGAAGAGTTGTGGATGGCTTTGTAAGTTGTGGTTAGTATTTTGAATTTAATTCGCTGGGTGATCAGGAGCCAGTGTAGGGACTGGAGGAGAGGGTTGGCAGACACTGAACGGTTGGTAAGGTGGATAAGTCTGGCAGCAGCATTCATGATAGACTGAAGAAGAGGGGATAGCCTATGGAGAGGCAGGCCAATGAGAAGGGAGTTGCAATAGTCAAGGCGAGAGATAACAAGGAGTGAATGAGGAGCTTGGTGACTCTCAGGTTACTTAGGAGACCACCCCACCCTTGAGCAAACTGCACTATTTGTTCCCAACCCACCACCCTCCACCAGGCTTTGCTTACCTTATGTAAGTTTATAAACTTATGAGTCCAACCATCCCTATATGAGCAAGCCCTTTCAATGTTGATAATTATTACTGCTGCTCTCTCAGCTGCTGCTACTCACTGTGGTCTCACAGAATGGCTGAAATAGTTAAATAATACTGTTATTTGTGCTTTGGGAGGGTCTTATGATGTTATCTTAAATAAACGCTCCTAGAGATGAACGCTTCAAAACGCCACTAAACGCGGCATGCAAACGCGGCTAAACTGGCGTTTTTAAACACCGGTTTCAAGCGGTCAAAAAAATCATTCCGAGGAGGTTGCCTCAGTGTCCTGTGCACATTAGGCCTTATGCCTCCAAATGCCTCTGACAGTTTATGTGTGCATGGACACATAGGCAAACATGGAGGGGCATTTAGAGGCAGTTAAAAAAGATCAGATGCCCCTAACAGCAGCTGTAAAAATGTCCTGTGTACATGAGCCCTTAATCAATGCTACTCATGTGGCAGAGACAAAAAAAAAGGTTCCTACACTACTTTTCTGCGACTTTGGTGAGACGTGAGTGCCATGGACTGCAATGTTAAATCACAAAAAACGCAAGCAAGTCGCTAGACTTTGGGGTCTCAGCATTGCATGTCTGCATAAAGTTTGACTTTAAGACAAAGGAACATGATGTTTATCATACAGAAATATCAGTACTATTCATATTGGAGGAAGTTAAGGTTAGTTTAATTTTATGTCAGGTTTAATGAGGCACTCAGTGTTCTATATGTTCATGTCACCTGTGGTTAATTAACATCTAATTTTAAAAATAATTAGTAACAGACCTACATTTTAGGGGATCTTCATAACTCCATACCTTTAGGGACTATTGCTAACACTACCTGCATACTTCACTTATTGCTAGAAACAAATCAAATGCTGCCTTAAAGTGAACCTGTCAGCTTCTTAAAATGCTTTTAAATGTCAAACTCCTTGATGCGACTCTAATTATATGTATCAGTCCTGTAATTCATTTTGGATTCATCATAGGCACAGTGCCCATATCAGAGTCAAATAACTACCGAATGATGTTTAGTTTGCAAAACAAATTGAATCATAGACAACTGCCATTTATTTAATTATTAACATACTTGGTTTACCTTTAATTCACCCATTGTTGTAGTAAGTACTCTGAGCTTCTGAGAATGTATTGCATTTCTCAGGGTGGGTTTTCTGATGGTGACAACAGTGGATCATGCCCACCTAATGTCTGTGCAAAAAGCCACTTTGATGCCACATACACACGATCGGAAATTCGGCCAGCAAAAGACAGATGAGAGATTTTGGTAGGAAAATGCGACCGTGTGTATGCTCCATCAGACTTTTGCTGGCCGAATTCCTGACAGCAAAATATTGAGAACATGTTCTCTATTTTTCGGTCGGAAAAAGTTCCGATCGGAAATTTCCGATCGTCTGTAACAATTGCAACGCGCAAAATTCCTACGCATGCTCGGAAACAATGCAACGCATGCTCGGAAGCATTGAACTTCATTTTCTCGGCTCGTCGTAGTGTTGTACGTCACCACATTTTTGACGGTCGAAAGTTCAGGGAACTTTTGTGTGACCGTGTGTATGCAAGCCAAGCTTGAGCAGAATTCTGTCGAAAAAACCATCCAAGTTTTTTCTGACGGAAAATCTGCTTGTGTGTACGGGGCATCCATTAGTAGCCTATACGATAGCAGTGACAAAGCAGAAGCAAAACTAGGAGCCAGAGACACTGTCACCCTATAATAGGAAGTGCCAGAAACAGGCCCCTCATGGCATGATCAGCAGGTATTATTTTAGTGAAAGCAGCAAATTTAAAAATATTGAAAAATTGTTGTTCAAATTACATTATATGGGATTTTAGTGATTGGGTTTCCATATATTTTAACCTGCACCATCTCCAGAGTTTTATCCCTGCTTTCTGCTATTCAAGCGTGTGAAGCTTAGAGGCTTTTAGAACCTTTCACAAACTTCAACTGAAGTCACATACATATTCAGTCACATAGTACAACAATCTAGACATAGGGAAAGCACAAATCCATCAAGATCAAATTTCATCTAAGAAGACTACTGTTACAGTCATAGACATCAAATATATACATCAAGGGGTCTATTGAACATGTGCCACTATCCCAACATTCACACAAACATTGTAAATAATCCCTGTTATGTTTGTAATATGTGTGAAATGATATTTTCTATGTATTTTCTATGCTCATTTGTGCCATCTAGTGGCCATAATGCAATATTTTCTTGTCTGGGGTGTTTCAGGAAAATACCATATTATGGGCATTTGATGGAGCAGACAATAGCAAATACATAAAAATTTAGTTTCACACATATTACAAAAAATACAGGGATTATTTGCGACATTTGTGTAAATGCTGAGATATTACACAGAGGATTTTTTTATATAGAGACCTCTGTGTCTTTAAACCTGGAAAGCTACACCATTTCTTAAAGTGTATCTTTAGCCAAAACATATTATTTCTGTATAGAATAGAGGATAGATCCCTGCCTTTGGCCCCATACAGAAAATTTTACTTTACATCCTGTACAGTGGAAACATTATCACCATCTCCCATATTTATGGCCTATACAAACCCCTAAAAAATCTGGAGTCCCAGGTAGATAGGAGCACCCGTTGTCCATAAAGATGCAAGTTGAATGGTATGTTAGAAGATGTTTATTGAGAATAGCAATAAGTACATCAAGTCAGTGTGTTTTGGGGGATGGGAACTCTGCATGCATGCTAATAGATGGGAAGAATTTCCAAACAGGTGTGTCAAAGGCAATCAGAGGGATGACTGTCAAAGTGTCAGCTGTGTTCGAACACCCGGATCGCGATGAATTGATGCAGCGATTCATTTCAGCACCCCTAGTGGATACACATAGCAGTGAGGGGGAACGGAAAGAGGACGAGAAGGTCTATTGAGGGAAAAGGTGTCCTGGGAATACACGGCTGATATCTCTCAAAACAAAATAGTCTTATATTTCTGGTAAAGTATCATTTTCTTCTGTCTATTGGTAATTTAATTATTTGAGTATGTACATAGCTAAACCATTTAATATTTGTGCGCTTATCATAAGTTAGGTAATATGGCACTCAAAATATAATGATTATTTAACATTCAAGTTCACTCTTATTCATAGTGTTTCAAACCTGTTATGCTAGTTTTTAATAATATATTTACTAATATGTATAATGTAGTAATATCAACCACTCTATCCTGAATATATGTATGAATTTTGTAAAAATACATAAACAATATATGTAAAATTATTAAATTAAGTGGCTATATAATCGCTCCAATATAATGTAATAACAATACAATATAACTTATGAATAATACTAAGCACTTCGTAAAAACATCTTTAGAATAAGCCCCTTATCTCAGTTATGAAATGGAAAAAATATATATACATGTTTGTTCATTGTTCATTTGAAACCCAAGACATTTCTCATTATAACATACAGTGCCTTGCAAAAGTATTCACCCATCTTGGCTTTTTACCTATTTTGTTACATTACAGCCTTTAGTTCAACGTTTGATGAATCAGAACACAATAGTCTAAGTTGGTGAAGTAAAATTAGAAAAATATATACATAAACCTGTTTTTCAGAAATAAAAAAATAATAATTGGCACGTGCGTATGTATTCACCCCCTTTGTTATGTTGTTGTTGGTACCTTCAGAAGTCACATAATTAGTGAAATGATGTCCATCTTTGTGCAATCTAAGTGTCACATGATCTGTCATTACATATACACACCTTTTTGAAAGGCCCCAGAGGCTGCAACACCTAAGCAAGGAGCACCTCTAACCAAGCACTGCCATGAACACCAAGGCACTCTCCAAACTAGTAAGGGACAATGTTGTTGAGAAGTACAAGTCAGGGTTAGGTTATAAAAAAATATCCAAATATTTGATGATCCCTAGGGGCACCACCAAATCTATCATAACCAAATGGAAAGAACATAGCACAACAGCAAACACCAAAACTCAGGGACCAGGCAAGGAGGGCATTAATCAGAGAGGCAGCACAGAGACCTAAGGTAACCCTGGAGGAGCTGCAGAGTTCCACAGAAGAGACTGGAGTATCTGTACATAGGACGACAATAAGCCGTACGCTCCATAGAGTTGGACTTTATGGCAGAGTGACCAGAAGAAAGCTGTTACTTTCAGCAAAAAACAAAATGCCACGTTTTAAATTTGCTAAAAAGGCACGTGGGAGACTCCCAAAATGTATGGAGGAAGGTGCTCTGGTCTGATGAGACTAAAATTTAACTTTTTGGCCATCAGAGAAAATGATATGTCTGGTGCAAACCCAACACATTACATCACCCAAAGAACACCATCCCCACAGTGAAACATGGTGGTGGCAGCATCATGCTGTGGGGATGTTTTGTCAGCAGTCGGGACTGGGAAACTGGTCAGAGTTGAGGGAAAGGTGGATGGTGCTAAATACAGGGATATTCTTGAGCAAAATCTGTACCACTCTGTGTGTGATTTGAGGCTAGGATGGAGGTTCACCTTCCAGCAGGACAATGACCTCAACCACACTGCTAAAGCAACACTTGAGTGGTTTAAGGCGAAACATGTACATGTGTTGGAATGGCCTAGTCAAAGCCCAGACCTCAATCCAATACAAAATATGTGGTCAGACTTAAAGATTGCTGTTCACAAGCGCAAACCATCCAACTTGAAGGAGCTGGAGCAGTTTTGCCAGGAGGAATGGGCAAAAATCCCATTGGTAATATGTGGCAAGCTCATAGAGACTTATCCAAAGTAACTTGGATCTGTGATAGCCGCAAAAGGTGGCTCTACAAAGTATTGACTTTAGGGGGGGGGTGAATAGTTATGCACATTGACTTTTTCTGTTATTTTGACCCATTTGTTGTTTGCTTCACAATAAAAATAAAAAAAAATCTTCAAAGTTGTGGGCATGTTCTGTAAATTAAATGATGCAAATCCTCAAACAATCCATGTTAATTCCAGGTTGTGAGGCAACAAAATACGAAAAATGCCAAGGGGGTGAATACTTTTGCAAGGCACTGTAAACATTAGTCTCCTGGCCAGTTTCTTATCTTGTCTGGCTGACAGAAATTCAGAACTTATGACTTGGGAAAATACTAGATACAACTCTTCAAGTCTTCTTTTAAGGATTCTATTCATAAACAATTAACTTAATTTAACCTCCTAAGAAACAGCACAAAATGGCTTTTGAGTTGTCCATGAAATTATATATGAAAAATATATGATATGCAGAGGCCTTAGAAAATAATTCTTTTAAACCGCAATAGTTCTGACAGGGGCAAGAAAGTTATTATTCGCTGTGCCTTCGTTATGTTGACCAAATGTCACTAGGTTGTATACTTCAATAGCAAGTATACATCTCTGGCAGCAACTTTTCCCTCAGGGATAAAGTTTACAAGATGCATTTTCCATAAATAGCAGAAAAAGTCCTCAGGACCATTATTGAGGTATAACATCCACTGCCAAGGATATACATTGCACAACACATCAAATGTTTCTAACCACAGCCTCCATGTGGGATATTCAATGTTCAAAAACACTCACTTTTGTTGCCAGCGGTTTAGATATTAATGGCTGTGTGTTGTTATTTTGAGAGGACAGCAAATTTACACTGTTATACAAGCTGTATACTCACTACTTTACATTGTAGCAAAGTGTCATTTCCTCAGTGTTGTCACATGAAAAGATATACCGTATTTATCGGCGTATAACACGCACTTTTTCCCCCTAAAAAAGTCGTGGGTGCGTGATATACGCCGATACCCCAAAAAAAAAAATTCAAAAATGGCAAAAATGGCGAGCGCCGCCAAAAAATAGCGAGCGCCGCCGAAAAAAACCGAAGCGCGGCCGAAAAAAACCCGAAGCCGCGCCGCAATAGACCGAGCAGACTGTTCGGCTCTACTCGGAGTCCCGCCTCCCTGCGCTCGTTCCGGAAACAGCAGGGAGGCGGGACCGCGATCGGAGCTGAACAGTCGGCTCGGCCTTTTCCGGGGCCGCTTCGGTCTTTTTCGGCCGCGCCTCGGACTTTTTCGGCGGCGCACGCGACAGAGTCTCGGCGGCGGGAAATTTAAACCCGGACCGGACTTCTAATGTCGCTGGGATGGCTGCAATGACCCTGTGCAAGGTACAACGTCCCTGGGCAAGGCTGCAACGATGCTGGGCAAGGCTGCAATGACCCTGGGCATGGCTGCAATGACGCTGGGCATGGCTGCAATGACGCTGGGCATGGCTGCAATGACGCTGGGCAAGGCTGCACTGACGCTGGGCATGGCTGCAATGACGCTGGGCATGGCTGCAATGACGCTGGGCATGGCTGCAATGACGCTGGGCAAGGCTGCAATGACGCTGGGCAAGGCTGCACTGACGCTGGGCAAGGCTGCACTGACGCTGGGCAAGCTGCAAATGACGCTTAAATGTAAGTTTTTTTTTCCCTAAACTTCCCTCCTAAAACTTTTTTTCCTTAAAATGCCCTCCTAAACTTGGGGTGCGTGTTATACGCCGGTGCGTGTTATACGCCGATAAATACGGTAATACAATATTTACAAAAATGTGTGGGGTGTACTCACTTTTGTGAGATACTGTATATATACAGTATATATGGCATATATTATACCCTCTGTGCTGCGCTGTCTTGGGTGTCTCTCAGCAGTCTGGTCGGTATATAGCAGATATGCTCTCATTGGATCCCTTAGCGCCAAGAGAAAGAACTTCTTACAACAGTCTGTAAAAAGCTATTCCACCACTCCCCTCTGCCTGTTATATGGGAACTCTGGTGTAAAGGGTCCAAAAGTCCCATTCTATGGTTGCTATCCCAGACTTCAAATCCCATGATCCTCAGCATTCTACACAGGATTCAATAGGCTTTTCTGGCTGTAGTTCTGCCTCTGCTGACTGGAGGGGATAGTACAACACAGCATTCAGCACAACAGAAAAAGTGAACTGATTGTAAGGGGGAAATATCTCCTTCCTCATGTTTTGGTAGTCCAGCACCAGGCTACATAAACATTGTTTCCACATTCTGTGTGTTCGCCCAAAGTTAGACCAGACCAGATCAGAGAGCAGAGATGCACAATTAAACAAATGCTTTTTTTTCCCCTCTGTATTTCCCAAAGGCCTCTTTCACATGGGTGATCATGGGGGGCAGTAAAAACAGGCAATTTAGCTGCGGTTTTAAAACATAATATGAAACCAGAGAAGATTGTACACATTCCATGGCCACAGCAAATTTAAAGTGGAGTTCAGCCATTTTTTTTTTTTAAGTCAGCAGCTACAAATATTGCAGCGACTGACTTTTAAAATATGGACACTTACCTGTCCAGGGCTCTTGGGTGGAGGAGTCGCCACCTTCAGTAAGGGAATCAGGAAGTTTAGCCTTGCTGCTCCACAGCCTGGTTCCATACTGGGCATGAGCTAGTCGCATGCTGTCTTCTGGGACCTGTGTGTCTTCCAGGAGACAGCGGGGGGGGGGGGTGGAGGAGGCGCTGGATATGGCATAGATATCCGTGGATACTGTGACTATCTATGTCCGGAAGTGGGAGCAAATACCTGAATTATACAGGTATCTGCTCTCCCCTCCCCCCTGAAAGGTGCCAAATGTGACACCGGAGGGGGTGAGGATTCCGAAAAGCGGAAGTTCTATTTTTGTGTGAAACTCTGCTTTAACTTGGCGTGCTGAGTTTGACAGGAGGCACTGGCTGTCAACTTGTCAATTGAAGCCAATAAGGCCATACTGCAACCATGGGCCAAACACTTGGCTTGTGGTTGTGGAGCAGCATGATGTTTCTATACGAAATCCCTGTTCAGCTGGAAAAAAGACCACGTCATGGCAGAATCACATCCTGAATGCCTGGAAGCCGCTGCTCTGTCACCCTCTGAAAAGCAGTCTACCACAGATTACTTTTCACAAGGCTGTAGAAACTGGCATCCATACAAAAGAGGCCTTATGATGGCTTTGTAATTAACAAATTGTAGTTAGATGTCATTATCAGGAATTCAGGAATCAATTAAAATGTAGTACACTGGTATCCACAGGATAGAGAATACTTTATTGATGACAGGAACATCTTTTGATGAGCTGCTGGCGAGTCTTCTTTTTAGGTATAATGAAAGAAAATCTTAGAGCATGCCAGTCTGGGAACATCAGTTTTCCATTACAAAACTTGTACTGCAATTAGAATCATAGAATGGACACCCTATGGATTTTGGGCTCTAGGGGAATGTCCTCTCAGCTTGATTCAATCAGATATTCATTGTTTCCCGGTAATTATTAATCGGCATATCATTTCTCTTTTGGACATGGCAATTTCTGACTGCAGCAATAACAAATGGTGCTACTTTCCGCATAGTTTTATTTTAATCTTCAAAATTCTAACTTTCACTACAAATAACCACAGAACTGTATATAAAGCATTATCTGCCTATCCTCTAAGGCTGGAGAAGATTAATTCACGAGCATCACCGAGCATCCTGCTTGAACCTCTCCACGCTTCACTGACACCCACAGGAAAGGAAGAGTTCCTCTCAGGGATGGACTGGCCATCGAGACTACCGGGAGTTTCCGGGTGGGCCGATGGCTCAGTGGGCTAGTTTCAGTGACCACCTAATCTACCCATCAATCGCCGACAGCTGGCACCTGACAGGTAGATCGAGATTTAGCCAGCATGCAGAGCAGCACAGGAAGCGTCTGTGATATGTTCTCCCTCATGTCACACTGCTCCCCGGCGGCCCCTCCTCTCTTCTCGTCTATCCCCATTTGCTTTTGACATCATCTGGGATGGAAGAGAAGAGAGGAGGGGCCGCCGGGGAGCAGCGTGACATGAGAGAGAACTTATCACAGACGCTTCCTGCGCTACTCTGCATGCTGGCTAGTAAACGATATAATGTGCCCTGATGATGTGCCCCCTGTTGTGACCCATAATGTGCCCTGATGTGCCCAGAGCCCTGATGATCCCCAATGTGCCATGATGTGCCCAGTGCCCGGATGTGCCCCGTGCCCTGATGTGCGCTGATGTGCCATGTGGCCTGATGTGCCCCATGACCTGATGTGCCATGTGGCCTGATGTGCCCCATGCCCTGATGTGCTATGTGCCCCGATGTGCCCTGATGTGCCCCGTGCCCTGCCATGTGCCCTGATGTGCTATGTGCCCTGATGTACTATGTGCCCTGATGTGCTCCGTGCCCTGATGTGCCATGTGCCCTGATGTGCTATGTGTCCTGATGTGGCCCAATGTGCCCCATAATGTGCCCTGATGTGTCCGAGCGCCATGTGCCCCATGCCCTGATGTGCCATGTGCCCCGATGTGCCCAGTGTCCTGATGGGCCCCGTGCCCTGATGTGCTATATGCCCCAATGTGCCCCGTGCCCTAATGTGCCATGTGCCCTGATGTGCTATGTGCCATGATGTGCTATGTGCCCTAATGTGCCCTGTGCCCTGATGTTCCCCATGCCCTGATGTCCCCCGTACCCTGATGTGCCATGTGCCCTGATGTGCTATGTGCCCCGTGCCCTGATTTGCTGTGCCCCGATGTGCTGTGACCCGATGTGCTGTGCCCCAATGTCCTATGCCCTGATGTGCCTGCTCACCTCAAATGAAGACCCCCTTTGGTCTATTGGCACTTTCAATATTAATCCACACAAGGATCAGCTCGATCATACAAGGGTTTCAGCTAATGGCTCCAGGATTACCTAGACTTCTCCACAAATAATTCATTTCTCCAGGTTCAATTTCTCAAAGCAAATAAAACATCATCATCAAGATTGCTTAAAATTACTTTCTTTTAATTAATAACATAATATGCACTCCCATTTGCGCAGTAATAAAACGTATTGAACGATCAGTTTAGCATTGGGACAGCTCTCCTCCTCATTACACATCCAGGATAACGGGACACCGGAAGTGTCGACAGCGGCTTCTCCCAACGCATTGCGTCACAGGTCACGTGACTTTTGTAAGGGAAATGAAGCCATGTGATGAATGCTACGTATAAGAGCTACGATTTGTGTACCGGTTACCACAGTGATGTATGAGTCATTAGATCATCTTGCTGCCAATCACAATATTCTGTATGTGTTCTTGTATTCTCTTCCACATTGGTCGTTTAGTTCTTCGTACATATTGCAATGAACAGGGACATTGCAATATGTACACTACCCCTTCTGTTCTGCACAATATTAATTATTTTATTAGGTATTCTTTATTTGTGGTACTAGTGAATGAATTTATTACATTTTTGATCACTTAAGTTTGTGTTTCTACAAGCATAACATCTTTTGCAGGGAAAGAAACCTTTTCCCAAAAGGAATGTGAATTCATGTGATTTTATTTTTGGATCTGGAACATTTTTTGCTATTAAATCTCTTAGTGTGGGTGCCCTTCTGTACACACATTTATTTTTTTCTAGGTAAAATCGTCCGTAACTGTCTATCCACTCCGAGTGACCAATATTTTTAAAAAATGTGTTCTATTTGTCTGTGTTGAATATTATCATTTATCAATCATAGGTAGTTCTTGATACTGTATCTCCTTTCTTTCTTGAGCCTTAATTAAAACATCCCTTGGTAATCTGGATACTTCTTCAATCTTTTCCTTTATGAATTCTTCATTATAGCCTTTATGGATAAACTTCTTGCCCATCTTCTGTGCTTGTTCTAAAAAAATCACTCTGACTACTACAATTTCTTCTTAAACGTATCATTTGTCCCTGGGGAATATTTATTAGTCACAGATCATAGTGGCAACTGTCCACTGGTATGTAACTGTTTCTCTCTACCAGTTTGAAGAATGTTTTTGTGGTTATTGCATCTTCTTCTTTGGTTTGTTTGTTCCTGGGGGAGACACTGAACCTCATGCTACTATTGCCTGTTTAAATATACCTATGGAGCCTATATAGTTATACTGACTGTGGGCAGGTATAGGAGAGTTTGATATATCCAGGTTGGAAGGAATATTGATCTGTCCATATTGATTATTGTTGAAGCCCCTGTTTTTATGGACTGAAAACAGGTGAAAGGGTGTTTGTTCTACCCTTCTCCTCTCTATTACTCTTCCCCTTTAATTATCTGGATACTTACGGTGTATCTCCTTCCTCCCCCGGTTAACCATATGAGTTTATATTCATATCTATATATCTTTACGCCATCAGCCCTATACACTGTCGCTGATATTAGTAATAAACTGCCTCCTGCTTTACACAGTGATTCCTGGGAGATCATCTGGGAGCTCTCCACGCAGAGATATTTCTATGCTGACAAGTGAGACCTGTTCCTTCCAATTACCCCCAAGTGTGTCCCGACGAAGCAAAACAGCGAAACGCGTTGACGCACAGGGGCTCACTGTGGTTTATTTGGTGTCAACTCTCTTGTTTTTAATTATTTTTTACTTGACCTGTTTGATATGACTTATTGTTAAGAAAATACATTTTTGTACTACATCATTGTCCATCTTGCCTGTAAAGTCCAAATTAGGGCCCTTTGATCCTTTACCCTTCTCTTCTGCATCTTCTTCTAATTGGATTTCCATTTCCAGATCCAAAATAGGAATGGTCTTCTCATGATATTCATACGTTAAATTAATATTTTTCTGATTATTGGTCAATTTCAGAAAAAGTTGAATCAAACTCTCCTGGTCACCATTCCATATTATTATATAGTCATCAATAAATCTTTTGTACATTACCAGTTGTATGGGAGTGTTGGCATAAATAACTTCTTCTTCCCATTTTGACATAAAAATGTTAGCAATACTTAGGTGCAGATTTTGCTCCCATACCAATCCCATTTAGTTGTCTATACCGTAGTAGTCAGAATTATACCAAAAATAATTATGCTTTAAACCAAATGCTAAGCATCTCAGAATAAATCTTTTTTGTTTTGATATCAAGTTACTAAATGTATCCATAGCCCATCTAGATACTTGAATAGCCTCCTCATGATTTATAATCGTATATAATGAGGACACGTCAGCTGTAGCTGTTAAATATTTCTGTTGTGAATTTATCTCAATCGTATTCAATATCTGGATTAGATGTTTGTTATCCCTCAAATAAGAGCATGTTTGTGGGTTGTAGAAACCTATCAAATATTCCTTTAATCTTGCATTAATAGATTGTATTCCATTTATTATTGGTCTCCCCGGGGGATATATTTGGTCCTTATGTAGTATTGGAATTGTATAGATAATCAGGACTCTACAGGTTTCTGGTATTAAATATTTTTCCTCTTTCTTCGTGAGGATTTTCTTCTTGCTTCATCTTTGTATCAATCTCTGTAGTTCAATTTTATACTGTCTTGTGGGGTTTCCCCTTAATTTGATGTAGGTATTGCTATCGTTCAGTTGCCCCATAAGCTCATTATTGTAGTATTCTTTTGAGAGTACTACAATAGCACCCCCTTTGTGCGCCGGTCTTATAACTACATTTTTAATATCCTCTAGTTACTTTTATGCCTTTTCTCATATCTTGAGGATCCTTCATTCTTTTAACTTAAAATTTTTCCAGATCTTGTAACACCATTTTATTGAATACCTCTATATGCTCATTGTTGTGGACTGGTGGATTAAATAGTGATTTATTTCTTAATTGACTGTGTGTAATACCACTGGTTGTATCCCATCTTCCTCCACTTGCAGTAGATGGCTTGTTGAGCATATACTTCTGAATATTAAATTTCCTGGTGTATCTTTGGATATCCACATACATTTCAAATGTATTCAAATTTCGGGGCATACTTTAATCCTTTATCCAGTGCCAGTATTTCCGTTTTGGTCAACTCTACTCCACTTACATTATATATACCTTCCCCTACTACTCTCTTTTTATTTTAGATCGTGTATCCTCCTCGGCATCCCCTCTTTGATTTGGACTTCTTCTCCCCCGGGGAGACCAATAATAAATGGAATACAATCTATTAATGCAAGATTAGGGCAATATGTTGATTGGTTTCTACAACCCTTGGTACCACAAACATGCTCTTATTTGAGGGATACCAAACATCTAATCCAGATATTGAATACAATTGAGATAAATTCACAACAGAAATATTTAATAGCTACAGCCAACGCGTCCTCGTTACAGTATATACAATTGTAAGTCATGAGGAGGCTATTCAAGCATCTAGATGGGCTATGGATACATTTAGTAACTTGATATAAAAACAAAAAAGATTTATTCTGAGATGCTTAGCATTTGGTTTACAGCATAATTATTTTTGGTATAATTCTGACTACAACTAAATGGTATTGGTATGGGAGCTAAATGTGCACCGAGTTTTGCTAACATTTTTATGTCAAAATGGGAAGAACTGGAGGGGAAGTAACAAAGTTAGAGAGAGCTAAGCAAAAGCGAATCAAGATGGAATTTTGAGCTCAATACTTTAATAATTTTTAAGTTATTTATCATTATATCGATTGTGTATTACTATGTATAAATTCCACACAATGAAGAGTATTATAGTCGGCAATGACGGCAAGATGATCCAGTGACTCTTACATCACAGTGGTAACCGGTACACAAATCGTAGCTCTTATACCGTAACATTCGTCACATGGCTTAATTTCCCTTGAGAAAGTCGCATGACCTGTAATGCAACGCGTTGGGAGGAGCTGGTGATGGCACTTCTGGTGTCTCATTATCCTGGATGTGTAGTGAGGAGAGCTGTCCTAATGCTAAACTGATCGTTCAATACATTTTATTACTGTGCAAATGTGACTGCATATTATGTTATTATAAAAAATGTGATTATAATCAAACTAGTAATGACAAGTGAAAAATATAATCAAATGGCGCTTAAAAAAATAAAATAAAAAAAACACAAACAAAAAACAAAACAAACAAAAAAAATAAAAGCTACCAAAATATATAAATATATATAACACCACGTGAAATAGTGTCCGTATAATGATACAAAAAACAATCTTCATTAATATTTGTGCAAATTCGAAGAAAATGTGATTCAATTCTTCCAAAGGAAAATAAGTCCACCAAAAAATCTTCAATAGAATAATCAAATAAATCTTCCACCACACCAACTTGTGTTCCCTCTCCCAATGAGACCGCACTCACCGGATGGTATTGCCTCGCACTCTCGTGGTTGGCAAATATAGCGATTAAACCCCACCTGGGTTACTTGTGCGATCACTCCAAACTTGCAAACTCCATATGTGAAAACAAATAAAAAATGTGCAAAAACACAAATGTAAAAAAGCCGAATACAGCACACAATCCACTGCAACTTTTGGATAACAGATGGGCCGACAGAGCGCACATATGATCACCAATGGGTAAAACAACTGGGTTGAAAACTGGGTAACAAGTGATCTCACCACCCCTCGCAGCTCTGCTCCTGGTGTGGGTTCTTTATCCAGGAGTCACTTCAGTGAGGTTGCCGGGTAGTGATCTCAAAAAATAGTAGTAGAGGAGTCCGCACACAAATTCAAACAATCATACACAAAAATTGAAATGTTGAGTATCTCAGTGTCCGTGTAGCCACGCCCTTGACATGTTTCGTCGGTATGACTTCTTCAAAAAGGGAGTTGGCCACACGGACACCAAACGCTTACCTAAATGATGTTGAAAGCGATCACATGATCGCAATGGACCAATGACTTGTAAGACCTCAGGTGCGGGTGATTAACTCAATCATGCCCACTAGCTCTTCCCATAGAGCCCAGCTGTGTCCCGTTCGTCCATATCATAGGGAAAAAAAAAAAAAAAAAAAAAAAAACACAGGGCCTAAGGTGTTGCTTCCGGGTGGCACTACTACGTGCACACCCGTAATTCGCATTTGCGCATGCGCCGTATAGCATAAACAGAGTGCGCGCGCATATCCTGCGCGCGCCTCTCTATTACCTGCCCACGCATGCGCAGTGGAGGGACGTTGACGTGCATTGATGCAAGCGCATCTTCAATGCGCCTTACCAAATACACAGAGTGAGCGCGCCTATCCTGCGCGCGCCACTCTAACACCCGCCCGCGCATGCACAGTAAGGGGACGCTGGCGTGCAATGATGCGTGCGCATCTTCCATGGGCCAAAAAACTCCACCTACATATCGCCGTGACATAGCGGTGATTAATCCGCCGATCACGCCTGCGCAGACGGAGTGCTGCACAGATATGGTCCCATATCTGCATCCATCCTAGGTTCAATCTATGTCTGCTTTTAAGTGACCCCCAATTGTGATCTTAGTGCGCTCAGTCACTTCATCCATATACATTACATATTTGAACTAACATGGCTCATCACTGTTTACAGCAATCCTACATAATTCTTATGTGTTAATTACAAACATACAAAAATAGAGAGTCAGCATAAAAAATTCTAAAACATCACACACATATACTTTCAGTACTCAATGTAGATATTATCTGCATGATGCAATTGCATATGTGTGACCCATAAAATGACATAAATATTAAAGACCCGGATTGGACCTACAGCACCTGTCTGACCATAGGGGAGAAATAGGTTAATGTAGATAAATATATACCAATCTCTGACCCAGAGAAAGACGGTTGGTGATAATCAATACTTATGATGTGAGTAGAAATACAGGAGTATGCGGCTAGAACACCATACTCCTGTGTATATCTATACATGGATATAATGATAAAATAGGCGTAAGAATAATCATCTGACACCAACTATAAAATAGATAAAGAAGCGTAATAAAAACTAGATAAAATCAAAGAGTCTATCATATATGCGATCTTTTTTACAACCCGATCATGTACCAACTAGTTGATCATGACCAGATAGGAACCCAAAAAACCTACAATGGTGGATCACCAGTAATGACACAGAAAACCTCTGGCAACAAGGAAAAACAAAAAAATTATTATTATTTAATCAAGAGAGGTTGACCACATCGCACATTGGCAAGAGACCTGTCAAAATTGGCTGACCATATTCGACGAGCTCTGACTTCAAAAATTGTTAATGAAGCAGTTGAGGTCCACCTCGATATTCAACCCCCTAGGGCTCATACATTTCATGGAGAAAATCCAGCGGGTCTCCCTCTGTGATAAATCTCTCACCCTATTGGAGCCCCTCCAAGATGGTTTTACTGTGTCTATTCCACAGAATTGAATCAGAGATGGATCACGGTTGTGCTTCTCTCTAAAGTGTAAAGAAACACTGTGATAGCGGAACCCTTTTCTGATGTTAGCTAAATGTTCCGCTATCCGTATTCTGAGAAGCCTTTTGGTCCTACCGACATAAAAGAGTCCACACGGACACCACATGAGATAAACCACATGTGTTGTGTTGCATGTGATAAACTCATTAATGTCGAAGGACTCGCCCTCTCTGTTGGAAAAATTAAGTTTCCCTCTGTTACTGATGTTAACGGTCCTACAGCAAATGCACTTTCTGCAGGCATAGAATCCCTTGAGATCAATTTTTGGACCTAGTTTATCTAAACAGTGATGAGCCATGTTAGTTCAAATATGTAATGTATATGGATGAAGTGACTGAGCGCACTAAGATCACAATTGGGGGTCACTTAAAAGCAGACATAGATTGAACCTAGGATGGATGCAGACATGGGACCATATCTGTGCAGCACTCCGTCTGCGCAGGCGTGATCGGCGGATTAATCACCGCTATGTCACGGCGATATGTAGGTGGAGTTTTTTGGCCCATGGAAGATGCGCACGCATCATTGCACGCCAGCGTCCCCTTACTGCGCATGCGCGGGCGGGTGTTAGAGTGGCGCGCGCAGGATAGGCGCGCTCACTCTGTGTATTTGGTAAGGCGCATTGAAGATGCGCTTGCATCAATGCACGTCAACGTCCCTCCACTGCGCATGCGTGGGCAGGTAATAGAGAGGCGCGCGCAGGATATGCGCGCGCACTCTGTTTATGCTATACGGCGCATGCGCAAATGCGAATTACGGGTGTGCACGTAGTAGTGCCACCCGGAAGCAACACCTTAGGCCCTGTGTTTTTTTTTGTTTTTGTTTTTTTCCCTATGATATGGACGAACGGGACACAGCTGGGCTCTATGGGAAGAGCTAGTGGGCATGATTGAGTTAATCACCCGCACCTGAGGTCTTACAAGTCATTGGTCCATTGCGATCATGTGATCGCTTTCAACATCATTTAGGTAAGCGTTTGGTGTCCGTGTGGCCAACTCCCTTTTTGAAGAAGTCATACCGACGAAACATGTCAAGGGCGTGGCTACACGGACACTGAGATACTCAACATTTCAATTTTTGTGTATGATTGTTTGAATTTGTGTGCGGACTCCTCTACTACTATTTTTTGAGATCACTACCCGGCAACCTCACTGAAGTGACTCCTGGATAAAGAACCCACACCAGGAGCAGAGCTGCGAGGGGTGGTGAGATCACTTGTTACCCAGTTTTCAACCCAGTTGTTTTACCCATTGGTGATCATATGTGCGCTCTGTCGGCCCATCTGTTATCCAAAAGTTGCAGTGGATTGTGTGCTGTATTCGGCTTTTTTACATTTGTGTTTTTGCACATTTTTTATTTGTTTTCACATATGGAGTTTGCAAGTTTGGAGTGATCGCACAAGTAACCCAGGTGGGGTTTAATCGCTATATTTGCCAACCACGAGAGTGCGAGGCAATACCATCCGGTGAGTGCGGTCTCATTGGGAGAGGGAACACAAGTTGGTGTGGTGGAAGATTTATTTGATTATTCTATTGAAGATTTTTTGGTGGACTTATTTTCCTTTGGAAGAATTGAATCACATTTTCTTCGAATTTGCACAAATATTAATGAAGATTGTTTTTTGTATCATTATACGGACACTATTTCACGTGGTGTTATATATATTTATATATTTTGGTAGCTTTTATTTTTTTTGTTTGTTTTGTTTTTTGTTTGTGTTTTTTTTTATTTATTTTTTTTTTTAAGCGCCATTTGATTATATTTTTCACTTGTCATTACTAGTTTGATTATAATCACATTTTTTATGGTTACACAGTTTTAAAGTGGCTGCTAGGTGTTTATTCACATTTAGAATTTTAGTAGGTGGTGTTTATCACACACACATCTATCCACACATTGTTTGGTACTATTGGCGCAAGGGTGGTCAGTTATTCTAGGAGCGGCATTATAGAGTATCTACCAATCAGACTACATATTATGTTATTAATTAAAAGAAAGTAATTTTAAGCAATCTTGCGTGATGATTATGTTTTATTTGCTTAGCATATTGAGGTCCAGGTAGTAGTACTGTTATCCTGACTGGGCGTCATATGATGTGCAGCAGGATAACATGCTGGCGCGTGCCCGTGGGGGCATGCAGCACGGCGATCGCGAGTGCAGCATGTAAGTTTGACATGCCGCCTCTCCGATCGTGATAAGAAGTCTCTGTTAGGGGCTTCTTACCACTGTGACCAATCACAGCTGATCATCGCATCAACCAGGAAGTGCCGGTAAATGGCATTCCTCAGTTCGCGCTGACAGGGCGGCTCTCCCTGTCAGAGGGGGGGGGGGTCTGTGCTGATAATCAGCATATTGATTATCAGCACAGCCCCCTAAGATGTGCCAATCACATGCCAATAAGTTCCCAGCAGTGTCCCCATAATAAAAGACTGCAAGTGCCCACCACAGTGCCAATCAGTGCCCACCACAGTGCCAATCAGAGCCCACCACAGTGCCAATCGTTGCTCATTACAGTGCCAATCAGTGCCCAGCAGTAACACCTGTCAGTAACACATCAGTACCTCATCATCAGTGCTGTCCATCAGTGCCACCTGTCAGTCCCAATCAGTACCACCTATCAGTGCCAATCAGTGCCGCCTGTCAGTGCCCATCACAGCTGCCTGTCAGTGTCCACCAGTGCTGCCTTTCAGTGCCCATCAGTGTCACCTATCAGTGTCCATCAGTGCTGCCTATTGGTGCCCATCAGTGCTGCATATCAGTGCCGCCTATCAGTGCCCATCAATTCTACATATTAGTGCCTCCTCATCAGTGCCCATCAGTGCCACCTTATCAGTTCCGCCTCATCAGTGCCCATCAGTGCAGCCTCATTAGTGCCCGTCAGTGAAGGGGAAAACAACATGTTATGACAGAAACTGAGAAAAACATATATTTTTTAAAAATGTTGGTATTTTTTAGTTTGTTTAGCAAAAAATAAAAACCCCAGAGGTGATCGAATACTACCAAAAGAAAGCTATATTTGTGGGAAGAAAATTATAAAAAATTTGTTTGGGTACAGTGTTGTCATTCAAAGTGCGACAGCGCTGAAAGCTGAAAATTGTCCTGGGCAGGAAGGGGCGAAAGTGCCTGGTATTGAAGTGGTTAACCTGGTGAAATAATTATTTGTGGAGAAGTCCTGGTAATCCTGGAGCCATTAGCTGAAAGCCTTGTATGATCGAGCTAATCCTTGTGTGGATTAATATTGAAAGTGCCAATATACCCAAGAGGGTCTTCATTTGAGGTGAGCAGGTATTGCACACTGAGGTGGTGGTGATTATCTGTCAGCACATATTCCCTGCAGAGACTGTCACGGAGTATGGATTGATTTTATTCACGTTTCTTCAGCGTTCAAGAATTTCATATATTTATATACAGTATTGTGCAGGTATTTTTTTTTTTTTGTATATATCTTTTAAGATCACTATTTGTCACGTATTCACTAGAGTTTATTATGAAGTAGACATGTGCAATTTGTTTAGTTCCGAATTAGTTTAACAAATTTTGCCAAATTCGTTTATTCCGAAATTTCCGAATTTTCAAATTTCTGAATTTTCGAATTTCCAAAATTCCCAATTTCCGAAAATTCAAAATGTCGGAAATTCAGAATCCGGAAATTAGAAATTTTGGAAATTAGGAATTTCGGAAATTAGAAAATTCTAAGTTTCAGCAATTAGAAATTTCGTAAAATTCAAAATTTCATAAATTCTAAATTTCGTAAATTCAAAATGAGGAAATTGGAAAATTTGGAAATTCTAATTCAGAAATTCGAAATTAGGAAATTCGAAAATTAGTAAATGCGAAATTACAGAAATTTGGAAATGCGAAATTTCAGAAATGCGAAATTTCAGAAATTTGGAAATGTGAAAATCCAAAAATAAGAATGAAAATCTGAAAATTCAAAAGAATGAAAAATCTGGAAATTTGAAAACCCAAAAATCTGAAATAATAACTAATTAATAATTAACTTACAAATTTATCCAAAGTTACGAATTAACAATGTCCTTTTTTCCTCACAAATAGAGCTTTCTTTTGGTGGTATTTGATCACCTCTGCGGTTTGCGCTATAAACAAAAAAAGAGTGACAATTTTGAAAAAAACATAAGGGGGGTTATTTACGAAAGGCAAATCCACTTTGCACTGCACTTGAAAGTGCACTTGGAAGTGCAGTCGCTCTAAATCTAAGGGGTAGATCTGAAATTAGTGGAAGCTCTGCTGATTTTATCATCCAATCATGTGCAGGCTAAAATTTTGTTTTTATTTTCCTTGCATGTCCCCCTCAGATCTACAGCGACTTTACTTCCAAGGGCACTTCAGTGCACTTTCAAGTGCACTTGCAGTGCAAAGTGTACTTTCCTTTAGTAAATAACCCCCAGTATTTTGTACTTTTTGCTACAGTATAATAAATATCCAAAAGAAAAAAGAAAAAAAAAATGTCTTCATCAGTTTAGGCCGATATGTATTCTTCTACATATGTTTGGTGAAAAAAATGGCAATAAGGGTATATTGATTGGTTTGCGCAAAAGTTATAGCGTCTACAAAATAGGGAATAGATTTATGGCATTTTTTTTTTTACTAGTAATGGTGGTGATCAGCAATTTTTATCGTGACTGCGACATTGCGGTGGACAGATCAGATGCTTTTGACACTTTTTTGGGACCAGTGACATTTATACAATGATCAGAGCTAAAAATAGCCACTGATTACTGTATAAATGTCATTGGCAGGGAAGAGGTTAACACTAGGGGCCATCAATGGTGTTAAATGTGTTCCCTAGGTGTGTTCTAAGTGTGGGGGATGGGACTGACTAGGGGAGGACACCGAACGGTGTTCCTACTTAGTAGGAGCACACAATCTGTCTCCTCTCCTCTGAGAGAACCAGGATTTGTGTGTTTACACACACAGATCCCGGATCTTGCTCTGTCATGAGCAATTGTGGGTGCCCGGCAGTCATTTCACCCGCCGGGCACGCGCATTGGCTCCGGAGACAAGCTGCGTGCATGCACCTGTTAACCACTTTCAGGGTTTTCTTTGGCTTAAGACCAGAGCACTTTTTTGTGATTCTGCACTGCGTCCCTTTAACTGACAATTGCGCGGTCGTGCGACGTGGCTCCAAACAAAATTGACGTCTGTTTTTCCCACAAATAGAGCTTTCTTTTGGGGGTATTTGATCACCCCTGCGGTTTTTATTTTTTGCGTTATAAACAAAAAAAAGAGTGACAATTTTGAAAAAAACACATTATTTTTTACTTTTTGCTATAATAAATATCCCCAAAAATATAAAAAATAAATAGTTTTCCTCAGTTTAGGCCGATACATATTCTTCTACATATTTTTGGTAAATAAAAATCGCAATAAGCGATTATTGGTTGGTTTGCGCAAAAGTTATAGCGTTTACAAAATAGGGGATAGTTTTATGGCATTTTTATTAATATATTTTTTTTTTTTTACTAGTAATGGCAGCGATCAGCAATTTTTATTGTGACTGCGACATTATGGCGGACACATCGGACATTTTTGACACATTTGTGGGACCATTGTCATTTATACAGCAATCAGTGCTATACAAATGGACTGATTCCTGTGTAAATGACACTGGCAGTGAAGGGGTTAACCAGGAGGTGGCAGTGTAGGGGTTAAGTGTGTCCTAGGGGCGTGTTGCTAACTGTGGGGGGCGTGGCTGTGTTTTACAGATCACTGATCTCTGCTCCAATCACAGGGAGCAGAGATCAGTGTCACTTGTTGCTAGGCATAACAGGGAGATGCTGTTTACATCGGCATCTCCCCGTTCTTCCTCCCCGTGAGACGATTGCGGGTATCCCCGCGGCAATCGAGTCCACGGGACCCGCGATCGGACTCACGGAGGCCCCAACCAGCACGTGTGCCACCGGCGGCGTGCACGCGATGGCACGGCGGCACATTCAAAGGGACGGACTCATGGGGGTCCCGACCGGCGCGAGCTCGATGGCACGGCGGCAATCTTAAAGGGGACGTACCTGTACGCCCTTTTGCCTGTCCAAGTCATTCGTCGTGCGCCGGTCGGGAAGTGGTTAAGTAAGGTACTTAAAATATTAAAGTAAATTAATTAACATTTATTTATATGTTGAAAATTATAACATTTTTATGTTAAAATTACAAGCCAACAGAATCATTTTTATCAATGTACTCAGTTCTTTGATTTAGCTACATTTAAACAAACATTTTGACACAAAAGAGAATGAACTAAAAGTGGAACTTTTAATGTTAGCGCAAAGGTACCACTATCAGTGCGCAATTGTTTTTTGCAGCTGCATTTAAACAATGATTTTAATTTGAAAAAGTTGCAGTTTATTTCTGCAGTCTATCATTCTTTCAGAAAGATAAGCAATTTTTTAGAATCTACGAAACTCGCCACATGTTGCATAAAGTGTAATTCCTGACCATCTTATTACAGTCTGTGCTAAACAATACAGAGATAATGATTGACATGCAGAATATTTTACCCATTCCTGGTTCTTCCTGCACTGATTCATCTGGATGACAACAGTTTTATGAAAATGTTTATAATGTCACAGTGCACAGTGGTGGAGATGAGTGCTCTGAGTGAAAACTGACTGACATGTCATTATTTTACTCACTATGATAACAGCCTAGAGAGCAGCAGAGGGAATTAAGTCATTTATATTCAACACATTTAAAGGCACAAACTTTGCCCTGTTTTTGGATAATATATATATATATATATATATATATATATATATATATATATATATGCACCAACCCAAAAAATGTATTACACATGAAAAGCTTATTTGAAAGTTCTCCTTTAATATTGTGAGTTTTGTCTGTCTGCTGGCCATCTCTTGTTTACTTTCAATTACTAAGGACTACATATCCCATGGTACCTTGCTGCTTGCAAGCCAGGTGCAGAGCACGCTACCAAAGGTACAGTTGCATTAGGGTTGTCACCTGTCCCTGGCTCACCCGGGCTGTATGAGTTTTGAATCCTGTGCCCGGGTTTCAGTCTGCCTGAGACCCGGACCCATCAGTGCCAGCACCAATCCTCCTCTCCCTTACTGTCAGTTTCCAGAGCTTTTAACTATATGGGAAGGAGGTGCTTTAACTCACTGTACATGCTTCTCCCCGCCTCCAATCTGGATCCTCCACCCTCCCCCTTGTGCAGAGCCCAGGATCGGATCGGCTGTCCTGGTACAGTGATTGAAGATAGAGTGGCTTCAGGAGCGTGGAGGACAGAGCAAGGAGTAGAAGCAGCAGTGACAGCCTGCCCAGAGCTCCATCACAGACATCAGAACTATACAGGGGATTTCTTCCTCCTTCTCAGCCCCTCCAGGCTGCTATGTGTGGATGGCTCTAGATCTGTACACTCACTAGTAACCACACACCATTCACCTTCTCCAGAGGGAGGAGGGGGCAGCTGCCTGCAATCTTCCTGGCCAGTGGTCTTTTTCTACTAGAAGGGGGTAAGCAGAGTCCCCCCCATCACCCCTCTGCAGTCCTCCCAGCTGGGGGTCTTTTTTAACTGGTGGGGGAGGGGAGTCCCTATTTTCCTGGATGGGGTGCCTAATTATCACCCCCTGTAATCCTCCTAGCTGGGGGGTCTTCTATAACTGGAGGGAGAAGAGAGGGGAATTCCTGTATTGGGGTCCCTTCTTATCACCCCCCTCAGTCCTCCTAGCTGGGGGTCTTCTTTAACTAGAGGGAAGTTCTTGGATGAGGATCCCCTCTTATCACCCCCCTGCAGTCATATTATCCAGGGGTCTCCTTTACCTGGAGGGAGGGAGGTTCCTGTATTCCTGGATAGGAAACCCATCTCATCACCACCCTGCAGTCCTCCTAGTCAGGGGTATCCTTTAACTGGAAGAAGGTTCCTGTATTCCTTGATGGGCGTTTCCCTGTATTTGTCTGTATTCCTGGATGGGTGAAAGGGGGTCCCTTCTAATCACCCCATGCACCCCTATTATTAAGGGGTCTCCTGGAAGTGTGCATGGGGAGGGAGTCCCTGACTTCTTTGATATTGTTTTAGTGCATGCCATAACCATCCCATATGTTGCAGCTTGGCACCGCATGCACTTTTATTAGCCCTGCCTATTACTCCCCCTTGGGGGGGTGAATTTTTACATCTTTTTTCCTTGGGCACTGACTGACTTCATCCCGGCACTGGTTGAAAAGGGAGCCACAGTAGGATTTTTTTCTAAAAGTATATCCCCCCACTGCTCTGACCCCCCCTGTACTGTTCCTCCCACCCGATCCCTTGCACATCCTCCAAACAACGCTGCTTGCCTGCTTCCCCTCCACCTGGCTGATGCTGGGGGGAGATCAGTGCTGTGTTCAGATGGAGAGCTGAGAGGGTGGGGGGATGGGGGTTGGTAAACATGTCAGTCCCTTCCTGAATGAACACAGTGAGCAATCAGTACCTGTCGCTCCTGTGTTCATTCATCACTGAAGCATAGTAAACTATGTTTACTATGCTTTGGCTTGTGAATGAATAGAAAGTCTCTTTACAGAGACTCTTATTCATTCCTACGCAGTGCAGCTAAGGTTGCAGAGAAAGGGAATGAGGACTATATGTCTTCAGTTGCTTTGTCTAAAAAAGACTGACAGGGGAGATTATACTGGGGACAAATTGACCTGGGGGGGAGGGGGGGGTTATACTAAGTGACAGACTGACCTGTGGGGGATGTACTGAGCTACAGACTGATCTTGGGGAATTATACTGCAGGACAGACTGACTTGGGAGGGTGTACTGGAGTACAGATTGACCTGGGATGGATTATACAGGGGGGGGGGCACACTGACCTGGGGGGATGTACTGGGGGACAGACTGACCTGGGGAGGGATTATACTGGGGGGCAGACTGACCTGGGGAAATTATACTGAGAAACAGACTGACCTGGGGGAATGTACTGGGGGACAGACTCACCTGGGAGGATTGTACCAGGGGACAGACTAACCTGGGGGATTGTACTGGGGAAAGACTTACCTGGGGGATAATACTGGGGGGCAGACTGACCTGGGAGGATTATACTGGGGGACAGACTGGCCTGGGGGGATTGTACTGGGGGACAGACTGACCTGGGGGGATTATACTGGGGGACAGACTGACCTGGGGAGATTATACTGGGAGACAGACTGACCTGGGGAGATTGTACTGGGGGACTGACTGACCTGGGGTGGTTGTACTGGGGGACAGACTGACCTGGGGGGATTATACTGGGGGACAGACTGAGCTGGGGAGATTGTACTGGGGGACAGATTGACCTGGGGGGATTATACTGGGGGACAGACTGACCTGGGGGAATTGACATTGCCTAATAAAGCTTTGTTTTGACAAAAAAAAAAATCATCTCCAGCTAAAACATTTTTTATTTTTGTTTTTGATAGAGTTGAGGGGGGTTAGTGACTCTGTCAGGTTTTTATTCCTGTATGTGTTCCTATTGGGGTGATTTCCTCTCACATACATAAGTAATTATAAGTTAGAAAATGCAACATAAACACTTACAGTAGGTTAAGGGAATGTATAGTGATGTATATTTCTTCATTAACCACTTGCTAGCGGGTGGCACAGCCAGGTACAAAAGCTTACTGGTATGTTACGGTAAACTTTTAGTTTTTTGGGCATGCTTGCACATACCCCTTCTGATCTGTGCTGTGATTGGACACAGCACAAGTTTGTTAGCAGGTTACAGTCCATGATTTTGGCTGTATACCTGCTGAACGGCTTCTGTGTTGACAAACACAGAGAACACAGAACACCGAACACCGGACAGCAATCTGGCTTTTTCTTCTAAAAAATCAACTCTGAGTTTAAGGAGAAAAGACAGCCAGATCCTGTGAGTAAAACAGCACACATATACCATACTTGTTAGGCCCACAGTTAAAGTGGTTGTAAAGGTAGAAGTTTTTTTTTTTTTTTTTTATCTTAATGCATTCTATGCATTGAGATAAAAAAATGTGTATCAAAAAAATCAATGTATAGTTGATTTGATGACTTTGAGCTGCTCAGGTGCTGAATCAACAAAGAAACCCCAAACCATAACATTTCCATCGCTATGCTTCACAGTTGTTATGAGGCTCTTGTCTTCAGTTTGCAGCAAACATACCTACTGTTATGCTTCATGTACACTGCCAGCTCCTAAACTTGAGTTTAGGAGCTTTTGGTGTTTTTTTTGCCAACGCGCCTAAACTCAACTCCATAAAAGCCTATGTGCCCATTGACATATAGGCATTTAGCAGAGTTTAGGAGCTGCTGCGTTTAGGTGAGGTTAAACCTACCTCTCCTGAACGCAGGAGAATTGTGTTCAGGATAGTAAAGTTTTGACCACCAACCATGGGAAAAGGCAGATCACGGAAAAATCATGCTTAAAAACACGATTTGCTGCCATTTGCATTTTCCCGCGGTGAGGGTAGACTAGTGTACATGTAGCCTTACTGTGAAAAACTATATCTGTGACTGATCAATCTTCTCCATTTTGTTACAGGAGGCCCAGTCTTTGCCTATATGTTCAAAATAAAAATGTCTCGAATGCTCCTTTTTTGGAATGCAAAGGATTTTTCTTGGTACACTTCTCCTGCAGGTTGAATTAGTGCAATCTCTTTATGATTATAAAGGCTAGCCACCAGGGGTGGCCCGTCCATTAAGGGCGCACAGGCGCCACCCCCCCCTGTCCATCGTCTCCTCCCCTATACATGCATCCGGCCCCTTTCAGGACACTAGTAGTATGATAAATTTCAAATCATTTGGTAATCTTTTTAAATCCCTTGCCTATGACTATGCAATCACAGGCTGCTGCGTGAAGAAGAGAGTGAAGAAATGCTTCTTCCTGTCTATGGCAAAGTAATGTTATTCATCCAGAATGCATCTCTCAGCCAAGGCTCATTTGACTAAAGCTTAAGGACTAATTTTTAATGATAAATGCAGCTTTTTAGAATGAATATACTATTTCTGTATATTGCAACAAGTTAAGAATTAATTCATGAAGACTCTTAAGAAAATGTATGTATCAGTTTACAATTTTGACTTCTTAATCGGTCAGAAGGTGTAAATAGGCTGGAATTCCTGAAGCTGTGAACTGGTTGAAACTCGCCCATTCAATTACTATCTGCATGGATACAAATGATCAGTACAGTCACAACTATCATTAAAAAAGAGTAATAGAAGGAAGTTATCAATGGACATAAAGCAATGCCACACCGCTACGTAGGACTGAAAACTCTGCAGAGACTGAATCCACACTGCCATCTGCTGAGCTCATATATCTAATGTATTATACAACGTTTGGTAATGGATTTCTGAGGACATGAATTAGCAATGCTCCATCCATAGGTCAAAGCAAGAGGAGTGTAAAGTGATCTTCTGCCTCCTATGCTTTGCTCTGCACCCATGCAGAATTATATATCAGCCCTGGAGATGGCTATGGGGATATCTCCTGAAACAGGCTGGCTGCAAAGTAAAGTGCAGGGGGCAAGCATTGTAACTTTTGGGATGAAAATATCTTTATAGGGGCACTCCATAAAGGTCCATAAATACATGGATGAGCAAGTTTGGGGTGGAGGAGCTTGAGTGGCCTGCACAGAGTCCTGTCCTCAACCCAATAGAACACCTTTGGGATGAATTAGAGTTAAGACTGCGAGCCAGGCCTTCTTGTTCAACATCAGTGCCTGACCTTACAAATGTGCTTCTGGAAGAATGGTCAAACATTTCCATAGACACACTCCTAAACCTTGTGGACAGCCTTCCCAGAAGAGTTGGAGCTGTTATAGCTGCAAAGGGTGGGCCAACTCAATATTGAACCCTATGGACTAAGACTGGGATGCCATTAAAGTTCATGTGCATGTAAAGGATTGTGTCCCAATACTTTTGGAAATATAGTCTGAGTGGAACCTGTCCTGTTAAACCGCTGTATGGTCTTGGCCACAGTGCTGCAGCTCAGTTTCAGGGTCTTGGCAATCTTATTATAGACTAGGCCATCTTTATGAAGAGCAACAATTATTTTTTTCAGATTCTCAGAGAGTTCTTGGGCATGAGGTGCCATGTTGAAACTTCCAGTGACCAGTATGAGGAGTGAGAGCGATAACACCAAATTTAACACACCTGCTCCCAATTCACACCTGAGACCTTGTAACACTAACGAGTCACATGGCTCCGGGGAGGGAAAATGGCTAATTGGGCCCAATTTGGACATTTTCACTTAGGGGTGTACTCACTTTTGTTGCCAGCGGTTTAGACATTAATGGCTGTGTGTTGAGTTATTTTGAGGGAACAGCAAATTCACACTGTTATACCAGCTGTACACTCACTGCTTTATATTGCAGCAAAGTGTAATTTCTTCAGTGTTGTCACATGAAAAGATAGAATAAAATATTTACAAAAATGTGAGGGGTGTACTCACTTTTGTGAGATACTGTATATATATATATATATATATATATATATATATTTATTTATTTATTTTATTTTTTTTAACAAACATACTGTATCCTGTGTATTTATATAGTTTTCTACTGCCACACCATCCAAATTCTTACATTGAATTGGGGGTCAATATGAACCAAAGGACCTTTCATATGTACTTGTAAAGAGTGGAAACAATGGCTGCCCTTCCCATCCTCCTCCTCTATTATTTGCCCTCCAGTTGTTTAAAAACTACAATTCCCATCATGCCTAGTCATGTCTGTGAATGTCATAGTTTTACAATGTCTCATGGGATGTGTAGTCAGTGGCGGTGCGTGCATAGAGGGCGCAGGAGCGCCGCCCCCTCTCTCCTGCACCGCTCTATCACCAATAGATAGATTCATGCATTGCATGAATCTATCTATTGTCACCGCTGCTGCCCCCTATTCAGGTGTCCGGCCCCTTGTCGGGTGCCGGGCATCTGAATTACAGCGGGGGGGGGATGTTTTTGGAAGCGCCCTATTAGAGCTGTAAGCTCTAATAGGGGACCTGATTAGAGCGGTGGTCTCTAATAGGCTTCCATAAGTGTAAACAGCGGGTGCAATGCTGTGCGTTCGCTGTTTACACAGTATTGTGTTAGAGAAGCGAATACATCGGGCACAGTGGCAGTGTTTGTGTTAGAGAAGCGAATACATTGCTTCCCTAACACAGACCCGCCTCTCAGCCAATCAGGTTGCCGGGTCTGTGTTACCGGTCACCTGATTGGCTGAAGTCACAGGCGCTGTGATTGGACGCCTAGGCGTGTCAGTGCCTGCCCCACCCCCTCCTGCTGCTCTCATAACTACCATAAAATCCTCCCATCCCCTCTGTAACATAACAATATGTGTCCCTGTGCCTGTGTTATATAAAAAATATGCCAATCTGTACCTATATCAGAGCATTTCCCAGCGCTCACGTGATTTCTCGGCTCTCTCTCCTCCTCCCTGGCTGAAGTCATCGGGAGTCCCGCCTGCTGGAGCTGTCAGCCAGGCAGAGGAGAGAGCTGAGGAGTCACGTGAGCGCCAGGAGATGCTCTGATATAAGGTACAGATCTGCATATTTTTTATATAACAGGCACAGGAACATATATTGTTGTTAGGGGATGGGAGATTTTTATAATAGTGGCTTAACAACCACTTTAAATTATAACTAAAGACAACATTTTTTTTTTTAGTTTTGGGTACAGTGTAGAGGGTTTAGAACACCTGTCAGGTTTTTATTGCTGTCTGGGCCCCCATTAGGGAGATTTATTCTGTTTTACTGATTGACATTAGAAGAGTAATAGAGGGGCAATCTTCCAATAGGATACTAGATCTGGTGACCTTGGTGACATCCCCGGATTCCCTCACTTCCTGTTTTGGCTATGGGACAGGAAGTGAATGGAAATCTCGCCAATGGGACACATGGCAAAAAAAACCCCACAGGGGTCATAACCCTCCCTTACTTTATCCAAAATATAAAAGTTGTGTCTTTTGTTCCACTTGAATGCACTCATTCCTTAAACACTTGCTGACCAGCTGCCGTCATTATACTGCGGCAAGGTAGCACGATCCCGCAAAACGCCGTAACTGTATGTCGGCTCAGGAACTCGCTTTTGTGGTCGCGCTCCCATTGGCCAGAGGGGGAGCCAATCAGCGGCTCCGGCGGACTCGATGTCCGCTGACCACCCAAGATCGTTCCCCGCAGTGACAGAACGGGGATCTGCCTGTTTAAACAAAGCAAATCTCCGTTCTGACAGGGGAGATCACACAGATCCGGTCTTTCTGCTATGCAGGAAGACGGATCTGTGTATTTCCCCAGTCACACACCCCCCAATACAGTTAGAAAACACCTGCAGGGAACACATTTAACCCCTTGATCGCCCCTGATGTTAACCCCTTCCCTGCCAGTGTCATTTATACAGTAATCAGTGCATTTTTATAAATGTCACTGTTCCCAAAAAAGTGTCAAAAGTGTCTGATCTGTCTGCTGCAATGTCGCAGTACCGCTAAAAATCGCTGATCACTGCCATTACTAAAAAAAAAAAAAATAAAAAATGCCATAAATCTATCCCCTATTTTTTTGACGCTATAACTTTTGCGCAAAAATAATAAATAAAATATTGCTTTTTTTCAAAATTGAGGTGATCAAATACCCCCAAAAGAAAGCTCTATTTGTGGGAAAAAAAGGACATACATTTTGTTTGGGTACAGCGTCGCATGACCGCGCAATTGTCAGTTAAAGCGACTGTGCCCTCCCGTCACAGCGACGTAGTGCCGTATTGCAAAAAATGGACTGGTCATTAAGGGGGTAAATCCTTCCGGTCCTTAAGTGGTTAATAAATGCGTACCTTCCTTACCTAACTATGGTATAGTGCACGGTTTAATTCAGGACTTTTGATGTTATAGTAACATGTTCAAGCCCGGTTCACACGGGTGCGATATGCGCTCCGACTTTGAGAGCACATGTCACATGGCATGTAAAAATCAAACTTTCCCTATGACCGGCTTCACACTGGGGCGGTGCGGGCGGCGACGGTAAAGCAGCGCTATATTTAGGGCTGCTTTACCATCGTTTTACCCGCGGTATGCGGCCGCTACGGGGTGGTTTTAACCCCCGCTAGCGGCCGAAAAAGGGTTAAAAACCTCCGCAAAGCGCCGCTGCAGCGGCACTTTGCCGGCGGTATCCCCGCGGTGTCCCATTGATTTCAATGGGAAGGAGCGGTATAGGAGCGGTGAACACACCGCTCCTTCACCGCTCCAAAGATGCTGCTAGCAGGACTTTTTTTACCGTCCTGCTAGCGCACCGATTCCAGTGTGAAAGCCCTCGGGCTTTCACACTGGAGACACAGCAACAGCTGTTTCGGGTCGGTTTGCAGGCGCTATTTTTAGCGCAATAGCGCCTGCAAACCGCCCCAGTGTGAAAGCAGCCTAAGAGAGCTGTCTTAACAGCTCCGACTTGTGTCGGTCCAACTTTGGAAAAGGTTCCTGCGCTACTTTGTTCCGATTCCTGTCTGACATTACAGAAAGATTCTGCAGGCATTCCCTGAAGTTGCTTCAAAGTCATGCCAAAGTCACCTGAGAAAGTTGTGCGACTTTCAGGCCGCGGCAGTGAGAACCGAGCCTCAAGCTTACATTTTATGATTTTAATGACTAGGTTTATATACACTCAAAATTTCCACCCATTGCTGATGTCACTGTGTACCTGTGTAAGCCCACCCATCCATGACATCAGATGTCACACATATGCACATTTTTTGGCGCTTTGTTGAGCTTCACATGTAAGGGAAGCCCATTAATTTCCGTGGGCTGTCCTACACCCAACAAACACGGCAAAGAAGCCCATGCACCTTTTTGTGCTTTGAGCTTTCTACATTTTTCAACCCCATGTTTTTCGTTAATTGTCACAGCACATAAAAACACACTTCTTGCTAGATGTGTGACGTGTGTTTTCTCACAATTTGGAGCCATACACTAATATTAATGTGGGTTAAAAGTCCCGGCAGTCCTTGCAAGGAAACTAGATAAGCAGGAGGTTGAGTCTGGCTCTCCTGTTGGGTCTTTATCACAATGGCTGCACATCTGGGAGAGCCAGAGTTCATCACATGTGTTACAAATGATGTTATTTACAGTGATCTGTGCGTGTCTAAAGTAAAGTAGGTTAATTGGATTTATAATTGCCCTGGCCCAGCCAGATGCAGTCATATTGCCACTCGTGTCCTCTGCTAGCTGAACAAGTAGATTCAATCCATCAGAGACTATAATGAGAGCTTCCTATCAGAACCTAATAAACTCATGTCTGGCAATATTTCAGATTGCTATCCTGGCAGCCCATTATCTGTCTTAAAAGCTTAGTGGGAATTACTGCAAACACAGTGACTTTTACATTCCACAAATGATTTATAATTATTGAAGTGTGAATTTAAATTTATGGAAATAAAGTGGTACAGTAATAGTGATTGCAATATTGTGCCTGTATGTCTGACAGTTCCCTGAGATGTCTCATAACTCCTACAACACAACCACTACTAACAAATCTTCACTTCTTCTATCCATTCCTCTTCTTTTTTTTTAGATTGCAAGCTTTTTTGGACATGATTTAATTTTTTTTATTTTATTTTTTTATATCATTTATTTGTATAACCACTTTAGCTCCGGACCAATTTGCAGCTAAAGGACCAGGCCTCTTTTTGCGATTCGGCACTGCGTCGCTTTAACAGACAATTGCGCGGTCGTGCGACATGGCTCCCAAACAAAATTGGCGTCCTTTTTTTCCCACAACCAGAGCTTTCTTTTGGTGGTATTTGATCACCTCTGCGGTTTTTATTTTTTGCGGTATAAACAAAAATAGAGTGACAATTTTGAAAAAAAATCAATATCTTTTACTTTTTGCTATAATAAATATCCCAAAAATATTTAAAAAAACATATTTTTTCCTCAGTTTAGGCCGATAAATCGCAATAAGCGTTTATTGATTGGTTTGCGCAAAAGTTTTAGAGTATACAATATAGGGGATAGTTTTATGGCATTTTTATTAATAATTTTCTTTTAACTAGTAATGGCGGGGATCAGCAATTTTTATTGTGACTGTGACATTATGGCGGACACGTCGGACAATTTTGACACATTTTTGGGACCATTGGCATTAATACAGCAATCAGTGCGATTAAAAATGCATTGATTACTGTAAAAATGTCACTGGCAGTGAAGGGGTTAACCACTAGGGGGCAGTGTAGGGGTTAAGTGTGACCTATGTGCTTTTTTTCACTGTAGGGGGCGTGGCTTGGCGTGTGACATCACTGATCATCTTTCCCTATGACAGGGATCAGACGATCAGTGACAGCCTCCCTAGGAAGCACGGGGAGAGGTGTGTTTACACTTACCTCTCCCCTTTCTTCAGCTCTGTGACCCGATCGCATGTCCCACGGCTGAGCTCTTAAAGGGCAACGTACCTGTACGTGATTGTGCCCAGCCGTGCCATTCTGCCAAGTATATATGTCCTTAAGTGGATATTTTGCTTTATCTTCAGTATGTGCTCAGTCTGGTGCAGAAGATGTTTGCACTTTGCAGTCAACAAGACTTTTTTGCTGCCCTAGACATTTGTGAATAATGATGCCTTTTTTGTACAATCTCCACCCATATTATGTAATAGGGTTTAAGCTGAACTCCGGTCAAAACTAATTTCTTGACATTTGCACTGTAAAAATAAATTACAGTGGTACCTTGTATTACGAGCATAATTCGTTCCAGAAGAAGGCTTGTAATCCAAAGCACCCGTATATCAAAGTGAGTTTCCCCATACAAGTCAATGGAAACTCAGAGAATTTGTTCCACAGTGACTTTTATGGTATGCAGTACCGCATTTGGCCAGAGGTGGGGGGCACTGGAGACACTCGGAAAACGCTCAGAACTGATCGGACACACTTGGAAACACTCGGAGAGGCTCAGAAGTGTTTCTGAGTGGCTCTGAGTGCATCCGAATGGCTTTGCATGTCACTGGCGCCCCCGCACCTCTGGCCAATTGTGATACTGCAAACCGAAGAGGCTTGAATCCTGATAATTTTGCAAGACAACCCTCGCAAACCGAGTCAGGATTTAAAAAACCAATAGCTCATATTGCGAAAGCTCGTTAACCACGTTACTCGCAATCCAAGGTATTACTGTACTCCTAATAAAGTGTGTCCCATATGTGGCTACTGCTGAGTTTGGGAAAATTCTTATAATCATTCAGCTCCTACAGCACAGTCCAGTGCTGAAACGTACACTTCTCGGTGTAGAGATAGCGGGTCACTCTCTCTGCACCTCCTCCATTCAGAAAAGTCTTGCATGGTTTTCATTTAATACAAGGTGTTCTGTTATTGAAGGAGGGGCTATTGTGACATTCATCCAATCCTCCATTCACAGAGCACCTTGTGTTCTGTGAAAAGAATACAAGATTCTTTCAGAATGGGGGAGGTGCCAAGCAAGCCACCAGCTACGATTTGTGTAATCCAGCTAGAAGTTTAAAGTGTTACTAAACCCACAACAGTAAAATCAGTCTGTATATGCAGTAAAACATACTTGTTATACTCACTGTGGAACATAAGGGGTTAATCCTCTGTAATGTGTATAAATAAAGGCTGTTTGATCCTGTGTTCTCTGATCCTCCCCTTCTTCCACAGTCCCTAGTCCATCTCCTGATAGAACAGAGCATTAGGGGGCAAGTTGCACATGCTCAGTTTGGTGTGTCTTGCTAAAGAGTTATTTTTTTCCTGGGAGGGGGCGTGTGATTGGCACAGACAGTGGGTCAGGGGTCCTGCAGCCTCATAGGACAGCCAGAGGAGAATGAAAACTCATTCTACAAGCTTTACCTAGACACTGATAGAAGTCACAAGACTGCTATATACTGCTGATGAGAAAAAGATATTTAGCAGTTTATATTTACTAAAATAAATGCATTTCCATGTTCTGTGTACTGTGGGAGACCAGATACAGTGAATGCAGGGTCCTGGGTTTAGTAACACTTTACCCTAAAGTGGAACTTCCGCTCATCGGAACCCTCCCCCCCCTCTAGTGTCACATTTGGCACCTTTAGGGGGGAGGGGGGTGCAGATACCTATCTAAGACAGGTATTTGCACCCACTTCTATGCCTCTTCCTGTCCCGCCGCGCTGTCTGCTGGGACACACATGGGTCCCAGAGACAGCGCGGACCATTCCCATTGCACTGCGTGACTCGCGCATGCGCAGTAGGGAACCGGGAAGTGAAGCCGCACCGCTTCACTTCCTGATACCCTCAACGAGAATGGCAGCAGCCGAGAAACGAGCGATTTCCCAGCTTCAGCTGCCGACATCGCTGGACCCTGGAAGAGGTAAGTGTCCATTTATTAAAAGTCAGCAGCTGCAGTATTTGTAGCTGCTGGCTTTTAATTTTTTTTTTCCGGTGCAATCCCTCTTTAAGTCTCAGCACATTTTACTACATTGTATAGGCTGAATTGAAGCAAGGCCCCTTTCTGGTGGGTTTTCCGGTCAGGTCCTCCTTTCAGTTTTTCAGACGGATCTGATGGAAAGCTCTCTGCAGCTCTGTGGCAGGAAGACGTAAATGGACTTGTGTCGATTACATCTGTGTAAAATTGATTCTGCCCAGGTTCAGAAAGAAAAAATGGAAAGGGACTGCATTCTTTTCTGAGACCTGTGATGAATTGGAGGTAGCCTGATGTACATCCAGCCGCCTATAAAGCCATCACGGGTCCATCACAGTCCGCTGTCAAAATGCGGGACTGAATGGGCATGGATGTCAAAAAACTCATGTTCATCCAGTTCAGCTCTGATTTAGCAAGGGATCTGTTCACGGATCCTGCTAGACCAGGGTTCTCCAACTGGCGGCCCTCCAGCTGTTGCGAAACTACAACTCCCATGAGGCATTGCAAGGCTGACAGTTCTGCCCTCTACACACGGTCGGACATTCTGACGACAAAATCCATCTGATTTTTTCTAACTGATTTTGGCCCAAACTTGTCTTGCATACGCAAAATCCGATCGTTCAGAACGAGGTGACGTACAACACGTACGATAGGACTATAAAGAGGCCAGTAGCCAATAGCTTTCGTCTAGTAATTTATTCTGAGCATGCGTGGCACTTTGTCCGTCAGAATTGTCTACACACGATTGGATTTTGTTGTCGAAAAATTTTAGATCCAGCTCTCAAACTTTATGTGTCGGAAATTCCAACGGAAAAAGTCCAATGGAGCCCACGCGTGATCGGATTTTCCGACAACACGATCTGATCGCACATTTTCCGTCGGAAAGTCCCACCGTGTGTACAGGGCATAACAAGCATGGCTCCCACAGGCAGAGGCATGATGGGACTTGTAGTTTTGCAACAGCTGGAGGGCCACCAGTTTGGGACCCTTGTGCTAGACAGACAAAAGCCTGTATTAAAGGACCCCAAGAGTTTTGCCAAGAACAGCGGCCACACATGGGGCACCCTTAAATAATTGGTAATTTATTTTTACAATGCAAATGTCTATTTATTTTTTTAAGTAAAAAGTACTGCTTGAATGTACTATTGTCAGCAGCATACTTATAAGCAGGACTACTTTCTTACTATGCTGCTGATCTTGCAAAAAACATGAAGGAAAGGTAGTGTCATGTTTCCTAAACGTTTCAACTTTCCCTGCACCCCCTTTCCCCTACAGTTTTTACTTCCTAGGCTGCACCTCCTGAAATAAGGATTTGAATACACGTTTGGTTCTCTGTTGATCTTTTTTTTTATTCATTTTTTTCCGTCGTTCACTGTAAAGTAAAAAAATTCTCTCAGTTTTAGTGCATCCTTATATAATATTAGATTGTAAGCTCTTCTGAGCAGGGCCCTCTTAATCCTCTTGTATTTTATTATATTATAACTGTATTGTGTCCTTTTTATATTGTAAAGTGCTGCATAAACTGTTGGCACTACATAAATCCTGTACAATAATAATAATATGCCCCATGCTATTCTCTCCTTTCCCATCATATAGCAGTGCAAATCAGGGACAGTTGGGAGCTATGTAATATCCACCCAGTCTATGGTGCTGCCTTCTGCATATTATTGGCCCCATCCTCTTCCAGTTACTTCACTTCTGGGTTGAATGATACGCAATCCACTTCCTGTGATGCCAGGGTGTCATTGACACACCCCCTGGGGGGGGGGGCTGAGAAAGAGGGTCGTGTCCAACCTGCCATTGGGCTTTTAAACGAAACCTAGGCAGTCATATAAGACATAAAATAATGCAGATCTGTATTCATTAAAATATAATTACCTGCATTTTTTTTATGTAAGTTCCAAAATTTAATCTAGTATCAGCCTCTAGTAGTTCCTGTACAGCAGAAAGGGTATAGAGAAGCAACACAAGGACTCAATACTTTCTCCTGCAGTGCAAGGAGCATGCTGATCATAGGGGAGAGCAGAGTGACAGAGAGCTGACCTCCTTCATGTTCTGCTTCTCCTTTCAGTCACAGGGTGGTCTGGAGAGGATACCTGGAAGTGAAAGTGAACCTGCATCAGAGAAAGATCAGAGTCCCTCCCCTGCAAAGCAGGACAGTGGCGTGTGGCTGAGCTTTGCAAATCTCAGACTCAGACGGACTGAAATACAAATCCCTTTGAATGCAAAGCAGCTCCCCATATACTGTATATATATATATATATATATATATATATTTCATCTGTCAGGCATTGTATTTAGTTGTTTGACTGGAGTTCAACCTTAAGGAAATGTGTCAGTGACCAGCTGGAACTTGGTGGAACTCAGTTCCACTACCTCTGGCTCAGGCCCTCTGCTCCCTGCTCACCACTACTACTCGTAAACACAGAAATCCTTCTTCTGTGTTTACAAGTGACAGCTTGTCTCCCAACGGCTCCGACACATCTGATCTCCTGAGTGGCTCCCACTGAGTGCAGGATGAGGATAAGGGAGATGCAGGTACCTGGGGTGCAGTGTAGATGCCAACTCCAATACTGGATGATCCCCCAGCAAGTAAGGGAGGCAGAGCCAACTACAGTGTTCGGGAGGTACTAGAGCTGGCTAAGTGCTTCGGATTAATAAAGCAACAAAATGAAGACATGTGGAAGATGGTGGAGCTTTTAAAGTGGTTGTAAATCCACTTTTTGGACTTCTACCTATAGGTAAGCCTAGAATAAGGCTTACCTATAGGTAGTGGAAATATCCCCTAAACGTGTGCCATTTAGGAGATATTTCACTTGTAGTCCGCCAAAAATTGCACTATGGGATGGAGGCCTGCTGAGGCAGTGTGATGCTTTGGACAATGTTCTGCTGGGAAACACTGGGTCCAGCCATTCATGTGGATGTTACTTGATATGTACCACCTACCTAAACACTATTGCTGACCAAGTACTCCCCTTCATGGAAACAGTATTTCTTCATGGCAGTTACCTCTTTCAGCAGGATGATGTGCCAGTTGCCACACTGCAAAATTAGTTCAAAAGGAACACAACAACAAGTTTGAGGGTTTAACTTGGTCTCCAAATTCTCCAGATATCAATCCAATTCAGTATCTGTGGGATGTGCAATAAAAACAACTTATATGCAACTATATAAGTCAGACCAAAATGAGGGACAAATGAGGAGTAAAGAGGGACAGTGGGAGTTTGTTCCAAATCAGGGACAGTCCCTCGAAAATCAGGGACAGTTTGGAGCTATGCTTCAGCGGTCTAGTGGAGTCAATGCCTCAACAGGTCAGGGCTGTTTTGGTGGCAAAAGGGAGACCTACTCAATATTAGGCGGGTGGTCATAAAGTTATGGCTGATCAGTGTATATATATATTTCTGCTCTTATAAAACTCTTTACAGATTCATATTTGTGGCCGAAAGACTATGGAATCCAGATGACACTATTAAACAAGACAAAGCATTCAGTAAATTAAATTATGTTTTTATAAGCAAACAAATAAAGCTAGTTTGACAGAATTCTGGTTAATATGCAAAAAGAGAGTTGGCGCAACTCTCTTTTTGCATATTAACCAGAACTATAGACATTGGGCAATTAGCACTATTGTTTTTAGATTGCAGCCTATCGCATATGTAAGTTGGCATAATATATCTAATTGGCGCCGGTATCTTTACGTATACAAGTTTGACAGAATTGTCTTGGTTCTTTGTCTTTACCTATAGAAGTGTTCATATAACACTGGCGAGCTGTGCCAAAGCTGAATTCTAGTTGCAGTCACTTCTTACACCACAAGATGGCAGCAAAGCCTACAATTTTACCAACAGCTGTAAACTCCACTAAATAAAAGTTATCAAGGAATGCGTTAATGGAAATGCATTTAGAGGCCACATTATTAGATATACAAGCTCTATCATGCAAAAAGGCAATTTGTGGTTACAGTTCAATACATAAAGTGGGCAGAAAGGGTCAGTAGGTTCAGTTGTGGTTCAACTAAGCTTTATGACCTAAGCTACTTTAACCTGAAAATATAGTTGGTGCCAGACCTGGTGGCTACTGCCTCTTGAAGCCCAACTCCAGGGAAAATAAGGATGTGCCCTTGCAGTGGGGATTTCCCCAGACTACAAGGGTTAAATGTTTGTTTAGGTCTAGAGGATGGGAAAATAAGTTTTACTTACCCAACCCTCCGCTCCTCCAGTAGTTGGCACTCCAAAACACTCAAGCAGTGGACTGTCCCCTGGAACTACTGTCATTGGTGACATTAGAGGACCTGCAACTGCTGGAGCATAGGGGAGAGCTGCACACAAAAAAAAAAAAAAGAGAAAGGAAAAGCAAATAAAGGAAAAAGGGATACATCTACACATCACCATTCCATACTGTGACCTTATAAATCCAATGCTCAAGCATCACCATTCATTAGAAGTTCTCTAAATCTGGAAAAATTAACCCACGAAGACCAGGTTTCCTTAAATTTAGGGTAATTGTCATACTGGGTGGCAGTTAGTTCTTATTTTCTTATTTAAAGGCTTAAAGTTCCTCTCCTGAATTTGACTAGCAAAATACATTTTGTGAGTAGAACATGCGCACAGACAAAAGAATTGTGCAAACATGAGAACACCGTTAAAGTCTATGGGACGCGAACGTGAAAAATCTAAAGTGTTAATTTGAAAGGCTTATATGCAAGTTATTGCCATAAAAAGTGTATGGGGACCCAGGTCCTGCCCCAGGGGACATGTATCAATGCAAAAATAATTTTCTTTCAGGAGCAGTGATTTTAATAATGCTTAAAGTGAAACAATAAAAATGAAATATTTCTTCAAATATCGTGCCTCGTGGGGTGTCCTTAGTATGCCTGTAAAGCAGCGCCTCTTGCCCATGTTTATAATAGTACCACAGCAAAATTACATTTCTAAAGGAAGAAATGTCATTTAAAATTGCTCACAGCTGTAATGTATTGTCGGATCCTGGCAATATACATAAAAAATCATTGAAAAAAACGGCGTGGGCCCCCCCCCCCCCCAGTCCATTATCAGGCCCTTCATGTCGGGTATGGATATTAGGGGAGCCAAGTGCCAAAAAAATTTTTTTAAATGGCGTGCCCCCCCTCATATTCATACCAGCCCCCTATCCAAACATGCAACCTGGCAGGCTGCAGGAAAAGGGGGAGACGAACCAGAGAGTGCCCCCCTCCTGAACTGTACCAGGCCACATACCCTCAACATTGGGAGGGTGCTTTGGGGTCACCCCCAAAGCACCTTTTCCCCATGTTGATGGGGACAAGGGCCTCATCCCCACAACCCTTGCCCGGTGGTTGTGGCGGTCTGCGGGCGGGGGGCTTATCGGAATCTGGAATCCCCCTTTAACAAGGTGGCCCCCAGATCCTGCTTCCCCTATGTGAATGGTTAGGGGTACATTGTACCCCTACCCATTTGTCAAAAAAGTAAAAACGACAGCAGACAGTTTTTGCCAATTCCTTTATTTAAAACAAAAAAAAGGGGCCTGTGATGTCCAAAACTCAAAGGGCAGGGCCACCCAGTGACGTAACCGGGTGACCCCACCCCCTGACGTCAGAAGGGTCATCAGGTTACATCACAGAGTGTGGACTTAGTCCCCCTGAGCCATAATTGGCCAAAGGCACCCTGCCTCTGGCCAATTATGGCTCTCTTAGCAGAGCGCGCTGTGATTAGCCAAAGAATGCAGGTCAGGTGCATGCTTTGGGCAATCATCATATAGCAATCCGATCTCGCAGTGCCTTATGGGGCATTCTGTGGTGCTCGAATTTCCCGTGAACGCCCCATATGTTCGGTTAGTTTTAGAACAAACAAACACCTGATGTTCGAGTCGAACTTACGTTCAACTGGAATCACAGGCTCATCCCTATTGTTCATTTAGGGTTAATGGTCTGTGTACAGGGGCTTTTTTAGTGAGTGATAAATTAAAAACCCACAAGCTGAAAATAATACCACCAATTCCCCCCTTGTAAATTATTTGAATTTTTTACCGAAAATGGCTGTATACTATGAGCAGATAAAGCAGTAAGAATTGGAGAAAAGGATGCAGAAGAATATCTAAGCAAATTTTGTTCCCGGAGGGAAGTCAGAATTACCGATAATTGTCATCATTGGACCTATACAGGGGGAAAGTGTTAATTCTTTGATCAGAGAATCGCATAAGAAAAAGTAAGGAGGTATGTGGGGGATGAACAGAAGGAGTTATCCACGGTAAGGATGTTAACAGTATTGGGGATATGAGAAAGAGCTCCAAACACATTGTTTATTAGCTAAATGAAATGCTACCTAAAAGCCTAGTTAGAAGGACTGCCTATTAATACAAGGCTAGGTTGGGCAGTCCTAATCCATAAGTCTTCTCCTAGTGAGGACATCATATCAAAAACACACTTGAGATCCTACCCATATGCACCTTATAATGATGGATCGTAGGGTGCGAAAAAAGTATTTGGTGCAATGGGTAATGTTTGAAAAACATATAAATGGAGGAAGGACATTCATTTTTAAATTGACAATCCTAATAAACCAAGAGTGACTAAAGTTAGACCATTGTTTGAACTTCTGCTGTGTCAAGGCTATTAAAGGTTGATAATTAGCCACTTCCCTACCAGGCCAATTGTGCCACTTCTCACATACATGTAAAAATCAACATTTTTTTTATTTGCTAGAAAATTACTTAGACCCCCCAAACATTATAAATATTTTTTTAGCAGTAGCCCTATAGAATAAAATGATAGGTTTTGCAATTTTTTTATGATAAATAGTATTTGTACAGTGGTTTTCAAGCACAATTTTTTAGGAAAAAGATACCAAATAAGTCATGCATTAAAATTGCGCATGCCATGGCAATGGCGGCAAGCTACAGTACTTAAAATTCTCCATAGGCGATACTTTAAAAATGTTTACAGGTTACCAGTTTAGAGTTACAAAGGAGGTCTGGCACTAGAATTATTGCTCTTATGTTCACAACGATACCTCACGTGTCTAGTGCGATCATAGTTTACATATACATGTGGGACTTGCGTATGCGTTTGCATTTTCCCATAAGCACGGAGGGATGGGGATGCTTTCAATTTTTTTTTTATTATTACTTACTTTATCTTAAACTATTTTTACACCGTCTTTTTTGTATTAACTTTATTGCTATCACAAGGGATGAACAACATCCCTTGTGACAGCATGGGCAATGACAGGTCCTCTTTATCCAGTTCAGCTCCAGAGCAATTTTTTTTTCTTTGTCGCATACATGTAAAAATCCAAATCTTTGTCAATTAAATTACATAAACCCTCAGAACAGTATATATTTTCTGAAAGCAGAGGCCCTGTCGAAATAAAAGGTGATAGTTGCAAATTTTAGTTTCACATGATATTTGCGCAACTGGTTATTAAACGCAGATTTTCCGGAAAATAAATAATTAAAATAAATTTTAGTGCAAAACCATGCCATATAATGCCCATTTTTGGTTTAAATATAAAATATGAGCTTGCATCTAGTAAATAGATACCAAACATTCCATGTTTTAAAATTGCGTGCACCAGCGATATCGCCAAAAACTATGGTGACCAAAAATCACCATAGCTAAAGCTTTAAAAGCTGTTACAGCTCATCAATTTAGAGTTAAATAGGAATAGAATTATTGTTCTCACTCTGACATCCATGTTCATGGACAAATTGTACATTACTCAACAAACAGGCACATGCACAAAGTACAAAGTCATTTTTTAAGACATGGTCAAAGTTTGTAGTAGCTGAACCTACCGTAGAACAGCTGAAAGCTAACATGACTATTTTCATATACACAGTGTGGTACAAAAAAACGCTCAAAGGTACACTTGGGAAACTAGAAGTATTTAAAGGATGATACATATTGGGTCACATAGTCCACTCCTACACAATGCTTGACACAGTAGATCCCACTGTGGGGATACGTTACAAGAAGCAATGGAAATGCCCCTGTTCATAGGAAGACATCTTGTAAGTAAGGGAAGTAGCTGGGGTATATAGTGTACAATTTATTACACACTCCTGGTTGGGATGGGAGGCAGAACAAGAGAATTGCTTATTATGTTTTTTTATCTACTATTTGCTTTGTTCTTTTAGGCTCTATTCACACTTGTGCAACTCCAAAGTTGAACGATTTCCAATGCAACTTTGGAGCATGACTTTGATGCAACTTTACACTATGGCAATAAGTTGCATCAAAAGTCGCATCAAAGTAGTGCATGCACCTTTTCAAAGCTGCTGCGACCTTAAGTGGCACAGATCTGAATGGGTGCCATTGAATACAATGGGCTTCGATTTGTCATGCAACTTTATGTGTCCAAAGTCGCATGACAAGTCACACAAGTGTGAATGGAGCCATAATTGACAAGATATACACTCAGCAGAGTGTTACTGTGTTGGGGGCTCCTGGAGGAGATGCAGGCACCTTTGTGGCATCCATCACAGCACTCTAATGCCCCATACACACGGTCGGAATTTCCGACAACAAATGCTCGATGTGAGCTTGTTGTGAATTGTCAATTCCGACTGTGTGTATGCTCCATCGGACATTTGCTGTCGGAATTTCTGACAAAAATGTTTAAAAGCTGGTTCTCAAATTTTCCGACAACAAAACTTGTTGTCGGAAATTCCGATTGTGTGTACATAAGTTCGACGCACAAAAGTCAACGCATGCTCGGAATCAAGCATAAGATCCGCACTGGCTACTGAACTTAATTTTTCTCGGCTCGTCATACGTGTTGTACGCCACCGCGTTCTTGACGTTCGGAATTTCCGACAACATTTGTGTGACCGTGTGTATGCAAGACAGGTTTGAGCCAACATCCCTCGGAAAAAAAATCCACGGTTTTGTGGTCGGAATGTCCGATCGTCTGTAATCGGCATTATTGTATTAGACATCTTGTATGAATATGTGTATTCATAGCGCGACTGCTGTACCTTTGCTGTACTTTTGAAAAATAATAAAAATGTATATGCAAAAAAAATGTATGTAATATATTCTACAACATTATTAACCGTTTCCCGACTGCCTCACGCCGATATACGTCAGCAGAATGGCACGGCTAGGCAAAACCACGTACAGGTACGTGGTCCTTTAAGAGCCTAGCCGTGGGTCGCGCTCGTGACCCGGTCAGGAGCTCCGTGACCACGGCCGCGGGACCAGCGGACCCGATCGCCGCTGGTGTCCCACGATCGGGTCACAGAGCTGAAGAACGGGGAGAGGTCTGTGTAAACAAACCTCTCCCCGTGCTTCCTACTCTGCCTGTCATTAATCGGCTGTTCCCTGTCATCGGGAAAGCCGATCAATGACATCAGACGTCAGACCCGCCCCCTAATGTAAAAAAAAAAACACACTCACACACCATAACCCCTCCCCGCCCCCTAGTGGTTAACTCTTTCACTGCCAGTGTCATTTATACAGGAATCAATGCATTTAAATAGCATTGATTGCTGTATAAATGACAATGGTCCCAAAAATGAGTCAAAAATGTCCGATGTGTCTGCCATAATGTCGCAGTCACAATAAAAATCGCTGATCGCCGCCATTACTAGTAACAAAAAAAAATATTATAAAAATGCTATAAAACTATCCCTTATTTTGTAAACGCTATAACTTTTGCACAAACCAATCAATAATCGCTAATTGCGATTTTTTTACCAAAAATATGTAGAAGAATACGTATCAATCTAAACTGAGGAAAAAAAAATGTTTTTTATATATTTTTTGGGGATATTTATTATAGCAAAAAGTAAAAAATATTGAATTTTTTTCAAAATTTTCGCTCTTTTTTTGTTTATAGCGCAAAAAATAAAAACCGCAGGGGCGATCAAATACCACCAAAAGAAAGCTCTATTTGTGGGGAAAAAAGGACGCCAATTTTGTTTGGGAGCCACGTTGCACGACCGCGCAATTGTCAGTTAAAGCGACGCAGTGCCGAATCGCAAAAAGGGGCCTGGTCCTTTGGCTGCAAATTGGTCCGGGGCTGAAGTGGTTAATAGCAACATAAACATTTATAGGCAAACACTAGCTATGATTCACTAGGATTTTGTTTGCTTTATTATTTGCTTATTTATACTATGTAATGCATCAACCTTCCCACATATGGCAGCTGTTCCGTGTTCACAAATCACAAATACTGCGAATGATCTTCAGCAAATGGGAAGCAATTTAGTGGCAGAAAAATCTGTATTTATAGTGTGAAGGCCACTGAACAGATTTTATAGCTGTCACCAAATGAAAAAGGAAAGCGGATTAGAGTACTCCTATAACTTTATAACACACAGTGTTTGCCATTTGTATAGAAAAACGCTCTCTGCACTGAGAGATGGGAAAAGGATAGACACAGCTAAAACACAAGGTGCCCTAAATATAATAGATTCTTAGCATATAATGATTCATGAGTTTATCAGAGCTGATATTTTACAGATACTGCAGTTCTAGTGGAAAATGTTTTCCTGATTTAAAACAAGGCAGTCAGCCCCTTCTCAGCCTGATATGGCTTATTACATACAACAGTGTTTCTTAACGTGAACAGCTACTAGCACTGGTCGGGATTGCTTTGAGACATAGGTGAATTCCCACCATCTTTATAACACAAGATGTAATCTTTATATTTCAAGGAAATGTCACCCTTTGTTTCTAAAGCTGGCCATACATAAATCTAAATTCAGCTGATTTAGCAGGAGCCAGACAAATTTCCATCATTGTATGGCCCGTCTATGAGAAGTTGACCTACCAATCAAGTTTTCGCTGGTAAGTTTTTGCTCGCTCATCGCATACAGTCAATTGGCTGCCGTACTGATCACTGTATTCTGATGGTGGAGGAGTCCTGCTGTCAGAATACAATGACACAGCAGGGAGGATTCCCACATCCATATTGAATAATACTGGCTACTGGCCTAACATTTTATAATTTTCCTAGAAAATATAAGAATTCTATTAAAACTAAAAAAAAAAATTATGTGCCCAGTTCCAATTTTTCCTTTATGTTTGCCTTGCAATCCTGCAAATTACTCCTGTCTTCCTTTCTGTCCCTGGGTGGTTCCACTGCTTCTATGGAAGGAGTTATCCCCAGGTTGGACACAAACATGTCTGCCTCAACTCCAGTGCATAAAGGATAATGGAATTTGAAGTTAACAGAAGAAATATAAGGTTCTTATAAAAAATACAGTAGTGCATTGTGTATCAATGACCTTGCTCCTCTGTCTTGCTTCCAAACACCTCTTATTAAGCCATCCCATAGTGTAAAAAATCAAAAAAGTCACAGTTTTCTTTATGTGTAGGGTTGCCACCTGTATGGGATTCACCTGGACAGTCCAGGTTCTGAATCATCTGCCCGGTTTTCAGACTCTCTGAAACCCGGACAGACCATTCAGGCAGGGGGAGCACCATTAGCATATTTGTCACTGTGGAGACAGCAGCAGTGTCACTGCTTCTCCATAAAGACACTGTGCTGGAGGAGTGTTTGTTCGAATCTAAAGCTCATTCCTGTACCCCCCCCCCTCCAGGCTCCTGCAGGGTCTCTCTTATCAGCGACTCCCCCCCCCCCCCCCCTCCGATCACAAGTGAAATGTGCTTAGAGAACATGGGAGGCAGAGCTGAGGAGGAGATCATTTCGGGAGAAGTAGATCATGTTGGGCTGGCGCTGCTCACACTACATGCAGGAAAGAGGTGAGCTGAGAGTTTTTGTCTGAGTCTCCTAGGGTGGAAAGCTGACAGGATTTGTTTTGCAGAAGTTGCTGTGAAGGGTTAAGGTGACAAGAGGAGCGGTCTGAAGTGTGTCCATATCTTCCAAGCCTCACACCTCTGTCTATACAAACATCCCCCATCCTCAGTCCAGATAATGTGCAGTCATTTATGACCATTCATTAACCCTGTGTTTATGTGGAGAGTGTAAACTTCTGATTGTACAGAGTTTGGATAACACAGGGATATATGAATAGTCATACATTATATTCACATGATCTGTGCATACAGAGTGCTAGGAGCTGGCAGTTTTCACTGTTGAACTGTTGTAAATATTAGTGGACGAGTACAATAGCTTTTGTTTTTATATACATCACTATTTCTCAGCCCCCAGACCACTTCATATATCCAGCTGGCATCATCCCCTCCGCACTCCTCTCCTATACATACTACCCCCACCATCCCCTCCTCACTCCTCTCCTATACATTCTACCCCCACCATCCCCTCCGCACTCCTCTCCTATACATTCTACCCCCACCATCCCCTCCGCACTCCTCTCCTATACATACTACCCCCACCATCCCCTCCACACTCCTCTCCTATACATACTACCCCCACCATCCCCTCCACACTCCTCTCCTATACATTCTACCCCCACCATCCCCTTCACACTCCTCTCCTATACATACTACCCCCACCATCCCCTCCGCACTCCTCTCCTATACATTATACCCCCACCACCCCCTCCACACTCCTACTATACATGGGATTGTAGGTCGCATACTTAAATGACTAAATGTATTAATAAATTACACAACACTAGATTTGGTATTAAAATGGCCGCAACACCTTTATTGGTTTTGAAATCTAATAAGCTTTATTCAAATAACAATAAATAATAAATGTATACTTCAAAATTTTAAAACAAACTCAAAACTTGCTCAGTCATAGAACTCGAGCTATAAATGAATAAATTCATAAAAAACAAAGTACCCCCTTGATTCAAGGGTGACATAACCACATAATGGTGCCAGCGACAAGGGTAGGAGGGAAGGGGGAGCTCAGCCAAGCCGATCCAGGACAACTGTGAGCGGGCCATGTCACAACAGGGGTTTTTATAGACCACAACATGTGCAGGAAAATGTGTTTCCCGCCTAGAAGCCTCGTGACAAGCCCGCTCCTTTTCTCTTTTTTTGTAAAATTAAAATTGTAAAACTTTATTTAAAAACGTGGCGCCACAAACCCATGTTGTGGGATCCTAATCTGTGCCCACTTTTCATTCTACCCCCACATCCCCTCCGCACTCCTCTCCTATACATACTACCCCCATCATACCCTCTACACTCCTCTATGGAACATACTACCTCCATCATACCCTCCACACTCCTCTCTTGTACATACTGCCCCCATCATACCCTCCACACTCCTCTCTTGTACATACTGCCCCCATCATACCGACCACACTCCTTCTGCCACTCTGCATGTTGCAGAGCTCGGTACCTCTAAGCTTCGGCCTGCCACATTAATGTTGGCTCCCATGAGACAGACATTTTTAAACCTGGGGGACCCATGATCTTCAATTGCCCGGTGGCCCCATGAGTTATCAGTCCACCCCTGGCTCAGATTGTGGCTACCCAGCAGGGTTGCTCACTGCAATTGTAAGCCAAGTGTCAACTTTATTGACTCTGAGGTAAAGGGGGACTCTTGTGATTAACTCCATATGATTAGAAATGTTATTTAATCACAAAATATATGTATAGTGTATACTACATAAATTCATCAAAATTGCCTTGCATCGTACAGAGGTAATGAATTTAATGTACTACTAAAAAAAAAATTGCTGTGCGCTGCTAATGTGTTCGGGTTTGGCTTAAAGAAAAGGTGGCAACCCTATTTATGTGCGCAGCTAATTTTCTGCCCTGGGAACAGATATGTTTCCCTGCTTGTTATCTTCTAGGGCAGTGGTCTCCAAACTGCAGCCCATGGGTCGGATCTGGCCCTTTGCCTTTGTCTGGCCCTTGGCCACTATTTCTCAAAACTGACACCCAAGATGTGGTTCTATTCCTTCCACTGACACCAATGCTGAGGAACTATTCCTCTCACTGACACCAAAGATGGGACATTTTTCTTCTCACTGATAAAATTGATGGGACAATATTCATTTCACTGATATCATTTTCTACACCCACTGGTCACAGTCCAGCCTCCCTAAAGTCTAATGGGCAGTAAACTGGCCCTTTGTTTAGTAAGTTAGGAGACCCCTGTTCTAGGGCACTGGTCCCCAAACTGCTCCGTTGAGTTCTCCTGCCTCTGGAGCTTAAAGCATTTGTTACCCCAACACTTCATATTCCTGACATGTGCCCTGTACCAGTATGAGGAAGTATCCTTTTCTCTTTGTATTGCTTGCTCTATGTGAAATCCCTGGTGTTCCTGCTAGTCCTCTTGCTTTCCTAATAAAAACTGACAACACTAAGCAGGAAAGCACTCTGTGGTCAGTTCTCTAGCTGCTGTGTGCTCTCCTCCAATGATCAGACTTGTCCTAACCCCCTCCCCCCCCCGATGCACAGCCATTCACTGGCAAGCTCAGTGTGCTGCTGCTTCTCCTCCCCCAGCTCTTTGCAGCTGATAACAGAGGGAATGAGATAATTTATAAAAAAGGGAAAAAAGGTATTTATAATGTTTGTTTTTTCTGTACAAAATGTTTTGCCTTTCATTTTTTTTTTTAAACTGAATGGGTTGTTTTCAAGGTGATCGGTTACAATCACTTTAAATAATAGACAGTGTGAATTTCTTTCCAGCAGAAAGAAAATCGCTTGATGCTGGCAAAAATTCCATGAAATCTCCAACAGGCTGGTTGTACCCAAGTTGATCAATTGATCAACTTGGGTACAATCAGCCTGCCCATACATAGTTTGAACTGGTCGAGATTCGAACCACCTATGGCTGGCTTTATGGGTGGTGACCGGCCTCTACAAATGTCGCCTTTACCAATAGGATGTGTAGACACCCTAAGAAGGACATCAGGAACTAATGAAAAGAAGATAAAAGGATCATCATGTGACCATGGTTTAAGGTAAGTAAAATGGGCATTTGGATAGTTTTTTTTTCCATACCAGCGGTTAATTAGAGAGTGTGGGAGGAAGAATGGGAAGGAGGGGTTACTAATATCTTGGAGCTGGCTTTAAGATCATAGAAAGTAAAAAGGACACTGTTTTTTTCTGTATCTGTTCAAAATGGCATAGTGTAGCTTTCACATCCAAGTACTGGAAAGCTGCAAAATAATAACTTTTTATTTTTGGGTTTAGTTACACTTTAATGAAAAATGACACACCTCCACCTATAAACAGAGATCTTCTGATACCCTACAGCACCAAAGGTATGGTTGGTTCCCATTAATTAGGTTTGGCATGAGTATGCCTGAATACAAGAGAGTGAGCCTGGTAGTGGCACAATTCAGATGGTGTCTTTTTGGGCATCTTGGTTCCATGTGGAAGAGGAGGTTGAAACCTGGAGGGGAACAGGTAGGATGTGGTTTCTCAGGCAGCCTACAGGAGGATTGTCTTTGCAGTTAAGCACTGCTTACCATGTAGGAATTAGGTATATGTGGACACTTGCAAGAAAAGGCACGTCTAGGTTCTCTGGAGCTTATTGGGTATGAACCGCAAGCAAGCATGGAACACTAACTTTGTAAGGGCTGAACGTGGGACATGTTCCTTGGTTATGGAAAAGTTCAAAATAAGCTGTGCAACAACAACAGTTTAGGTTTGCCTATAGAATTACCTTTGGGCAGGGCAGAGCACTAATACAAACTGCGTGTTCTAAAGAGTCACTTTGGTTTTCCTGTATTGGACTTCAAGACTCAGCTGGGCGCAGCTCCTTTTCGACAAGACACAAGAGGAGGGTCTATTTATCCTTTTGCACAAGATTCACACAACTTTCACCCAGGATTCGCACATTATTCTAATTGGATTGAATTTGAAAAATGTGTAACTCCTAGGTAAGAGTTGTGTGAATATTGCATGAAAACATTTATAAATAGACCCCTGGAGATGGGACATGCATAGTCATTACACAATTCCACGCTCACATTGGGTGAAATGCATGCAAAAGCTGCTACCTGCCCAGTTACACAAGGTCACGGAAATTACCTTATATCCTGCCTGCCTCAGTCTTACAAATATTTGGTGGGTTGCTGTTCTAGTATTTCTTTGTCAAATTCCCATTTGGTCTCTATTAGGGTGGCTTTGTTGCTAGTAGATCTAGCCATGCGAGTAATTTGTGTCACACAGTTCAGATTTTAGGCAATGAAGCTTTTTCTCCAAGAATGTTTTTGCCAAGTGATGGCCCCCGGTGGCAGGCACTCAATGGGGCATGCTGACCATACTCAGGGTACAAACGTATCTGCTCTTTGAAAAGTTGGAGAAGGCAAAGCAGAGAAAATAAAATGTAAAAAGCATGACTACAGGTATATAAAACACGTTATATAACGGTATTAAGCAAATGCACGACTTAATTAGTATTTCTTTGTTAGTTTTAAGCATGATCAATTTGAGGAGATTGTCCAAAAAAATTGTTTATCACTCTCAAAAACGTATGTAATGTTATAAAGAATAAAGATATTGGAGATACGGGACTGTCTAAGGTACATAGTCATACCTCATCAAAAAGGTGTCGAGGTGATATTACGTATGACATTACGTATGTAATGTTATATTTTGCCTTCCTTGGTTCCTCTCTACCCTTTGTCTGCAACTATGCTTTAAAACATGGTTGAAGATGACCCCAAGCAAATAGCTAACTACACAACTGTAGTACATGCAGTATATGGTAGCTATTTTACCTGCTAAAGTATTCGTACTTCTGTCAATCCATTTCTGAGATTTACAGAACGCCCTTAAAGCGCACAGTCAGCTTGGTGACCTGACTTTTCTCTGCTGAACTTAGGCAACACAGCTATGTCTCCTGCCTGCCACCAGCCTATGATTGGACATATGATAGATTCCACCCTAGCTCCTCCTCCACAGTTGCATACCTAATAAGATCTGATGCACAAAGCCTCCTGTTGTATGTCGACATTCAACACCACAATTCCTCTCTCCCTGTTCATGGCTGCCTATTAGAGATCAAAATAGGTTTATGGGCTTGTCTTCCTTCATCTTCCCACCAGGAGAAGAAGGTAGACGAGCCCCATAGTCTGAAGCTTTATCATGATTTTGACAAGCTTCAAAGGCTTCTGAATTCTGTGGACAGCCATCTATCCAATGAGTTGAATAAAGCCGAAAAAGGCTTCAAGAAATCTGCTTAAAGTTTGCTGACAGCTTTGTACACATTTCCCCTAGACTAGCACACACAAGTTGATTCCTATGTGAACTAGTTTTTATGTTATGCCTTGGGTTTGGGAGAACCCCAGAAAATTGTTTGATTCCTAATTTTTGGTGATGATGTTTCTCCATTTGCATTTGTGGAGCCCCCAGAATAAACAAGTTCTAAAACCTTCCTAAACCTACACTCCATGCAAAACGAATTAGTACCCTTTTCAGGTATTTTTTGCTGTCTGGGTATCTGCTCTTCATTTCCCTTCACAACTTTCCCCAGCCACAATGCATAGGGAAATATTTTTTAGTAGAATAGATGAGGGCTAGAACTTCCATCAGATTTTTACTACTGTGTGGCTGGAGATTTCCTTTTACTTCCTGTTCTAATGCCAAAACTGTCACTGGGACAGAAAGTGAGACAAAATCCCTCCAATAACATTAGCAATCAAAACTGGACAAAAGATCTAACCCTTCCCCTTGCTCTCCAGAACAAAAAAATTTTATCCACGGTTACACTGTAATGGCGCGTACACACGGTCAGAATTTCTGACAACAAATGTTCGATCTGAGCTTGTTGTCGGAAATTCCGTGTGTAGGCTCCATCGGACATTTTTTTGAGAGCTGGTTCTCAAATTTTCCGACAACAAAATCCATTGTCGTAAATTCCGATTGTGTGTGTACACAATTCCGACGTACAAAATTCCACGCATGCTCGGAATCAAGCAGAAGAGCCGCACTGGCTATTGAACTTTGTTTTTCTCAGCTCTTCGTACGTGTTGTGCGTCATCACATTCTTGATGTTCGGCATTTTGTGTATGCAAGACAAGTTTGAGCCAACATCGGTCGGAAATAAATCCAGGATTTTGTTGTCGGAATGTCCGATCGTCTGTACGTGGCATAAGTTATGAGTTAAAATGGAACTTTAGTAAAAAAAAAAAAAAAAAAGTCCTGCTAGATGACTTCAGGCTGGCCACTTTTGCAGGTATAGCTATTGTAAAACATTAAATATACGTACCTATACTGTTTACAATCCAGTAGTAAAATCCAGTAATACACTGTCTCACCCTGCTCTGCACATGCTCAGTTACTTTCTATTTTTAGGCACTGACGAATTTGTAGAGGCCGATCTGCTGACAGCCTTAAAGCAGAATTAAACCCTTCTATCCTTTACAGCCAAGGAAGCTGCTTCTCTTTGCCTCTCTGTCAGTACAAGTGACCAGTTATGATACCAGCCTTTTGATGGTTTGACAGTTTGGTTGAGGACACAAACAAATGTGAAAGTTAGCAATCCATGAATATAACTGTTTTTTGAAACTGTTGAATTGATGGTTTCCGTTTAATTTTATAATTTACTGCTGCTGAGGGGCTCTGGGCTTCAGCAAAATGGCAGCCTCCATCAAGAAGAAACATGAGCAATGCTGAAGGTGATTTACAGAACACACTAATGCCCTGTACACACGGTCGGAAATTCCAACCACAAAATCCGTCTGATTTTTTCAGACGGATTTTGTCCGACACTGGTGTTGCATACACACGGTCGGACAAAGTTGTCGGAAAATCCGATCATCCTGAACGTGGTGACGTTTGTTGTGTACGACGGAACTACGTAGAGGCTAGTAGCCAATAGCTTTGGTCTTGTAATATGATCTGAGCATGCGTGGCACTTTGTCCGTCGGAATTCGCTACACACGATCGGAAAAAGTCCGATAGGACTTTGTTGTCGGAAAATTTGAGAGCAGGAGATAAAACTTTGTCCGTCGGAAAATCCGACAGAAAAAGTCCGATGGAGCCTACACACGGTCGGAATTTCCGACAACTTTGTCCGATAGGACATTTTCCGTCAGAAAATCCGACCATGTGTACGGGGCATAACTTTGGTAGCATAAATATTAATGTGGTATGTATGTTTCTTGCTAAAGAACATTACTTTTTATAAAGTTGTTATGGGTAAAGTTCCGCTTTAAGGCCCCTTTCACACATGCGGACCGTATGTCCGTTTTTCATCCATCCGTTTTTGGATGAAAAAACGGACATACATGCACCCCTATGGGATAGCGGGTGTCAGCGGATGAGCATCCGCTGCCACCCACTATCGTCCGCCTCCGCTATTGTCCGATTCTGCAGACGGAGGAAAACCCTATTTTTCCATCCGTCTGCAGAGTGGATTAGATGAACACGGACAGAAGGTCCGTGTTCATCCAATCCCCCATAGAGGAGAGCGGAGAACTGACAGGGCGGTCCCTGCACAGTGTGCAGGGACCGCCCTGTCATCAGCCGGCTCAGCGGGGATCAGCTGAGCGATCCCCGATGAGCAGCGGATCTTCACGGGGCAGATCAATACGGATCCGTCCCATGCAAAACAGAAAGTGGTGGCAAAGGGTCCTTAAAGCAGAGTTCCAGTCCTGTGAACAAAATAAAAGTCAGCAGCTAAAAAACTGCCTGCTGACTTTTAAAAAAACAGCCACAAACCTGTTCCACGATCCAGCGGTGTGCACACACCAGTCGGTCTCATTCAATGTCTTTGTTCCTCAGTGCCAGCATCTTCACTATGGGCACCAGGCTGTGACAGCTTTTTGGCTTCACAGCCGGGTGCCCACTGCGCATCGTAAATGGTGGATCTGTCAGTATCCCAGAAGACTGCGTGTGGGGGGGGACGGAAGTGGGAGACGGTACCTGTCAAAATGGGGGCTCCCCCCCCGCTCCTCGAAAGTGGCAATTCTTTTGGAGGAGCGGGGGACGAGTCCTTAAAGCAGAACTTCCCCCTTTGGGGGGGAAGCTCTGCTTTAAAAGCAGGCGGTTGATCAGCATTTTTACCTCCAAATTCACATGGTGGCCAAAGGGGAGCGCTCATGCTGCCCTGGTTGTGGTACTTTGCTTTATGGTGCAGCAATTTTATCTTGGCATGTGGAGTTTCAGAGGCGGCTCTGCGTGTCAAAATCACCCACTGAAGTCAACGAGGATGTGCCACAACCGCATGCCAAATGCAGCTACAGCACTTGTGATATGGTACTTCAATGTAAAATCCCATTGAGAAAGAAAAAAGTGCCACTAGGGATTAAAAAGCAGGTATAGAGAAGGCGGCAGTATCCAAAAAATAAAACAGATCCACCATGGATTGTTTTTCAGAGGGCAGTAACAGCTGCTAACTGTATGAAAGAGGCCACAGCCATAGAAAAGCCTGTTCTCTACTAGCATTATGGAGAGCAGGACTCTCTGGGTGGAAGCAGTGGTCTCTCAGCAAAGGACCAACATGCCCCTTGCTAAGTCAGAGCTAGAACTCACCAAATCATGAGCTTTGGTGAACGGAGATCTCTACACTCAATTCAGCAGTGGGTGTGTTGTACCGCTGCAAAGAGACCACAACTTCCAAACAGAGAGCAAGGCTCCTTTACTGCAAAATGTTGGAAGAGGACATTCTTTTCCAGTCAAACTGTAAAGCTGCGTACACACGATCAGATTTTCCGCAGACAAATGTTGAATGGCAGGTTTTCAAATTTTCCGCTGACAAATGTGTGTTATCGTATTTTCTGAGAGTTTGTACACAAGTCCGTCGGACAAAAGTCCAAAGTACAAACACGCTTGCTCGGAAGCAGAAGCAGTCGGTCTTGTAAACTAGCATTCGTAATGGAGAATTAACATTCGTGACGTGGAAAATTATGAAATCTCGAAATGCAGCGCACAATTCTCTTCTTCTTTAATGGGATAATAATGAAGCTGCTTTGCTGTTGATACTGATGGAGTTATTGCAAACAAATTTTCAAAGGCTTTTTTTTTCTAGTGATATCAAAAATAATATTATTATGCTATTTTTTTTTTTTTTGGGCAAGTAACCGCAACACCATTATCCCGTAGTTTCTAAGATCAAAGATACAACTATGTTGGTGTCCCTTGTCAATTTTACATTGTATTTTTTTTAAATGTAACTGTCATTTTAAGTAAAACACATAGCCAAGTATTATTCTCCACAATTTTTTTATTGTGCATTAAAAAAAGAAAACAAATAAAATTAGACATGCTATCTGCCAATAGAAGTTAACCAAAAAGTGTATTCTATGCATCCAAAAATTTAGAAAATATACCAAATCAAATCATTATTCAACCAAAAAATAATGTCAAAGCAATAACTCCAAGGCCAATAATAAATATCACGTTATTTCCTCCGATTCCGCAACATGTCTGGTTGATGAACGGTCGTTCAGAAACAAACTGAAAAGTGCAAGTCAACACTCACCAAACTTCTACCAACACGAAATTAGCAGAAGGAGCCCAAAGGGTGGCACTAAAGAGCTGAAAAACAATGTAGTACATTACTACGTTCGTAAGTGTTGGCCAACATTTGTGTGCCGTGTGTATGCAAGACAAGTTTGGGCCAACGCCCATCGGACAAAAGTCCATGGTTTTGTTGGCCAACAATCTGATCATGTGTACGAGGCTTTAGACTTCACATACTTGTTTTGATGAGCCTGGAACTGATTGCTCTGGTTTTAATAACAGCTCAGTGAGGCTTTGAAATGTATTAAGAAATGTCTAGCATCCAGTATAATACCGTATACACTCGAGTATAAGCCGACCCGAATATAAGCCGAGGCACCTAATTTTACCACGAAAAAATGGGAAAACTTATTGACTCGAGTATAAGCCTAGAGTGAGAAATGCGCAGCTACTGTAAGTGGAAAAGAGGGTCAACAATGCCCATTTGCATGCCTCACTGTGCCCATTTGCATGCCTCACTGTGCCCATTTGCAGTCATAGGTCCCCTGAACTCCAAACTCTGTAGTTTAAGGGTTCCTAGATGCCCCCTAGCTGCAGCAAAATTTTGGGGTCTCTGGACCCAAAGGGTCCCGAAATGACATTGCTGCAGATGGACACAATTGACCGAATTTGGGGCCCCCGTAACTCGGGAGCCACTTGGTGCTAGGAACCCCAGCTTGGATATGTTGTAGTGTTGGTTCCACTGGGTTTTCACACCAAATTTTGGGTTCCTAGCACCAAGTGGTCCCGAGATACGGGGCCCCAAAGTCGGTTCGGAAAATTTCATTTTCTGCTGCAGAAAAGTGCTTGACTCGAGCATAAGCTGAGGGGGGCACTTTCAGCACAATAAAATGTGCTGAAAAACTCAGCTTATACTCGAGTATATACGGTAAGTATTTTGATTATTTTGTGTCATTTATAGCAGGAATTAAAGTGAGAAGCGAATTAACCTATCTACTTAAGTATACCAAGCTAAAATATGTATTGTGTATGTTAAGCCATCACATTCCAAAATATATAGTCATCACCTAGTGCAAAATGTTTAATGTAGCATAAAATAATATGTTTCACTTCCTGCAGAGTTCCCATTTAAATTCCATTTGAAGCTACTAAGAGCACTGTGTAATATCCACATGGCTTGGAAATCTCTGTTGATTTTAAGCAGAACACAGGATATCGGCTGCTTAATCTAATTCATTCTTGAAATAATGTAAAGACACATAAGAAACTCTAAACAACGGCACCTATTAATGGATCTGGTTACTCATATGCTTACAGAAAAGTACCATTTTACTACAGTTATTTTCTGTATGGAAACATTACTCTATATATCTTCCCATATTACATTCCTTGGGAGGGAATGAGTAATGGTATAATTCCTGCTAGCATGGCAAGGGGATGCTTCCAAAAGCCCATAGCAATTTATGTGTCAAAAGTACTCATAGTCAAATGTAGAATACAAAATACAAAATTAAAAATAAAGGCTAATCAATAGTAAGGGAATAGGACTAGTTGCATGCTTAAAGGTGTACCCCGGGCAGACATAAAAATTCACCACTGAATTCAGTTATATGCATTTGTTAAAACATCCTGAAATTTAATTTTCAAATGCTGCTAATGCAATTGCCTGACTTTTCATATTCAAATCTTGTAATCTCATTTACAAAAGTATGCATGCTTAGAAAGAGATGGGCACCACTAGAAGCCAATCAGGTATGCTAAATGCATGTATGCTGACAAGAAACAAGAGTGAAGACTAGTCAGTATTCAGCTGTTACTTCACTGTCCAATCACAGGCTTGGGGTGGATAGGTGACCAGGTGCGTTGCTATGGCTATTTTAGTGATTTTTATAGCATGAATACAGTGGAACCTTGGATTACGAGCATAATCTGTTCCAGGAGTATGCTCGTAATCCAATGTACTCGCATATCAAAGCGAGTTTTCCCATTGAAGTCAATGGAAAAGAAAAAATTTTTTTCCGCATTGACTTCAATGGGATGCAATACCGCATGCGGCCAATGGCGGGGGGCGCCAGAGAGTCTCGGAAACGGCCCAAAAGGCCCAAGCACACTTCGGCTGACCTCTGCAAACCTCGGAAAGACTCACAAGCCTTTCCGAGGTTTGCAGAGGTCTGCTGAAGTGTGCTTGGGCCTTTCTGTGCATATCCGTAGCCAACGATCGGCGCTGTTCAGCTCCGGTGCCCCCCACCTCAGGCCAAAAGCGGTACTGCACACCGCTTTTGGCCTGAATCCTGCTTGTTTTGCAAAACAACACTCGCAAACCGAGTTAGGATTTTTAGAAATACAGTGCTCGTTTTGCGAAACGCTCATTAACCGCGTTACTCACAAACCGAGTTTCCACTGTATATGGAAAAGTACATTTGAGGTATTGTGTATTGTTTTTAGAAGCTTCCCCTATTCATGTTAATGAACATGTTTGGTTCATGGAGCTCATGAAACATGAAGTGATGTTGGCAGGAAATTGGGAGAGAACAAAAGATTTGAACAAAGTCATGTGCTAAGGACAAAAGGAGTAGTTTTGCAGAACTCCAAGAAGCTAGCAGCAGACTGGATAGATCATGCATAAAAGGGAAGAAGACTAAATCACCAGGAGGAACCAAGTAAAAGTGTTTGTAAAGCTTTGGTTCTTTTTTTTTTACTAAAATAGCATACAGGTTTGTACTCTGTGCAAGGGCTTTGCAAAGAGCAGCCCAGATTTGCCTCTTCCGGGTCCTCCTCTTCATCCAGTGGCCTTATAGAAAGGGGCACTCATGCAGGCTCGCTCCCAAGCCCCCGCTGCTTGTGTCTATAGACGGCCCCACTCCCGCGGTTGGGGGAGGTCCCAGGCACAGAAGTTTTTTTACCTTAATGCATAGAATGCATTGAGGTAAACAGCATTAGGGCTTTACAACCACTTTAAGTAACTGTTTAGTGTATAACTATCACATACAGGGACTATGCCCATTTCTAGGAAGGATAGATAGCTTGTGCATGTGTATATTGTATGTACAGTTTGTGAAGTATCTGTATCTCATGTTCTGTTTTCCTAAAATTGTACATAATTTATAGGTATAGCACTTTGTTTAGAAAAACACATCAATACACTAAAGAGGTTGTTATGCTTCCTTGCTTTTACCACAAAATAAGCCTAAAACACAAAATAAAACACCAGGATGTATTGCTTAAGCCCCATACACACGGTCGGACTTTTTCATCAATTTGGTCCGATCGGACAAGGTTGTTGAAAAATCAGACCGTGTGTATGCACCATCGGACAGTGTTCGTCGGTTTGTCCGTCGGACAAAGTCTTATCTCCTGCTGGAATGATTTGCCGTCAACCCGGTCCGATCACACCAAATCCGAGCGTGTGTACGCTTGTCCGACGGACAAAGTGCTACGCATGCTCAGAAGAAATTCTGTGACGGAAGCGCTCGGTCAGGTAAAACTACCTTTCCTAATCGACACAGCACATTCGTCACGCTGCAATGTTAAAATGTCTTTAATGCAGCGCATTCTCTTTTTCTTTACAATGCAACAAGAATGACATCTTTTAGCTGCTCCTATTCACCCGCACTTCTCACAAACTTACTTCTTTATTACTTGGCACCATTTATACACTACATGTTTATTTTTACTCTGAACGGAAAAGAATCTTTGTTATTTTTTTACCATGATTTGTCTTTTTTTTTTTTTTTGGGGGAATACATATTTTATTGTTTTTTTTTTTTTTTTGGAGGGGGGTTGTGTGTCTCAAATTACCAAAAACACATTATTTACATTTGTATTTCTTGCTTACATTTACTAGGAGTTTGTTTGTTGTTGGTGCCCCTTGTTAATTCTACTTTAGGATTAGTGAAATGTACCTGCTTACTCAAAGAAAAAATGTCATTGTAGAAAAGTAAAACACAATAGTCAATGATTATTTCAAATCAAAAAAACCTTTATTTAGGTCTCAGCAACAGACCAAAGAGGAACGCAGCCATGGTGAAACTTGGGGAATTTGCAAAGCCTTGGACACCCATGGCAACCATCATTTTACAGACTTAAACAATTGGGGGCATGAAGACTACCTATCTAAATAATAAGGGAGCGCAATCTGGTCCTGAAGTCCAAAACATCCGGAACTGCAGCAGATGCCATCTAGGTCCCCAGGCTCTGGTACTACGAGAGGCTCCATCTTCTCTCAGACCAGACTGAGTCCAGGTTGTCACTCTCTTGTCTTCCTTGTACGCTTCCTTCCACGCCGTGGTGCTGGTGCTGGTGGGGTGGCAGAAGGAGGAGGAGGAGGCGGAGCAAGATCACTCTCGCAAACATGTGTGAGGGGAGTCATCTCCCCAGCCATCCCCTCATTTAGTATTTTGAGGATGACCTCCTCACACATGCTGCGTTGCCCCGCCTCCATACCCGTAAATTTACTTGTAACCAAGGAGGCAAAGGCCTCCTCGTAGGTGGGTGTGGCATAGAGGGAGGCTGAGGCATCTTTTATCAGCTGGAGCGCTGACTCTCCCACCTCCCCCATGTTTTTCGCCCTTCTGTAGGGAAGGCGGAGGGGAGAGACTTGGGAGACAGTCAGGCTCCTACGCCTACCCCCCTCTTGGCTGCCACTACCCCCTGCCTCCTCCTGACTGCCACCTTCCACAGCCACCTCCTGGCTGAGGTCTTCCTGTGTATGAAAAAGGGACATAGTTTCAGTTATTTGTTCATCAAACACACACAATTCTCATCTAGTGACTGTTGCAAAATGTTTTCAAATACAAAACCATACAATTCTCAGCCCTGCAGTTTAGATTCTTCCCAAAAATGTCTCCCACACCACTGTCTGTTGATATGTCAATCACGTTAGGAAATAAGCAATTGGGGATCTTGAATTAACTGAACATCATTCATTATTAAACAAACTGGTTCCAAAACTACTATACCTGGAACAAGCTGGGCACCTGCACATATTCCTGACTGGAAGGCCCAGGTTGGTCCTCGGAAGCCTCATCAGGGGTGGCGTGCGTGGAAGGACGCGTGCAAGGAAGAGTCGAGAGTGACTTCCTGACAGTAGCCTGGTCTTTGAGAAAGTGGAGCCTGTCATAGTACCAGAGCGTGGGGACATGGACATCAGCTGCTGCAGCTCCAGATGCTTGTGACTTCAGGACCTTATTGCGCTCCCGGAAATAGGTAGTCTTCATGTTGTTTATCTTCACTTTTAAGTTTGCGACGGTTGCCATGGGCAGGGTAGGCTTTACAAATGCCACCAGTTTCAGCAGGGCTGCGTACCTCTTTGGTCTGTTGCTATAATCCCTGTGTTTTGCCTGCCATAAGAGGGGGAATTGCCGGTATTTATCAATGAAGTGTGTGAGAAAGCTCACGTTGTAGAACGCCTCCATCACCTCTGCAAGACACAACGCCACACAAAACAATATAAATAATGTCAGCCTAAACTCTCCTAATCTTCTCCATAAAGAAGCCTCAAGTTCTAATCAGTCTAGGCTAGTTATGTACCAACGTCAAATTGTACCTTCGTTTGTAGCGATCGTCTCGTGCGTGAGCTTTCTCTCCCCTCGTCTCCCAGATCGTGGCTACGACACAGGCGTGTGACGTTTTATATACAGTGCGCATGCGTCAAACTCCGCCCGCCCCTGACGATCTTTCTCGTCTATTCCCCACCCCTTCTCTTTACGGCGCAGTGGGGAGAGCACATGGCGGGGACACAGCAGGTGCGCCCCAAATATCCCCCCAACGAGGAGGAGGACGAGGAAAGGCCGGAGGCAGAAACGTCCCGATCCCGGAGCCTGAAATTCAAGGCCTCCAATATGTCATTTGGAGAAATGTTGGAGATGGTGGACATATTAAAGAGGAGCGACTATGATGGGAAGTATGGGCCTTACCTCAACCCCAATGTCCGCAAGGCCAAGATCATGTCTAAAGTTGTGAGAAGGCTGTACAATAATTTTGGGGTACAACGATCCAAGGAGCAACTCAGGAAACGCTGGTCAGACCTGAAACTGAGGGAGGCCGATCAGTACAGAAAGATCAAGAGAATTCTTCAAAAAAGTAAGTAGTTGTGTTTTGTGTTTGATTTCTTGCTTGCATACTGCTCCATTGTGTTTTGATTTTTACCAAGTTGTACATTCCAAAATGGCCACTTTCAGGTTCGTCTGTGCATTCGATCGTACTCAGCCTCGATCTTTCTGCCACTGTCATGGTCGTGTGTGCATTCGATCGTACGCAACCTCGATCGTTCGGCCACTTAGAATACGATGTTTGGTGTTTTTTTGGGGAAAGGAAGTTTGTTCTCACTAGAAATGTCATCAAGAATGTAAAGCCAATTTATTCAATGTAAAGGAGAGGTCACTCAGTAGCTGTTTACCCATCTGGACTCTAGAGCACTAGTGCTGGGACACCCAAACCCCCTTTTTATTATGCTTTTCCACACATGTGCTCCAGTGGATACTAGAGGGGGGTCTCCATCACACAAACTTCTACCAAAAAGCTAGTCAGTTTAGCACCTTTCCAAAGTGACTTCATTCATGTAGTTGACATTTGTAACTGGCCAAACTAAAATAGTGTCCGTCACTTTCAAGCAATGTTTGTCATTTCCTATTTCTGCCCTCAATAGCTTGTGTTGCTAAATCTTCCTTTTGGACATTCTCATAGGGGAGCGAAAACTTGGGCCGTCTGAGGAAACCCCCAAACCAACACCTACCAAAAAAGGGGAAAGAGCAGAAGCAGAGGAGGAGGAGGAAGGAGAGATCATCGAACTTGGAGAAATTGTCACCACAACAGGTGAGTGTGGGAGAACACAGCTACTGGTAAGCTAATCCATGTATGGCTGCCTCATTTCCAACACCCCATTTTTTTGGTTTGTGGTTTTTAGGTGACGTGGATGTTGTGGAAGAAAAATCGCACTTTACCACAGAGAGTGCCCACGTACTCATCGGAGAGATAATGGTCTGCAATCGAGATCTAGATTACATAAAGCAAAACATCAATGATGTTCAACAAAAATTGAAGAACATCATTGATGTTTTAGGAAAAATATGAAAAAGCACCAAGTAATTTACACACATTTGTGCCAGCTTCTGAACACATTTGCAACTTAAAAACTGTGTGAAATTTGGAACATGCACACATTGTGTCCACATGTGCTAGCTCCCATCATGGTGGATGAATGGCAACGTTTTTTTGGGGGTGCAAACACTTTACGAACTACGAAAGTGGTTGTGGTGAAGGGGTTGCACCCCAAAAAACGTCCATTCATCCCCATGATGGAAAATGGCACTTTTGAAGCTTCTAGGCATGTGTTTTACCATCTAATGACCATTTTCACAACCAAATTGTGTGCATGTTCCAAATTTCCACTTTTCGGGGGTGCCCCCCCCATGTGATGAAGGCAAGATCAAACACACTTTGAACATATAGTCATGTCTGATCTTGTCTTCACTTTACAAAGTTGAACTTTCCTACTTCATAGGTTCTGCTTAGCTCCATGCCTGGTTTTACCAATTGCGTAATCTTTGTAAATAATGTTGTAAATAACCAAGATGTTGTCAGTTTTGGCGTGAAGATTGTAAACGCACTTGTGAATGTTTTCCAAGTAAACTTTTTTATTTTTCCAAATGTGTGGCTTCCTTATTTAAATAAAACAATGCATTATGTATGTAAAATGTAAAGGATATGGGGGGCAATGGGTGTTATTTACTAAAGGCAAATCCACTTTGCACTGCAATTTCCTTTCCCAGGGAACTTTTTCAATGCACTTGTAGAGCATAGCGGATTTGACTTATGTAAATGACACCCACAGTGCTTTGTACGAAAACACGGAGCACAGCATTTTGGAGAATACACACATGTCAGACCTGGTGCTGAAAAGGAGTATTTTGGGTGTCAGTTATGCAGGACAAACCTTCTCTAGACCAAAGATTAGGTAGCAAACACACATGAGAATAATCTTTTTGGGAAGAAGAGACTGTTACCTCCTTTTGCCCAGAAAGTGCATTACCACTGTCGAAGGCAAAGGGAAAAAATGTCAAAGTAAAATAAGCTAAAAAGAAGACTGAAATGACAAGAAATCAGAGGTTGGTTAAAATATCAGATTTATTAAAAAATGCCTCTCACACATCGTCAGGCAGAGCAATGGCCCCCCTACCCACAAAGTATTCCATATATTGGTCCCGGACCACGCGGGCATTGAGAGGGGGCAAGCCTGGACGTGCCACTCGAAGGGCTGTGAGGTCCGCATTTGGAGGGCCCTCCACATCTGGGCCAACGGGCACCACATAGTTCCTGTTATGTCTTTTGAGGAAGTTGTGCAATATGCAACAGGCAAGAACTATGTGGTTCAGTTTGTATTCCGCCAAGTTAAATGCCGTCAGGAACAGGCGGAAGCGGCTGGCCAGGATGCCAAAAGCGTTCTCCACCACTCTTCTGGCTCTGGACAGCCTGTAGTTGAAGACCCTCTGGTCCGGGGTGAGGGTCCTCATCGGGAACGGCCTCATCACATGGGGAGTCAGCGCAAACGCTTCATCTGCGACAAAGACGAAGGGGAGTCCTTCGGCATTCTCCTCTGGAGGTGGCAAGCACAGACTGCCACTTTGGAGACGCCAGTAGAACTCCGTGTGCGTAATGGCCCCACCATCCGATATCCGGCCGTTCATCCCCACGTCCACATACATAAACTCGTATGTTGCCGACACCACCGCCAACATCACTACACTATTAAACCCTTTATAATTATAATAGTAGGACCCCGAGTTGGGCGGTGGGACGATGCGGACGTGTTTCCATCAATTGCCCCTCCGCAGTTAGGAAAGTCCCAACGGCTGGCAAAGTGGGAGGCCACAGTCTGCCATTCCTGTGGCGTGGAAGGGAACTGTGGAGTGAAACAAGAAAAAAAAATTAGTCACTTTGCACCTAAACATTGCAAGCAGATTAGACAATCAACATCTTGGAACAAGAGCATTGTATAAAATTGGAGGCTGGAAAGTATTTACACAGAAAAGTAGAGGCTCCCCTTCACAGATTACTCACCCCCCCATCAATCCCCCCACTTCTGATGGGACATTGGCAATAACTATGGTTTTGGGGGGGGGGGGGTGGTGGACAGGTAACCCTCTGCACTTCATTGATTGGCAAATGGCTCAATAATGTGGCCTAGTTTGGCCAGACCCTCTGTACTTAACACTATTGGCAGGCCACAGGAAAGATCAAATAACATTTCCCCCCCCCCCAAAAAAGGCAGGCACAGTGTGACATTATTAAATTACCAAGCAAGCTAATAGGAGGGAAAGAAGACAAAAAAATAGGAAATGGAATGTATGGAGGCAGTCCCTTGCACTACATGCTTTGCTGAATTCATCCCTAAAGATGCGCACTATAAAGAGGTAGGTATATAGTGTGTATGGACCTTGGGAAAGCCAGCAGATAAAGGATTGGTACCATCTGACAGAGCAGTTGGGGGAGGGGGTTCCTAATGAGTTTGCCCCCCCCCCCACCAAAAGAACAAAAAAAGGGGGGCTCTACATGAAGTAAACCACACAGCAAACATTTGTGCATATTTTAGGGGGTGTTTTGGGGCAAACAATACTATGCAGCAGACAAAAGACATTGCTTAAGTGAGTAGGCCATAGGTGTCTATTGGGCAGAAGAGCATGCTGGTGAGGTAAGTGAAGGGAAAAATGCATGAAGGAGAAAAGGGGCACAGCATATTAGAACATATTGCAATCATGGTAATTAGGGAAGGAGGTCAAAAATACAAGTCATTAGCAAACAGAGCATACATAGAAGGGAATAGTAAAGTAGAAATGTTACCTTAATATAGTCCTCCTGCAGGACCTGAATGATGGCAGAACAGGTCTCTGGAATAATGATTCCCAGGGCCTGGGGAGAGATACCTGAAGAGAACTTCAAATCCTGAAGACTTCTCCCTGTCGCCAAGTACCTCAACGTGGCAACAAGCCTCTGCTCCGGAGTAATGGCTTGTCTCATGCAGGTATCCTGCCGGCTGATAAAGGGGGTCAGCAAAGCCAAAAGACGGTGAAAATCGGGGTCCGTCATCCTGAGAAAGTTCCTGAAATCATCAGGATTATTCTCCCGGATCTCACGAAGCAAAGGCATGTGCGAGAACTGGTCACGCTGAAGCAACCAATTCTTGGTCCACATACTCCTCATCACTCTGTTCATGGACGGGTCTTGGGTCAAAGCTAAAAGCCCGACACCAATTCCGCGTACAGCACGAACTCGGCGACGAGTACGCACGGGAAACATCGCTCAGAAGGTCACAAAAGGTCGGCTGGTCAGAACGGACAAACAGAAAGCACCGATAAACAGCAAGGCCTGAAAGAACGAAGTGAATAGCAGCAACGAGCAGACAATAAGCAGTGCAAATCAAAGCGTCCTATATCAAGATATAGGCCGCAATGACCAACAAATGCGAACTGACTACACGCACTAATAAACAGATACGCACGACAAGCACAAACTGAAGAGCAGTAACGATCTGAGTCAGAAAACTGAGAAGCGCGAATCTTAAGTCACCAAACTTCCACTAACTCTCGATAAACACGGGATCAGCAGAAGGAGCCCAACGGGTGCCTGACGTGGTGCTGAACTTCCCTTTTGTAATCTCGTGGACGACGACTTACGTCACGACGTTCTTCCGGACCGGATATTCCGACAACGTAGTCCGACCGTGTGTACGCAACGACAACATCGGACAAAGTACGTCGGACAAAGTCCGACCGACCTTGTCCGCGGATTGTCCGAGCGTGTGTATGGGGCTTTAGGTGCAGGAGAGAAATGTCAGATCACCAACCTGGTTGTGTCCATGTCAGGAGTAGCTGGACAGATTTACAAATCATTTGGCATTTTTAAACATCCCCTATGTAGGTATGGGAGTGTTGAGCACAGTAGAGGTAGGAAAAGTTGACTAAATTAGAGACACATTGCAAGATATACACTGTTTGGCTCTTTTCCCAATAGCAACCATACTGACCTTTAGGCCCCATGCACACGAGACGCTGATGCAAACTCTGCTGAGTGCATGTTTTAAAAAGCAGAAACCTGTGCGTTTTGCCGCGTTTTCATGCTGCGTTTAGCCGCGTTTTACCACGTTTGCGTCTATAAGCGTTTGTAAAGATAACATCATATAGACCCTCCCCAAGCTCAGAAAGCATGTATTATTAACTATTTCTGCCATTTTGATCAGAGTGAGCAGCAGCAGCAGAGAGAGCAGTTGTACACTTGCATTTGCCTCTCTTTCTGTGGGGTTTTTTTGGAAATGGATCCTGTATTGAATATATGTCAGGAAATGCTCCTGATGTTGCTCTTGATGAGGCAGCAACGTTGTCGCAAATTGCGTGAGAGGTCCAGAGTCAGAGCTCGTCGATATTGGACCCATCCGTTGATGGCACAGCGAATGTCCGTTGGATATTTTACAAACATGGTGGGGGGTTGGGGCTCACTAGACATTGGTATGCAGGTTTTTCTTTGTGAAAAAAAGACATTGCTATGCTTTGGTCAGACTAGGTGGAGTCACTGATTCGATTAGAAATTGGATGAAGGGTTGGGGCAAAGAAGTGGAGGCATTCCTCATTGTCTAAGCTACCTTTAAAACTAGAGTTTTTTATGGCATTGCATCAGTTAGTATATATGCTCTATGAACTATCTAAAGTAATTGAGACATTTAAAACCAATTTTTTTTTGTATTTTTTATGGTTTACCATCATATTTCTGAGTTTTCTGGTCCAAAAAATTGGGTTACTTTAAAAACGCTTATAAACGCAATTGCGTTTAGCCGTGTTCTGCGTCTGAAACGTGGAAAAGCAAAGTGTCTGAACCCATTTTTTTGCTTCTGGAAAAACAACGTTAAACGCAACTGCATAAAAACGGGAAAAAACTAGACTGTGTACATGGACACATAGGATAACATTACATGCGTTCAGGGGCAGTTGAAAAAAGTGTCCAACTGCCTCTGAACGCGCGTTTAACATTAGCGCATTGTGCATGGGACCTACAATATACTGAAAGTGGAAACCACTATAGCCAATAATAAATTGTTTCCATAAGCCACTTTATTTAAAAAGAATAGGCTCAACACAAACAAAAGTATCTTTATTTTCAGCCATGTGACTTTCATTATCATTGGGCTCAGCTGAAAATATTTGTCACATATTTGAACATTGGTAACTTTAACCTGATGTTTTACCTGTGTGAATTGAGCCTAATTTATGTAAAACAAAGGCAAAGGTGAGAGAAATGTAAATAGCAACACCAGTGCAGATTTGTTACCCTGACAAGTAGTCCCCAGGAAACAAAACCATCAACTATCATGTCATTACCTACAATGGCAGTTTAGATCTGAGAGCAAAAGTCTTCAGAGCAAACATGCCAGCCCGTTACATCGAAGGGCTGGCAGGCTGTCAAAATTCGGCTCCCATGTAAAACAGCAGAGTTTTCAGTGAATATGAATTCATTTCTCCAAGATCCTTATAGCTACAGAGGTGGATGAGAGCTTGTTTGTGCTTTTACTGCTCGTTCTGAATGTGTAAAAACCAGGGGCGGACTGTCCATTTACGGGCGCACAGGTTGTTTTTTTGAAGCAATGATTAGAGTCAGAGGCTTTAGTAGGCTTCAATAAAAGGTGAGCTTGGGTCGCAGAGAGTGTGCTCTGATTCCACCCAGGTGTGTTACAACGGCGAATATCGATTCGCCATTGTAACACTGATCCTCCTCCCGGCCAATCAGGAAGCAGGGTTTGACACCGGTCACTCGATTGGCTGAAGGGACAGGCGATCCTATTGGACACCTAGGAGGAGGAGGGAGGAGCCACACAGCGGGAGCCACCGTGATGCAGAGAGAACACAGGAGTCGCTGCCCGCCACCCATAGAAGCCCACAACCCGCCCATAGGAGTCCGCAACCTGGCTGCTAACGATGGGGTAAGTGCCAGAGTAGGGGGGGTTGCCTCCGACTGACCGACTAACCCGGGGGGAGGGGGCATTTGTTTTGCCCCCCCAAAGAAACACCAGCCGCCATTGGAAAAATCTTTAGAGTACTGAAATCTAAGGACAACCTATTGACCATACTCACTGTTATCCACAGTACCGCACACTCATTTGTAGGCATACCCACAATATCATTCCTGCATTTTTAACATGGCTAGAAACAATTGGTCATAGACTTTTAGAATGAAAGGAAGACATTCAAGGTATAAGGTCATGGTATAAAGGGAGCATGCCCCTTCCTTCATTGAGAAAAGTTCTTTCACTAATTACATTGCCTGTAACAAGATCTGTGAATGGGGTGGGGAGAAAATCCTGTGATCGAAGAAAATCTCCCCTATTCACAGATCTTGTTGCAGGCAGTGTAATCAGCGAGATAACTTTTCTTATTGGAAGAGAGGACAGGAGGGGTGTGTCCTCATCAGATCATTTGTAGTACAGCTGAGCCCAGAGACCCGAAGCTGGTATCCCCCACAGCACAGGAAGTTCAGCAACAGGAAGAGGACAGGGCACCCCTGCAGTGCAAATTTCTACAGAATTCAGCAGTTTGCACATCCTGGAGCATACTTCATTACAAGTAGGGATGGGCCCGGTGCTCGATGCGAACCCACGTTCGCATCGAGCACCGGGCGTTCGCTCGCTAGGCGAGCCCAGAACTATTTTGGCCGCTCGCATCACATTCGTGTGATGCGAGCGGCCCCGCAATGCACTGCGGCCGGCGCGGCCGGCGCAGTGCATTGCTGGCTGATGATTGGCCAAGCATGCACTGTGACCCCGCATGCTTGGCCAATCACAGCGCCGGAAACTCGAAGAGCCATAATTGGCTACAGGCAGGACGCCTGTAGCCAATTACAGCTCAGGGGCTTTAGTACATGCCCCCTCTTATAAAAGGCCGCCACGCCGTCTGCGCCGGTCACATGCTGTTCCGGCGTAGATAGAGCAGGATCGTTCTGTGTCACTCTGCTGGATTTAGTTAGATAGATTCACTTAGAGAGATTGAGTTAGATAGATTCATTTAGAAGGATTGATTTAGAAAGAGGGGCTTGTAGTGTGTTCGTGGCAGGCAGGCACTGGCAGCAAACAGAGCTCCTGTATTTTGTTCCCAGAAGCACCTATAGGACTTGTAGTGTGTTCGTGGCAGGCAGGCAGAGCTCCTATATTTTGTTCCCAGAAGCACCTATAGGACTTGTAGTGTGTTCGTGGCAGGCAGGCAGAGCTCCTATATTTTGTTCCCAGAAGCACCTATAGGACTTGTAGTGTGTTCGTGGCAGGCAGGCAGAGCTCCTATATTTTGTTCCCAGAAGCACCTATAGGACTTGTAGTGTGTTCGTGGCAGGCAGGCAGAGCTCCTATATTTTGTTCCCAGAAGCACCTATAGGACTTGTAGTGTGTTCGTGGCAGGCAGGCAGAGCTCCTATATTTTGTTCCCAGAAGCACCTATAGGACTTGAAGTGTGTTAGTCCCATCACACAGACCTACATTTTCTTCCCAGAAGCACCTATAGGACTTGTAGTGTGTTAGTCCCATCACACAGAGATCATATATTTTGTTCCCAGAGGCACCTATAGGACTTGAAGTGTGTTAGTCCCATCACACAGACCTATATTTTCTTCCCAGAAGCACCTATAGGACTTGAAGTGTGTTAGTCCCATCACACAGAGATCATATATTTTTGTTCCCAGAAGCACCTATAGGACTTGAAGTGTGTTAGTCCCATCACACAGACCTATATTTTGTTCCCAGAAGCACCTATAGGACTTGAAGTGTGTTAGTCCCATCACACAGAGATCATATATTTTGTTCCCAGAAGCACCTATAGGACTTGAAGTGTGTTAGTCCCATCACACAGAGATCATATATTTTGTTCCCAGAAGCACCTATAGGACTTGAAGTGTGTTAGTCCCATCACACAGACCTACATTTTCTTCCAGAAGCACCTATAGGACTTGAAGTGTGTTAGTCCCATCACACAGAGATCATATATTTTGTTCCCAGAAGCACCTATAGGACTTGAAGTGTGTTAGTCCCATCACACAGACCTATATTTTGTTCCCAGAAGCACCTATAGGACTTGAAGTGTGTTAGTCCCATCACACAGACCTACATTTTCTTCCAGAAGCACCTATAGGACTTGAAGTGTGTTAGTCCCATCACACAGAGATCATATATTTTGTTCCCAGAAGCACCTATAGGACTTGAAGTGTGTTAGTCCCATCACACAGACCTATATTTTCTTCCCAGAAACACCCATAGGACTTGAAGTGTGTTAGTCCCATCACACAGAGATCATATATTTTGTTCCCAGAAGCACCTATAGGACTTGAAGTGTGTTTAGTCCCATCACACAGACCTATATTTTGTTCCCAGAAGCACCCATAGGACTTGAAGTGTGTTAGTCCCATCACACAGAGATCATATATTTTGTTCCCAGAAGCACCTATAGGACTTGAAGTGTGTTAGTCCCATCACACAGACCTATATTTTCTTCCCAGAAGCACCCATAGGACTTGAAGTGTGTTATTCCCATCACACAGACCTACATTTTCTTCCCAGAAGCACCTATAGGACTTGAAGTGTGTTAGTCCCATCACACAGAGATCATATATTTTGTTCCCAGAAGCACCTATAGGACTTGAAGTGTGTTAGTCCCATCACACAGACCTATATTTTCTTCCCAGAAGCACCTATAGGACTTGAAGTGTGTTAGTCCCATCACACAGACCTACATTTTCTTCCCAGAAGCACCTATAGGACTTGAAGTGTGTTAGTCCCATCACACAGAGATCATATATTTTGTTCCCAGAAGCACCTATAGGACTTGAAGTGTGTTAGCCCCATCACACAGACCTATATTTTCTTCCCAGAAACACCCATAGGACTTGAAGTGTGTTAGTCCCATCACACAGAGATCATATATTTTGTTCCCAGAAGCACCTATAGGACTTGAAGTGTGTTAGTCCCATCACACAGACCTATATTTTCTTCCCAGAAGCACCTATAGGACTTGAAGTGTGTTAGTCCCATCACACAGACCTACATTTTCTTCCAGAAGCACCTATAGGACTTGAAGTGTGTTAGTCCCATCACACAGAGATCATATATTTTGTTCCCAGAAGCACCTATAGGACTTGAAGTGTGTTAGTCCCATCACACAGAGATCATATATTTTGTTCCCAGAAGCACCTATAGGACTTGAAGTGTGTTAGTCCCATCACACAGACCTACATTTTCTTCCCAGAAGCACCTATAGGACTTGAAGTGTGTTAGTCCCATCACACAGAGATCATATATTTTGTTCCCAGAAGCACCTATAGGACTTGAAGTGTGTTAGTCCCATCACACAGACCTATATTTTCTTCCCAGAAGCACCTATAGGACTTGAAGTGTGTTAGTCCCATCACACAGACCTATATTTTCTTCCCAGAAGCACCCATAGGACTTGAAGTGTGTTAGTCCCATCACACAGAGATCATATATTTTGTTCCCAGAAGCACCTATAGGACTTGAAGTGTGTTAGTCCCATCACACAGACCTATATTTTCTTCCCAGAAGCACCTATAGGACTTGAAGTGTGTTAGTCCCATCACACAGACCTATATTTTCTTCCCAGAAGCACCCATAGGACTTGAAGTGTGTTAGTCCCATCACACAGAGATCATATATTTTGTTCCCAGAAGCACCTATAGGACTTGAAGTGTGTTAGTCCCATCACACAGACCTATATTTTCTTCCCAGAAGCACCTATAGGACTTGAAGTGTGTTAGTCCCATCACACAGACCTATATTTTGTTCCCAGAAGCACCTATAGGACTTGAAGTGTGTTAGTCCCATCATACAGAGATCCTATATTTTGTTCCCAGAAGCACCTATAGGACTTGAAGTGTGTTAGTCCCATCACACAGAGCTATATTTTGTTCCCAGAAGCACCTATAGGACTTGAAGTGTGTTAGTCCCATCACACAGACCTATATTTTCTTCCCAGAAGCACCTATAGGACTTGAAGTGTGTTAGTCCATCACACAGACCTATATTTTCTTCCCAGAAGCACCCATAGGACTTGAAGTGTGTTAGTCCCATCACACAGAGATCATATATTTTGTTCCCAGAAGCACCTATAGGACTTGAAGTGTGTTAGTCCCATCACACAGACCTACATTTTCTTCCCAGAAGCACCTATAGGACTTGAAGTGTGTTAGTCCCATCACACAGACCTATATTTTGTTCCCAGAAGCACCTATAGGACTTGAAGTGTGTTAGTCCCATCATACAGAGATCCTATATTTTGTTCCCAGAAGCACCTATAGGACTTGAAGTGTGTTAGTCCCATCACACAGAGCTATATTTTGTTCCAGAAGCACCTATAGGACTTGAAGTGTGTTAGTCCCATCACACAGAGCTCCTCTATTTTCTTTGCAGAAGCACCCATAGGACTTCTAGTGTGTTAGTGGCATCACACAGAGCTCCTATATTGTCTTCTCAGCAGCACCCACAGGACTTCTAGTGTGTTAGTGGCATCACACAGAGCTCCTATATTGTCTTCTCAGCAGCACCCACAGGACTTCTAGTGTGTTAGTGGCATCACACAGAGCTCCTCTATTTTCTTTGCAGAAGCACCCATAGGACTTCTAGTGTGTTAGTGGCATCACACAGAGCTCCTATATTTTCTTCTCAGCAGCACCCACAGGACAACCGACTACAATGGCTGGAAGACCGCCAAGGGGAGGCAGAGCGTGCAGAGCCAAGAACACAGGGCAGGCAGGCTCTGTTTCTAGTGGACGTGGCCGTGGCCGTGGACGTGGTCGTGCATCGTCATCAGCACGTGGCCATGGGACACGCGCGTCTTTGTTTTCGGCAGCTGGACATGTGGAGCCGCATCATGCTGAAGGCTTGGTAGAATGGATGACCAAGCCCTCCTCATCCTCCTCATCCTCTCTCACCCAGGCTCAGGGTACTGACAGAGCAGCTGCCAACGCGTACTCAATGGCATCATCAGCCACCCCTTCCCTAGACCCACCATGTCCTCCTGAGGAGTCCCCGAACTGATTGAGCACAGTGTTGGGTACATGCTCCAGGAGGATGCCCAACGATTCGAAGGCTCGGATGATGATACCCAGCTTGAGGAATCTGGCAGTACTGTTCCACCAGCTGCAGCTTACTGCCAGGTTTGCTCTAGTGGTGAAGAGGGAGGGGATGATGAGGTCACTGACTCCACGTGGGTGCCTGAAGGGAGAGAGGATGAGGAGGAGGACGAGGAGGAGGAGGATGCGGCGTCACATGTCCAACGAGGCAGGATGCCCCCTGGAGGCCAGGTAGAGGCCAGCACAGCAACTGTACAACACCGCAGAGCTCCGCCTGTGCAGGGCGCTGCCTCTGCACGTTATCAGAAAAGTTCTTTGGTGTGGGCTTTTTTGAGACGAGTGCATCAGATCGCACCACTGCTATTTGCAATATTTGTCTCAAGCGTATCTCGCGTGGCCAAAACATCAGCCGCTTGGGCACCACAAGCATGACCAGACATATGTCGACCTGCCATGCAGCTCGTTGGCAGGCACACATAAAATACCCACACCAAAGAACTAAGCGGACCTCTCCTTGCTCCTCATCAGCTGGGATCTCCATCCCCACTACACCTTCAGTCCTCTCTGAAAGCTGCTCTGAGAGGACTGAAGGTGTAGAATTAGGTGTGTCACAACCAAGTACTTGCAGTACACCGACGTCTGATTGCAGCAGGCAAATTTCCCTGCCCCAGCTGCTGGACCGTAGAAAGAAGTACACTCCCAGCCATCCACATGCCCAGCGGTTGAATGCTAGCTTGGCTAAATTGCTAGCACTTCAACTGCTGCCTTTTCAGTTGGTAGACTCGGCCCCCTTCCGTGAGTTTGTTCAATGTGCGGTTCCTCAGTGGCAGGTTCCCAAACGCCACTTTTTCTCACGGAAGGCGATTCCGTCTCTCTACCGGCATGTGGAAGGCAATGTCCATGCCTCGCTGGACAGGGCGGTCAGCGGTAAGGTGCATATTACCGCTGACTCATGGTCCAGCAGGCATGGACAGGGACGGTACCTTTCTTTCACGGCCCATTGGGTCACTCTATTGGCAGCTGGGAGGGATGCAGGACAAGGTGCAGTAGTGTTGGAGGTTGTTCCGCCACCACGCCTCCAAAACGCTACTACTGCTACTGGTTGTGACACACCTCTCTCCTCCACCCCCTCCTCTTCTTCTTCCTCCAGTGCTCTGTCCTTGGAACCAGCGGTGCTCCGTAGGCGTACAAGGGGCTACGCAAGTACGCAGGCAAAAAGATGCCATGCCGTGCTTGCGCTGGTGTGTTTGGGGGACAGGAGCCACACTGGGCCAGAGGTTCTGGCAGCTCTGCAGGGCAGGCCGAGAGGTGGTTGACGCCACGTCAGCTTAAGCCAGGAATGGTCGTTTCTGACAATGGCACCAACCTCCTCTCCGCCCTGCGACAGGGGCAGCTCACCCATGTGCCCTGCATGGCTCACGTCCTCAACCTGGTGGTGCAGCGGTCCTTGGGCAGGTTCCCAGGCTTACAGGATGTCCTGAGGCAGGCCAGGAAAGTCTGTGTGCATTTCCGCCGATCTTATAATGCCAGTGCTCGGCTGACTGAGCTGCAAAAGGAGCTGAACCTGCCCAAGAACCGCCTAATATGTGACATGCCCACCAGGTGGAACTCAACGTTGGCCATGCTGCAGCGACTGCACACGCAGCAGAGGGCCATCAATGAGTACCTTTGCGACTACGGCACCAGGACAGGGTCAGGGGAGCTTGTTTTTTTTTTTCCCCACGTCAGTGGAGCATGATCAGGGATGCATGCACTGTCCTCTCACCATTTGAGGAGGCCACGAGGATGGTGAGCAGTGACAGTGCATGCATCAGTGACACTGTCCCTCTTGTCCACCTGTTGGAGCATACGCTGCGTGGGATAATGGACAGGGCACTTGAGGCAGAACAGAGGCAGGAAGAGGAGGACTTCCTTGCCTCTCAAGGCCCCCTTTATCCGGACAGTGTTCCTTCTGTCCCACCCATCACACAGGAAGAGGATGAGGAGGAGGAGGAGGAGGAGGATTGTGTGAGCATGGAGGTGGAGCCTGGCACTCAGCATCAGCAGCAGCAGTCTTTTAGGGATGATGTACAGTCCCAACAAACCAGTGGACTTGTACGTGGCTGGGAGGAGGTGGCTGGCGATCATGTCATCCTCAGTGACCCAGAAGACTCCAGACCGAATGCCTCAGCTAACCTACGCTGCATGGCCTCCCTGATCCTGCAAAGCCTGCGGAAGGATCCTCGTGTTCTTCGGATCAAGGAGAGGGACCATTACTGGCTGGCCACTCTCCTTGATCCGCGGTACAAGGGTAAGGTTGCGGACCTTATCTTGCCGTCGCAGAGGGAGCAGAGGATGAGACATCTCAGGGAGGCCTTGCAGAAAGGTCTGTGCAACGCGTTCCCAGAAACTGGGAGGTTACAAACTCCTGGTCCTGGGCGACGAGTTGCTGAGGCTTCGGTCAGTAGCAGAAGGAGCGGTGGGGAAGGTGGACGTCTGACCGATGCGTTCAGACAATTTTTTAGTCCGCAGCCCCAAGGTATGATCGGTTCCAGCAACCATCGCCAGCGTCTGATATACATGGTGCAGGAATACCTTGGGGCAAGGTCAGACTTGGACACCTTTCCCACCGAAAATCCTCTGGCTTACTGGGTCCTGAGGATGGATCACTGGCCAGAGCTTGCACAGTATGCAATTGAGCTACTGGCCTGTCCTGCCTCCAGCGTTCTTTCCGAACGCACATTCAGTGCTGCTGGAGGATTTGTCACTGATCATAGGGTGCGCCTGTCCACCGCCTCGGTTGATCGACTGACCTTCATCAAAATGAATCAGTCTTGGATCACCACCAGCTACCAGGCACCTGAGGCGGATATAACCGAATAATTTTTAATGTCACATCCCTTCAAGACTGTCTATGCTGATGCTGAGTGACTGTCCTCTTATGTTCACTGACTATCCTCTTCCTCCTCCTCAATGATCCATGCCACCACACCAGTGCCTAAGGCACAATTTTTCAGCCCCTGTTTAACAGGGGCGTGTACATACAATTTTTATAAAAAAATGCTTCGCAACACGTGTGACTGCTGTGCTCCAAGTACAGTATCTGTGAGGGGTTGCAGTGTTGTGGCACCAGCACCAGTGCCTAAGGCACAATTTTTTCAGCCCCTGTTTAACAGGGGCGTGTACTTACAATTTTTTTAAAAAATGCTTCGCAACACGTGTGACTGCTGTGCTCCAAGTACAGTATCTGTGAGGGGTTGCAGTGTTGTGGCACCAGCACCAGTGCCTAAGGCACAATTTTTCAGCCCCTGTTTAACAGGGGCGGGTAATTACAATTTTTTAAAAAAAATGCTTCGCAACACGTGTGACTGCTGTGCTCCAAGTACAGTATCTGTGAGGGGTTGCAGTGTTGTGGCACCAGCACCAGTGCCTAAGGCACAATTTTTCAGCCCCTGTTTAACAGGGGCGGGTACTTACAATTTTTTAAAAAAATGCTTCGCAACACGTGTGACTGCTGTGCTCCAAGTACAGTATCTGTGAGGGGTTGCAGTGTTGTGGCACCAGCACCAGTGCCTAAGGCACAATTTTTCAGCCCCTGTTTAACAGGGGCGGGTAATTACAATTTTTTAAAAAAATGCTTCGCAACACGTGTGACTGCTGTGCTCCAAGTACAGTATCTGTGAGGGGTTGCAGTGTTGTGGCACCAGCACCAGTGCCTAAGGCACAATTTTTCAGCCCCTGTTTAACAGGGGCGGGTAATTACAAATCTTGATCTAATAGTTCACAGCAGGGCCCATTCCTGTGCCCACCAAGAGTAACTATGAGGGCCTACAGTCTTGTGGCAACACCGTCCACCACCACCGCCAAAGGCCCAATTTTTCTGCCCTGTTCATCAGGTGCTTGCAATTACAAATCTTGATCTAATAACTCACAGCAGGGCCCATTCCTGCGCCCACCAAGAGTAACTATGAGGGCCTACAGTCTTGTGGCAACACCGTCCACCACCACCGCCAAAGGCCCAATTTTTCTGCCCTGTTCATCAGGTGCTTGCAATTACAAATCTTGATCTAATAACTCACAGCAGGGCCCATTCCTGCGCCCACCAAGAGTAACTGTGAGAGCTTACAGTCTTGTGGCAACACCGTCCACCACCACCACCACCCCAATTTTTCTGCCCTGTTCAACAGGTGCATGCAATTACAAATCTTGATCTATTAACTCACAGCAGGGCCCATTCCTGTGCCCACCAGTCTTGTGGCTACACCAACATCTAATAGGGCAAATTTCTGCAGAGTATATACGCCAGGCCCCTACTTTCAAACATCCAACTTACAAACGACTCCTACTTGCAAATGGAAAGAGAAAACAGGAAGTGAGAGGAAATCTACCCCTAGGAAGGGAAATTCTATCCTGTTAGATTTAATTTGGGAAAAAGGTATCTCCTCTCTACTGATACTTTATCACCAATCCTTGTTTCAATTAAAACCCCACTTTTTCCAAAAACATTTGTCATTGGGACGGAAAGTGAGGTGACATGTTCTGAACAGATGTGCAAAGACAGCAAATGTTACAGGGGTGATAACCCCTCCCTATGTTCTCCAAAAAGCTTAAAAATAGATTTTTTGGGGATGGAGCTACACTTCATAATGTACCTGTTCAGATTCTACTTAAGAACAAACCTAAAGCCGCAAGTGGTTTTAAATGGCTTCTTTTTTTCCTTTACAAATGTCATTTTGTGCAAGGACAGTTCTAAACACGGGAAACACATGCCACTTCACAGGCATACTTTAGACACCCCCCAGGTACCATATTTAAAGGAAAATTTCACTTTTTTTTTTTCACTTTATGCATCATTAAAATGACTGCTCCCGAAAAAACGTTAGTTTTTAAAAGTTCTTTTTGCATTGATATATGTCCCCTGGGGCAGGACCCGGGTCCCCAAACCTGTTTTATGACATTAACATGCATATTGGCCGTTGTAATTAGCACTTTTGATTTCGAACGTTCGCATCCATTATAACGTATAGGGTTCGAAAATTCGCGCAAACTTTCGGTCCGTTCGAAGGTTCTGGTGCGAACCGAACCCGGGGGTGTTCGGCTCATCCCTAATTACAAGTAATGTAACTAAATACAGTAAATAAAAATGTTTTTTCAACTAGAATTCAACTCTAGGGTCCATGCACACTGGGCTTAAAAAATGCTAGTTCTTCTGGCAGAAAAAAAAACACTCATATAGAGCGTTTTTTTTACAGGCATTTGGGAGCGTTTAAAGAAGCATTAGGAAGTGTTTGGCGTTTTCTTTCTGCCAGAAATCACCTCTCAAAAACCTAAACCGCAAGGCTTTTTTTTTCTGCCTCTAAGTGCTGAGCTTAAAATAACACCTCTAATAGACACATAGACACATAGGATAACATTGAGCTGCTTTTACAGAAAAAATGCAAAACTCCTTTAGAAGCAGCGATTTTTAAGCCCAGGTTGTGTGGACCCTAAGTAATGCACAGAGTTCAAGGGTCAAATCAAGAGCAAGTAATTTACAGACATGGGCGTCCGCAGAACTTTTTTCAGGGGGGGGCATCATTTTAAGGTCACCCATGCTCTGACCTTTTCGACAATGTCATTATCACATTATCACAGTCAGAGACTACAGACCTAGTACAGGTGATGGTCAGAGAGTGCAGACATGCCCGTAGAGACTGTCAAAGACTGCGGACATGGCCCAAGAGACTGTAAGAGACTGCATACATGGCCCAAGAGACTGTCAGAGACTGCATACATGGCCCAAGAGACTGTCAGAGACTGCGGACATGGCCCAAGAGACTGTCAGAGACTGCGGACATGGCTCAAGAGACTGTAAGACTGCGGACATGGCACAAGAGATGACCAGAGACTGCGGACATGGCCCAAGAGACTGTCAGAAACTGCATACATGTGGGGGTGACAGAGAGAGACGGGGGTGACAGAGAGAAAGGGGGTTGACAGAAAGAGACAGAGAGGGTGACAGAGAGAAAGGGGGTCAGAGAGAGGGGTGACAGAAAGAGACAGAGGGGGTGACAGAGAGAGGAGTGTGACAGAAAGAGACAGAGGGGGCGACAGAGAGAGACAGAGGGGGGTGATAGAGAGAGAGGGGGTGAAAAAGACAGAGGGGTGAGAGAGAGAGAGTGGGGGTGACAGAGAGGGGTGATCAGGGCCGGACTGGGAATAAAATTCCGCCCTGGAAAAAATGTCATACCAGCCCCACAGCATTATTATACCAGCGCAACAGCATAACGTCATTATTTTCTGGTTCATGAAAGGGAAAACCATACATTATTACATTATATATATATATATATATACCCGGGGGGGGGTGGAGAGCATTGGGGTGGGGGCTGGAGACTGATGGGGAGAGCTGGAGAGCACCAGGGGCAGAAAGAACGGGTGGGGAGCACGGGGGGGCTGGACAGCACTGTGGGGGGTGGGAAGCACTGGGGTGGGAGCTGGAGACTGATGGGGAGAGCTGGAGAGCACCGGGGGCAGAAAGAACGGGTGGGGAGCACGGGGGGGCTGAACAGCACTGTGGGGGGGCTGGAGAGCACCGGGGGCAGAAAGAACAGGGGTGGGGAGCACGGGGGGGGCTGGGGAGCATGGGGGGCTGAAGAGCACTGTGGGGGGTGGAGAGCACTGGGGTGGGGGCTAGAGACTGATGGGGAGAGCTGGAGAGCACCGGGGGCAGAAAGAACAGGGGTGGGGAGCACGGGGGGCTGGACAGCACTGTGGGGGTGGGGAGCATGGGGGCTGGAGAGAACTGTGGGGGGTGGGGAGCACGGGGGGGGGCGAGCTGGAGAGCACCAGGGGGCAGAAAGAACAGGAATGGGGAGCACGGGGGGCTGGACAGCACTGTGGGGGTGGGGAGCACAGGGGGGCTGAAGAGCACTGTGGGGGTGGGGAGCATTGGGGGCTGGAGAGCACTGTGGGGGGTGGGGAGCACGGGGGGCGAGCTGGAGAGCACCGGGGGCAGAAAGAACAGGGGTGGGGAGCATGGGGGGGCTGGACAGCACTGTGGGGGTGGGGAGCACAGGGGGACTGGAGAGCACTGTGGGGGGTGGGGAACACGGGGGGGCGAGCTGGAGAGCACCGGGGGCAGAAAGAACAGGGGGGGGGTGGGAACAGGGGGGTGGGGGGGTTGGGGAGCACGGGGGGCTGGACAGCACTGTGGGGGTGGGGAGCACGGGGGGACTGGAGAGCACTGTGGGGGTGGGGAGCATGGGGGGGGGCTGGACAGCACTGTGGGGGGTGGGGAGCACGGGGGGCAGAGAGCACTGGGGTGGGGGCTAGAGAAGGATGGGGAGAGCTGGAGAGCAGGGGGGGCAGAAAGAACATGGGTTGAGAGGGGGGGGGCTGGAGAGTGTGGTGGGGGAGGAGAGTACTGGGGGGAGCACAAGGAGAACTGGAGGGGGGCTGGAGAGTCTGGTGGGGGAGGAGAGCACTGGGGGGGGGGCAGAAAAATAATTTGGATAGGGGGATCAGCAGGGGGGCGGCATATAGAGGAAATTAGCTTTCTATATTCCTCCATGCAGCCGCTGAATGCTTGATTCTCCTCCTCTCCCTCCTCCAAGCATTCAGCGGCTGCATGGAGGAATATAGAAAGCTAATTTCCTCTATATGCCGCCCCCCCCCCCCCCCCCGCGCTGATCCCCCTATTCAGGCACACACTTAGGGCTGTACTGAGTACTCACATCTCTCCTCCTCCTCCTGTGATTATGGAGCTGGCCGGGTCTGTGTTCTGCGGCCGCGAACAGCATAACGTCATTATTTTCTGGTTCATGAAAGGGAAAACCATACATTATTACATTATATATATATATATATATACACGGTGGGGGGTGGAGAGCATTGGGGTGGGGGCTGGAGACTGATGGGGAGAGCTGGAGAGCACCAGGGGCAGAAAGAACGGGTGGGGAGCACGGGGGGGCTGGACAGCACTGTGGGGGGTGGGAAGCACTGGGGTGGGAGCTGGAGACTGATGGGGAGAGCTGGAGAGCACCGGGGGCAGAAAGAACGGGTGGGGAGCACGGGGGGGCTGAACAGCACTGTGGGGGGGCTGGAGAGCACCGGGGGCAGAAAGAACAGGGGTGGGGAGCACGGGGGGCTGGGGAGCATGGGGGGCTGAAGAGCACTGTGGGGGGTGGAGAGCACTGGGGTGGGGGCTGGAGACTGATGGGGAGAGCTGGAGAGCACCGGGGGCAGAAAGAACGGGGGTGGGGAGCACGGGGGGCTGGACAGCACTGTGGGGGTGGGGAGCATGGGGGCTGGAGAGAACTGTGGGGGGTGGGGAGCACGGGGGGGCGAGCTGGAGAGCACCAGGGGGCAGAAAGAACAGGAATGGGGAGCACGGGGGGGCTGGACAGCACTGTGGGGGTGGGGAGCACAGGGGGGCTGAAGAGCACTGTGGGGGTGGGGAGCATTGGGGGCTGGAGAGCACTGTGGGGGGTGGGGAGCACGGGGGGCGAGCTGGAGAGCACCGGGGGCAGAAAGAACAGGGGTGGGGAGCATGGGGGGGCTGGACAGCACTGTGGGGGTGGGGAGCACAGGGGGGACTGGAGAGCACTGTGGGGGGTGGGGAACACGGGGGGCGAGCTGGAGAGCACCGGGGCAGAAAGAACAGGGGTGGGGAGCACGGGGGGCTGGACAGCACTGTGGGGGTGGGGAGCACGGGGGGACTGGAGAGCACTGTGGGGGTGGGGAGCATGGGGGGGGGCTGAACAGCACTGTGGGGGGTGGGGAGCACGGGGGGGCAGAGAGCACTGGGGTGGGGGCTAGAGAAGGATGGGGAGAGCTGGAGAGCAGGGGGGGGGCAGAAAGAACATGGGTTGAGAGGGGGGGCTGGAGAGTGTGGTGGGGGAGGAGAGTACTGGGGGGAGCACAAGGAGAACTGGAGGGGGGCTGGAGAGTCTGGTGGGGGAGGAGAGCACTGGGGGGGGGGGCAGAAAAATAATTTGGATAGGGGGATCAGCAGGGGGGCGGCATATAGAGGAAATTAGCTTTCTATATTCCTCCATGCAGCCGCTGAATGCTTGATTCTCCTCCTCTCCCTCCTCCAAGCATTCAGCGGCTGCATGGAGGAATATAGAAAGCTAATTTCCTCTATATGCCGCCCCCCCCCCCCCCGCTGATCCCCCTATTCAGGCACACACTTAGGGCTGTACTGAGTACTCACATCTCTCCTCCTCCTCCTGTGATTATGGAGCTGGCCGGGTCTGTGTTCTGCGGCCGCGCACCGCGCTGTAACACGGGCCCGCCCCCCTAGACCGGCTCATGTGATAGGTGGAAGACTGATTCTATCTACTATCACACGAGCCGGTCTAGGGGGGCGGGACCGTGTTACAGCGCGGTGCGCGGCTGCAGAACACAGACCCGGCCAGCTCCGTGATCACAGGAGCAGGAGAGAGGGGACTCAGGGGAGCACTGCAGCCGCAAACCGGCCCCAGGGCAGGCAGCCTACCGGGAAATATCCCGGTAGGCCAGTCCGGCCCTGGGGGTGATGGGGGGTCCTCACTCCTGATCCGATTCCTAATTCCAGGGGGGGGCACTTGCCTCCCCTTGCCCCTACCTGCGGACGCCCATGTTTACAGATTGTGCCCCCCCCCCCCCATCTCCTGTCCAGCATACGCTTTCTGTTTCCTGGTCATCCCCATCATTGTCTCAGTGACCTGGGCAGTGCAAGGTAAACATTGCAGTGCAATGGCTTAAATCGTCATTGTGCAGCTCAAGCGTCAATCCAAAATGGCATGTCTGGAGCTGCCTAAGCATGTGCGGCAGCATAGATCACTGCACACATGCAGTCCGTTCTAGCAGCTTAATTTGGGAATGATGGTGCCTGTGTTCCGAGGACACCTATCTCCTGGGGATAAGCCCCTCACAGCAGGGACTGTCCCCAGGAAATGGGAACATATGGTAAGCCTAACTTGAAACTTCTTTATTTTATCACATACTTTTAATCTCAAACTCTGGCTTTGTATGTGTCTTGGATATTCAGCAGGACCACTCTGTCATAATACAAGACTTTCTGTGGGACATGATGCTAAAGACGTAGCAGATGACAGGTCTAACCACAGTGCACAGCGAAGAGGTACAAGTATCCAACAAGCTTAAAGTTACATAGTTACATAGTAGATGAGGTTGAAAAAAGACATAAGTCCATCAAGTCCAACCTATGTGCGTGATTATATGTCAGTATTACATTGTATATCCCTGTATGTTGTGGTCGTTCAGGTGTTTATCTAATCATTTTTTGAAACTATCGATGCCCCCCGCTGAGACCACCGCCTAAGGGAATTCCATATCCTTGCCGCTCTTACAGTAAAGAACCCTCTACGCAGTTTAAGGTTAAACCTCTTTTCTTCTCATTTTAATGAGGGGCCACAAGTTTTATTAAACTTCCTTCCTCAGAAAAGTTTTATCCCTATTGTGGGGCACCAGTATGGTATTTTTCTATTGAAATCATATCCCCTCTCACTGTTGGTAGCTAAAATTTCAATCAGTACTTAGCTCTGCAAAATAAAAAAGACTGGAACAAAGCTGGCCATAGATTAGTTTGAGTTTCAACAGGTTTAGCAGGGATGGACTGAATTTGCAGCTGCAGCAGATGATCAGTGTATTCTGACAGCAGTTGGTGCAACTGTCAAAATACTGATAGAGGGATTCCTCCATCCACCTAATTTGTGTGCTAGTAGTGTTAGCTGTAGCTGAAAAAATGCGTTCTAAAGTAGGGTTTTTCAGCGTTTTTTTTAGCTGTTGCGGTTTTTAGCTTTTTTTTTTTTTTTTTAGCAAAACTATACTCTCACAAAAGCTTATGGCTTGAAAACACTGCCAAATGGCGAATATAGTTTATGCTAATATGTATTCTACATATTTTTGGTAAAAAAAAAAAAATCGCAATAAGTGTATATTGATTGGTTTGCACAAAAGTTATTGCGTCTACAAAATAGGGGATAGATTTATGGCATTTTTATTAATATTTTTTTTTATATTAGGAATGGCGGCGAGCTGCGATTTTTATTGTGACTGTAACATTGCGGCGGACAGATCGGACACCTTTGACACTATTTTGGGATCATTGGCATTTATACAGCGATCAGTGCTATAAAACTGCACTGATTACTGTGTAAATGTCACTGGCAGGGAAGGGGTTAAACACTAAGGCGCGATCAAGGGGTTAACTGTGTTCCCTCAGCATATTCTAACTCTAGGGGGGATGGACTCACTAGAACATGACAGAGATCGCTTCTCCCGATCACTAGGAGCAGTAGATCCCTGTCATATCACTAGGCAGAACAGGGAAATGCCTTGTTTACATAGGCATCTCCCCGTTCCGCCCATCCGTGCCACGATCACGGGCCACCGGTGGACATTGTGTCCGCGGGACCCATGGGCCTGCTCCAGTGGCGAGAGGTGCGCACGCGCCCGCAACGTACGGGTACGCTGATTTGCACACCCGTACCACGTTGCTGACGTATATCGGCGTGAGCCGGTTGGCAAGTGGTTAAACCCTGGGTTTTTTTCCCAGCGAAAAAATGCTGATAACAGCCTATGTGTGCATGGACACATAGCATAACATTCTGGGGAGTTTACTGGCTGAAAAAAAAAACGCCTGGAGCCAAAAACAGCAGCTGTAAAAACTTTCAGTGTGTATAAGGCCTTAAGTCTCAACTATAAGCCGCTGTGCCAGGAGTTCAACTAACAGAATAGAAAGACAGTGCAGCAATTTGTGTACTTATGGAATGGTCACAGCATCTCAGATGACTGCAGAATCAGCTGCTGGACCTGGTTCAGACTTCATTTGGAAAATGGACTACAAATATGAAACTTCAGCTATCTGCTTGAGATCTAGGATGTAATAATCTATAACAGGGCTACAGGACATTCCAAAATAGCACTGATATTAGCAGATTTACAACATACACCACATATTTCCAAATATTATACTTTGCTTTATAGTGGAAGAAAAATAATGAAATCTTAATTTATAAAAAAAAATGCTCTATATATATATATATATATATATATATATATATATATATATATATATATAGGCATGGCAGCCCACTTTTATAAGGCAAAACAGAAAAGAATAGTCTACAAAACCCAGTTGCCCATGCAGGGTTTTTTCCAGCAAAAAACACAAATACAGATACTCCTCGTTTAACGACTTACCTGTTTAATGACCGCTCGGACTCACGACCAGCTCTCACGACCCGCGCACAGGACGTCATGTCATCACTCTGCATCGGCCTCATTCTCACTCCCGGCCTGCTGTTTTACAGGTATGTACTGTACTGTACTCGGTTCTCCTAAATGCCCCTTCCAGCGTTCTTTATACTGTACTGTCTTATGTCTTTATACTGTAATGTTTTATGTCTTTATGTACAGTACTGTAATGTGTGCTTGTGCTGTACAGGTATTGCCCACACCATGTCAGCTAAAAAAAAAAAAATTGTGATTGCACCTGCGGAAAGTGCTCAGAAAAAAATAAAAGCTATTGATCTTGATATGAAAATGAAGATCATTAAGGACTATGAGGCTGGCAGTTAAAGAAATGGAAACTTATTATAGCAAAAAGTAAAAAATATTGTGTTTTTTTTCAAAATTGTCGCTCTTCTTTTGTTTATAGCGCAAAAAACTGATGATTTTTGTTTGGGTGTAACGTCGCACGACCGCGCAATTGTTAGTTAAGCGACGCAGTGCCGAATCGCAAAAAGTGCTCTGGTAAGGAAGGGTGTTTAAAAGCCCTGTATTGAAGTGGTTAATATCCATAGCAGACCTTAAGGGCCTACCATTTCAACAATCCTAAAGGATAAGGATAGAGTGAAAGAGGCAGTAAAAGCATCAAAAGGATATCAATCCATAATAACTAGGCAGCCACAGAGCCACTAGACAGTCCACAGAGCACCCCTTAAATAAATTTTATACAGTGGGAGGCAGGAGAGAGGGTGAGCTTACTCATCCCAGGATGGAGGCTCAGGCACAGGCTGTCTGTAGCTTTTTTTTCTGGGTTCAAACTTGCCGCCCACACATCCCCGGGGAGTGTGGGCAGGGCAGACCCAGGAGGAGAGGGGTGGGAGGAAGAGGAGCAGATGAGCTCTCTCTCCTCTCGTGTCCGTGCAGAGAGAGGAGGAGGTGTCTGAGGCAGAGCTGTGTGTGAGAGAGACATGGCTCAGCCCTGCATGCATCAACTTTGGAGGAGACACAGGCATGGCTGCACAGTGGTAGGTGAGCAGTGGCCATGACCTATGTTAACCCTGTCCAGGCAGTGGTCACTGCTTACCTCCCACAGTGCAGCCTGGTCATCAATAGGCCTGGGCATTAGGGCCCGGCGGTGGCCGAATTTTTTTTTTTTACCCTGGGGAACCCAGAGTTCAAGCAGGTGGCACCGGTGGGCCCCCTTCTGTAGCCGGGCCCTTGGACCCCGGCCGAATCGTGAGTCAGTTCGCCCCTAGCAGCCCGGTAACCTCCCACTGTAAAATGTGCAGAGCCTGCATGCACTTTTATAGAAAAAATTCTTTGGTGGCACTCATTATGTTAATTAGTCCTGACTTTTGCAATCTCTGTTTTGCTTACTCCTGACCCCTGCACTCTGTTCATTACTTACTCCTGACCCCTCCACTTTGTGTGTGGTGTATATGCGAGCAGGCTGAGAGTCTATTGAGCCATGCCCAATATTCAGTGTAAAATAACCATGCCCAGTTTTTAGCACAAGTCCTAATCTCCCTAAAATTTTAATTTTTCTCAAGTTCTTAAGATGGGAGGTTCAGTGGACATCTGGAAGATTCAAGTGGAGTTGGGGGGGGGGTTATAAAGTGTATGCAGGTAACAGGAGGTGAGAATTCTTGCACAATAATTCTTTGTGGTGTTATAACGGCAATCCCAATTACATTTTTCCAAGGGACTGGAGATCACTAAGGGGGCTGGAGATCACTCAGAGGAATTGAGATCACCCAAGGAACAGAAGGCCTTCCGTCTGCCAGATCGCTTCCGGTTTGCTGCTAAAGTTCATTGAATGGCTGCTTCTTTGTGAACCCTGGCTTGGGGTCATATTTACTATGTGAATCAATTGTATCAACAGTAGAAATAGGTTTCTGGATTTTTTCTTTTTTTGTTATGTTGAGCTATAACTATAGAATCAGTACCAGTTACTCTAAAGCTGGCCATGCACCTATAGATTATCTGCAGATTTTCTATGGTTAGATGGAAAAAGTGGAAAATTCCTCCATCCGGCAGATTTTTGTCTTCAGATTAACCAAAACTATATAATATATGGTCAAACCTTAAGAGTTTTAATTTGCATGCAATCAGGCAGGCCCTTGCACTATATGGTGTTGTTAAAGACAAAAATTAGCAGAAAATGTGTGTATGGGGCCTAAGATAATATAAAAAAAAAAAGAGTTTTTTTTGGGAAGAGTGAAATAAGCTATTCGTCTAAAAATGCCCAAATTCCTTGAGCAGAAATCTCTATTTTGACAACTCTAATGCCGCGTACACATGATCGGATTTTCCGACAGGAAATGTTGGATGGGAGCTTGTTGGCTGAAAGTCCGACCCTGTGTATGCTCCATCGAACATTTGCTGTCGGACTTCCCGCCAACAAATGTTTGCTAGCAGGTTCTCAAATTTTCCGCCAACAAAACTTTGTTGTCGTAATTTCCGATCGTGTGTACACAAGTTCACACATGCTCGGAATCAAGCAGAAGGAACCGCACTGGCTATTGAACTTTCTTTTTCTCGGCTCGTCGTACATCTTGTACGTCACCGCGTTCTCATGTTCGGAATTGTTGGCCAACATGTGTATGCAAGACAAGCTGGAACTAACAACCTTCGAACAAAAATCGACGGTTTTGTTGTCGGAAAGTCCGATCGTGTGTACGGGGCATTGAAAAAGTGCATTCTACCAGCATTACCAATTTATACATGACCGCAAGTCCATTAGGTAGAAGGGCAGCATGTCCTAACAGGGTATCCCATTACACAGAGCCATCATTAAACAGAACATAGCCCAGTTCACGCACAGTACCATTGTTCGTTCTGTAAACTAAGGAAAGGAATCTGCTGTAAATTTTACTATCATGAGACAATACTGAATCAATATTGATGGTTGTTTAAAGAGTTTTCTTGTACATTTTTTTCACCTTTAAATTATGCTAGAGCAAAGATGTAATGAGAAGGGAAAATGATAACATTAAAATCAAATCAAGGCCAACAATACCAATGTACATAACAAAGATGCATATTTACAGCAGAACATTGTAAAGGGCCAGCATAATGTAAACAAGATTGTAAAAGATGTCTCCATAAAATGCACAGCTAAATATCAAAATGTTTTCAGAGAGTAAAAGAAGAGCAGAACCTATTTAACCACTTAGGGACCGAGCTGCTTTCTGAGATTTGGTGTTTACAAGTTAAAAACATTTTTTTTTGCTAGAAAATTACTTAGAACCCCCAAACATTAGATAGAGAGAGAGATAGAGACATATATATAGAGAGAGAGAGATAGAGAGAGAGAGATAGAGAGAGAGAGAGAGAGAGAGAGATAGAGATTTTATTTTTTTATTTTTTCTAACACCAGGCCTAGAGAATAAAATGGCGGTTCTTGCAATCTGTCACACCGTATTTGCGCAGCAGTTTTACAAGCACACTTTTTTGGGGGAAAAATACAGTTTTTAAAAATTAAAAAATAAGACAACAGTAAAGTTAGCCCAATTTTTTTTTATATTGTGAAAGATAATGTTACGCCGAGGAAATTGATACCCAACATGTCCTGCTTCAAAATTGCGCCCGCTCGTGGAATGGCGACAAACTTTTGACCCTTAAAAATCTCCATAGGCGACATTTAAAAAAATCTACAGGTTGCCAGTTTTGAGTTACAGAGGAGGTCTAGGGCTAAAATTATTGCTCTTGCTCTAACGATCACGGCGATACCTCACATGTGTCGTTTGAACACCGTTTTCATATGAGGGCGCTACTCGCGTATGCGTTCGCTTCTGCACGCGAGCTCAGCGGGACGGGGCGCATTTAAAAATGTTTTTATTTTTTTCTTATTTATTTTACCTTTTATTTTTTCACTGTTCTTTTAAAAAAAGTATTGTGTCCCTTTTATTCCTATTACAAGGAATGTAAACATACCTTGTAATAGATAAAAAGTATAACAGGACCTCCTAAATATGAGATCTGGGGTCAAAAAGACCTCAGATCTCAGATTTACACTAAAATGTAATAAAAAAATTAAATGTCATTTGGAAAAAAAAAAAAAATGTCCCTTTAAGAGCTATGGGTGGAAGTGACGTTTTGATGTCGCTTCCGCCCTGCAGTGGTATGGAGACGGGTGGGTCCATCTTCTCCTCAGTCATCTCCATACCACAGAAATGACAGGACCCGATCACCTCCGCCGCTACCAACAGCTCCGATAAGCCGATAAAAGTGATCTTGCGGCAAATGCCGCAGAGACCACTTTTATCTGAAAGCAGGCCACTCACTGAAGAAGAGGATACCGGGGTAATGGTAGCTAGCTGCTGCCATAGCAACGATATCCGTCTTCAAAGAACCGCCAGCGGGTGTGGTAAGTGGTTAACAGACTCTTTTGCTAGAATGAAGGCTTAAATTGAAGTTGTACTTGTAAATGCTGCTGCTCTGATCATGAAAAGTTAACGTCAAAGTCTGTCCAGAAACTGACACTTCTGGGAGTGACAACCTCCCATCTCCACCATAGAATTCAGTGGTTGCTTGGCTTGCATACACGCGGTCACACAAAAGTTTGCTGAACTTTCGACGGTCAAGAACACAGTGACGTACAACACTACGACAAGCCGAGAAAATGAAGTTAAATGCTTCAGAGCATGCGTCGATTTGTTTCCAAGCATGCGTAGGAATTTTGCGCATCGTAATTGCTACAGACGATCGGAACTTCCGATCAGAACTTTTTCCGACCGAAAAATTGAGAACATGCTCTCAATCTTTTGCTGGCTGGAATTCGGCCAGCAAAAGTCGATGGAGCATACACACAGTCGCATTTTCTGACCAAAAGCTCTCATCTGTCTTTTGCTGGCCGAATTTCCGATCGCGTGTACGCGGCATTAGGCTTTGTCCATACCTACGTGTTGTGGAAATGCATGTTTTCCTGCTATGCACAAAAGGACACACCCTTTTGCAGACACGAGGCAGAAGCCATTAATTTCAATGACACCCCCACACATCTTGCTAACACCCGCACATTCACGCTCACCAAAAAGATGAAGGCTTAGCTGTTAACATATAGTAGAAATTCTCATATGAGAAACAGGGCATGACTATACGCATGCTTCTGAAATGAAAAGGTTTGATTTAAAATACATCTGCATCAAACCAATATACCTACTCCAAACTATCAAATGATAGAATACAATGCTCGTGTGGATGAGCCCTGAGTGGGACTGGTTGGATCCTCTGTTATTATAAAATGTCTATCTGTATCCCTGCTGGGGAGATCTCCTTCTATTTCCCATTCCATTAACAGACAGGAAAGTCACCCACTGCAAACTAAAAGATTTTAGCGTCCATTTGTAATCTGTACCAAGCTTGCCATACTAATGGTTCATACTAATATTTGTATAAAAATTCTGATCAGTACATTTGATGGCTTGATGAATCTTGTTCATACGTACTTTAACATTTGATTTGCTTTTATTTTCAATTATATACAAAAAATAAGTGCGCAATCACAAATTGTAACCAACTTTAAAAAGAAATAATCAACATGAAAATAAATAAATAAGTGTCCTGTAGTGATTAATTATAACTCCAGAAAAAAACAAATGTCCATAGATACCTTAATATGGAAGCTTGAAAACTTCAAACTATTATGTGGTGTGTGCGATGTATAAGAAACAAAGCCTCTTACCAGACTAGATGGATCCCAAATTATAGGGATCAAAAGCGCTTGATTCAAATGTGATCAGCTGCAATGCTCTATCGCAGTGATGGCCAACCTTGGTACCCCAGAAGTTTTGGAACTACCTTTCCCATGATGCTCTGGCACTCTGCAGTGTAGTGGAGCATCATGGGAAATGTAGTTCTAAAACATCTGGGGTGCTAAAGTTCGCCATCACGGCTATATCGCATCAGCTCTTTCAGGAGACCTGGTAATGTTGGTTGCTTCGCCTGGATATGGAAGTGCTTCCATTATATATCCAAATATTCCAAACTCCAATGGTTGCCCTGCTGAATGCTCACCAGCACAAGGAGACATCAAGAAGAGAGAAACTCCATAGTGCAGTATGTTTCAGAAAATTTATTGAACAATTCTACTGCACTATACAGAGTAAACGAAAAACATCTGCACAAAAGCACAGAGCCGCAGACCTTGTCCTGCAGGCTTGAGCGTGGTGACGTCACAGATAGTAGCTCCACCCAATGCGTTTCCCCCGTAAGAGGCATCGACTGGGACCGGAGTAAATTGACTTGAACAAATTTCTAATTTAAGAAATATTTTCTATTCCTTTAAATTTTTTCATTGCTGCGGCTGAAAATTAACATCATCTTGACCTTGAGTATAGTTATGAAAACACACAGGAGTCTATTTATAATTTTTTTTCACAAAACATTCACACAACTTTCACCCACGAATCTTTTTTCAAATCCAATCCAATTAGAAAACTGTGTGGATCTTAGGTAAAAGTTGTGTGAATAGTATGTGAAAACATGTATAAAGAGGCCCTTAGGCATGCTGTCACTCATAAATAAAACCACATTATTTAAATAATGTATCTAGCTAAATTCAGATAAACCACTCGCAACGATATATATACTTTCCATTGAACAACCAAAATCACACAATTTAAATAGGCCAACCCCCCCCCGTTACCAAAATCTGACCCGGCAGGGGTCGAGAGTAATCACAAAAATACTTACAGCGAAACAGGAGATGGTAAACCCTCCCCCTCTTCGTTCTCCCATGCTTTAAAATACCTACACCCCCCTCTCCGCCCCCCATTTTTTTATCCCCCTACAACCCTATTATTCAATTTTCACTAATTTGGCCATTAAATGTGTACCAAAACTACAGTCCCTTCTTCTCATGTTTCTTGCCTGACACCTACAAAGTCCAGGAGAGACAGAGTATACGCAGTAACGGGACACATCCATGCTTTTACTTCTTTACCCACAACCTCCTTGAGAACCACAGAAGGTCATACTTCTGTTATAATTGATACTGGCATACATGTAAACGACCAAGACCTGCTCACTACTATAGCATTAAAAGTGAGTTAATGAATAGTAGAGTTATCCTTATGTAGATATATTATCAATGCTGGTCACACTTCACGTTTCCCAACCTACAGTGCCTTGCAAATGTATTCACCCCCTTGGCATTTTTTCGTGTTTTGTTGCCTCACAACCTGGAATTAACATGGATTGTTTGAGGATTTACATCATTTAATTTACAGAACGTCCACAACTTTGAAGCTTTTTTTTTTTTTATATTGTGAAGCAAACAACAGAAAAGGTAAATGTGCATAACTATTCACCCCCTAAATTCAATACTTTTGATGAGCCTCCTTTTGTGGCTATCACAGCTCCAAGTCGCTTTGGATAGGTCTCTATGAGCTTGCCACATCTTACCACTGGGATTTTTGCCCATTCCTCGTTGCAAAATGACTCCAGTTCCTTCAAGTTGTATAGTTTGCATTCGTGAACAGCAATCTTTAAGTCTGACCACAGATTTTCTATTGGATTGAGGTCTGGGCTTTGACTAGGCCGTTCCAACACATTTACATGTTTCCCCTTAAACCACTCAAATGTTGCTTTAGCAGTGTGTTTGGGGTCATTGTCTTGCTGGAAGGTCAACCTCCGTCCTAGCCTCAAATCACACACAGAGTGGTACAGGTTTTGCCCAAGAATATCCCTGTATTTAGCACCATCCATATTTCCCTCAACTCTGACCAGTTTTCCAGTCCGACTGCTGAAAAACATCCCCACATGAGTGTCTTTTCAACATTGCTGCGATGCAGTGGTGCACATTGTAACCCACTGCACTTGAACAAAGTACTTGTTGTGGAAATTTGTATTATAGGGACTCATGTGGACATTTTATTCTAGGATGTGTGTGTTATAGATTGTCATCTGCCTCCCTGTGTCTGATCTAACCAAGGAGCGCTCTAGCAGAGCGCACTTGGGTTGAATCGGGACCCGCGGTAAAATCGTCAGTATGAAAACCTTCTCATGGGCTTGGAGATGTGTTCTCTGTGTGTGTGGGCCTTTGCCGGTTTGTAAGTATCAAGCGCAATGCGCTGGACTTCTTGCCTTCAAATGTCTATGCACATTAGAGAAACGAAGTCTGCATAACGCGAGATTATTATTATTATTTTATCTCTGCTGTGGCTACGCTATGCCTTTTGGATACATATCTGCTTTAAAAAGAGGACATTGATATCTGCCTTGTTAATATACTTGTACCGTATATTGACAACACCAGTAGCAATGTCCCTGAAGATCTTCATAAAGCCTGTAAGAACAAGTAGAATGATCTTATTAAATACTGGTTACTCTGAGCAGTATTGAGTGGGATCCGTGCTGACAATGATGGGGTGTGTGCACTCTCCCTCCCCCTCCCCTTTCCCTTCCTGTGAGTGCCCTCCCCTTTACTGTTTGTCATTTCCTGTGATGTCACTTCCCATGTAAGAAGTGATTGGCTGGAACAGCACTTCCTGTTTGTGAAAGCTTTTGTGATAATAAAAGGCCATGCTGGCTAGTGTGAGTCAGTGATGCTGACGGAACTGAGAACTTAAGGATAGTCGTGTCTGTTTACTTGGATGAGTGGGTTTTTAAATAAGATGCCTTATATCATTAGACGAAATGTTATTATTATTAGAAACAGGAGATTTGGCTGTGTGCTCTGCGTACAGCCAAATATTGCTGACATACTGCATGGGGCAATAGAGCCGCAATGGAGGCGGAAAGATTTCTACTGAACCAAAAGACACAAACAGAAGAGGAACATAACACTAAAAGGTAAGTAATGTCCCTTTCTGCTTATTTTGTATTTTTTAGTAAGTAAACTTAGGCGTTAATTTATGTATTCTTTCTATCAATACAAAAAACACATTGCTTTATTTTTCCTGTTTACCCGATGGGGTGATAAAATTGAGAAACACTGTAGGCTCTGCTTTATTTAAAGGTAAGAACAACTTCATCAATTGTTTATGTGTTGGTGTATATAATAAATTTATGAAATTTTGCATTATGTGCATTTTCTCTGCTGAGCTAGTAAAGCTGACATCAAGGCAGCATACATTTCTATATAGATTATTCTCTCCATGGAACACAAGGAAGAGTTCAGTACCTGCTTGAGTATTATTACAGTCAAAACATAACAATCACCACATCATAGACGTATTAATATCAAATGGAAGTGCCACCATGAAAGCTCCGACTTTCATTACATAAATACCTGGTGAACCCAGCAATTTAAATTCCTGCTGTTTAGTCATCAGCAAAGTGAAGACTATGGCACTTCCTATGACACTGTCATAAAGCAATTGACATCATATTTTTGACCATAAATTGACTCTAATGATTTCTTAACAAAATTTGTTATTTTTTACTTAAAGCAGAACTTCAGTCATCTTTCCATCTATTAAATCTTCTGCCCTTGTCGTTTTAACTTTGGATAGTAAAACATTTTTTTTCTGCCAGTAAATACCTTATACAGCCCACGTCCTGTTTCCTGTCTGGTAAAAAGCCTAAGCTTATGACATCATGCACAGCTCTCTCTCTCACTCTCGTGAGAGTTTGCCAGGAAGGGAGGGGGTATGAGAATTAAGAGGGCCAATGAGAGCTGCAGAGCTGGATGTGTGCCTCTGTGTGTCTGCATAAATCCAGGAAGTGAACAGCTTCAGCTGCCCACAGTTAAAATGGCTGCAGCCAGACTTAGTGGAGGGAGATTTCTTCAGCATATTTGACAAGTACAGAACAGTATATACTGTATAAAATAATATGCAAAGTGGTTGGAGGGAAGCTTCAGAATGGCAAAGATGTTTTTATTACAGATTATGTGAGCAGACTGCAGTTCTTCTTCTTTAAAGCGGAGTTCCACCCAAAAATGGAACTTCCGCTTTAAGGGAAGGTGACCCCCTGACATGCAACATTTGGCCTCTTTTTAGATGGTTCCAGCTCCCACTTCCTTCCGGCGCTCCGCGGCGCTGGAAGTAAGTTCACCTCTCCCCCCTCCCTCTTGCCAATCATCTGGGACACGTCACAGGTCCCAGATGATTGCATGGCCACTCACAGCCGATCGCCCACAGTGACAATGCCAGCACTGCAGAGAGGAGGGGGGACAAGCGGGGCTTTGTTCCCCCGCATCGCTGGACCCTGGGATAGGTAAGTGCTCGATTATTAAAAGTCAGCAGCTGCAGTATTTGTAGCTGCTGACTTTTCAATTTTTTTTTTTGTTGGAACTCCACTTTAAACACATTTTCAATGGAAATCTAGATGTTGGTAAACAGACTAGAAGCTTTACTGGTTTGTGTGCAATTCTGATCTGTCACATTTAGCTTGAGCTATTAAGCTCTCTAAACAACCACTTTTTTTTTAATAAGGATGAACTGGAAAACCAGAAACACTGGAAACAATGTATTTAATGCAATATGTCATACCCCAAAAAAGAAAATAATTTTTTTAACTGTTATGGTTTTAGTGCTGACAGTAATAAATAATTAAATATACATAAAGTCACTTTGCTTTCAATTTAATCTACTACACAGTGTAGCACTGGCTCCTGACGAGCAGGCGCTATTGTTTTTCTAAAATTATGTTGCCTGATGCCACAGTTGGGCTTCAGGATAATTTCTCTAAATTTCTGGTTTCAGTACCAGTCCAGCTGGGTTGCACTGGGTTCTCCTTGACCGCAGGTGTCGCTGTCACCGCCGGCAAGAGTAGAAACGCAGTCTAGCTGGATGCACTGAATGCCACTTTTTTCTCAGAACCAGCCCAGTGGGAGTATTTCTCCCGCTGTGAATTCTGGGGGGTGGTATTTAAGGTACCGACGCCATGTTGGTAGGGGATTATTTTCTGTCTGTTTGGTTCTGGTGGTCCTCCTGACCCAGCTCCATGGCCCTCCCGGCCTGGGGTGCGGAACTATGCATCCTGTGTCTCGGGGCTGTCTGGCCCGAGGCAACGCAACTGAAGGGATAGGCCCGAGCGGATTTCGGAGCCTACTGATCCAGGGATGGTCTGGTGCTGTCTGATCTGAAGGGAGAGGCCCAGCAACTGAAGGACCCCAGGGGAGGACTCTTTCAGGAGAAGACCGTGCGCAAGGCTGGTTTCTATGAAGGAGCCTGGAGACTTATTTGAAGGATGTAACCAGGATCAACACTCATATGGTTTCGCCGGATCGGCTGAGAGAAACTGGTACCGTATGTCAGTTCTTTAAATTCATACAAATCCCTCAGTAACGCTCAAGTGTAACTCATAAGTCTGTGGCAGAGACTTGACCGAGCATCTCACTGGCTGCTAGGCTTAGTGAGAGAGGCCTATCCGGGGGTTGCTGAATCCAGTTTGTGGAACAGTTTTGTACTCTGGATTTTCCTAATACCTTCACCCTGCAATTTAAGTGCCTGAACTCACCCCTAACCCTCTACCCTCCATTAAGAGACTTTGTCTTTTTTCTAAATAAATAATCCAAAAGAGGATTCAGTGTCAGTTTCAACATTCTTTGGGCCACTTTCCACGGGATCCCCAAGAGGGAGAAGCAAGCAGGTGAGGTAACGGAAAGCCCAAATAAAACCAGCAGCTCCTTCGGGGGTTAGTGCTACACTAGTATTTTATGGTTTTGTGTACATTGGTGTAGCTCCTCTATATCATCACATTGTACAGTACAGCAGATGATATTGCTGCTAAATAAAAGAATAATGACTAGAATGTTTTTTTTTTTGTAGTGCACCCCATAACATGTGAGCTTTGATAATGCAAGAAATGTACAAATAAATAACGGATGATCTAACCCACAAGTGTCCACTCCACCCAAAAAGCTCAGACACATTTTGGGTGGACTTTCTCTTTAAATGTGGTCTGGTACACTTTCTAAAATCCATGTGGTTGTTTTGCATAAAATCAGCTATTGCTTCGTGGCATTAATCTATTCAGCAGTCTTCAGAGTCATCCAATTTAGATATCCTTGTGTGCTCTAAGCGAAAAGAAGGAAATACATTATAAGGTTTCATACTTTTCTTAGAAATTTTAATATAGTTCCTGATTGCAGCCAGCAATGTTTACATAGAAGTATACGCTATCTGTGTTTTCATTCTGCATGTTTTCTGAGAGAGGAAATATATTATTCCTGACTATTATTATGTTAAGAAGCTGCGCTTGCAGGATAACGCTGCCATTCTGAAATCCAATACAGCTTGAATATTGCTTGTAATTATCATGGAGTGATACAGCTACAATATCTTGCACATGTACACATTTAAGAGCAAGAAGTACTGTAATGTGGGAAAATATGACACTAATAAGGATATAAATTATGACTGCGTATTGCAATGTTAACAGTGGCATTTCAAAAACATGAAACGGCTGGAAATAGGCAAATGGGTAAGGAGGTGCACAGCCGTCAAAGGTTGGTTCCTGGGGGCCTGGATATATAGCACCTGCAGTAATGTGTGTGGTGCACCTGCTGTTCATCTGTTTTAATAGTCTTAATATGCTATGTTAATGCCTAGACCGACAGCAGAAGGGGACATCATGCTCTAATTACTGCAGAACTGTCCCTGGAAATCATTTGGAGTGCCCTTAGGCACTCTTTGAAATTGTCATACCTCTGCATTACAAATGTTGGTGCATGCAGCGGATTCATATGCCTTATTAATATTCTTATTATTATACAGAATTATACAGTTTGTGAAGCGCTTTACAAAATGAAGGCAGACAGTACAGTTACAATACAATTACCTTAGCTTATGGAAACAGGTACATGGATTTTTTGCATGGGTGCCAGCACTGAGGATGGGGTGTCCCACGTCAGGGTAGCTTACTACGCTGAGCCTGATAAAATCACTGCCTTTAGCATTACTTAGATTCCTGCCTGTCCACTGGGCCTATCACACAGACAAGTGCAGCCACCAAGAAGTTAGGCTGGTTCCCATCAGGTCAGCCTCCTCTAAAGCCCCATACACACGCGCGGATTATCCGAGGACCAGGTCCGTCGGACCATGTCCGTCATACTTTGTCTGATGTTGGTTTTGCGTACACACGGTCGGACAAAGTTGTCGGAAAATCCGATCATTCTGAACGTGGTGACGTTTGTTGCCTACGACGGGACTACGTAGAGGCTAGTAGCCAATAGCTTTGGTCTTGTAATGTGATCTGAGCATGCGTAGCACTTTGTCCGGTCGGACAACCGTACACACGATCGGATTTGGTGTGATCGGACCGTGTTGTCGGCAAATCTATCCAGCAGGAGATAAGACTTTGTCCGTCGGACAATCCGACGTACACTGTCCGATGGTGCATACACACGGTCTGATTTTTCAACAACATTGTCCGATCGGACAGAATCTATGAAAAAATCCGACCGTGTGTATGGGGCTTTAGATGTACAGTGGACAGAGCCTGATGGGGAATGGTGATAGACTAGGTCCCCATCAGGTCCACCTCCCCTTAGATCTATAGTAGACAGAGCCTGATGGGAAATGCTGATAGACTAGGTCCCCATCAGGTCCACCTCCCCTTAGATCTATAGTAGACAGAGCCTGATGATGAGTGCTGATAGATTAGGTCCCTATCAGGCCCACCTCTATAGCAACCTGCAGTTTGCAGATTTCACAGCCCACTGCTGTCCCCTGTCAATCAAAATGGGGGCGGATCTGACGGAGCACTAGATTTTTTTCCCCATTAAGTCCCAGCCACTGTAAATGCGTTTTATGTGGTTGCTAGGACACTATGAGCTTGTATCTTAGCAACCCATGAAGTTATTCGGTCAACAGCTGAAAGCGTCTTAGCAATCAGTGGCAAGTGGCGGGTGCCATTCTCTTTGCTACATAGTAACCCTACTCTAAGCACTGGCTTGTCTATGTACGCCAATTTAGAGTTGTCTTTAATAACCTCCAATTTGCCTTATCTATCAACTGTTGGTAATTATTTTTGAATTTGTTGCAGCCATTGTGCCACATTATGGAAGTTCTGCATTTAACAACTGCCTGCATCTGTCACATGTGTCGAATCTGTTACCAGAACTGTTTCAAGGCTTTAATAAATTTGGCGCAGGTTTTTCTAATGTGCCTATGCTTTATGAATTGTCCTCTGTGTGTTTTTAGTGGCAGAGATTTGTGAGGGTTTGGGAGAAGGCTTCCCTCTTTACTAGGCCTTAGAGTGAAATAGATAACAGCTTTGCAGTTTATTCTTCCACTATATAAAGCAATACATAAAATCAAGTTCAATGCAAGGATAATTAGAAACAGGATCAAAAGGGAAGAGCAGACAGTCTGCATTTTAACAATGGCATGCCCCCCTCCAGCCATGAAACCATACCAACTCACTCTCTTATTGACCTTTTCTACATATTACCTGTAGAGGGATATGGAGGCATGAGGCTGAGCCAGGTACACTTCCTGTTCTAGCATAGAGAAGGTAGACAGGACTAAAAGCAATATTGGGCAAAGAAACAAGAATAGCAGCTGAAAATAACAAAACCAATAAAGAAGTAGGGCCAAAGCTCTTATTATCCTGTGGTTCACATAAGTGCACTTAGTTCTGTGCTCCCGTTGTACTGTTTTCAGCTGACAGAGGGCTAAAGTCCGCTGTCGGCTGACATTAATGTCGGGATCAACCCAGATGCTTGGACCAGCAGCTGGCTCAGCTTCTCAGAGAGCCATTGGGAGACTGAGCCAGCTGCTCCTGCCCCCTTCACAGCCCAGCGCTTCAGTGATCGCTGGAGGTGCAGAGCAGAGAGTCCGCTGTTGGCTGACGCCAATCAGCTGGTCCAGGCTCTGGATTGATCTCGACTTTAATGTCAGGATCCACCCAGATGCCTGGACCGGCAGCTGGCTCCGCTTCTCAGAGAGCCGTTGGGAGACTAAGCCAGCCGCTCCCACTACCTCCACAGCCCAGCACTTCAGTGAGCGCTGGAGGGGCAAAGCAGAGAGTCAACGACTGGCAGTCAACGGCTCTTTGCTCACTGAAGACCAATAACTGAGCAATCAGTGGTCTTTCATTGCTCAGTTCTCAGTCTAGAGGCAGCAAAGGACAGCTGCAGCTAGGATTGGTGCTGCAGCCAACGAGAAGAGTATGTATCTTTGTTTTTATAGATTCCTGACCCACTCTTTTAACATTAGGCTCCTGACATTCTGTTACACCAGTGGTCTGGATGTTAGAAGTGATTACAGACTGTCATTATTCCATAGGTCCCATTTACATATTAGATTTTATGTCACACATCTACTACATGTAAGGCTAGATGTTCAGGAGGCGATTCTTAATGTGTTTACTGGCCAGATCACCCAAGTGAAAGTATAGCGGAAAAAAGCCTCAGTGTAGGTCTTATAAAAATAAATCAACCACCACAACTAGAAAATGGTAAGCTGCAATATAATATATTTTTGGTTTTGGGTTTAATGATCCCAAGGGGTTAACAAAGTCTAGGTATGTTCACAAAGGTTGGCTGATAAGGTTTATGTGCTCTGGCTCCCTTTACTGTTCGAGGCTGGCACTGATCAGCATAATACAAGCTGCTACCAGTATTCTAGGAATAAAACCTCTGTACAATTATCCATCATGAATAGCATAATGATCATGTAATATCATGTATCTGAGAGGAATATAAACTGACTCATTACATTATAACATGAATTTAAATATGCCATATTTCTAGAAAGCATTCCCGGATACAGAGAGTAGAAGTCTCTGCTGTCAGAAAAGAAACCAGTACCAGTAAAACAATATTCGGAAGGACACCGAAATCAATACATGAATAATATTGCTTTCTAGGCTTTGTTTGAAAATATATCTTGCCAAGCCTGAAAGTTGTTCATGTTACATTTTTTAGCATACTGCATTTATTTTCCACATTAAATATTAATCTCCTGTAGTACTACAAAATTTCTTCAATAATACTAAAACAGGAACTCCAGAAAAAAAATCTTTTAAAGGTCAGCAGTGATTTTATTTTAGAAGAGAAGGTTTCATCACTACCTTCCCAATTTCCAAAACAAGAGATTTACTCTTCATGCAAGGACAAAGGTCAAAGCCATGCAAACCATTCCTTTATGCCCCCACATGTTAACTCTGTGTCTGGAACTGCTGGTGTATAGTGCAGAGATAGCTTATATACCAGATTTAAGCTGGCAACAGACGATTTGTCTTTTTTTTTTTTGATCAGCCAGAGAGCTAATCGAGAAAAAACAGATTGATTCTACCATTAACATAATCGAGATGGATGGAAGAATCCTCCCGGCTGTGCTATTGTATTCTTTCAAAGGGGACTTCTCCGATTGGCTGCAGCTGCTGATTGAATGAAAGTTTTCCAACAGGTCAAGTATGAATGTATAAAGGGGGCACAATATAGGCGCACTTGCTTGAGATTGTGGCCACCCCGCCCCATTATTTCATATATTTATTTTGGGATTACAGCATTCAGACCAGCATGTGATTGGGTGCTGTCCCCTTTAAGGTTTTTTCAGGACCAGGTTAGCGGACCAATGGGAAGCCAGGGAATCTTCTGGAAAACTTGGGAGTTTACTTAAGGGCTGGGGAGATAGAGTTCTCCATCCTTCCCGGCGGCAAGACAGGAAGAAGAAAGCTCCCTCCCTCCCACCCTAGTCGCGAGTACTTTATGTGCTTGGGTCACCCTGGCATCCGGGGTGGACTGTTTATTTTCTATGTAAAAAAATATGTGGTACTGCTGCTCGAGTTCCAAAAACTGAGCAGCAAAAATTGAGGTTTATTTGAATTCAAGATGTCATTTGGTTGATAATAAAAGAGTATTGAAGGATATTTTATGTGAAAAAACAATAAAGTGCCGTGGCCATTTTTCTTGCCAAAAAATTTGGTATCTTGAGTCCTTATTTTATATATTGTACCTGGGGAAAGAAGCATTTTTGGGAGGGGTGTGGCATGCAATCTCATAGCCATAGATGGATCAAAATGTAGCCAGCCCCTGCTGAACCAGCCACATTTTGATCCATCAAAGGCCAGCTTAATGCTTGCGCTTGAAACGCAAGGCAAGTAAAAATACCACTAAAAATAAGCTCTATTTGTGTGATTTTTTTTAATGTAAATTTAGTTGCATGACGGCGCAATTGCCTGTTAAGCAGTTCTAAAATGGACTGGTCATGAAGGGGGTAAAATCTTCCAGAGCTCAAGTAGTTATTCAACCCCCCCCCCCCCCCCAAAAAAAAATGTAACCACTCCAGCCAGTTCACATGGTGATCACAGACACTGCCCTCATTGTTGGGGGTTATTACATTAGGTTGCACTATTGCTGGGAATTATTGTTGCAGAAACTGACATAAATGGTGTGGGTTATTATTACGTAAATTGGCTGCTGATTCCTGAACTGGCACCAATGCTGGGGATCGAATTGTAGAAACTGGCACTGATGCTGGGGGTTATTATTGCTGCTGCTGACACCAATGCTGTGGATTGTTATTTTGTAAATTGGCACTGATGCTGGCAGTTATTATTATGGAGATTGCCATATATACTGAGAGTTCCAATTTTCTAAACTGGCACCGATGCTGGTTGATATAATTGCATAAACTGGGACTGATGCTGATGGTCATTATTATCGGCTTGCCGACTGTATCACATGTATGACTTTCTTTTGGTGGTATTTGATCACCTCTGCGGTTTTTATTTTTTGCGCTATAAACAAAAAAAGACAGACAATTTTGAAAAAAAACTATATTTTTTGCTATAATAAATATCCCCCAAAACATTTTTTAAAAATAATTTCTTCATCAGTTTAGACCAATATATATTCTTCTACATATTTTTGGTAAAAAAAAATCACAATGAGCATATGGTGATTGGTTTGCATAAATGTTATAGCGTCTACAAAATAGGGGATAGATTTATGGCATTTTTATTATTATTTTTTTTTTCTATAGTAATGGTGATGATCAGCGATTTTTTTTTCGTGGGACTGCGATATTACGGCGAACAAATCGGACACTTTAGACACTTTTTTGGGACCATTGACATTTATACAGCGATCAGTGCTACAAAAATGCACTGATTACTGTATCAATGTCACTGGCAGGGAAGGGGTTAACACAAGATCAAGGGGTTAAATGTGTTCCCTGGGAGGCGTTTCTAAATGTGGGGGGGGGGGGGGCAACTGACTGGAAGTACAGAGAGATCACTGTTCCCAATCACTAGGAACAGCCAATTACACTGAACTCCCCTGTCAGAACGGGGATCTGCTTGTTTACATCGACAGATCCCCATTCTGGCTCTCTGTGGAGCGATCGCGGGTGGCCAGCGGACATCGCGGCTGCTGGCCACGTGCATCGGCTCCCCCGCCGCGCGGCTGTGGCTGTTAAAGGGACCGCCGTACAGCTATGGCGATTCATGGGAACGAGACCTGCTGCTGTATAATGACGGCGGCTGGTCAGCAAGTGGTTAAAGACGTTATAGTGCCCATATACCGTAAAATGGTTTATTTTATTTTCCTGTGTAGCTATCGATCAATGTCACCCTATTGTGTATGTGTGCTTTAATCTGAAGATCACATTTCCTAAGCCTGCAATTAATTCTATTTGGTTTCAGCCTCTTGTCTGACACATACCTGACCTCTGATCTCTATAAAGGGAATTAAAGGTATATGCGTTGTGGTGCGCCATCATGGTTGGTATGGAAAGATGGAATACATGTAGCCTCATGGAAGAAAAGGCACCTATCAGTGAAATCTGTTGGTTTGTTCCAATGTTTTTGTGTTTTGAAACAACGAAGCAGATCATCCAATCAGAAATAACAGATCTCGAAATTGCTTTTTTGGTTAGGTAGACTAAGGTTAGCTAAATTGGTTTATTTAGCTTGATTATTATTATTAGTAATACTAGTAATAAAAATCACTTTGTTCTTGCAAGCAAAAATAATATCTTAATTAAAAAGTGTTTTGGAAAGCAGGTACATTTTATTACCAATGTTCACATGGTGCTTCACATTAATCAACGTACATCAAAGTACACGGAACATCAAAGTATACAGAACTATCACCTCCACCTCAAGTATAAAAGCACACCCACACATAGAATAGGTGCTAATTGGAAGCTCATTGGTGTAGAATTGCATGAGAAAGACTGAATATTTTTCTGGGTTTTAGGAATGCACCTACACAAATACAGAAAAAAGAAAACACAAACAAAAACACCAAAAAAACATGCAATTTACAGGACCAGATTAGCGGATCACGAGTACCAGTTATCCGCTGCTTTGCCCATTAAGAGGCATTCATAGGGTAAAGGACATGAGCTTAGTATCTTTCTCCTGCCAACAACTCCAAACTTTTTACCTATACTAAGGCAATATTGAAAACCCAACTCGAGGCAAACATTACTTTATTATAAAACCTGACAGCAATTTTAACCCTTTCTTCCTCTATCCAAAATGAAGAAACAATTTTTGCTTTACATATACGAGGTACTTTAAAGAAAGGTCCACTTTAAAACAAACTCCACTTCTCCTATAATAATGTCCCAAACTTTCCAAAATGGGCCTCTGGTAATTTGAAAGGATTTTCTTCACCCTTTTGTAAATGGTACAGTTTTAAAAAGTACAAAAAAGTCCATCAACTCAACTAACTTTTCACATATGTTGAAATTTAAGTCAATGTATTGCTTTAAAAACTTACAAGACAAAACTTCACTTGCTAGAGATGAGAAAGTCAGAGAAGTGTGATTACATGGTTCACCAGTGGAGAAAATCCTATCTGTTCTGTATTCAGAAGAACAAAGGCTGACAAGAAATAAAAATAGGAATGTTTAACAGACCAGAGGGGTCATAATGGAGAAATATATCAGGGCATGAGGAAGGTCACAAATACGTGAAAATATTTACACTGCTAAAAACAATGGAATATCAAAATCAATTTTTCACTAAAAATGTATTAAAAAAAAGGTAATTGTACATTAAAAGTCCCCTTTCATTAAATAAATATGTTTAATGTCATTGCTAACCTTTGTTTGAAAATAGTATTTGCATGGCTGTCATGCTGGTCCTCTCTGGCTTTAAAGTACTAATCTTGAACATGTATGTCACATAAGAAATAAAAACTCCACTGGTGGAAGTGTGGCTTGAAGATTAAGTACCCTTAAAACCAAGGTCACGCTGGACTATAATGGGCTCCTGTGGTCACTGGCTCTGGCATTTAAGTACAAGTAATTAAAGTGATTGTAAAGGCTCTTTAAAAAAAAGAAAAAACATTTTTATCCTTACCTACTCTGCGCAATGGTTGTGAACAGCATGGCACAGAGACACACACAGCCCTGCTCAGCACCGTTCCCTGCTTGCCCCTCTCATGATTTGATTGACAGCAGCATATTCCAAAGCTTGTAAAAGCACCGGGAGAGGAGAGAGGGACTGAAGTTGGGCACAGCACTGGATCAATACAGGGCTCAGGTAAGTGTTGGGACACTGATATCGGAAGTTTTTTTTACCTTAATGCAGAGAATGCATTAAGGTAAAAAACCTTTTACCTTTACAACCACTGTATTGACAAGAGCTTCAGAATTCAGTTAAAGTAATTTAACCACTTGCTGCCTGCCATATAGCAAAATGACGGTGGCAAAGTGGTTTCAATATCCTGACCGGACATCATATGACATCCAGCAGGATATCAAACCATTGCGCGCCCCTGGGTGCATGCATCGCGGTGGTCGTTGATTCGGTGTGTCAGTCTGACACACCACAACACCGATCTAGGTAAAGAGTCTCTGACAGAGACTCTTTACCACGTGATCAGCTGTGTCCAATCACGGCTGATCACAGTGTAAACAGGAAGAGCTGTTGATCGGCTTTTCCTCACTCACGTCGGTCAGATGCAAGTAGAGGAGATAAAAAAGTGGAGAAATCTGCGCTTGGAAAAAATTATATGACTAGAGCAGCTGGACACTATATAGCTCAAGATACCGAACTAAACAAAAAAAATGGGAACAGAAAGTGCAGCGCTCAAAATTAATAAGTATATAACTATATCTAAGATAGTGAAAGTGTACAGTGACAAACTAAGTTGGGACACCTAAAATTAATCAAATATAACAAAAATTGTGTTAAATTAATAAAACGTGACGTTAATAAAACGTGACGTCATCAGGGGTACGTACCCCGTACCCCTGATGACGTCACGTTGTGATGAAACGATCGTCGGGTAACCACGCCCACACGTCCTGCGCAAGTGCGATCGCTTTCTAACTCCGAGGCCAGGAGTTTTTTATCCTTTGCTACAACGTAGCTAGTTTTGCTGTAACAGACTAGTAGCTTGCTAGCCTGCTTTTTACCTATGCTGTACATCGTATCCATTGCTTGATTGAGCCCAATAAAGGAGCCATTTGTTTTTACGGTACAACACGATTTGGAGGTCTTTTTGTATTTTTTGGTGCCCCTCTTGGATCTGATTGATGGGAGGAAAATTACCGGCACCTGGTGGCTTTTGACGCATGCTTCATTAGACCAGGAATCTGGAAGCTGTACCGCTGGGAGGGGAGACACCTGCCCTTGGAGGATCCTGATTGATGGGATACATGCACTAAAGACCAGGAATCTGGTAAGCCTCCATTCAAACTTTATGATATCTTGATGGGAACTGCGTGGTCAATTTTATGCACCTTTATCACGTTTATAAGTTGATCTTGGGAGATTATCCAACACTATTTGCAGTTTTGGACTTTGATTTTCTTGGACTAATTCCATGCGATTTTTTGTAATATTAATTGTTCACCCATGTCTTTGCACACTCATGCTTTTTAGGCGCATATCATTATATGCACATGGAATAATTTATCACATTTATTTATCATATTATTTGCTGTTTTGGATTTTTATGCACAAATTCTATGCGATTTTTTTATGCATTACTAATTGTTCACTCATGTTATTGCATGCTCATGTTTTTTATGTGCATACTATCATTGTATGCAAGTAGAGGAGAGCCGATTGGCTGTTCCTCTGACAGGGGGGGCCTGTGCTGATTGAGTATCAGCGCAGCCCCCCCCCCCCCCCCCAGGATGCCCACACTGGACCACAAGGGACGCCACTAGGACCACCAGGGATGTCACCACCAGGTATGCCCCCCTAGACCACCAGGAATGCCAATCAGTGCCCACAATGGATGCCAATCATGGGCATCACTGATTGGCAGGCATTATTGTTTGGCACTGATTGGCATTCATCCGTACAATCAATTAGTGTACATAAGTGCCACCTATCAGTGCCTATCTATGTCCATCCCTGCCGCCTATCAGTGCCCATCCGTGCCACCACCAAATCCCAAAGGTGATCAAATACCACCAAAAGAAAGCTCTATTTGTGGGAACGAAATTATAAAAATTTAGTTTGGGTACAGTGTTGTATGACTGCGCAATTGTCATTCAAAGTGCGACAGCGATGAAAGCTGAAAATTGGTCTGGGCAGGAAGGTGTATAAATGCCCTGTATTCAAGTGGTTAATGGGGTGTAACAGGAACTTTAAGGGACCTGACCCTCCGTTCTCATTGGAGTCAACAGAGAGTTTATTCCATGAGAGATGGAAAGTGTGCTCATCAGGAGAAATGACACCTGTTCCAGAGATATGTAGGTCTTCTTGCAAAGGCAAGATGACTCCAAGGAAGAAGAGAGTTGACCCACTGAGGACCTATTGACATCACATGCGTTGGGCCGTGCCGGTCAGCATTATCCAACTCAGACTTAACCCACGGATAAGACAATTTGTTGTATGTACTATTGTTTCAGTTTCCACCAACACACTACATTGTTATGTGCTCATAAAAGTAGGACATTCTGCATTTTTATACAGAGCCAGGTGTTATTACACATTGCAGTTGTGAATAAAAAATCATTAAATTACATTTTGTGACATTTCAATAAAGTTAAAAAGAAGATAAGATAAACAGTGAGATTCATTGTAAAAATGCATTGCACCACCCTAGCGTGTGTCTTATACAGAGCATAATGCACGCCCACTGGTGTAAATGGGACTTGGGCTTGCAGGAGGATCAGGGGGTACTGAAATGGAATTTGATCTTGTCGAACAGTATGCACTGTTTCTGGAATGAAAAGACTGCGTTGTGGCAGACTGACCTGTAAAGTTTGACTTTCTCTTTTTTTAATAGGTAAACAAAACCTGCTGATATCAGTGGAGGAATGTTTTGAGTGGGACACAGCTATGGACACTCTCTGCTCACTTGCAGGTGGAAGGGGGGGGCATTGTTGGCTTATTAGTTGAATAAATCCTATATTCTGATGTTATTGTTTTGCAGCTCTATATCTCTGTCTGTGAATTAGAGGTTTACTTATGTATATTATCAGGATTTGCATGCAATTGACTTTTTGATGTTCAACAAAATAAAAATTATGCTCAAACTGATCAAAATTGATTATAAGCCATGGCCCTTCTTTATTCCAGGTCTTCTTTTAAAACAGAATTAGCATCAGGCAACTACTCTTTTATAGGCATTTCCGTTATTTTATATTATTTCTATAGACACCTTCCTGAGCTGGCCTTCTCTTCCATGCCCAGGAGGTCCCTGACCTCCTCACTTTTATCTTTCTGAACTAGAACAGAGAGAGGAGGGAGTAGTCCTACCTGCAACCTTTCATGACATAATCCTCCCAAAATAAAAGAAGAGAACCCTACCTAGGTGTTGCTACTGTACAGTAGCGGCCGTTCATTAGGGGTGCAGCCCTCCAATCCATGCACCCGGCCCCTAATCTACATGCAGGGTGCTGTGACCTGCATGGGGTAAATGCAGGGCTGACGGGGGGCCTGGCAAGCCAGAGGGCGAGCGAGCTGGCGATCGTTGGAAGGGGGTGTGTGTGTGTGTGTGGGTATGGTGTGCGGTGGCGGGCTCAAGCGACTGATGGAGCACCAGCGACCACTGCTAGTTTGGACTATGAGGCAGAATAACGCTTTGAACGGTTATTCTAAAGTATGATTTGATGATCTGATTATAGGTTGTGATTGCAATTAAAGTAGAACTAAAGCATTTTTTTCCATTTTGGATAGAGCAAGGGAGGATTATGACCAATGTCGGGTTTTTATTTTTGCCATCTGTGTCCAATTAGGGAGATCTTCCTTCACTTGCTGTCCCATAACCAAAACAGGACATGAGAGAGAATCCCTCCAAAGTGAAGGAATCCCTGACTAGTGTCCCCATTGGAAGATACACCCAACTCTCTCTGTTCGGGGGACAACTCAAATTTTTTTTTTCTCTTTTGATGATAATGGTACATAGGACAAATAGAGCGGATGATTCTTCCTAACGGGAGTATAGGCAGCAATAAAAACTTGACAGATTTTGTAATCACTCTCCATTTTATCTGAAAGGTACAATACACTCTAACATAATGCTTTGTTCATCAAGTATTACAAGAAGGTATCTGGTACTCTTTTGCTAAAAAAGAAGGATGAAATTTGATTGGTTGCGAATGCACAACACAGACACTTCTCCATGCCTCTGCTTTTATACATGAAGGCCATTATATTTAGCATTTCTTGGGAAAAATCAAATAGGCAATGAAAATAGAACGACAGCCCTGAAATAAAAATAGCTTTCTAATAGCTTGATTGTTTCCAGCAGAAATTCTGGAAGCAAAGAAAATGAATTCGGCTTTGCGAAAAGACAATGCATTTCAAAGTCCATTACATGTGAAACAATGCAGCATGACCAAGTTATAACACTATTTTGTTGCTGAGATGTTCTTTTTTTATTTACTTTTACATTGTTTTTTTAAGAATTTTTAAGCTCTAAGCCTTGTTTTTTTTTTTTATATAGCAAATTAACAAAGCGAACATTTTCTTGTGTGGAAAGCTAAAATAAAAGACCATTAGAGAGTTAATTGCTAGAATTTCAGTGACCCCCCGTGAACCCTTTAAAAGATACTTTTAATGTGCTTGTATAATCCATGCCATTACTTTCAGTTCATTGCCAGTGGTTTGTTTAAGGCTGCAGATGGGCAGATCTCTCTGATCAACAGCTATGAGAGATTGGATATTTCCCCGTTATTGCCAACATCAGCAGAGCCAGAGATGTTTGATTGGAAAGCCCCGATGTAATAGCACTGAGGGATCCATGCCTTCTTCTGTCTCCTAATGAAGACCAGTGGGACCACTATCCAGCAGATGCTCACATAACTTAAAGGACATTCGTCTGATCAGTGCTGTAAAATGGGTTCCTATGCAAATAGGCCCTGGTACATTAAAGCTGAATTTTGGAATAAGCAAATATTGACTAAAAACAAGATCCATGTTCATTATGCCAAAACGTGAAGTCTCTCTTAAACCATATACAGTATCTCACAAAAGTGAGTACACCCCTCACACTGTAACTGTAATGCAACGCGTCGGGAGGAGGAGCCTAGTGACATCACCGCAGCACGCAGAGTGTGGACGAACAGGGCATCCAGCCCTGTAGCAAAAAAGCCTGACAAGCATTCGGCTATCGCTGTACCATTACCGGGTGTATGTGAGTAGATTACCGCTCACTGGTCACAGCACACACACACATTTCTTTTTAGGAAATACTGCGCAATGGTGTATGTTTCTTTCTCTCCCCATATGCAAACTGACTGGAAGTGCCTGTAAGCACAGCGTAAAAGACAAAAAACTAACAGCACCTGGAGGTGTCAGCAGAAAAGGAAAGTGTCAGTTTTTTTTTTCCTTTTGTCTTTTTTTCTCCTTTTACTTGTGCACCATTCATATTGTGAGCAGCAACTTCCTGCATTCAATCTCCTTTTTCTGCATGTAATGATACAGATTGATTCAGCCTGGTAGGATACCGGGTAAATGCATAGAAATATTCTTCATTAATTTGAGCATCGGCGGCTGTAACAAAGACAGCAGTTATTTATGCATTAATTTACCCTATTTTTATATACTCAAATAATTGTTCATTTATTGGCACCAGCTCTACATTGAGCAATAGGTAATTGATACCTCTCACCAGCAATCATTCAAGTGCCTCATTAAATAAACTCAGGATAATCACCAAAAATGTTTCAGGATCTATAGGAGAAACTTGACACATTTATATCCATTATTTTAACCCTCTATCCAAACAACAATTGGAGGTCTAAAAGCGTATTTTAAATCACTGCACTACACAGGTTTTTATTAATCACGGTGTATACACTATATATTCTAAGTGTTGTACAGGTTTTTTGCATTTCGTTTTAAGGTTGATACAAGCGCACTCATCACACATTTATTTGTGTACTTTTAACATAACACCCCTCACACTATTGTAAATATTTTATTATGTATTTTCATGTGACAACACTGAAGAAATTGCACTTTGCTACAATGTAAAGTAGTGAGTGTACAGCTTGTATAACAGTGTAAATTTGCTGTCCCCTCAAAATAACTCAACACACGGCCATTAATGTATAAACCGCTGGCAACAAAAGTGAGTCACCCCTAAGTGAAAATGTCAAAATTGGGCCCATCTAGATATTTTCCCTCTCCGGGTCTCAGGTGTGAATAAGAGGAGCAGATGTGTTCAAATTGGTGTTATCCCTCTCACTCTCATACTGGTTACTGAAAGATCAATATGGCACCTCATGGCAAAGAACTCTCTGAGGATGTGAAAAAAAAAATTGTTGCTCTACATAAAGATGACCCAGGTTATATGAAGATTGCCAAGACCCTGAAACTGAGCTGCAACATGGTGGCCAAGACGATACAGCGGTTTAACAGGACAGGTTCCATTAAGAACAGGCCTCGCCATGGTCGACCAAAGAAGTTGAGTGCACGTGCTCAGCATCATATCCAGAGGTTGTTTTTGGGAAATGGACATATGAGTGCTGCCAGCATTGCTTCAGAGGTTGAAGGGTTGGGGGGGGGGGGGTCAGTCTGTCAGTGCTCAGACCATATGCCACACACTGCATCAAATTAGTCTGCTTGGCTGTAGTCCCAGAAGGAAACCTCCTCTAAAGATGATGCACAAGAAAGCCTGCAAACAGTTTGCTGAAGACAAGCAGACTAAGGACATGGATTACTGGAATCATGTCCTGTGGTCTGATGAGACCAAGATAAACTTATTTGGTTCAGATGGTGTCAAGCATGTGTGGCGGCAACCAGGTGAGGAGCACAAAGACAAGTATGTCTTGCCTACATGGTTTCATGGTTTGGGGCTTCATGAGTCCTGCCGGCACTGGGGAGCTACAGTTCATTGAGGGAACCATAAATGCTAACATGTACTGTGACATACTGAAGCAGAGCACGATCGCCTCCCTTTGGAGACTGGGCCGCAGGGCAGTATTCCAACATGATAACGACCCCAAACACACCTCCAAGATGACCACTGCCTTGCTAAAGAAGCTGAGGGCAAAGGTAATGGACTGGCCAAGCATGTCTCCCGACCTAAACCCTATTGAGCATCTGTGAGGTGGAGGAGCGCAAGGCCTCTAACATCCACCAGTTCCCTGATGTCGTCATGGAGGAGTGGAAGAGGACTCAAGTGGCAACCTGTGAAGCTCTGGTGAACTCCATGCCCAAGAGGCTTAAGACAGTGCTGGAAAATAATGGTGGCCACACAAAATATTGATACTTTGGGCCCAATTTGGACATTTTCACTTTTGTTGCCAGCGGTTTAGACATTAATGGCTGTGTGTTGAGTTTTTTTTTTTTTTAGGGGACAGAAAATTTACACTGTTATACAAGCTGTACACTCACTACTTTACATTGTAGCAAAGTATAATTTATTCAGTGTTGTCACATGAAAAGATATAATAAAATATTTACAAAAATGTGAGGGGTGTACTCACTTTTGTGAGATACTGTATATTCAGATAAAAATGATCTTCTGTTTCTGTTTGTTTGGTCAGAGACATTCATACCAGTGCCCTGCTGGAGGTAATTTTTTAGGCTCCTGATAGTGCTCATCCTATTCCTCCTTGCACAAAGGAGCAGATTGGTTAGGGACCATCTACGGCCCTGTCCAGCTCTCCTAGAGTAACTACCTGTCTCGTCGAATCTCCTCCATGCTCTTGAGACTGTGCTGGGAGACACAGCAAACTTTCTGGCAATGGCTCGTATTGATGTGCCATCCTAGAGGAGTTGGACTGCCTGTGCAACCTCTATAGGGTCCAGGTATCGCCTCATGCTACCAGTAGTGACATTGACCCTAACCAAATGCAAAACTAGTGAAAAACAGTCAGAAAAGATGAATAGGGAAAAAAAAATGTCAGTGGCCCCCACCTGTAAAACCATTTCTGTTTTTTTTTTTTTGTCAAATTTTTGCCCATCGAGTGCACCTGTTGTTAATTTCATTAACATCAAAGCAGCTGAAACTGATTAACAACCCCCTCTGCTACTTAACTGACAAGAACAATACCCCAGGAGTTTAATTGACTTGATGCTATACTCTGATTAAAACGTGTTCTTTTCATTTTTTTTAGCAGTGTATATTGGACTGAGAGACTTCACGTTTGGCACATTGAACACCGTTTACCTATCTGTATGTTTTTGTTATATTCACTGGCGCTGCACCGTTTCACAATATTGTTTTTAGGTCTGGGTCCATACATTTTTGCCAGCAGTCACACATGTTATTACAGCGCAGATTCATTACAATACGTTTATTACAAGAGTGTAATATTCATGTGTATTCTTACTTGAATCTTGTTGTGCTTTGTGTAGTAATTCAGTGCAGGAGCTTCCTGTAATAAAGACTGCCGCTCTCTCTTCTTGTGCAGGGTGACTGGTCTTGTCTCCGCCCCCTCTTGTAGTTACCTGCAGGCAGATTATAGTGGGTGGAACCTGTTGGGGCCCTCCCACAACTCTGCTCTCTGTACAGGCTATGTATAGCACAGTGATGATGTCACTCCTGCTTTAAAAAGTAATTTCTGGGTTTTCAAATGGCATTCAATGCACACAATGTGGATTCTATATCCACATCTGTGGCTATTGAAAAATATATTGAAATTAAAGTTTTTGTGCCCAGAGTTCAGCATTAACCACTTGCCAACTGCAATACAAATATATACGTTATATGGTTTGCAAGTGGTTTACCGGGATTATGGTTGAAGATAGCCATAACCCCGGCTGGCTTTCTCTTGAAAGTGTTCCGAGTAGCCCCTCTCAATTTTCGCCGATGTCTCTCAGGCTTACCAATTCCGCTGGCTCACCCAAGAAGTGATCTGATGTTGCTGCCGGCTTGGTCACAAAGGCAATCAAAGAGTAGATTGGCTTTGATCGCCTCTATGGTCTTTGGAGGACCGGAGCAACGTCATGAGGTTGGAAGAAAACAATTTTTTTATTTCTTTTAAAGCACAAGATCAAAAAAAAAAGATTTTTATCTTTTGCTACTAAAGGTAAAGAAGAGTGCCTTTTCGACCCCATATCGACCCCATATCTCTTCATAAAGAGGACCTGTCATCCCTATTTCTATTACAAGGGTTGTTTACATTCCTTGAAATAGGTATAAAAGTGATACAAAAAAAAATAATAATAATTAAAGGGACAGTGTAAAAATCAAACGAAGAAAAGAAAGATGTAAAAAGAGATCTTCCCAAAGCAAAGAAATTGTTTTGCTCTGTTAGACAGCCCCCACTGGAAATTTCTCCATTTGAAGATTTTCCTTCACCTCCTTTTTCTGTGGCACATTGACCACTTTCTGTACCAAAGACAATGGTCACCACAGTTGTGAGGATCAATATCCCCAGATGGGGCACAGACAGCAAAGAAAACAGGCATGAGATTACAAACCTTCCACAATCTAAAACAAAAAAAATGGCTTTACCTATACTTTTTATAGCATTTAGATCAGCATGATTGTGAAGCAATTTGCATTTTCAAATTTTCTAAAAATTTCCATAGTGCATTCATGTCTTGTTTTCAGGATAATAACATTTCAGCAAAAATACCTGTTGATCTTGTAAAAAAAAAAAAAAACTAAATGTCCTTTAACTTCCTGTGCACTGACCTGAAATTTCAAGCAATGTTTTTAGATTCTCTAGCTCTTCACTTTGAATACAGATAATCCCCTACACAACACAATCTCCTGTGCTCAGGAGCTTAGTCATTGTGTAAGTGGTGTAGACAACCCTTCGTACAAAGTACTTAGTTCACTGGTCAGGAGTATGTAATCTAAAGCCCAGTGTTCAGAGTGCAGTGGTCAGGAGTATGAAATGTACAGGATAGTGTCTATCGTGCAGGGGTCAGAAGTGGGTAACCCACAGTCCAGAGCACCGAGTACAACCAAAAATTGCCCCTCCTCCCAATATAAATTCCCCTCCTCCATCCCAAGTCCATATCCCACCCAGTGCAAATCCCACTGTTGGCACATTCATACGCCAGTATATTCATATGCAAATCCTGCTGCATTTTGCATTTGAATGAGCTGTGGGCACCTTGTACAGCAGGGTTCTCCAAGCATTCTAAACAAAGGGCCAGTTTAGTGTCCTTCAGGCTTTAAGGGGGGGCGGGCTGTAGGCATTGGGAGTAAACAATGCCCCATGCTTGGTTTTAGTGGGAGGAATAATGTCCCATTGTTGGTATTCAAGGAACGAATAGTGCCCTATCATTGGTGTCAGTGGGAGGAATAGTGCCCCATCATTGGTGTCAGTGGGAGGAACAGTGCCCCATTATTGGTGTTAGTGGGAGTAATGGTGCCCCATCATTGGTGTCAGTGGGAGGAAAAGTGCCCATCATTGGTGTCAGTGGATAGATGGAATGTGCCCCGAGGGTCAGATAAAGACAAGCAAAGGGTGACATCCGGCCCGCTGGCTGCAGTTTGGAGACCACTGGTGTACAGGATCAGAGCATTTGCAGGTGATAGACCTTATGCATGTAACAGTGGGATTGGGTTCAAAATTTCAGACAGTTGCGCACAATCAGTATGGATAAGCTTTGCATCAAGCCACTAGAAGCCTATGAGGGTACCTGAACCACTAGGAACTGTAGCATGGGCTTCTCTAAAAACTCAAAGGATATCTATCTATCTATCTATCTATCTATCTATCTATCTATCTATCTATCTATCTATCTATTTATCTATCATCAGCTGACATTATTGAAGCTTGACTCAATAAAAATGAAAAGTGATTCATCACATCAGCTATGCAGAAAACATGTATCGCTATCTAAAACGACTGTAGGAATATTTTGAAAATGAAGCTATTTTTGCACACCTTGCAGCAGTGCCTAAAACCACACTGTTCACTCTGGGGACAGTAAAATGAATTATTTTGTGCTACTTCCTAGACATGAACATTTCATTAGCTGTCTGGACATGCTCACTACACTGGAACATAGACAGAGCTATAAAACCGCAAAGCAAATTAGTATATTTTGCACACATGATTGCACAACTACACTTTACAGTGTATTGGGGAAAAATTTAATTTTGTTCATGTCTGCCTGATGCTTAAGAAGCTTATTTAATTTTGCATTTATAAAACTGATAAGAATGATAATTATGCAGTTAAAGAAAAAAAGGGTGACAAAGTGGGAAAGTGGCAAAGTGAAACAATCAGCTCTCACTATTTTAGGAAAATAGACTATGGACCCAATATGTTACCAAACGTTGTGCAGTACAGCAATGTCCTTAGCTTAAAAGCCTTAGAGCCGGTTCACATAGGGGCAGCTTCAAAGTGGGATGACTTTGAAGCCGCCCCGTACAGCGCAACTTCAGCGCGGCTTGCAAAATTACTTCTGTATAGAAGTCAATGCAAGTAGTCCTGAAGTTGCCCCCAAGTAGTACAGGAACCTTTTTCTAAGGCAGAGGGACTTGAGTCGCTCCTATTAGAATGGTTCCATTGTACGGAATGGAGCGCGACTTGTCAGGCGGCTAAGTCGCCTGACAAGTCGCCCCTGTGTGAACCGGGTCTTACTGTTAGGACATGAGGGACATCCCCAAAGCCTGCGAGAAAAATTCTCACTGATGTGATCAGCCTGTATTGCCAGAGTTTTGGGTCACTCCAACCAAAGAGTTAACTCCCAGCATCCAAAACCTGTGCATATGCAGTGCAAGTTGTTCTTGATGATTTCCCTCATGGCCTAATAGTAAGGCTTTTAAACTAGGCATTTTTTTAGTGCTTTTCTTTGCATCTCTGCTCCCCCCCTCTCCTCCAGGCTATTCGCAAAACGGAGCCTGGGGATGTGTGTTGTCCGAATGGCCCAGAGTAGAGGAAGGTACAGATGCAGCCATAGTGCTGAGGTCTACCAGACCTGCAGTTCTTACAGCCAAAGCAGCAAGAAGGCACATTGGCTAATGGACATCCTCCTGCATATAAATTAAATGATTTCATGCGAACATAAAAGTGTTGCTTCGTGAGGTCCTCCAGAGTAATGAGGTGTTCCCAGTAGTGTATTTCGGTTTTGTGCTGCCCTAGGCCTGACTAAACTTGTGCACCCCTAATTTAAATATGACCCACCCCTTCCTGTCAAGTTCACACCCCTTGCTGTTTAAGACCCGCCCTGAAATTTTCGAGTGGGGACACTAGTTCTGAGGGCCTGTGGGGGGGGGGGGGCATTGGATTCCCTTCATTTGCATAGATTTCCTCTGTACTTTAAGCACAAATTTCTGGTAATTTTATGGAGAGGACTAAGAAGATATAACCATGCCAATGGTGCAGCAGAAAACATATAGCACAGTGTGGAAGGTTTGTGGTCCAGCATGAGAGGACAGTCAAAATTAGAAGTGGCGCCCCCCCCCCCCCCCCCACAGTTGTGGAATGCCAGATGCCCGCATACCGGAAGCAGTGATGCTGCTTTATAGGGGCACTAATATAGCAAGAAAAAAAAGTGGCAACGTTTTAGGTGGTTTAAACTTCTTTCTTTGGATGACACCTTTATATGTGCTGTGCTCGGAGATGGGGGAATTATCTGGCAACAGTTGGCAACCACTTACCATTCAGATTGAGGCTTGGTCTCTGTACAAAAAGCGGTGCGTCAGTATGCCGCCTGTGCCCCATGACTACGTCAAACCTATGACGAAACGCGTCGAGAGGAATGATGTGCTGACGTTACCGCGTGTAACGTCTGCTGTTTCAGCAAGCACGGGCGTGTGTATTGCAGCCGGCCGCAACTTTGTTTTATTTCGTTTTTATCCAAATTGCCTATATTTGTACGCTGATAAGTGTTTTTTTATAATCAATACCCTACCGGTTTTACCCACGGTCGTCCCATTTTTCTTCTCTTTATGAGTGAAAATCTGGCATTATCCTATACCATTACTACACCTGCTGGCAGTGGAGGATTTCCGGATGCCGTTTTGATCGGGGGCCATCCTAAAGAGGTGAGGACCTGGCAGTCCATTGTGACATCTGAGGAAAAGGCCCTGGCTGGGTGATAGCCACAAGCCTCAAAGCACTTATGTTTGGTAAGCGCTTAATTCACTCGGTGGTGGGATGCACTGATCATTACATTGTGAAACGATCCTTGGATTTCTCCAGCTATCAAGAGCTATGGACATTATCCTATAGGAACGATACGGTTTTCTTTTTCTTCTTTTTTAGAATCTGTTACCATAAAGACACTTGCTATAAATAAGGACACTTGTTTATTCATTACACTATAGGAATGATATTTTCCTTCACAGGATTTTTTTAGCATTATAGGAACGATATTTCCTTTCACAGGTTTTTTCCTCCACAGGATTTTTATTAATCTCTGAGGAATCACTATTAGATTTTCTTCTTTTTTATACATATATATTTTTTATCCTTTCACAGCGCGACTTCTTTTTGTATTTATGCTTTATGGGGGCGCTAGACTAATTTGCCCCTCAGCCCAGTCTGCCTCACAAGACAGGCACTATACTAACAGTGTAGCGCAAGCCGGCGAGGGACTCTTTCCATGCTGCCCCCCTGCAAAGTGCTGCCCTAGGCCTGGGTCTTGTCAGCCTAGGCCAGACAACAGCATTGGGTGTTCTTGCTTAAAACCTGTAAAGGTACTCCTGCCTGGAGTTGGGTTTTAATATTGCACCTCCACCCATTCACTTCCGCATTCCTCCTAGTGATGTACTTTCAGACACCCACAGCTTCCTGGGATAGTCACATCACAAATCCCAGAAGGCTGCAAGTCCGTAATTCCTAAATTATCATGAGATTTGGCACCTGCACAGCTGACATCTATGCAGGTGCGAAATCTCACACGTTTTCAGAACTTAGACCCCATTCACACTGAGGGTTTTTCAGTCGCTAAAGGGCTCAAAATAGCTCCTGTAAAGAGCCTGAAAAATGCCTCCCCTGCCACCCCAATGTGAAAGCCTGAGTGCTTTCCCACTGGGGCGCTGCACTGGCAGGACGTTAGAGAAAGTCCTGCAAGCAGGATCTGTGAGGCAGTGGAGGAGCGGTGTATACCACTCCTCCACCGCTCCTACCCATTGAAATGAATGGGCACCACATGGGCGCTATTTACCCTTTCCTCGGCCGCTAGCGGGGGGTTAAAAGCACCCCTCTAGCATCCGAAAAGCACAGCTAAATGGACGGTAAAGTGCCCCTAAAACTATTGGCGCATTACCGCTAACGCAGCCACCCCCGGGCTTTTAATGACTTGCAGCCTCCTGGGTTGTGCAATAATAATATACAAGGCAACTGTGGGGAGCCTAGGCAAAAGTCAAAGTGTTACTGTGCCCACAACATTAAAATCAGTCTATATGCAGTAAAGCCTGCTTGTTATACTCACTGTGGAACCTAAGGGGTTAATCCTCCATATTGTGTAAAAAGACTGTTTGATCCTGTCTTCTCGGATCCTCCCCTTCTTCCACTGTCCCCAATCTATCTCCTGATCAAGCAGAGCTTTTAGAGTCACTCTGCACATGCTCAGTTTGGTGTGTATTGCTAGAGTTTTTTCTTTTTTGGGAGGGTGCATGTGATCAGCATAGGGCCAATCAGCACCAGACAGAGGGTCAGGGGTCCTGCAACCTAATTGGACTGTCAGGAAGAAAACTCTTCTACAAGCTTTACCAGACACTGATAGAAGTCACAAGACTGCTATATACTGCTGATGAAAAAAGGTATTTAACAGTTTATATTTACTAAAATCATTTAATTTCCATGTTCTGTGTACTGTAGGAGACCTGATATAGTAAATACAGGGTCCTGGGTTTAGTAACACTTTAAGAGAGGTTTGGGGGGGGGGGGGCAACATTAGACTATTTACAGTATAAGTCACAAAACATGAAGATTCTCAGAAATTAACAAAGAGGAGAGAGGGGTGGAATAACCGAAAGTACAATTAATAGTCAAGGTCCACTTTAAGGTCTTCTCGACCGCTGCACGATGATATACGTCGGCAGAATAGCACGGGTGGGCAAAAGGGCGTACAGGTATGTCCCCTTTAAGAAGCGGAACTGAGGGTGCCTGCGCGCCTGGTGTGTTCTCCGTGACCGCGGGTCCTGCGGACTCAATTTCCACCGGGTGCCCGCGATCGTGTCACAGAGAGGTAGAACAGGGAGATGCCTTTGTAAACAAAGCATTTCCCCGTTCTGCCTAGTGTCATGACAGAGATCACTGCTCTCTGTCATCGGGAGAAGTGATCGCTGTCATGTGACTTGAAGCCCATCCCACCCACAGTCGAATCACTCCCTAGGACACACTTAATCCCTTCATTGCCCCCTACTGGTTAACCCCTTCACTGACGGTGTCATTTACACAATAATAAGTGCATTTTTATAGCACTGATCGCTGTATAAATGACAATGGTTCCAAAATAGTGTCAAAAGTGTCCAATGTGTCCGCCATAATGTCGCAGTCATGATAAAAATCGCAGATCGCCGCCATTACTAATAAAAAAAATTATAATAAAAATGCCATAAATCCCTTATTTTGTAAACACTATAAATTTTGCACAAACCCATAAATATACGCTTATTTTTTTTTTTTTTACCAAAATATGTAGAAGAATACATATCGGCCTAAACTGAGGAAAAAAAAATAGCTTTTTTATATATTTTTGGGGGATATTTATTATAGCAAAAAGTAAAAAAAATATTGTGTTTTTTTCAAAATTATCGCTCTTTTTTTGTTTATAGCGCAAAAAAAAAATAAAAACGGCAGAGGCGATCAAATACAACCAAAAGAAAGCTCTATTTGTGGGGAAAAAAGAACGTCAATTTTGATTGGGTACAATGTTGCACAACTGCGCAATTGTCAGTTAAAGTGACGAAGTGCCGAATTCCCAAAAAGTGCTCTGGTCAGGAAGGGGGCACATCCTTCCGGGGCTGAAGTGGTTAAAAACACCTCTTTTCTCTTTGTTATCTAAAGCCTAGGCAAAGATCATGTGATCTCTGGCTACCCGCATGATGGATATTTCATGACATTACAGACCACAGTTGTCTGTTGTTTTCATACAGATAGATATTGCCTTTTTTAAAAGGATGATCAGCAAGGCAATTTTAATATTAAGCCGTATTTCTGTTTCCTCCACATATAATTTTTTTCCTGTTTTTATGCTCTTTAGGCCTCTGGTATCTTAAAATTGAACTAACGTTAACTTGTAAACGACTGTGAGCATGCAGCTTTTTATTGCAGAAGAGACATGCTATGACGCTTCTGCAATAGCACACACTTACCTGCCTAATCGCAGTCTTCTACTGAACATAAACTGAGCTGCACATACACAGCTCAGTGCGCATTACTGGGACACTCCGGCTGTTCTGGAATGACTGACTCCCATGTGCATGTACAGGATGATGTCATCCCCCTTTGACCAATCCAGAGGAAAAAAAATTGGCACCCAGAAGTAGTCCGGGGAGAAGATGACAGCAGTCAGCATGGAATGTAACTGCTGCGTGGATAGAAGGTGGGAGTTTGGAGGTTAGTATTTCTTGGAGTTTATTTCTGTTTTAAAGTAAAACTCAGTCACAACACTGAACAATCCATACTAAGCAAATGGATGAAAACAATGCATACACTAGAGGCCGGTTCAGCAGGAAACGACCAAGTTGCAGAGCTGGACTTGGCATCTTAAAACGAAATCTCTCTAAAGCCAAGTTGGCAATATTGCCCCCGCCCGTGCCCCCCTCCATGACTTTTCCATCAAAATCAATAATGTAACCACCAATCCCTCCCCTCATGCCAGGGTATTAGGTGTTATCCTAGACTCTGACCTATCCTTTCAGCCCCAAATCCAATCGTTGTCAAAAGCTTGTAGACTTCACCTTCGAAACATCTCTAAAATTCACCCCTTTTTAACCATTTACTCCCTCGTTATCTTTCGCCTTGACTTTTGCAACTCCCTTCTCATTGGCCCACCCCTCCATAGGCTATCCGCTCTTCAGTCTATCATGAATGCTGCTTCCAGACTTATCTACCTTACCAAGCGCTCAGTGTCTGCCAACCCTCTCCTCCAATCCCTACACTGGCTCCCGATTGCCCAGCGAATTCAATTCAAAATACTAACCACAACATACAAAGCCATTCACAACTCTGCCCCGAGCTACATAACCAACCTTGTCTCCAAATATCACCCAAACTATCCTCTCTGCTCTTCTCAAGACCTCCTTCTCTCAAGCTCCCTTGTCTCCTCCTCCCATGCTCATCTCCAGGATTTCTTCAGAGACTCTCCCATCCTCTGGAACTCGCTACCTCCACCTGTCTGGCTATCTCCTACTTTAGCTGCCTTCAGGAAATCTCTGAAAACTCATCTCTACTGGGAAGCCTATCACACCTCCAACTAATCTTTTACCTTTTCCATAAGCTCCTTCCTCAGTTATAACCTTGTGTACCACCTGCCCCACCCTATTAGATTGTAAGCTCTTCTGAGTAGGGCCCTCTTAATCCTCTTGTATTTTATTAGATTGTAACTGTATTGTCTCCCTTTCATATTGTAAAGTGCTGCGTAAACTGTTGGCGCTATATAAATCCTGTATAATAATAATAATAATAATAATAATAATAATAAGATCACCATCAGTCAAAATATTTCAAAGATATTGGCAGCTGGAATTAGATGCTAACCTTGACTATTCCTGTAAAAAACAAAATTAGCTCCACCTATTCCTGCCACCCAAGCCTCACTATTGATCCTTTAATGTTATAGACAGCCTCATTGACCAACATGGCGGCTGAGGAGGTGGAAGGAGACATAGGAAATATCAAATTGTGCAAGAAAAGTTGATATTTGCATGTAATTTCAGCTGCCTGTGTCACTGTCTAGATCTTCTATCTTTCCATGTGATTTTCAGAGACTGTAACCTCCCTTTATGCATTTCCTTTTATTGTGTGCACTATTTGAATTGTCCATATTTTCAAGTGGTCCACTTTAGGCCACCTTCACAATGAGGCATTTTACAGGCAATTTTGCTGTAAAAATAGTGCCTGAAAAGCGCCTGTACACTGCCTCTTCTGCAGCCCCAGTGTGAAAGCCCGAGCTTTCACACTGGAGCAGTGCGCTTGCAGGACAGGTAAAAAAAGTCCTGCAAGCAGCATCTTTGGAGCGGTGCGGGAGCAGTGTAGTTAGCGCTCCTAAACCGCCCCTGCCATTGAAATCAACGGTCAGCGCTGCCAAAGCTCCTGCACAGCGCTTCAGCAGCGGTGCTTAGCGAACACTTTTAACCCTTTTTTGGGCTGCTAGCGGGGGTTAAAAGCGCCCCGCTAGTGGCCGAAAAGCGCCGGCCGGTGCCTCAGTATGAAAGTGCCCTTAAGCATATTTAGGCTACTTTCACACTGGGGCAGTGAGAGCGTCGACGGTAAAGTGCCACTAGTTTTAGTGGGGCTCTACCATCGTTTTAGCTGAAATTTTTGGCTTCTAGCGGGGCGCTCTTAACCCCCGCTAGCGGCCAAAGAAGGGGTTAATAGCGCCCGCAAAGCTCTGCTGCCGAAGCGCTTTGCCGGCACTTCGGCAGCGGTGCCCATTGATTTCAATGGGCAGGGGAGGTTGATGAACGTTGTATACACCGATCCTAAACCGCCCCAAAGATGCTGCTTGCAGGACTTTTTTTACCGTCCCACTAGCGCACCGCTCCAGTGTGAAAGTACTCAGGCTTTCACACCGGATTGACAGGAGAGGCGCTTTACAGGCGCTTTGCAGGCGCTGTTTTTACCGCTAAAATGCCTGTAAAGTGCCTCAGTGTGAAAGTGGCCTTAAAGAAAAGAAATGCTAACAATTCTGGTGAATTAACACCCGAAGTAGCTGGAGAGGAACATTCCCATTCCCCCCGAAGTCTTCTTTTAGCTAAACATGTGGCTGTGCATGGACTTCCTTCTCAGAACTATTGTAACGATATTATCAACATTCTGTCAACCAAACATGAAATCATGATTTTTACTCCAAGCTGCTGTATGAAATTTAGATATGTGAATTGAGCTAAATGCAATGTCACAGTTAAAGATTTTTTTAGAAAGTTTTGCAAAGTCAGGGATCCATGCACGAGCTCATGTAACAATCGGCTGACCGCACCTTTATGTTAGAATCAGCAGACTTTAATCCATTATTGATCTATCCTGTCATTAATATTGTATTCTATTCTATTGTTGTGAACAGAGGTTTACAGTTCAACCTGAGAATATTGCAAGCCACAGAAAGAAGTAAACAAGCATGTATGTAACACAGTAGTAAGGTAAGAGGGCTGAATCTTAAAGGATAGCTCCACTTGTGAAAAAAATAAATATAATTTAATAAATAATATATATATATATATATATATATATATATATATATATATATATATGTGTGTGTGTGTGTGTGTGTATATATATATATATATATACACACAATTGTGACACAAATCATATTGCAGTTGAATGTTATTAAAAATTACCTTTCCTTTTCAATCTGCAGCTCTGTAATTTTCTACTGAGCTCCAGATTATGGCTACCTGGAGGTGTTCTGCACAAAGATGGTGTACAGAATGCCCCCCCCCCCCCCGAAATGTAATTTCCTGCTTGTGTGATCGGCTCACTGATTTTCCCAGAATGCTGCACTACGATACAAGTCAGATTTTGAGCATCCCCTGCAATAAAAATTGCATTTTTGGTGAGATACTCCCAAAGGGAGATCATGTTTAAAGGGATGCAGACCCTGATGCCTTCCTCTTTAGAGCCCTGCAGGTGCAGCAGCTGATTGATAATTATAAAACCAGGTAGCCATAATCTGGAGCTCAGTAGAAAATTACAGAGCTGCAGATTGAAAAGGAAAGGTAATTTTTAATAACATTCAACTGCAATATGATTTGTGTCACAATTGTGTGTGTATATATATATATATATATATACACACACACATATATATATATATATATATATATATATATATATATATATATATATATATTTATATTTATATTTTTTTTTTTCACAAGTGGAGCTATCCTTTAAGATTCAGCCCTCTTACCTTACTATACAGATTCATTCAGCACATGGAAAAAGACAAACATCAATTTCCTCAGAACAACAAAAGGTAAGAATATGCAACAAAGTTTGTTAAAATCCTTGCAATGTACATAGATCACCCAGAGGGGAATGTTTTTTCCTGAACAAAAGTGGAGTTATGCCCCGTACACACGGTCGGATATTCCGATGGAAAAAGTCTGATCGGATTATGTTGTCGGAAAATCCGATCACATGTGGGCTCTAGCGGGCTTTCTCAAATTTTCTGACAACAAAATCCGATTGGACTTTTTCCGATCGTGTGTAGAGAATTCGGACGGACAAAGTGCCATGCATGCTCAGATAAAATTACGAGACCAAAGCTATTGGCTACTAGACTCTACCTAGTTCCGTCATACGCAATGAACGTCACCACGTTTGGAATGATCGGATTTTCCGACAACTTTGTCGACCGTGTGTATGCAACACCAGTTTCGGACAAAATCCGTCGGAAGAAATCCGACGGATTTTGTGGTTGGAATTTTTGACTGTGTGTACGGGGGCTTACTCTTTAACTCTTCTCTCATTGACAAACATTGTAATAATACATATATTATAAAGTCACAATTATTTTCTGTAGTTTTGCATAGAGGGGCAACATGCTAAAACCCCTGTCAAGATAATTTTTTTTCTCCTGCTGGGGAGAGTTCCTCTTTAAGTATACATAGCCTAGGTATTGGCGCCACTTTGACTTATCCTAACTATAGTCCAAGAGCGAACCTGGAATTTAGTGACAGCACTGCTGATCTCCTCTTATTTAAAGCAATCAGCTCCCAACAATAGGAAGTTTCACATCACTAATAATTAATTTGCGGCTCACATGATATACTGAAGAGAGACACAAATATGCTAATAGTGATGGGAGACTTCCTCTGCCGGGAGCTGGATGTTGTAATGTGCAGAGAACGCTAAAGATTAAAAGAGATCAGCAGTAATGTCAATAAACGCTGGGTCCAGGACCTGTTGCCTGTGCATGTACAATAGAACTTCATAGTCCTCTATGGAGAAAGGAGGCAGATCAGTCTCTTTTGTTCAGTAGGAATCTATGGATTGTTGCTGTGCACGTGCAGGCAGCGGAAACGGGAGGACAGGTTGGCTGCAGGAAAACTCAGTGCCAGAATTGTGTAAAGCTGACCTTACAATGATCAAAATTTGTCCGGTTAAAAAGGGAAACATGGCATATGGACCTCCCATTTGCAAGAAAATGCCAGGATTGGATGCACAGAGGCTAGATGCCCAGTCTGCATGTGGCTTTACACTTAAAGTGTTACTAAACCCACAACAATAAAATCAGTCCGTATACGCAGTAAAGCATGCTTGCTATACTCACTGTGGAACCTAAGGGGTTAATCCTCTGCACTGTGTGTAAAGGCTGTGTGATCCTGTCTTCTCTGATCCTCCTCTTCTTTAAAGTGGTTGTAAACCCTTACAAACCACTTTGACCTACAGGTAAGCTTAGATTAAGGCTTACCTGTAGGTCCAATAAATATCTCCTAAACCTACATGGTTTAGGAGATATTTAGAAAAAAACAGGGGCAGCCGCTGTGTACGGCGCATGCGAGATCACGGCGATATGCCACCTTTGTGCGCATGCGAGGGAGTGACGTCATCGCCGCTCCAGGGAGTGACGTCATCGCCGCTCCAGCGAATGACAGCGCTGGAGCGGCGAGACCCGGAAGTCACTCCAGGAATGATGGCGACGGAGAAGATCGTGGATGAAGACCGCTTCGGGGCTTCATTCTCAGGTAAGTCATTCATAATGAGCTAGTATGCTATGCATACTAGCTCATTATGCCTTTGCCTTGCAGGTTCCGTTTTATTTTTTTTTTTTTTTTTTTTTTTTTGAGGAAGGTTTACTTGCTCTTTAACTGACTCCAACCCATCTCTTGATAGAACAGAGCATTAGGAGTTAGGCTGCACATGCTCAGTTTGGTGTGTATTGCTAGAGAGTTTTTTATTTATTTATTTATTGGGAGACTGCATGTGATCAGCACAGGGCCAATCAGCACTGTCCAAACACAAGCTTTAACCTGACACTGATGGAAGTCACAAGACTGCTATATACTGCTAATGAGAAAAGGTATTTAGCAGTTTATATTTACTAAAACTATTGCATTTCCATGTCCTGTGTACTGTGGGAGACCAGATATAGTGAATGCACGGTCCTAGGTTTAGCAACACTTTAAACAATACTTATCAAGGATTCACTCAAAGTAGACCTTCAGTCACATATTGCCTATCAGAGATTCCAATCCCTCCCTCTCTTGCCAAAGTGGCTTTTTTTTTCTTCTTTAGGTTAGTGATTGCCTTTTCTAACAAATACCGGCCCCCACTTCCAAATTCCTCACATAGGATCTGCTTGCTCCACCTAACCCCCCCCCCCCCCCCCTCCCGCCTACAACATCCTGGCATACATATCACACAACCCAAAAGACTACTGTCTAAGCCTTGCCTATTTGCAGTAGAAGAACTGGCTGTGAGCCATTGGGAAGTCACAGTCATCAACCAACTCCAAGATGGCGGCGCTGGATCTGAAGGACCTGCAAAGAATTCAGGTTGTAGGAAGACAGTGCTACATTTCTTCGGTACATACAGGTTTATTGAAAGTCAGCAGCTACAGTATTTTGTAAAAACAGGTGGAGTTCATCTTTAAAACAAAAGTATATATCTGATGCTGAGTCCAATTTAATCCTGCAACATTTTTTAAAATACTTAACAATGCATAGCACCGAGAGCTTTGAGCACTGCGCCAACCCACGACAATGCAAATAATTATTCAATATGGTTTCTTGCAAATTGATTATAGCGTTATATTGTAAAATGTATCTGGACACTGATTAGTAAAGTGCTAGACATCTAAGCACTCTTTTTTGGTAGTACATTGGGGGGAGATTTACTAAAGTTGTAGAAAAATATGGTGCAGCCCTGCATAGAAACCAATCAGCTTCCAGGTTTAATTGTCAAAGCTTAACCTCCCTGGCGGTAATACCGAGTCTGGCTCGGGGTGGAACTTCAGTACTATAAGTGGTAACCCCGAGCCAGACTCGGGATCGCATTGCAGGATACAGGGAAAGTTACTTACCTTGTCCCCTGGATCCTGCGATGTCTCCCCGCTGTGTGTGCAAGCTCCTCCGCTCGATTCACACAGTGCCGAGTGCCACTGAGCTCCGTTCCCTGCGACGTTACGACGCACGGGAGCGGAGATCGGCGCCAAATTCAAAAAAGTAAAAACACACAAAACACATACAGTATACTGTAATCTTACAGATTACAGTACTGTATAAAAAAAATTACACATCCCCTTTGTCCCTAGTGGTGTGTCCAGTGCCCTGCATGTAGTTTTATATTATAAATAAAAAAATTCTGCCTGGAATTTGGAGATTGTCTATAGCAACCAAAAAGTGTCCCTTTATGTCAAAAGTGGTTTTAGACCAGCTAGAAAAGAGCGATAATAAATTGGAATCACAATTCGTCAAACACTAAGGCCCCTTTCACACTGGGGCGGTTTTCAGGCGGTACAGCGCTAAAAATAGCGCCTGTATACCGCCTGAAAAAACTGGCCCCATTCACTCCAGTGTGAAAGCCGGAGGGCTTTCACACTGGAGCGGTGCGCTAGCAGGACCGCAACAAAAGTCCTGCTAGCTGCATCTTTGGAGCGGTGAAGGAGCGGTGTATTTACCGCTCCTATACCGCTCCTTCCCATTGAAATCAATGGGAAACCGCGGGGATACCGCCCGCAAACCGCCGCTGCAGCGGCGCTTTGCGGAGGTTTTTAACCCTTTTGCGGCCGCTAGCGGGGGTTAAAACCACCCCGCTAGCGGCCGCATACCGCGGGTAAAACGATGGTAAAGCAGCGCTAACTATAGCGCTGCTTTACCGTCGCCGCCCCGCACCGCCCCAGTGTGAAAGGGGCCTTAATCTAATGACAGTGACAATTCTGCAACTGAGAAAATTTCAGTGTTTTTGATTTGATTACATTATTGAATAATTTTTATAGTTATAATTATATTATAATTTATGATTTTGTGTTTCAAACTTTATCATACCCGGGATGTCTACTAGACTCTGGTTTGGACAGATTTAAGTGAGTTATTCCTAAGAATTGCATGCCTACAATATAAAACGCCAAATTTCCATGCAAAATAATTGTACCGCTTTTGGTACAAAATTCTTGACATAATCATACCGCCAGGGAGGTTAATATAACAAGCTGATGTTAGAAGCTGATTGGTTACCATGCACAGCTGCACCAGATTTTGCACTCTCCAGTTTTAGTAAATCTACCCCATTGCCTTGTCACTTCTATGTAAAATGGAATATATCATTTAGAAAATGAAAAAGGGGCAATCTTGAATGCATTCCGCTTACTTATAATATAAAGAACAACTTACCACCAAGTTAGTGTCCAAATTTATTTTTTACAATGTAATACTTAATTTCTTCTTTGTGCATCAATTTAAAAATCCCTTTCTTTCCAGAGTCCAGACATAAAGGAGTTCAATGAGGTCCAAACTCTATGCAGCTTTCTGCTATAGATCTGGAGAATAGAATAGAAGGCACTTAAACTACTGATTTTATCTGCTAATTACTCATTAAAATATTCATGAATTTTTAAAAAGTAAAAAGGATTTCGTCATTTCAGCTGAGTCTATGCTGACAAAGGCACCAAAACTATGACTGTGTGGGTGGAAATGAGGAAACCCAGAAATGAATTAGCCTTCGACCCTTGCATGTTCTTTACAATACACAAGAACGTTTTGTAAATGTGAAAAACACACCTTAGGTTGACCATGCCAAAACAAACCTACGTATTGCTTTGTAAATGCTCAGTGTTCATTCAGAATAGAGTAGCTGCATAACATGTAGGTGCTCCAAGGATAGGAAAGACCAATAGGAAGAGTACTGTTGAAACCAGGGCAGAGGCACGCAACTACAGGGGACCACAGATAGGAGGTTGAATATCCAAGCAAAGACTGAAATGGGGCTGCTATCTAATTCCTGTTTCACCTGCAAATTTAAAAAGCACCCAAGTTTATCAATACTGATCCAGTATTCTAAAATTCTTACCAAAACAAGCCTTTCACACCAACATTGAAAATGCCCATATAGTTCCATAAACATTTTTTCTTGTTCCCAGTATTGGAAAGAAATGCTTTAAATAGGTATAGAAGGAAATACAAGTGTAACTTCCAACAAGTGCTCCTTGTTAGGTTTACTCTCCTGTAGTGCCCAGTTCTGGCAAGCCTGTACCAAGAAAGAATTCTGCAGTCATGGTGAAGGTGTAACAAATAAAGCTTTAGGATAAAGGATATTGCAAGCCTTGACGGGGTGTTAACTTCTAAGGTACGCAAGCCAGGGAATGTACACTTGTGAGGACAGGCTATGATTTTATAATTATGGACAGCAGAGTTAATGAAATGTAACTAGTAGAATTTTTAGGGGTTCAGGAAAGTTCAATTTAACATAAACTTGCTTTAACCTTGCAGAATTCAAACAATGTATATGATACAAAAAATGCATAAACAGAGATTACCTTTTAGTAAAAAAGCAAAATAAACAATAGATCCAGCAATATAGGCTCCTGTTGTTGCATGCAAATCTTGACTTCTCCTATAAAGTCACGCTTAGCCCTACCCTCTAAATTTCCCTGTAAGCGCTGACCCAATTTTACCATAAAATATAAGAATGCACAAAAGGTTCAGTTGATGTTGAGCAGAATTACTTAATCTTTTAAGACAAATAATAAGACTAATAATGCTCAAAGACATATAAAAACATTGCCAATTTTGGCCAATAATGGGTAAATTGGGAAATTACAGTATGGCTATGGACCCCTGAAAGCAGAGCGCCGCGCAAAAGGGGAAGATCCGCTTGTTCGCACCCTTCCTCCCTCCACTGCCACATTTAGGCACTTTTGTGGGGGGAGGGGGGAGCAGGTACCTGGTTTTGACAGGTACCAGCTCCCACTTTCAGGTAAGATTACCGCAGCAATCTTCGAGTATGTCTGGTCCCTCCTCCTTCCCCCACTGCCTTCTGAGACACACACAGGTCCTAGAAGATCGTAATACTGGTCAACATAATAACCAGGGATATGGGTCAAGTACCATGTATGGTCAGGGACTGATATGTCATGATCCACCATATCAATATGGAAGAGATAAAGAATACGAGTATAATGTTAATACGCATAATAGTGTCTTTACCTTGCGGGATAGAGAGGGTCCGTGGACCAACTAGGACCAGAGGAATATTGCATCCAACCATGGTATGGATTATGGCCCTCCTAATGCATCTCGTGAATCCTACAATAGGAATGCATTAGGCCATGAAAGATCGGACCCAGGCAATCAAGGATACCAAAATTGGGGTTTTCCCAGACCCAACCAGGGTATCAAGAGCTTGGGCAAACAAAGTGTTAGAGGGGGGAGGCGGATACAATCAAATAAGAAAAAAGACTTAGTTGGTGCAGGAATTTTCAATCTAAGTACCACTGTGTTGACAGACCCTGAGAAATTAGTGTTAGACAAGGGACGGAAATTTGCAACCACCAAGAAAGCTGAATAAGTTTCAGACGTACATGGACGTGCAAAAATTTGTACTTAAGCCCAATATTAAACCTTACCTGATTACCAATCCAATTAAAGAGAACAGATTGGTGTCTACTGAGTTTCTCCACTCTGGTCTTTCCAATGCTTCACTTTTCTATCTCCCAGTATTCAGGGATGTGGTACTTAGGGAGTTAGATCAGATGTATATTAAAAATGTTAGACCAAATAAGGATTTGAAAGCTGGATTTTATTCATTTTGTAACAACAGGGATCTGGTTATAAGGCCAGCGGGCAAAGGAGGGGGAATTGTAGTGTTGGATAGGAAGGACTATATGACTAAGATGCACAGGATTGTGGGGGACTGTGATACCTATACCCCATTGGTATCTGATCCTAAGGCAAAATATCAGAGCGAACTTGAAAGCATTATTACCAGAGGGTTCAGACAGGGTACTTTAAATAAGAAAGAAAAACTTTTTCTGGTCCCTAAAGCACCACCCCAATCATCTATTATCTGCCAAAGATACCCAAAAATCCTACCTGCCCCCCTGGGCCGTCCAGTAGTCAGTGATATTGACTCTGTCACATCCCGGGTGGTCATTTATATTGATTTTTATTAACAGCCCCTGGTCCAAAAGATGCCTTCCCACTTTAAAGACTCCAGGCATGTAATCAACTTACTTCCTGGGTATACCCCAAAACAAGGGATGTGGCTTGTGACAGCAGATGTCTGTTTGCTGTGAAATACTACTTGGAGCGCGATTCAGGTTTGTCCTCTGAACAGGTCTCTTTTATTATGCAACTTCTTGAGTTCGCAGCTTCACATAACTACTTTTGTTTCAATAATTTTTTCGCCAAGATAGGGGGGGTAATAATGGGGGCTAAATGAGCCCCCAGTCTTGCAAACCTCTTTATGGGAGGAGGATGTCGTCTATGCCCAACAGAGACCCCAATTAGTCCTGTGTGCAAGGTATATAGATTACATCCTCCTCCTGTGGGAAGGTAGCGGCCCTGACTTGGACCAGTTTATGGGATCCCTGAATATCAACAATAGGGGGATACTTTTAAGTTATGAGGCCAGTCAGTCTGAGATCTATTTTTTGTATCCTAAAATTTCTGTTAGGGGAAACAGGTTTGTTAGCTCAACATATTTTATGACAACCGATAGGAATTCATATTTTCTTGTTAATAGCTTTCACTATAACTCATGGCTCAGATCGGTTCCTAGGAGCCAATATATGCAGCTCAGACGAAACTGCACTAAGCCCGAGGATCAAGTTGCACAAATGCATAGGGGAGATTTACTAAAAGAGAAGTCCCTACAGGAGAATAAAGTTTCTTCCCCGATAGTTCCTTTTATTACCACCTTTTCTGTGTAGCATAAAAGCATTAAACAGCTGATTTCTAAACATTGGCACATTTTGGGTAACGATTGGGTGTTAAACACTGTTCTGTCCGCTAAACCCCAGTTTAAACTACCAGTACTTTGGTGGAATTTGAGATGAAGCCCTTTATTACAAGTTTGACAGTAGGGGTGGTCTACTTACTTCAATGCCCATGTGGGCTACAGTATGTGGGTAGGACCAAATGCCCCCTACAAGTATGACTCATGAACATATAAACAATATCAAAAGAGGGTTTAAAAACCACCCTGTATCAAAACATTACCTGACTGCTCATAATAAAGACCCCTCTAAGACTATTTTTCTGGGAATAGATAAATATAGTCCTCATTGGAAGGGTAGCTCTATGGTGAGGGAAATCTCCAAGTTAGAAATGTCATAGATCCATAGGTTAAAGTCATATGTTCCGCATGGGTTAAATGTGGACGTTAATGCTTTCATTGATAATATATATACCTTTGCACTGTAAACTTGGTCTGAGTCTTGGGTTGCAGCCCTAATCTCGATCTCCGCTGTCGTTGAGGCTCCCATTTTTGTATTTATTTAACACTAATGGTACCATGATTGTTGGAGCTAGGACTAGGTTCAGCTTGTTTCTATTTTTTTTTGAGTAGATTTATTGTAAATACATTTTTCCTACTTAAATAAAAATAAATAATCCTGTAGGAAAATTATTAATACTGTGTCACGTAGGATTCATATGGGGTATAGTTAGTTTTTTCTGTTTAAAAATAATTTTTGAGTATTATCCTAATCTTAACCTATACTACCGTATGATGAGTGTGGAACCATACTTGATTGCAATTTCATTGTGTTTGGATAGTTCTGTATTTCTGGCTAGTTGCTATTCCTAGTTTGGCCACAGAGGGCCACTGTTGAGTAAATTCTATCCGTGTCCCCGTGGTGATCATTCTGGCTAGATCCAGCTAGATTTGATTTAGTAAAATCATATGTAGGACAAAATAGCATTTAATTATTAAAATGTTTTGGGTTTAACATTAGGGAATATGGAATCCCCGAGATGTGACCAGGATTAAATGATTTAGTATATATCCCCAAATTTAGTTACAGTAATTCCCTGTTTAATATTCATCTTTTTTTTATTTGGCTACAATGAGTAGGTACCATACATTTCCCTGTGAACTGTATCTGTTTCCCATTTCCAATATGGTGGATTTTTGGCTAGCCACCTGAGACCCAGATCGAGGTGTGGTTCTATGTTTGTTATTTAAGCGGTGAGTCAGCACACCGTCCGTGCCCCAGGACGACGTCATCTTGTGACAAAACGTGTTGGGAGGAGGGACGTGCTGACATCACCGCGTTGCTACGATCCCAGAAGGATGGGTGGTCTATGCAAGCCGGCCGGCTTTTTATCTTTGCTTTTATTTCTGCCTCTTGCTGTAAGTGCATTACCATCTTTACTATTAAAGGTGTAGTGGGTTTTACACTATAGCAGCTTGTTTCTTTTTGCGCCTATTATCCTGGCCTATTTGTCCATTGATTGTGGAGCTGACTCTTTGGTCCCTGTGAGAGTTTAAAGACGTCTGCTTGACTTCATCCCACACAGAGTGTGATACGTCCATGAGCTGACATCAGATTTCCCCTCAAGATAAAGGCCTTGGCTGGACATTAGCCCCAAGCTTTTCTAAGCTTGCCATCTGGTAAGGCTTCATGTACACGGGACGTTTTTACAAACTCTCCTGAACGATTTAACTTAACAGATAGTAACCCACGTTTAAAACGTCTGTTTTGCTGCGTGTACATGCTGCATTTAGCAGTGCTTTGCCACGTTTGCGTTTAAAAGCATTTTTTTTAAAATAGCCAAAAACGAAAAACGCCTGTAAACTCAGCGTCTGAACCCATTTTTTTGCGTTACAAAAAAGGCCTCTAAACTGAACTGCCTAGAAACAACTGTAAACGGCCCTGTGTACATGTACTAATAAGATAACAGAGGAGAGTTCAGGAGCAGTTGAAAAAAATGCTCAACTGCTCCTAAACGTCTCTGTTTACTAGCAGCAGTGTACTGTACATGAGGTCTAATTGTCACGATAAACATTTTAAGGGACACTTATCTCTATAATTTTGGTAGATGGATTTGATGATCTATATGGACTATTAACACCCAATGTATGTTTATGCACATTTATTAATATAATTCATTAAGGTTAAGGTTAGCGCAGCTCTCTTTGCCTTGTAAAGGTCCCAGAATATGATGAGACCATTTAGAAAGTGCAGCGTGACTCACACATGGGCAGTAGGGACCTGGCTGTGAAGCCTGAAGGCTTCACTGCTGGTTTCCCTAATGCCGCGTACACACGGTCGGAATTTCCAATGAAAACAGTCCGATGGGAGCTTTTCAACGGATTTTCCAACCGTGTGTATGCCCATCTGTCTTTTTCTGTCTGAATTTCCGACGGACTTTGGATTGAGAACCTGTTCGGATCGTGTGTATGCAATTCCGACACGCAAAATTCTGACGCATGCTCGGAAACAATTCGACGCATGCTCGGAAGCATTAAACTTCCCTTTTATAGTGCTGTCGAACGTGTTTTATGCCGCTGTGTTATTGACCGTCGGAATTTGGTGTGACCGTGTGTAGGCAAGACAGTTTGAGCGAAATTCCGTCAGAATTCCGACGGGAAAACCATCAGAGCTTTTTCCGACGAGAATTCCGACCGTGTGTACGCGGCATTACTGAAGATGCCAGCGCCTGCACCCAAAGCCAATTGACAAATTCGGCTCAGGTGCCAACATTGCTGGATCCCTGGACAGGCAAGTATCCTTATAATAAAAGTCAGCAGTATTTGTAGCTGCTGATTTTTTTGGTGGGAGACTGGAGTTACTATTTAAGATCTGTCCAGACATCAGCTGTCCAACAATTTTAGAATGAGAAGAATTTTTCTGGGATGTTTTTTCTAACTATCCAGTACTGTTCGCCCAAGATAAGGCTGGCACTGAAAGTTCAACACAAGTTATAAACCTGCATACATGGCTAATGAGTATGCACATTTATGAAAAATTTGACAGTTGTTTTACACTTGTGTTAGTCTGACTATATAGGATCAATTAAAAACATCTGGGTCTATCAATTACATTTTATTGTAAAAAATTTAAAAGTTCATAGTGAAAATAACTGATGTGAAAAGTTTGTCATCATTTCACCATCATTCATTCCATCACTCTGGTAGAAGGAAAAAAAAAAGGACTTTCTATTTATTAGAAAGGCTGGGTGGTAGAAAGGCATGCATGTTAATACACCTTACTTTGCACGTTAACAAGCTTTGCATTAAGGCAGCCTATTCATTTTAAGTTCCCCAGCACAACGGAAATTGCACCTGAGCTTTTTTCCGGAGTGTGTTTTGTAGCTCACTGCAGCGCAGGTCCATTACCCAGCATTGGGGCACCATTCAAAATAAATTGGCACACTGAAACACAAAACATATCCGCACAAAATCTGATTGGGTGTAAAGAAAAGTAGTGATTTCTGATAAATAATTGTAAGAAGTCTGTAGAGGTGTCCTTATATATGAATATCTAAATGTCCAAAATCATTCAAGAGTCTCATGAGCAGAGTTCCTAGAATAAAAAAAAAATACATGTTTATATTGCAGTTTGAGACTAAAGCCTCGTACACACGATCGGATTTTGCGTGGACAAAGCGCCTGACTTTTCTCCGAAGGGCATGTGCCAGGAACTTGTCTTGCATACAAACGGCACACAATTTTCGGCCAACAAACACGAACGTAGTGAGGTACTACATGGTTTTTCAGCTCTTTAGTGCCACCCTTTGGGCACCATCTGCTAATGCTGTGTTTGGTGAGCATTGATTCCGAGCATGCGTGTTTGTACTTTGGACTTTTGTCTGACGGACTTGTGTACACACACTCAGAAAATCTGACAACAGACCGTTGTCAGCGGAAAATTTATAAACCTGCCATCCAACATTTTCCATGGAAAGTTGGCCAATAATTGTCTGATGGAGCGTACAAATGGTCGGATTTTCCGCCAACAGCCTGTCATCACACAACTCCTATCGGAAAATCTGATCGTGTGTACGAGGCTTTAAGCCTCGTACACACGATCGGATTTTCGGCAGGGAATTGTGTGATGACAGACTGTTTTCCTAAAATCCGACTGTTAGTACGTTCCATCAGACAACTGTTGGCCAACTTTCCATGGAAAATGTTGGATGGCAGGTTTATAAATTTTCTGCGGACAACGGTCTGTTGTCAGATTTTCCGAGCGTGTGTACACCAGTCCGTCAGACAAAAGTCCAAAGTACAAACACGCATGCTCGGAATCAATGCTCACCAAACACGACATTAGCAGAAGGTGCCCAAAGGGTGGCGCTCAAGAGCTGAAATTCCTTGTAGTATGTGACTGTGTTCGTGTTTGTTGGCCGCCAATTGTGTACCGTTTGCATGCAAGACAAGTTCCTGGCACAAGCCCTTTGGACAAAAGTTTGACGCTCTGTCTGCCAACAATCCGATTGTGTGTACGAGGCTTTAGTCTGACAGAGGTTCCAAACTCGTTCTTGCTCAGTCCAAAACTAAAAAAAATGGTTTGACTGCAACTCTTTCTCACAGCTTTAATTCATTAGTTTGAATAAGTCTACTTCTCTCAATAGCTTTCAAGGTATCACACTGAGAAAATTGCTGGAAATTATAAAAGTATAATTAAAGTCATTTTGCTTTTAGTAGAATATTTTGTCCACATAATTAAACAGCAGAGTTGTCCAATTAGTGCACTTAATATCTGGAGACAGCAATATAGCTATTAGCACACCTTGGCAAATCTTCATAAAATCCAGAAACTATCAACTACCTGCCTGAAGAGAAACTCTTATGCCGCGTACACACGGTCGTAATTTCCGATGGAAACAGTCCGATGGGAGCTTTTCATCGGATTTTCCGACTGTGTGTATGCCCATCAGTCTTTTTCTGTCGGAATTTCCGACTGACTTTGGATTGAGAACCTGTTTTTAATTTTTCCGACGGAAAACCTTTCTATCGGATTTTCCGATTGTGTGTATGCAATTCCGACACACAAAATTCAGATGCATGCTTGGAAACTATTCAACGCATGCTCAGAAGCAATAAACTTCCCTTTTATAGTGCAGTCGAACATGTTGTATGCCGTGGTGTTATTGACCGTCGGAATTTGGTGTGACCGTGTGTAGGCAAGACAGTTTGAGCGAAATTCCGTCGGAATTCCGACGGGAAAACCATCAGAGCTTTTTCCGACGAGAATTCCGACCGTGTGTACTCGGCATTACAGGAGGAGCTTAAATAGGAACTGCAGTCTGCTCACATAACTTGTATTAAAAAGATTTTTGCCATTCTGCCCTCCAATCACTTTGCATATTATTTTATATATACTGTGATTCTGTACTTGCCAAATATGCTGCAGAAATCTCCCTCCACTAAGTCTGGCTGCAACCATTTTAACTGTGGGCAGCTGATGCTGCTGCCTGTTCACTTCCTGGATTTACGCAGACACACAGAGGCACACCTCCAGCTCTGCAGCTCTCAATGGCCCTCTTATGACTCATCCCCCCCTCTCTTGCAGGCAAACTCTCACAAGAGTGAGAGAGAGAGAGAGTGGTGCATGATGTCATAAGCCTAGGCTAATGACTACACAAGAAACAGGAAGTGGGCTGTATAAGGTATTTACTGGCAAAAAAAAATATGTTTTACTATCCAAAGTTAAAACAACAAGGGCAGAAGAGTTAATAGGTGGAAGGATGAAAAAATTACTCAAGTTCTGCTTCAACTACAGTGACCTGGTGACCACAATTTGTCAACCCTGGATATTGGTATATCTTCCTGTCAAACAAAAGGTTTAAGTTTTCCGCTACTATAGTTTCGAGATGAATTCTGTGAGTTCAACATTTGTAGTCCCAGCAAATTATTATATTACTCACATTCACCCTTCCCCCCATCCCCAAAGATAAAATTCAAAGTTAGGCATACACTAGTTAGGTCTATTTTCTTGTAGTAAAGCCCCAGCCTGTGCTCTTTGTCTCTAGTAAATTTGGGTGTTGCCTTGCTATTTCAAGTTGTCCTGCTGCTAGACAATTTTACACGGCTCTGTCATTTGCAGTTTCTTAATTCTTGTAATAAAGAGAGAAAAAAATGGGTGGGACTTTAAATGAGGCCATGTTCTGTGAAATCATGTGCCTCCATCCCCTGGGCAATTGTATAAAAGAGGAGGGTTTGGGACTTTAAAAGAGACATACGGCTATAGTAATCAAGTAGAAAAGTAATCAAGTGGAATATGTTTTGATATATAAATACATGCAGAATAAACATGAACTAAAAGTATAAGCAGTATCAAAGACATAATGTATGTCTGTGCATAGGTTCCAACATGATGAATCCATACACGATATATAAAAATAAGTAACTGAATACACCCCAGTTGAACATGGACAGTAAAAAGATGAAGGTAATAATTCTAAAATCTCCAAGTGGATAAACTGGTTGTAGAAGTAGATTGCCGCATCATTAGAAGGCTCTACGCGTTTCATGGACAACTTCCACTCGTCAGGAGCAAATGTGAGTACATCTAGGTGTATCTGAAAATTTGTATAACCAGTGTGATCTAATGCTCTGTCATGGATACAGGGGAGAAAGAAAAAACAACACCCATTGTACCTTACAAAACACCCTAACCAATCCCATAGGGTAATGAGAGCCATGGGCATGGTGGAAATATCGTCCCGGGAGCTGTGGCAGTAAGGTCCCGCAGCAAGCAGATCGGCACAAAAGACACATGTGAGAAGGTCATGTACCAACTGGGATAACAGATGATGAAATGGTAATTCCAAGACCATTCTGTGAAAAATGATAAAAGAAGTGTAAGATATGTGTATATTGGTATATAATGTGAAAGCTAGAGCCCGCAAAGGTAATACCAAGGATGGTGAGCTGGGTGCAAAGTAAGAGTAGTGGTGTCTACAAATGGTGACAAACAAGTGTTAATCACCATGAGAATTGAGTAAATAGAAAAATATACTGAGCACCGAAAGACAGCCACCCATGAGAAAGACATAGAACCAAGTAGTACCATGATCCTCGAAGTATAATCCAAAGACGTGCATGTGCGTCCAGTTGGATCTAAGACAGAGTGAAAAGTGCTACACAAGAGTGTCCTTTATGTCGCATCTAAACAAATGGAACAAAACTAAATAATAATAATTATAATACGTTTTTATTATTAATATTATTATTAATAATTTGTAACGTTCCATTCATTTAGATATGGCATTAGTTATTACCATGAAGGGCCCCCCTAACCCCCGGACAGGGCCTTTTCCTCCAAACCCGGTGGTGGAACACCAGGGCCTGATCGCAAGTGAGTGGCTGCATATAAAGGAACTGATTTCTCCATTCCCCCCCGATTTTCCTCTTCTTCCACCCGCAGGCATTCAGCGACTGGAGGAGGAAAATGGAGAGATCGGTTCCTCTATGCCAGTGTTTCTCAATCTTTTTCCAATCAGGGGAACCCTTGAAGTATACCCCTAGGTGAATGGGGCTGCACTGCAACCACTCCAAAACTGTGTGCATTGCACGCAATTGCAGCCTAGTGATGATGCATTTAGGGGGTTAAAATAGGCGGTCAGGAGGCAACATATTGCCTCTTTACTGGCTGTCAAATGCCTGTCAGATGCCTCTGAAAAGTGATCTGAGCATGGATCGCTTTTCAGAGGAACAGCATTTTTTTTTTGCAGGTACTATGAACAAGCGGGGGAAAAAAAAAATCAGTTCTGCTTGTACACATATAGGGGGTCAGGATTAAAAGTGCATAAATAAAATGTGCCTGCATACATGTAAACACACATGTACGCACACACACATACATATATACATTTTATATATATACACACACACATATATATATATATATACACACACACACATATACTGTATATATAAGCAAACATATATAAACATGCACACATAGATAAAAATACACACACACACACATATATAAATGCACATATGCACACACATATAAACACATGCACACACACATACATGCATCCACACATACACACACACACACATATATATATATATATATATATAAAAAAACACACATACATATAGATAGCCTTTTAAAAAATGCCAGTCCTTTACCTTTTCTCTTTCTGCCGGGTACTGCACTGTAGGGGGAGGCAGAGAGTACAACACACACTGTGCTTTCACTTTAGGTGTAAACAGTGTGACAAGCTCCCGCAGTGCCGATTTAGTGCCAGTTTACACAGAGACGGCTTCAAATTCCCCCGACTCTCATCCGCCCCTTAGCTGCCTCGTACAGCGTGACTTCAGTGCGGCTTGCAAAATGACTTCTGTATAGAAGTCAATGCAAGCCGCTCCGAAGTCGCCCCAAAGTAGTACAGGAACCTTTTTCTAAGTCGGAGCGACTTGAGTAGCTCCTATTAGAACGGATCCATTGCAATGCGTGGAGCATGATTTGTCAGATGACTAAGTCGCCTGATAGGTCACCCCTGTGTGAACCGGCACTTACAGTTTGGCTGAGGATCGGGGAAGTCAGTCTCAGCAGCTATTGCCGCTCCTCCTATCTAGGCATACAGGGGGCCTGCTGCATGGGGCCCGGTCCCGATGGCGACTCCTGTGACCCCTGTACGTCTGCCCCTGCTTGGAGCTAGGATGAGCTCCCTGTCCCTGCCTGCACCCTCAGCAGTCTAGTTGGACTTTACCTCTCTACCTGAGCGGCACCTAAATGTTGTCTTTTTGGGTCACAAAAAAAACTTTGGCCATACTTCTCTTTTAACATCTCTTTAACAAACATTTTTTTAACAAGGTGAAAACTTTGGGCTGTGGTGAACCTGTAGTATCACTGCACAGTACATATCAATGGGCATTGCAGGTAGAACACTTAGATGGTGCAGTAAAGTGGTGCAGCAAGCACTTAGTTCTAGTGAATTTCTGCAATGCAGTTGGCTCTATTGTTTCTATTAAGTTTAGTGCACATCAGGGACGGTTCTTAACCAGCTGCAGTTTAATTAATAATAATGTCGAAATGCCAATACTTTCCCTTTTTCCTTACACGACACAACATAAAGAATATCATGTACTGCCTCAGAGGGGGGGCTTGGGACTGCATCACTGACTTCTGAAAGCTATCCAGCTGCCGTGACTTTTCTAGTCTGCAGTGCTCTGGTAAATTAGTAGACAAATTACAAGTACAGTAAGCAGAACGGCTCTTCTGGATTTAGACTAAAAGGAAAACATTAAGCACAGTAATACAGATGGATCTGCAGAGCTTTCCTGGAGCCTCACACTGCCAGGTCCTGATTTACTACAGTCCAGATCACACAAGGCTGAGCACTCATCTCCATCATCCCTTATCGCTCGCTCCATCATTCCGCTTCCCATAAACAAAACCAATTTTGATAAGTGATCCATCCTTGGGGGATGAATATCTGTAGAATAACTACATACATTTCTAGCATCATACATTTATTTAGAACTTTAAATATGGAGAAAACAGTTAAAGGACATCAACAGAACATTCTGAGACAACAACAAAAAAATAAATAAAAAAAAAACCCTTTTACTGAAACGACTGGCATAGCTATTTTAAGTGCTAATAGTACATTTCTAAACATTACAATATTTAAAGCTGAATTCCAAAGAAAGGAAAAATCCTTCTTTTACAGTGGGTAAGGCCCGCAATACAAGGGTTAAATTGTAATTTAGGTCTAGGGCGTCGCAAAAAGCATGGCTCCCTCCAGGTTGTAAGACCCGTCTCCGGTGCCTCTTTTCTCCTATGCTCCAGCGGTCACAGGTGCTCTGATATCATCAAGGCCAATGCATACCTACTGAGGATGCTGAGGAACGGTCCGCAGCATAGGGGAGCACAGGATCGGATAAGTAAAAGTGCTTTTTGTGCCTCAATAGACCTTAAGAGCATTTAACCCTTACAGTGCAGGGGAAGCTCAACTGGCAAGGGAGTATTTTTTTAAAAACTGAACTCTGTGAATGAGACAAAATGTACCCTTGCAGTGGGACCCCCCTCCCCGCATTGCAAGGGTTAAATGCTTGTTTTTTGCAGGGGTAACTTTATTCCTGGCTCTAGTTACTTTATTCCTGGCTCTGGTTACTTTATTCCTGTCTTTGGTTACTTTATTCCTGGCCCTGGTTACTTTATTCCTGGCTCTGGTTACTTTATTCCTGGCTCTGGTTACTTTATTTCTAGCTCTGGTTACTTTATTCTTGGCTCTGGTTACTTTATTCTTGGCTGTGGTTACTTTATTCTTGACCTTGGTTACTGTATTCCTGGCCCTGATCACTTTATTCTTGGCTTTGGTTACTTTATTCCTGGCCCTGATCACTTTATTCCTGGCTCTGGTTACTTTATTCCTGGCTCTGGTTACTTTATTCCTGGCCCTGATCACTTTATTCCTGGCTCTGGTTACTTTATTCCTGGCTCTGGTTACTTTATTTCTGGCTCTGGTTACTTTATTCCTGGCTCTGGTTACTTTATTCCTGGCCCTGGTTACTTTATTCCTGTCTTTGGTTACTTTATTCCTGGCTCTGGTTACTTTATTCCTGGCCCTGGTTACTTTATTCCTGGCCCTGGTTACTTTATTCCTGGCTCTGGTTACTTTATTCCTGGCTCTGGTTACTTTATTCCTGGCTCTGGTTACTTTATTCCTGGCTCTTGTAACTTTATTCTTGGCTCTGGTTACTTTATTCCTGGCCCTGTTCACTTTATTCCTGGCTCTGGTTACTTTATTCCTGGCTCTGGTTACTTTATTCCTGGCTCTTGTAACTTTATTCTTGGCTCTGGTTACTTTATTCCTGGCCCTGGTTACTTTATTCTTGACCTTGGTTACTGTATTCCTGGCCCTGATCACTTTATTCTTGGCTTTGGTTACTTTATTCCTGGCCCTGATCACTTTATTCCTGGCTCTGGTTACTTTATTCCTGGCTCTGGTTACTTTATTCCTGGCTCTGGTTACTTTATTCCTGGCTCTGGTTACTTTATTCCTGGCCCTGGTTACTTTATTCCTGTCTTTGGTTACTTTATTCCTGGCTCTGGTTACTTTATTCCTGGCCCTGGTTACTTTATTCCTGGCCCTGGTTACTTTATTCCTGGCTCTGGTTACTTTATTCCTGGCTCTGGTTACTTTATTCCTGGCTCTGGTTACTTTATTCCTGGCCCTGGTTACTTTATTCCTGGCCCTGGTTACTTTATTCCTGTCTTTGGTTACTTTATTCCTGGCTCTGGTTACTTTATTCCTGGCCCTGGTTACTTTATTCCTGTCTTTGGTTACTTTATTCCTGGCTCTGGTTACTTTATTCCTGGCCCTGGTTACTTTATTCCTGGCCCTGGTTACTTTATTCCTGGCCCTGGTTACTTTATTCCTGGCTCTGGTTACTTTATTCCTGGCTCTGGTTACTTTATTCCTGGCTCTGGTTACTTTATTCCTGGCTCTGGTTACTTTATTCTTGGCTCTGGTTACTTTATTCCTGGATCTGATAAGCTCCTTCAATACATGCAACTGATCCCCTGCATTGTCCTATCTAAGGCTCTTTGGGCCATGGCAATGTAGGGTTAATAGTCCTGCACTGTGCATGATGATGCTGAGGGACCGCCCACAGCCCGAAACCTGAGAACAGCGATGCGGAGCCAGGAATAAGTAATACCGCTAATCCCTGCACCCCAGGACTAAACAAGCATTTAACCCTTGGTGTGTGTGTGCGGGGGCACTGCAAGGGTACATTTTACATTTTGTCCTCTTCCCTGGATTGAGTTTTAAAAGTGAAGTTCATGATTTAAACAAAACAAACTGTTATACTCACATAGGTGGATGCAGCATCGGTCCGATGCTGTATCTGTCCACCAACTGGGGTTGGTTTATTAAAGACAAAAAGCTTGACCCCTTTGCATGCAAGCAAAAATGTATTTATTTATTTTTCATTTCCTTGCACATGATTGGGCATTCTTTGAATATGGAATTTTCACCAGTTTCACTAAGCTAAGACAAAGTTCCCTTGCGATGTTGCCTTTAGTAAATTAACACCACTGACTTCAAAGTGGTTGTAAACCCTCACATACTGGTGAAGTGACTGGCCTCAGGTGATACACAGAGATTAAACAAATCCTACTACATAAGTTGTACCTCTTTATCTGCAGTCTTCTTTTCGCTACATCTGTTCAAAGTGCAAAATGTATAAAGCTTGTCTAAGCTTTCAGAAATGCGGGGGACGGGGGTGCTGAAGTCAAACTCTGCAGAGCTCAGTGTGAAAAGCTCTGATCGGAGGGAAGGACACCCCCCCCCCCCCCTTCACATAGCATACATGAAAAAAGCTGAGGCTGTCAATCACAGGCTGTGTGCCTATAGCTCCCTCTACTGTTGCCTTTTTACCTCTTGGTGTCAGGAAAACCTGTTAGAGGTGAATCATACTGATAGGAGAGGAATGAAGCAGCAGACAGAATTGAAATGTAATGCTCTTAATTGAGACACGTACTCTACACACTATAGAGGGATATGCTGTGTTCGCATTTCATGTCTGAGGTTTACAATCACTTTACTAACATCCGAGTCACTGATCACACAAGTAGGTAAATCAGGAAAGTCAGAGAAATGTCAGCAGTGGTGATCTCCATGCTTGTTCTGGGTTACAGATCCAAAACACTGAAGCAAGAGGATCAGGATGACAGCCAGACATTTTGTATTTTTAGGGAAGGCCAGAAATGGCAGCCCCCAGGTTTTTCCAATGGCAGGTTTCCAATGACATTACTAGGATTGGAATCCCTCTCCGTGATTCCTCCTTTCAGGCATGTACTGGCCATCGGGACTACAGGGAGTTTCCCGGTGGGCCGATGGCTCAGTGGGCCGGTTTCAGTGACAGCTTGTCAAAGTAATGGCTGCGCGGCTCACCCTCGACGTTACGCAGTGATGTGAGAAGGATGAGAAAAATACAGAGGAGAATAAGTGAAATAATAAAAGAGGTTAGTGAGGACTCCTTGTGTTATGCTACTTATGTTTTTTTGCACAATTGCGTATAGTTTATATACTGTTTTGGTGCTTGTTTGCAAAATTAAAGTGGGCGTTCTGGATGAAGTCCAGGGCCAAATTTTTGTCCCAGTCCAGCCCTGCCTCCTTTGGTGATAAAAGTGTGCTCTGATCTGTATCTCACCCACAATTACTATTACACTGGATGCCAGGTGGGTATTGGCAATGGCTGGCAGCCTCAGTATGCAGACACCCGCTCATCACCATCTATTATAGCACAAGCCTGGCCGGCGTAGGCACATTACCTATGAAGTGGAAGGAAATGTCTACTTAGCTGGCTGTGAGCTTCTCTAGGTGCAGTTTTATGTACATTGGAAGAGTGTGGTATCATGAATATTAATGAGGCTCCATTAATACCTTATTTGATTGTTTTACACAGTAATAAGCTGCATTAAATTATAAATCAGATATATAGCTCTATAACCGCACATGAGTAGATTATACACAGAGTAAGAGAGTTGACAGATTTCAGAATTATGAACATGTTTAGATCATCATAATGCACAGCAAATAGGGCGATCAATCACTTCTATAGTGAGTAACATGACATCACACATTACATAATAGATATGGAATGCTGACATGCCTTTCAGTAATGACATTAGATTTCAAAAATAAGAATATTAAAAACATTATGCAGCATTAAAACACAGGGAAAAGGGTTTTATTTCAATGTTGTGTTCAAATCAGTACTGAGAGAATACAGAAGCTGCCACTGATGACTGAAAATGCTAGCTGCCTGGCTGAAATGGTGAGCAAAGAGCTTATACTTTCAAGGACAATCAGAGGCGGCTCTCTAATTAGGCAAATTAGGCGGTCGCCTAAGGCCTCGCACTCCTAGGGGCCTCGTGGCCACCTAATTTGCCTACCGTGTGTTGGAGTGAATGTCCCCTGGTCGGTGCCCTCAGAGCCTTTAAAGGGGTTGTAAAGGCAGAAGGTTTTTTTATCTTAATGCATTTCATGCATTAAGATAAAAAGCCTTCTGTGTGCAGCAGCCCCCCTCAGTCTCCCTAATATTTATCTGAGGTCCCTCTCTGTCCAGCGATGTCCAAGAGTGTCTTAGTTGTCCTGATTTTCCTTCCTTATTGGCTGAGACACAGCAGAGATGCCATTGGCTCACGCTGCTGTAAATAAAATTCAGCTAGCCAATCTCTTGTGTCATGTCTGCTGTCTCTGACCATCCCCTGTATCATGTCTGCATTCTTTTCTGCAGTAATTTCTATCGCTTGAATAATTTTTTCCATAATAGGAGTGAGTGGGGCCTCATGTCTAAGGTTTGCCTAAGGCCTTGCAAAGCCTAGAGCCGCCTCTGAGGACAATGACCTGGAACGAGTACATAAATGATCACATATAAATGATCAGAATCCAATATGTGAATTAGGGGTCTGGCATCATTTTGACTCAAGCCCAAAACTAACAAGAAAAAAAACGAATATCTGTTGCACTATTCACTTTCAATCTGGAGCAGTACTTCATTTCTGCCACAAGATGTCCTCAGTGTGACATCCAGCATCATTCAACTCACTTCCACTGATCCCACGTTGTCTTGAAACCCCATCCCTGCCCAGACAGTGAGGTCCCGATCACACCTTAGCATATCGGAATCCTGGGAAAAATCATCTGATTCTGGATCATGCTAAAGATTCTGCAAACTGTGCGATGAGCCTTTAGGTGGTATTCATTCTTAATGGCACACAGGTGGCAAAAAATTGACATTTTGTTGTGTAAAAAAAAAAATGTGAGAAAGGTGCCAAGGCACGCTGTCCAAAAATGCGGCAAAAAGGGGTACAGGAGCTACAGTGGAACCTCAGATTGGGAGTAACGCGGTTAACGAGCGTTTCGCAATACGAGCACTGTATTTTTAAAAATCGTAACTCAGTTTGCGAGTGTTGTCTCACAAAACAAGCACGATTCAGGCCAAAGCAGTGTGCAGTACCCTGTTTGGCCTGAGGTGGGGGGGGGGGCGTCGGAGCCAAGCCGAACATCGCCTATCATTATTCTGTTGAAATGATTTCGCGCTCATGTGCAGTAAATAAAAATACAAATAAAAACACAGTCCTGATCAATACATACACATTACAACCCTACACCAAGTGCTATGAGTGTATAAAATAATGTAAAAATATTGAATAAATATGTTGAATAAAAATCATGTGAACTAGGTGAATGAAAAACACATCACTACCAAAAAAGTGCAAAATAGATTGATGTCCACAAATAAGTGATAAAACACGGCCCTAATGGGCTATAAGTGAGTAAATGTAAAATGAGAGAGGTAAAAAGTCGAATATTGGACTGAAATGACAAAGTCCAAAAGGTGACTGGTGCTGTTCGTTGGTAACACTCTATGAGAAACGGTGTGGCGTGACCAAACGATAATGATGAAGTGGTTCAGATTCCACATTAGAATGTGGTGGATATGTGGGAATGGGATCCTTAAACGCAGGGGCGTACCTAGTGCATTTGGCACCCGGGGCGGATCCTATATCTGGCACCCTTCCCCCCCACCTTAAAACGTAAAAACACCCCACTGTGCTCCCTGCATACCTCTGCATCCTTAAATATCTCTTTGTCACTACTGTGTACATTACACACCCCCCTGTACCTCTGGACCCCTTTACATTACACAACACCCTGCACCTCTAGACCCCTTTACATTACACAGCACCCTGCACCTCTAGACCCCTTTACATTACACAGCACCCTGCACCTCTGGACCCCTTTACATTACACAGCACCCTGCACCTCTGGACCCCTTTACATTACACAGCACCCTGCACCTCTGGACCCCTTTACATTACACAGCACCCTGCACCTCTGGACCCCTTTACATTACAAAGCACCTCTGGAGCCCTTTACATTACACAGCACCCTGCACCTCTAGACCCCTTTACATTACACAGCACCCTGCACCTCTAGACCCCTTTACATTACACAGCACCCTGCACCTCTAGACCCCTTTACATTACACAGCACCCTGCACCTCTAGACCCCTTTACATTACACAGCACCCTGCACCTCTGGACCCCTTTACATTACAAAGCACCTCTGGACCCCTTTACATTACACAGCACCCTGCACCTCTAGACCCCTTTACATTACACAGCACCCTGCACCTCTAGACCCCTTTACATTACACAGCACCCTGCACCTCTAGACCCCTTTACATTACACAGCACCCTGCACCTCTAGACCCCTTTACATTACACAGCACCCTGCACCTCTAGACCCCTTTACATTACACAGCACCCTGCACCTCTAGACCCCTTTACATTACACAGCACCCTGCACCACTGGAACCCTTTACATTACAAAGCACCTCTGGACCCCTTTACATTACAAAGCACCTCTGGACCCCTTTACATTACACAGCACCCTGCACCTCTGGACCCCTTTACATTACAAAGCACCTCTAGACCCCTTTACATTACACAGCACCCTGCACCTCTAGACCCCTTTACATTACACAGCACCCTGCACCTCTAGACCCCTTTACATTACACAGCACCCTGCACCTCTAGACCCCTTTACATTACACAGCACCCTGCACCACTGGAACCCTTTACATTACAAAGCACCTCTGGACCCCTTTACATTACAAAGCACCTCTGGACCCCTTTACATTACACAGCACCCTGCATCTCTGGACCCCTTTACATTACAAAGCACCTCTAGACCCCTTTACATTACACAGCACCCTGCACCTCTAGACCCCTTTACATTACACAGCACCCTGCACCTCTAGACCCCTTTACATTACACAGCACCCTGCACCTCTAGACCCCTTTACATTACACAGCACCCTGCACCACTGGTACCCTTTACATTACAAAGCACCTCTGGACCCCTTTACATTACAAAGCACCTCTGGACCCCTTTACATTACACAGCACCCTGCACCTCTGGACCCCTTTACATTACAAAGCACCTCTGGACCCCTTTACATTACACAGCACCCTGCACCTCTAGACCCCTTTACATTACACAGCACCCTGCACCTCTAGACCCCTTTACATTACACAGCACCCTGCACCTCTAGACCCCTTTACATTATACAGCACCCTGCATCTCTGGACACCTGTATGTTACACAGACACCCCCCCCCCTAGCAGCTCTGGACCCCCTGCATGTTACACAGACCCGCCTACAATACAGACCCCCGCTACAATACAGACCCCCCCTGCACAACCCCCCTTCAGTACAGACCCCCCTACAATGGAGACCCCCCCCCTACAATGCAGAGCCCCCCCTACAGTACAGACCCCCCCTTTAGTACAGACCCCCCTACAATGCAGACCCCCCCTTCAGTACAGAGTGACCCCCCCTTCAGTACAAACCCCCCCCTTTAGTACAGACCCCCCTACAATGCAGACCCCCCTACTACAATGCAGACCCCCTGTGCAGTACAGAGTGACCCCCCCCCCCTTCAGTACAAACCCCCCCCCCTTTAGTACAGACCCCCCTACAATGCAGACCCCTCCCTCAGTACAGAGTAACCCCCCCCCCCTCAGTACAGACCCCCCCTACGACCCATAATGTACCTACCTCAGGTCAGGAGTGTCAGCGTGGGACACACAGCACTACAAGGAGGAGGGGGAGGCGGAGCCGGCGGATTCACTCTGCTCGGCTGTATGACACAGCCGAGACAGATCAGAGCCGCGGAGAGCCGCGGAGAGCCGCGGAGCGCGCCGAACACCCTCCCCTCCCCCTCCTCTCACCTCACCTGCGCTGCCTGTCACTCACCACGGCGCTGCGCCGCTGATATGTTATATCAGTGTTCGGCGGCGGCACGCTGTCCCCGCTTCCATCGCGGAGGGGGGCGCCGGCCTGACACCCCCCCAGTGTGTGGCACCCGGTGCGGCCCGCCCCCCCCCCCCGCACCCCCCTTAGTACGCCACTGCTTAAACGTGCTCTCTAGACTCTCACCTGAAAGCACGCATTCAAAAGCGTGTGTGGATGCAAGAAGATGTCTTGTCTTGTCTTTGCTCCTCAGATCAAACCATTTCCACCGATTTCCACCACTAGGGGCTGTATGATCTTCACTATCCTCCTTGGATTAACCTGGATGACTCTGATAGACCGGGAACTTTGCCCAGATTTCTGTAGATTAGCGTGGGCTTTCCAGGCCAATCGGCCCGTCAACAAGTGGGGGATATAGGTAAAAAGGAGGAAACCCAATAGTGAAGTACATAAGCAATGAAGTGTGTCCTGTATGCTGATCAATACACCAAAAATGCAAAATCACATTTTGCATTTTTGGTGTATTGATCAGCATACAGGACTTCAATGGCATGCAGTATTGCATGCCATTGAAGTCAATGTGGAATTAATTATTTTCGTATCCATTGACTTCAATGGGGAAACTCACTTTGATATGCGAGTACTTTGGATTACGAGCATACTCCTGGAACGGATTATGCTTGTAACCTGAGGTTCCACTGTACTTTGTTATATTTTTGGAGCAGAAGGAAGCCTATTCAATTGAGAGGTATTGCTCCAAAAACATGTTTCCCAAGTTCTCTGGCGCCACCCCGGCTCTGGCCGCATGCGGTATTGCATGTCATTGAAGTCAATGCGGAACTAATTATTTTAGTTTCCATTGACTTCAATGGGGAAACTCGCTTTGATATGCGAGTACTTTGGATTACAAGCATTCTCCTGGAACGGATTATGCTTGTAATCCGAGGTTCCACTGTAATTTATTATATTTTTGGAGCAGAAGGCAGCCTATTTAATTGAAAGGTGTTGCTCCAAAAACACGGCAAAAATGCAAAAAAAAATGCAACGCTCTGGTGTCACTGGATGTGAATGGGGCCTGAAAGGTGAAGCAGCACAGTGATGATCTCATCTCTTTGCCACTCTGCTTTCTCCTCCTGTCAGAATGCTCCTTGTCAGCACATGAACTGATTGGCTTCTTGTGCTGCTTCTAACTCTCCAGCTCTGCTGTACAGGGACTGCAAGAGACTGATAGCAGGTCAAATTCAGCTACTTACACTGCTTGTATTTAAAGGGTACATTTAAAGAAGAATTGCACTTTTTTTCACTGTTCTGTTAACTGTAGGACAAAGTGCATGTTGTACTGTGTCCCCTAATGCTAGCTACGAAGTTAGACTGGGCACCCACCCCACATTTTTATGTCACGCAGTATTTGTGCAGCGGTTTTTCATATGCATTTTTTGGAAAAAATGTATATCAATATTTTTTTTTTTAAAAAGACGTTGTTACACTGAGTAAAAAGATACCTAACCTTGCTTTCCTTTTACTCAATAAAATAAGTTTTGAAAAAAAAAAAAGGATACCTAACATGTAATGCTTTAAAATTGCGCACACTCGTACAATGGCGACAAACTTTGGTACTTAAAAATCTCCATAAGCTTTAAAGGCTTTAAACGCTTTAAACACCTTTACAGTTTACCTGTTTAAAGTTACAGAGGAGGTCTAGTGCTAGAATTGTTACTCTCACTCTAACATTCGCGGTGATACCTCACACCGTTTACATATGCATGCGGGACTTACGCATGCGTTCGCTTTTGCGTGCGAGCACTACGTTTTTTTTTTGTTTTTTTTTACGCTGTCCCTTGAATTATTTTTCTTTCTTTTTTGATCACTTTTTTCCCTATTACGAGGAATTTAAGCATCCCTTGTAATAGATATAAGGATGACAGGTCCTCTTTATCTAGCGATCTGAGGTCAAAAAGACCCCAAATCTCTTCTTTACCTTTAAAAGCAAAAGATCAAAAAAAAATAAAAAATGTACCTTTTAAATAAAAATAAAATAAAAAATTGTTTACTTCCACCTTGGACTGGAAGTAACATCATGGCATCGCTCCAATCCACCAAGGCCATTAGGCAATCAAAGACGATCTAGTGTTTTATTGGCTCTGTGACCAGCCAGAGGCATCGTCAGACCATTTCTCAGGCAAGCCAGTGGAAACAATAACCCCCCAAAAGACACTGGCGAGCGGCGGGAGGTGGGGGGACACCTTTTCCCGCCGCTTCTGAAAAGCTTCTCGGAAAGCTTTCAAAGGAAAGCCAGCTGAAAAAAAACAATACGGGGGTTATGGCTGATATCTTTATAGTTCCAGTGAACCACTTGCAAACTGCAACGTATATATATATACGTATCGCTGTCGGCAAGTTATTAATGGCCACTTGGAGTAAGAATTGCAGAGGGAGATGGGATGAGCTAGACTCAAAATCAGTTTACTGAATCAGATCAGGCAGTGATTGCGATTGGTTGCCAGAGTTTACATTGTATCATTACCGCTCACTGACTGGTTGCTAGAGGTTACAGCACACATTACGGCTCACTGATTAGTTGCTAGAAGTTACAGCACATGATTTCTGCTTGTTGATTGGTTTCTAGAGATTACTGTGGAAATGACCTCAGAGGGTCATGATACACATATCAATGCCGCCGGCTGCCGCTAGTTACATATGAATGCCACCGCTATTTACATATGAATGTCGGTAATGTATATGTAAACACAGGGTCTGCAGGTAAGAGTCACCTGTACACAACAATAGGGCAGAGCTGGGCAGCATTAGTAGCAGCACTTCACACTGAGATATTGGGACACAGCACGGGACTAAAACCTCAAGGGGCGAGGTAATTTAAACCAGGATAGTTGGCAAGTATGAGGCAGCTGCTTTGGGCCCCACAACAATGACAGGACCCAGGGCAGCTGCCCCTTTTGCCCTGCCTTAAAAACGGACCTGCTCCCTACACTGTATGCAGCAATAGAAACACACAGCACTGTAGCCTAGGATGGGAAAACACTCCCCTGCTTTTCCCTCCACCTCCCCCAAGCTAACAGACTAGCTGGAGATTGCACTGTCCACTGTGAACATTTTCCTGTGCGGACTGGAAGTTCAGGGAAGCAGAAACTGAGAAACAGGAACTAGCAGTATTGAAAGTTGTATACTGCAATGCTCGGGTACGAATATTGACAAATAGTTTACTGGGGAATATTTATTTTATTGCGCTCAAAGTGTTAAACAAAAAAATGCCAAAGGATTAAAGGGGTTGTAAACCCTCGTGTTTTTTCACCTTAAAGCATCCTATGCATTAAGGTGAAAATATTTCTGACACTATCAGCGGGTACTGCGAACTCAATGTCCGTCGGCACCCGCCGCTTATTCGCTACACAGGCAGAACAACAGTCTGCATAAGTAAACAAGGCAGATTGCCATTCTGTCAGTAGGGAAGGCATGGATCCTGTGTTCCTGCAAAGCACAGACATGGATCCATTACTTCTCCTAGTAAAAGCACCTCCCACACTACTCTAAAACACCGGCTAGGCACACAGTTATCCCTTTAAACGCCCCTGATGTTAATCCCTTCCCAGCCAGTGTCATTAGTACAGTGACAGTGCATATTCTGTATTTGTATCACTGGTCCCCAAAAAGTGTCAATTAGTGTCAGAATGTATTTCGCAATATCACAGTTCTGCTATAAGTCGCTGTTCGCCACCATTACTAGTAAAATAAAATGTTTTTTTAATTGATAAAAAATATCCCATCATTTGTAGACACTATACCTTTTGCACAAACCAATCAATATATGCTTATTGGGATTTTTTTTTTTTTTACCAAGAATATGTAGACATATTGACCTAAATTTTTTGAAGAACTGATTTTTAATTTTTTTTAAAAAAGGTTTTATAGCAGAAAGTAAAAAATATTGTTTTGTTTTTTTCAAAATAGCGCAAAAAATAAAAAACACAGAGGTGATCAAATACTACCAAAAGACATACATTTTGTTTGGGTACAGCTCTACATGACCGCACAATTGTCAATTAAAGTAACGCAGTGCTGTATCACAAAAAATGGCCTGGTCAGGAGGGTGTAAATCTTCCTGAGGTCAAGTGGTAAAACTCCTCTAAATGCCTAGGTGTGCAAGGATACATAGGCTACCATGCCGAGGAGTTTAGAGGCAGCAAAAAAAAAAAAATAAATGTCAGGCGCCCCCAGGAGCAGCGTCATAAACATCCAGATTGCATTAGGCCTAATGTGCTTGTTATCCGTGTGCTCGATCCAAGTCAGTGACCTAGAAAATGCTGAAACCAGAACCTGCCAGGCAGCTAGTATTCTTAGAAGGAGGTGAGTGTCAGCCCCTGGGTCTCCCTCGGTACAGGTTCCCTGCGAGGTGTGCTTGGAATACGGGAATCTCTCACTATGGGAATAGATGTTCAGCTTCTAATATTTCACGTGTATAGTCCCAAGTCATGATGTAATGTGCACTCCTCATGTAGATAGAACACTCAGTAGAGGCGTCCCTACCACCTTACTTTATCCGGCACCAGCCGCAGGTTACAAGACATTCTTCAAACTTTTTACAGAATATAAAACCTTAAAAGCAACACGATAAAGCAAAACACTAATAGAAAAATAAAACTTTCAAACACTGCCAACCAAAATATATTTTTTTAACACAACACTCTATAGCAGTGATGGCGAACCTTGGCACCCCAGATGTTTTGGAACTACATTTCCCATGATGCTCATTTGCAGTGTAGTTGAGCATCATGGGAAATGTAGTTCCAAAACATCTGGGGTGCCAAGGTTCGCCATCACTGCTCTATAGTCATCATTCCTATTTCCATAGACAGATTCTACAATCTTTCTCAACCAGGGTTCCTCCAAAGGTTGTTGAGGGTTTGGTGGAGAAATCTCTGCCTGGTAACCACATATCAGTAAGGACTCGTTGACACTTGCGTCAAAATGTAGTATTGGACGTGAAGTTCTCTGAATGCTGATCAAAGCCCCATCACTAAATAAAATGGTTACCATACAGTCCTGTTCACACCGTTTGCTTTGCTTCACTTCAAAAAAAATATATACCCCATGTCTCTTTCTTGGTGCTTCTTCAAAGCCATCACAGAAGTCTATGACAAAGCTCACCTACAGCACCGACAGCTGTTGAGAAGCTTTTATTCAGCATTAGCCTCACTTTGTTTTGGAGGTATTAGAGGTATGAGATATCCCAGGATGCACTGGGAAACCAACAAGCGAACCAGAAAGATGTCATCAGCAGTCACTTCCAGTTCATGTGTTTATATATATTCTGGAAGTGTCTGCCGCAGACGTCACATCTGGTGTGCAGCGTGGAGCAACAAGAAGGTGAGCGGGGTCCGGACTGGAGCGGAGGAACTAGCAGATGGCACACGTGGTGGGCAGCATGGGAAGGTGAGTGGGGACTAGAGAGAGAGAGAACTGAGCGGAAGAGGCTCAAGAGAGCTGAGGGACCAGAGCAGATGTCACAGGTGGTGAGCAGTGTGGGAGCAATATAGTGGGAGGTGAGCGGGGACCAGGGAAAGAGGAGAATCAGCAGAGATGAGAAACCAGAGCAGGGGAAACTAGGAGAGGTCACACGTGGTGAGCAGTGCGTGAGCAATAGCGGAAGGTGAGCGGGGACAGAACAGAGAGGTGGATAAGTAGAGCTGAGGGTCCAGAGCAAGAGAAACTAGAAGAGGTCACACGTGGTGAGCAGCGCGTGAGCAATAGTGGGAGGTGAGTGGGGACCAAAGAGAGAGGAGGATAAGTAGAGCTGAGGGACCAAAGCAGGAGAAACTAGGAGAGGTCACATGTGGTGAGCAGCGTGTGAGCAATAGTGGGAGGTGGGCGGGGACCGAACAGAGAGGAGGATAAGTAGAGCTGAGGGACCAGAGCAGGAGAAACTAGGAGAGGTCACACGTGGTGAGCAGCGCATGAGCAATAGTGGGAGGTAAGTGGGGACCAAAGAGAGAGGAGGATAAGTAGAGCTGAGGGACCAGAGCAGGACCAGAGCAGGACAAACTAGGAGAGGTCACACGTGGTGAGCAGCGCGTGAGCAATAGTGGGAGGTGAGTGGGGACCAAAGAGAGGAGGATAAGTAGAGCTGAGGGACCAGAGCAGGACAAACTAGGAGAGGTCACACGTGGTGAGCAGCGCGTGAGCAATGGTGGGAGGTGAGCGGGGACCGAACAGAGAGGTGGATAAGTAGAGCTGAGGGTCCAGAGCAAGAGAAACTAGAAGAGGTCACACGTGGTGAGCAGCGCGTGAGCAATAGTGGGAGGTGAGTGGGGACCAAAGAGAGAGGAGGATAAGTAGAGCTGAGGGACCAAAGCAGGAGAAACTAGGAGAGGTCATACGTGGTGAGCAGCGTGTGAGCAATAGTGGGAGGTGGGCAGGGACCAAAGAGAGAGGAGGATAAGTAGAGCTGAGGGACCAGAGCAGGACAAACTAGGAGAGGTCACACGTGGTGAGCAGCGCGTGAGCAATAGTGGGAGGAGAGTGGGGACCAAAGAGAGAGGAGGATAAGTAGAGCTGAGGGACCAGAGCAGGACAAACTAGGAGAGGTCACACGTGGTGAGCAGCGCGTGAGCAATAGTGGGAGGTGAGTGGGGACCAAAGAGAGAGGAGGATAAGTAGAGCTGAGGGACCAGAGCAGGACAAACTAGGAGAGGTCACACGTGGTGAGCAGCGCGTGAGCAATAGTGGGAGGTGAGTGGGGACCAAAGAGAGAGGAGGATAAGTAGAGCTGAGGGACCAAAGCAGGACAAACTAGGAGAGGTCACACGTGGTGAGCAGTGCGTGAGCAATAGTGGGAGTTAAGTGGGGACCAAAGAGAGAGGAGGATAAGTAGAGCTGAGGGAATAAAGCAGGAGAAACTAGGAGAGGTCACACGTGGTGAGCAGCACGTGGGCAATAGTGGGAGGTGGGCAGGGACCGAACAGAGAGGAGGATAAGTAGAGCTGAGGGACCAGAGCAGGACAAACTAGGAGAGGTCACACGTGGTGAGCAGCGCGTGAGCAATAGTGGGAGGTGAGTGGGGACCAAAAAGAGAGAGGAGGATAAGTAGAGCTGAGGAACCAGAGCAGGACAAACTAGGAGAGGTCACATGTGGTGAGCAGCGCGTAAGCAATAGTGGGAGCTGAGTGGAGACCAAAGAGAGAGGAGGATAAGTAGAGCTGAGGGACCAGAGCAGGATAAAATAGGAGAGGTCACACGGGGTGAGCAGCATGTAAGCAATAGTGGGAGCTGAGCGGGGACCGGAGAGAGAGAGGACTCAGCAACACAGGATCAGCAGACCTAAGGGACTGGAGAAACTAGCAAATGTCACACATGGACCATGGGAGTAATATAGCGGTAGGTGACTGAGGATCAGAGAGAGAGGAGGATCAGCAAGCCAGAGGATCAGCAGAGCTGGGGGGGTACTACTGAGCAGGGGATGTGCTAAACAAGGGTACTAATAAGCTGGGGATCTGCTGAACAGGGGTGCTATTGAGCTGGGGATCTGCTGAACAGGGGTGCTATTGAGCTGGGGATCTACTGAACAGGGGTGCTATTGAGCTGGGGATCTGCTGAACAGGGGTGCTATTGAGCTGGGGATCTGCTGAACAGGGGTGCTATTGAGCTGGGGATCTGCTGAATGGGGGTACTACTGAGCCGTGGTTCTACCAGGCCCCATTAAAAAAATCAACACACACACAGGGCATTTGCCAAGCTTCAAAAAGCATCACAGAAGCATTAAAAAAGCATGTTGACGTGGTAAGTGCTTTAATGTGTGTTAAAGTTGAAGCAAGTGTAAATGAGCCCTAAGCCTCACCATATACATTGCAAATTGAACTACAATCAACTGTAGAGTTACTAAAACTATAGAGTATAAGCATCTACTTAAACTAGTTTTTGTCTCCAGTCCTCAGGAAGGACATTGATGAATTTGAGTTCAGTGAAGAGCAACAAAATGAATAACGGGGATGGAGGACCTCCTCTATGGGGATTGATTACATAGATTGTGAAAAGACACACAAGGCTGGTTGCACACGTGCGCTTTGGCCCGTAGCTTGTAGAGCAACCCTTCCGTTTCAATGGGCTGCCCTACATGCAAGAAACACTCAAAAGATGCCCTTGTCCCTTTTACCGTATCAAAGCGCATGGTGACGCAGCCAGTTTGGTGTACACAAAACGATTGTGTTTGAACAAGCATGGGGTGCCATTAAGAACCAACACGTGTCTCCAAATAGGCAGCACATTTCTGTGCGTTGCGTGCAAAATAGAGTGCTTTTGTGCGTTCCAACGCAGAATTGTGAATCTATCCTTATGCTGCGTACACACGAGCAGAATTTCCAACGGAAAAATCTTGGATGTTTTTTCTGACGGAATTCAGCTCAAGCTTGTCTTGCATACACACGGTCACACAAAAGTTTGCTGAACTTTCGACCGTCAAGAACGCAGTGATGTACAACACTACGACAAACCGAGAAAATTAAGTTCAATGCTTCCGAGCATGCATCGAATTGTTTCCGAGCATGCGTAGGAATTTTGCGCGTCGGAATTGGTACATAAGATCGGAATTTCCGTTCTGAACTTTTTCTGACCGAAAAATAGAGAACACGTGCTCAGGCTGGTTTCACACTGGGGCGTTGGGGGCGCTGGCAGTAAAGCAGCGCTATATTTAGCGCCGCTTTACCGTAGTTTTAGCGGCTTGCAGCGGCGTTTTTTGGGCGGGTTTGGAGCGCTGCCCCATTTTTTTCAATGGGAACGGGCGCTATAGGAGCGGTAAATATACCGCTCCTACAGCGAACCAAAGATGCGGCTTGCAGGACATTTTTCAGCGTCCTGCAAGCGCACCGCTTCAGTGTGAAAGCTTTCACACTGAAGACACAGCAACAGCTGTTTCGGGTCGGTTTGCAGGCGCTATTTTTAGCGCAATAGCGCCTGCAAACCGCCCCAGTGTGAAAGGGGCCTCAATCTTTTGCTGGCCAGCAAAAGTCCGATGGAGCATACACACACTCGCATTTTTGGACCAAAAGCTCTCATCGGACTTTTGCTGGTGGAATTTCCGCTCGTGTGTACGCGGCATTAGAGGAGATACTATGATTATGTACAAATACATCAAAGGTGACCCCCAGTAACTGTAATGAACTCTAAGGTTCAGGACACACGGCCACGATTTGAGGTTAGAAGAAAGGAGGTTCAACCTTAGGTTGTGGAAAAGATTCTTTACTGTTAGAGCAGTAAAAATCTGGAACCCCCCAGGAAGTGATACCGATCTTTTAGATGTCTTCCTCAGGAAGCAGAATGTATCTGATTATGGGAATTGTTAGAGAAAAAAAATCACACACATACATACTGTATATTGGTTGAGCTGGGTAGACCCGTGTCTTTTTTCAGCCTTATAAGCCATCCAATAATACGTATCCAATCACTCAGACCCTTGCACTACATGATTGTTGGTAGATCCAACAAGGATTGTACAATCAGATTGTAATGTGTGTGGGGAATTCTTCCCAGTGACTCCAAGTGTAAAGAGTATTCTTCTCAGTGATCATCACACCGATGTGCAAAGAGCTGCAGATAGAACAATTATTATCAGGGATTCCCTGAAACCGGAAAGTTATTATCAGGGGTTCCTCTGTGGTAAAAAGGTTAATAAAGCTTGCTCTAAGGCAGGGATATGTAATTAGCGGACCTCCAGCTGTTGCAGAACTACAAGTCCCATGAGGCATAGCAAAACTCTGACAGCCACAAGCATGACACGCAGAGGCAGAGGCATGATGGGACTTGTAGTTTTGCAACAGCTGGAGGTCCCCTAATTGCATATCCCTGCTCTAAGGGCTTGTTTACACATGCTTTGCCCTCTGAAGAGTGATCAGCAGTGGATTACATTTCAGAGGGTGTTGATAGGGGGTGAGGAGGCGTCTTGTCACCTCCTTTCCGCCTGTTTTAACCCCTAACAGCCCGCACCACCACCCTGCAAATATGAATTGCGTGTGATTGTGGCACAGCCCCATTCGACGAACATGACATGCCGCGCTTTTGCAGCTTATGGTGCCCATACACGCTTTGATAAACGATCAATTTATTTTCCAATCAATTTGCCCCTATAGTAATAATCTTTAATCAACAACCCATTTGATTGATATGCCGCATATGAGGAAGTGGATTTTGATCGACAGTTAAGATACAATCGGAACTTACAATCAAAACGTTTTGATGTATCTCAGTTTCCAGCATGCAATCTCATCATCTGATCAACTAATACCCATCCATGAACAATCAGCGCTACCAATCCATGCAAAACCATCAATGAATTTCCACCCTGACCGATCAACTCAGTTTGATCGAATTTGCTCTAAACCGAGTCAAAGTCGATTAGAAGAGAAAGTGGCGGCTTATTGATCGGTTTCTGAATCAATCATGTTTAACGAACTGCACATTGGACAGATAATAAACCCAAAGTGTGTATGGACTTCCTTTAGGAGAAGCAATTGTAGGGGTGGTAAAAACGCAGTTCTATGCCCCCCCCCCCCCAGCTACAAGAATAAACAAAAGCCTAAAGCAGTAACTAACACAAAAATGGAATATATTGCAGCTTACCAATCATTCTTTTTTTAGGCTTTTCACCTCTGTTTTCACCTGGTGATCTGCCCAGTAACCACACCTCCTGTATTAAAGTACCCCCACTCTGGATGAAGGAGAACAGGAGGCACAGCAGACTGCAGCATTGTCAGTCTGGAGGGGAGGGGAGTGTTAGATATACTAGCAGATTTAGATACACTAACAAATTGAAGCCAAACTCCAGCTCACACTTTTTACCTACAGGTCAGCCTATAATAAGTCTTATTAAGATATTCACCCTGGATGCAGCCAATGGCGTCACTGGCGCATGCGCCTTGAAGGTCGGGCGTACCGCGCCGGACCTTTAGAGCACCGTGACGGAAACCGAGGGCTCCCGCCTGCGCAGGAGTGACGTCATTGCAGCTCTGGCCACTCACACAGCCGGAGCCCGTGAACCCGCAAGGAAGACCAGGGAAAGATGGAAGCCCTGTCAGCGGCGAGGGCTTCGTTCTAAGGTAAGTATTTCATAATGTGCTAGTATGCGATGCACACTAGCACATTATGCAATTGTCTTACAGGGGAAAGTTTCGTTTTTTTGTTTTTTTTACTGCAGCGGTTTAAGCCGTTATAGCAAAGTTTTTTTTTTCTTTTAGGAAGAAGGTTTAAGGCCAGGTTTCCACTAGTGCAACTTTTCATGCGATTTGGGACTGAAAAGTAAATTACAAGTCGTTCCCCAATGATTTCCAATAAGTACCGTTCATATCTGTGCGGCTTCCAGACGCAGCGACTTCAAAGTAGTCCCTGCACTACTTTGGTGCCACTTTTATGCGACTTGAGGTCTATAGACCTCAAGAATACACAGGCATTGCTTTAAGTCGCGGGCAAAAAATTGCGGTAAAATCACAGCAAAAAAAAAAATTGCAGCAAAATCATGTGACTTTGGGGACGCAATAGTGGAAACCTAGCCTTACACGAATAAATAAAAGCTGACCATTGTGTGCACCTGTCATGGTAGACGGCTTGTATCAACCCTTCAACTGCTACATCTGCAGGACAGCTTGATCTGTTGCAAAACAACAGACTCACTGGCCAGATCACCAGGTGAAAATAAAATAAAGAAAGCCTAAAAAAAAAAAACAAATGCAGACATTATCTATAAATCGGTAAGCTGCAATATAATAAATGCTTGCTTTTGGGGTTAATATGTACAACAGTTTCATTCATTGCTTTTCCTTCCCTCTTTATTTTTATACATTTTTTGTTTGTATTCTTTATTTTTATATTTTATTCTTATGTTCATCCTATTTTAGTGTAAATGACTCAGAATGGGTTTTTGACAAGGTATCTAGAATTGTTAAAACGTTAAACTGTAAAAAAACTCTTCATCCATGCTTCACAATAATATTCTGTTAAGACTACTTTCACACTGAAGGCGTTTTTTAGGCGTTTTAGCGCTAAAAATAGTGCCTGTAAAGCATCTGAAAACCGCTTTCCATGTCACCCCAATGTGAGAGCCGAGTGCTTTCTTACTGGAGCGGTGCGCTTATGGGACATTACAAAAAGTCCTGCAAGCCGCATCTTTGGGGCGGTTTGGGAACGCTGAATACACGGCTCCTCCACCGCCCCTGCCCATTGGAATGCATGGGCAGTGCTTCTGAAGCGCCTGAGAAGCGATTCGGAAGTGCCGCTACATGGGCGCTATTAACCCTTTCTTAGGCCTCTAATGGGGGTTAAAAGTGCCCCGCTAGTGGGCGAAAATCGCTGCTCAAACGAAGGTAAAGCGCCGCTAAAACGTTGGTAAAGTGCCGCTAAGATGACGGTAAAGCGCTGGTAAAATTACGGTAAAGTGCAGCTAAAACGACGGTAAAGCGCCGCTAAGACGACGGTAAAGCGCCGCTAAGACGATGGTAAATCGCCGCTAAGACGATGGTAAAGCGCCGCTAAAACTACGGTAAAGTGCAGCTAAAACCACGGTAAAGCGCTGCTAAGACGATGGTAAAGTGCCGCTAAAACTACGGTAAAGTGCAGCTAAAACCACAGTAAAGCGCTGCTAAAACCACAGTAAAGCGCTGCTAAGACGACAGTAAAGCGCTGCTAAAACCACAGTAAAGCCCCACCGAAACCACAGTAAAGCCCCACCGAAACAGCGGTAAAGCGCCACTAAAACGGCGGTAAAGCACCGCTAAGTCGACGTTCAAGCGCCGCTAAAACGAGCAGCACTTTACAGCTGTCGCCGGCGCGCCCCCAGTGTGAAAATAGCCAAAGAGTACAAAATATTACTAATTATTATGACGAGCCTCACATACTGTATTTACCATTCTTCCAATATCTCTGTTGTTTATCACATTCTGTATGATAACTTTTTTCTTGTACAAATAATCCAGAAAACAATAAAAATGATATAAAAATAAGAAAATACCACTTTAATCATAAAACCCCAAGTAAGCAGAACACCTCCAACAATGCGATGACATGGGCAGACGCAGGGTTGCCAACGGTCAGTAAATGACAGTTTGTAAAATCTTTGCCTCTGTCCATGAATGTCCATTACTGACATGCAAAAATTGTAAATTTACTGACAGTTGGCAACATTGGGTAGAAGTGATTTTTGATTTCACAAAACAAAACACAGCTGTAACCAATCAGCTTCTAGCTCAACCTGTTCAATTAAGCCTGGCAAATGAAAGCTAGAAGCTGATTGGTTGTCACATACAGCTGCTTCAGGCTTAGTAAATCTGTGATGTAAATGTCATGTCACCCGCAGCTTGTGTGCCACTTACACCTTGCCAGGTAGGTCACCCCCCATCATTATAGAGGTGACAGGTCTCTGACAGCTGGGTGCTGATTGGCTGTCCCCCCTCCCCGCTATTGAAGTTTACCTGCATGTAGGGTTCCTGTGGCCAGCCGGACCAGATACTGTACAAACTTCAGGATCTCCCGCTTACATCTCTTCCTACAGGTACTCATAGCGATGTCCGCAGATCGGAGCTTCCCGGGGATGATCGGAGGAGCGGCTGTCCGGGGAGCGCTCTATGTACTAATATCACCGGAGAGAGACAGAGAGAGAGAGAGAGACACAGAGACTCCGCTCCGCTCTGCAGCCTGGGGGCGGGGCCTGCTCTACTACACTCCGCATCATTCATCTCCCCATATACACCGACCAGAGACGTCATCATCCATTATTACATGGGAATCACACAACCTTCATCCACAGGAGACCTCCAGCCCCACTCCTGGAACAAGACAAACCCCTACAGAGCCCCAAATCCTGCATTGCAAGGGTTAAAGTAGAACTAAAACTTTTTTTTTTTTTTTTTTTTTGTTTTCAATAAACTGAACAAGGATTAGAACCCCTGTCAGGTTTGTATTGCTGTCTGCCCCTGCACATATTATTTAAGACCCCTTTCACACTGGCAGTGCCGGGAAAAAGTCATCTAGAGCCCAAGGCGAACATGCCAAATTGCGCCCCCCCACCCCAAGATGTATGAGCACTATGTTCAGGAAAATCCCCCCCCCCCCCCCCAAATAAAATTGAGGACCAGTCTGCATGTTTACCCTCTAAGCAGAAATTTCCCTCCTACCAGTATAAATCCATCCCCTCTGCTGAAATTCCCCCCTCCCAGCACAAATCTTCCCCCCCCACCCCCCCCCGCCTCACATCCTCTCTCCCCCAGTATGCCCCCAGCACAAATACTCCCCCCCCCCCCAGCACAAATCTCCCCCCCTTGCCTCACATCCTCTCTCCCCCAGTATGCCCCCAGCACAAATACTCCCCCCTCCCAGCACAAATCCCCCCCCCCCCTCTCCTCACATCCTCTCTCTCCCAGTATGCCCCCAGCACAAATACTCCCCCCCTCCCAGCACAAATCCCCCCCCCTCGCCTCACATCCTCTCTCTCCCAGTATGCCCCCAGCACAAATACTCCCCCCCTCCCAGCACAAATCCCCCCCCCCTCGCCTCACATCCTCTCTCTCCCAGTATGCCCCCAGCACAAATACTCCCCCCCTCCCAGCACAAATCCCCCCCCCCTCGCCTCACATCCTCTCTCTCCCAGTATGCCCCCAGCACAAATACCCCCCCCCCCCCTCCTATCACAAATCCTCTACCCCTCAAATTTCCCCTTTCAGCACAAATCCTCTCCCCAACTCCAGATTCCCCCCTCCCAGCAAAAATTCCACTTCTCCATCCTAGCACAAGCCCCCCCTTCTATCACAAATCCTCTTCCCCCCATCCCTCTTCTTAACACAAATCCCCCTAAATCACCACTCCTAGCACTCCCCTCCAAATTTTCCCACCTAGAACAATTCTTACCCCCTGCTGCCCCCCAAATTCCCCCTCCCAACACAAATCCCCTTCCCCCAATCTCCTTGTGGTGCCTCCCCCACCTCACATGATACCACAGTGCCCAGGGCAGCCGCCCCCTCCTGCCCACCCCTTGTCCCGGTCCTGCTTACTGGAGGCATTTTTCAGGCGCTAAAGGGCTAAAAGCCTGCAAAGCGCCTGAAAAATGCCTCCCCTGCAGCCCCAGTCAGCGTCAGCGGTAAAGCGCGGCTATATTTAGCAGCGTTTTACCATCATTTTTGCAGCGCTTTTCAGCCGCTCGCAGGGTGCTTTTAACCTCCGCTAGCGGGAGAAAAAGGGTTAAAACCGCCCGCAATGCAATGCGCCGCTGCATCGGCACTTTGTCGGCGGTTTGGTGGTGCTGCCCATTGATTTCAATGGGCAGGGGTGCTTTAGGAGCGGTGTATTCACCACTCCTACATTGCTGCAAAGAAGCTGCTTGCAGGACTTTTTTTGGACGTCCTGCCAGCGCAGCGCCCCAGTGTGTAATCACTCGGGCTTTCACACTGGGATTGCAGCCGAGGCTTTTTTCAGCCGCTATTCTTAGCGCTAATGCACCTGGAAAATGCCTCCAGTGTGCACGGGCGTCCACAGGTAGGGGCAAGGGTGGTCAAGTGCCCCCCCCCCCCCCCGGAATCAGGGATCGAATTGGCACATTCAGCACAGTAGTGTCGCTATGGGGGTGCAGGCAGCCAGCGGGGTGACACCAGGGGTCAGGGAGAAGAGATGGTGGCTCTCACCAGATTCCCTGTCCAGCTTCCTGCCCGCTCCGTTCCTTCCCCCTTGGTCATAACTGAGGGGCAATCAAAGGAGACTAGGAGAGGAGAGCATCATGGGACATGTAGTCCCATAGACTGGCGGCCCCATTTTCCATAGGAAGGAGGCTACAACTCAATTAAGAGAGAGATTGAGAGACTGCAGTCTGGAAAAAAGCTGAGGGAGTGCTACAGGACAAAGAAAGAGGCGTGTGCTGGGCGGAAGTCAGAGAGAGAGCCACGCTGGCCAGGGTCACCAGAGAGAGAGCCACGCTACCCAGCGCCACCAGAGAGAGCCACGCTACCCAGCGCCACCAGAGAGAGCCACGCTACCCAGCGCCACCAGAGAGAGCCACGCTACCCAGCGCCACCAGAGAGAGAGCCACACTTCCCAGCGCCACCAGAGAGAGAAAGACTGAGCCACTGCCAGGGTACAGACATGCTACACTACTAACCAGAATCACAACCGGGCAACCCAGAGTGAGCGATCGCCCATCCAAAGGGATCACTTCTGTCGTTTTGCTGGGTCTGGTAAGAGGACTTGTCGCCCCTTAATCAATTACTTACCCTAGGGACTGTACTAGGGCCTGCTGTCTCTGACCATGACAATGTGATAATGACATTTTCGAAAAGGGGCGGCGCATGGGTGACCCTAAAATAATGCCCCCCCCTGAAAAAAGTTCTGCGGACGCCCATGCCAGTGTGAAAGGGGTCTACAAAAAGTCCTGCAAGCAGCATCTTTGGCGCGGTGGAGAAGCGTTGTATGGAGCGCTCCTAAACCGCCCCTCCCAATTGAAATGAATGGGCACCGCTGCCGAAGCGCGTGAAAAGTACTTCGGTAGCGGCGCTTTTAGGGCGCATTTAACTCTTTGGCCGCTAGCGGGGATTAAAAGCGCCCTGCTAGTGGCCGAATAGCGCCGCTAAAACGCCCCAGCATTCATAGTGCACAGTGGCTGCCCCAGTGGCTAGTGAACAGGCTCCACCCACCTCTGCCATGTTCTTCAGACAGCGTGGAGAGGGAGCGGAGTGGAAAGACGGCCCTTGATAGCTGGCGCTGCCTTGCTGCTGTGAGTGACACACTGTACTGCACCAGGCCAGTGGCCTCAATTATGTCTAACAATGTCTACTTAAGTAAGTTCAAGTTGAGCATCAAAAGCTGCCACTGTGCCCATCAAAGACAGCCACTGTGCCCATCAAACAGCCACTGTGCCCTTTAAACACAGCCACTGTGCCTATCAAAGCTGCCACTGTGCCCATCAAAAGTTGCCACTGTGCCCATCAAACAGCCACTGTGCCCATTAAACACAGCCACTGTGCCCATCAAACAGCCACTGTGCCCATCAAACAGCCACTGTGCCCATCAAAGCTGCCACTGTGCCCATCAAACACAGCCACTGTGCCTATCAAAGCTGCTACTGTGCCCATCAAACACAGCCACTGTGCCCATCAAACAGCCACTGTGCCCATCAAAGCTGCCACTGTGCCCATCAAACACAGCCACTGTGCCTATCAAAGCTGCCACTGTGCCCATCAAAAGAAGCCACTGTGCCCATTAAATGCAGCCACTGTGCCCAAACACTGCCACTGTGCCCATCAAACGCTGCCACTGTGCCCATCAAACTCGTGTTATATTGTCCAAACGTTGTGTTAATGTTTAAACACTGATTTTGTTGGAAGTAGCAATAAATATAGCCTTATTGATCATTTGCATTTTTATTCTCGCGCGTGATCGTGTAGACAGGGCCCCAGTGCACTGTATTGCCCGGGGCCTATAACGCTCTTAAGATGGCCCTGGGAAAAACGACATCCATAGGAAAAAAGACATCCATAGGAAAAAATACATCCATAGGAAACCATGTTAAATGGACTGTAGTGTTTCTGCAAAACTGAAAACACACTAAAAATTGCCTAGGTGTGAACCAGGACTTATGTTCTTTTTGTGTATTGCCGCATCTGACATTAATACATTCTATCCGCCAATAAAATCCATTAATGCAGGAACACGCCTCTCATTAATGCACATTTACGCCTGTTTAGACACTTGCGAGTGTTTTATTTTTCTTGCTCACAAGCTCCTCTCCTGAATGCACAGTTGATGGGTTTTTTCTTCTGCCTCCTCCTCCTATGTGTGCACAGACACATAAACGATATCACCAAAAGTATTGGGACGCCTGCCTTTACACGCACATGACCTTTAACCACTTCAGCCCCGGACCAATTGGCAGCCAAAGGACCAGGCCCCTTTTTGCAATTCGGCACTGCGTCACTTTAACTGACAATTGCGCAATCGTGCGACGTGGCTCCCAAACAAAATTGACGTCCTTTTTTTCCCACAAATAGAGCTTTCTTTTGGTGGTATTTGATCACCTCTGCGGTTTTTATTTTTTGCGCTATAAACAAAAATAGAGCGACAATTTTGAAAAAAATGCAATATTTTTTACTTTTTGCTATAATAAATATCCCCCAAAAATATATAAAAAAAACATTTTTTTTCCTCAGTTTCGGCCGATACGTATTCTTCTACATATTTTTGGTAAAAAAAAATCGCAATTAGCGATTATTGATTGGTTTGCGCAAAAGTTATAGCGTTTACAAAATAGGGGATAGTTTTATAGCATTTTTATTAATATTTTTTTTTTACTAGTAATGGCGGCGATCAGCGATTTTTTTTGTGACTGCGACATTATGGCGGACACATCGGACATTTTTGACACATTTTTGGGACCATTGTCAGGTATACAGAAATCAGTGCTATTTAAATAGCACTGATTCCTATGTAAATGACAATGGCAGTGAAGGAGTTAACCACTAGGGGGCGGGGAGGAGTTAGTGTGACGTGTTGTGTGTTTTTTTACAGTAGGGGGGCGTGGCTGACGTCTGACGTCACTGATCGGCTGTTCTTGATGACAGGGAACAGCAGATCACTAAAAGTCAGTGTAGGAAGCGCGGGAGAGGTTTGTTTACACAGACCTCTCCCCGTTCTTCAGCTCTGTGACCCGATCGCGGGACACCACCAGCGTTCAATATTGAGTTGGCCCACCCTTTTGCAGCTTCAACTCTTCTGGGAAGGCTGTTCACAAGGTTTAGGAGTGTGTCTATGGGAATGTTTGACCATTCTTCCAGAAGCACATTTGTGAGGTCAGAAACTGATGTTGGATGAGAAGGCCTGGCTCGCAGTCTGCACTCTAATTCATCCCAAAATTGTTCTATCGGGTTTATGTCAGGACTCTGTGCCGGCCAGTCAAGTTCCTCCACCCCAAACTTGCTCATCCATGCCTTTATGGACCTTGTTTTGTGCACTGGTCCTAATCATTTGGTGGAGGAGGGACTGTGATGTGGGGTTGTTTTTCAGGGGTTGGGCTTGGTCCCTTAGTTCTAGTGAAGGGAACGCTTAAGGCATCAGCATTCCAAGACATTTTGGACAATGTCATGCTCCCAACTTCGTAGAAACAGTTTAGAGATGGCCCCTTTCTGTTCCAACATGACTGCACACCAGTGCACAAAGCAAGGTCCATAAAGACATGGATGAGCGAGTTTGGAGTGGAGCAATTTGACTGGCCTGCACAGAGTCCTGACCTCAACCCAATAGAACACCTTTGGGATGAATTAGAGCGGAAACTGCGGCCAGGCCTTCTCAGTGGTAAATGGTTTTGTCTCAACCACATAACTGCTTCATCTGCAGGACAACTTGTTCCGTTAAAAAAATAACAGACTTACTGGCTGGATCACCAGGTGAAAAAAAAGGAAAGAAAGTCTAAATAAAAAAAATAATGCAGCCATCACATCTAAGAATTGGTAAGCTGCAATATAATAAATGTTTGCTTTTGAATTTAATACTGCTTTAACTAATCTTAAAACGATCCTCTTTTCCTCCTAACACCTATACTAACTAACCTGTGGAAGAAAGATGCATATAATTACTGATCTTCAGTCCTGGTGCCTGCAGGAGAGAGGAGAGATCTCACAACAGTGGCTGGTAATCAGAGGCGGCTCTCTAATTAGGCAAATTAGGCGGTCGCCTTAGGCCTCGCACTCCCAGGGGCCTCGTGGCTGCCTAATTTGCCTGAAGTGTGTGGGAGTTGGAGGGAATGTCCACTTTAATTATTTTTCCAGTTTTGGGCGTGAATGGGTCTTAGATTTGCCTAAGGCCTCACAAAGCCTAGAGCCGCCTCTGCTGGTAATGCCTGGGCAGTGATGTCACCCATAGGCTTACTATGGCCCTTGTGTTGTCAGCACTCCCTCCTCTTTCATGTAGCCAGCTTTGGCTGATACAGGAGAGCCAATCACCTGAAAATAGGTAAATATATTTATTGGGCCTGTACTCTGCTATTTCCACCCCCAATGATTTGGCTCAACCTGCTTGACACAGCTGTGTAACAGTGTTGGTGCAAAACCCAATAATAAAAGACAGTTGAATATTCACAGATTATATGCACTTTACCTGTGTTGTCACCTGGGTACACACTGCTACACCTGTTTGGAGAATGAACAAGCCTCACAACAGATTGTATTAAACAAAAAGATAAGTTTACTGGAACAGGTTCAAACATCAAGCACAAGAACAGTAATTGGTATACAACACTGAGACAAATAGTTGTGAATGGCTATCACCTGAGAGCTACCTGTACTGCTCCCGCAGGCGTGTCTCCAAGTGGGACTAATGCTAAGGCAATACAACCTCAGCACTGGGCACCTTCCTACTTCCAGCACACTGCGCAGACACTATGAGATCTGTAATGTGCTACACAGTATTAGAACAGAATGATAAGACAGTATAATTACTCAATATTCCCCCTACAGTCTCTAGTAGATAATAGCAACACTTACAGTAAGGAATAAAATCTGTTATCTTCTTTTCTTCAGCTAGCCATTTATACTGCAGTACTTATAATCCGCAGGGTTTTCCACCAGTAAAGCAGTGTAGAATAATATAGAGCAGTAACTTCAATTGTGCAACGTATTTGTGAACTCCTTCCCTCTGATACAGTCTAATGCCCCGTACACACAGTGGAAATTCCGACGGAAAATGTCCGATCGGTCCATGTTGTCGGAAAATCTGACCGTGTGTGGGCTCCATCAGATTTTTCCAGTGGAATTTCCGAAGGAAAAAATTTGAGATCCTGCTCTCAAATTTTCCGACAACAAAATCTGATCGGATTTTTTCCGATCGTGTGTAGAGAATTCCGACAGACAAAGTGCCACGCATGCTCAGATCAAATTAGGAGACCAAACCTATTGGCTAATAGCCTCTACGTAGTTCTGTCGTATGCAACGAACGTCACCACGTTCAGAATGATCAGATTTTCTGACAACTTTGTCTGACCGTGTGTATGCAACACCAGTGTCGGACAAAATCCATCGGAAAAAATCTGACAGATTTTGTGGTCGGAATTTCCGACCGTGTGTACGGGGCATAAGTGTGTGAAGTGTGGTCCAAGACTTCTGGTCAACAGCCCTCTCACCACACCAGGTCTGGATGGATGGATGCCTCTGTTCCACAAGATCTCAGTCTATTTGCTGCGGCCACGCCGTCACGCTGTTCCGTTTCACAAGATCACCAGGAGTCCTCAGTTACCTCCGTCAGGTGTCTCTGGATCCTTCCCGATCTGACCACACTACTGCTACAGCACGCTGTGGTGTAAAGGTCTCCTCTGGCTTCAGATGTTGCTCCGCACCGAGCAGGCCGCGGTGCTCTTCGGACGCACACCCACAGAGCCCTGCAGGCAGGCCACATGTCCCAGCAAGAAGAGAAAGAAGATGGCCACGTGGGCCTTTTATATCCTACCCAGCATGCAGTTCAGCCACTCAGTGTTCATGGGTAAGTGAGTGGGCACTCTGGGTAGGTGAGTCCTTTCTCAAGAAAAAATGATTAAGTCACTTCCTGTTAGGCTTTCCCTATGCTCTTTAAATGAGAAAATAAACAAAGTCCATTTCACATTTATACCACTTGATAGAGCCAAATACAAATTTATAGCATTGTTTATAGTTTAGCATTGGAAGGCAAAAATACCAGCGCTACATTTGCCTCTTTTTTTACACAGGCTAGTTAGTACAGGTGTTAGGAGGGGGGAGGGAGGGGGCAGTTTTAAGATTAGCCCAGACTTCTACTTTAGCCCCCGTTCACACTGACAGGTCAAATCGCATGACAAGTCGGACCCTGTTCCCGGCAATGGGCATGTTCAAATCAATGCAACGCCCACTTTTTGTTTTGAAAAAGTAGTTCCTGCACTACTTTTGGCGATTTCGGTTGCAACTTGAATAGACATCTGTGCATGAAGCCGCATAGATGTCTTTCAAGTCGCACCCGAAGTCGCACTGACATGCGGCTTTGAAATCATGTGATTTCTGATTTCAAAGCCAAAGTCAATGTAAACCGGGGTTTAACATTATCACCAAGAGCGAAAAGAATCCCAAATTATGGGAAGAGGAATAGAGATAGGAGCCAGACAGTATTTTGCCATCTGTGTTGTCCCATTGGGGAGATTTCTCTTCACTGATGTTATAACCTTCCCTTACAAGGGAGGTACCATTGTGGATAAGATGTAAACTGATGCACAATATGTAAATGTTATTGTTTTTTCTTAGATGAGTGCTGTATGGTTTTTATGAACCCTGATGAAGCAAAAGTTGGTGAAACGCGTCGGTACATGAAAACCCACGGTATCAGCATTCATCTCTGATGCACATCTAACACACAGGCTACAGAGATGAGACCATTGACAAGAGCAAAGTTTTGTCATTGGTGACTCTTGTCAATTGTGTCATCGACCGTAAACACTCTATAGCCTTCTGTGGATGTCGGGCAGCCTGCAGCCCTCCTTCATCAAGAAATCAATGATCACACGTTGCTTCTGCTTAGAATCCATTATTTACTTGCAATGGAAAAGAAGAAGAGGAGGTACTATAGAGGAAGAGTTACTCTACAAACAAATACATTTTCAACCACTTACCATATTTTTCACTCCATAAGACGCACTTTTTCCCCCCAAAAAAGGAGGGGAAATGACTGTGCATCTTATGGCTCGAATACTGACCAACCGCTGCCGTGTTACAATGTCGGGCACCTCCCCTCTCCTTTCCCCGCTATGTCTTCTGGGTCCTGTAGGCTGGAATGGGGTTCATGTCATTGGCGCACACGCAGTAACGATTTTTCGTCCCTGCTTGATCGGTGACGTCAGACGCCGGTCGAGCAGGGGGGTACAAGAGGCCGGCATCTCCAGTGTGTCAACTGCTGGAGTGACCATGCGATTTGTGTACATGGCGACAGGTATCTAGTCATTCTCAGGTCTTTCTTTATCAGACTGCACCTGCAGTGCTGTGCTCACAGCCTGCATGGTGAACTTGTTATAAGATGGTGATGTTTCCTATGAATTGTATATAGACTGAATTTGGTGACAGGGTGATATTTGTTTGCTGCCTGGAAGCTATCTGGCACACTTGATAGATGCCTATATATATATATATATAGAGAGAGAGAGGGAGAGAGAGAGATCTATATATAGATAGATAGATAGATAGATAGATAGATAGATAGATAGATAGATAGATAGATAGATAGATAGATAGATAGATATGTCTAAAAATGTAGGCTTTGGCTAATGCCACCACTTGGTACAAAAAAGACATAGGGCACTCAATAGAATACCTAGGGCATGTGTCCTGGGTGCCAGGGTCTAGTAGTGCCCTGCTTTCCTGTCACAACTGGGACTCCCATCTACAGCTGGAGACTTTCAATTCCCCAACTTTTGGATCTGGTACCAGTTATGGAGAAGACATGTCATGTGCCCTAGTGGGCCTAGTGTGCTCTACTGGAGCTATTATTCTTTATGGGAGATAGATGTAGTACTAATCAAAATCTGTGAAGGAGGATGTTAGGGTACGTTCTCTGTTTTTCCAATACCAAAGGTTTCGGTGCATTTTGCATGGAACACCTTGCAAACCCTGTGTACCTCCTGTTACCATGGCAGTGAAACAAGAAGGTTAAAAAAAAGTATGTGCATAAGTATGGTGGTCACGTATAGCATCTTTGGGCACTAACATCATTTACACCAAACTCTTCTACATCCTAATCTCTTTACAGGGGCCAGGTGTAAAATGGCAGGTCCAACTCCAGGAAAGGTGAAAATCCTGCCTTGCGGTAGGCTACCCCTTTACTATTATACACGATCGCACATTCCGACAACAAAATCCATGTTTTTTTTCCGACGGATGTTGGCTCAAACTTGTCTTGCATACACACGGTCACACAAATCTTGTTGGAAATTCCGATCGCCAAGAACGCAGTGACGTACAACACGTACGACGAGCCAAGAAAAATTAAGTTTAAAAGCCAGTGTGGTTCTTCTGCTTGATTCCGAGCATGCGTGGAACTTTGTGCGTCGAATTGTGTACCCACAATCGGAATTTACGACAACGGATTTTGTTGTTTGAAAATTTGAGATCTAGATCTCAAATTTTGTTTGTTGGAAATTCCGACGGAAAATGTCCGATGGAGCATACACACGGTCGGAAATTTCCGACAACAAGCTCACATCGAACATTTCCCGTCGGAAAACCCGACCGTGTGTACGCGGCATAAAGGTTAAATGCTTGTTTTACTTATCTGATCCTCTGCTCCCCCCAGTAGATGATTCCTATGCACCAGCAGTGGACTTTTACCCTTGGCATCCTCGCATCCATTCCAAGGCTATGGACCTTGTGTTAGTCTTGATGACATCAGGGGCCTCCAACCACCTAATCATAGGGAAAAAGAGGCTGCAGGATTGGTCCTCTTGCAGCACAGAGGAGCCTGTGGGAGTGAAGGATCAGGAAAGTAAAACTCATTAACCTAGTCCCCTAGACTCAAGTGAACAATTAACCCTTGCCGTTAGGGTTGCCACCTGTCCGGGATTCACCCGGACAGTCCAGGTTTTGAATCACGTGTCCGGGTTTCAAGCAGACTGAAACCCAGAAACATTATTCAGACCAGGCTGTGGCTCCCCAAGTAACCAAGATAGTCACATACAAATCTGTTGCTCCCCAGGAGCTGCGGGCGGCTGTCTGGGGGCAGGTTCTGCATCACTGGTGGGCAGGGTGATGTTTTCAGCAGGAGTAATTTGGCCACACCCATATTTTGCTGCGGTACGCTTTGTGCACCACATTACTACTCTCCTTGGGGCACCCAAAGATGTCCCAGGCCGCTAAAATGTTTGGGTTTGGCTTGAAGAAAAGGTGGCAACCCTACTTGCAGTGTGAGGCGGCCCTGCTGCAAGGCAGGATTTTTACTTTCCCCAGAGTTTAAGTGCTGCCACTTAGCTCATAGTAGAAGAGAGCAACCCATATGCCCCCCAAAATGTAATCTTTTCAAATAAAGTGATTTTCCACCTTCCCTCTCATTTCCTTTTGCAGCATATTTCTGCAGCACTGCAGGTGCTCTTTAAAGAGTCCAAGTCAGGTCAGGCAGACAGAAATAAATAGAGAAATCAGGAGCCTATTTTTTTTTTTCGCCAAGAAGCTGAGCAAGCGAGCATAGGGAGATGTTTCTGCTGCAGATGCAGGTTTCTAGTACTACGATACACTAATATCCATCTAATGCTGAAACATCAGCTTGGATTTAAAGGGGAATATCATTCCACACCATGTTACTTCTAAAGAATGATAGAATGTGAACACTGATAAGAACAGTCCCAGGACTTTTATATTGCTACATACTCTATGTGTTATGTACTAAATGAGGCTATAATATAAAATACAAGGCTGGGGTTCAGTTGCTTCATTGCTCTCTGCAGCTTTGGGAGCTTTGGGTCTATACCTTCTTGCACATGAATACAGTCTGTGCTTCACATCACATCTTTTTGGCTGAAACTGATATCCTGATAAAAAATATCCTAAAGCCATAAAAATCACTACCGTTAACTAATTACTGGTGTGTGTGAGCAGTTACAGACAACTTGCTGCTTTAGGTTTTCTCTTTTAGGTCTCTGTGGGGCTCAAGCCTCTCATCTCACTGGTATAGGAACACAAAGGAAAAGAAGGGGCTCAATAAAGATGAGAGATAATGTAAATTTCTGCTGAATACAATAATCATTTTTAACCACTTGCTTACTGAGCTTAAACCCCCCCTCCTGCCCAGACCAATTTTCAGCTTTCGGCGCTGACGCACTTTGAATGACAATTGCGCGGTCATACAACACTGTACCCAAATGAAATTTTTATCATTTTTTTCCCACAAATAGAGCTTTCTTTTGGTGGTATTTAATCACAGCTGGGGTTTTTATTTTTTGCTAAACAAACCAAAAACGATGGAAAATTAAAAAAATAAAAAAAATTCATGTTTAATAGTTTGTTATAAAATTTTGCAAACAGGTAATTTTTTTGCTTCATTGATATGCGCTGATGAGGCGGCACTGGTGGGCACTGATAGGCTGCACTGGAAGGCACAGATAAGGTGGCACTGATGGGGACAGATAAGTCGATACTGATGGGCACAGATAAGATGGCACTGATGGGCACGGATGGGTGGCACGGGTGGGCACTGATAGATGGCACTGATAGGTGGCACTGATGGGCACTGATAATTGGCACTGATGGGCACTGGTAGGTGACACTGATGGGCACTAGTAGGTGACGCAAGCACTTATTGTGGGCACTGACAGGTGGCACTGACAGATGGCACTGTGGGCACTGACAGATGGCACTGTGGGCACTGACAGGTGGAGATGGTGGGCACTGACAGGTGGAGCTGGTGGGCACTGGTAGGTGACACTTGTAGGGGGCACAGGCGGGCACCGTGGAGCCGGGGCACAACGCAGTGATCGTGACTAATGTCCCTCTCACTGCCGCCGGTGATCGCTGTCAGCGCGAAGAGGAAAAATAGCCGATTTCCGGCTCTGTTGATATCACATGATCAGCTGTCATTGGCTGACAGCTGATCACGTGGTAAGGGGTCGGGATCGACCCCTTACTCGGATCGGTGATCCAGCGAGTCTCACAGACTCACTGATCACAGAGCGCGGGCCGCTCGTGAACGGGACGACGTCAATAGACGTCGTCCCGGCAAATTAGATCCGCGCTGTAGGGTCATTCGGCTATAGCGCGGATCTCAGGTGATATGAGGTGATGTGATCATTTTTACTGATTGGTGTTTAGCTTAAAGTAATACTAAGCTCTGGTTTAAAAAAAATTATCTAGTTAAAGAGGAGTTTCTATAAAATAAAAAAAAATTAAAAGTCAGCAGCTACAAATACTGCAGCTGCTGACTTTTAATAATCGGACACTTACCTGTTCCAGGGTCCAGCGATGCGGGGGAACGAAGGCCCACTAGTCCCCCCCTCTGCTCGGCGGCGTAGGCATTGCAACTGTGGGCACCCGGCTGTGGCTTTACACAGCTAATTTATTAAAAAGCACACTTCACAAGCTTCAATCAGTTTACTCACATTTAAAAGGATAAAAATCAGCAGAAATGAATCTCAGTACACCACAGCAGGTTCCACTCCAATATTTCAAAAACACTGCAATTCCACTTTAAAGCATATAAATGGCGATTGGTCACGGCGGACCCGAGGTGTGTGTGACAGCGTATTCCACCGTCTCTCTGTTTGGCAAAAACTAAGTGATCACTGCAGGTGAATGCCACTTAGCCACGCCCTCTGGGGTGATCACTAACGTTTTTGCCAGAGAGACGGTGGAATACGCTGTCACATTTATATGCTTTAAAGTGGAATTGCAGTGTTTTTGAAATATTGGAGTGGAACCTGCTGTGGGGTACTGAGATTCATTTCTGCTGATTTTTATCGTTTTAAATGTGAGTGAACTGATTGAAGCTTGTGAAGTGTGCTTTTTAATAAATTTACTGAATTACACTATTGGAGCACTTTTTCATTTTACATGTGGATTACCATGATTACACTGAGTGGATAATACTGGAGAATCACCGATCGATTGTTTGAGATCCTTTAAGCGTGTTTGCCTGACACGAAAGTGTGGGCAATAATTTTTGGTGAGTGAGTTTCCTATGGGAGTGGTCACATTTGAGCACAACGGTGTGGTGGGAGTTAAGAAGAGCGATTGAAAATTATTTTGAGAAGACACATTGCTTTGTCAAAGGAGCGTCACTTTTTGATTTAATTGTTATATCTTCAAAAAATATTCTTGCTGGAACACTATATGAACACTGTGGCACTCTTTATATTTTTTTTTTTTTTTGAAGTCACTATTGAAATTATTATTATTGAAATATTTTTATATATATATTTTTCACCATGGTCACTTTATTTTGATTCACTCATCACGTGGGAGTATACATTTATTATATTTTTACTTTATTATTGTCATTTTTTATTTTTTGTAATATTAGGGTAGATTTTATTTAGTTGAGCGCTACCTTTCAGGCTCCAGTCCAGACAGGACTACGGTTTGATTCCCCCTTTATATATTCTAATTTAAGTGGCTGCTTTAGTTTTTAGAGTACTCAGTGATCTAAGGCGCAGTGGTTGGGATTTGGATTGTTGCCAAGTTTATTCTGAATTCCTACATTTTTGATTAAATAAATCTATGGACTTGAATTTCGATTTGGCAATTCACACTGGAGAGTTTCTAAAAACATATAAAAATAATGGTAACATTAATGAGAGGGGGAGATTTTTCCAGGCATTTAAACTATTCCTAAGAAGGGTGAGTGGACAAACATTTAGAGTAATGTAGGCTGTCACTGAATTCGTTACAACCAGGCCTAGGTTTTTAATCTGGAGGGAGACAGCATGGTTTGCATTCCCTGAGGTGGAATGAGAATGTAGGGGAAACATTTTGGACTTTTGGTCCAATTTACTTGCAAGCCAGATACCACGGAAATCTACTTAAAATAGACAGTGCGTCCTGCAACTATGGTCTGGTGTCCCTTAGGAAAATAACAAGATTGTTAGCATATTGGGCCGTCGTTTTGGGTGAGGCTACTTATCCGCTTTCCCTGTAAATGTATTGAGGAACATAAAGATACCACTAGGGGTTCCATCAAGAGTGTGAACAACCCTGAGGAAAGGGGGCACCCCTACTTGGTGCCCCTGGACACTGGGAAGGCATCGGACACATGACCCTTGATCCTGAGGACAGCCACAGGATGATCATAAAGTATAGAGATCTTCTTAAGAAATAGCAGACTAAACCCCATGTGAGCTAGCACATGCTTAATGTATGTATGTCCAGTCAGTGGAGTCATAACCTTCTTCAGGTCCAGAAACACCAGGACTCCTCCAGTAGAAACATTATGACCAAGCTGGATGTGTGTGAATACTCTACACAGGTAGAGTCCGGGGAGATTAAATAATGTAGTACCTTAGTAAGCCTAGTGGAGATCATCTTGGTAACTATTTTAAAATCCCTATTAAGTAGTGCTATTGGAATGGACAGTACGAAGAGCAATACAGGGGATCCTTATCTGGCTTGGACAATAGAATGACATGCGCCTCTTAAGCCCCATACACACGGTCGGACTTTTTCATGGATTCTGTCCAATCGGACAAGGTTGTTGAAAAATCAGACCGTGTGTATGCACCATCGGACAGTGTTCGTCGGTTTGTCCGACGGACAAAGTCTTATCTCCTGCTGGAAAGATTTGCCGTCAACCCGGTCCGATCACACCAAACCCGATCGTGTGTACGGTTGTCCGACCGGACAAAGTGCTACGCATGCTCAGATCACATTACAAGACCAAAGCTATTGGCTACTAGCCTCTACGTAGTCCCGTCGTAGGCAACAAACGTCACCACGTTCAAAATGATCGGATTTTCCGACAACTTTGTCCGACCGTGTGTACGCAAAACCAACATCAGACAAAGTATGACGGACATGGTCCGACGGACCTGGTCCGCGGATTGTCCGACCGTGTGTATGGGGCTTTAGAAGGATGGTGGTAAGATCCCAGTCTCCAAGCACTCACCGTATAGCAACAGCAGCAGTCAAGGTGTAAGGAGCTCATACCATTCAGCCGGGATCCCATTGGGACCCAGTGACTTGCCATTTGGGAAAGAGCCAATAGTGGCTGTCAGTTCTTCCACTGTAAATGGAGCATCCATCTGCGTGCTGACCGAAGCGTGTAGCACTAGGATCTGGAGTGGAGCCAATAGGTCAATAAGTACTTTTAGCATAGGGTGGAATAGGGGAGTAAAAGAAAGGAGTAATAGGGCACAAATGCTTGCATAATTTCCTCCGTATCCCTCAACAGAATGCATTCCAGGGAATAGATGCAGGGAATTACTGTATTAGGCTTACTTTCTGCGGTAAGTAGGGCTAGTAGTTTTCCATATTTTTTTCTTTTCTGAAAGACACAGTGAGTAAGTTACAGATAATACACTAGGAGTAAATGCTGCAAAGATGCTTAAAAACTGGCCCACCTACAAAAGCATCACCCTGCGCCCTGGACGATAATACTTATGTCACCTGTGCAATTATATAAATACATGCTAAAAGCAGCCACTTAAAATATAAAATATAGAAAAATACAATACTGAAAAACACTCTAAACTATGTAGTCCTTTAAAATATTGCAGCAGCGCTCTTGTCAAATCAAATGCCAAGCTTTCATATATAGTTCATATGTAAGTCAATAGGAATGGAGGATATCTGTTATAGCTTGCGTTGTAATATGTTGAAAACACCTTCCACCATACACTTCACCACGTGAGGGAATTCTCCCCTTCGGGGTGCACTCACCAGAATTACAATAGTAATGCGCCTTTAATTATTAAAGCTTCTCCACCGCTCCTAACAAAGACTTCCACCAGATGTCAGTCACGCTGTATAGGGCTCCAGTAAAACCATGTGAAGGGAATAAATTGTCCACATAGTGTAATACTGCTTAAAAGTTTTATTTAAACCAAAAAACCCCCCTTACAAATTATGCGTACCAAATTCAAGTAAATATGGAGCAAGGAATAAAGTGCACTGTGCCTGTGTATTCCCCCAGTCGCCGGAAATATGAGGAGAGAGACCGCTGTGCACAGCAATGATACACTTCCTGGTTCCTCGGCCCGTGGAGCGTACACGTCACTCCCGGTTAATGTCGTAGATCACAGATTCTTTTGTTTAAATAAAACTTTTAAGCAGTACTACACTATTTTTTAAAACGCTAACACTATGAAATAGAGCAAATAAAACATTTCCATATGAATAGTATAATATCAATAGGACATTATAAGTATAATAATGTAACTTATGCCGCGTACACACGAAGGGACTTTGTCCACCGGACCTAGTCCAGCGGACAAACCGCCGGACTTTCCAACTGGGCTTCGGTGGACTTGAAAGCGAACGGACTTGACCACACACGCTCACGCTAAAAGTCCGGCGGTTCACGCGATGACGTACAGCACGTACGACGGGACTAGAAAAAGAAAAATACTAGAAAAATACTTGCTACTGAGCATGCGTCCCTTTTGGTCCGCCGGACCATACTACAGACGGCCGTATTGTCCGCCGGACTGCCAAGTCCAGCGGATTATTTTAAAACAAAACTTAAAACCTAGTCCGCCGGACTTTTGGGAAAAAAAGTCAGTTGAAAGCCCACACACGAGGGGATTATCCGGCGGACTCGAGTCCAGCAGACAATCCCGCGGGATAGTCCCTTCGTGTGTACGCGGCATAAGAGTTAATCATGGGATTTGATCATGGGTATATAAAAAAAAAAGTTTGCGTATTATTAAAAAAAAAAAAAAGATCTTTTAACTTTGCATGTTTGCAGCTGCTAAGGTTACAGAGCAGATCACAGGAAAAGCCTTTTGACTACATGTAACAGCTGAAAACTATTACATTGTAACAAAACAGTTACAGTGGTGTTGATTTCATAAGAGTGTGATACTTTTTACATTGCAGAATTTCACTTTGCAAAATGATGAAGGTAGCAAACTGGTATGCTGGCCATACAAGGCCATCCTGAAGTTTAAAGGAGACCTTCACCCTAAAGGGCACACTGCGCGCTGCCCTTCCCTGCCTCCTCCCACTCCCTCTCATACAACGTGAATTTATTTGTGCTGCAAAGCAGCACTTAGTCAATCCTTAGTCAATCCTCACCTACTGTGATGTGTCACAGGGATTGGTTCCTGAGAGCACCCTCTGGCACTCCTGTGCATGAGCTGGCTTCCCTGGCCATCTGCACACGTGCGGGGGTTTCCCACACTTGCGCTAAGATTGTTACCAGGGAAGTCCGAAACCTTGCCTGTCTTTGTACATACTTGGAAAATTGCGTACGCAGATGTGCTGACAGGTTCTGCCAGGACCTGAAGGCCGGGTGAGCCTGTGGGCACATCTGCGCATGTGCCATAATGGTGGCGCCCTGGAGGGGGTGGAGTCATCCCTAGGCAGACTGATGTAGCACTTTAAGTTTTGTTAGTGTGATTTTTTTTTTAACTCAGCACAAGGGACAGTATGTACATTGAATGAATAGTGCCCAATGTGTTGGTAGCTGCTCTGTCTCTTAAAATGTTAATTCCTCTGCTAAACTCCTACCCAATACCCCCACAACTGTGATCATATAGTGCTGTGGGGGTTGATTTGCACCACTCTTGTCAAAAGTGCCCACTATGCCTGTTCTTTCCGCATTCCTGCTCCATTCATAGAAGCTGTACTATTGCTTCCCACAATGAAAAGTGCTTGTTTACATACTGTACCAATGCAGCACAAATACGTGCGTTGCATGTGGTCACAGGGTGATTGTGGCACGGCATCTTTCAGTTAATTGGGGCATGTTCAGCAGGCAGCACTGCCTGACTAAAGTAAAAGGGGAATAATTGTTGCTGTGGCATGTGACCAACCCTATTGCAGTTTAACTGCAAGTGTAAACATTACCTATGAACGTAGAAGGTGAACATTTCATTCTCCTGCCTGTCCTCCTATTTTGAGAAGTGATAGTACAGCTTTGGATGGAGAAGGGCAGTAGAAAGGGCAGGCATAGTGGTTTTTCAATATCACTATCAATGTTCGTGATCTCTCTGGAGTAATGTTGACATAAAGACCCCATCAGGACAATTTTGTCCTCAAGATATTTAGAAAAAATATTTTCTGTTCCAAAAGATACGTGCCTTTTTTTTCTAGTAGTTTTTCAAACTCCCAGAAAAGCGATCTAAGGTTATTCCACCAAAGGAAGCACCTTGTGCCAGATGTATTTTGTCCATCAGGCCATCGAATCCCGAGCCCCTATAGGTCGCCATTGTCACTTTACAAAAAATACACAAAAGAAATAAATAAATATACACAAATATAGAGAAAAATTTCAAACTCAAGATAATTGGTCACAAAGGAGAATTTTTTGAAAATGAGATGAGTTGCCGAAAAGCTAGAAATAGCCACATCCTTTACCATAATGTCGTATGAACGTAGAAGGTGAACATTTCATTCTCCTGCCTGTCCTCCTATTTTGAGAAGTGATAGTACAGCTTTGGATGGAGAAGGGCAGTAGAAAGGGCAGGCATAGTGGTTATTCTTGACAAGTGACTTTGACAGGTCCAGGGGCTCGTACTAACCTCCACAGCAGAAAAAAAAGAGATCACCGCTGTACGGGTATGGGATGGCAGATGAATGAAGATTTCAACTAACACAGCAGCCACCAGCACAAGGGACACTTTTTCTTTTTCTGTAAGTACTGTGCTTGGTGCTGGTTTAAAAAATAGCTAAACTTAAAGTGGGAGTAAACTCCCTTTGTTGATTTGTACCTGCAGGCAAGCCAATAATAAGGATTACCTGTAGGTGCCGTAAATATCTCCTAAAGGTGCACCATTTAGGAAATATTTACATGTGAAACAGCCGGTGACGTCACTGGTGCATGCGCATGTGTTTCTCAATGGACAGCATGCCGAGAGAGAACTGTGCCGTGGCATCATCGCTGCTTGAACATTCAAGTAGACTCAAACTACCGCAAACTCAGAAAGACGACCGGGTGAAGATAGATTCCTTGTCAGGGATTTGGTTCACTAGTAAGTCTGTCATAATGTGCTAGCACATTATGACATTACCCTGTGGGGAAGGAACTTCTTTATTTTTTATTTATTTTTTACGCAGTTTACTACCACTTAAAGCTTTAATCACTTTCAACCAGATTTTGATTGCAACCAAACAACCAAAAAGCTTGTGGCAACCTTGTTTATTCTTTTAAAAAAAATTAATGATTATAGGTTGCCTTGGTTAATTTAGTTGTTTTTGGATAGAAAAGTCCAACAGAAACATTAAACTCTGGGTTATGTGGATTTATAATATTTATTTTATTTATTTCACATACTTATATAGCACCGTCAATTTACGCAGTGCTTTACATATACATATACATGTATCTACATGTACATATACTGTACATTCACATAATAGAACCTTCTTGCAAATTTTTTATTTTATTGTCATCAAAATTGCCCAAATATGCCAAAGTCTGCAACCTTGGCAGACTTTTTCTACATAATTCAATATGAAACTCTCTAAAATTTTACTGTAAAGGTTACTAAGTAACCATATCAAACAACTAATTTGATGGTGATGAGGCTGAAAAGCATTTACAATAACCATCAAATAAAGCCATTAATGTGCAGAAAGTTTAAGCCTCCAAATACCAGTTTAAATGTGCAGAAACTCACATCAAGTTTTTCAAAAGTTGTAGTAAATTTAAAGTTGGAAAAAAAAAAAATCGAAGCTTCAAAAATATTGCCTCTCAATGTGAGATTTCACAGGATTATTTAGACTTCCAATGAAATAAATTATGTCAGAAAATGTTTTAATGATCCTTACTACTTTACTTTTAATTGACCATTAAGGTCGTGACTAGAGTGCAAACGATACTTTTGTTAAGTGAAGGCATCTTCTTTATTTCAATGACATTTGAGATGTGTTGTGGTAACTTTGAGACAAAGACAACACTATAGAAAACCAATTAATGTTAATACTGTGATGATCTTGTAACAAGTCATTATGAGATGTCAGTGTGTATATAGGTAAGGGGGTTGTATTGTCTAACTGCAGGTTCTTTTATTTATAAGTACAAAAAAAGTTTTACTTTTTATGTAATGTTTGTAAGTTTAGCCACTAAAGTTATGACAAAGTGGGCCAAAGGGAACCAAACTCCACTCCACTAAAGAAGTATGAAATGCCTTTAGTTTCGTAAAACTAAAACTAGATATTCACAGTATGACTACAAATCCAAAATAAAAGTGTTTTTGCCTGATTTCAACATTATTGTAATATTCATTGATTAATATTTGCATGCATCAAATGCATTTTATGTACTCCATACTAGGAGAGAGAGTCATGTTTGCAGCAACATTGGGTTTACTTTGAATTTTTGCTTTCCGCCATTCACAGAGTGGGCTAAATGACCTATACAGAAAGGTTTTTTTATTTTTTGTATTAATAAAGGTCTTTATTATGATGTTGATGCTTTTTTTCAATTTGTAAATGAGAAATCAGGGATACTATGTACAATGGCAATTGCATGAACCCCCCTTCCCCCAAATGAATACAAGAATGAGACACTTATACTTGATTAGGAACCCCAGACAAAATACATACATATATTAGGAGAAATTTAGGGAAGAGACAAGTAACCTGCCAGCATGTCTTTGTGGTGTGGGAGTAAACTAGAGTACCTAGATGAAATCCACACAAGCATGCCCAACTATACCATTGTGAAGGTGTCATGGTTGGGATTTGTGTCATGGTTGGGTTGGGATTGGGATATGCCTGTAGCCTAATATCTGCAGGTCTGCAGTATGGGATCAATTTAGGCAAATCCCACAAATTCCTACCTCTGACTGATATAATTTTTATGATATCTGTTTTCCTTGCTGGAGAGGAAGCTGACTCTTAAGACCCTGTAGTGCATGCATTCCCCTGCCAACTACTTCTTTCATTCAGTGGACCTGTACTTTATCCACCTCTCTTCATCATTCATTATCTCACAAGTCATGAAATCATAAGTTATCAGGAGGGACAGGTCTGACATGAAAAAGAAAAGGCCTGCTCCTCTACTAAGATGGCTGGCTTAACACCGAGATGTGACATAGAATGAGGCAGCCTTTTTCAAATAGGGTTCTGTGGAAACCTAAGTTTCATCATGGAATTGCTCTTGAATAAGCAACCTCTGACGCTAATGATTTTTTTTTTTGTGTAATGGAATCCATTCGTCCCCCTGAGCACCAAAGTAAAAAGCATTCTTCTATTGACCACCAATTTAAAATGCATTCTTTCCATTGACCTAAAGAGTAATAGACCCCTTCTTGCACTGACCACAACTGCAAAGAAGACTTTTTACCAATGATCACCAATATACAGTAAAAGGGTTCTCCCCCACTGATCAGCAATGAAAGAGGGCACTACACTGACCAGTAATGAAAGGAGGTACTACATTGACCACCAGTGTAAGGGGACATTTTATTAATCATTAGTGTAAGGGGGCCCTTTTCCATTCGCCACCAATGTAAAAGGACGCTTTATTGACCAGAAATGTAATGGGGCACTTAATTGACCACCACAATAAGGGAGCTTTTTACTGACCACCAGTGTAAGGGTGCCCTTCTCCACTGACTGCCAATGTGAGGGCACTATGCTGACTACTAATGCAAGGTGGCACTATAATTACCATTAATATAAGGGGGCACTACACTGAGCACCAGTGTAAGGGGGTCTTTCTCCCGTAACTACCAGTGTGAGATAACACTACAATATTCACTGTGGGTTTTTTTTCTGACCATTTTATTATTTGTGTCATATGATTTAAAATGATTGCATTGTAGAAAACAACCCAGGGTGCCAAATACGGTAATTATACCACATTCCCTATTTTTTTATCTTTATATCGCAATGTATTCTTTACTCTAATTTACTATGGTATAACTGTGGTGATTATTATCAGGGGTTTGCTGAGACCTGAAAGTTATTTCAAAGTTTTGAGAAAGACTTATCCCGTGTACACACGGCCGGACTTTTCGACAGCAAAGGTCCGACAGAATGAATCCGTCTGACAATTCGACCGTGTGTGGGCTTTATCAGACCTTTGCTGTGAAAAAATCAGACGGACTTTAGATTTAGAACATGTTTCAAATCTTTCAGACGGACTCGACTCCGGTCGAAAAATCCGTTTGTCTGTATGCTAGTCCGATGGACAAACAACGACGCAAGGGCAGCTATTGGCTACTGGCTATGAACTTCCTTATTCTAGTCCAGTCGTATGTCGAATCAGTCGGACATTGGTGTGATTGTGTGTGGCCAAGTCTGTTCGTTCAGAAAGTCCGTCGGAAGTCCAACGAAAGTCCGTTGGGAAGACCATCGGACCTAGTCTGCCGGAAAGTCCGGTCATGTGTACACGGCATTAGGCATGGCAATGAGGCATGGTAAGTAAGTTATCAACTGCTTGGAGCCTTCAGGCAATACCAGTGACTATAAGGCCTCAGCTGATTTGTTTTTGGCATGGCTTCCATAGTAAAGGTCTTCTTAAAATGAAAACTTTTTGAGCAGTAATATTTCCCCTAAGCATTTGTAACAGGTGTTTTTTAAATGATTTCATGAAACATGACCAAAGAGGTAAAACTAAGTGAATTGTACATTGCTCAAAGCTGCAAAACAATATATCCGCGTTATAAGCATTAACAGGTTGTATTACCCCCAGGACATATTAGCTATTGACCTAGATAGAACATAATAAAACATTCATAAGATTGTAGACAAAATTTGTGCTGACATTCTGTAACAACAGAGTAAATCTTTTTTAGCATGTTTGTGGCTCTCTGTGGTGTCTGCTGACTAAACAGACTGAGCAATATCTGCAAAACGTTTTTACAGAATTCATGGGGTGAAGCCAACATAAAAAATGTTTTTTAAACAATGCTCCAGTCGGTTTATGTAACGTGCCCTATATGACCATAAAGTTTTGATATTGCAACAAACTGATTAGAAGGCCATTAAAAACTAAAATTGAAATTGCTTCACATTAAGAAGCTATTAAAACATTTTAAAATTCTTGGAATCATTTTTATTTTCCAAAAGCAGTGGAATCTTCATTAGCAATTGATGTGTAGCAGAGCATAGGCTGTTTATATTCATAGCCATTTCAGGCTGAGGACAAGTTGGCTTTTAGTAGCTTTCAGTGAAAAAAAAATAATTACATAGTATGTGGACCACTGATAGTCCACAAGCAAATGTTGGTGGTCTCCAGGGGTTCTGCCGCAAATCAACATTGTGGTGGTTGCAAACTGCCCAAAGTTGTTTCCAGTGTTGTTCTTAAAGTTGAGTTCCACCCAAAAAAAATCATTAATGTGCATGAAAAAATAAATAAACATTTGGAGAAATTTAATTTTTTTACTCACCTCTTTAATGCCTGTTGCTAGGGGGGTCCCTCGTAATCTACCTCCTTCGGCGCCTGGACTCTTGACGTCACTTTCCTGGGTGCAGGAAGGGAGATCAGCTCACCCCCTCCCTCTAGGCCAGTGTTTCTCAACTCCAGTCCTCAAGGCGCCCCAACAGGTCATGTTTTCAGGATTTCCCTCTGATGAAACGGCTGTGTTAATTACTAAGGTGGTGAAACTGATCAAATCACCTGTGCAAAATAATGGTAATCCTAAAAACATGACCTGTTGGGGTGCCTTGAGGCCTGGAGTTGAGAAACACTACTCTAGGCAATCATCTGGGACACATGATAGGTCCCAGATGATTGAGCGGCCAGTCACGGTGTGCGGCGCGCGCATGCGCAGTGGGTGGAAGCCACAGCCGGGCGCCCAACGTCACAATGCCGGTGCCGCTGAGCAGAGGGGGAGACGAACGGGGCTGGACCCTGGGACAGGTAAGTGTCCGATTATTAAAAGTTAGCAGCTGCAGTATTTGTAGCTGCTGACTTTGATTTTTTTTTTAAGCGGAACTCCGCTTTAATGCGTACTGACAGTTAATACCGTCAGTGCGCATTGATACCCGATGCCTCCTCTGTAGTTCCGGCTCCTGTAAACTTAGCGAGAGGCTCCCGGAGTAGTGCAGAGAGTGAAAGGTGAAGAAGGAGGGGACTTCCAATGGCAGCACTGATCACAGACTGTGGGAAGAAGCACGGAGCTCAAGCAAATGGTTGGATAAGGATGTGAGATCCAATGGGGAGCAATAGGGAGTCTGTGTAAGGCAGCAGTGTGATACAGAGTGCGGGGGGTTCAGAGGAGGGCAGAGAGCCAGAGCATTGTGTGTAAAAACACACACACGATCGGATTGTCCGACGGACTAATCCCGTCGGACCTAGTCTGCCGGAAAGTCCGATCGTGTGTACGCGGCATTAAATGGAAGACAATTAAGCCTCACGCACACCACTCGTTTTTTTCATTCAAGCCATTAGGTTGTTTGTTTAATGGGACGAGTAGTTCCACAACAGCTAGAGGGCTATAATTTGGAGATCCCTGAAGTATAGGATGGAAATATAATGTGGTGCTCCCACCCACCAGATAATATACGGTGTAGAAAATAAATGTGTATATGTGTAAATAATTGTGGACAAACAAAATGAAATAAAATGAAATGCCTAGAGCAACTACTACTCCTGTGAAATGTTTAAACCAGCTGCTGCTAATACATTAATTTGTTTTCCCACAAAATTGCTACAAAAAGAATAAATGATTTGTGATATAACTGCCAGCCAGTGGTTTTCATACATTTTAGAGGCCCCCTTTTCTATGAAATAGTATATAATGGATTCTTTCCATAAATAATATGTGGTTTAGTGCTGCCAAAACGAGAATCGATAAACCTATGTAAAGTGCAAGTTTGACGTGACCGAGCCGTAACACGTAGGGTCTAAGCTGTGTAAGCACAGACTGGAAGTGACTCAGGAGGAAGTCCAGTACTCTGTGCATTTTACACATCTTTATGGCGTTTTAAAGGGGTGTTCCAGTGGGAATTTTTTTTTTAAAAGTCAGCAGCTAAAAAAAAGTAGCTGCTGACTTTTAAAGGGAAACACTTACCTTTCCAGGGCGCCCGCGATGTCGGCCGCCGAGGCCGACACGTCCCTCGGCTCAGGGTCCCAGCGCCGCCATCCTCACTAAGGAAACAGGCAGTGGAGCCGGCTTTGTGAATGGGACGTCCTGTGTTAGGAAACAGTTCCCAGAACACAGCACACCCTATTACCCAGAAGACAATGCGAGGAGGAGAGAAGACTGAAGATCCCTGCAGAGTAGGAAGAGGCAGATTATGAAGACATCCTCGCATCAGGGGTTTCTGGTAAGGTAAAAAAAAAAAATTTTAAATTTTATTTATTTTCATTTTTTTTTTTTTTTTTTTTTAAATATTTTTTTTTTTACATTTTTTAAAGAATATTAATGCTGTTTTTTTTTTGTTTTTTTTTTAGGGTGGCTCTCCACTTTGATGTTTTTGTAATTTTGTAAATGTAAGTGTAATTCTTATTAAATTGTCTATAACTTTCATCACAATATGCTCAGTATATATACATATTAGTGATGAGCCCAATACCCCCCAGTTCGGTTCGCAGCAGAACATGCAAAAAGTTTGTTCGAACATGGAACACCGCGACACGAACATGAATAGTTAAATGTGCTAATTTTAAAGGCTTATATGCAAGTTATTGTCATAAAAAGTGTTTGGGGACCCGGGTCCTACCCCAGGGGACATGTATCAATGCAAAAAAAGTTCTAAAAACTGCAGTTTTTTCGGGAGCAGTGATTTTAATAATGCTTAAAGTAAAACAATAAAAGTTAAATATTCCTTTAAATTTCGTACCTGGGGGTGTCTATAGTATGTCCACACCTCCAAGATGACCACTGCCTTGCTAAAGAAGCTGAGGGTAAAGGTGATGGACTGGCCAAGCATGTCTCCAGACCTAAACCCTATTGAGCATCTGTGGGGCATCCACAAATGGAAGGTGGTGGAGCGCAAGGTCTCTAACATCCACCAGCTCCAGATGTCTTCATGGAGGAGTGGAAAAGGACTCCAGTGGCAACCTGTGACTCTTTGGGTCCAATTTGGACATTTTCACTTAGGGGTGTACTCACTTTTGTTGCCAGCGGTTTAGACATTAATGGCTGTGTGTTGAGTTATTTTGAGGGGACAGCAAATTTACACTGTTATACAAGCTGTACACTCAATACTTTACATTGTAGCAAAGTGTAATTTCTTCAGTGTTGCCACGTGAAAATATATAATAAGATAATATTAAAAATGTGAGGAGTGTATTTACTTTTGTGAGATACTGTGTGTGTATATATATATATATATATATATGTGTGTGTGTGTGTATATATATATCATTGATTCTTTTTATAGAAATTATATGATTTTCTTATATGAATCATTTGAAATCCAAGCTACTATAGCTTTAGAAACACCTGGATGACACTTGGCTTAGAATCAGGTATTCATTTAGGACATTTACTAAAATGCCTAATGCAGCTGCAAACAGCTTATGACTGGCAGCCAGTGGTTTACATACATTTTAGAGACCCCCCCTTTGCCAGTGGTGTATCTGAATTTGTCACACCCCTTCCTGTTTAAGACCCACCTCTTCATCTGTAAACTCCACCCCTTCCTATTAGAGCTCCACCTCAGGAGTTGGTCAGAGACTGCAGACATACTATAGGAGCTGGTCAGAGACTGCGGACATGATACAAGAGATGGTCAGAGACTGCGCACATGATACAAGAGATGGTCAGAGACTGCAGACATGATACAGGAGATGTTAGAGGCTGGGGACATGATCAGAAACTGCGGACAAGATCAGAGGCTCCGGATTTGAGAGGGCAAGAAGCACCAGCACTGTAAATAAGGTATTTTCCACAATAATGTTACAAAAGGAGACACACTGCACATTATATAACCTTTTTACAAAATGGATTACATCATTTTACAATGACTTTAACCACTTGCCGCCTGCCATATAGCAGAATGACGGCGGCAAAGTGGTTTCAAAATCCTGACCGGGCGTATATCTGAATGATGCTTGCAGCTACAGACATCATTCAGATATTGCAGTTTTCGGCCGGCGATTCCCTGCACCATAAGAATGATCATATCGGCTGTTCTGCCGCTTGATCGTTCTTACGGGTGGCGGGAGGGGACGTCCCCCCCTCCAGCTGCCCTCCGGTGCTTCTTCCGACTCACCGCTTTCATCGGTGATACGGACACAGGATCCGCCGGCCACCCGGATGGTGATCATAGATGATCGCCGGAGTCTCTATGATCATTCGGAGGCCGGGAGCGATGTTATGACGTCACGCCGGGCCTCTGCATTCAAATAACGGTGCCGCCTCGGCTGGGAGGCCGTGATCGTTTTTTTTATTTTAGGCTTCCCAGCCTAGAGGTGAGATGTGGGGTCTTATTGATCCCATATCTCACTGTAAGTAGGTCCGATCATGTAATATTCCTATTACAAGGGATGTTTACATTCCTTGTATTAGGAATAAAAGTAATCAATTTTATTTTTTTTTTTAAAGTGTCAAACTAAAAAAATAAAAGTAAAATTAACAATAAGAAAAAAAAAAAAATTTTTTTTTTAAAGCGCCCTGTCCCCGTGAGCTCGTACGCAGAAGTGAACGCATACGTAAGCCCCGCCCACATATAAAAACGGTGTTCAAACCACACATGTGAGGTATCGCCGCGAACGTTAGAGCGAGAGCAATAATTCTAGCCTTAGACCTCCTCTGTAACTCAAAAATGTAACCAGTAAAACATTTTTTAAAGCGTCGCCTATGGGGATTTTTAAATACCAAAGTTTGGCGCCATTTCACGAGCGCGTGCAATTTTGAAGCGTGAGATGTTGGGTATCTATTTACTCAGCGTATCTTCATCTTTCACATTATGCAAAAAAAATTGGGCTAACTTTACTGTTTTTTTTTTTTTAAGCATGAAATTGTTTTTTTTCTGAAAAGGGTATGTAGGAGAGAAATGTCAGAATTGGCCTGGATGGGAAGTGGTTAAGTAGGAAGTAAACCCTGATGGGTTTTACTTCCTCTTTGTTTTCCTGCAAAGGTAAAGCATAATGGGCTACTATGCATCACTGTAATTGGGAGCCGCGGAGACGCTGCTAACGGCATGATCACCGCTAGCAACGGCATGCTCAGTGCACCTGCGCGCCGCTGTCTATGACGCATGCACCTTAGACATCGGTGCCTGTCTTTTGCAAATATCTCCTAAACCATGTAGGTTTAGGAGATATTTCTTGCACCTACAGGTAAGCCTTAATCTAGGCTTACCTGTAGGTAAAAGTGGTCTGTAAGGGTTTACAGCCACTTTAAGCAATAGCTATTAGTCTCTAGAAATGTATACTATACTATTTTACAATATAGAAAATCTACATTTAGACGGCTTTCACACCGAGCTGCGGGGGGGCGGCGACGGTAATACGCCGCTATTTTTAGTGGTGTTTTACCGTGGGATTTGTGGCGCAATTCGCCCGCTAGCGGACGCTTTTAACCCCTGCTAACAGCCGAGAAAGGGTTAAAACCACCTGCAATGCGCCGCAATAGCGGCGTTTTGCCGGCGGTATAGCCACGCTGCCCCATTAATTTCAATGGGGAGCAGCGGTGGAGGAGCAGTAAATACACCGCTCCTTCACCGCTCCAAAGAAGCTGCTGGCAGGACTTTTCCTGACGCCCTGCCAGCACACCGCTCCAGTGTGAAAGCCCTCGGGCTTACACACTGGAGACAAACGAGCAGCTGTTCGAGGGCGGATTGCAGGCACTATTTTTAACATTATAGCGCCTGCAAAACGCCCTCAGTGTGAAAGGGGTCTTAAAGTTGAACTCTTGACCCATACCAAGAAAAACCAAATTGCAAAGAAATGAAAGTGGAGTTCCACCCAAAAGTGGAACTTCCGCTCAATTGTCTCCTCCCCCTCCTCCGGTGCCACATTGTTCCCACTTCCGAGAGCCACGGCTGCGGATATTGACATCACCGCTCGACTCAGAGGAGCCTCGCGCATGCGCAGTAGGGTTCCTGGCGTGAAGCCGTAAGGCTACACTGCCGAGTTCCCTTACCCACAATGGCGGCGGCAGCACCCGACAGCTGATGGAGGCCATTGGAGTACAGTGATCTCATTGTCATGTTCAAGAAACCAGTGGGGAGATGATTTGAGCTTTGTGACATGGTGCATTATCCTGCTGGAAGGAGCCATAAGAAGCTGGGTACACTGTAGTCATAAAGGGATGGACGTGGTCAGCAACAATACTCAGGTAGGTCGTGGTGTTTAAACGATGCTCAGTTGGTATTAAGGGGCCCAAAGTGTGCCAAGAAAATATCCCCCACAACCATTACACCACCACCACCAGCCTGAACCATTGATACAAGGCAGGGTGGGTCCATGTCTTTATGTTGTTTACACCAAATTCACAGCTGAAATCGAGACTCAACCAGGCAACGTTATTCCAATCTTCTATTGTCCAATTTTGGTGAGCCTGTGTGAGTTTCCTGTTCTTAACTGACAGGAGTAGCACCCAGTGTGGTCTTCTGCTGCTTTAGCCCATCCGCTTCAAGGTTCAGTGCGTTGTGCGTTCAGAGATGGTGTTCTGCATACCTAGGTTGTAACAAGTGTTTATTTGTGTTACTGTTGTCTTTCTATGATCTTGAACCAGTCTGCCCATTCTCCTCTGACCTCTGACATCAACAAGGCATTTTTAGCCACACAACTGACGTTCACTGGATATTTTCTCTTTTTCGGACCATTCTCTGTAAACACTAGAGATGGTTGTGCATGAAAATCCCAATAGATCAGCAGTTTTTGAAATACTCAGACCAGCACCAACAACCATACCACGTTTAATGTCACTTAAATCCCCTTTCTTCCCCATTCTGATGCGTCTGGCACCAACAACCATACCACGTTTAATGTGTACCTAATAAAGTGGCTGGTGAGTGTGTGTGTGTGTGTGTGTATATATATATATATATAATATATATATATATATATATATATATATATATATACACATACATATATGTGTATATATGTATATATATATATATATATATATATATATATATATACATAGTATATATATATATATATATATATAAATAAAAAACGATATTACCAAAAGTATTGGGACACACGCCTTTACGCGCACATGAACTTTAATGGAATCCCAGTCTTAGTCCGTAGGGTTTAATATTGAGTTGGCCCACCTTTTACAGCTATAACAGCTTCAACTGTTCTGGAAAGGCTGTCCACAAGGTTTAGAAGTATGTCTATGGGAATGTTTGACCATTTTTCCAGAAGCGCATTTGTGTGGTCAGGCACTGATGTGGATGAGAAGGCCTGGCTTGAAGTCTCTGCTCTAATTCATCCCAAAGGTGTTCTATCGGATTGAGGTCAGGACTCTGTGCCGGCCAGTCAAGTTCCTCCACCCCAAACTTGCTCATCCATGTCTTTATGGACCTTGCTTTGTGCACTGGTGTGCAGTCATGTTGGAACAGGAAGGGGCCACCTCCAAACTGTTCCCACAATGTTTGGAGCATGAAATTATCTGAAATGTTTTGGTTCCCTTCACTGGAACTAAGGGGCCAAGCCCAACCCCTGAACAAACAACCCCACACCCTAATTCCCCCACCACCAAATTATTTGGACCAGTGCACAAAGCAAGGTCCATAAAGAAAGAAAGAGTAATGCCATGTACACATGTTCAAAATTTTCCCGGTGGAAACAGTCCGATGGGAGCTTTTCATCGGATTTTCCGACCGTGTGTATGCCCATCGGTCTTTTTCTGTCGGCATTTCCGACGGACTTTGGATTGAGAACCTGTTCTTAATTTTTCCGATGGAAAACCTTTCTATCAGATTTTCCGATCGTGTGTATGCAATTCCGACACGCAAAATTCCGACGCATGCTCAGAAACAATTTGACGCATGCTCGGAAGCATTATACTTCTCTTTTATAGTGCCGTTGAACGTGTTTTATGTTGCGGTGTTATTGACTGTCGGAATTTGGTGTGACCGTGTGTAGGAAAGACAGATTAAGCGACCCCGCCCCCATATGATGTCACAGTCCGTGACATGAGCATGTGACCCGCCCCTTGTCCCTATATAAGTCACATCACAGCGTGTCTCTGCCATTATGGCCAGAGAGAGCGTCAAGTCAACATCGGATGAAGAAAGAAGAACAACAAGCAGAAGCAGAAGGCGGTGGCGTCGGCGACAGCGACGACGGCAACAGAAGCCCCAGTCACCAGCAAGAACTGAAGAGACCCCCGAAGACCCCCGAAGTCGGAACAAGACCCCCAGACGACGGCGTCGACAAAGAAGAAAGCCGGGCTCCTCCGCTAGTGAAAGAACTAGGTAAAAGAGCAGCAGATAGCGGAGGAGTCCGGTGAGAAGACCCCCCAAGACGGAAGAAGACCCCCGGAGCTGTGCAATAAAATATAAATATTTTTAAAAATTCTGTAGTTTTTTTTTTATTTACACATTTTTCCTTAGGTGAATGGGTAGGGGTACATCGTACCCCATACTCATTCACATAGGGTGGGGGGCCGGGATCTGGGGGCTTCCGGATTCCGATAAGCCCCCCGCCCGCAGACCCCGACAACCAACGGCCAGGGTTGTCGGGAAGAGGCCCTTGTCCTCATCAACATGGGGACAAGGTGCTTTGGGGTGGGGGGGCCGCAGGGCCCCCCTTTGCCCAGGGCACCCCCCATGTTGAGGTCACGCAGCCTGGTACGGCTCAGGAGGGGGGGGTCTGAGATGGATTTGGGGGGACCCACACGCCGTTTTTTCGGCGTAGGGATTCCCCTTTAAATCCATACCAGGTGACGGGGCTAGCACGGCGGCATTGATTGCCTTCACTAGTCCCGTCTACCTGGAGGTTTGTTTTAAATGAATGGACTTTCCTCCGTGTGTGGGCAAGTCCGTTCATTTCAAAAGTCCCGCAGACTTTGGCCAAAACTCCAGCGGATTGTCCCCCGGAAAGGTCCGGGTGTGTGTGGGCAAGTCCACACGCTTGGAAAGTCCGGCGGACCTCCGCTGGAAAACCCGAGCGTGTGTACGCCGCATAAGAGTCTTTTTAATCTTCAGTGCTGCGAGGTATAAGAGAGAGGAATAAATAAGTAATGCTATTCTTTAGTGAAATGCCAGATGTCATTTTGATTTATGCAAAGAATAAATGTAATACACCAATATGTCCAATATCAGTTCCGCTGACAATACAAACTGAAGTAAATACACAATAACATTCCAAGCTTAGATGATGGCTGTCTGTGCTAGATATACATACCTAATACAATAATGAAAAGTAATCATATAGAATTTCCAATAGACCAACGCTATAACTTGAATACAATAGAACAACTTTGCCTTGTTTCTTTCCTGCCATTTGAAACAAGGGCCTTTATAAAATGTCAGGCCATGAAAAAATGCTAACTCTCTGTCTCCTTTACATACTCAAAATGTTCAAAGCAAACCAGTAATGAGGGTAGGCTACCATTGCAAACCTCCCATTATAAAAACAATGGCTGCCAGGCTATTTCAATGTCTTGTAAATTTCTTGTAAATTACAAGGATTGCCAGGTTCCCGGAGGACTTCTGTGACTATTTAAATGTAAAGGCTGAAGGTCAAGTGCATGCATGTAGGTTATAGAAGGTTATAGAAATGCCGGGTGAATTCTAATATCCATAGAGAATACAGGAAACTCAAGATCTTGAGAACATGGCAACTGAAATGATGTGCTTCATACTTTCTCTTGTGCCCACAATCTAGAGATCTTTTCTGTCAAAGATGCACCTTGCTGCGAAGGGCAGTTATAGGTGGGGGCAGTGGGCAGATGTTTATACTGATGTAATATTGGTGAGGGGATGCACTGGACACCTTTGCTGCCATTGTGCCATGTGTTGTGTGTCCAGTGCACACCTGTGCCTTTAAGGAGGGGTGGCACACAGATTGACTCTATTTACTAATTAGGTGACTTCTGAAGGCAATTGGTTCCACTAGATTTTAGTTAGGGGTATCAGAGTAAAGTGGGCTGAATACAAATGCATGCCACACTTTTCAGATATTTATTTGTAAAAAAAATTGAGAACCATTTATCATTTTCCTTCCACTTCACAATTATGTGCCACTTTGTGTTGATCTATCACATAAAATCCCAATAAAATACATGTACATTTTTGGTTGTAACAAAATTTGGAAAGTTTCAAGGGGTATGAATATTTTTTCAAGACACTGTACATCTCTGCCTTGACAGCCCATTTACACCACAATGCAGTGTGGTGTTAGACACTCCCAGAAGAAGAGAGTGCTATGATGTGTGTAGCACCCTCTACCTAGATAGGTGCTAGAGTAGTTTTTTTGATAATTGTAGGGAAATTTAGGCAGCCCTGGCTGGAAGCCAGGCCTGTTTGTTTGGTTTGTGTGGGCTGGGAGTGCCTCTGAGTAGCAGAATTTACTCACAGACAGCATTACTTCACTGTTACCTCCCTCTTTCTTCTAGAGGATTCTAGAAGAAGAGGAGGGGAAGAGAGGTGGAGCCATCTGGGGCGTCTCAGGGAGCCCTGACCACTCCCCAACTAGGATTGGCCAGGGGCAGGCCTCCTTGAAATACCTAGTGTCAGCCCAGCTGGGAAGGAGTTGTCGGGTGGAAGAACTGAGGATGGAGTAATAGGCTGCCGGGGACTTTTGAATGAATGAATGAATGACTTGTATAGCGCAACCTATGCAAACTGAATCGCCTCAGGGCGCTTTTTGCCACTGGTGTCCATCTGTGGTATAGCGCGGTCCTTGCCCTGTGGGGTCCCGACACGCTTACAAACACATACACATACAACATACACATATTTGGCCAAGTTTATCGACAGGATCTAATTAACCTACCAGCATGTCTTTGGAGTGTGGGAGGAAACCGGAGTACCCGGAGGAAACCCACACAGGCACAGGGAGAACATGCAAACTCCAGGCAGAAGGTGTCGTGGTTGGGATTTGAACCAGCGACCCTATTACTGCTGGGTGAAAGTGCTAACCACTACACCACTCCCTTTTGAGGGAGCTTCCCAGTCTGAGGGGGGGGGGTGACCTTGGTCCTGGGACTCAGGTGCAGGATGGAGCCCTTCTAGAAAGCATGAAGAATCTGAACAGGAGGCCCAGGAGGAGTCAGAGAGGACAGCAGCAGCTAGTACTGCTGGGCAAGACTTCAGGAGGGAACCACCGGTTTCAGCCAGGAGGGCTGGTGAGTGACATGTGCAGTCAGGAGGACTGCAGAGGCATGCCAGAGAGGACGGAGAGAAAACAGTCAGAGCTGGGTGTGGAGCCAGTAGAGAGGATTGTAATGTCATGGGCAGTGGAGTCGGGCAGCTGCAACCAAGAGGGCTGGCAGGGCCTGAAGAGGACTGACTGGGAGCAATAGTCCACCAGATGGACAGCTACCACTAGCAAAACTTTACATATTATCTGCTACATTATAGGGGCCCGCGGTCCCTGCCTGCAATAGTCTATTGCTAAGGCCTTCCTGATGACGCAATAACCTTTGCGAAACGCGTAGAGGCTGCTGGGTAATCGCACGCGCTTGCATCACTTCCGGGAGAGGGACCTCATACCAGGAAGGGAGTTCAGGACGCACATCAACTCTGATTTTAAAACACAAGGCTGGATATGCTTGGTGCCGGCTGTGGCACTGGACCATGTGAGTCTTTTTTAACAATATACTTTTAATAAACTACCCTTTGTAAAACATACTTCACTATTGGAAGCCCCCTGTTTATCATTTCATTTTTTGGGGACACCTGCTGTGGAGCCCGTCCGTACAACATTTACACCAGGAGGTGAGAGAAAGAGGGAGGCCATTGATAGGATTGGTTATCCTAAAGTAACCGCAGGCTTTACACTTACCAAGTTCTGGTAAGTGATCCATTTCATAGGTGGTGACGGTCACTAAGCAAGAAATCTGCACAAGTTATATATATTTTTACCAAGCACAAGCGGTGTTGTCACGGACTCTTTATACACCTTTTTGCTCTGTTTTTTGTGTTTTTTTGTTTATACATTTTTTGCTCTGCTATTGAAAAATTGAAAAACTGTTTTCTATATGGTTAAACTGATGGGACCATGTTATTGACTATGCTTTTGGAAAACTTAGGCCACATGTAACAGATATTTGTTTTATGCGCCTCATTGCATCACCATTTTGGGTAGTGAAGATGGGCTACTGATGGAATATATTTCTTTATTTTTTATTATTAGTAAAAGCACACAACTTTGCAATCAGTATAGATCACGCTTAAATACTACAGGATAGCAACCTATGATACCCACACGCACTAAGCACTTTGAAATAGCCTAATAAGGCATAAGACTAGCACTTGGCACCTGACACATTTTTGTATTTTTGTTTTTGTTTATCTGAATACGGTATTAATATATAGTAGGCTAGCACGTGCACTTTTGGGATTGAAAGTTTGTGGGGGCACCACAGCACAGCACATACTAGCGGTGGGAACCCACAATGCTTGTTGAATAATAATTAGCGCGGTTTCCACCTCAATTCTTCCTTTACTTTGAATAGTCACCTATGGGTGATTATATTGCACGGAACTGCAGCTCAACAAAATATCTTATTTTATTTACTCTTATCTTTATTTTTGTAACACACTAACCAGCGCCAGTACCACACGTCTTTACTATTGCTAAGGCCTAGCTGGGCCAGTGTCAGGCCTAACCACCATGTGCTACCTGTTCCTGGAATCATTAAATAGGAAGCAACATTCAAGAGGAATGGAGCAAACCACAAATTAGCAAGTGAAGAGTTGTGCTGGAGGAGTCTGGAGAAGTGTACAGAGAGTATACATAGTTGTCCCTAGCAACTTTGATATTATTTCACTGGGGATCCCATATTTCCCACACTCCATCCAAGTTAAATTCCCTCAATAAAATAACAAAAACAAAGCCAGTGGACTGTCCATCACTTGGCAGCCCCTACGAGGGTACCGCTACATGTGCAAGAAAAAAAAGTTAAAGGAGAAGTATAGCCAAAGCTATTTTGGCTATACTTCTCTTATGGATCACAGGGGTGCAGTTCGTTCTGCACTCCTGTGACCCATTTTCAGCTGACAGCTGGTTAAAGCCCATTGTCGGCTGATGTCACTCAGCCGGTCCAGGCACTGGATCGATCCCGACTTTACAGTTGGGATCCACCCAGATGCCTGGACCAGCAGCGTGCTCAGTCTCTCAGCAAGCCACTGGAAGACTGAGCAAGCCTCTCCCGCCCCCTTCACAGCCCAGCACTCCAATGAGCATTGGAGGGGCAGAGCAGAGAGGCAGTGACTGGCAGTCACTGTTCTCTGCTCAGAGTGGAGAGGAGAACTGAGTGATCAGTGGTCTTTGATTGCTCAGTTCTCAGAGAAGAGGTGGTGGGGGAGGACAGATGCAGATACAGATGCATTGGATCAATGCTGCATCAACCAAGGTGAGTATAATTTTAATTTTTCTTGGAAACCCATACAAAAGCCAAGTGTGTCCTTACTTTAATATTAGTGTGATTTGTTTATTTCTTCCAGATCAGTGCAGTAATCCAGGATAAAACTTTACCTCTATGCAGGAGCTTCCCATAATAAAGACCAATCCCTGCTTCTCCTTCTCCTTGTGCAGGGTGACTGGTCTTGTCTTCTCCCCCGCCTGTAGTTTTTTGTACAGGCAGCCTGTACTGGGTGTGGCCTGCTGGGTCAATATACCCGTACGTCACTCTGTCATCGGCGGCTAGCGGGCGCGCGCACGCGATTATGGCATGGAAAGGCAGGCCTGTTCTGCCTAGCAACATGACAGGGAACTACTGCTCCCAGTGATCGGGAACAGTGATCTCTGTCATGATTTAGTGAGCCCACTCCTCCTACAGTTAGAACACAATGAGGGAACACATTTAACCCCTTGATCGCCCCCTAGTGTTCAACCCCTTCCCTGCCAGTGACATTTACACAGTAATCAGTGCATTTTTATAGCACTAATTGCTGTATAAATGCCAATGGGTCCAAAATAGTGTCAAAAGTGTCCGATCTGTCTGCCGCAATGTTGCAGTCACGATAAAAATCACAGATCGTCGCCATTACTAATAAAAAAAAAAAAAATTATAATAAAAATGACTTAAATCTACCCCCTATTTTGTAGATGCGGTAACTTTTGAGCAAACCAATCAATATACGCTTATTGCGATTTTTATTTTACCAAAAATATGTAGAATAATACATATTGGCCTAAACTGAGGAAGACATTTTTTAGGGGGGAATTTATTATAGCAAAAAGTAAAAAATATATTTTTTTTGTTTTTAAATTGTCGCTCTTTTTTTGTTTATAGAGCAAAAAAAAAAAGAAAACACAGGGGTGATCAAATACCACCAAAATAAATTTCTATTTGTGGGAAAAAAAGGATGTCAATTTTGTTTGGGTACAATGTCGCACGACCGCGCAATTGTCAGTTAAAGCGGCGCTGTGCCGAATAATAATACCCGGGTTTGTAAAGGCATCTGGTGCACACAAAGTGGATTTTTATCCTTTTGGACTATTAAGGAATCTATTTAAATGCAATGTTTTATGCTCAGAGTTCAGCTTTAAACTTTCTAGCAAGTTCAAAAGCACACTGCAAGTGAATAAAAAATAATTATGGAAAGAAACACTGCCAGACATCATTTAAAATACTTGATTTTTCTGTTCTTTTACCTGCAATTTTTAAATTGATGATGAGGACCTTTTAAACAGATAGGTGGGTGGATAGATAGACAGACAAATAGACACAGTGACTGTGATATTTGTAAAGAACAAAGCCAGAGTCTGACTTGTGAACCGTAATTAAATCTTGGCATTCCGCAGCAACACTTCATAACAAAAGTTTATAATTATTTGCATGATACGTTGGTTGGCATCATTGGACTGGCACATAAAATAACCCTGAATATGCAATGATTGCATATTCAGCATAATAATTGTACATATCATATTAGGACCAAGAATTGTTCCCTTCAAAAAAAGAGCAAGGCATCGGATGCAAGGCTGTTGCTGGACGCATGACAATAACCTGCTTCTAGTTCACACCAAAAGTTTTTATGTGCAGCAGTAAAACATACTTCATCTACAAAAAATATTTGGCAGTTGACACAAAGAAGCTGTAGTCATATAGCAATCTCTGTGCTCTAATTTTCAGAAGGATGAAATAAATGTTATCACATTTTATATAAGTATATTGTAGGGCTGAGAGAGTGAAGTTCCACTAAGGCCCCTTTCACACTTATACGACTTGTCCCACGATTTGGGACTGCAAAGTAGCGATTCGCGGCCGCGATTTTGCCACGATTTTTGCCACGATTTCAAGGAATGCCTGTGTAAGTGGCATCAAAATCGGACCAAAGTAGTGCAGGGACTACTTTGAAGTCTGAATGACTTGAAGCCGTACTTATATGAATGGCTGTCATTGGAAATCATGGGGAACGACTTGTCATGCTACTTTGCAGTCCCAAATCGTGGGACAAGTCGTATAAGTGTGAAAGAGGCCTTACTGACACCGTGCACACGCTGTCCACTGCCTTACTGACACTGTACACACACTGTCCACTGCTCAACTGACATGTCTACTACTGGACTGACACTGTCTACTGCACTGTTGACTGACACGGTCCACTTTTAACCACTAGGTGTCCACGCTATAGCCGAAAGATGGCTGCAGCGCGGACGCCAATTGCCGGTAGGGCGTCCCTGGATGTCCTGTTTACTTCCGCGATGCGCGCTCTCGCGAGCGCGCATCGGGGAAATTCTGTGCTGGCCGTGTCCCTTGGACACAGCCAGTCACAGATCGCTGTAAATGGCCAATCACAGTGGCCGTTTACAGCGCGATCGGCGTGTCCAATGAGAGATGATCTCATATGTAAACATATGAGATCATCTCTCATCACCGGCTCTCCCTCCTCACACAGAGACAGTGTGTAAGGAGGGAGAGATGAACGGCTGCAGCGGTGAGTGAAAAAAAAAGTGTAAATAAAGTGCCCATAGTACCTGTCAGTGCCATCTGTCCCCACTGCCATCTGTCCCCACTGACACCTGCCCCCACTGCCATCTGTCCCCACTGCCACCTGTCAGTGCCATCTGTCGCCAGTGCCACGTATAAGTGCCATCTGTCATCAGTGCCACGTGTCATCAGGGCCACATATTAGTGTCATCAGTGCCACATCAGTGTCACGTGTCATCAGTGCCACATATCAGTGCCATCTGTCATCAGTGCCACCTGTCAGTGTCACGTGCCATCTTTTATCAGTGTCACGTGTCATCAGTGCCACGTATCAGTGCCATCTGTCATCAGTGCCACGTGTCATCAGTGCCACGTATTAGTGTCATCTGTCATCAGTGCCACGTATTAGTGCAATCTGTCATCAGTGCCACGTATTAGTGCCATCTGTCATCAGTGCCACGTATTAGTGCCATCTGTCATCAGTGCCAAGTATTAGTGCCATCTGTCATCATTGCCACATCAGTGTCACGTGTCATCAGTGCCATGTATCAGTGCATCTGTCATCAGTGTCACGTGTCATTGTCCTGGTGCTCCAGGGCCTTCAAAAGTGTAATAGGTGGTCAACAAGTTAGATGTGTAATTTATGCTCCTAGAACACGTGATGGCGCTCCCTGACTGTTGGGTGTCTCTATGTGGCTAGGCTGTGGAAAAGTCCCACACATGTGGTATCGTAATACTCAGGAGGAGTAGCAGAATTTATTTTGGGGTGTCATTTGTGGTATACACATGCCATGTGAGAGAAATAACCTATTACAATGACAATTTTGTGGGGAAAAAAAATCTTCATTTTGCAAAGAATTGTGGGGAAAAAAATACATCAAAAAGCTCACCATGCCTCTTACTAAATACATTGGAGTATCTTCTTTCAAAAAAGGGGTCATTTGGGGTGTATTAGTACTTTCCTGGCTTGTTCGGGTCGCAAGAAATGAGATAGGCCACCAGTACATCAGATGTGATCAATTTTTTTATGATTTGCACCACAGCTTGTAGACTCTTTAACTTTCACAAAGACCAAAAAATATCCACTAATTTGGGTTATTTTTACTAAAGATATGTAGCTGCATAAATTTTGGCCAAAATTTATGAAGAGAAATTAATAATTTGCAAAATTTTATCACAGAAACAAAGAAAAAAATTTTTTTTTTCTAAATTGTCGGTCTTTTTTCATTTATAGCGCAAAAAAAATAAAAAACCCAGGGGTGATCAAATACCACCAAAAGAAAGCTCTATGTGTATGAAAAAAAAGGACAAAAAATTCATTTGGGTACAGTGTTGCATGACTAATTATCATTCAAAGTGTGAGAGCACCGAAAGCTGAAAATTGGTCTGGTCACGAGGGGGGGTTTAAGTGCCCAGTTGTCAAGTGGTTAAGGTAAGCTAAATTTATGTTTACAGTGACATTCATTTTATTATAGTTTCCTAAGTTCTCCTTACTATTTAGTTACATACCTCCCAACATTTTGAGATGGGAATGAGGGACACCTACTTGCAAACGTATGTAGGCATAGGACACACCCCCTGACACAGACCCCTGACACCCCCCCTTAAAGGAGAATTAACCCAAAAAAAAGGCTAATTAAATCTACAAGGACTTTTTTTTTGCCACTCCTATTTCTTTATATTGGCTTTTAACATTTACAAATGCAGCAATTTTGAATTTAGATGAAAGGTTTAGCACCGGGAAACACTTTTTGAAAGATAAAAAGTGCATTTTATATACAACTATATGGATCAGATCAAAATGAGGGACAAATGAGGGGGGAAGAGGGACAGAGGGACATTGCTCCAAATCAGGGATAGTCCCTCCAAATCAGGGACAGTTGGGAGCTATGCATGCACAGTAAGCCATGTAAGAGATAAGCAAGCATTCCATAGTGCAGCCCACATATTTATTGTTATAGTATTTGTGCATCTACTTACATAGGTAGAAGGATAAAAAAAATACTTACTACACATTTTGTTTGTCACCTTGGCTGTTCCATAGAAAACCAACACAGAGGGAGCAAATGGCAAGTGGCTTTTAATGCGATGTAAACACATCAAAAACGCACTAACGCGTCTTAAGGTGCATTAATGGGTGCTAAAATTTCGTGTGAACCTAAATGAGCCCTTTTTATTGTATGGTAGAAGCAGTAAGGCGCCTGCAGTGGTTTTCCAGCATCAGAAACATGGAGATTAGCATAATACAGACAAAAGAGGGTGGGTGAGCTTGTGCACTAGAGCGTCTAGATAATAAAACTGAAGAGTCCAGCAGATATTCTCTGTTCCCTATATGCATCCCAAGGCTTTCTTTTCCACTTTGGAGTATACCTTTAAATGTCTCAACTTTTGTACTCATCTACAATGTAAATGAACCCTCCCAAGTGTCTTGTTACATTAGCTATATTGCTGTTTTGCTGGCACATTGTTAGAGGAGTGTGCTGACAGATTACATGCTGACAAAGATGTAACATCCTTGCAGAATGGTTTTTACTCTCAGGAGAAATACTGTGCTACGTATTTTAATGATTATTTATTTGGTCTATTCACACAAACAGCCTCTTTTTCTCATATTCAGATAGAAAACTAACAACATGCAGTAGCCATCAGACTAATGACATTTAACCTGTAGCGGGGGTAATGAATAAAACCTAAAATTACTGCTGAATAGCTATAAGGCCCCTTGACCTGCATTCTAGCATAGTTCCCAACTGTCCCTGATTTCGAGGAACTGTCCCTGATTTGGAGCAATGTCCCTCTGTCCCTCTTTCATGCTCATTTGTCCCTCATTTTGGTCTGATCTATAGTTTTATATAAAATGCACTTGTATATCTTTCAAAAAGTGTTTTCTAGTGCTAAACCTTTCATCCAAATTCTAAATGGCTGAATTGTATACATTTTTAAAGCCAATATAAAGGAATAGTAGTGGTAAAAAAAAGCACTTGTGGATTTATTTAACCTTTTTTTTGGTTATTTCCCCATTAACCACTTTCAGACCGGACCAATTTGCAGCCAAAGGACCAGGCCCCTTTTTGCGATTCGGCACTGTGTCGCTTTAACTGACAATTGCGCGGGCGACATGGCTCCCAAACAAAATTGGCGTCCTTTTTTTCCCACAAATAGAGCTTTCTTTTGGTGGTATTTGATCGCCCCTGCGTTCTTTATTTTTTGCGCTATAAACAAAAAAGAGCGACAATTTTGAAAAAAAAACGCATTATTTTTTATTTTTTGCTATAATAAATATCCCCCAAAAATATATAAAAAAACTTTTTTTTCCCTCAGTTTAGGCCGATACGTATTCTTCTACATATTTTTGGTAAAAAAAATCGCAATAAGCGATTATTGATTGGTTTGCGCAGAAGTTATAGCGTTTACAAGATAGGGGATAGTTTTATAGCATTTTTATTAATATTTTTTTTTATTAGTAATGGCGGCGATCAGCGTTTTTTATTGTGACTGCGACATTGTGGCGGACACATCGGACATTTTTGACACATTTTTGGGACCATTGTCATTTATACAGCAATCATTGCTATTTAAATGCATTGATTCCTGTATAAATGACACTGGCAGTGAAGGGGTTAACCACAAGGGGCAGTGTAGGGGTTAAGTAGGCCTAGGGGTGTGTGTCTTACTGTGGGGGGGGCGTGGCTGTCAGCTAGTGAATGCTGATCTCTGCTCCAATCACAGGGAGCAGAGATCGGTGTCACTAGTTGCTAGGCAGAACGGGGAGATGCTGTTTATCTCGGCATCTCCCCGTTCAGCCTTCCCGTGAGACAATCGCGGGTGTCCCCACGGCGATCGAGTCCGTGGGGACCGCGACCGTCCTCAGGGGGGTCCCAACCGGCGCGGGAGGCACGGACAGGCAATAAGGAGGGACTTATATATACGCCCTCCTGCCTGTCCGTGCCATTCTGTCGACGTACATCTGTGTGCGCCAGTCGGGAAGTGGTTAAGGGGTGTGGTAGGGGGCGTGTCTTATGCCTACATACATTTGCTAGTAGGTGTCCCTCCTTCCCATCTCAAAATGTTTTGGGAGGTATGTTCTAGGCCAGTGATGGCTAACGTTGGCACCCCAGATGTTTTGGAACCACATTTCCCATGATACTCATGCACTCTGCAGTGTAGTTGAGCATCATGGGAAATGTAGTTCTAAAACATCTGGGGTGTCAAGGTTCACCATCACTGTTGTAGACCTTAGCCCCTGAATGCCCAGGCTCTAAATTCTGGTACCACTTGGTACAGCAGTGTTCATCTTTGCCCTGCCATCCATGTGTGCAAGGGGTCTAAGTTGCTAAATCATACCACCAAAGTTAATGTTAATGTTAAAGTGATTGTAAAGTTTTGTTTTTGCTGTTGCTAAAATTAACAAATGTGTTATACTTACCTGCCCTGTGGCGAACGTTGGCACCCCAGATGTTTTGGAACCACATTTCCCAGGATACTCATGCACTCTGCAGTGTAGTTGAGCATCATGGGAAATGTAGTTCTAAAACATCTGGGGTGTCAAGGTTCACCATCACTGTTGTAGACCTTAGCCCCTGAATGCCCAGGCTCTAAATTCTGGTACCACTTGGTACAGCAGTGTTCATCCCTGCCCTGCCATCCCTGTGTGCAAGGGGTCTAAGTTGCTAAATCATACCACCAAAGTTAATGTTAATGTTAAAGTGATTGTAAAGTTTCGTTTTTGCTGTTGCTAAAATTAACAAATGTGTTATACTTACCTGCCCTGTTGCAGTGGATTTGCCCAGATCCTCCTCTTCTTGGGTGCCTCTTAGGTGCTCCTGGCCCCTCCCTTCTGTTGAGTGCCCCCACAGCAAGCAGCTTGTTATGGGGGAACCCTAGCCAAGCCACAGCTCCCTGTGTCCACTCAGACACAGAGACGCAGCTTGTTCCCACCCCCTCCTACATAAGTTGTACCTTTCTGCTTGCAGTATTATCTGCTCTGTGTAGCACGCCCTCATGGAGACTGCTCATGAACTGGATCCCCCACTTCTGCACAGCCAGGCACACTGAATTTTCACAGGCACTCCAGAGACAGAGAACAGTCCATGACTTTATTTTTGTTATTTATTAGAGGGTTAATAACTTGGATAGGGATAGGAGGTTATGGAATGCACACTTGACTTCAGCAAAACTTTGGCAACATGGAGGCAGTCCATTGGAGTGAGAGAAGAAGAAGAACAAGACTCCGTGGGACAGTTTTATTTTTTTAATAAAGGACTTGTCCCAAGGTGTGTATTGTCTTTTTTTTTTACATTTTCACAATTTTTTTGTGAAATGGTAGGGGTACATTTGTACCCCGTTACCATTCCACACAGGGGGGCAGGATTTGGGGTCCCCTTGTTAAAGGGGGCTTCCAGATTCTGATAAGCCCCCCGCCTGCAGACCCCCACAACCACTGGGCAAGGGTTGTGGGGATGAGGCCCTTCTCCCCATCAACATGGGGACAAGGTGCTTTGGGGGGCTACCCCAAAGCACCTTCCCAATGTTGAGGGCATGTGGCCTGGTACGGTTCAGGAGGGGGGTGCTCTCTCGTCCCCCCTCTTTTCCTGCGATCTGCCAGGTTGCGTGCTCGGATAAGGGTCTGGTATGGATTTTGAGGGGGACCCCCACGCCATTTTTTTTTATTTTGGTGCGGGTTCCCCTTAATATCCATATATCCCTAATTTTTTGGTTATTTCCCCTTTAAGGGTGTGGCACGGGGGCGTGTCTTATGCCTACTTACATTTGCTAGTAGGTATCCCTCCTTCCCATCTCAAAATGTTTTGGGAGGTATGTTCTAGACCAGTGATGGCAAACGTTGGCACCACAGATGTTTTGGAACCACATTTCCCATGATGCTTATGCACTCTGCAGTGTAGTTGAGCATCATGGGAAATGTAGTTCTAAAACATCTGGGGTGCCAAGGTTCGCCATCACTGTTCTAGACCTTCGCCCCTGAATGTCCAGGCTCTATTTTTGGTACCACTTGGTACAGCAGTGTTCATCTCTGTCCTGCCACAGACTGCCATAAGCTTTGACAGGCTGCATGCAGTGGGGCATCTGTTGCTCCGGGGTGCACCGAAATGCCAGGAGACTGTAGCTGGATATCCCTGTGTGCAAAGGGTCTAAGTTGCTAAATCATACCACCAGTGTAAAAGTGATTGTAAAGTCTAGTTTTTGTGCTTTTGTTAAAAATAACAAACGTGTTATACTTACCTGCCCTGTTGCAGTCTTCGTGGGGGGGGGCGTCAGACGGACCTGACCACGGACCCCACCATCGCTCCTGCCCACCACCGTGCACCATACCCACAACCCCCCTGTCTCTGGCTCACTTACCCTGTGCAGAACGGTGCTCAGCACATGGGAATGCCTGCTGCTGTTGGAGCGGCTCTCCCCCATGTTTGAATCCATCAGTGGAAGCTTCCCCCCTATGTCTCCTCCTTGTCACAGCCTCCCTGTCCCCCCCTCCGTCTTCTCCTACCGGCCAATTGGGTCTTAGGACTCCCGGCCAATGGGGTCTCAGGAGTCGCTTCCTGATTAGTCAGGAGGAGAAAGAGGAAGACATTAGCAAATATTAATTAGTGCTCTGCGCCCCGAGCCCACCCTATTTTTATGCCAATTAGAGCCTCAGGCTCTAATCACATGCTTCAAAAAAAGAAAAACCCCGGCACACTTCATGTAGATTAGGGGGCCAGACGCATGGATGGGGAGGGTGGTGCCTGTGCGCCCTGCATGAGAGACCACCATTGCTGCTGAGCATAATAAAATACTCTAGTTCCCCTATCAATACACCCCTATGACCCTTTGATTGAGTGTCATTTAGTCTGTGACACTTACTCCATGGCCAATAAAACACTGTCCATTTGGTAACTTCAGTTCTTATTTACAATGAAAACTATTGAACTATTGAAGAATGCTGAGAGTCATTTATGAGAGCCAGTGACCCTGATATATTACTCTGCAGACGAATAGGACGCCACACGAAACCAAAGACCAGACAAACCTTTCATATGTAATTTTCACTTATTTTGCTGTTGCTTATTATCCGTTTTGTAATATATTTTCTGTAAATATTTTCTTGCACCTTTTACCTCTGGGATATTTAAAAAATGTTAAGTGGAATCTCTGAATGCTCTTATCAGAAATGAAAGAATATGTGAACCCAAAATGTCATATTCCTGATATGTGCCTCCTGTATAGGGATGAGCCGAACACCCCCGGGTTCGGTTCGAACCAGAACCTTCAAACGGACCGAAAGTTCGCGCAAATTTTCGAACCTTATACGTTATAATGGACGCGAACGTTCGAAATCAAAAGTGCTAATTACAACGGCCAATATGCATGTTAATGTCATAAAACAGGTTTGGGGACCCGGGTCCTGCCCCAGGGGACATATATCAATGCAAAAAGAACTTTTAAAAACTAACGTTTTTTCGGGAGCAGTCATTTTAATGATGCATAAAGTGGAAAAAAAAAAGTGAAATTTTCCTTTAAATATGGTACCTGGGGGTGTCTAAAGTATGCCTGTGAAGTGGCATGTGTTTCCCGTGTTTAGAACTGTCCTTGCACAAAATGACATTTGTAAAGGAAAAAAAAAGAAGCCATTTAAAACCACTTGCGACTTTAATGTCATGTCTTGTCCTGGCCGCCATATGGCTGAAAATCCTTGAGAAAAATGGCATGGCTACCCCATCAATCCCCCCCCCCCCACCCCAGCCCCTTTGGGTCTTGTATGGATATTAAGGGGGACCCCGCACCCAAAATAAAACCCTATACCTACAACCCTATATACTCTGAACAGCAGTATATAGGTGGTGCAAACAAGACACGGACTGTAGGTTTGTTCTTAAGTAGAATCTGAACAGGTACATTATGAAGTGTAGCTCCATCCCAAAAAAATCTATTTTTAAGCTTTTTGGAGAACATAGGGAGGGGTTATCACCCCTGTAACATTTGCTGTCTGCACATCTGTTCAGAACATGTCACCTCACTTTCCGTCCCAATGACAAATGTTTTTGGAAAAGTGGGGTTTTAATTGAAGCAAGGATTGGTGATAAAGTATCAGTAGAGAGGAGATACCTTTTTCCCAAATTAAATCTAACAGGATAGAATTTCCCTTCCTAGGGGTAGATTTCCTCTCACTTCCTGTTTTCTCTTTCCATTTGCAAGTAGGAGTCGTTTGTAAGTTGGATGTTTGAAAGTAGGGGTCTGGCGTATATACTCTGCAGAAATTTGCCCTATTAGATGTTGGTGTAGCCACAAGACTGGTGGGCACAGGAATGGGCCCTGCTGTGAGTTAATAGATCAAGATTTGTACTTGCATGCACCTGTTGAACCGGGCAGAAAAATTGGGCCTTTGGCGGTGGTGGTGGTGGTGGTGGTGGTGGTGGACGGTGTTGCCACAAGACTGTAAGCTCTCACAGTTACTCTTGGTGGGCGCAGGAATGGGCCCTGCTGTGAGTTATTAGATCAAGATTTGTAATTGCAAGCACCTGATGAACAGGGCAGAAAAATTGGGCCTTTGGCGGTGGTGGTGGTGGTGGACGGTGTTGCCACAAGACTGTAAGCTCTCAAAGTGACTCTTGATGGGCGCAGGAATGGGCCCTGCTGTGAGTTATTAGATCAAGATTTGTATTTGCAAGCACCTGATGAACAGGGCAGAAAAATTGGGCCTTTGGCGGTGGTGGTGGACGGTGTTGCCACAAGACTGTAGGCCCTCATAGTTACTCTTGGTGGGAGCAGGAATGGGCCCTGCTGTGAACTATTAGATCAAGATTTGTAATTACACGCCCCTGTCAAACAGGTGCTGAAAAATTGTGCCTTAGACATTGGTGCTGGTGCCACAACACTGCAACCCCTCACAGATACTGTACTCTTAGCACAGCAATGAGACCTGTTGCAAATCATTGCCTAAAAATTGTAATTACACGCCCCTGTTAAACAGGGGCTGAAAAATTGTGCCTTAGGCACTGGTGCTGGTGCCACAACACTGCAACCCCTCACAGATACTGTACTTGGAGCACAGCAGTCACACGTGTTGCGAAGCATTTTTAAAAAAAATTGTAATTACACGCCCCTGTTAAACAGGGGCTGAAAAATTGTGCCTTAGGCACTGGTGCTGGTGCCACAACACTGCAACCCCTCACAGATACTGTACTTGGAGCACAGCAGTCACACGTGTTGCAAAGCATTTTTTAAAAAAATTGTAATTACACGCCCCTGTTAAACAGGGGCTGAAAAATTGTGCCTTAGGCACTGGTGCCACAACACTGCAACCCCTCACAGATACTGTACTTGGAGCACAGCAGTCACACGTGTTGCAAAGCATTTTTTTTAAAAATTGTAATTACACGCCCCTGTTAAACAGGGGCTGAAAAATTGTGCCTTAGGCACTGGTGCTGGTGCCACAACACTGCAACCCCTCACAGATACTGTACTTGGAGCACAGCAGTCACACGTGTTGCAAAGCATTTTTAAAAAAAAATGTAATTACACGCCCCTGTTAAACAGGGGCTGAAAAATTGTGCCTTAGGCACTGGTGCTGGTGCCACAACACTGCAACCCCTCACAGATACTGTACTTGGAGCACAGCAGTCACACGTGTTGCGAAGCATTTTTTTAAAAAATTGTAATTACACGCCCCTGTTAAACAGGGGCTGAAAAATTGTGCCTTAGGCACTGGTGCTGATGCCACAACACTGCAACCCCTCACAGATACTGTACTTGGAGCACAGCAGTCACACGTGTTGCGAAGCATTTTTTTAAAAAATTGTAATTACACGCCCCTGTTAAACAGGGGCTGAAAAATTGTGCCTTAGGCACTGGTGCTGGTGCCACAACACTGCAACCCCTCACAGATACTGTACTTGGAGCACAGCAGTCACACGTGTTGCGAAGCATTTTTTTAAAAAAATTGTAATTACACGCCCCTGTTATACAGGGGCTGAAAAATTGTGCCTTAGGCACTGGTGTGGTGGCATGGATCATTGAGGAGGAGGAAGAGGATAGTCAGTGAACATAACAGGACAGTCACTCAGCATCAGCATAGGCAGTCTTGAAGGGATGTGACATTATAAATGATTCCGTTATATCAGCTTCAGGTGCCTGGTAGCTGGTGGTGATCCAAGACTGATTCATTTTGATGAAGGTCAGTCGATCAACCGAGTCGGTGGACAGGCGCACCCTATGATCGGTGACAAATCTTCCAGCAGCACTGAATGTGCGTTCGGAAAGAACGCTGGAGGCAGGACAGGCCAGTAGCTCAATTGCATACTGTGCAAGCTCTGGCCAGTGATCCATCCTCAGGACCCAGTAAGCCAGAGGATTTTCGGTGGGAAAGGTGTCCAAGTCTGACCTTGCCCCAAGGTATTCCTGCACCATGTATATCAGACGCTGGCGATGGTTGCTGGAACCGATCATAACTTGGGGCTGTGGACTAAAAAATTGTCTGAACGCATCGGTCAGACGTCCACCTTCCCCACCGCTCCTTCTGCTACTGACCGAAGCCTCAGCAACTCGTCGCCCAGGACCAGGAGTTTGTAACCTCCCAGTTTCTGGGAACGCGTTGCACAGACCTTTCTTCAAGGCCTCCCTGAGATGTCTCATCCTCTGCTCCCTCTGCGACGGCAAGATAAGGTCCGCAACCTTACCCTTGTACCGTGGATCAAGGAGAGTGGCCAGCCAGTAATGGTCCCTCTCCTTGATCCGAAGAACACGAGGATCCTTCCGCAGGCTTTGCAGGATCAGGGAGGCCATGCAGCGTAGGTTAGCTGAGGCATTCGGTCCGGAGTCTTCTGGGTCACTGAGGATGACATGATCGCCAGCCACCTCCTCCCAGCCACGTACAAGTCCACTGGTTTGTTGGGACTGTACATCATCCCTAAAAGACTGCTGCTGCTGCTGATGCTGAGTGCCAGGCTCCACCTCCATGCTCACACAATCCTCCTCCTCCTCCTCCTCCTCATCCTCTTCCTGTGTGATTGGTGGGACAGAAGGAACACTGTCCGGATAAAGGGGGCCTTGAGAGGCAAGGAAGTCCTCCTCTTCCTGCCTCTGTTCTGCCTCAAGTGCCCTGTCCATTATCCCACGCAGCGTATGCTCCAACAGGTGGACAAGAGGTACAGTGTCACTGATGCATGCACTGTCACTGCTCACCATCCTCGTGGCCTCCTCAAATGGTGAGAGGACAGTGCATGCATCCCTGATCATGCTCCACTGACGTGGGGAAAAAAAACCAAGCTCCCCTGACCCTGTCCTGGTGCCGTAGTCGCAAAGGTACTCATTGATGGCCCTCTGCTGCGTGTGCAGTCGCTGCAGCATGGCCAACGTTGAGTTCCACCTGGTGGGCATGTCACATATTAGGCGGTTCTTGGGCAGGTTCAGCTCCTTTTGCAGCTCAGTCAGCCGAGCACTGGCATTATAAGATCGGCGGAAATGCACACAGACTTTCCTGGCCTGCCTCAGGACATCCTGTAAGCCTGGGAACCTGCCCAAGAACCGCTGCACCACCAGGTTGAGGACGTGAGCCATACAGGGCACATGGGTGAGCTGCCCCTGTCGCAGGGCGGAGAGGAGGTTGGTGCCATTGTCAGAAACGACCATTCCTGGCTTAAGCTGACGTGGCGTCAACCACCTCTCGGCCTGCCCCTGCAGAGCTGCCAGAACCTCTGGCCCAGTGTGGCTCCTGTCCCCCAAACACACCAGCGCAAGCACGGCATGGCATCTTTTTGCCTGCGCACTTGCGTAGCCCCTTGTACGCCTACGGAGCACCGCTGGTTCCGAGGACAGAGCACTGGAGGAAGAAGAAGAGGAGGGGGTGGAGGAGAGAGGTGTGTCACAACCAGTAGCAGTAGTAGCGTTTTGGAGGCGTGGTGGCGGAACAACCTCCAACACTACTGCACCTTGTCCTGCATCCCTCCCAGCTGCCAATAGAGTGACCCAATGGGCCGTGAAAGAAAGGTAACGTCCCTGTCCATGCCTGCTGGACCATGAGTCAGCGGTAATATGCACCTTACCGCTGACCGCCCTGTCCAGCGAGGCATGGACATTGCCTTCCACATGCCGGTAGAGAGACGGAATCGCCTTCCGTGAGAAAAAGGGGCGTTTGGGAACCTGCCACTGAGGAACCGCACATTGAACAAACTCACGGAAGGGGGCCGAGTCTACCAACTGAAAAGGCAGCAGTTGAAGTGCTAGCAATTTAGCCAAGCTAGCATTCAACCGCTGGGCATGTGGATGGCTGGGAGTGTACTTCTTTCGACGGTCCAGCAGCTGGGGCAGGGAAATTTGCCTGCTACAATCGGACGTCGGTGTACTGCAAGTACTTGGTTGTGACACACCTAATTCTACACCTTCAGTCCTCTCAGAGCAGCTTTCAGAGAGGACTGAAGGTGTACTGGGGATGGAGATCCCAGCTGATGAGGAGCAAGGAGAGGTCCGCTTAGTTCTTTGGTGTGGGTCTTTTATGTGTGCCTGCCAACGAGCTGCATGGCAGGTCGACATATGTCTGCTCATGCTTGTGGTGCCCAAGCGGCTGATGTTTTGGCCACGCGAGATACGCTTGAGACAAATATTGCAAATAGCAGTGGTGCGATCTGATGCACTCGTCTCAAAAAAGGCCCACACCAAAGAACTTTTCTGATAACGTGCAGAGGCAGCGCCCTGCACAGGCGGAGCTCTGCGGTGTTGTACAGTTGCTGTGCTGGCCTCTAGCTGGCCTCCAGGGGGCATCCTGCCTCGTTGGACATGTGACGCCGCATCCTCCTCCTCCTCCTCCTCCTCCTCATCCTCTCTCCCTCCAGGCACCCACGTGGCGTCAGTGACCTCATCATCCCCTCCCTCTTCACCACTAGAGCAAACCTGGCAGTAAGCTGCAGCTGGTGGAACAGTACTGCCAGATTGCTGTCCTTCAGCATCCCCTCTCTCTGCGCGCACACTACTGACTTCCTCAAGCTGGGTATCATCATCCGAGCCTTCGAATCGTTGGGCATCCTCCTGGAGCATGTACCCAACACTGTGCTCAAAGAGTTCGGGGGACTCCTCAGGAGGACATGGTGGGTCTAGGAAAGGGGTGGCTGATGATGCCATTGAGTACGCGTTGGCAGCTGCTCTGCCAGTACCCTGAGCCTGGGTGAGAGAGGATGAGGAGGGCTTGGTCATCCATTCTACCAAGCCTTCAGCATGATGCGGCTCCACATGTCCAGCTGCCGAAAACAAAGACGCGCGTGTCCCATGGCCACGTGCTGATGACGATGCACGACCACGTCCACGGCCACGGCCACGTCCACTAGAAACAGAGCCTGCCTGCCCTGTGTTCTTGGCTCTGCACGCTCTGCCTCCCCTTGGCGGTCTTCCAGCCATTGTAGTCGGTAGTCCTGTGGGTGCTGCTGAGAAGAAAATATAGGAGCTCTGTGTGATGCCACTAACACACTAGAAGTCCTATGGGTGCTTCTGCAAAGAAAATATAGGAGCTCTGTGTGATGCCACTAACACACTAGAAGTCCTGTGGGTGCTGCTGAGAAGAAAATATAGGAGCTCTGTGTGATGCCACTAACACACTAGAAGTCCTATGGGTGCTTCTGCAAAGAAAATATAGGAGCTCTGTGTGATGCCACTAACACACTAGAAGTCCTATGGGTGCTTCTGCAAAGAAAATATAGGAGCTCTGTGTGATGCCACTAACACACTAGAAGTCCTGTGGGTGCTGCTGAGAAGAAAATATAGGAGCTCTGTGTGATGCCACTAACACACTAGAAGTCCTATGGGTGCTTCTGCAAAGAAAATATAGGAGCTCTGTGTGATGCCACTAACACACTAGAAGTCCTGTGGGTGCTGCTGAGAAGAAAATATAGGAGCTCTGTGTGATGCCACTAACACACTAGAAGTCCTGTGGGTGCTGCTGAGAAGAAAATATAGGAGCTCTGTGTGATGCCACTAACACACTAGAAGTCCTATGGGTGCTTCTGCAAAGAAAATATAGGAGCTCTGTGTGATGCATCTAAAAAACTAGAAGTCCTATGGGTGCTTCTGCAAAGAAAATATAGGAGCTCTGTGTGATGCCACTAACACACTAGAAGTCCTATGGGTGCTTCTGCAAAGAAAATATAGGAGCTCTGTGTGATGCCACTAACACACTAGAAGTCCTATGGGTGCTTCTGCAAAGAAAATATAGGAGCTCTGTGTGATGCCACTAACACACTAGAAGTCCTATGGGTGCTTCTGCAAAGAAAATATAGGAGCTCTGTGTGATGCCACTAACACACTACAAGTCCTATAGGTGCTTCTGGGAAGAAAATATAGCTCTGTGTGATGGGACTAACACACTACAAGTCCTATAGGTGCTTCTGGGAACAAAATATAGGAGCTCTGTGTGATGGGACTAACACACTACAAGTCCTATAGGTGCTTCTGGGAACAAAATATAGGAGCTCTGTGTGATGGGACTAACACACTACAAGTCCTATAGGTGCTTCTGGGAAGAAAATATAGCTCTGTTTGATGGGACTAACACACTACAAGTCCTATAGGTGCTTCTGGGAACAAAATATAGGAGCTCTGTGTGATGGGACTAACACACTACAAGTCCTATAGGTGCTTCTGGGAAGAAAATATAGGAGCTCTGTGTGATGGGACTAACACACTACAAGTCCTATAGGTCCTATAGGTGCTTCTGGGAAGAAATATAGGAGCTCTGTGTGATGGGACTAACACACTACAAGTCCTATAGGTGCTTCTGGGAAGAAAATATAGGAGCTCTGTGTGATGGGACTAACACACTACAAGTCCTATAGGTGCTTCTGGGAACAAAATATAGCTCTGTGTGATGGGACTAACACACTACAAGTCCTATAGGTGCTTCTGGGAACAAAATATAGGAGCTCTGTGTGATGGGACTAACACACTACAAGTCCTATAGGTGCTTCTGGGAACAAAATATAGGAGCTCTGTGTGATGGGACTAACACACTACAAGTCCTATGGGTGCTTCTGGGAACAAAATATAGGAGCTCTGTGTGATGGGACTAACACACTACAAGTCCTATAGGTGCTTCTGGGAAGAAAATATAGCTCTGTTTGATGGGACTAACACACTACAAGTCCTATAGGTGCTTCTGGGAAGAAAATATAGGAGCTCTGTGTGATGGGACTAACACACTACAAGTCCTATAGGTGCTTCTGGGAAGAAAATATAGGAGCTCTGTGTGATGGGACTAACACACTACAAGTCCTATAGGTGCTTCTGGGAAGAAAATATAGCTCTGTGTGATGGGACTAACACACTACAAGTCCTATAGGTGCTTCTGGGAACAAAATATAGGAGTTCTGTGTGATGGGACTAACACACTACAAGTCCTATAGGTGCTTCTGGGAAGAAAATATAGCTCTGTGTGATGGGACTAACACACTACAAGTCCTATAGGTGCTTCTGGGAAGAAAATATAGCTCTGTGTGATGGGACTAACACACTACAAGTCCTATAGGTGCTTCTGGGAACAAAATATAGGAGCTCTGTGTGATGGGACTAACACACTACAAGTCCTATAGGTGCTTCTGGGAACAAAATATAGGAGCTCTGTGTGATGGGACTAACACACTACAAGTCCTATAGGTGCTTCTGGGAAGAAAATATAGCTCTGTGTGATGGGACTAACACACTACAAGTCCTATAGGTGCTTCTGGGAAGAAAATATAGGAGCTCTGTGTGATGGGACTAACACACTACAAGTCCTATAGGTGCTTCTGGGAAGAAAATATAGGAGCTCTGTGTGATGGGACTAACACACTACAAGTCCTATAGGTGCTTCTGGGAACAAAATATAGGAGCTCTGTGTGATGGGACTAACACACTTCAAGTCCTATAGGTGCTTCTGGGAAGAAAATATAGCTCTGTTTGATGGGACTAACACACTACAAGTCCTATAGGTGCTTCTGGGAAGAAAATATAGGAGCTCTGTGTGATGGGACTAACACACTACAAGTCCTATAGGTGCTTCTGGGAAGAAAATATAGCTCTGTGTGATGGGACTAACACACTACAAGTCCTATAGGTGCTTCTGGGAAGAAAATATAGCTCTGTGTGATGGGACTAACACACTACAAGTCCTATAGGTGCTTCTGGGAACAAAATATAGGAGCTCGGTGTGATGGGACTAACACACTACAAGTCCTATAGGTGCTTCTGGGAAGAAAATATAGCTCTGTGTGATGGGACTAACACACTACAAGTCCTATAGGTGCTTCTGGGAAGAAAATATAGGAGCTCTGTGTGATGGGACTAACACACTACAAGTCCTATAGGTGCTTCTGGGAAGAAAATATAGCTCTGTGTGATGGGACTAACACACTACAAGTCCTATAGGTGCTTCTGGGAACAAAATATAGGAGCTCTGTGTGATGGGACTAACACACTACAAGTCCTATAGGTGCTTCTGGGAACAAAATATAGGAGCTCTGTGTGATGGGACTAAACACACTACAAGTCCTATAGGTGCTTCTGGGAACAAAATATAGGAGCTCTGTGTGATGGGACTAACACACTACAAGTCCTATAGGTGCTTCTGGGAAGAAAATATAGGAGCTCTGTGTGATGGGACTAACACACTACAAGTCCTATAGGTGCTTCTGGGAAGAAAATATAGGAGCTCTGTGTGATGGGACTAACACACTACAAGTCCTATAGGTGCTTCTGGGAAGAAAAATATAGGAGCTCTGTGTGATGGGACTAACACACTACAAGTCCTATAGGTGCTTCTGGGAACAAAATATAGCTCTGTGTGATGGGACTAACACACTACAAGTCCTATAGGTGCTTCTGGGAACAAAATATAGGAGCTCTGTGTGATGGGACTAACACACTACAAGTCCTATAGGTGTTTCTGGGAACAAAATATAGGAGCTTTGTGTGATGGGACTAACACACTACAAGTCCTATAGGTGCTTCTGGGAACAAAATATAGGAGCTCTGTGTGATGGGACTAACACACTACAAGTCCTATAGGTGCTTCTGGGAATAAAATATAGCTCTGTTTGATGGGACTAACACACTACAAGTCCTATAGGTGCTTCTGGGAAGAAAATATAGGAGCTCTGTGTGATGGGACTAACACACTACAAGACCTATAGGTGCTTCTGGGAAGAAAATATAGGAGCTCTGTGTGATGGGACTAACACACTACAAGTCCTATAGGTGCTTCTGGGAAGAAAATATAGCTCTGTGTGATGGGACTAACACACTACAAGTCCTATAGTTGCTTCTGGGAACAAAATATAGGAGTTCTGTGTGATGGGACTAACACACTACAAGTCCTATAGGTGCTTCTGGGAAGAAAATATAGCTCTGTGTGATGGGACTAACACACTACAAGTCCTATAGGTGCTTCTGGGAACAAAATATAGGAGCTCTGTGTGATGGGACTAACACACTACAAGTCCTATAGGTGCTTCTGGGAACAAAATATAGGAGCTCTGTGTGATGGGACTAACACACTACAAGTCCTATAGGTGCTTCTGGGAACAAAATATAGGAGCTCTGTGTGATGGGACTGACACACTACAAGTCCTATAGGTGCTTCTGGGAAGAAAATATAGCTCTGTGTGATGGGACTAACACACTACAAGTCCTATAGGTGCTTCTGGGAAGAAAATATAGGAGCTCTGTGTGATGGGACTAACACACTACAAGTCCTATAGGTGCTTCTGTGAAGAAAATATAGGAGCTTTGTGTGATGGGACTAACACACTACAAGTCCTACAGGTGCTTCTGGGAACAAAATATAGGAGCTCTGTGTGATGGGACTAACACACTACAAGTCCTATAGGTGCTTCTGGGAAGAAAATATAGCTCTGTTTGATGGGACTAACACACTACAAGTCCTATAGGTGCTTCTGGGAAGAAAATATAGGAGCTCTGTGTGATGGGACTAACACACTACAAGTCCTATAGGTGCTTCTGGGAAGAAAATATAGGAGCTCTGTGTGATGGGACTAACACACTACAAGTCCTATAGGTGCTTCTGGGAAGAAAATATAGCTCTGTGTGATGGGACTAACACACTACAAGTCCTATAGGTGCTTCTGGGAACAAAATATAGGAGCTCTGTGTTATGGGACTAACACACTACAAGTCCTATAGGTGCTTCTGGGAACAAAATATAGGAGCTCTGTGTGATGGGACTAACACACTACAAGTCCTATAGGTGCTTCTGGGAAGAAAATATAGCTCTGTGTGATGGGACTAACACACTACAAGTCCTATAGGTGCTTCTGGGAACAAAATATAGGAGCTCTGTGTGACGGGACTAACACACTACAAGTCCTATAGGTGCTTCTGTGAAGAAAATATAGGAGCTCTGTTTGCTGCCAGTGCCTGCCACTAACACACTACAAGTCCTATGGGTGCTTCTGGGAAGAAAATATAGGAGCTCTGTTTGCTGCCAGTGCCTGCCACTAACACACTACAAGTCCTATGGGTGCTTCTGGGAAGAAAATATAGGAGCTCTGTTTGCTGCCAGTGCCTGCCACTAACACACTACAAGTCCTATGGGTGCTTCTGGGAAGAAAATATAGGAGCTCTGTTTGCTGCCAGTGCCTGCCACTAACACACTACAAGTCCTATAGGTGCTTCTGGGAAGAAAATATAGGAGCTCTGTTTGCTGCCAGTGCCTGCCACTAACAAACTACAAGTCCTATGGGTGCTTTTGGGGTGCAGTGCTGTACTAACAGCACTGCGGTTGGTACTACTGAAATACTGTACTAACAGTAAGACACGCACCAGACTAACCCCCAGCAGCAGCTAAAAACACACTAACCAGCAGCAGCAATGGACGATCAATGACAGGTAGCAATGGTTTAGCAAAGTAGAGCAAATCTTTCTAAATGAATCTAGCAAAGAGTGACACAGAATCAGCCTGCTCTCTCCTAAAGCCGGAACTCATGTGACCGGCGCCGACGGCGTGGCGGCCTTTTAAATGAGGGGGCGTGTACTAAAGCCCCTGAGCTGTAATTGGCTACAGGCGTCCTGCCTGTAGCCAATTATTGCTCTCCGAGTTTCTGGCGCTGTGATTGGCCAAGCATGCGGGGTCACAGTGCATGCTTGGCCAATCATCAGCCAGCAATGCACTGCGCCGGCCGCGCCGGCCGCAATGCATTGCGGGGCCGCTCGCATCACACGAATGTGATGCGAGCGGCCAAAATAGTTCTGGGCTCGCCGAGCGAGCGAACACCCGGTGCTCGATGCGAACATGGGTTCGCATCGAGCACCGGGCCCATCCCTACTCCTGTACCATGTACTTGTATGAAACTGTTTCCTGTTCTCTTTGTATTGCTTCCTTTGTGTGAAATCCCTCTACTTTCCTTAAAGCGGAGTTCTGCTCCCCACCCCCTCCCCACCTTACAAAAATTAAACGGCAGCAGCTACACATACTGTAGCTGCTGACTTTTAATATTAGGAAACTTACCTGTCCTGGCATCCAGCGACGTCGGCTCCCCAGCCGATGTATCCACCGGTTGTCGGGTGCTGCTGCCGCCGCCATTGCCGCCATTGCCGGTAAGGGAACCCGGCAATGAAGCCTTGTGGCTTCACAGCCGGGTCCCTACTGCGCATACGCAAAGCGGGCTGCACTTTCTGAATGGCCCTGTGGTGGGGGAAGGAGGAACTTCTGGGGTGCCGAACTTCTGGCGTACCTCGTCACGGCGAGGTCCAATAGAAGTGGGGAAGGGTAGCCCCCCCCCCGAAAGGGTGGGGAGGAGGAATCAGATAAGCGGAAGTTCCACTTTGGGTGGAACTCCGCTTTAATTAAAAAACTGACCATACTAAGTGGGAGAGCACAGAATTGTCAGTTCTCTAGTTCTCTAGCTGTGCTGAGAAGATCAGTGTGTTGATGTTTTTCCTACCTACCCAAGATGGCAACAGAGGGTATATGACCACTTATAAAAAAAAAGGATAAAAAGATTTTATCATTTTTTTTATGCATAACATTCTTTATCCTTTAATTTAAATTTTAAACTGAATGGACTGTTTTACAAGGTGAGGGTTCACAATTTTTTCTTCTTTAATGAATATTGTAAATTCTGTTACATTCCTGTCTGAGTGTGGCAGTGAGAGATTCAGACATTTAGAATTGCAACAGCAGATGCTGTTAACAGTGTGTGTTCTTCCATCAAAACATGTGCTGGCGGTTACTGTGTCTAAAGGGTTAATCTGCCACAATGATGAAAACTCTCAGCCCTCGTACACACGGTCGGAAACTCAGACGGAAAATGTCCGATCAGACCATGTTGTCGGAAAATCCGCCCGTGTGTGGGCTCCATCGGACTTTTCCCGTCAGAATTTCCGACCTGCTCTCAAATTTTCCGACAAAATCCAATCAGACTTTTTCCGATCGTGTGTCGAGAATTCCGACGGACAAAGTACCACGCATGCTCAGATCAAATTACTAAACCAAAGCTATTGGCTACTAGCTTCTACGTAGTTCCGTTGTACGCAACGAACGTCACCACGTTCAGAATGATTGGATTTTCCGACAACTTTGTCCGACCGTGTGTATGCAACACCAGTGTCGGACAAAATCCGTCGGAAAAAATCTGATGGATTTTGTGGTCGGAATTTCCGACCGTGTGTACGGGGGCTCAGTTTGCTGGTGGTTAGTTTGTTGTTTTAGGGCAGGAAAATCTTTGCACAAGGTGGGATTTAAGAGTGTAAACATTCCACCATGTAAAGTCTGGGCCTGGGATCCTAGGGGGCTTCACAGGAATGTAAAGATTTTGAAGACAGAGGTACTTGAGGACACAGCAATATGTTTGTGTAGCACACCCCCTAAGGAGCTGCAAGTAAACTGAGATCCCCCACCCTGAACAGCCAGGCACACCAAATTTTCATAGGCACTCTTGAGTCAGAGAACACTCAGTAATTTTTTTTCTTTGTTTTTTGAGGGTAACAACTTGAATAGGGATGGAAAGTTATGGGATGCCCATTTAACATATATACAGTCTCTATATACAGCTCCTCTTCTTCACTCCAGCAAACACTTGCTTGCAGAACCTAGTTGGAACACTGTGAATACCTGACAGTCACTCAGTCAGATGAAGCAATGGCCGATTACAGGCAGGAACCCGAGGCCCCTTGTTGTGTAGCAGTATTTCAGTGTTCAGCTAGCATCACTCCTGTGGCTACTGATCCCAGTCCCACCTTTTCAGAAACTGCCAACCCACCTGGCTGCAGCCACCCCTTTTACTAGTCCTTCAGGCTAACTTCTCCCCACAGTCCTTCAGACAGACACTCACCAGCCCACCCGGCTGACTCTCAGAAGATCTCCCAGATGTACTGACCTGCTCCTGTCGTCCACTCTCCTTGCTCCTATTCCTCCAGGAAGGGCTTCCTCCATGTGTTTTAGTAGGAATCTTCCAGCACCTAAGCCCCAGGCCTGAGGTCACCCCCCCTCTAGACTAGGGGGTACCCTCAAGGGCCACTGACAGCCTCCTCAGCACTCCATCTCCATTTTCCACAGACTGCCATTTTGGGAGGTGGTCTGCCCCCGCCAGGCCTTTACTGGGGATTTGCTGAGGCCCTCATAAATATTCCAAGCAGCCCCTGCTGACCTCCACCCACTATGTCTAGAACATTCTCCAATGTCCCAGAGAACAGGGGGAGGTACCAGAGAAGCTGCTAGGATGAGTAACCCAGCCCTGAACTACAGTAACCCTGACCCAGATTACACAGCTCAGGCTTAGCCCTGAGCTAACAATGTTTTGCCTGCCTTAACAAACCCACACTAATAAACCTAAATTAACTCTAGCTCTCTTCTAGAGTGTGCTACACTTGAATTTGAGGACTGTTGCTATCTTTATTTTAGGTCAGTTAAAGGGGAGTACCAGGCCTTTTATGTTTATTAAAAGTCAGCAGCTACAAAAAGTGTAGTTGCTGACTTTTAATAAACAGACTCTTACCTCTTCCATGGTCCAGCGATGCGGCCGAACGGAGCGTCGCTCCTCTCCCCCTCCTCTCCGCCGGCGCCTCCATTGCCACTCTGGGCACCCGGCCATGACAGCTTTCGGCTTCACAGCCGGGCATGCACAGCGCATGCGCGAGTCGCGCTGCGCTCCCGGAGTGGAGAAGCGATCTCCTGGGACCTGTCACGTGTCCCAGGAGATCGCCTAGGGGGAGGGGCCGCCTAAGACGAAAGGAGGAGTCGCCTAGGCGGTCCCTGGGCGGAAGGAGGAAGTGGGACAGGAAGCCCCCCTCCTAATGAAGCCCCCCCCCCCCCAAAAAAAAATACATGCCAAATGTGGCATGTAAGGGGGCGAGGAGTGCTTAAAGCGGAAGTTCCATTTTTGGGTGGAACTCCGCTTTAAAGTTCTCTCTAAATTTGATAACTTTTACTGCTATTAAAAAGGAAAACCGCTTTAAAGCAGCTTGGTGTGATGGGCACATTGGACTTTACAGAAAACCCTTCATTTAAAATGTTATTGTTGCTTCTATGCATGGTATCAGATAAGGGTGCAGGTTAAGCTCTCAGAATACCTACAAGAAGAGTCCTAGTAGAGCATGGTATGTATTTTATTGTAAGTTAATCCTAATACAGAATCTGGAAAAGCGTCCATGCATTTGTATTTAGAAGGACCATGGAATTTTCTCTTATAACATCATTTTTTTTAATTGTCAGACACAGCAGGGAGCATCCATCTGACATCAGCTTTAATGGCTTTTTGCAGATGACTGAGCACCATCTTCACTGTATGATTTTATTTCAGGATAAGTGCTTTATAGAAAAGCGAAATGCTGCAACAGATCTATTTTATGCCAACAAGCAGATGTTACCCTGTAAGTAGAAATCTGTCTTGACTTGTGCTGGCCCCATATTTTTATATCAGATCTGATTTTCATACCCCCTGAAAGGATGGGTACCTACGCAAGGACAAAGAAAGGGCCCCCGATTTGTTCTAATATGTCTGTTATTTGTTGTGAACCAGCATGGTACAGACCCTGCCTTCTTATTTTTGTCTTTTTGTGCCTGTCCCATTGGAAACACTGCACAGGCCCATACATACCAGACAGTATAAAGAAGGATGTCTACTGCAACAGAGAAAGTAAGGAGACGGTCATTGCTGACTTTCTGAAATTTCTATTCCCTGTCCTTCTGATCCACTTAGCTTTAGTATGCAGACAGTGGCGTCACTAGGGTTGGTGTCACCGGTGCAGAAAAAATTTGGTGTCACCACCCCCTCCACCAACTATAGTACAGACCCCCCTCCCTCAGTATAGACCCCCTCAACTAAGTACAGACCCCCCTCCAGCAGTATAGATCCCCCTCCCTCAGAACAGACCCCCCTCCATCAGTGTAGACCCCCTCAGTGTAGACCCACCTCATCAGTACAGACCTCCCTCCCTCAGTTCAGACCCCCCTCACTAAGTACAGACCCCCCTCAGTGCAGACCCCCATCTATCAGTATAGACCCCCTCAGTGCAGACCCCCCTCCATCAGTATAGACATCCCATCGGTGTAGACCCCCCTCTTCCATCATTGCAGACCCTCCTTAGTGCAGACCACCCCCCCTCCATCAGTGCAGACCCCCCCAGTGCAGATCCCCCTCCATCAGTGCAGACCACCCTCCTCCATCAGTGCAGACCCTCCTCCATAAGTACAGACCCCCCTCCATCAGTATAGACACTCCATCAATACAGACCCCTCCTCCCTCAGTGCAGACCCCCCTCCATCAGTACAGTCCCCCTCTCCATCAGTGCAGACCTCCCTCAGTGCAGATCCCCCTCCATCAGTGCAGACCACCCTCCTCCATCAGTGCAGACCCCCTCCATCAGTGCAGACCCCCCTCTTCAGTATAGACACTCCATCAATACAGACCCCTCCTTCCTCAGTGCAGACCCCCCTCCATCAGTACAGTCCCCTCTCCATCAGTGCAGACCCCCCTCCTCCATCAGTGCAGACCCCCTCAGTGCAGACCACCCCTTCATCAGTGCGGACCCCCCTCAGTGCAGACCCCCTCATTTCAGACCCCCCTCCTTCAGTACAAACTACCTCAGTGCAGACCACCTCCTCCATCAGTGCATACCCCCCTTCCATCAGTGCAGACCCCCCTCAGTGCAGACCACCCCCTCCATCAGTGCAGACCCCCCTCAGTGCAGACCACCCCCTCCATCAGTACAGAACCCCCTCCATCAGTATAGACCCCCTCAGTGTAGACCCCCCTCATCAGTACAGACCCCCTCCCTCAGTTCAGACCCCCCTCACTAAGTACAGATCCCCCTCAGTGCAGACCCCCATCTATCAGTATCGACCCCCTCGGTACAGACCCCCCTCCATCAGTATAGACATCCCATCCATACAGACCCCCCTCAGTGCGGACCCCATCTATCAGTATAGACCCCCTCAGTGCAGACCCCCCTCCATCAGTATAGACATCCCATCGGTGTAGACCCCCCTCTTCCATCATTGCAGACCCCCCTTAGTGCAGACCACCCCTCCTCCATCAGTGCAGACCCCCCTCAGTGCAGATCCCCCCTCCATCAGTGCAGACCACCCTCCTCCATCAGTGCAGACCCCCCTCCATCAGTACAGACCCCCCTCCATCAGTATAGACCCCCTCAGTGTAGACTCCCCTCATCAGTATAGACACTCCATCAGTACAAACCCCTCCTCCCTCAGTGCAGACCCCCCCTCCATCAGTACAGACCCCCCTCTCCATCAGTGCAGACCCCCCTCCTCCGTCAGTGCAGACCCCCTCAGTGCAGACCCCCCTCTATCGGTATAGACATTCCATTGGTGCAGACCCCCCTCTTCCATCATTGCAGACCCCCCTTAGTGCAGACCACCCCCCTCCATCAGTGCAGACCCCCCATTTTTTTTTTGGGTTAGAGCACCCCTCCCCCTCTTCATTACCTCTTATTTAGTGGCCACCAGTGTATATAGGAGGAGTCCTTTCAGTTCTCCCACATAGAGCAGTTTGGCTCCCATGGTTGAGACGCAGGATCTTTCATTCTATTACTAGGGTAGGACACACTAATTTGGGGTACTTTGTCGCAGTAAGTGGGCTTAGCACTATATAACTATATAGTGTGACCAAACCCCGTATTTTTTAAATATGTTCAGGTTTTTTTTAACTAGCCCTGCAGGAAACGTCATTCTTGAATGTGTGCGCTGTAATATGTTCGCTAATGTTCGCTACCCCCTCAGTGCAGACCCCCCCCTCCATCAGTGCAGCCCACCCTCCTCCATCAGTGCAGACCCCCCTCCATCAGTATAGACCCCCTCAGTGTAGACCCCCCTCATCAGTATAGACACTCCATCAGTACAGACCCCTCCGCCCTCAGTGCAGACCCCCCCTCCATCAGTACAGACCCACCTCTCCATCAGTGCAGACCCCCCTCATCAGTATAGACACTCCATCAGTACAGACCCCTCCTCCCTTAGTGCAGACCCCCCCCTCCATCAGTACAGACCCCCCTCTCCATCAGTGCAGACCCCCTCAGTGCAGACCCCCCTCTCCATCAGTGCAGACCCCTCAGTGCAGACCTCCCCCTCCATCAGTGCAGGCCAACCCATCTATCAGTATCAACTCCCTCAGTGCAGACCCCCCTCCATCAGTATAGACATCCCCTCGGTGCAGACCCCCTTCCATCAGTGCGGATCCCCCTCAGTGCAGACCCCCCTTCCATCAGTGCAGACCCCCCTCAGTGCAGACACCCCTTCCATCAGTGCAGACCCCCCTTCCATTAGTGCAGACCCTCCCCTCCCATAGCGCCCCCCAGCACATGTCCATTTGCATTACATTTTTACAGACCTCAGAACAGCGTGGGATAGGCACAGCATTGTGTCCCTTGGACTCCCTCCTCCTATCTAGATGTGGGAGGCGGCTTCGGTCTACTCCGCTGTGTGAGACAGGGGGACACCTGGAGAGATGCGAGAGATCAGGGTAGGGGGTGAGGACCCTTACATCGTTATCGGTGCCGCTGCCCGTGGGTGTCACCCCTCTGGCGGGTGTCACCCGGTGCAAGCCGCAGCCCCTGCCCTTCCCTAGTGAAGCCACCGTATGCAGATCAAAAGCTATGCTATAGATAAAAACGTGTGCGCTGCTATGTAACAATAATTGTAATTAATTATATGTGAACAAAAGAACAACTGCTACCATTCAATAAGTGAACTCACACTCATAAAGAAAATAGTATGCAAATAATGGTGTGCTTATTCAACACTAAAGGTAAATCCTATCTACCTTTGTGTCTAACTTCACATCTAAACATATATTGTAAAGTGCAATGGTAAAAAAAAAAAAACAATATTAAAAAAAACAGTAAAAATAAAAGTCCAAATAGTGATAAACAATGAAAAAAATGTATGATGATTCTGAAATGAATGGATGTCCCTCTCACTTGCAAATAAGTAATGCAATCTATGCCACAGATTAATGAATGCGCAATCACCACCACCATCTACCTCTGAGTGAATTGGCCATTTACCTTAAGAGAAGAAACCATTAGGGTCTATTCAAGCTTTGTGTATAAATAAAAGGAGATCTTCAATCATCAGGATGACCAGCTCCTGTGATTAAGGACACACACTTTCTTTGGAAATTTATTCTCATGTAATGCTTTCTGAAAGGCTTCTTTGACATTTTTAGTCAACATCTGACATTTTTCTTGTACAACGTTTCCTATTCCATTTCAGCATCGTTAGTTGCTTTATTAAGCTGTTCATTGACTTCTAGGATTTCAAACAGAAATGGTGCATCTATGCCTCCCTCTGTCCCTTCTGTAAAAGTTATGCCATGAAGACCTAACAGATATATTCCTCTGCTTAATGGAGACAGCAATGTATTGTACACCTTATTAACTAAAGAAGATTGTTGATCTGAAATATCCCGCTTAAACTGTGGCTTCTGGCTAAAGTAATGTGGGTGAAGTGACCTCTGGAGATCCCTGTATTTCTTCTGCAGTTCCTGGACATTAACATCAAACGATATGTCACAGTGGAGGAGGTAGAAGTAATCCTTGGTGAGATCCGGAGGCTGCAGTGACCATCAAGGAAAGGGATTTTTTTGGACATTTATCACTATATGGACTTTTATTTTTACTGTTTTTCCTAATATAGTTTTTTTTCACCATTGCACTTCACAATCTATGTTTAGATGTGGAGTTAGACTCTTTATAGGATTTACCTTTAGTGTTGAATAAGCGCACCATTTTTTTTCAGATCAAAAGCTATGACCTCATTGCAATTTTATTTCAGGTCAGTAGATTTAGGAGACTCTCAAAAAGCCAAAGACAGCCAGGCAAATAACATTTTCAGAAGGAGGTCAGCCATGACAATATTTGTATTGATTTCAGGGCAGCTTGCTTTTAAAGTGGTTGTAAACTTTTGAAGTATAATGTGTACTTGCTCTATTCATTGCACCTAGTGTGAGTTCTGTCTCCTCTCTTATTCTTCTGCTATCTGTATAAGTCACTTGTGACAGTCTATTCCAACACCAGACAATCCTGGAAAATGGCCCACCCCCCTTCCAGCATACAGCAGGTGATTGACCGCAAGGGCACACTGAACACTCAGCCCATAGCACTATGGCAGAAAAAGTGTCAGTGCGTTGCCTGGCCAATATAATTCAAAGCAGGAACATGCAGTCAGGGGAGGAAGGTGAGGCAGAGCCATGAACTTTAAAAAAAACAAAAACAAAACAAAACTAAAAAAAATCAAGCTTCGAGGGTCGTAGCTCGGCGACCTGGGAGGTAGGTAGGTGAAGTCCTACCCCACCATTGGTTCTATGGTTCCGAAGATAGGGGGCTCCTTGCGCAGCCTGTCAGAAGCTACATACAGAGCGGCCAATTTAAATACAAGCTGGCACACTCTGTTTGCAGCAGATTGAGAGGATGAGCTCACAGTGCCTTCTTGTCAGAGGCACTGAGCTCAATGGACAGCTTGGAGCCTTGGATCAATTGTAAAGCACCATTGGCCCAAGCTGTCCAATAAAAATGCTGCAGTGGGGGCTGTCCTCTCACTGCAGTGTCATAGAAAGGGGCATGTGTCTAAAAGAAAAATGCTCCCTTCCAGCCCAGCTCTCTTAACTACAAGGAAAAAACATGGGTTTATGTGTATAAGATTTAACCATAATCCCATGTTTTTCCTAACAAAGTTAAGAGTGAGAATGAGAATCTGCTGATGTTGAAAAGGTACTGTTTTAATCAAGCTAAATCATATATTATTATGCTATATGTTATAGCATAATAATTTATTATTTATCTATTTACTGTGAAATTACTGGTTTGAAGTTATAACTTCAAACTTCAGTAATTTGTCCGTTAAGCCACCTGCTTGAGTACAGTTTTTGAAAATATAGTAAATTACCTTAAAAACAATATATAATAATTATTTGTATATTATTACTTGTGGTAATTAACCACTTGCCACCCAGGCCAATTCTGACACTTCCCTCCTACATGTAAAAATCATCCTTTTTTTTTTCTAGAAAATTACTCAGAACCCCCAAACATTATATATATTGTTTTAGCAGACACCCTAGAAAATAAAATGATGGTCGTGGCAACTTTTTATGTCACATGGTATTTATGCAGCAACTTTTCAAGCTTGTTTTTTTTTGAAAGAAACTGTTTTATAAATAAAAAAAAAAAATGTAAAAGATGATGTTACACTGAGTAGATAGATACCATACATGTCAGGCTTTAAAATTGTGCACACTTCTGGAATGGCGCCAAACTTAGGTACTTAAAAATCTCCATAGGTGACACTTAAATTTTTTTTAACAGGTTACATGTTTGGAGTTACAGAGGAGGTCTAGTGCTAGAATTATTGCTCTCACTCTAACATTCACAGCGTATGTAACCACCCACTGACCTCACCGGCGTCACTGCATGTCCCTGATTCATAGTACAAACAAGTGGTTACTGAACCCACCTATAACTAGTCACAGCAGCAAGGAGCATTGGAAAGGCAACGCCCTGCCCTACAGCTGTCCATTTAAATACATGTGCTTCCATTGTTGGAGACTCACAGAAATTAAAGTTTAGATCCATAGAAAATGGGGTGCCTTTCCGGGGCTCTGTGGCTTACACATGTATTTGCAAATATGTGCAACTAAACCCCTGTTTTTAACGCATACTATTTGACAGGTCAATTTGGTTGGTCGCAGGCTGGTCGGTAAGTTGAGCTTGGAGCTAATCACTAAAACCTACTGGTGGACGGTGGGACTCAAACTCAGTCCTAACAGTGAATTAGAAGATTTTATGTTGGTCTTGAATCAGAATAATTCTAACATCAAATTGACTTATACAGTGAACAGAGAATGGAATCCTTTTTTACATCTATGATTAGTCAAGGAAGATGGTAATTAATAACTCAAACTCATCTAAACGAAACTGCAGCCAATACATTACTAAGAGCTGACAGCCACCACCCTAATTCTCTCATCAATGGAATACCAACAGGGCAGGAACTCTAGTGAATTGGATGTCTTTAAAATGGAAGCCAAGTCTATGTATAACAACTTTAGAGAAAGAGGTTACTCCCACAAACAGATAAAATAAGCCTGTAAAAGAGCCTTAATTAGTAAGATACAAGATCTATTAATTGAATATCTTGTCTCTTGTCAAATTTGTTTATTAAAGTTTAACAAATCACAAAGATAGGTTCAAAAGCAGTACTAGAAAGTAACATGTCAAGGTATAATAAACAACTATTACTCCACAATCTAACTGAAAATAGCCTATTTTGCATAGTCTGTTTTAGGATTAGTGATGTAAATAACATTTTATAGTTTGGTCTGGAGGCTGGAATCTAAAATGGATAATAAAGTTATAACAAAGCCTCAGATAAGTAAAAAGTTACAGCTAAACTAAAATATTCATCAGAAAAGATTGATAAGGGATTATCACTGTTATAAAGCTTATAGAAGCTTATGTCTATGATTTTATGAAACCAAGTAGAGTATACCAAAGTATTGCTATTTGAACCTAAAGACAAAATGATAGAGAAAGGTATAATGAAGAGAAAGGTAGAAGGAAGAGAAAAGAGAGAAAAAGAAAAAGGAGAAGCGATAGGAAGAATCCCGGGGCTGAATATGTTAATAATCATATGGCTATAGAGTGTGTATGTGAGTAAAATTATCAAGGCATTACCAGGGCTTCATCAAAATTTTATAGTAAATGGTGAGTCACCCAAGGGAGCCATATACTCTTAAAATAACTTATTTTGTCTTGAACTATAGCCTCTATTTTGGCATGAACCATAGCTTGATTGATTCTTATGCTTGGTTTAATGTAATACCAAATTGTTAGATTTCCAAGCTTTAGCTATTGTTTGTTACTCAGCTGTAGTAATTTGACAAAAGTATTGTCGGATTTAGATTTAAGAGCGCATTCAAAGGATCTGGAGGTATAGATACTGCAAATAAGGTTGAAAGCATAATAAATATATCTCTCCAATACCTTTTGACTACTGGACAATTCCACCAGGTATGAAGGTGAGAGCAAAGATCACTACAACCTCAATAGCAGGACGAGAAGTAATTGGGGGCAAATTTTACAATTCTGGCAGGGACTAAGTACAAGCTCGTAAGCACTTTATAATTAGTTTCTAAAGCAATTATGTTTTGTGAAGACGATTTTGTAGTATTCCAGATGCTGTCCCATTCGGTTGCTTCCAGCGAAAGACCAAGATCAGCCTTCCATTTAGCTACATACGAGGGTGGATCAGAATCAGGTTTAGTAACGAGTTGAGCATAGAGGGTCAAAATAAGACCTTTTGCATGGGGATTGTCCTGGAAATTTATAGATAGGCAACTCCTATCCTCATATTGATTAGTGGTTCCAAATTAATAATAACTACTGCAGTAGGGAACAGACACAAAAGATACGCTCAGCATCTTTCCAAATAACCGTTCTCCTTTATTATGACGCAATTCAGGGGTTTTATACACATGATTACGTAGGTATCACATTAATATTACAATTGTTCATTTATGGTAACAAGGGGCGTATCATAGGCAGGCTTATTCTAATCAGGACTCGAAAGAATGTAAACATGTACTGAAAACATTATTAGTGCCGTGTGCACAGAGAGGGCAGCGTGCAATACATACAAAATAGAATAAAATTATATACAGAACTTACAAATTTCCATTACATCTCCTCTCTTTTGATCAATATTTTGATCACTAACCATACCTGCTATCGCCTTTAACCTGGAACCTCCACACACTTAGGTGGAGGTAGTCCTGGCCAAAGAGGCAAAAACTCCATTGTGGAGAAAATAATAGCTGAGCAGCTTTTTCATTACAAAATGACTTTTCATTGTGAAAAACAAATGATTGATAAGACATATTTACAGAGTACTGGCTGTACACTCCTGTGGCCAGAATGGCCTTCTAGCTTAATTGTTGGTATGCTGACTTATCAGCATATGTAAACAAAGACAATTCTACAAAAAATGGAAGAGGTACAAAAGACAAATATGACTTCAACATGGCTAAACAACTTTTCAAATATATATCCCTTACAATTAAAGTAATTGAATCAATAAAGTACCCTAGACTGTGATTGCAAGAGGGAAACAAATCAAACACAGAGATTTCTTTAATTTAGTCATTTTTGCAGTGTCTGGTGTGGATCCAGGTGACTTTTCCTTCAAGTTTTGCAAAACTGTACATGAAATAGATGCTGTATTGAGTCTCCAAACATTTCCTTATATATAAATGTCTCTTAACAATCCACAAGTCACCTGGCTTTAGTTTTAGATCCTTCCAAACTTTTAGGATCTGGAATTGGGGAGAAAACACATAAATGAGTTTGTCAAAAACCTTAAAAGATCAGCAACATTCACTGTGAGATCCGAATGGAGGACTTCAGCTGCTGAGACAAAATATAAGCAAGTGAGTAACACACTCCCCAACCAAATCCCATAGAGAGAGAGTCCAACATCCCCTTAGGGGCTTGATAAATTATAAGAAAACACTCTGGCAAAAGTTTTCTTACTCTACTTTGTCCGCTACATTGTAGACAGTAGGGAGTGTAAAAATAAAACCTCAAAACTTCTAGTAAGGACTCTCCTATAAAAATGATTTCCTCTGTTACTCTCTGTACTTACAAACTACTTCTGATAACACTTTTTACTGTGGCCTTTGCAGTAGCATTGGCCACTGGACATCCAAAAAACATGTCCATACAGACAAAATGCATACTCATAAGTTCCTGACTTGGGCATCTGGATATATCTTTTTGTAATCTCTGGAAGGGATGTTCAGCTTTTGGTAACACCTTTGGTAACAGGTAAAACAAGAAGTGGTATGTTGTAAAAACAACTGTGGTGAACCCTGGCTCTATCCCACGCTCATTTACTAAGGCAGCCATAACTGCTTGTGACTGATGACACGGTCCATGTGTCAAGCTGGAGGGAAAAGAGTGGCTGGCAGACATAAATGATCACCTTTTCCAATGTCCTGTTTCATAAGAAGTTGCCCACTGTGGACCACTTGTTCTTCTCGTTCTGGGGTCCTTTAAAGTTGAATTATTAATCCCAGCTATACTGGGCCAGAACTAGGGTGGAATCTGTGAGTTGCACAGACCCAGCAAGTGTCCGGGGCTGTAAATGCAGCATCCTTAGTCGGTCTGCTTCCATGTGTGAGTTTTAATGTTAGTATGGCTACCTCAGCAAGAACCGGGAAGGCTGAAAACAGCCGATCAAATTAACTTAGCATGCTTGATTGGTTTACCTGCCAAAGTGAAAACAAACTTCTGGCCCTTCAAATGGAACCCAAAGCTCTCTAAAGCCCCATACACACGGTCGGACAATCCGCGGACCAGGTCGGTCAGATCCTGTCCGTCATACTTTGTCTGATGTTGGTTTTGCGTACACACGGTCGGACAAAGTTGTCGGAAAATCCGATCATTCTGAACGTGGTGACGTTTGTTGCCTACGACGGGACTACCTAGAGGCTAGTAGCCAATAGCTTTGGTCTTGTAATGTGATGTGAGCATGCGTAGCACTTTGTCCGGTCGGACAACCGTACACACGATCGGATTTGGTGTGATCGGACCGTGTTGTCGGCAAATCTTTCCAGCAGGAGATAAGACTTTGTCCGTCGGACAATCCGACGTACACTGTCCGATGGTGCATACACACGGTCTGATTTTTCAACAACATTGTCCGATCGGACAGAATCCATGAAAAAGTCCGACCGTGTGTATGGGGCTTTAGTCTCTACTATCTATAAAAATATATACTCTTTTTATAGCTAACAGGCTTTGCTAAAACATGGAGCTCTGCTTCTTGAGCTGGGGAAAAAGGATCCAATGACTCTATATACACAGTATAAAACGGGGAATAACTCTACAAAAAAATAAATATCTGGGTCTTCAGGGAGTGTGTCCTGCACTGGGCTCACAGCAGCTGATTCCTACGTCATCAATTTAACACATGTGGTCTCCCCCGTCTACAGCCTCCTCCAATAGGGGCAATAAGGTGGCTGGATTAAAATGTACACATTTTTCATTGTTAGCTTTGTACATAAACAAACAAAATAAACTCCTATTTTAAACCTTTCATTAGACAAACATTTAGTTAGCTGTATATTTGCTGCGCAAAATGTCGGACCATTAAAAATTTAATATTTGACCAAAATAATGTCTAACTTTGTCTAATAGCACCTTTGCATAAAGGTACAGCTCTGATATATCGGGGTGAACCCTTCATTACTGGGTCCAGCTTGCATAAATATATTACAATGGTTTGTTTTCTATCATGCTGTTTGTGTAAGAACTCCAGTTTCATGTTTCAAAAAGACAACTTTTTCCTGGCAATATTATAATAAATGATAACAATACCCTGCGGTCATGCAGAGATGTCCATAAATCCAAAATATTATTCTGCTTATACCCACGGCACTTACAAGGAAAAGGGGCACATCATTTCACAATCCACACATTCTGCTTTGGATTCAAAAATAAAAATAAATAAAAACAAACAAAGCGCTCAGCCACATCAAAAACTATAAAACAACTGGCTGCAGGTGGGATCTATCCTAACAGAGTGTGTGGACTTGATGTGATGGGTCTGTCATATTTACATTTTCTTTATTATTACTCTCACATCATGGGCCGCACATCAATTTATTATCAGACTTTAAGATTTAATTTTTATAGAAAAACTTCTTATGTATCCCATCCATCTTGGCTTTTTTAAACATTATGGCAGCTGTATTCCAATTAACAACCTCATCTTAAACTTTTTTCTTTCCACTCAATAAATGTAAAATTACAAAATTCTTATCTTAAACTAAACTAATCCCATTTTTATAAATTCCCCATTAACCTGGATTTTATTTCTAATCAAAGGTTGTCTAAACCAATATATCTATATTATTAATAAAATTGTTAAACTCATATTAGAAATTAATACTCAAATGATAATTTCAATATCACACCCTAATATATATATCCACAGATAACTTTCCTTAAAGGGGGACATATTACTTAATTTTACTTAATTCCCTATTAAATGCACTGTTTCCACTATCAAAGGATATTCAATTTGTGTAATACACGGTTAAATGTAACCTTCATTTTACCATGTTTGGAAAACAGATTCAAAAATAATTGTGATCACATTGTTTATCATTAGATTCGTTAACCCGGCACATAAAGTTATAAATGTTTTGTCTAAAAACTGAAATTGGCATGGTGTCCTTCCAGCTTATCACTGACCTCTCATCCCAGCTACATTCTTTCAGGAGAGCACAAAGGAGAGGGTCACATCTGCGTACATGACACACACAAGCGATAGAACTAAAGGTTCCAGCATTCACACACATACACAAATATCTCTCTAAAATCGCTTACATTTTTCCCATTTGTACACAACACATGCATATCATTCTCTCACATTCTTTTAACTCTTTTAAATACTTCCTTGATAAATTTCTGCTTTCCTTATTTTGTTCTGATATCCTTTACATCCAATGTATTGTAATACCATACTTCACATACTGTACCTTCTATGATCAGACAGGCAGCCATAGTGCTCATCCCATCTTCCCTCTCTGACAACATATAAAATATTCTGTTTTAACTCTCATGTCTCTATTTCTTGGCTTTACTAGTTGTAGTGCCTAACCCCAAATTAATCCCACAACTTAACATGAAAATGTCCCTTTCTGTCTAGTGTTAATTGTCACCCTTGATCCATCCTGCTCACATAGCTGTTTCTCTAGCTGTGTACTCTGCATGATTTTTAGTCCCTGTGGACTTCGGTGGTAACCCAGTTACCCATTGTGGATCCATGTCCACTTTAACCAATAATCTAGGGGCTCAGTATAGGCGGAACCGCACCTTCGGTTCATATATAGCGCTCCTCTTGCGCTGGGCATTTTTGAGGGTCTCTTACCCTTCATTCTCTTACTTAATTTAATGCCCATAATGACTGGCCAGTCTTCTCTACGTGTGCCTATACCCTCTTGCCTCTAAACTACTTTATCTAGCAGATGTACTACATATACCTGTGAACAGCACTATTCTTCTCTTTCTTATCTATAACACTCCGATGGACAGTAGACAGTGATAACATAACATATAACCACCAATCAACACAGTTCGATTAAGGGGAGTAAGATAGGTACCCTTTGTCCCGAAAATGCCTTACCGATCAAGGAAGTCTGATAACTCAAATGTAAGCAAAAGGCTTACCTCAGCCGGCTGATTATCAGAAATTCCCGGATCGTCTCAAGCTCCTCGTTTCGGATACTCAGGGTCACCTTTTAACCCCTCCTGGGAAAAGCTCGCCATCTGTCCTGGAAATTTATAGATAGGCAACTCCTATCCTCATATTGATTAGTGGTTCCAAATTAATAATAACTACTGCAGTAGGGAACAGACACAAAAGATACGCTCAGCATCTTTCCAAATAACCGTTCTCCTTTACTATGACGCAATTCAGGGGTTTTATACACATGATTACATAGGTATCACATTAATATTACAATTGTTCATTTATGGTAACAAGGGGCGTATCATAGGCAGGCTTATTCTAATCAGGACTCGAAAGAATGTAAACATGTACTGAAAACATTATTAGTGCCGTGTGCACAGTGAGGGCAGTGTGCAATACATACAAAATAGAATAAAATTATATACAGAACTTACAAATTTCCATTACAGGATCATTTTTGCATATGCTTTCAAAACGTGACAATTTATCAAGTGTATTTTTTCCTTGGATATGGGGTGTAAAGAAATTTTTTATTTGTAGGTATCTAAATAGTTCTGAATTTGGAAGTTAATGTCTTTCACATAAGTCAGGGAATAGTATAAAGGAAGTCAAGGATATCACATCACGTAGTCGAGTTAATTTAGAGATGGTCCAGGCTTTAAAGGATTTAGGAGAGGTCCAGGCAGGTTAGAAAAGGGGATTTTTTATTGAACTATAAAAGTGGGATATGTGGAGATTGTAGGACAGGTTTGCTGATTTAAATAGTAAGAGAATGCTATTCCAAATAGTAAGAGAATGTTTGGTAATAGGATTAGTGATTGTTTTATGATCAGAGGATCGCAGCCATAATATATATTAATTATTAATAGATAGTGGATCACACTACAGAGTTTCCCAAAGTGGGATTTCAGAGGTTGCATGGTATTTACGGTAGTTCTTTGTGCCAGATGGGCCGCATAATAATAGGTAGATAGATTATGAAATCTGAGACCACCTTTACATTTTGGAAGGAGGGTATGATTAGGTAAACAGAGTTTTGAAGCGCCACAAACAAACTTTGTTACTTTATGCTGCAATATTCTTAAAAAGTACGCTGGAACAGATGGGCAGAACCTGGAAAAGATATAGGATTTTGGGCAATATAGTCATTTTAATAACGTTCATTTTACCTGACCATTGTGTTAATGAAGAAGTAATGTGACGTAAAATAGGTGGGAAATTGGCTGAGAAGAGTTCAGTAAGATTGGGTGTAAGAGTGACTCCTAGATAAGAAAGGAGAGTAGCGGACAATGAGAAGGGAAGAGATGCCTGTGCTTGTTGTACTTCTGAAGGAGATAGGGGAATATTAAGTGCCAAAGATTTTTGAAGGTTAATGATTAAGCATGATATGTGGGCAAAATTTTCTAGGAGGGTTTCCTTGGATAGAATTTTGACCTCTGGGTCTATGACTATGTCCTTCCTTCTACACTCTTTTCTATGCTCTTCTATCGATCTTTGCTCTTCCCCGGGGTATGTGTGGCTATGCGATTCACAAATAAAATGTATGACCGTATTGAGTTCATGATCTAATATGGGCCCCCTTAAATGTACTTACTTTAAATGTACAGGGCCTCAACATACCACAAAAGTGTACTAAAGTATTTTGCTCCCTAGCTTTAACAAAAGCGCATATTGTATGTCTCCAAGAGACCCATTTTACTAAAATGTCAACCCCTAAATATTTTGGCTCTATATATCCTCCAGTTTTCACAGCTTCTGCTGTGACAAAACAACAAGGAGTATTGGTGGCATTTCATCGTACAACACCTTTTTCCCTCCAGGCAGTGATTAAAGATCCTGAAGGTGATATCTCATACTTACGGGGTATCTATCTGACTCACCAATCGCAGTAGTATCCCATTATGCTTGAAACAAAACTCCAATATCTTTCCTTTCCCATTTGTAACAGGTGGTTGAAACTCATAAAATGGGCACGTTATTCATTTGTGGAGACTCGATTCAAGTCCTTTCACCATTTCTAGACAAATCCCCAATTCCCATAACCTCAATTTCCCGGAAACATGCATTCCAGCAATTACTCCAGCAACATTCTCTATTAGACACATGGCGTGAAACGAATCCTGCAAAACGCCAATTGACCTTCTATTCTCATCCTCATAACTCATTCTCTCAAATTGATCACATATTAATTACTATAGGTATGACTCCTGAACTTCTCTCTTAATCCATTATTCCTTTCACAGGGGCTGACAATAGCGCAGAACTAACCACGTTTACCTCTCTAATCCTAAGGCACATGACACCACATGGCAGATTAATAACCTCATTCTATCCCACCCATTTCATTCCGCAGATTTGGAAAAAGCTTTAAAAGACTATCTGGCCTACAACGCGACTCCTGATATTTCTCCTTTAACACTATGGGAGGCACATAAACCTGTGCTCCGTGGAGCATGTATTCAACAATCCTCTTTTCTTAAAACAGAAAAACGTCTTCTGCAGCAAAAACTGGAGACAAAATTGAATTGTTCCCATGCGCTCTTACAATCAAATCCTACTCCCACTACAAAATCACAATTAGATCATGCACGTCTTGATCTTGATCTTTTCCTCTCAAACTCTGTCGAAAAATTGTTATGTAAATCTAGGCGTTCATTTTACCTTAAAGCCAATAAACCTACTACACCCCTAACTCGAGCCCTTAAAAAGTCTACTCACTCCTCCAAACCAATACATCTGAAACTGTCACAAGATACATACACCAATAATCCTGTGAAAATTCTTCACTCTTTTCAAAAACGTCTCACTTTTTTATATAAAAAAACAGGAACCCCTAGATCAATCTTCTGCAGATTCATTCTTCTAACATATAATATTATCGTCTATCCCCTTGGCCCACGAGATAGCCTTGAAAATCACATAAACACTAGTGAAATGAATATGGCTATTAAATCCCTTAAGCCTCGTACACACGATCGGATTGTTGGCCAACAAAACCGTGGACATTTGTCCGAAGGGCGTTGGCCCAAACTTGTCTTGCATACAAACGGCAAGGAATTGTCGGCCAACAAACACAAACATAGTGACATACTACGTTGTTTTTCAGCTCTTTAGCGCCACCCTTTGGGCTCCTTCTGCTAATTTCGTGTTAGTAGAAGTTTGGTGAGTGTTGATTTTTTCCTTTTCATTTCGCACTTTTCATTTCGTGCTTTTCATTTTGCGCTTTTCAGTTCGTTTTGTGTTATTTATTATTGGCCTTGAAGTTATTGCTTTGACTCAAGTCCAGTCCAGGAACAGGAGGAGGAGGAGTTCTTGATCCAAAAATTGGTTTCTTTATTAATCGTGACCAATTATGTCCTATATAGTAAAAGTGTGGTGCTAAATAGTGTATCTGCTCTACATCAACTACACAGAATATGAATCTGCGAGTGGTAAGTATTGCAGATATAGTGATAAAAAAACACTCTATTTGCTTGAGTGTGGTGAATAAGATTAACCAAATGATTATACAATCATGGTAATCCTAAAATCTGTGTGATAAATCATAAAAAAATAAAAATAGAAATTGAAGTGAAACCCAACAGTAAAAATAAGTGTATACTGTGCATGTAAAGCACTTATGTGGTGAATTGGTAAGCCAATCTATTCAATAATGGTCTCCAAAGGCGTAGTTCACCTCAATCACATCAGCCAAAAAAACTTTTATAAATGAGACATAACCTAAAAAAAAGTTATAGCCAAAACTGAAATATTTGATAAAAAAATGGACGCATGACCTGCAACCACAGAGTGTGACACCAATATATAGATATAACCTGAACTGTGATGAAACAGGATTTGGAGCTTATTATTTCAAACACCAAGAACAGATGGTATGTTCACTTAAAAATAATGACTCCAAACCAAGCCTATATCCATAGGAAATGGCCCCACTTTATGAAATGAAATGCAATCAAAAGTCTTTGTATCATAAATTATTGACATAGTCCATAAGTATAGAGTAAAGCAAACAAATTATGCAGATATGATAAACTTGCAGGACTGTATTGCATTCTTATATATTCATGGATACTGTAACCAGGGCGAAACCCAAAAGATATGATGGAATATTCCCAGAGTGGTTAAATGTAAAGATGTGGTACTTACCAGAATGGATGGACTCACAGCCCGTGGGCGGTGAGTCAAACGAGCTTGGAACGGACCAACCGGAATCGGTTAGCTGTGGTAAAGCAGGCTTTATCCTTTGGGTGGTCTGTGGGTGATCACACACCCTTACTCACCACAATAATGTCTGGAACCTGTGATCACCAACAGACCACCCAAAGGATGGTTTCACTTCAATTTATATTTTAATTTTTTTATGATTTATCACACAGAGATTTTAGGATTACCATGATTGTATAATCATTTGGTTAATCTTATTCACCACACTCAAGCAAATATTATCAATATATCTGCAATACTTACCACTCGCAGATTCATATTCTGTGTAGTCGATGTAGAGCAGATACACTATTTAGCGCCACACTTTTACTATATATCTTCACAATTGGTCTGATTGTTGTGTTGGCTGCTAAAGAACCAAAGTTGGCGCAGTATTTCCAATCCATTTTCACTTCAATTATGTCATATGCCTTTGCTGCGAGAGCTCCAGGAGAATAATCCAGATGATTTTCGGAATTATCTCCGGATGACGGACCCCTGCTTTCACCAACTCTTGGCATTGTTGACCCCCTATATTAAGAAGCAGGACACATGCATGAGGCTTTTATCTTATTTTTTGGTTAAATAATAATGATTTGATTTGGTATATTTTCTATATTTTTGGATGCATAGAATGCACTTTTTGGTTAAGTTCTATTGGCAGATAGCATGTCTAAT